>JAYKQN010000006.1:10175000-11422500 GCA_036785175.1 Eupleurogrammus muticus
CCATCGGGGACAAAAGAGTGATTTGTTGAAAGACGAGGTTGAATTGGATAAAGGTGCGAAGGAGAGGAGACTGGCTCTCAATGTAAATGGAGGATCGTATGATACTGAAGAGCAAAGAAGAGAAAATAAACAACAGAAGAAAGAAATGAGACAAAAAAAATGTCCATAGAGCACGTGAACATGTTTGTCAACTTACAGTGTATCAATACATTATAAGTGTAAATACGTTTTTAGTAGTTTTGTGTTGCTCTTTCTCACAGATGATGCACATTATGCAACTTTTGTTTTTAATGACACATTTTCACAGTTTTATAACAAAGCTCTTGTCTCTCTGACCACCATACACATATATATATATATATATATTTTTTTTTTAGATAAGGTATCTTCATAGAAAGGTGTGACTTTATTTGTCTTCCTACCTGAAATCGCTTGGTGGGTCTGGTAGTGCAGAGGCATTAGTGCAAACACTTAAAAGTATTTGCCACTGCTTGTAATACGATTTGAGTCTGGAATCAGTGTTATATCACCTGAAGGCAGCGGCAGCGTGACTATTCACTGACAGCCCACCGCTGTATTACCACCTCTATTTATTTGTGATACAAAATTAAATCCACTCACAAGTTTTTTTTTCCTTCAAAAGCAGTGGGCTACCAACCTCCCAGAGAGAAACATGAGACAGAAAACGGGGGGAAGGCGAGAAGAGAAACAACAGATCAGAGAGTAAAGAGGAAGACGGGGAACGTTGCGAGCTCCAGGTCAATAATGGACCACACGCGCGCCCCTTGTTCCCCGACATCTGAAGCTGTTTCATCAGCTGCATCTTATCGCCGCTGTTTGGAAGGCCTGAGCCGCCGCCCGCCGAGACAGACGGCCGCGCACGTCCGCTCCAGCCCCCACACCCCCCTGCACAAACACACACGTGCACAAACACGTCGACAATGGTTCCCAGATAACAGCGTTTACCGAGGAGAGCCAGCTGAACACACACGCGTAGCCCGCTAAACGGCTCCTGTCATAAAACAACCGCCGGAGAGAAAGGAGAGGTTTGCTGGTGATGGAGAAAAATAGAGAAAACCAGAACAGGGGAAGGGTGTGTGAGGTTGAGCCGCAAAGCCCCCACTGGCCCCGGCGTGGCACAGTGGGCTAAGTGCTCGCCAGACAAATTGCCTCGGCTGGCGGCATGCGGCGAGCACAGCAGCGACAGGCAGGGAACCTGCGAGTGAAGGGAAAAGCTATTCTCTCCTTGCCGGCCTTTAGCGCGGTGCAGCATATACGAGACTATATGGGAATAATGGGATGAAGTCGAGGGTGGGGGGGGGTTTACTGGGCTTCCCCAGAGTTATTCATCTCCTCCTGTGCCCACTCCTGGGAGGATTTCACAGCCATTTTTCAGGGATTTTCAGTCTCTCATTCAACAGGCTGAAACCACAGAGTATCTGGTTCCTTTGTGCATCTCTCTCTGAAGCCTCAGGCCCTTCCTCCCTAGGAGGGATGAAAGAGGACACATCCCGCGCTCAACACTCCTGATGCTCAAGAGTCAGAGGGGGCAAACGGGGAGGGGGGGCGACCACAAACCGGGAAGAATTAGAATACGAGACGAGAGCGGAAAGTGGGTTCTGTTTAATTTAGCACCTTGACGGTGTCAAACGCTGTCAGAGAACCGGCATCGAAGAACAAAAAAGTCCCGTTATTTTCTTAGCTATTGTTTTGGCAGCTGATGTCTGTTGCTGGAGTCGACTGACACGGGCTCATTAGGCTTAATGGAGCCACTCAGGAATGTGAGGGAAACATCCCGCGTGAAGAAGAAAGTTAATCTGCAGCCTGGCGAGAGTGGGAGGTGGTGCTCAGGGTTTTTTTTTTTGGGGGGGGGGGGTTGTATAGATCCCATTGGACAGGGTCAGGAGCCGAAATCCCCTCTGGGAAAAACATGGCGGCGGAGGAGGAGGAGGAGGAGGAGGGAAAACGAGGAGGACAGGGATCGGGAGGAGAACAGGTTTACGGTGCGACACAGGGGAGGATGCACAGATGTGCGAGCTGATGCCCGCGGGGGCTCTGCACGAGTAGAGGAGGCAGAGGAAGCAATAACGAGAGCTGTGGAGGAGAGATTCTGCAGGGAAGGAACGCTGCACGTAGGAGACGGCAGAGGAATGTCACCAGGAAAATACCAAGTCCTCACAGAGCTGGGCCACATGGGTCGGGACAGGCTGTTTGAGGGAAAAGGGAATAACCACAGGGAAACGATGGAGTGAGGTCAAGAAAAAACATGAGGAATTAGTTAGATTAGAGAATAGAAAGGAGATGAGGCTTCAAAAACAGCATAAATGCAAAATCAAGTTCCTGTATGCTCTGCTGCCTCCCCCCGGTTCACCTTAAATCACATTCTGATTCACCCGCTTCAGGAATGTTTGAGAATGTGGAGCCACAGGAGGAGAATTTTGGAATGCTGATGTGTGTTTTATTTTGTCAGTGTTGACTCCTTCATTGGAGAAAATCCTTAACATAGGGTTTAACATGCAGAAACCGTCACACTTTAATAATTAGATATGAGAAAGGGATCAATATTCTCATTTTATACGAATTATTCCTTAAAATGCACCTGTAACTAAATAAAAGATTGGTTTTGTTTGGTATAAAAAAGGGAACATGTCTCTGAGTCCCCTCTACCACAATTACCACAATAGGATTTTTTTTCAATTCAAGTCAATTCACAAGATCACTAGAAAAATCCAGCTTGGCAGGCCTGAATGAAGATGACCTTTTATTTCTGAAGAAAGCAGGAGAAATTCATGCAGAGATTCATGCAGCAGCGTTTTACAGGTGATCTCATGGTGACGATTCCTCCACACTGTCTCCACGGATGAATCCTTAGACGGTTCAGTCCAACAAACCACGGTGCACCAACTTAACTATATTTAAATCTGACTCCAAAGTTTCCATTCAATTATTTTATCAGAATGTATGGATTGAGGGGCGACACGGTGGAGCAGTGGGTAGCACTGTTGCCTCACAGCAAGAAGGTCGCAGGTTCAAGACCGCCTTGGGGCCTGGGTCTGGGGCCTTTCTGTGTGGAGTTTGCATGTTCTCCCCGTGTCTGCGTGGGTTTTCACCGGGTACTCCGGTTTCCTCCCACAATACAAAACATGCTCAGGTTAATTGGCAAATCTAAATTGCCCATAGGTGTGAGTGTGTGTGTGAATGGTGTGTGAATGGTGTGTGTGCCCCACGATTGGCTGGCGACCATCTGGGGTGTATCCCTGCCTCTCGCCATAAAATGCGCTGGGATAGGCTCCAGCAGACCCCTGCGACCCTGAAAAGGAATAAGCGGGATAGAAAATGGATGGATGGATGTATGGATTGATTCTGCACTCTACAAGGTCTTTATTTGTTTTATTTATCATGAATTTTAAAATGAATCAGATCTTAATTAGAGGACTGGTGCTGGAGGATCCTGTTATCCCCGGCTGTCAGAGTGTGTTTAAACACAGAGGAAAGTGCTTCAGACTCAGCACCTCTCAAACAACCCCCCCCATGTGCATTTAGCCTGGACGGCCTGTCACTCAGCCGATGGGAAGGGTGGGGGACAAACTGAGTCTGGAAGTAAACTAACAAGGGTAGGTCAAACCCAGCATTTAACCAGACACAAAGGGTTTTACTTTTTACGTCTACAACAACTTAATAGACTGACATATTATTATTAATATTATAAACAGTCCTGCAATGTGTTCTTGGTGCAAAATGCATGTTTGGTTACTCTGCTTTGATGGCCTTCAGCCAGCTTCTGCCACCATATGGTGTTATTTATCAGAAAGTCCGTCTGTCCACAGATGGACGCTCCAGCCCAAAAAACAGCCTTAAATATGGAAAGTAATAGAATAACTTATAAATTAGTCTTAGAAACAACACAAATAGACCAAAAACATGAGGGAAATGGGACAGCTACAAAGTAGAAAATGAGAATTTAGGTTATTTTGATGCCTTTAGGTGTTCTCCTGTTAGAAACAGAGCGGCAGAGAGGTAGAGAGAAGGAAGGAAAATTGCCTCCGGTTAAAGAGTTGGCAAACGTCGCTCGTAACATCTGCCCGGGGTCCTGGGAGAGCCGCTGTATCAACAGATACGCCTCCAAGTTCCGCCGCGGTGGCCCGGGCTGCGAGTCACATGGCCGCCTCAATGATGAATGAAAAGCACCGGGGGGAGCCGGCGTGACCCGATCAAATGGCGCATCAGGAGACATCAGCTGTGTCCAGAGTTTTGGACACGGCTTTGCCAAACCCTTCTACGGGTTGTAAAGGAGCACTCGGTACAGAATCAGGAGGACGAGGGTCCACGGGCCGTCGAATCACCAATCGGATGTTTATTTCTCAAGGAAGAAAGAGAAAGAAGCAGATGGGGCTTCTGCGTGGGCTTCTGGTAACAGCAGGTTGCAGGTGACTCAGTGCTCTCATGTCTAATGTGTGTGTATCACCGGGGTATTAGTGCTTAGTCACTGGCTCTCACACCTTGCACGCCATTAGTCACTGAGCAGGACACATTCAGAGCAGAGAGGTGAGTCTGGGAGCAGGAAGCGGGGGACGCGTTTCACAAACTCATCCCTTATCTCATACTGACACAGCTCTGCTTCCCTTTATTACTCAGTCTCCGTAGTGCGTCGTGTCCTTAGCCACTATGCAAATAAAATTTGCAATAAACTAAATTAGGGTCTCTGTTTCCATGTGTGTGTGTGTGTGTGTGTGTGTGTGTGTGTGTGTGTGTGTGTGAGTGTGTGTGTGTGTGTGTGTGTGTGTGCAATGAACCATTCTTGTGACAGATGTTTTATCTTTTGTGGGTTCATGGTTCATGGTAGATTTTTTCTTCCCCTCTCAGTTACAGTACAATGAGTTGACTCCAATTTGTCATCTTTGCCAGGTGTCCGTCCCTTTCCTTCCTCACATTTGTCTGTCTATACTTTACCTTCTCTCCTCCTTTTCGCTTTTTTTCTCACATTTTCACTGTCAATTTGTCAGTTTAGCTACAGTACCTTATCCTTTTTTTTCTGCACCGCTCACTTTTTTCTCTGTGCCCGCGTCTTGGGGAAGTAAAGCCCGCTTGACGCGCGGCTGACAGTCATTTGGTATCAGTTCAAAGTGATTCATCAATCAGCCGTCCCGGCCCGTCTCCGTCTCACCGGCGCCTGCCTTCTGTCTGTCTAGCATCCCGGGGTCGGCGGTGTGCGCCTTCGACATGGAGCAGCTGGCCGCCGTGTTCGACGGCAGGTTCAAGGAGCAGAAATCACCCGAGTCCATTTGGACGCCCGTCCCGGATGAAGTCATCCCCAAGCCGAGGTGCAGATGGCCGCTTTAATCAGTTTGTGCAGCCGTGTTCAGGTCGTTACCAGAGAGCCGCGGTAGGGAAGCGGCATGTGTGTAATGAACAACCTGTATTCAGGTCAGCCGTAATGCTGGCCTAGAAAAGGTGTGTTTGCAGCGTTACAGCTTAAGTAGAAACTTGGTCCAGCCAACTGGAACTCACATATAGGTGGAGAAATCCATTTCTTTTTTAACAAGGATACAACTTGTTCTGTGCTAATCTAAAAGCATGTCTCGACATCTCGCAACACTTACCGAAGGTAGTCCGAGGCGTTGCTGTGCCGCCCGCCTGACCTGCTGAAACGTGTTTTCTCCCAGACCCGGTGGCTGTGCGGTGCAGGGCTCCAGGTTCAACTCCTCCAACTCTTTCCCAGATGAGATGCTCAACTTCGTCAAGACCCATCCGCTGATGGATGAAGCCGTGCCGTCGCTCGGACAGAGACCCTGGATAGTCAAAACCATGGTCAGGTGAGGCATACCTCCTTGTTTAGAGACACAAATATAAAGAGGTTATTATCCAAAGTTTGGAAATTTAAAAACTAGCATCTCTTTCCCCATGTTTTCCACTCCTTTATAATGGCAGGTGAGTCAGTGTATGGGTTATTATGCTTATTTGAAAAGGCTAAAAGATCATAATGTGATTAGTTTAAAGTTTGTATTGTATGTTTTGTCACTTGAATTGCATTTCTCCCTCAACATTATGAGGAGATATTTTTATTTAAAGCATCCTTTGAGTCATAAAATCCAGAATACAGGATGTTCCTGCACGTTATCCACGTGAGAAATTATTTCCATTCATGGATTACGTTCAGTCGCTCTGCAGGAAAAAAAGATTGTGGTCTTGGCCTTTTATTGGAAAAAGTCAAAAGTCGCTTAAGACATGGTTTTCTTGTTAACGTTTCAACCAAATTCCCGTGTGGAAAAGACACAGCCCTGAGGATGGGAAACCTTGACCTGCACAGGTCAAAGTCTCCATCGCTCGCAGTGACGTCCGTGGCCTTCGCTGCTTTCAAATAACGTTTCCATTATCTGCCAGTGAACACGATCCAGGCACCAATTACATTTCCCTGAAACAAATTAGTGGTATATAAACATATTTTTTAGGAAACAGTACTGCGCACACACACACACACACACGGCCTGTCTGCTCGGGCGCTGGGCTCCTTCTGTTGAAGTTTGCCTGTTTGGGTGTTGAAACAGGGAAGCAGCTGTTGTACGTCAAGTCCCACATAAACACATGGAAGCAACTCCCTCTCTCTCTATGTCTCTCTATGTCTCTCTCTATGTCTCTCTCTATGTCTCTCTCTCTTTCTCTCTCTCTCTCTATGTCTCTCTATGTCTCTCTCTCTCTCTGCCGTGTGGAGTCCTGCCACTGGGGGGGATTATCGAGACTGGATGATTGCGGAATATTAAACACCCGACACAACACGTCTTCCGGTCTATTGACTCAAACGCGGGACCGCGTGTATAGTTCAGAAACACTCTCCCATTGTTCCAAGAGCCACTTTACTCGACTGATGTTATTAATCACCAACATCTGGCATAATTAGTTTATTATGCAAATGTGACGAGCAGTTTGGTCTCTGTGGAATTTGTTTGATTTTGCAGCGACTGAAGAGAAAATGGCATATTATTACGGCACCTGAACCAATCATTTTGCAAAGCACTTACATCCCAAACACCAGGCGCTACCTGACAATGCTTTTTCGGATGCTTTTATTTCCTTAACTTGTGGCGTCTCTCCCGGCGCGCAGGTACCAGCTGAACAAGATGGTGGTGGACACGGAGGCCGGGCCCTTCCGGAACCGCACCGTGCTGTTCCTGGGCTCCAGCAGGGGGACGATCCTCAAGTTCCTCATCATGCCCAACCAGGACAACACGGTCACCAGCAGCAACGTCTTCCTGGAGGAACTGGAGGGCTTCAACCCCGACAAGTAAGACTATTGACCTGTTTTCTATATAGGGAAACTTAGTTTAGCTTATTTTATCCTGCACCATTAAAGCTAACTAATTATCTAATTAATTAGGTTATATGTAGTTTGTTTAATATATATATAAACTTTGAGAAAAATTGTACATTGCTGTGAGATTATCTTAGTTAATTAACTAAATTAAACGTGCTAAGCTACGATATTAAATGTACAGACATAACCATGATATGAATCATTTTTGCCAATTTCCTCCATTTTTCTTTTTAGCAACCAATCTAATGTGTGGAGTCAAACCGACAACTAGAATCTAATAGTTTTATAGTTCATGGTCAACACTGGAGGTTTACAGCACATGAGGAATACGACAGATAAAACTAGCAGGATAATCGTAAGTAGATGATGAGTTTGTAGCTCTGGAATCAGAAAAAATATCTTTAATATTGTCAGTTTCATCCTTTAAGGCAGAGACGTGCATGGAGCTCGCTGAGATAAGTCGAGCCCAGGAAAGGGTTAAATGACAAGCGTGGTTGATGTATACACAGCGAGGGAGCTGGTGGCTTGATACACCCAGAAAAAAAAGAGTCTTGAGAAGAGGGGGGGGGTGGAAACATGACATGTCCTGGAAACATGTCCTGAATTATGCAGAAAACCTCCCGTATCCTTTGAGAGATCCAAATAATTGTGCTGGAGCTGAGCCTTCGCCACCCCATGCAGAGAATACAAATAGGGCAGGCAGAAAAGAATGGGATTAGAGGCTAATATTCATTATCTGCCTATCTAAAGATCTCCTAATGAGCTTGAGACACACTGTGGAAAAAAGGGGGAGTGTCGGAAAGTAATGCAATGGAGATAAAATCACATTATCTTTAATCTCGGCTAAAATTATATACTGTCAGGAAAATTCGCCCTGTACGCTCAGTGTGGAGCTGAGTCATATTTAAAACGGTTGGAGTGGATTGAGCTCCTTGTCGCCTTCTAATTAGCATTTTTTTTTTTTTTTGGATGCCCGTCACTAGGTAATGAAGACCGGGTGCGACGCTTTTCAATTTTCATTTCTGCTTTTCGTCCTTTGTCCAAATGCAGCGTTGCACGCGGCGGATGGCTGCAGGCCGGGGGGGGGGGATTACTGTCACACTCACACAGATGTCGCTATTGGCTTGTGATTATCTTCCACCAAGGCTAATTAGAGGCATTTAAACCACAAGTACATGTTTCTAAGCATGGTATTTGTGCTGCCTGATGTACAGTTTATGCCGTTCTGCAGCACTGCAGGGGAACAGTGGTTTTCCTTTAACCACCTGGATGGAAACATCATTTTCCTCGCTGGAGAAAGCCCCCGTCCACATCCGGAGTTTCACGTTTAGTTTATTTATTAATGAACTTTCCGCATTTTCCCCCTTCCCCTTACGAAGTGTGCTCACTAATCCACGCATCGGCTTATTCGTTGTGCTCCAGACGTGACTTGATGAGGGATAGTGACGCCGACTGAAATGACGGGAGCGTGTGATGAATGGGCTGGTGCGAACCGCGGCCAGTGTGAGGGTTAATTTTTGTTCCCAGCGGGGGGGTCAATGACTGTCCAGCTATCACCGCAGGCGCCCGGCTAATCAGTAGACGGAGCACAACCACATCGTTTTTTTTTTTTTTTTTCCTTTTATGCTCCAGGGCAGACCACCCTCAACCTCACCTTATGTACACAGACAAAGTGATGCACTGTGGCCTGTAATAAACTCCCGGTGCGCAGAAGCAGGGCCGCTGAAAGTCTAATCCTGCAGAAGGAGTCAGCAGGGATAGAGATGTGATGCATCATGTCCTGTCTTCCCCTGCCTGATCTCCGTTCTAGCTCCTTTATGCTCCTCATTACTTTCTTGCCCTTTCTCTGCATTTTTGAGATGTTTTTATATTTATTTATATCTAATTTTAATTTCTCTACATCTCTCCCTTTTTTTTTTTCCTTCTGAATTTCATGATATTGGATGAGAAGAATGACTCGCGGCGTGGCCTTAGCAGGATGATAAATTGTTTTTAATGACGGCGGGGCCGCCGCAATGTTATTACCATAAACCATCCAGATACAACTGATGCATGAGTGCACAAGGGCATAAAAAGGTGTAAATCCTCTCCATGGAGGCAGGTTTGTGCCTGCTATCCAAGCTCTAAGTGCCAATTAGCAGCAATTCAGCTCCTGGCTGCTGTTTTTGAAGGCGAGCCGACCCCTCGAGCCTCCACAATCGGTATATTTGGGCTGACACCGGAACATCCTGCTACACAGATGGCCCGGCGTCACTTTTTACTTTTATAATGGCTTTTATTTATAGAGCTGTTTATGTATGGTTGTGTTTCACATTAAGCCATGAGGTATGTGAGTTTTTTTTCCGCTGCTTTAAAGCGAGGTCAAAGGTTTAACGTGCAGCTTAGGTCTGTTTAATTGAAAATTGGCTAATGCATTGTGTGTTTTGTGCTTGGCTGCCTGTGTGTGTGTGTGTGTGTGTGTGTTGCAGGTGTGCTGAAGACTCCGCGCAGGCCAGGCAGCTGTTATCTCTGACCCTGGACCGGGCGAGCCACACTCTGCTCCTCGCCTTCCCCTCCTGCGTGGTCAGAGTGCCGGTGGCGCGCTGCCAGCTCTACTCCCGATGCATGAAGTGAGTCCGTAGCAAACGCGGTACACGCTGCAACATAAAAAAAAATAAAACGCAGCGGCGGAGTCTAATGAGAAGTTAGGTGACCACTCACAAGTTCAAGGACACTTGGCAAGACGCGGTGAACCGCTGCCAACTCCGGAGTTGCTGACAACAACCGTCACCGTGCCCTTGAGCAAGGTGATAATCTACTAACTGCGGCATAATGCTGAAACAGGACGAAATGCAATAAATGAGCGGAATCTCTAATAAAAGCCGTGCAGTGTAACATGTTGTAAAGCAGCAATTTTGATTATATCATACATGTACCTTAAGTATAAGAGCATAATAATAGGAACATTTGTAGACAATGAAATACACAGTTGATTAATAGTGATATAATATGTGGTATTACTCCGATCACATGAATAATTCTTGTTAACAATGTTTATACTTCATCACTTCATCTAGCAGTTATTAGATCATCGATGTGATCTACCTGTGCACACACACCACACGCACACGCACACACACGCCCGCGGCTGTGGTCCGTTAGAGTCCACTTACGCACTAATACAACACGGTTCAGGCGTGGGGCGTGCAGCGTGGTCAGTGAACCAGGTGACCGCTCACACGCTTCCTGAGGTGCGCTGTGTGTTTACACTGCAGCCGTGTTCACCAGTTAATGTTCCGTCCCTGGGATTTCCCCGTCATGCTCCGGCGGCTCCAGGTCTGTTTTTTTTTTTTTTTCTTAACCTTTTGAGGACGGTTTCTAAGCGTTGTTGATTTTCCTCTAGTGTGGTTATGGTTTAATGCACTTACACTATCATATTATGTCTTCTATATATTGCTCATTTTTTCCAAGATGAGGAATTGATTTCTTTCCACCCAGCTGTCAACCTGCACAGTTGTCTTTGTTTATTAATCATATTACACAATCAGCACTCAAATAATAATTTAACAGCTAAATGGTCAACATTCCCTTGAATGCACAATACTTTTTTTTTAGATTTATTTCCTTTTTAATTACCGTTGACACGTGTATGAGATTAGTGATCCTTCACCATAATTACATAAGCATTGCATAGTGCTACAGTTGTGAAAAAGTGTTGTAAATTCTTATCATCTGGTATCTACATTTTAAGTCAGAAAATCAAATTTCAAACTGTGCGCAACGGGAATGTCCTGCAACGGTTAGTGAAATGTAAATTTGATGAGTTTATTCGTATAAAAGGGTTGCCGCTCGATGTCGAGCTGTCAGATCTCTAAAGGAGAGGATTTCCTGAAAGTAGTTTGAGGAAGAAAAAAAAATAAAACAGATTTTAATGAGCTTTTAAATCTGTCTACATCTTCAACTGAGAACAGAAATGCATGTGGAAGCACACCACAGTATCTGACTAATATACAGTACATGGAATATTTACATATACCACCATATATATATATTTTACTATATTAATCATTAATGCACCAATAAGCATTTTCCAAACTCTCTCTGGTTTTCTTTATTTCCTCTAATATTTAAAGCGTCATCTACAAAGTTTTAGTCGACAAAATATTCATTTCCATGAATACAGACAACAAAACAAACATATGCGAATCAAGAAACTTTCTGCAAATCAATCTGAAAATCCTGGAAAATGATAATGTCAAGTTCCAGAGTAGATTAGATGAAATGTAATTAATTGTTGGTTTCAAATGTGCAAACTAACGAATTTCATGTCTCTGCAGGAACTGCATCGCCTCCAGGGATCCGTACTGTGGCTGGACCAGAGGCAGCACCTGCTCCTTCCTCAGACCCGGGACCCGGTAAGACGCCGCGTCTCGACGCGTAGACGTCACCGTGACACAGACACAGACACAGACACGTCCGTCTGGTTTATTCTTTTCTCTCTCTCTGTCCTTTCGGTCCGTCCGTAGCTCGGCGACCTGTGTTTTCTCACCCTCTCCCGTCCCGCTTTGATCCGGCCCGCTTTTTGCCGCTCTCGTTCCGTTATTTTGATTTATTTGCTGTTGTGCCTTCCCTCTCAAGGTTATTTTTCTGGCGGCGGCCCGCCCAGCAGCAACTTCCCATCTAATATTTACCTGCTCTGGAAGTCCTCGCGTCGCCTGTTTGAGCCTCCTGAGCAGCCTGTCACAGAGTCGGCCCTGTGTACACGTATTTATTCAAGATGTCTGCCGCCGCTGTTAAACGACGTCTCTGTTCTTTCACGCGGCTCCTTATCAGGTGGCGGCCGTCTAACGCTCAGTGGGAGCGTTTGGCTGTCTGAGGTTTTGTGTTTTGTTGCTTTGACGCAGAACAAAGTCTGTGGTATGCACACACATGCATGCACGCAGCCAGTATGTGCGTGCACGCCCCCCCCCTCCCCTTCCTTCCTCCTGCTACTGACGGCCCACCACTGCCCCCCCCTTTCCAGTGAAATCAAATCTCCCTCTTAGTCAGGCTCGCTTATTGAATTGCACCTCGGAAACACAGGTGCGGTGCCAGGAGAACAGACAGCGCCGGCCTTAAAGACCACCCCAGGACGCCTGCTTATACCATTAAAGGCCCCCGTGTCGGTCCTGATTTGATTTACCAAGGACGGTCAACTCTGCAATCGATTTGCATCGAGTTACCGCCCGTTTCCTCTTTGCGAAACTGACACCGCGGAGAGCTTAGCAGTCGGCGATGTGTAATGTTGGATTAGAACGTGAGCGGCTTCTGAGGCCAGAGAAGATGTGTATGTTTGTTTTTATTGTAGACATGTGCGTTCTGATTATCCCACGTTCATTTTGTTTATAAATCACTGGTATAATTGTTCTGTGGTGAAAGCATATATTGTTTTCCTTTATTCAGCTTCGCCCAGACAAATTATGTTGATGAAACACTGTTTAATAGCAAACAGACCAGCTTCAAGAAACACTGTGGATCTACACAAGACACAGAATCACAATGTCTGCATTGCTTTCACTTTATTAAGGTCTTTAAATGTAAAAAAAATCTACCTGTGTAAATAAGCTGGAAATAAAGGGGGTTCTTTATAGGGAAGTTGCAGGCAGACAGGAAACCCACAGGAAGAGCTCAGCTAACACATGCAAAGTAAACGGCCCTCAGTGAGCGCGAGGCAGCCGACTGAACAAACAGCATTAGTCTTTATTAGGACAAGCGCTGCAGGTTCACGGCACAGTCTGACTCGTTCCTCACGGTTTTTCTTCTCCTGTTCATTAAAGACGCAAATGTTGGCGGCGCCGCTGCCTGAGCCTTTAGCTAAATGCGGAATACCAACCCCTTCCGTCACTTGTACCGACAACGTTGTTTTAGCGTCCACAGGCAGCTCAAGCTCTGGTTCCTCAGAGTTAGCTTGTTGGACAAAAAGAGCTTCTACGCAACCGTTTTTATGTAATCCTCCCATGCTATGCTTTTATTTCGCAATTTCTCATTAGAATTCAAAGTGTATTCCATGTTTTTTTTTTAACATATTTAACACATGAAGATAAAGCAACAGCTGTGAGTCTGCACATCTGTTAGAAGTGACACAGTTAACCAGCTTGATCTAACAAATGTCAAACTATTCCTTTATTGCTCTTTACAGTACCTCAAACCAATTATTTCCACTCATATGCGAACACACCCATCTGCACACACACACACACACACACACACACGCGCCATTACTGGGGCCGTCCGTTGCACCTCGTTGCTGTTGTCCCTGTTGCGATCCATAACTAAGAGCAGTTGTGTTTTTCTTCGTGAGCATCTGGTCCGTGTGCTGCTCTCATTTCCTGTCTGCTCCCCTCGCTACATCATATGTTATTGTCCTTCGGGTTTTCCATACTCCTCTACTACCCAAATGGGAAATGAGTTTTTAAAGCACAGGGATCGAGTTTGGAGAAATAAATCCTGTAGAACCGCAGAAAATGAGTTGATGCATATTAATGAGTGAAAAACAGATTTTTTTTTTTTTAAGCTACTTTAAGGCCATTTTTGCGGCTGTAATAGATGACGTTATATCTTGATTCATAATTTCCTTCCAATATGAGAAAACAACACAGCAGACAAGACTGGTTTGGTCCCTGAGTTTTGGAGGCAGGCCTATAAATTATGATGCATAAATCATACATGGATCTCTCAGTTTTAGGCATATTTCAACACAGTGAACACAGAGGGAAGTTTAACGTCATTCATATACATGCACTACACATATGAGAATAGAAGTTTCTATTTACGCTGCAAATATCCAGTGTGACGACTATGCTGACCTAGAAATATTGGCAATTCAGTGCATTAATTTGCTTAATTAATGACCCTTCATGCGGAAAACACTTATTTTTAAATTACAATGGTGATCATTGCAGGGTATTAGGGAGCTCAAGGGCCTCTTTGGGTTTTTTTGTCGCATTTCCCCCAAAATTTTTGACATGTCGAAAAAAATAAACGCGAGCGTTAAACGAGCTTGCGGAGACATAAAAACGCTCCCTTGCAGCTCGTCCTCTGCTGTAACATTGAGATAGTCTTCCTCTATCGGGCTGGATCTGTGCTGTGTGGCAACGGCTGCAGCCCTGTCTCCTGATTAATGGCCGTGTCCCTTCTCCTCTGCAGACTGCCGTTCGAGCAAGATGTCGAACAGGGAAACGTGGCCCACTTGGGTGACTGTGACGGTAAGAGGAGTGTGTTTGTGTCTATGTGCATGCGTGCGCACGTGTGTGTGTGTGTGTCTATATGCCCACAAGTGCTAAAGCTAATGCATCTCTTGTCTTTGCCAGATCCTTACATAACTCGCGTGTCTTCTGGGTAAATAACAATACAGAAAAAGGAGAGGAAGAGCCCGGTAGTTTCAGTTGATGCAAGGGGGGAAATCCACAAATAAACAGAGACAATTCCCAAATCCACCTCCGTGCTCTGTAGTATCTCGCTCCCCCCAGGAGTACCCACCATTATCCACAGCAGAGATGGTCTACTAGTCTCATTTTGTCTCTAAGCTGGCAAGAAAATCCCTGTGTATGTTTTAGTTAACTTTGTTCTTCCCGCTGTTTACTCTGTCCTTACTATCTTTGCTTTGGTCTGCTAGGTTTTGTTGCATATACATGTGGTTAATTATATTCTACTCCAGCTTGAATTCCCCTTGAAGTTTCCTTTTTTTTCTCTTCCCCCTCTCTCCCCATATCATTATGAAAATAGAAGTGGTACACACACCAGCGAAAATCTCTATTCCAGATACACGCCGAGGTTTCGGATACTCCCATGACACCCCGTCTCTTTGATCTGAGCGCTAATTCCAATGCGTGCAAATTAATCCTTTGCTGCTCAAAGTTCCCTGAGTTCATGTGCCGTGCTCCTTGAGAGAAGAACAGATAAATATTGCATAATCGGAAGCGCGTACAACTCTAATCCTGTTTCCAATGGGCGCCCATCGTTGGATGCCGCTCTCTTTCTTCAGGACCTCTGACCGCTGAACCATGGGGGATGGTCTCTGTGCTGTAATGATGGCTCATTCTTACTTTGTGCATTGTGATGCAAAGCAAGCTATTTATCTTGTTGAGCCCCTTGTGGAGGGTCTAATAGAAAATGTGCTTCTGTGTGTTCTCCCAATAGTTTATTACGAAAAAGAAGACCTTATTGTGAATCCTCCCCGCTTTCGATTCTTGTTAAAAAATGTCATTATCAAGATCAAATATCTCTAAATTAATTTGATTCCACATGATTTCCTCCTCCAGGAGACGTCTGCAGCAGATACATACAGTTGTGCTCGGGGCTTGTTATTAGAAGCGCGGCTTCTATGATCATTACTCTACTTCTGTGCTACACCAGTGGGTGAGAGATGAACATAATTACTCACGCTCGGCGCTAATGGATTGTTTTACAAGCTACGGTCTTGGATCCTCTTCGTACTTGTTATATCATGACCTCTGGTGCGAGGTCTGGAGGTCGCAGAAAGTAACGACACTGATACTGAAGGTGCAGTCAGCAGCTTTCCACTGGCTGCGCGGTAATTCTCTCAGCTCTGTTTTTCTAGACGGGTTGTTAGACGGCTGAAATCTTTAAAGGAGTGTGCTCTACGTGCTTAGTCCACCCCATTTATATCAGTTAGGGTAGACTATATATAAAAAAACACCTCAGTACAGCACAGCACACAAAATGTCAATAAATTGAAAACTTCACTTGAAACTAAATAGTCTCAAACGGAATTGATGAGGTTGGGATTTATCCCAGAGTTGTTGTATATTGAGCTAGTTCTAGCTTGGTGGACCAAATAAAGTGGCAAATTAGTGTCAACAGTACAGTTGATGTATGTATTGAAACATTTCAAAGATTGTTTTAAGTCTTTTAGGACGCTGAGTTCTACTGTTTGTGAGGGGGTCCTTAGGGCCCCTGTTCACTGCACTGGATCACACATTATGAAGCTTCATTTCATCCTCAATAATATCCTCACTATACTGGCATGGCGGTCAGAATCAAAATTTCAGTGTTTTATGTCATATTTAAAAATAAGACTAACACAAAGTACAGAGTGTCTAAACATAAAGGTCCCATAGACCTTTAAGCAGAAAGAGAGACTTGAATTGCTTTGTGATTATAAGGTCTTGGTCTTATATAAACATGCCCCATGTTTCAAAATTCTCAATCCACAGAGAATATCATAGTTTGAAATAAAAAAAAACAGGAAAAGGGATTGATATAGGACCTTTAAGTGTTGCTTTTCAATTTTCAATTCAATTTATTTGTATAGCCCACAATCACAAATCACAGATTTGCCCCAATGATCTTTACAGTTTGTACTCCTTAGAGCCTCACATCGTACAAGGTAAAACTCCCTAAAAAACCCTTTAATAGACAGCCAGGCTGCAGTAGATGATGTGTGCAGGTGGAAACAATCCAGGGAAAATTGGACATTACAAACAGAGTAACAGTAATGTAATGAATGTTGGTGTAAGTGGAGGATGAGGAGCAGGATCCATCACAGCTTCCAGGTTTCACCAGGACAGCATCAGACCCTCCAACATCCGTAGATCCCTCAGTGGAGTACAATAGTAGATCATCAGTAAAAAAAGAAGCCCAGAGCATCTCATGAGGACCCAGCAGACTAACCTATCACAGCATAACTATGACTAGGCCAGCCAGGGCCGGCCCGAACTATACGTTTTATCGAACAGGAAAGTTTTTAACCTATTCTTAAATATAGGAAGGGTGTTTCCCCCCCAGACTGAGACTGGAAGACGATTCCACAGAAGAGGAGCCTGGAAGTTTTAATTCTAGAAATTTTGGGAACCTCCAATAAGCTGCATATTGGGAGCGTAATGTTCTCGCTCCATAAGGTAGGATGGGATGGAGCCTGACCGTTGAGCGCTTTATTTTCTATTCAAGATTTCACAGGAAGCCAGTGTAGAGCGGCTAATACAGGTGAGATATGCTCTCTTCTTCTAGTGGCAGTTAATAGATGTGCAGCTGCATTCTGGATCAGCTGGAGAGTCCTTAGAGCCTACTGACCAACCACGTTTTTTCGCATCTTTCAAAGACAGGAAGTGTCTGACCTTTGACCTTTGCTATGTTGCGTAGGTGAATGAAGGCAGTCCTAGAAATATGTTTAATGTGGGCGAAGAATGACAAGTCTTCCTACCAAATATTTTTTGATGTTATCATCATCTTACTCTATAATATAACATATCAATCTTTTTAATCTCCCTTTAATCATTCCGTTTTACATATACTTAACTAAGCCTTTTCCCATGGCCTTTTCCAGCTATTTAATAGCCTACATTTGTTACAGCTTGGTTCATTCATGAAAGTCAAACATCCCAGCACTGTAAATGACTTATTACCATGCTTGAAACAAAAGTAAAAACTAACGAACAAAAAGACTAACGGACATTTTTGCTAATTAAAAGTACCATTATAACCTTCCAAAGTGTAATTTCACACAACCCCGTGTGCCACAGTTGCTGCAGTAGTCGATGAATAAAATGAAGCAAAAATAGTTATTTACCAAGTAACCTTGGACATTGGAAATAAACTCCCCCTCCTGCCTTGTGTAGTAGGCACAGAAAAACAAGTCCTGGCAATTTCAGCTTTTAAAGCAGTGTGTTCGAAAACATTTCCACATTTTGTTATGATTTAGGCTCAAAATCCTAAATTGGATTCACTTCTTTTTTTCTTTCCCCACGAAACTCCAGAATGACAAATCAAAAACAGGACTTTGGAGTGTGATGTAGTATTCACACACTTCCCCACTTAGTCAGAGCCCCTTTGGCAGCAATGGCAGCCTTGAGTCTTCTTGGAAGTGATACTACAAACTTGGCACACCTTTCTCTCGGATGTTTCTCCAGCGTTCTCTGCAGAATTCTTCAAAGTCAACCAGGTTTCGGGTGGGTCGGGTCAGTGCACAAACATTGGAGATCTCACCAGAGTTGCCAGAGTTTTCTTGGGGTCTGCTTCAGGGCATTGCCTTGCCAAAAAAAAAACCATCGCCACAGCATGTAGCTGCTCCCACCAGGATGGTATTAACGGAGTAACGCTCAGTGCCTGGTTTCCTCCACACACACACCGTTGGGAATTGTGGCTAAACCGTTCCATCTTCATTTCATCAGACCAGAGGATTGTGCCTCTTGTGGTCAAAGAGTCGTTTATGTGGTTAGATACAGGCATATGCCTTTTTATTGAGGAATGCTTCTGCCTAGCAACGCTACCATAAAGGCCTGATTGGTGGAGGGCTGCACTGATGCTTGTTCTATAGATTGTTTACCCATTTCTACCAAGGAGCTGGTTCTCATTCATAGTGACCGTTAGGTTCTGTGTCTACACAAGGTCATTCTTCTGAGATTAGTTAAATCAGCTGGGTGGTCAAGGCTGTCAGAGGTTCCAAACTTCGTCCATTTGAGAACGATGGAGCTTTTGTGCTCTAGACGTCTCTATTTTAAGCTTTAAATGATGATGTACTAGGTGCCATGGCCTCTTTTCATCTTACCTATTTGCTATTTTACACTTTCATTGTCTATGATCTGGATGTTTTTTCAGTGTTTTCTGTTCCTAGTCAACACTGAGTCCATCTTTCTTTGTCTTCCTCTAACATCAGATGACAAAGCGTCACGAACACTGTTGAGGCTTCGAACACTGTCTGCACACCCTGCCTGTCAGTGTACTGTATATCACGCAATATTCCCCATGTACACACTGTAAATGTATAAACACACACATATGCTCACACACCGACATACAGACACCACAGGGACGTGGATCGGTGGAAAAAAGGTTTTCGTTTGCTGAATATTTCATATCTCGAAATTGGCCTCATTCCACCTGTCTGTATCTTGACCCAGCAGATGGGAGGTGAGATATGGCCTGGCCTGTCTATCTATCTTTGGGGATATTCCCGCAATCTCATTTTCACTCTGCCTCTGCTTACTTCTATCTTCAAAGGGAAAGTCTGTCTCTGCAGCTGCATGTCAAACCAAATTTTCTCCCTCTTTGGCCTCCAGTCTTGATCAAAATTCATGCTAACTTCAGCAATCAATTATCATAAAAAACACGACTTTTAATGAGAAAACCATGGTCACTGGTTCTCTGAAGAACTACTGCCAATCAGCTGTGACTATTGGTGCCTTCAAGGACGCTAACATATGGGTGTCCCCAAGCACTTTGCCCACTATGTATCACCAGCATTCAGGAACAGCAGCCACTAAATTATCATACTACTAAATACTATAATATATCATCATTGGATGAAAACTAGTTTCATGATACAAGGCCGAATACTCCCCTGCATAAACACTTTTCGACTCCAGAAGAGCTGTATCTGACATAAAACGCGACCATTTTAACAATGTTACACCGAGGCAGAGACGTGGCACCTCCATTCCATCCCATGAGGCCGAACATTGCTCCGAGGAATCCGACCCAACAGGTTGCAGAGGAGCGAGCAATTACCAGAGCGACGTTTGATCCGCAGCCGGAGCGTTTGATCTGCAGCCGAGACAGAGGGACCGGCGACAGGTGCCTGGTGCACGGAGAGCAGAAAACTTCTCACTGCAGCGGTCTGCGCCATACTTTTGCTAAAACCCGACTTTATTTTCTGAGAGAATATTACATCGGACTTTTCCCAACTCTGAATACAGAACAGAGCTACAGCGACTGTGTTACCTGTAATTTATGCTGCTGCACTGCAGCAAAAACGGATAAAAGAGTCAGTGCTTGCTTGCCTGGTTTTCACCCCTTCATCCACGTTCGTATCCCAAAACAAGGTGAAATGCAAATTCATTGCAAAAAAATATTGCACATTTTTTTCCACATATAGGGGTCCATGTTTTAAATAATCATTTTGTCTTTAAATTTAGCAACTAACCACAATGACCTACAAAGCAAATAAAGTTGTATTTTCTGTTCATTTGTTGTTTTTAAGGTTATTTTGTGGGGACCACTCTGCTTCTTCTCCTTATTTAACTGTATCCTTGTGCGTGCATACTGATGGATTGTGGAAAACAATTAGGCCTTGGCAGTAGTTCCTGGAAAGTCGTACAAGCCACGATCCTTTGAACAAAATGTTCACTTTTGTTTTAACATTTTGCACAGTCATCAGTCATCTTTTATTGGTTTGGACACTCCCAAGTATATTTAGTCCATATTTTCTTCAGTTTTTAAAGATATTTTCTTGAAAAAGATGTTGTAAAATGTCTGCTGCGAGCCCCACTAAATAAACCATTCATCTCTGTTATATATTGATAGCAGAGATTTCAAACATCTCAAAGCCTGCTCAGATAAAACCACCACTGTCTTCATACCGTTAAAGGTGAACTGACGTTTTAACGTTAAAAGAGTTGGGGGGCAAGTTGTTTCAGATACTGGCGAGACATGTAATCCAATACATGAAGGCCGGTTTGAGTTTAAAGCCTTATCTGATGCCAAAACACTGCGCAGCACTTTATAATATTCTGAGACCGTCTTTTACAACCTGGAAAGCGATCAAACCAGCTATTATTGACTCTGATGATCACAAGGTAAATATGTTACACATTACAAAGTAATGCAGTGCCTTGCCAGACGATGTTGCCTCGCGTTGCTTCATGCAGAAGTCAGTCTGAATGGATATTTAAAATGAGCGTTTTGAAGCTGTGATCAGAGATGAGTCATTTTCGGGGGCCATCGCCATCCGTGGCTCTGTAGCGGCTCCCCTCCCTCATGCCTCATCTCTCTCCAGTCGTAGGCAGCTGGTTTCAGAGCGGCCCTGTCGTCAGACCTCAAAGGGAGATGGATAGACGGCCTTACTTAGAGCCCAGCTAACTGCCTCTTCTTTCTCCTTCGCCAGAAATAGAGAGTTGCTGGAAGGGGAATCGATTTTCATCTCTCCTCTGGCTGATGGCAGCCGAATAGATATCAAGGGTGATTCTGCAAGGGAAGAGGAATAGGAGGGGGGGGTTGTGAAGAGTCAGGATGGAGGGGGGGGGGGGGGGGGTGAACCAGATCAAGGAGCAGAGAAGAAGAGCAAGAAAAGAATGAGAAAGGGATTGAGAGATCATAGAGAGAAGGCAAACTTTGAGGATGGAAAAGGGTGAAGGGTTTCAGGGGATCAGGAGTGAGGAGTCGCCAGTGGTGGGGAGAAAGGGCTGAAAGTGTGAGGTCATAGAGGGAAAGAAAAGACAAGGTGGTGGAGCAATCCCATATCGAGAGAGAGAGAGACAGAGCGCAGAGCGGACGGATCAAAGCTGTGAGACTTGAGGAAGGAGCGGCTGTTTTTACGGACAGAAAGTGCCACCAGCATCTCCTCCTGGTGGCGCGGAGCGATCACTGACCTCCTCAGCGGGCGCGTGGCCAAGCCGTAACTCTGTCCCCGTGATATAAACCGCCTGCCTCGTATCCTTTTAAGCTTCTCTTTTCATATATCACAGAGCGCGGGGCGGCCGCCCTTCTCCTTATTACGCACTCGTGTCCACGTTTTTTATTTTGCATCATTCAACTTTTCTCCGCGTGTCATAAAAGTCAATTAAAGCGAGCGGAATGTTCTAAAAGAATGCCTTTCAGCAATGTCAGAGAACCACAGTGCAGGATCAGTTTAATTATAGGAAACTATATAAGGAAGTGTAGCTAAGGGCATAGCCTGGTGGCCCTGCATTTATTACAACACAAAGAACCCCCTCCAACACACACACACACACACACATCAAATATTAGAGTTCCTCTAAACCCACTCTGATCAAAGCCAAGTTGGACAACACCACATCTAATTGAGACGATGTGTTGAGGGACAGAGTTGAGGTCAGAGAAATATCTGGGTTCAATTATGTGTGTGTGTGTGTGTGTGTGTGTGTGTGTGTGTGTGTGTTTGTGTGTGTACCTATGTACATCTATTAGTCTATGGGCCCTGCTTTCATAGAATTGGAGAAGGGTAACTCCATTTCCCCCTGCTCAGACCACATTTTATTGCAAGCCTATTGGGATCACAGTAAAAGTTTTGCATTTTCATTAATATAATCTGCCCCTGCTTTAGGTGTGTAGAGTTTTCCTGCTGTCGCTGCAGGAACGATGTGTTTTAATCTGCCGCGGGTAATATGACTATGATGCAATGTTGATCAAATTACCAGTTATTCAATTTTTTGACTAGTTTTAAATAAAACACTACACATGAACTGCTTTTTTGCATATTGGTGTTGTCAACTATGTTAACGTCTCATGTGTTTACTGTACAGTAAAAACCTTTAAAGTTAGTGAACATCTATCAGTGAATCTCTGAAAAGTTTTTTTTTTCCTGCTAGCAAACCTTCCAGCACAAAGTTTCCCTTGAACAGGAGAAACTTTATTCATCTCAGCTCGTAAAAGTGGCAAAGCAATATAAATGCAAAAGCAATGCTTCACATGACATCTGCCCATCACTGATTTATGGCCACAGATGGAGCATGCAGCGGCGGAGTCGCCTCAACTCCCGATGTGTTGATTGCGACAAATAAAAACACTACGACTCTTTTTGTGTGTTTTTAATTGGACACCAGATGTGTCAGCATACAGATTTGTTTTTTTGACTTTAGTCTCTTGAGGGGAATGGCTTATGGAAAATAGCAAATAAAATAAAATGGATTATTCGAAAGGTGACGTCGTCCACCAATGGAACTTGTTAGCACAATGGGATGGTTTGTACTCGTACAGGGGTGACATATTATGTAACTCACCCATTTCAATTGTATTAAGGCTTAAAATTATGCTTAATTAAGAGAATGGCTGCTTCAAGTGACAGGCAGCTAGTTTTTCCATTTCACTCCCAGCTCCACACTCGTCCAAATACACACTCACTTCCAAAAATAAGATGGCAAGGGTAAAAAACCCAGACCTGAGGCTTCAAAACAGAATTCTATGGCTTTGTCAATTATTTTTTCTTACAGTCTATGGTCTGCACCTCCTGAAGATATTTCTTGGTCCATTAGGACACAGTCATTCCTGATGTGAGTGGCCTTCAGTGAATCCTGCTCCTGCTCCGCTCATAAAGTAATTATTTCTGCTTCAGCCTCTTTTCCAGTTTGTACTATGCCGTGGCAGGATTGTGCCCCTGGCCTTTTGATTGCAGAAATAAGTCAGACACACCCACTTCTGCTACCGAGTTTGCATTTGCAATTCAACTTGCAGGGAAAAATAGAGCCATTAATGTCACTGTGTGAGCATTTGTGTGCCCTCTAAATTAGTAGGTTGTTCACAATGGGGAAACTCAGTCAGCATGACAAACTGCAGCTGGATTTCCGCTGGATTATAGTTTAATGATGTTTGAGTTGAACACACTCTGCTGACAGAAACAACCTAACTAACTCTGAAATGCTGTTTTTTTTGTGCAAGCATGTGCGAATGTGTATGTGACAGGTATAAGTAATATAAACCATCGCTGTAAACACTGTAATGAGTCGGCTTTGGTTCAGGCGCCGACAGTTGGTGTAGGATGTCGGATCCACTTACGGCAGGTTATCGCGACGTGTCGATTGGCTGGCTTCGTTTTTTTCTTTCCCCAGGTCGTGACCCTTGCTGACAGCCATATCGGTTACAGCGTAAACGTGGCCTAAGTGGTCTGTCAAACCTCCCGACTTTTCTCTTTTAATTTGCCACAAGGGTCTCTTGAGCCTAAAGGAAAAATTGTTGCATCCAAAATCGTTTAGATGGGACCCCGCAGCCTCAGAAACGCAGAACGGCGGAATCCTCCAGCAGCAGAGAGCGAAACACTCACTGGTTCTATTTAACAGTTTGCGGGCCTTTTGGGGGGGAACCAGTCAAATTGTGTTTGCGCAGACAGCTCATCAGCTAAAGTCGACTGTTAAACCAGGCATCAAATAGGAGGAGGAGGACATGTGCGTGACGCTGTTGCCGCGGAGACGCCCCGCTCCATCGCATTCTCTCATCATTCCTCATCGCTATTCTCAAATCTCTTGATAAAAAAGCAGAGTGCACGCGCGTACGCATACACATCCGTCGCTGTGAACCCGCTCAGCCGTAATGACATAGCCGGCGTTGCCACAGTGTAGCTACAGATGGAAGCAATTATGGCGCTGTGAAAATATTTCCTGAAGAAAGGCAGTGTTTTGACTGGTGGAACAGCGGGATGCAATCACTCCGTAATTGAGGTCCGCTGAAACATCAATGAGGCGAAAGGCAGATCGGAGATTCCTTCGTCGCGGCGGCGTGTTTTTTTCGAGTGGATGGCGATCGCCGCAGAGCCCCGGGAGCCGCTCCGCCTTTACTCTTTGGTGGTTGTGATGTTGTGAAAAAGCTTAGTGCGGGGGGAAGGAAATTTGTTGCCAAATTTACAGCTGTGGTCTAACTCAAACATTCTAAACGGTTTGGAGTAGGGCCTGTAGGAGGTTTAGGGGGGGCCAACACAGTTCTATGTATTTACATGGTAGCTAGTTGAAGCAGGTCTTAAATCTGCTGATGATGAATGTGTTGCCCTTTTATTTGAACCCCACCAGAGAGAGACGGAGACAGACAGGAAATGGACAGAAGGGGGGTGGGGGGGGGTCGCCTCTGGTTCATTTTCGTTTGATGCGGTCTCCTCTTCCAGACTGTGAAAGCGCTGCGTAACCTTGACGCCTCCGTCGTCCTTCCTGTTCTCCTGACTCCCTCTACTGTCATTCCTGCAAGTCAGACAGGGAGGGCGGGGGGAGTGTGTGTGTGTGTGTGTGGGGGGGGGGGGGGGGGGGGGTGAGGAGAGGAGATAGAAGGAAGTGTTCTGTGTAGCTGTGCGTCCCAGGATGCCAGACTGAGCTCTGACTCACACATCCCTCCCACCCCGAGGAGCTTCTGAGAGGCTTGAAGAACAGAGCTGATCCCCTCAGTGAATACCGAGGCTCGGCTGATGAAATGCAAGGACCCGAGTGCCTTATTACGTGTGTGTGTGTTTGTGTGTGTGTGTTTGTGTGTGGGTGCATTTGAGAGGGGGAAAAAAGGAAGTGAAATTCAGTATGGTGCATGACGTGCAGTTTTCACTGTAGAGATGGCATTTTTTTTTTAGGAAGTTCCGAGGGCATAAGTATAGCGAGCTCTGGAGAAGCTCGGCATGGTCCTCAGCTTCAGCTCTTTCATCTGACCCAGAGCCCCCTCCTCCCTGCCTCCTCCCGCAGTGGGAGCCCCCGCAGAACACCGTGAAATTTACGGCCTCCTGACCTCGAGTCGGCGACCACGAGTCCTCGCTGATAGATGTGTTTGTGTACAGGGTTGCCAACTCTCAAGGACCGGGTGAAATTAGATTCTAGGCGGTATCGAGTACAGACTCAACACTTTCCATGTTCTTGTCCACATTTTGACTCAAACTTCGCTTAAGTTGACGACGATCCAACGATTAAGCTGATTGTTTTGTAATCCCAGCTGCCAATTGGAGATAGCAGCGATCAGAGTATAAACACTGGCGAGACCAGCGTGTGTGTCTGTGTGTGTGTACAGTGCGCAGATGATTGGATTCGTGTTTCGTCTCAGACGGATCCAGATGGCAGCCACCGAACAAAAAAGAAGGCGTGCGTGCCTGCGTGAGCGTGTGTGCGTGTTGACAAGACGGGAAATGATGGATCGGCACATTAAACGCTGCACAAGGCCGCTCCATACGCAACTGTACACTGTGGCCGTAACAGGACCAGCTGAAGCCGGCGTGTCATCTCACTGTCTCTGGAATTTAACGGCAGATGTAATACGAGAAATGTTCCTGAGCTTTTACTCGCACACACTGATGAAATGATGTGCCTCGGTGGCCGGTGCCGCGACCTGTAGGCTCTTTACTGGTCCTCCTCCCAGTGCTCAGACCACTAAGGGGTTGTTTTTTTTTTGTGTCTGTCATTCAGACAGAAATCGAGTTTTCCCTAACTCCCCGCATCAAACAACACTTTTCCTCCTTTCCCTGCAACACATCAATAACACCACTGTGTTTTCTTCACACTCCGCTCTCTGCTTCACTCAGTCACACACGCGCTCTCTCCATCTCAATCTCATCCTCTTTCACTTCACTTATCTATCTCTTCCCCCGAACACATCCCTCCGACAACCTTTTTCTTTCTCGCTTGCCTCCCCCTCTTATTTCCCCCTCCCTCTCTCTCTCTCTCTCTCTGTCAGTCAGGCTCTTCCTATCTCTCTCGCCCTCCGGGGATTTGTTGCGGCGGCTCCGTATTGATCACCTTAAACTCTCTTCAGTCCGGGTCATCTGACAGGCGCCGTGACGCTGAGCGATGGTTTGGCTCGCGGTGTGGCGCGACCGGCACGTCCACCTGCGCGGCCTTGGCCCGTGGCGCGGCGGAGACATTTCATTAAGGGGCGGCCTGTAAATTAACAGAGCGGGCGGATGAGCGGACGGACGGGGTGAGAGCGGTTTTCAATCAGCCTCCCCCAGATGGCACGCCGCCTCAACACAAGGGCTGATGGTTTAATCATCCTGTTAAACCTTCGGAAATCTGCTTCGGGAACAAACCCAACGCTTCAATTCAATTCAATTCAACTCAAAAATACTTTATCCGTCGCTCCCTGAGGGGAAATTTGAGGCAAGAAGTTCAGAGACGTTAACATAAAAACACAAATTGGCATGTGTTTGCAGCCGGTGGATGTACACTATAGAGCCGTATATGGCTGTGGAGTGATGTATGGATGCAGCTTGTGACGAAGATAAAGTAGAAACGGCTCGGTTCATGATGTGGGAATGAGAGACATGAACCCTCTGGGCACATTTTTTACACTAACGCTATGTGGGCCCGAGCTCCCAATTTATTGCCCGAGACACGTTTGTGAATATTTATTATTGCTGTCCACGCTCTGCTCTTGGCTTTGCACCTTAAATGAGAATATCAATTACCTAACGAAAGCGCAGCCAACACCCGTGACCCATAAGTCATTGGATACAGAGGAGAGGAATGTGCCCTACTGGAAAAAAAAAACTCACACATGTACACACACACACACACACACACACACGTGGACTCTGGCTGCAAAAAAAAACATTTATTTCACCGCAGCACGATTGCTTTGTTTGGATTGTACGCAGCTGAAAGTGCTAACAGACCCGCTCCTTGTTGAGCTGCCGTTTGCTGAAGTTTCACCATGTTGGGAAGATAAGAAATAACTGAATTCCTGACAGCCACTCGTGTGAGCAAAAAAAAAAGTCATAGAAAATACAGCAAGAGGGAGCCTGTCTCCCTATGATGACTTTTCCTTTTTTTTACTTTTTTTCAACTATCTTGTTCACCCCAAACAGAGATTTGCTATAAGCAATTAGAGCAAAAAAAAAACAACATGGGGGAATAGAGTTACAAATCGCGTGAGGCGGAAGACAGAAACGTATATGCAGGTATGTAATTATGCAGCCATCACCGCAAACGTTGACTCGGAGCCAACCAGAAAGCCCGTCTGCCTGTGCTAATACACCTAGCTGAAGACCTGAATCTGTTAAACAACCTGGTTTTGGTGGTGATTTTTATGGAATTTTAATTGCAAACACATGGCGCACATAAATGTTTTAACATATTGATCGGCCAGGCACGTCTGACTGGGCCTCAGGAGGCACGGCTGATTTTTAAAAAAATATATTTATTTTTTTCGTGCAGGATTCTCCTGCAGCTTTTTCTTCAGCTGTGGTCTCTAAAGGATGTCGGGGATGGACTGTAAATATTCTCATCCTGAGATTAGACGCGATTTACGAACAAGCGGGGTTCAGTGCTGAGTGTTCTAGCATGCTTTTTGTTCCTTTCCGTTTCCAGCGCGCACTGGTGTCACTGCAGCTTAACAGCCCGCAACGTGAGGTGTGCTCGCATGTTTGTGTGTGAAAAGAGGGAGAATTAGGTGACAGGAAGCATATGTGCCAAAAGAAACGCGACATGGATGAAGAAAAGAGAAATAAGAATAAGTATAGCAGGTAGCAGGAAGGAGGCGAGGGACAAAAAAGAGGAGGATAATGAGCGAAATCACTGAGCCGTGGGTGCAGCGAGTGCACGTTCTCACTTATTAACACACGCGTGTTCATTCGTCTACGCACACGTATCCTCACTACGGTGCACGTGTTCCGCCGCGTGCGCCGCCACCGCCGTGCACAAACACATTAACATGCAGAGAAATGGCGGCTTGTGCAGATGAAAGCGGCTCAGATCAGCGGCCGTACGCCGACACGCTCGTAACCCGTCGAGCTGAGGAGCGTGTTCTCGCCGCACCGCCGGGTCCGCCGGGATCGCTCCGAAAGTCTCTTTGTTCTGTTTTTTTTTTGATGTGCGGCGTTTCTGATACATGTGCCCCCGGCTCTTAAAGTGCATGAAAGTTCCCCTTGATTAAAGAATTTATGGAACTGGCACTTCCTAATAGTTCCCAAATTAATTAGTTAACATCTTAAATGGCAAGAGTACAACGGTGTAGAACCCAGTGGAACATAATTACCATGAAGAATAACTCCAGTTAGTCGTGAAACCTCGGTCTTATTTTAGTAGTTTCGGTCATTATTTATACCGTAATAATGAGGTTTGACTTGAGAATTCGCCTGAATCCACAAGTCGTAAAATGTCTGTTGCAAAAAGGCTCATTGTGGTATCATTAACTGTAACATTGGGTGTAGCCAGTGAATTATTTGGCGGTCTTTTAGGATTTCCGTGCAATGAGTGGTTATTACCAGCCGCAGCGTAAGGTATGGACAGTGGTGTTGAAGCGTTGTTCTATTTTTATCCTAAACGATCACTTAAATTCCAACATAACGTTACATACGAGTTCTGTGTGCAGCTGCCAGATGTACTGCATGTATTTTCTGCAACAACATTAAGACGGCTTTTACCTTAAAGAGTAAAAGAGACGGATCTGGAAGACGCCCAACTTGATACTTGATCTGCAAAGCTGCATAGCAGGAGCAGAACTAATGATCCGCATCAACCAGTCCGTAGTGGCGAGTATTTATAGTTTGAGCGTTTCAAATATCGCGGAATGAAAAAGTTCTCGGCCGCACGGAACTTTACATCAGTCGGTCGATATATATTTATATTTCAGGTGTACACTGTCATTAGCTAATTTGTGACCATTGCCCAGACATAACGTCATATCAAACGACTTTATTGCTGTTGGTGGAAACGCTCCCTAAAAGTGAATTATGACGCCGGGTTCCTTTTTTAAAGAAGCACCAAAGTGTCAGTAACAGCCAAGCCCATCTAATAAGAATGTTTTGTTATCAATCCAACACTTGATTTGTGGCCCGAAATCAACAAAGTGAAAACGAAGGACGGAGCTACAGAATCTCAGGTGAGGTGTGAACATGACTTACAGCTTCAGAAAAAATAACCTTCAGGCTTTTTAGGATATTTGTATAAGCAAATGTCATATAATGTGATATAGCAACGTCACACTGATCGCGACCTTGTTCCCGAAAGCGGGGGGGAAAGTTAAAGATTCTCCACTTCTCTTTTTAAAAAATGTGAAGCTATTGCTTCCGTCCAGCCGCCACCCCTGGTGATCAAAGAGACAGAGGGAGAGATTCGGAGAGAGGATTAACGGCTAACAAGAGGGATGGAGCAAAGGAAAGGATGATACCGGGCTATGGAAGAGCAGATGACTGCTGCTTACAGACAGGAGGACAATCTGAACCATGAGGCCTATGTATAAAACACCAATATCCTATTAGTGTTGCTTTCAACAACACAGAGCTGCATCTCTCCATCTGCACCTCTTTAATCCCCACTCACACCCTCATCCCAACGTCTCCCCTGTTTTTCGTCACCTCCCTTTCCATTTCCTTTATTTACCTGTTTAACCCAAAGTTCCTCTCCTCTCCTCCTCTCCTCCTCTCCTTTCCTTTTCTCCTTTGTTACACTATAATTGGAGCTGGAGGTTCCCAGACAAGCAGCTCAGTGTGACAGGCAAACCCGTTGGCTTCTATTAAGCTCTAGTAAGCGAACAGGAATCGGAAGAGGAGGAGGGAAGGAGCCGAGGGAAGGAGGGAAGCTGTCACCTTTCAGCAGGACTCAGCACAAACCCGTCTGGCACCCGTCTGCTGTCACACAAACACACACACACCTCCGAAAACCTTTTTTTTTCCAGCTTATTGTCGCCGTCTTAAGATTCCCCCCCTTATGTGTTGTGGAAAAAAAAAACGAATTAACATATCCGAGCGTCCGCTTGTAATGCGAAATGTGCTTCATTTATTATAGTGAGAGAGCGACGCTGTCTACGATCCACAGCTAAAGCATCCACACACACACACACACACACACACACACGTCAAGGCATCTCCCCCTGCACAAGGATGACAGCAGTATTATTGCACACTGCAGAATTTAATCTGAAGTGCCACACAGCGAGCCCGGACCACAGTTGAGGTAAATGTTGTAGAGGAATATCTCCATGCTCTGCAGCTGGGTGTGTATATATAGCAGGAACCGTTCCAGATGCAGGAACCCTTCCAGATGTGATGTGCGAAAGAGGAGATTTGCGGTTTTCTCCCTCCAAATGTTCCAAATGTTCTGCGGTTGCAGCTCTTCGCTTTTATTTATTTAATTTTTTTTCACAGTTATCATGGTTTCGGTTTACTGAACATTAAAAAATAGCCATCACTGTCTTTTAAACTCCTCCACAGTGTGCACGTGTGGACAAATCAACATATGTGTCCAAAAGCTTTTCTTTATGCTTCCATTTCCAAGATAATATTATTTTTTTAGTGTGGCGATAATATAATTGAAAGTGGCACTCAGTCTAAACTGAATATGTAGCGGAAATCAGGGCTAACAGAGATGTCGTCAATGCATGTGAAAATACCAAAGTCAGTTTGAACATAGAAGCACATGGGTGCTAAATGCATACACAAATACCAGTGCTGTGCAGCCGTGCTGCTGCGAGCTGGCACGGGAGGATGAAGTCAGGAAGGAGAGGTTGCGAGCCGCCATCTGTGTTCAGAGCCGCTTCGACATATTGAGCAATCAAGTTATTATATCCCGTTTGGTTAAAAAAACCCAAGTTCCAAAATTGTCCTAAACGCTCAGTGAAATAAACACTTTCAAATGCGAAACTCCAGCTACTTCAGGAGGAACCAAAACCTTGCCCGTTTTTGGTCAAAAACGCCGCATCAGATGGAATATAATTATCCTGAAGGTTGATATTCAGAAACAGTAATGGACTAATGGAGGAGGAAGACAAACCAGGCAGAAAGGAAACGAGGGGAGACGAGGTTGTGGCATCCATCAGACGAAGAAATGAAAAACAAATTTGAATCATTTCGCTATGAGACCGGCCATAAAGCGGCGGATAAAATGTGGGTACCCATTACTGGCGCTGAACTGGACTGACCCGTCTTTATCACATTATTGACGTTGTGTAGCCGCGGCCGGTGTGCGCGTGTATCACTGAGCTTATTGGATTGTTGATAAAAGACTAATTAGTGTTGGGGAAAAAAAGGACAATGATTGACCAACGAGGCCGGTTGTTTAACACGAGGTTTTTTTTTTCCGTCAATGGGAACAGCAAACTTGTTGAGCGTATTGGCTCCGCATCGACCGAGCTATACGATTTAATTACATGTGATTTATAGACGAACAGATACAGTATAATTCTGGGCACATGTTAGCCAGATTCTTTAGAATGCATTTGGATTCTTGGATGGATTCTGTCTTTTTCGATTTGACTCGAAGAGACATCTTTCTTACAGGATGGCGATGGCAGTCCATCACCTAGCTGCAGATAAAACCGTAAAAATTTTTACATCCTTAATAAATTGGGGTAACGCGATCCCTTTGGTTTATGTGAAAATAACCAACTCCTTGTAAAATTGCTTTTCAGGTTCAACTGCACACATCGCACAGCCTGTTTTATACGTGCTAAACATCGGCATGTTAGCATCGTCACTGAGAGCGTGTTAGCATGCAAAAGCACATCTGTAGACCCTCTGCTTTTACTGTGAGGTCTCGCATCTGTCTTTCCATTGATTTCTGCTTTCTACTGTGCACAAGCAGCCCTGCGACCTCCTACAGCATCTCAAACCTGTCATTTTCCTTTTATAGCCTTCATCGCATTTGAAGAGGAGTGTTGCTGTAGAACTCTTCAACAAACTGTTGTTAGGCCCTATCCTGTCAGTGCAATCAGACGTGCTCGAAACTCAGAAAAACCACTCCACACATGACAATATACGGGATGGGCGGAACCTTTTTTTTTTAATATGCACGGCGGCTCAGTGGTTCCACACAGCGTTTCCCTCGGCCAAATGGCAACGTGTAGAGTAACACTTTATTTCACGAAGCCACAGGCCACATTAATTAACCGCTCTCATCAGAAAGGGCGGTTAGAGCGTCTCATCCTGGATTATTAGCGACACAACCGGCAAGCCTCGTCCGTCGCCGTCAGAAATGAATTTGTCAGACGATGAAAGTGTGTTTGTTGATGCTCGCTGTACGTTCGTCCCGCTTTTTCCCGTCGTTCGCCCCGCTCTCTCCCCCCGCTCCGTGTCGTGGGGTGAGTGAGTAAGTGGCTCCCAATGTCTTTTAATGACTTCCATTTATTTTCCGTGAGAAAGGATTTATTTCACTGTCCTTGAGGAGACAGTGCTCCCTCTGTCGCTATCGCTGTTCTAATTTAACAACTATTACCATGTTTGTCTAAGGCCCCAAATGTTCCTGTTTGCTTTAGGCAACTTTCTCTCTCTCTCTCTTAACGCCCTGCACTTCCCTTCATCTGCTTCTCCAATCTGCTTCCCTTGCCACGATGTTCATTGTATTCCTTGGTGTTGGTCCCAGGAGTTCACACGGAAAAGAAACCATTTTCCTGCCGGCATTTTCCTAATTGATCCGTGGCATCCCGTGCATGTGGTCTCACTGTATTCACATCTTCAATAATTCATAAACTGTTCTCTCTCTGGGAGTTCATCTCATGTTCATATGTGAGAAATTGCTGAAAATGTATGGTCTTGTCTGCATATTAGATACTTTTTAATCTTTAAACACAGTGCTCAGTGCAAAAGGCATGCAGATGCAACATGGGAAAGTGAATCATTCAGCAAAAAGGAGTCATTTTTCAGTCTCATGTTCTACATGAGTCAATAGCAAAGGATAAATTAGCATAATTTATAATAATGTATTGTTTTAAATCGAAATACTTAAAATAGAATCATAAAATTATCCAAAGGCCTTGGAGCACAAAAACATAGATTGGAGGTATAAGCGGTTTCCATGTGACACATACGTACAGTATGAAAACTCGCTTATCACTCCCCATTAATGCCAGACTTGGCATCTCTCCCCATAAAGCTAATGTTGTGAAACATGTTCGGGTTGAGAGCCGTTCTCAATCAGGAAGACAGTTATTACCGCTATTAAAATCACCATCCACTTTACGTAATGAAGGCAATTAGCCGGAGCTACCTTGGCTGGGAAGCGCGCGACCGTTGCCACCCACGGCGGGGGAGAGAAAATAGGCCACTTTGACTCGCCGTTTGTTAACGCCCACGTGTTTAACGCAGGAAACACTGATGCTATTTAGATGGTTCCACCAGTCAGCTGATGCCTTTTTGTTGGTGTATGATTTCTCTTTTTTCCGTGTTTTGCCAGGGATGCTTCTCCAGGAGACGTTCATCGAGGAGCCTGACGGCCTGGTGTCGGTGAACCTGCTGGTGGTCTCCGCCGTCTCCGCCTTCTCCACGGGCGCCATCCTCTCCGGCCTGACCGTGTGCTGGATCATGAGCCACCGCCACCGCCACTCGCGCGGCGCCGGCTCCGGCGGGGCCCGCCGCAAGGGCGACAAGGAGCAGAGCATGCTGGGCCACGGCCGCAGCGGCTCGGTGATGAGCGTGACGAGGACCAGCGGCGGCGAGCGGCGCCGCTCGCAGGCCGACAACCCGTTCGTGACGCCCAACGGCTGGCCCAAGGGGGAGATGGACCCGGGCCTGCTGCCCACGCCGGAGCAGACGCCGCTGCAGCAGAAGCGCTCCATGCGCCTCCCGGACGGCGACTGGGACCAGAGCCAGACCTTCCTCACCGCCGTGGGCACGCCCTGCCCCAACAACTCCGTCATCTACCTGAGCTCCAAGTTCCTGCATGGCGGCGGCGGCGGGATGGTGCGGATAGAGGACCCGGCGGAGGTCATGCTGCCCCCGCACACTGAGCGCCAGCGCTACCTGATCCTCGCCACCCAGCGCGGGGACCACGGCGGCGGCCGCCCCGCCGGCGCCCTGAGGAACTCAGCGGGGGAATACATCTACCCCGCCACGCCGCAGGACTCCCCCGACCGACGGAGGGTGGTGTCGGCCCCCACGCCGCACATGGACTACGGGGAGCCTCGCTGGAGTCACGAGGCGCTCAACTACAACAGCAACAACGGGGCGCCGTTCCACGGCCAGCGCCAGGGCCTCATCAGGCCAGATGTGCACGGGCCGCGGGGGCTGGGGGAGCTGGCCGACTTCAGCCACCTCCTGGTGAAGAACATGGGAGAGCGCACGCCCAGCGGCCAGTGAGGGGAGGACGTGAGCCCCGGCCTCGAGCTCGCTCGGAGAATCCCCGCCCCCTCCAACCGTGAACTGACTCCCTGTCCCGGTCCACCCTCACCCTGTCTGTCCTCTCTCACTGTCATTCGATGTTCTGATGTCATTCAGCCGACTGAAGAGAGGGACAGAGAGAAAAGAAACAAAGAGATTTTAAATGGAAAAAAGAGGAGAGAACTCTCTTCACGTCTCCGATCCTCGCCTCTTAATCCGAGGCGCACCCCTCCGCTCGGGAAGTGGTACGCCCCGCGGAGCGTGACTCTGACACCGCGGGACAAACAGTGAGGTGACGAGAGGGGTGCAGAAGGAAGGATGGATCTTCTCAAAAGGACATTGTGGAGATTACACTCTTAAAAAAAAGAAAAAGACAATTTCGCTCGCAGCGCCAAATGTGAAAGGTCTCCATCCATCGTTTTTGTTCGCCGGTTTTGACGCCATGGATCTTGTGTGTGAAGTTTCGTTTCTGCTTTTTGTTGTTTTTTTTGTTTTTTTGTGTGTCACTGGCATCCAGCAGACAACAATGTGCTTTACTTTGGATTTCAGATGAGACGATATCAGACTAAAACTGCTGCCATTGTTGCCATGCAAGAGTGCAGTGTCACTGAATCATGTAGTGCGTGTGTGTGTGTGTGTGTGAGTGTGTGTGTGGCCAACCCCAACAAGTGTCCTGTCTTAACTGTGAAGTATAACTATATAATGAAGTTTCTGTAAGGAGGAAGTTGACATTAACATAATTTTCCCTTTTTTATAAATCAGAGACAAATACATTTTATTCTGTGGCTCTTTGTAGCTCCAATCAGACAATTGGATGGTTGATCAGAAGTGAAGGGTTTTTATTTTTTTTCTGCGATTTCCAGTACCTCAGACGTAACGCTGGACAGAGCCAAGACGAAGAGAGCAATAATAGAGCAGGAAATGTATAAAGGTGAAGATGAAGCCAATTTACTTTGATATTTTATAATGTCACCTTTTTCTCAGCCGGGCAAACTGAAGCTGAGAGATGTGAGGGGAAAAAAAAAAAAAAAAAAAAGCAGAGTGCTGGGATAGGAACAATACCTCCCGTCCATTTCTTCGCCTCCCTCGCCGCCTCTCGCCGTGCCCGGGTCTGCCTGACCTGCCCTGCAGCCTCCCCGGGCTCTGGGGTCCATTCTGAAGGAGGGGAATGTGAGCCCTGGCTGTCTGGCTGTCTGGCTGGGCCGTGAGGCCCGGCCGCCTGGGAGCTCCATTCAGCCTCTTCTGCCCGACACTGAGCCTCTTTGTGCCCCCAGAAGCAGGGAGGGGGGGGGGGGGCGAGAGCGCGGCAACAAATAGCCGTTAAGAGTCAGGGACCTAACCCGGCACCACGGCTTAGCGGAATATCAATGAGGCGGACAGCAACTCCGTGTGTCATGCGAGTTCGGGCCAAAGCGGGCGGGGGGCATCCGAAGCTTCGCCCACACCGGCGATGTGGGCCGGTTCTGCCAGGACAGGGAGGGACTGAGGGGCCAAGGCCGGGGCTGGGGCACCGCTCGCCGTCACAATGGTCATCCCTTGTGGCTTTATCCCTTTTTCTGTCCATCTTTCAGTGTGTTTCCCAACAAAAGCGGGAAGAGAAAACAGATGGGCATGGGTATAACATGGGTGTGGAGTTACTCTTTCAGTCCGTTGCCTGATCTTTTGATGCTTTCTGTTCTTTTTTTTTTTTTGTCTGCTCTCATCCATTCTTGATTCAAATGTAGATCCAGAGATAGCTTTTAGTTCATCTGGGTCATGGTGCTGTTTTTTTTTTGTCTTTGTTTTTTCTTGTGTGTGCGTGTGTGTCGGCCTGTCAGCTTGCGTGTGTGTGTGTGTGAAAGTCTGTGTTTTGGGTTTGTACCTATGATTGTGTTACTCATATTGAGTGCAAAAAAAAAAAAAAAAGGAAAAAAAAAACGCTTTGATCAATGTTCCTCTCCTTCTCACTGTTCTGTTGTTTTCTAACCCCGTTTTCTTTGACTATTTAGCCATTAACGCTGCGTAGCGACCATTTGCTTGACATTCATGAGTCCACGCTTCTCGCGCTGCTGGCCCCCCGCGGGGGCGCTGCATGCTATACAATACGCCAAACCATTATGCTGTATACAAAGAAGTGTAGCTAAAAGTGAAGAAGCCGGGCTCAAATATTAACAATGCACACACAGTATCCCACAATGTACCAGCCATGATGGAATCAATAGTGGCACCTTTCCCTTTAAATAGTTATTTCCATATAAAGGTATTAAACATATTTAAGCAGTTTGAGATATATTTGCTGTCTTGATGAGTTTGAGAGACACGTGCTATATTTTTGAAATGTGAAGCCCTGTTACAAAAGCTTTAAAAAAGAAACTGTAAACACATCAGTTTGCAGTTTAACGGGGGGTGGGGGGGGGGAGTATGTTCAGAAAAAGTTTGACCCGGACCAATCGCTGGATCGTTCTTTTTTTTTTTTTTATTGACCCCAGTCACTGAGTGTACATTAGCTACAAGATAGCCAGCGAGCGGCCGTGTCTGCGAGAGAGTTTCTGTGCATCTGATGCTCACTCCAGACTGAACTCATCACTCACCTGGAAGAACTCGGAGCTCCCGGAGCATTTTTCACTCATGTTGTGTCTAAAATTCACTTTTTCCCGGCGAAAAAGGGAATGACCTCATTTCTCAAGATGTCAAACCGTTCCTTTTAAACATGCCGGACGTCTCCGACACAGGGGAGAAGTTTGCATTTAGATAAAAAAAAAAAAAAAATGCGATAAGAAAGAAAAGTAAGCGGACAATCAGCTGTTTTTCCGATACATTTCAGTCAGTAGCAAAAAGTATCGGGGTTCAATACGCTGCCATAAAAGATTTACGGCCTGAGCTGGAGGTGCTGTCTGAGACGAGCCAGTGAGCAGGATTTATGGAAACAAGGACAGATGAGGAGGTCAGGCGGGCGAACATGATGTTACTGCAGTACCGACCCGCCACATTAGTACAGTGTATTCTTTACACATTCCACCCTGAAACAGGTCATTAGTATTGAGGATATGGAGCCCCGCACCAGCACGGCCCTTCATCTCTGCCTCCCTTTATCTCTCCCTATCTTCATCTCTGCCGCGACCTGAGTGTTGGGTGGCTGCGTGTGCGTGTGTGTGTGTGTGTGTGTGTGTGTGTGAATGAGGCCTCTCCGTCTCGCTCGGCGTACCCAGCCAGCCGTGTCCTCGCTCTGCATCTCCTCTGGTGTTTCACTAAACATGCTTGATTAGGCAAAGTACATTCCCGGCCCCCTAATGGCCTGATGAGCCCCTGAGAAGATTACTACAGACACATCATCCCTGAGAGGGAGGTGCACGTTCAACCGGCTCTTCACCCCCTCCGCTAACCACCAGCCATTCACTCACACACACACATGCATAGGCCCTGTAACCAAATTGGGGGATGCAATTGAATTAACAGGAGAAAACAAAGCCTGAAATAGGCCGCCGCTGCCTGGTTGTGGGGGGGGGGGGGGGGTACTGTAGGCTGCAGGATGTTATCTCGCTGGCTGCGTCATCTGATTAGGCCGACGTTAGTTCAACATTACAGGGCAGCTGAAGAATTCAGGTGGAACCGCGCAGAGGTCTGTTTATTTAAAGCTGTCAGCCTCCCCTCTCCCTGCATACCTCACATCATCCTCGTTCCTCCTCCTCTCACCAGCTGCACTTTGTCATCGTCTTTCAAGTCCTTTTTTTATTGTTAACAGATCCATCTCTCTCTCTCTCTCTGCCTAAAGCCGGGGCTGCCGCGCTTTGTCCCGTTTATTTGTCACCATTAAAGGTTAGCTGGTTAATTTAATCAGCCAGAAACAGAAGTCAAAGTAATTCACGGAGAAGCAATCAAAATTCCACTTTATTTCAGATCCAATCCCTAATGTGTTACAATCTTTTTTTTTTTTTTTTTTAGACATTTTCAAAGCCTCTCATGCGGTAAATTGCTTTCCTGGAATTGTATTGTGCTCAGAGATGATTTTTTTTTTTTTGTTAAACGTAGCGCATATTGCCTCCTGCCCGCACACATCCTTCCTTCCTCTTTATCTCTATTGACACATATTGACAATATTGGCACATATTGAAACGCGCACAAAGTTTCCGCCTGCCCCCCCCCCCCCTGACCCCGCCTTTCAGTGTGTGTTCCTCTTTATCAGGTTGTGTCCGTGTGCTTGCTGAAGAAACCATGCCTTTGTGTGTTGGGGTTGTTTGTGCCCAGCGATGTGATGACCCCCCCACAGCCAATAACTGCCATCTCGCTGTACAGTGCTCCACTGTATGTGCCCTACGCCCTGTAAAGAGTCCAGAAAGGGAGGCTGACTTGTATCTATCCATCCATCGCCCTGGGGAGGAGTAACATACAAACTGACAGACACGCTCCCTTCCAAGCCAACATGCGAGAGGAAGAAAAAAAAAAAAAGCACAAAGACAAAGCGAAAAGAGAAAAAAAATCAACATTTGCATTTTTGTAAAGTTGTAGATGTGTTTAGTCAGCACTGATCATTTTCTGTCATGTTTGTTTTTTTCTATCGTTTGTTTCTGTGGTAGATATTTGGTTTTGAAATTCTATGGAATATTATTGTATATGATTTCCATTCTCTGGTGTGCCCGGATCTGATGATGACGACAATGAAGATGAACCCCCGATGACTATCACGATTATTGCTCCATTGACAGTGACAATGACGCAGAAGGAGCCTGAAGGCAGCACGCCCGGAGACGTGCCGCGTCCCGTTCGGAACCTGAAAGGGAAACCGAGAGGAAAACAAAAAAAATGGAGGAATGAACGGACTCATACAGACTGAAGTTCCACAAGAGATTCTGCTTTTTTTTTTCTCCTGCAGAGTGGAGTCTCCTGCTACTGTGAAGGACCCCGCTGTCCTGTGGCTCTCACCAGAGGCTGCACCCCCCCACCCCCACCCCAGCCCCCACTCCCTGCCCCCCCACCCCACCCCCACGCCCCGTCGGGCAGGCTTGTCATCGGATGACAACACGTGTCCCTGCTACGTGTACATAACCTTAATGCTTACATGTAATTTAAGTGCAGTAGCTGCATGACGACACAGCCTCTGTGTGTGTGTACAGAAGTAGCGACGTGTGAATTTGTACAGTACATGCAAGTGTGTGTGTGTGTGCTTGTGTCCGCGAACAAAATCCGTCTGTCGTCACGCAAAAAAAAAAAAAAAAAGCAACACGTGCATGCACCCTCCAAAACCTGCACAGCGCACACTTACACTGACTACACACACACACATATTTACACACACACACTCTCTTTCACACACGCACACACTCCAGCTGTTGTTCACCATTCTCCACGTTGTCCTGAGCTCTGCCTGTCACTCCGCATGGAGACTTTGCTCTATGTCAACTTTCTTATTCTAATAAACCACTCCGACATTGACCTTTACGTTGTGATCATTGACTACAGTTTGTTTGGCGTTCTAATTTGGTTTCATTCATCTAGATTATGTCCCATAATAACCTGGAAGTTGTATTTTATGCACGGCATAGAGTACAATTCACACCACGCGCACATTCAAATATCATTAGTCTAATGTATAAAGACTTTCTCAGCCTTTCCTAACAGACAAAACTATAGCAGTATACAGATGATTAAATGTTCTTATTAAGAACAAAACTAAAAAACACTACTAAACAAGTCAAAAGAAGATGTGTACTGTAAAAATACTGTACTACTAAAAATAATAACCTAACAACAACATTATCTTTATAATTATAAAAACAAGCATCCAACATGTTTACAATAAGGTCCATAAACATATACTCTATTTTTGCATTTTTGTTTGTTGAAAACCTGTATCCCAATATTATTATAAGATGTTTGCTCATCATTTCATAAGTTAATAGTGTAGTGATACATATTCACTACACTTTATTAAGAGCACTTGCATGCAATCCAATAGTACAGCTGTGCTATGAATTGCGTTTTTTTGCTGACATTGTCAACACAAGCTAAAAATAAACTTCATGAAAGCAGAATTCATGGCAGGGCTGTTGTATTGGGTTGCATTAGACTGCTCTGTTTCTCATAAATGCTCCTGTGAGTGTGTGTAATACTATACATGTACTCTATACATAGTATAGTGATGCCTCGACGCTGCAAAGTGTGCAGTCGTTGTAGTACCATCACTGTTCGTTGGAGGGGGCACCCCACCCCTCCGCCGACACCGCCACCTCCTCTTCCTCCTCCTCCTCCTCCTCCTCCTCCTCCTACGGCTCTTTATCTCTCTGGGGAGCCTATCAGGCCATTTTCACTGTTGAATTGTGGAGGGCCGTGAGGACCTGTCAGAGGCTCTCATTCGGCGATGTTTTATGGGCCTGAAGTCCTCCAATGCTGCAGTCCTCCAGTGATAGGCATGGAGGAGGAAGAGGAGGAGGAGGAGGAGGAGGAGGAGTGTGCACGACTACGTGTGCAGCTCCTCAGGAGCGTTTGTGACATCTTTGCTCACGCTGCCCTGCATAATCAACTTACAGCTTGTCTATCTATCTATCTATCTATCTATCTGTCCACCTCAGTCTTTCTCCGTGTCCTCACACACACACACACACACACACATGCATACTGATTATGATGGATCTGATTAATGAAGAGGCTGAAACAGTGCCAGTGGGTACTCTCCTTGATTTGACTCCCTGCTCCACAGCTGAGCCCCGTGTAATGCCAGCTCCCATACATCTCACCGTCTCAATATTTAGACTTCCAGTACCGTTATTTTCTCAAACAACTGAACAAACTCTTGCCGTTTTTTTTTTTTCTTTCCCTGCTTTCGATCATCCAAAATCAAGTCTAGTTTATAACAGCTACCAACATCTGTGTTATGCATTCTCTGTCATTCAGAATGACAGCTTGTTGAAGAGTACATAGCATGAGAAACCTTATAATAGAAACTGCCAGAAATATATTACAAGCTTATTTGTCCAAAGTCTTTCCTACAGCTGTTCATATCTATTGTTCGATCGCACACGCACGGCCGCTGGAAATATGTGTTATTTCAGCAAAATGTTTTTCCTAGACTGTTGTTTTCTTGAGGCTTGTTGAAGCCTGTATCATAAGCAGCGTGCAGACGACTATGTTGTTTGTCCACTAATGCACTTTGATAAAAAAAAAAAAAAAAGAAAATCCTCCAGGTGCTGTGCAGTAACAGTGTTTAACAGCAGAGGGTGGTGGAAGCTGCTGGGGAAAGAAGCATTGAGCTGAAACCACTCAAATCTATAAGAGTTAATTGGATTATACCTTTTTCTGTCCTTTTTGTCTGCTCTTGTTTTTTCCCAGCATTAACCAGATCAAATCAAACCGCAGAAAAAAAGCGAAACAAAACACATTCCATGGTTTTTCCCCCAAGAGGGTTTCCCATTTCATTTTTGATACGTCCTAAACAGTTTAACTATGTGGGGAAGCGAGGAAGAGGAAAACAAGGCAAAAAGAAGGAGAAAATGCAATAAGGAACATGAGCGACTGAATGGACGAGGAAAGGGAAAATAATCTGTGCTGTGAAATCGAATTTTCTCTTTTGGAGTGGGAGCACAGAGCCCCCAGGTGGACGTGAGGAGAGGAGCACAAACAGCAGAGGGCAAAGAGTTTGTGAGTCATCGCTGTAGGTTGTTTAAACGGAGCGATTGTTGCTGTGTTCCCTGGAAAACTGTCAGAAACGCTGAGGATTGGTGGATGGACGCTGTTAAACCAGCCAAGGTGTTTGGGATTTGCAGATAAATGATAGCACAAGTGATGAAATTAGTCTCATTTAGGTCCACGTAGAGAAACTCCCAGCAGGCCCCGGGAGGTCAGAGAGAGGACAGCTGGCAAACCCCTGGAACACAATCCAATGCTTGTTGTCCTTTTGTGATGCAAAGGTGATCTGGTACTTTTGGAGTTTTGTTTTTTTTTCCCCTAAAAGGTCCGGTGGGATGAACTTGTTGTCCTGTCGTCCTATGTTATCAGTGCCAACACCGCATTCTTGTTTGTTTTCCGTATAACAGCCGACACACTTGCGTAAGAGGTTCAGCTCAGTTCAGTTCTGCGCAGTAAAATAAGCTTTATAGTTACCCTCAGCTGACCACATGTTTAATTCACTTGCTATCTATGAAAACAGAAACCCACTGCCAACTTAAGACTGGAAGCTCTGCAGTGCAGCTGTCAAGGTTGCAAGCCTGCAATGCCCTTTACATCATCTTTTCTTTTTCCTTTTTTCCTTTTTTTTTTAATCCAAACATGTCTCTGCGTCTATATTTCTGCTTGATTCCTAACTGGAGTTTGATAGTTTACATTATGAGCAATATCCCCGGCAGAGGTGCAGGGATATGGCACATCTGTGAGTTGCAGCGAGAGCGTAGGCCTAATTACAGTCAGCAGAGTGTGCGGCTGTGTAGGTGTAATTAGAAAATCAGCAGGGTGAGCAAGTAAATGTGTAGGCCTAATTGGCAAGTCAGCGGGCGTGCAGCTGCATCCTGTGCAAACAGGACGCAACAAACATATTCATTAACACAAACATCGCCCAGGTCCTGGCAGAGATGTTGCACTGCCGTTTTTTTTTTTGCGGTGTTTTTCTCATACGGTGTATTATCACCGCAGGTTTGAACACGGTTCAGCGTGTGAGTAAACATACATGTTAAAGCTTGCGGCGCGTGACGTTGAATACTTCTGTGTCTTCAGCCTCTGATCCCCGGCTCGTCGCACCTTTTCTAAATCTTAAAAAAAAACAGACAATAAGAAAAAATCCAACACATTGGAAGGTGCAAACTTGAATTAAGACAGATTTGACGGCTCCGCTTCTCCCCCGCCGCCCGACCTAACGTGACCCCACTTACCACGGCGTCCGTCTGCCCCCCCGTTCAAGGTGCAACTCGGAGCGTCTCAGAGGGAGCTCTGAGTGGTGACAGCTTTGCTCTTTGCAGACTTACCTACAAATGGTTTAGTTCACATCTAAACACCCACAGCCCAGTAATACTAGCTAATGTCTTTACATTAACCAGTGGGGATCCTATTAAAATAACTGAACAGAGACTGGGGCTCAGTGCAGGTTTTTGTTCCAACCAGGCAGTTACACACCTGATTCTACTATTTCACCACTAGGGCCCTTGCTGAGGATCTTCATTAGTAGAATCAGGTTTGTTACTGCTTGGTTGGAACAAAAGCCTGCACCCACGCTGGATCCTGATTGACACTCCTGATTGCTGAAACTAAACCTTCATGATTAGCCTTAACACCAGCACATCCTACAAATGGCTGCCACGCAAAAGTGGAAGCGACATCTCTCCACGCCAGAGAGCGGGCTGGAGGCTGCCATCGGTGTATATGCCATACATGCAGCAGCAGCAGGCAGGGGTAAGGCTGCATTTTCACTACTGATGCATTACTAGTTGCTAAATGACTGTAAGGGTATGAACACTACAGACAGCAGGTGGCCTCACAATTTCTGCAAGAAGGCTCAGATATTCCCCTGAACACACTCCTAAACCTTGTCATGGCAGCGTGTAAAAACAGTGCATGGAAATATGTATTTAGTGATAGGAAAAACAGAAACATCAATAGCAATTCCCTTATTCTGCAAGTACTGATTTCAGAAGTAATTTGTCTTTTTTCTGTAATTTTTCTAGACAAGTGTGCTGGCTATCAAAAACAATATAGTTTTTTTCTCCTGGTTATTGCAGCTATGCTGTTTCCAAACAATAAGGATACGTTTCTTTTACTATTACACACCTCATATAGATGCTTTATGATTTATGATAATGAGGCAATTTTCCCCTAAAAATGCAGCTGTAAAATTGCCTGTGTGATGCCATTTGTTGGAGTTTTGATTTTTTTTTCATCGAATGCAGTTTTGCCAAAACAACTTAATGGAATCTGCAGCTTTTGACAAAACAGAGTTGGTTTTGCACATCAATGTGTTTGACTGTGTGTGTGACTGGTGTGAAAATACCAAATTTTCCAACAATCTGATATTCTATAGCTGTTCAGGAAGGAAATGGCACCTGTTCAACACTTTTTAGAACTTTAAATCACGATTTACATGTTCATGTCAATGAGACTTAGACACCCGTAAATATCAGATAGAAGTTCAAAAGATGTAAAGTTCATAGGACGTTATGTTGATTTAAAAAAAAAAAAGCACAACAATGAACACAGCAAAAGGATTATAAGACTATGATGATTGTTAATGGAACAGTCATATTCGACCGTGAACACCTACCTAATTAACATAAAACACACACAACATTTGGAATAATGAAGAATAATTGCCTCTGATTGGCTGATTTGCATGTCTGTGAATAGGAGGGGGTGGGCTCTGACTTTATAAATGTGACTCACACAGTTAAATTTCCAGGACAAATTTCCTGAATAGGATTTTTGACAGGGGCTGAATAATAAACCTAGATTTCTTTCTGATATAATCAAAAAGCAATTAATATCTCACTTTCTAAGATAGGACCTTTAAATATCACATTTTCTTCTTGGAGATCAAAATACAAAGCGTGTTCATACTGTGATAGTCTTCATCCAGGGGGGGGGGGGGTTTCAAGGTGTAAAGAGGCAGATTATGGTCATGCTCATGGTCACACACAAAGCCAGATTCTGGCTAACACTGGCTTTTATATGTTTTTAGTCACAGAAATTGAGGCTTTTCATCACAAATTCTCATTAACGGCTTTTCTCCTTGAAATCATTCATTCTGTGGTTTTCTATGGCGTGAGCGGCTGCCTGCGTAGATGCTGCAGAGCAAACAAAGGGAGGTCCACTCACAGTTAGCTTTATTGGGGCAGTAGAGCAGAATACATTTTCATCAGTAAAGGCCTTTCTTCCCCCCCCAATTCTTCTCCCTCTTTACTTTTCAATGCCACCTCTATTATTTACCGCCTCATTATTTTTCCCCAATTTCCCAGTAAACCGTCTGCCCGCCTCCGCACAACAAGGTGTTTACCTGCGACATGTGATGGCGAGATTACCTCTCCCATTGTCTAGCTGAACGGCGTTGGTGAGGCAACCGGGCGTCGCCATGGAAACTCGGTTCAGGGGTCAGTATTGCAGATGCTCCTCGCCAAGATGTAACAGAAGTAGGTCAAAGCCCAGTATATGGCCGAACCGACGGACACAGGAAGTGGCGACACACACACACACACACTAATTCGGACAGTGAGATGGGGATAGGCTTTCACGTTCACCGGGCATGCCGTGCGGTTTCCTCTCTGCATTAAAACTGTTTCCTGTATGCAGACAAATGCAATGATGACTTGACCCTAAGACCTGCACTGACTGTAGCCTGCTCCTTTGTTTGTTCCTCATTCTAAAATGTACCTTTCCCTTTAAATATACCGTGTTTCTTGTCCCTCTACTTTTTGAATTCATACAATGTAAAAATGTAAAATCTGCATATTTTATTATTGCATGTGCATGTGTGTGCGCAGATTGTGGCTGTAAAACGTGTGTAAATGTGCCAGGTCCAGTTCTGGTGATTAGCCGTGGTTCTTCTTTTGCTGTAACACAATGAGGGCTGGATTAATTGAAAAATGAGCCTCTTCCGAGCCATTACAGATCACTCGCAGATACGTCTTATCTCGGGCCTCGTCTTGCTGCAGTCCAGCAACCACAGCGGGGGCTGAAAGTGAGACTGACAGCGCCGATACGCTGCACTCTCTCTGTCTGTCTCTGACCAGATGTCAGCTCACCCCAACGTCAAAGATTCATTTCCATCTCTTTAAGGGGGATCCGCTGTGTGCACATCTGATTTCTTGGATTGCAAAAGTTTTAGTGTGTCACAGGAGAATATTTCGCACTTTTAATCTGCACACCACTGCTGTGTGAGTTTGCTGCAGAGAAACGCGTGTTAGTGTTAGAGTCAAGAGTCCGCCACCTGCTTCCAACTGACTTTCAGAAGAAGGGCATTTGGATGTCTGCGAGCACAGATACAGTGGGTCTTTGTTTCCCTACATCCACTGTATAGCACCTACTGACACATTTAAATAGCACTAATTAACATATATCCGTTTTCTTTTTAATATGTAAAGCAAAGTTTGTTATCAGCACATTTTGCTTTCACTGGGGTAAAATTATGGGTTTGACGGCTTCTTGGCAGCGTACAGTGACTTTCTGAAGCCTTGTAAACACTGTGATTTACCAAATATGACAGTTGTATTGATCTTTTCATCCAACTCTTGGCAACAAAAGGCAACAAGTGTATTTTATAAAAATGCCAAACTATACATTTAGCGTTGCAGAGGTGATGAGGTCGGGTTCAGCTTTTGTGCTTGTCGTTCTAACGGTTAAGGTTTAAAGTAAGTGGCTGTGGCAGGGAGGTGGAAAATACTGAGGTAACGTTGATAACGTTGAACGTTGATCGTAGTATCCTATCCAAAACGCCTATTTCTTTTGACTCTTTTCCAAATGTTCTGCTTTATTGTGAAATACTGAATTTCTCCAAACACCCATTGTGCAGTTAAACTGTTTACAACTCAGAAGTATATATTTTAACTACGGGACTAAAAAGGCTGGGAACCTTCAGGGACGCATTATAGTGCCCACAAGTCTGTAATACAAGATGTACTGTACGTTTCTGCGCTTCACTGCGAGCTTCTCGAGGCCTTTATGTTCACATACAATATGTAGGTACAAATTGTGCCATCTCAATTGTCATGTTCTCACCATCCTCTTCACACCTCTATTCATCACTGCCCGGATCTATACAATTAACGGTATGGGGAGGGTGTAAGATGATGAGGGAAATATAATCTGACCTTCTGACAAACACAAAGCCGGTCTCAGCAGACTTCCCCTCTATCTGTTTCCATCCTGTAGCACCGACGCCTGTTTCTCACATCATCGTATATATGCCTGTCACATATAGTGGTATGGTGAAGCGTTCTTCTCTGATTGGCTGCTATCACATAGTGATAATTTAAAACTGTGTGAAAATACGTCGGGAAAGTGCTGAGGGGAGCGTGCTCGTAACTAGGCCTCTCAGAATCCAGGCAGGCTCGGTTCTCTGCGAAATATTAAGACAGTTTTTTTTTTGCTGCTGAGTCAGAGCGCTCTGTTGACAGGCGCGTCAAACAGATTCAATTACTTGATTACAGCCACTGCAATTTGATTAGCCCCAGGTGATTTTGCAATTTTCCCCTGATTGCCTCTGTGCATGCACAGAAGAGGCATAACCAAAACATCAACCCGATTTTAGCAGCTTTTGTTCCAAAACGTTGAAAAGGATCCACTTTTCCCCCCTGTTTGCCCACGCCCATCACCATGCATAGGAACAACGGTTCTCCATGACAACAAATTAGCAGTAATTAGTCATTTATTGTTCATGACACTGCCCTCAGCTTTTTGTTCAGTGATATGAGTTCTCACACTCATTCAATTTTGTGCATGGAGATCTTTTTTTCTTTGAAAATGGTCAATTCCAAACGTCCTCCCATTCAACTGCACAAAATATGTAAAAATAATGTTTTACTTATAGGATTTTGGATCTGTAAACGCTCTCTTATCTCTCTCTCTTTCTCTGTGTGTCTTTCTGTGACTGTTCATAATCCATTTACTACTTTTATCTACAGATTACACAAGTGATCACAAGTTGCAATCACAAGACGTGGAATAATCACAATGTCTGCTGTGAAACAGGACGGCAAAACAGGAATAGCTTTGTCTCCTTGTTTGTGTCCTCGTTCCTTCTCACGCTGCGCCACATTTCACAAACTCAATTTAGGTGCAGAAACGTCACCACAGACAAATTAAATGTACCGGCTTCTTCAGGTCCATCATGACCGTCTTTAATACCGGGGAGACTAAAACATACAAAATAAAATAAGAAAACCCTGATCTGGGTCAGTTGGACTTTCCCGGGACAAATCACGATCTATTATTCACAACCTCTGGCACTGTGTGCATCAGGTTGGCTTAGTAAGGACTGTGTGCAGAAATGCTGATATTTAATAAGATGTTCTACTCAATAAGTAAGTAAGCAGATGTAACATCTACATTACATTTCATGTGCTGAAGCTGCAATTTGTGATGTGAACAATTCAGTGCTGTACTGTTTATAGGACATACAATTCAATTATATAAGGCAGTAATTGAAAGTAATTCGGTTTCATAAAGGAGGCTCACTTCACTGGATGATTTACCTTTTGACTCCAATGATTCTCTAAATTCTCCAATATTTAATTACAAACTTGTAATGTCACGGTTTGAATAAAAAAAAAAAATTGTCAGTTTAATACCCAGTAGAAATACAGCGAGCGGCTATGTTGGGGCCCAGACTAGAGTTTGGTGTTTTACAGCATATACTGTATAAACCCACACAGTAACCGGGTGAAGGCTACGGCACTGAACAACCTTCGCTTCTTTCTCAGGTAACCTGGAAACTCGTATTGAGCAAGAACAATAAAGTGCCGCTCCGATCCCATCTGCTGTAATGTCTCTCTCTCTATATTGAATCTGGCCTCAGATTAGATTACAGCTCCTAGGAATCTCTCTGAATATTACTGAGGGATTTATGAGCAGGAAATAATAAATCCTCCCTGAAATTCCTCCTGAAATCCACTTTATCCAATTGACAAGCAACTTAACTGTATGTATTTTTTTTAATACTGTTGCTATATCTGTTTTCATTGCTCTATTCCCAACTGCACTGACAGGCAGGCCACAGCATTTACACAGAAAATACGTTGCAGTTCTTTAAGCCTCGAATCTTGAAATGAGGTGCGCACAGCCGCTGCCTCTCACAAAATGGGATATTGATGGGTAATTTCCAGCGGCAATAGGCAGGCCCATTGAATGCTCCGTGCTGTACGGAGGGTGATGGCTTTGTAAATGTGAATACAATGCGTTTTCGTGACGGGGTGACTGCTTCGTGGAGCTGTGCTGTAACTTTCCTCCCGGCGTAGAGCTGTAAGTAGGTCCCCCCCCCCTCCCTGTTGTCCACAGCTCTCTTTCTTTCCCTTTTCCATTCACCTCCGCCCTTTCCCTCGCTTTTTTTTTTTGTTTTTGTTTTTTGCTACCTCTCCTCTCCATCCTTCCCCCTATATTCAATTCCACACCTTTCGCGCCGCATGAGGAGAAAAAAATGGTCGCCATGACAATAGATTAGCAGCTAAGTGTGTTTGTGCTCGTGTGGGCGCCTGATTCCCCCTTGAACTTTGTGATCAGTGATATAAGACTTCTGTCAGGAATATGAGAAAATTAATCTGTGATGTTCACGCCTTACATGATGTGGCATTTATAATTCATATGTGCACAGAAAAATCTTTTCTTTTACTTTCCTATTACCTCCTGGTTGTCCATTAATGGAAGATACTGAACCCTAGATCTGTCTCTTGTCATCTATGCTCAAATAAAACAATGCATCAATCACATTACGTCATTGTATTTTTAATTTAGTGCTGACTTTCTACTTTTACTAGAGGAATTTCATTGTTAAGCATCTATTTTAGTAAAATGCTTGAGTACTTTTACTATGTCTGAATGAGAGGCATACATTGTGTTCTCTTCGTTCCATTTAAATTCTGCATGCATAACTCCGGCTGCAAACACACACGTCTGTCAGATTACAGTGTAAAACTGGTTTTGCCTTCGCTCTCGTTTTTTTTTTTTTTTTTTTTTTTCTCTCCCCCTCAGGAGAGAAAACAGCACCGCGCTGCCTTCATTCACTCATTAGCCGTGTTTTCCAGACTGCGGAGCTGAGTTAAGACTCATTTCATTTACTTTTAAATGCATCAAATCTTGCTCCCAAAACTAGTTTTGAGTCAAATGCCAAGACTGCATGACAGTCTGCAAAAAAAAAAAAACCTGTCAAGCCCTGCGGCCTGCACTCTCTGTCAGAGCAGTTGCATAATGGGAGCTACTTTAATTGTGTGTGTGTGTGAAAAATATTAATGCCCAAGTTGCCAAACACATATAACAAGAATCATAATGTTCTCATTATAATCACAGCGCTCCATGAGCTCTCATTTACATCTGATGCAGGGAGCTGAAGGGCTGGGCTCACGTCTATTATGTAAGGAGCCCGACGTGCCTTCACACCTCCGATCACCAGGGGTCGTTGTTTCGCTGCAGTTGGTTATTACTCAAAACAATCCTCTCCACATGACCCTAATAAACCCAGGGAGGGAAAGAGAGGGGGCATACATCAACAGAAACCTCTCTGTCTCTCCTGCTGAGAGAAAAGACTCGCTGAACTGACTGGAACAACCTAATAAGAAGAAGACAAAGCTTTATTCGTATAGCACCTCTCATATGGGAATGCAGCTCAAAATGATTTAGAGCAGATGTGAAATGAACACATCAATATATGTTGAGGAGGAAAAAAACATCAAGGCATGTAGGGAAAATAAAGTCAAATCAAATAAGTGCAACAAACAGATAATGTGCACCAGTTACTTTAAATCGCTGTAATATACTGTACATAGAGTTGTACTCAGAGAAGGCGCTGTTTAATACTAGTGCTACTAATCATGTATTCATATACAATACAGGCCTATAGAGGTCACAAATAAAGGCTGGTAAATAGAAGGCTTATATAGTTTATTAAAGGGTAAAGATTTCTTTTGAACGGAACTCGGCGACAGAGTGAAAAGCATGAGGAGAACTGGATAACCGAAGTTTGACTGACATGACCCCAGAGCGCCTCAAGGCTGAAAGATAGAGAAGAAATGATTGCTATGATGAATGGAGATGGGGGTTAGAAGAAGAGAAGGCCACAGAGGCAGAGAATGGAATCTACAAAACGAGGCAGTGAAAGCAGAATTGCTCGTTTTACACAAAGATTTCATTTCTTAGAGCTGTGTAGCCTTTTTTTTCATTCTTGTGAATTGATTGTGTCTGGACTGTTCTAACAAGAGGGAGGGAGGGGTATGGGGGGGAGTGACAGAGAGAGAGAAAACCTACATGTGCATGTGTCAACAACTGGAGCCGGACTGAGATTTACACCGTGCCTGTTTGTTTTAAGGAAGGCGCAGGGTGTGACGGCGTCCTGGGCTGATTTGTTTAGCATGTGCCTGCGGCTCATACCTGCTCGTGGGTTCATGTACACGCGGGTCATGCCTCGTTAAGTAGGTCAGTAACACGCGGCGTATCGCGCCGATTCATCGGGGATAAGTAAATCCTCAACAGCATGGCGGTGGCCCTTATACCATGCTCGTCTTAATTCACCTTTTAACAACACAATGGGTATTTGGGACACGGTGTTCTGGTTATCTTGCATCTTCAATAATATGCACGCCTCCATCTCAGGCCTGTAGATTTAAAAGATTATTTTTTTGTTTTTTATTTGTTTATGCTACTCCTGGTAATTAGATGAGATGGATTTATTAGTCCGGATGGACAATAGGTGGTTAAGCTTAAATTGGTGGTATTGAATTTAGTTATTACTGCTTAATTAGTATAGTGTGATTATGTGCACAGTTGTAGCAACTAAAGAAGAATAAAGCTGATGAGCCATACAATGAAGTAGTGGGAAAGAGTAGTTGAAGCTCGACTAAGAGCAGGAATGAGCATTTGTGAGCAGTAGTGTGTTTTCATGCCAAAAAGAGTACTACATATGCAGTATTTGCTTTGCGGATGTTGATAGAATAGTACAGAGGTCAGAGGGATCTGCATTGCGTCATTGTAGACCTGAGAAAGCTTATGACAGGGAGCCCAGAAAGGAACTATGTGAGGAAGTCTGGAGTGGCAGAGAAGCATTGTCTTTTTTTTTTGCTATGGTGATGGACAGGCTGACAGACAAGGTTAGACAGCAGTCTCTACGGACTCAGACGTTTGCAGACGACTCTGTGATCTGCATCGAGAGCAGGGAACAGGTGGAGGAGAAGCTAGAGAGGCGGAAGGAAGGTTAGCTGTAGCAAGATGGAGCAGATGTGGGTTAATGAGAGGGACCCAGGTGGACAAGTGAGGTGGCAGGGAGAAAGATATGAAGAAGGTGGAGGTGGATTTTATTTACTGGGAGGGGGGGTTAAAAGTACAGAGCAATGGAGAGTGTGGAAAAAAGGTGTGTACAGGCAGGCTGGAACGGGTGGAGAAAAGTGTCAGGTGTGATGTGTGATAGAGAAGTTTCAGCTGAAATGAAAAGGTGTAAAAAAAAAAAAAAAAAACGTGATGAGACCAGTGTTGGTGATGAGGATAGAGACAGCTGGAGGTAGTAGAGAGGATGATGCTGAGGTTCTCTTTGAGATTGTCCAGGATGGATAGAATCAGGAATCAGGAACGAGAGGGACAGCAGAGGCTTTGCAAATAAATTCAGAGAGGCTGGAGTGAGAGGGTTTGGATATGTCTAGAGGAGTGATAGTGAATATATCGGTAGTAGGATGCTAAGGTTTGGACTGCCAGGCAGGAGGCCTAGAGGAAGATTCGCCGTGGCAACCCCTGAAGGAAAAAGCTAACAGAGGAGGAGGGAGAAGAAGTAGCAGAGCGTGATTGTGTAATTGCGTTCATGAATAGAAGGAAAGACAAATTGCTTACTGGGCAGGGCTCTAGGTCTCAGCCACTCCCTGAGCAGGGAGACAAAGGAATGGAGAAGGAGAACGCCGGGCTCCAGGTTGTTGAGTAACAGACGTTTCGGCAAACACTGATTGCTGCAGGCCGAGAGCACAACGCATCCACGGCTATAATTTAAGATCTCTCAGGCACGTGTGAAATCTGAAACTGGCCACCGTTTGATCGCCCTGACCGAAACACATGTCAGACGCGTTTTTCCCAAAAAACGTAGACGCTAACACAAGTAGAAGACTGTCGCGTGTTCGTCCAGCTCCGTCTTGAAACGTGTGACTGACTGATCATTAAACACACTCAACCCTTTCTGCAGAGCAGCTGTCGGGAAAAAAAACATACTGTACAGGCACACACACACACACACACACGTGCATGCTAGTGCTGTTTCCAGGTGTGGCTCAGAACCTGTCATTAATCAATGTGGCGTGTTAAACCCACTTATGTCTGAGTGTACAATCCACTTCTTTCTTTGCACAACAGGCTCCAGTTGAAAAACAATCCTCTTGATGTAAACAAGTGTGTACGTGTTTTTTCCCCGTTTCTACTTCTGTCGGGGGTGGGGGGGGGGGGGGTAAACAGGCAAGTCTGTGAAAGCCAATCTGGCATGAGAAGAGAACATCGCTGTGTGTGTTTGTGTGTGTGCATATCTATGTGTGCATTTGTGGGTGTTACCTGATGATTCATTACAGACGAGCCGTGGGGTCGGGGGCCCTGCACGGCTGTTGTCATGGAAGCGAGTGTTGGAAAGAGCAGATCTCCTTTCAGTATCATCTTCAGATTGGACAACAACTTGGCTTCTCTCTGTGTAGTGTATGGCCCTGTGTGTGTGTGTATATGTAGACAGAAATGTGTGACAAGATGACTTATGTTCATATGAGCTTCATTTGTCTTTCGGCTCTAATAAGTCCATTTTAACTCAAGAGCCCAAACACTGAAAGCATATGGTCAAAATAAAACCAATAAAATTAAGTAAATAATTTTTCCGTTAAGTCTCAACTTAACCTTAATATCTTAATATATTAGTTATATATTATATAAGTTACCTGAGACTCACACATGCACACATGCAGATTATTAGGAGGAGCTACGATTTTTACCAATATACCCTAAACAGTTAATTTAGCAATATTCTTGGATGAATTCCCTACTTAACATTTAAACTTACAATTATTCTGATATGTAAATGCATGGATTCTGCAAATATTTTTTTTTCTTTTCAAACAACATTATCATTGATTTAAGCATTTTAATGCAACACCAAACACAACCCATAGGTCACATATAGTATTAATAAATAAAACAGTAATAGAATAATAATAACATATGATTATTCTCATCCATCAAAAAAAATGTTTCTTTTAATCTGTTACTGTCTGTCACTTATTGTGTGTACATGCAGCTCTGTATTTGCTGCTATTTGTGCAGGAAATTTTACGCAATATAATGTATTTTTTTTTCTCCAACCAAGAAGCAGCATGAAAATGGCTTCCTGGCGGACACACAACTGGTCATGCTCAGGCTCACATGAACAAACATATGCAATGAATTTCCACACCATCGCATGCACACACACACACACACACACACACACACACACACACACACACAAAACAACACATACTGTACGGACCCTGTGACCCAGCAAGATCTTCTCTTATTTCCGTCATGAAACTGAGACCCAGTGAGCTTCAGTAAACTGGTTTGTAGAGGAAATTCAGTAGATTCTTTGAACCGCCGACGTCTGACACCCGTGTGACGGACTGTATTTGATTAAATTTAATAAAAACTTTGTTGAAACCCTCTTGAGTCGACAATACACAGCGTGGATGGTATGTGACAGCCTCGGGCACTGGACACACACGGAGGCATGTGTAGACATGCCCGGATTAGTTCATATATTCATCCTCAATTACATGAGAGCAAAATTTAATGACGACATCGTCCTAACGACGCGCATTGTAGCCTAACACAGGAGTGATGAAAGGATTACAGTAGCACATAATTAATGTGGGGGCGTGGGGACAACAGATGGGATGAATGAGATATGAGGAAATGAACTTTCAGGCCTTACAGACGATGCCTTTTGGGAGTCGGAAAACAATACACAAGCTGGCGACTGTGCCTGAGCTTTAAGGGGGAAACACTGATTTACATGTAGTGTTTCTCAAGTATCACACTGAAAACATCTCATCTGAGACTGGATCAGTAGCTAATATCCAGAGAAGATTATTACTTCTACTACTTATTATTATTCCTTGTGCAGATCCCTTCTTATTTAATATTCCTCTAAGGCTCATTTTTATTATCTCACAGACATAATCTCTGCCATAATCTCCTCTGGTCCCCAGTATTATCTTAATTGGTGTTTATTCCTATATCCATTTACCAAACCCCACCACAGCTCTGCAAATGCTTGCGGTCGCTCCCTTCCTGTCATGACTGTCAGGCGCAATGTAATCTTAGATGGGAGCAGAGCAATATCGGCAGGCAGCGGGACTCACGCTGTCTGCGGAAGCTGCTCGGACGGACACGTCAATGCTAAATGTCAGCTTTAATTGGATGCCAATCATTTAAATAAGACCAAATAATCAGGGCGACTCCCGATGAGAGGATGTGAAGCTACAGTCTACCTGAGGGTTATAAACTCAGCCGTCTCCAGTATCAACAGCTACCAAGTCCAAAGTGAAGTGATGGGCACTCCGGAACTCATTAGGGGCCTGCTCCGAGTGACACATCGAGTTCACCTTGTCACAAAACAAAACCTCATTTGTGGTTAATTTTTCAGGGTGGCAGCAGCATTAATGCAGGGCCGGAGTAAAAGTTATTTTGAGTTTTGTTTGTTTATTAAACCACTTATGCCGGAAGAAATAAGTTTTCCACCTCTGCAGTTTTTATATGCACAAGCAGTTTGGATCTAATGATGGCAATGTTGGTTTGTCAGCATGTAATTCGCAATCAGTCAATTAGATGCTATACCTGTGCAGCTAATGCTGGATAGACAGTTGTGTTATTTCTTGGTAAAGCATTATCCTCAGACAATAGTACACACAGCACAGGGAGATAAAATATAGACGTATTCCACTTCAGTCTGCATTTTATCACATTTTCCACACATGACTTAGGCTGTTATGTCACACAATAAGTAATAAGTGTAATAGTTACCAAATAGACGCGCTGCTGTAATCTTTGTTGCAGTGAATGCTTGCGCTGTCCACTCTCATATGCCAGATCAGTTTCGGGCTCAAACATGTACACACATATTTGTGGTGGTGTTTAAAGTAGTTAAAGGAGACTACACTTACACAAAGGTTAAAGTCTCCTCGATCAGGAGAGGCAGTTCAAATGAAAGAAACAAAAATGTATTGCACAATACTGATTTTGAAATGTCAAGTCTTTGGTGCTCGGGATATTTGGGATCGAGGGAACAGATACATTCCTCTGTGAAGTCCAGACTGGGGGGGGGGATGGTAAACCAATGAGCTGCCGACACTGATGAGATGGAGCTGAACCGATGAGCTGATGACCTTTTGGACTGAGAAGGCGGTGATGGGGAGGTGAACGGGTGCAGGATCAGGATGGAACAGCTTTGGAGTAAACAAAGAGAAACTTTTTTTTTAACAGACAGCATTGAGATGATAAGAGAGGATGTGTAAATATACTATTGGATAGATAAGACCTGCAGATGTGATCACTTGGGTTGACAAGTTGTCTTATGTAATATGTGCTGGAGTGAAGCAGGATGATCATTTCTGATGTGAAATGTACTTAAGTATTGTAAATAGTGCATATAGTAAAATGCAAGTAACCTTTGTTTGTAAAAGAACAGAATTATGAACTTTATTGTCTGTGTTTGTGCAGCATTGGAAAGCTTCCACAATAGACTTGTGTAAACTGATTATTGTGTAAACTGAATATTGAACCTGCATTGGCTTCCAATTCATGAGCATGACTTGTGTGATGACTCAAGTCATGGGGGAGAAGCGGGATCTTAATATAGCCTGAACCAAGATGTTGAACATGGTAAACATTATACAACTCAGCATGTCGGCATGCTGACAGATAGCATTATCTCAAAGTGTCATTGTGTTCATTGCGGCTGCAGCAGGTTGGAGGTTGTCGCCTTCAGCTGTGAGCGGATGAGACATGGTATAGCAGACAAAATCGGATCCACCGCTGCCCCGTAGTGGTATCAATAAACGGACACTAACTCAGATTACAGACTCTGTAATTAGAGATCTCGTGGCTTCATGCATAAACATCACCCCATTCATTGTCGGCGCACATTAACATTTTAGAATACAACACAAAAACATTCCTATCAGAGGTCAATGACGGCAACTATCCATTCGAGAGGAACAATGATAAACCGTATCTGTGACTTGGGTGTTTGTACTGGCCTGCAGACACCCGTCTCAGAAACATCATCTTGGCACACTGACCTATTGATGTGAACCTGGTGCAGGTGAAAGACAGGCACAAACCAGATTACAGCCACACACCAAGTCAGAGTGGGAGAGATTAGTGGGCATTTGAAAGGGGAGAAGGGAGAGGGTTTAGCGGGATGAGGGCGAGGAGAGGAGAGGAGAGGAGAGAGGATTACGGAAGCCAGAACCTGGATCCTAAAATAATCCTCTCAGTATACTCGGCTTCATGCGCCATTAAACTGCCGTTGCGTTTCGTTTTGAACATGCACACTACATTTTCTGAAAATGTGCACATCACCACCACCACCACCATCAACCCTTCTTTTAAAAGGGGGAAATATATGTAAACCATGAAACAAACACATACTTATATCCAGCAACAGCCGCTTATTCCGCCTGCCTTAATCTGGAAAGCTGGCTGGGAGCTACGTGCTTGTATGTGAAGCCCTAAGCGCCGCCTTCTTTCCATGCTCCATGTTCTAATTTGGGTATTGCCATGGTTACATAAGATTCGGGGTCAGGAGGTCAATGACGTTGCAGGCGAACACCGGATGGATCTGTAGCTGCTCCATGGCGACAGAGGGACACACGGAGGGACATAATATAATCCGTGAAAAGACGGCAGATGAGGATCAGGAAGGAAACCGTCAGACTGACAAAGCCACATAAATGAAAGGAAGAGGAAGTTTACAGCCAGGAAAAAATAATAAAGCAAACAGTCTTGCAGTGGTCCTCCCAGCATTGTATTCTCATAAACTATGCGTTAAAAAAAGGAGCAGTACAATATTGCTTCGCGTGTATGTCCTAATGTGTTTGGTTTGTTCTGAGCAGTTACATAAAGAGAGGCGGGACCTATAGATAAGTAAAAAAAAACCTGTGCACACAACAAGAAAGAGAGAAACAATAGACAGAGCTGTGAACGTATAGCAAGGTGGTGCTGAGAATCTGTATGAGCTATTGATTCAGGACAAAAGAGCTTACAGTGGAACAAGACAGAAAGAGATAAAGACGGGAGGCGACTCACCACGCATGCACACTATAGAGACTGGAGAGGGAGGGGAGTGAAAGTTCCCTGTTGCTCCACTAACCTACTTACCGTAATCTCTCTCGTCTCCTCATTTCATAACTGTGCCTAAGTTACATGATACGTCATCTTACCCACGCATGGTAATCAATTATTTTCATTGTCATTATTGGACTTTGTTTGTACTGAGGGTGTGTCCCGTCCTTGTCGTGCATTCACACTCACATTATAAAGGAAAATAATGTAAGTAAAGATGCACCCGGTGAACTCAGATAGACACACAGTCAATGGATTGACTGATGGAAAGACTTTGCTTGATGCAGCACTGTATGTATTAATGAGCATGTCTGTTAAAATTGTATTTATTTGCTTTTAGATGTTCTAACATTTCAGGAAACGGGAAATAAAACAAAACACAACACAACAACCTGCGATCACACTTAATTCCTCTTTCGGGATTAGAGTTAGTTAATCCAGTGACATAATACGGTGAGTTACAGTACATCCAGCGAAAGTAAACCTGAGAACACAATATCTTATAAAATAGCTGCATACATTTTACTTATATTTAATTATCTACACATTTTATGTCATATGGAGAAAACCTATAACCTACCTATTTCTCTAATAAGAATCAGGATATAGTTTAGTCTCCAGAAAACTAAGATTACACATTTTAAGCACAATTACATGGAAAAACAAATCTTGCTTTAGACATTATGCACGTTTATTTTTGTCAAAATCAGGCTGTTCACATTATCTATTAGTTGCATAACATTGTGACATATCTACTGTTAGTAAACATTAGAATATAGTCTAGAAAACAAATGGTGCAGTGTCAGTGAATTTTCAATCCAGTCATTTGCATTTAAAAGGGCGGACAGTGGTTTTCAAAGACCGTGTCTTTTTTTTAATTCATCATTAGATAATATGTATCATAGTACCTTGAATAGAATTAAAACATCGTTGCCGAATATAACCGAGAAATGAGTTAAGTAGAAATAAAACTGTGCGGTGCTTGTTGTACAATATAGAGCCTAATAGTTCCCACGCTGCACTGACACACTGCCACACTTTCCCACGCACGCGAGATCCTCCTTAAGCGCGCGCGCGCGCGCGCTGAGAGGGTGGCGCGCGCTGCTCACGGGGCACGAGGCGGGATCATGTGTAGTCCACGCGCCGAAAGTCGGTTACTGCGCCGCAGACCTGCGGAGGAAAAAGAGCTGGAAGCCGCCGCGTTTGTTGTCCCGGGAGCCGTTCACAGTGTCGACACTGACGGAAAGCGACTGACCAGAAACTCAGCGCCGCGTTCACCTGTTGCCGGAAAAGAAGAAGAAGAAGAAGTAAAAAGAGATAGAATATCCATATGAGGATTTGCTGCTGTGACAGTTCCCAGCTGCTCCGGTTCGGAGCGAGTATAAGTGCGCGTCGCGTTCGGCGTTTCTCGGCTTCATTTCCACCTGGGGTTGTTGTATGAGACGAAGAGTCGGTTAGAACTGCGCCGCCGACATGAGAGGTGAGTTTGTGAAAAACACACACTAAAAAAAAAACAAAAGCGAGTGAGACATTAGTTCTAATGCATTCGCCTTCGTAAATAAGAAACTTTTGAGCCGTATTTGTGATGAAGGCTTTTTGAAACCCCCCCAGAGTTCGAAGTGCGTCGACTGCTGCTGCTGCTGCAGGCGCGCAGTGGAATAAACAGATTAGCAGATTGCATCACGAAGGAGGGAAAAATAATAATAATTTAAAAAAATCTATTACTGCTGAACATAACATATTTTATCGTGTTTCCACACAACTCATTAATAACATAATAATAATAATAATAATAAAGCAGTCATTATGTTAAATTATACGTTATTATTTTAATTATAGGACATATCCATATCCCCAAATCGTGCTTCGGATATTTCTATTGCAACGTCAGAGTGTTTCACCCGCGTTTATTTCCCCTCCGGCCGGTACCAGCAGAAATGCTGTGCAGCTGGGGTTACTTTATTCCACCGGTGAGCGACTCCAGTTATGTAAGAGGGAGAGGAGGGAGGGAGCGGAGTGATTCAGAGGCTGTCAGGGCGCACGGACATCTGTTGCCAGGGATTATTCACGCTCCATACAAAGTCTCCTCCTTTTGATTATTAATATTCCTTTTCCTTTTTACTGTTTTTAATGACACTTTATCATCACCAGATCCAGTTTGACAGTATTTTCTTTGACCTATTTTTTCTCATTTTCTATGTTGAATGGTGGTTTCATGTGTTTTTTAGAGCATTTGTGGTTGGTTTGTTTTACTTTGCCGCGTCGCCCGGCGTGTTTTTGTTTTTCGTGCATCGGCAGTAAGGCGGGCGGGGATCGGGGGGTGTGTGTGTGGGGGTGGTGGTGGTGGTGGCGGCGAAGGAGGTGCTCCATTGACCTAGTTATGTCATTGAGGATTACAGCAAGTGCGTGCGTGTGTCGTCATTACTGATGAGACAGTGTTTGCTCCTTTAAATCGGTTGTCAGGAGAGAATAACCCCCTCTCAGATACTGTAGATACAGTATGAGCTGCACTGGGAGACTCTGATTTCTATACACCTTTGCGAGATGGATGCAAAAAACGTTTAATTAAAACACAGACATTCACTTTTATATGAAACTTCTGTCACTGGGATTTTTTTAATGTGAAATTGAAAACCTCTTGTATCTGTCTTTACTTTTTTTTTTCCTTCTCTTCTCGATTCAGCAGTCACACATGGTTTGTTTTGTGGTGATGTCAAAGTAATGCCCCGCTGCTGTGACAAGCAGGATATGGGCCCAGCGAGCCCACATTTAACCATGAAGCACAGCGGGGTTCAGTTTCAGCTCAGTTTCCTCTGTCAGCTAAGGTTACTTACATCAACCAGAGTGCATGTAACTCCAGTCAAACACGGTTTGTCAATTAGATTTTGTAGAAAATCACCCCCACCTCTTTAAAAAGCAATATATTAAAAATAAAGGAGGTTTACAGTCAAGACATGCAATTGCCTCTATGAAGAAATTTATTTAAACGTTATATCATTGATTGCATTTAATTACTCTGTTGTACTTGTATATCTGGGATTTTTTTTTGTAAACTAATGCAAAAAGAGGTTAAGCCAGTATGATTTCTGAAAGGAATTGAAGTTGATTGCACCGATGGTGTGGAGAGCTGACACCAAACTGTAGGACTGTGTTGGAGCTTAGTCAGAGCGGTATCAAGGGGGCGATAGCTGTCGATAGACAAAAAGGCCGCTCTCTGCTCTCCAAGGACACTGTGCCGGGCTCCGGCTCAAAGCCACTATCTGTGGAGTGTGTGCAGCCTTGGGGAAGTTCACAGCAAGCTACAGTATGTGTCAAGGTGCCCTTTCTCTCTGACAACTGCACGCTAAGATTCCATACCCCTTATCAGAAGCTTCAGCTCTTCACCCAGCCTGCATGTTAGCATGCAGGCAAAATGATGGCAGATATCTGTGCATTTAAGCTTATTATGTTGTGCTGTTGTACACACACTGATTACACAAAAATAATATTTTGCTGATCTATTGCACACCTGTCAGTCCGGGAAGAGGGACCCCTCCTCTGTTACTCTTTCCTGAGGTTTCTTCCTGTTTTTCCCCCCTATATTGTTTTTTTAGGGAGTTTTTACTTGTGAGATGTGAGGGTTTAAGTATAGGGGATGTTGTGTTGCTTTTGTACAAACCTTAAAATCCAATGATTTAGGCCTATACGAATAAAATTGACTTGACCTGTTTGGGCTCAGCGGTATCTTCATTCTGATAGAACATTATCTATGTTTGCAAGTACAGTATGCAGAGGGATATGTGACATCTGAACACACATACAGAGATTTTAATTCAAGGTGACTGTGATTGCTGTAGCACAGTCCTAAATTTATTCCTGTGGTTTGGAGCAGCATTGCAAAATTACATGCTGTGAAGTGAATTCCTCGGTCTGGTTTTGCTTGTGTTGCAGAGGCCCACTTGGGTTTGAGCTCAGAGCAGCATAAACAGATCAAATGAATGCACTTTATCTTGACTGATCAACGGTGAGGGACTGTGAAGCCACACAGTGAGAGAGGCACTGTTTTTTTTGGCAGGTGTAGCCTTGTTCTTCAGTGTGTGGAAGGGTTTATTTTATGAGGCAAATTTGGAACTGGATATGTAGAACATTAAACTTTTATGGGCGAGCAAATTGCTGCAAGGTATAGTTTTCCATCAAGCAACCTGATGTATATGTTTTTATTTCAGTGTGATAATCCGTAAATCTATATCTCCTTTTAAGTTTATGCACTGATGGAAACACAATGGATATTTGGTGATTTCAGATTGTAAGGTGTGTGATTTTTGGCTCTTAAAGGCAGTGTGCGTGTCAGATTTTTTTTTGGCTGCAAGATTTTTGGAATATATTTTGTATGCATTTTTGTGAGACCCTGTTTTTTATTAGGTGTCATTCTCCTGCACAAGACTACAACAATGGGTACAGTTAGGAGCAGTGCATGAATTGATCCTCTGTGACGGACCCGACTCCATTCTCACTCCATTAGTGTTGCATCTGAGTAATTACCTGAACCTGTGGTGCATTTTTAAAGAGTTTGGAGTTAGTTTCCAGCCATATTATACTATCTGTGTTCTCTAGGTAGGTCGGGTGAAGGAGAAGAGGGGAAAAAAACTTGTCATTACAGTTCATATAGCTGTGTAGAAAACGACTGGTATTTGAGCCCTTGAACCTGAGGACGGACGGACGGACAGAGAAGGACGGGCAGAGAACATTACTGGTTATTTGATAAACTAACTGCCAGTGCAGGCTGTACAAAGCCTTCATGTTCTGTTACCTTACAGTAGGTTACACAATATACTATAAAGTCCATTCCTCCCAGGCCTCCTCCTCATGTAGGTTAAGTATACAGTATGGGAAGTAAAAGTGCAAGGTAAATAGGACCTTGGACTGAGAGGACAAAGTCTGCCTAGCTGCATATTTAAAACCTTACAGCACTGATTCGAGAACCGAGTCTGACATACTGACACAGAAAAGCCTTTTATATGTCTTTATTTCATATGTTTGAATTTAAAAGACATTTATGCTGCACTGAGATTTAAATATCAATCAATCAATACAGAACAGATCACATGAGTTTTAGTTAATAATATTTTTTTTCATCCATTTATATTACAAATTTTTATAATTACCTAAACAATGGATTGTCTTTAAGCTTGAGCTAGGAGCATTTTGTCTCTGAACTGAATTGAAATACTGCTGAGAATCAAGAGACCGTTTCGGCTCTCTGAAATGTCTGAGATTGTCCTCTTATCCACACTAAACTGTTTAAGCTTCCATATTTGTATGTTGTGATCTGTGCAACATTTATTTGCCAATAAACCAGAGTGGCAGAAGGGATCTGTGGCCAGCCAACTGCACCGGAGTAAAAATAGATTTAGGGTCTAGCTCAAACACAGCTGAAATTTCACTCAAATACTTGACATGCTGCAACAAGTTGGGAGCTACTATTAGCTATGTCTGTTCACCCCGGCTGGAGTTTACTGTACAAGATGTTTTGGGAAATATTTCCAGATGTTTCGCAAGTCGCAAAACATCCAGTTTTAACGTGTCCAAACAACCAAACATTGTCTTTTTTCCCCCCTTTTCACTGTCCTACATCCTTTTCCACAACGTGAGATTTGGTTCCACCTTAAAATCTGCAAGAAACCAGTTTGTGTTCCTTGCTAGGCTGCCCCCTCAAGCACCTCCCCGCTCGCTGAATGAGAAACTGTGTCAGTGGAGCAGTGCTCGCTCGCTGGGCCTGACTGCCGCTCAGCTGACTGGCAGGTGAGGCAGCGAGTCGCGGACAAAGCCGCTCACTCCGCAGCCAATGGGTGCGTAGGAGGGTGAGGGAGGACCGTCGCACAGTTGCCAGGACAACCACCTTTGAATGAGTGTGTTCGTGGAATGCGGCCAGACGGCAGTTATATAACAGGCTGAGGGGAGGGGTGAGGCTCTGGAGGGGGGAGCGATAAAGGGAGCAATGGAGAAAGGGACTTTTTTTTCCATTGCCCTTTATTTATTTATATCCTTCAGTTGCATTTCGTTGGCCAGTAGGAATTCTAACCCGACTGAGACGCTCAAATATACTGTATGTCCCCTATGCTGCACGGAAAGTCAAGGTAGAAGAAAAGGATTGTGTTTTTTTTTTTTTAAATCTTGAGTCATGATTTTCGAGGCAGTCACATAACCTCTTTCGCCTTGCTCCAGTGTGACGCATATGTCTCCCCACACAGGGTGACATGTAATTGGTTGGTTGTGAGTAGCTCATAAATGAGCCTTTATAAAACAGCAATTTTCTGAAAAGCTGTGAATGCCGGTTAAAGCCGCTGTTTGCGATTTACAGGTTACCTAATACCCTCTGTGACCCAACAAAAGTACAGCCTGCAGCCCAAGCCAAATCAAATTTTGCACACAAGAGGCTACACAGAAAAGAGCCACATCTAGTTATTTTGCGCGTTACCATTGGAGGACTTGAAAGGGTCAGCGTGGCCGTGTGTCTTTATTAACCTGCTAGCATTTTGTTCGTCCTGGAGGTGGAGTGAGAGCGAGGGGAGCTGTGTGAAACTTTATAACCCCAGGCCTCAGCTAATGCAATTGACTTGCTATTCTGGGCTTGAGGAGGCCCAGCTACTTAGATAAACAACATAATGAAAAGAACAAGCTGTTCCTTTGGTAAGAAGGCTCAGGCTTCCACAATGAACACAAGGTGTTTAATGTATATACACATTTCCCGAACCACTGTGTCCTTTAGTCCTCTATTTTTTTTTTTTTTTTTTTAACAGTGACCTGTCCAAACCTTGTAATGCATAGCTGAAACATGAGTCTACCTGCATACATTATTGCATGCAAAGTGATTGTTGCCTTGCTTCATTAAAAAAAAAGAGTCAGGGCGGTCTAGTGTAAATATTGGTTTATTATAAGCTGTGCACTTGGTTGACTCAGGTGTTTTGTTAAGAACAACTGCAGTCAGCATGATAGGCCTAAAGAGCAAATGTTTAATGTTCTTTCAAATTTGCTTCTGTGTACCTAGTACCTAGCACAGTATGGTTGCCAAATTTATGATAACATGTTGCTTTTAGGTGTGTATACAGTACAAAAATGGATTTTGGTGACATAACAATTGTCATCACATCACATTTTCTCTCAGTTAGTCCCTATCTTCATTTTTTCTACCCAATTAACTACAGAATTTAGCTATTCTGCAGGTTATATTTTCTTACATTTTAAATAAGTATTAATTATCAACAATTATTTTTCTATTTCACTTATTTTTTGCTGCATTCTTTTCTCTCTGCAGCTCAAATAGAAGTAATTCCCTGTAAGATCTGTGGGGACAAATCATCGGGGATTCACTATGGCGTCATCACCTGCGAAGGCTGCAAGGTGAGCTATCAGCCTGATTGTTTGCCACCCTCGCTCATCTTTAATTCACACGTCATATTGTTTACCATTGATGCACATTTTCGATTTGCCTGTGTGTTTGTCTGTAGGGTTTCTTTCGACGCAGCCAGCAGAACAATGCTATGTACTCCTGCTCGCGACAGAGGAACTGTCTCATTGACCGGACCAACCGTAACCGCTGCCAGCACTGCAGGCTGCAGAAGTGTCTAGCTCTGGGCATGAGTCGTGATGGTGAGTTCAGCTGCTGGATCTATATTTAATTAACACAGAGTTTCCACCTCCTACTTTTTGCATATCTCCGTGAAGGCTGTTGCCTATTGCTGATGTCCTGTCTTAATTGCTTTTCACTGTATTGCAACTTTGTTCTTGATTTTGTATTTAATTAATTAATTGTTTTCAAAGTTATATCCTGCTTGATTTTGTTTTATTAAATTGATATTAGTCATTTTTTGTTTCTTATTTAATTCAAAATGTTTGTTTTTTCCCCCTTTTAATCAACAATCATATCTCAATGCTTTTAATGTTATGTGCAAAGCACTGTGAACTACCTTGTAATGTGCTATACAAATAAACTTGCCTTGCTTTGAATGGGTCATGGGGTCCTGATAGGGGTTTGACTTCGACCATACCATACTCCTTATAATTTATTTCCTTTATTCCCTCCTAATACAGCTGTAAAGTTTGGTCGCATGTCCAAAAAGCAGCGTGACAGCCTGTACGCAGAGGTGCAGAAGCACCAGCAGTCCCAGGAGTGTTCCGGCCTCGGTGCCCGGGAGGAGAGCGGTGACCTGGTCGACCACGGCCGCACCTACAGGAGAGGCTCCGGCGCCGCACTGAGCGACCTGGACGACATAACCACGCTGACGGAAGGACTGCTTTTTGACCTGCCGCTGACCCCGGAGGACACGGGCGGAGAGTACTGCAACCTGGACGTGCTGGCCGGCAGCGCGGGCAGCAGCTCGTCCTCTCAGAGCTCACCGGAACAGACCAACTTGGATTTTCTGGAGGGCAACCACAGCATCAAACACGAGTACCAGCTGCTGCAGGACTCGGGCCTCTTCTCACACGCCATCCTCAACCCACTGCCTGACGGCTGCTCCCTGCTGGAGCTAGGTCAGTATAAATCCTGTAATGCCTGAACATGACTGCTGCTGGAACTTGAATAAGTTTTATGTACAGAAATATTCCCATAATAACATACCATAAGGAATGAAAATCTAATCAAATAAAACTTTCCATCTGCTCAGAGCATATAACCCAGAGTGTGGTGAAGTCCCACATTGAGACGAGCCAGTACAGTACAGAGGAGCTGAAGAGAATGGCGTGGACCTTGTATAGCCCAGAAGAGACGCGGTCCTACCAGACCAAGGTACAGCACCTGACACTCACTACAGTTTAATGTTGCATTGCAGGAGATTCCGCTGAAATGGTGTTCTTTATTGTTTGGAAAAAAAAAACTGTGGCAGGCACACAAAATATTTTTCCTTATCACTTTGTTTTAGCTCATTGTGTCCTGTTGTCTCTCACTACTTTTTAGAGTAATGTTTTCAATGTTTGACATTACATTAAAAAAACTGTAAAACCTACAGATAAATGTTTCTTAAAACAAATGTAATCGCTCCCTTGCTTATCAATGTAGTGCTTTTTTAGTTTTTTTTACGATGGAGTGAATCCAAACATTTTTATCACACTACAGCTCCAAGAGAGATGCAGTAAATCTATCAAACATAGTGTAGGCCAGCACATCATTCAGTGGAATTCAGACAATCCTTTGATTTATAAAAAGAAAAAAAATCAAACTTAAACTTATAGTATGCTTCCCAGGTGTAATAAAAGCTTGTGTGTCTGTTGCTTTTTCCCTCAGTCAGCGGAGGTGATGTGGCAACAGTGTGCTGTTCACATCACAAATGCGATCCAGTATGTGGTGGAGTTCGCCAAGCGCATCGTTGGCTTCATGGACCTCTGTCAGAATGATCAAATTATCCTGCTCAAAGCAGGTCAGTGCGTGCACAAGTAGACACACACACACACACACACACACACACACACCCTGCAGGCAAAATTTTTGTTCTCCGCATTGTTATTATTTAGCCACGCAACAGTTCAGAAGCTGCACATTCACAAACCTTTTTTTTAAGATGAGTGCTGTTGCAACATGAAAGTGAATGTATGGTATATTACCCTCAAGTGGTAGCTGACTTCACAGACGTCAAACATCACATGCATGCAGAGCGACTTAAAAAGGTGCATCGCTGTATTGCTTCTTACACAGCGTTATTTCAGGCTGCTTTATTCTGATCATCATACTGTCTCAATCAGATATCCTTTGGGTTGTGAATGTAGATCATGCTTAATTAAAACACATTTCTGCCAGTATCAAGACATAATCAGCTGTGCCAATACAAACATTTCTGGGTAATGGCTATCATGATGCATGTACTCAAACATTTGCTCAGGAATGAAGAAGTGCACTGTCTAACTTCATTACAGTAATTATATCCTTTGTTGTCCAGGTGACAATATGCCAGTGATCGTAAATGACATTAAATGGCTTCTCAATATGAAACAGAGCAGGTTAAACTAGCATTTGTTTAAAACGGGAGTCGTTTTCCTCCCAATCTGCAAAAGAACTAATCTGTGGATCATGTTTCTGATAGTTCCAGTTATTTGTCTGTGCCTTCATCATCTAGGGAAAGGCAAAGACATAGAACAACTTCACTCTATGTGTTTTATGTGAAATGGTCTCCTATAAAAACAATTTGAGCCAAATCTCTGTGTGTGCTTGTAAATGTGTCTGATACACTCAATTTGATATTTTGCAAATTAAGTGTCCTGGCACTTTTTCCTATATGTGCAGCCTATAGGCAACGCTTTGGGTGTTTTTGTATTTATTACTAAGCTTTTCTCTAAATTTCTTGTGTGTGTGTGTGTGTTCACAGGCTGCATGGATGTTCTCCTGATTCGAATGTGCCGGGCTTATAACCCCATCAATAATACATTGCTCTTTGATGGAAAGTTTTCCACTGCTCAACTTTTCAAAGCTCTTGGTGAGTCAACATATTCTCCCTTGCTCTCTCCCTCTCTCTCTCTTTTTTTTTATCATGAGTGACACGATCATGGCAACCAGCAGTTTCTGTTTTGATGATGACTGTATTTCTCCCGCTCCTTTCCCCTAGGCTGTGATGACCTTGTGAATTCAGTGTTTGGCCTGGGTAAAAGCCTAAGTCGTCTACAGATGTCTGAGGAAGAGATGGCTCTCTTCAGTGCTGCTGTGCTTCTCTCACCAGGTGAGATCCTATTTTCCTACACCGACAATAATTCACCCTTAATAAAGATCATTAAAGTGCGAAGTTCCGTGTCAGACTTCCTGCTCAGTCTCATATTTACGCTGAAGTGCAATGAAGAACAATTAAGAAGCTGTAGTGCCTTTATATCCTGCATAAAGTCCATTGGAAGTGTCTCTCTTGTCGATCGAAACTGTAAACATTGATGTTTACTTGCACTACTTAAGATTACAGCACAAGTTTACTGGATCACTGCATCTGGTGCCAGGGGACGGCAAGATTAGTGCTTATTATTAGATGTCGTGTTGCTGCCTCTTTGCCAGTTACAGACCATAAAATACTGATCGTTGACCAATATTACAACACAGTAGCAGTGGAAGATCACTTCAAAGTTCAGATAATCATGTTTATCTCATCAGTAATAACCCAATGATGGCATAGTGTGCAGCTGTTGTTATTCAGGTTGCATTATCAATCCATCTATGTAAAGATAATCATAATATTCTACATCTGCAATGCTGCACCCATGGCAACAGTGTGCTACTAGCACAAGCTGGATATTGCATCAGCGCCAGTGTGAATCTCAGAGAAAACTCTGAGCTGGGAAGCTCTTGGTTGATTGTGTATTCATCAGCTTAAGCATCGGGTTTAGTGCTAACTTGCCTCTCTCTCCCTCAGACCGACCCTGGCTGACCGATGTCCACAAGATACAGAAGTTGCAGGAGAAGGTCTACGTGGCTCTGCAGCGCTGCCTACAAAAAAACGCAGCATCAGAAGAGAAACTAGCTAAGGTAAAAATAGAAAGTAGCTGACAGGAAGGTTCAGCTTAATAGGTATTTCATTCTTCTTTAACTCATCCTGCCTTTTCATGTTTTTCCTCTAGATGGTGTCTAAGCTTCCCATAATGAAGTCCATTTGCAACCTTCACATAGACAAACTGGAGTTTTTCCGCCTGGTTCACCCCGAGACAGCGTACACCTTTCCTCCTCTGTACAAGGAGGTTTTTGGCAGTGAAATTACCTTCCCAGACTCCACCGAGGGCTAGCAATATTAGTGGAATATTGTGATTCAAATAGAGACATTGAGGAGTAGAGAGAGGGAGATTAAACAAAAAAATGTGGCAACCAGCTGAGGCAAAACCAACCAGCAGCTCAATGACAATCCTGCACGCTACACTTTAGGACACACTCCTCTCACCTCTGAGCTCCCGACCCCGTGGAGTTGCTCACACTGCCCTGCAGGCCAGTCCATTCAGCTTCAACACTACAGGAACTGCTGCTGGGTACTCTGGGCATGTTACCTCTTTTTTTAGGGAGTTAGAAGAAATTACTAAAGAGTAGCCTACATAATTTCTATACTCAAAAAAAATATTTTTCTATGAGGTGACCTTAAATCACTCATCAAGTTCAATTCCTCTCAACTCTGAATCTGACCTTCATCATTTCTCACAGTTCCTCTAAGCTATTGTTGAATGTACCCCGCCCTTTACCGGTCACCACAGCCCCTAAGCTTGATATAGAATGTAAATACTTAAAATCCTCGCCCACTTTGTGGAGATTTGTAATAATGCCTGTATCAGTTGTCGGTCTAGTAACAATCTATTCGTTCATTCAATAATTTTGGTAGCGCCCATATTTTGCAGTTTTGTAACGTATGAACAAACTGTTTAAAGGGACCATGATCAAACTCACAAACAGACAGGGTTTTGAAACTGTGCGAATCGTGGACAAACAATCAGTGTTTGCCACCATGCACCTACAAACTCTTGCACACACAGCACAAAAACATAGCATTTATGCTGATCTTTATAGGTATTTTTACTAGCACACTATTACGAGACACTGACGTAAGTGAGCTCTTTTTTTTTTAATGCAATCAATGACCTCAGTCCTAATACCCTTTTCCTTTGTAAATGCCACTTAGATAAAGAGTGAAGAATCACAGGTATTTTTAAAGTATTTTCGGATGTTCCTTCATACATATATATACTATACCTACCTATTTAATTATGTAAGATGAGAGCAGTCATGAATTCACGAGATTTGTTGTGCTCAGGTCTTTCAAACAGATACTGCCCACCCATACTTTGGGGTTCTGGGATGGAAAGATTGTTGTTGCTGAAAAGAAAAATCGAGTGGATAATTAGCACTTAGAATCCAAAATTAACTCTTGGCACAAGATTTTACGGGTTCGCACTCAAACTGCCATCTGTGAAACTTCTGTACAAACGGTCAGAAATGCGAGATAACACCGTCTGGCCGTGGATACGCTGCATGAGCACGGTGCTGGGAAGCTGACCACTGTGTGCCATTGCCCAGATCTCCAGCACTGACTCAATCAGCTGATTTGACTTTGGTAGTACTGAGTTTAAAAAAGTGAGTGTTTGATGTTGTAATGTGACATTTGACTACATTGTCACTTTTAATGGTTGGATGAGGGGCAAAAGATAAGAGCGGACAGGTGGGTCACAGTATTGTTTAAGCTCCCTAGACAACAGTTAGAGGGGATTTACTGTCTGCACCAACTCTCACTGCCTCGGGGTTGGGCAGATTGTTCCGTCACAGACACCCAAGGTGGTCTAATTGGTGAAACAAATTCTCTATTCCTTACTCCCTGCTCCCTTACTACCTCACCCTTTTCAAACACTACATGGCACAGCAAAGGGTTGACAGAGCCATCAGCTACCCCCCTGAGTTAGTATTTCTGCATTTGTACTGGAGAGCTTCTTTAAAATATAACAATTAATGGTGAAATTTGAAGGCCAGTGATAAATGAACTATCTTTTAAAATATATTATTTTGCTCTTAAAACTGGACAGAAGAAAAAGCAGAACCTATTGCTGGAGCTGTTTGTACTTAGGACATTTTTTTTTGGTCATTTGAGAGCAATCCATGCCTTTAGGTCCTGGAAGGCCTATATAGATATAGATCTATCAGGTCTCTGGGGACACGAGTGAGAGTGTATCCTGAAACCTTTTTTTTTGTCTCAAAGTAGTGGGGACATATTAGATTTCTGCCAGCCAGTAATGTTAGGAAAGCTCCAAAATGTTCTTTTTTGTTGAAAAGTTTTGTTGTCTACCTTAACCATAATAAGACAATCATACAACAGAGGTTGAATGTCTTGATTTAATTTTTCAGCTTTCTCACTGCTGGGACAGCGCTGTTCGCCATACACTTCATCATCTCACATAGTTTGAAGCGGTATTACCCTACTCTGGGTACTTTAGACAGCAGCATAATGGGATTGTGCAATAATGTCTTTCCCTTTATGTTGAGGCCTTTGTTGCCATGCATTACAGTCGATATTTTCACAAGCACTCCAGCACATACACACAGGTAACCTCATAGCACAACAGATAATGTTACTTAGCATATAATGAACCAAATACACAGCCAACTTCTTCACAAGCCAGCTGTCCGCTGACATGGCCAGATGACACGTACAGATTGTAACAAGGTGCAATACTTTGTGTTTCCTAGAATGTTAGACATGTTTGATTTCAAATGAAACGGTAGCCTACTACTCACGTTTGCAGGCCTAAAACCTGTCCAGGGGGCAGCACACAAGTTCTGCACTTACATTTCCTTTTAGAGTTCCTCAGGGAGATAGCTGGGCTCTCTGTCCTACAGTGTCTGCAGGTATAGCTCGCAAGACACGTTGCACCAACATACTGTAGAAGACCTTAAAAACCTTGATCACTGTGTACAGTACATGTTCTTGTGAATGTTTGATTACAGAAGTATCAAAGATTTTACCCCTGTCTAATATCATTATTGCAAGACTTTTGAGTTTGAGTCATAGATGAAATAGGATATTAAAAAGAGTATAGTAAAATAAATATAAAAGATGAATTATAATCGCTGAATCTTGTGTTGGTTTTGTTGTGATTGTTTGTTCTTAATTTTTATCCTTATATGTACTGTTTTTTTCTCATCAGTTTAGTGTCCTTTTTGTCTTGGAGAGATGTAATTCTATTTTTTTTAAAGAGCGTTTTTAAAGATGTCTCCCTAAAAGTTTCTCTTTTGTCATGATCCTTCTGTTTGTGATATTTTCACGCTATTTTAAGATTATTATTGAATCAATATAGATTTTAATAAGAAATAATTTATATGTCATGGATATTAAAGCCCAAAGGGTTATTAACACAGTAAAGTGTTATTGCACAATGGTGATACAGTATGTGGATTTAAGAATGTAATAAAAGTCTTTTTGCAATTAAAATGAAATGTGGTGCTTTTACCTTATGTTCTTTGAAAAGAAAACCCCAGACGAAGCACGTTTTATTGTGTTTAGACACCCATAAAAAATACATTTACAACATTTTCATTTGAGACAGGTTTATCTTTAAAAAAGTTTATTTGCCTTTTAAAAGTCAAGTCAAATAAAATTCACTTGTATATCCCCAAATCACAAATTTGCCCCAAGGGGCCTAAAGTTTGCACAGCAGCAATACAACAAGTGTCTGTATTTCCCATTAGATTCCATATAAAAGCATGCAGATACACGGTATTGGGAACATGCAGTGTGTTATTGCCACCATATGGTGGATTGTTGTATGGCTGCTGCAGTTCTAATGGGAATGTAATTTATTTCATTTTACTTATCTAACCCATTAAAATAATGACTAATCCGACCAAAGGTGCATTTCCTCCTCTCACAGCTGCTTGTTAGTTCATCTCAATAAAAAGATAATGGCCTTTATTGCATTTTTGAAGAAACATAAAAAAATGTGTGTTGGTGGAAACAATGCTCCGGCTACTCAGGATAATTAACAGACCTTTAACAAAGACAACCTGTTCTCGGTTAGGTCTGTGGATAATCCAAATTATACAGGACATTCTTTGCGAATGAGCACATTTTACTGCTGAATTTGAAAAATGCTTCATTATTTGCTTTTGTGGTGATGGCAAAACCATAAGAAATTTTTATCTCACTGATTCATCAAGTGGATGGTTAAGGTGGTTAAAGTTCAAAGTTAGAGAGAATACAGTATGATGTCTTAAACAAACCAGAAAGATCAGCAAGTGACCTGGGCCCAAAAAGCTCCGGTTTTACTGTGTATCAAGTGGTTTGTGCTGGACTAATTGACATTTTGTTTGTGTATCTGCACCACTGAAGCACAATATAAGCTGACCTGATAAGGGTCTTCAAGTGGGTCCTGGTGTAATACCAGAAGGGCCCTGTTTTGGAGAGGGTCTGTGTCTCCTTTCATGCATTTTCTCAAATGCATGTGTTTTGTCAAATGACTACACATTAAATACAAGTAGGTAGGATTCCAACAAAAAAAGTTATTTTTTATGTTATTGCATTATTTAGCCTTCAATTATATTTGCTTCTTTTGACCCTTTTTACCCATTTTTACCGTGTTAGCTGTAATATATTTCAAGTCAAAGTCACCTTTATTGTCAATTACTTGACAATAAATTACTACATGTGCTGGACATACAAAGTAATCGAAATTATGTTTCAAGACACAAAAAAAACAACAAGACAGTCAACCAACAATAAACTGCATAGTGTATCTTGAGAGGCTGAAGTGCAATCATCCATCCATCCATCCATTGTCTATCCCGCTTATTCCCTTTCGGGGTCGCAGGGGTCTGCTGGAGCCTATCCCAGCGCGTTAAGGCGAGAGGCAGGGATACACCCCAGATGGTCGCCAGCCAATCGTGGGGCACACACACCATTCACACACCATTCACTCTCACACTCACACCTATGGGCAATTTAGAGTTTACCAATTAACCTGAGCATGTTTTTTGTATTGTGGGAGGAAACCGGAGTACCCGGTGAAAACCCACGCAGACACGGGGAGAACATGCAAACTCCACACAGAAAGGCCCCAGACCCAGGCCCAAGGCGGTCTTGAACCTGCGACCTTCTTGCTGTGAGGCAACAGTGCTACCCACCGCACCACCGTGTCGCCCGAAGTGCAATCAGATAACAGCAAATATGACAGATAACATAATCTAACCACTGGGGGTATAAAAGTAATAACCATTATGTAAGGTGCATGCTTTCTAATGTTCCACTGGGATCAATAAAGTAATTATCTACATATTTAGCTAAATTTTCTCGCCAAATCTGGGGATTTAATTAGTATTTTCGTGCATAAAAATGAGGCCTATATATTGCATAATCCCGGGAATGTGAACATCTGGCGTGTGAACCCTGCGGCGGCCAGATGTGTAGTGGCGCGTGGCGGCCGCGAGGCGGCGCTGTGCACCAACGCGACGATTTCACGGCGTTTCGGAGGAAAAGTCGGGAAAACTGATTTGTTGTTCGGCCGCGGTCGCAGTTTCGGGTCTGAGTCCGGCGTAGTCGCTCGCGTCCCGGCTCGGTTTGTGTGCGTGTCCCCCCCCTCCCCTCCTCCTCCAGCTGTGCTCGGGTCCCCGCTGTGACAGTGGACGAGAGTCGCCTCCTCGACGTTGGACGTGGTCGGAGTGACACGGCTGTGTGTGTGTGTGTGTGTGTGTGTTTGTGTGTGTGTGTTCGCTCCTATGGTTCCTCCTAAACGCTTTCTAGCGCTGGCGCATTTTCTAACAAACTAACCCCCGCAAAATCGCTCCATTCCGCTCCTGTCGCGACCCGTTTACGCCCTCGTTGGAAGTTGAAGACAACCGGGGGCTCCAAGATGTCTGTAGCGGGCTTCAAGAAGCAGTTTTATAAAGCCAGCCAGGTTCGCAAAACTTTTTTTTTTTCCTCCTCTCGCTAGCCGCTGTCATGTATTTGTTAGCGGCTAGCCGCATTAGCATCATTAGCCGCTCGTTAGTATTTATAAAGCTTGATGTTGACGTGTGTGTGGTGTTAGCATGAAGCTAACGTCGCAGCCACCGCTGTGTCCGAGTGGTTTAATGTTATTTTTAGTGGGCACTTTGTGTACTTTTTTTGTTCAGCTAGCGGTAAAGTTGGGACATGTCTTCAACTTACTTCGGCTGGTGTGCTCGTCACTGGGCTGTTACAGACATTTCACATTGTGTGCTGTGAGTTGTCCCAACAACAGACAGATTCTTTAAATACACATTCTGTGGAAACACCAGCTCCTAACGAGAACACAAGTATTGCAATATCGACTATTACCTCATATCCAGTGAGGCAAGAATTACTCGGATTATCAACTACAGTAGAAGTAGAAGTACTGTTGACAAAAAATACTTAAAATAAGTAATTTAGAATGATACTTAGGACTTTATTTCCGCAAAGTAAATGTATTTGTATTAAAGGTGTAGACTGTTACAGATATTATTGTATATTATTTGTTTTTAATCTCTAAATACACGTGAGTAGATTAATAATAGTATTGCATCATTATATTTGTCACCTTTCACACACAGGGCAAATTAAAAAAAATAAAACTATCTACAATTGAATATAATAAAACATTAAATAGTATTAATTAAATACAAAATATAAAAATGTTCATCTGAAAAGGAACTAAAGCTGCCAGTTAATTTGTAATCAAGTAAACATGCACCTAAATTGTGTAGTTGGGTGCAGTACTTGGGTAAAAGTACCTGGTTTCTTTCTATAACTGCTCACACTGAAACGTGCAGTTCAGACATGTATGTAAAGACGGTGGTGTAACCTGATTTCAGCAAGCTGTCTCCTACTAGTGGAAGACCTAGTTACCTATTTTCCAGCTGTGTTTATCGTTCGTCTCTTGTTTATAGAGCCACATTGATGTTTAGGTCGGCCGAGGCTGAAAAGCCGGCTGACCATTTTGTAAGAAATGCCCCTGCTTTCTATATAAAAAATAAGTCTTATGGATGTAGCGTCTGTACCTTTTTTTTGTTGTGAATGTTTTTCGTTTCGGTCTGCTCTCTCAGCAAGGGCGGGGACGGTGGAGAAGGATTTTTTGAGTCTCTTTTCTTCCTACCCCTGCTGATCTAAGCAGGAAAGACATTTAGTTTCTGCCCCAGCTTCCTGTCAGGAACAGACTCAGGTCCCTGATGGTTTGGTTGCGTTCGTGCTGTTGGCACTGGCTGTAACGTCAAAGAAGAGTAAAAGATCGATGCAGATAAGTTGGTGTGAAGACTGTGCCTTCCCGTAATTTGACTGCAATGCAGCTACTACTTCTTGCCAGAGCTCCACGAGAGCCAACAAAACACTTGACATACCTTGGATTTTCTTTGCTGGAAGCATGCAGGAAGTTGGCCTCTGAAATAGATCTCTTTGCCGTAGAGGATACATGCCCTTGTTTCTTTTTCGCTGCCTCTCCTTCCCAGTTCGGGGTTTTCGAATAATTTCTGTTACACTAAATATTAAAACCTAAAGTCTCAGGATTCAAGGGTGTCACACACACTAGTTGTAGGTGTCAGTATAGAGAATATAGATGACAGATTCGGACAAAGAATAGCTAAACATTTATTGATGCACACATACAATTCTGGTGCTCAAATGCTTGAGTCCACACAGCTGAAAATAAATAGTTATCATATAATTATTGTATATAATTTTCAAGTTTATTTGTAATTTAAAGATCTGTGTAGTGGTAACACAAATAACCAATGTTCTTTAATTAAACTGTCCTGACCTAGTTTTCAAAAAATGACCGAAGCAACCATCCACAAATACCTGCACCGAATTTAGGGCTGCAACAATAACCTGATAGTTATTTTATTGTTGAATCAATTGGTCTATAAAGGAGCCGGCACAAATTAAAGCATTGCATTACTTTTCTGGTCTAATACATTTATCATCATTGGATTCAAGAGGGCAAAATAGAACTTTTTTTCACAGCAGACATATTGACATGAACTCGCAGGGTGAACGGGTGTTATCAATGATAATAATTTGTTCAAACAGGGGCAGGGTGCTGCTATTGTGCATGTTAGCACAATGAAAAAGACTCTGCTACACTGAATAAAACCTTTTATCAGTATCATTGGTAGCACCTTTCATGTCAATATAGCTGCTGTGAATAAAGGTTTACCAGGAGAGATTAGTTCATGGATATGTTAAAATATATATTAAAGCTTAGTGGACACTTTAAATTGCAAGAATAACCAGTCTTTATTATTATTATTATTATGCTTCAATATTTATTATGTCTAGTCTGGATGGAATCATAATACAGGTGCTGAGGAAAATGAGGCTGGAAACTACTGGTGCAGCTAAATGAATTAATAAGTGCACTAATTAGTAATTGGTTTGTTTGGTTAAAGGAGTGAATTGTATTTAGTCATTTATACCAAATAACCAGGAGTTTTGTTTTTAGGTGGTGAGGAATATGTTTAAAAGGATTGAACCTAAGAGGCATCACTCAAAAAATAAGATTAAGCACTAACTGTGTTTCAATGATGTAGCCTAATGAGAATTCTCCACAGTTTTCTATTTCTGATCACATTCCCTTAATTTCATCTTGAGATGTGGTCAGATGGTTTGCTGTCAGTGCTCTTTTTGTGACTAGTTTTTAATTCCTCATTTTAAATATGACATGATTTCATTTTCCTGCAACGGAAGTTTTCTTTTTTTCCCCCTTTCAGTCCTGTTCTAAATATGTTTTTCTTATTGCACATGATAGCTTTAACAAGCCAACATGTACGCTACAGCTAACAGGCAAGACATGCAAACATGTTCTTTCCCACCATTAAATGTTAACCAGCTGATTTCCCTATGCTGATTTACTGTAGAAAGCTATACAAACATTTCTCTTGCATTTGGCAGAGGCCTCTGTATAATAAGTCGACTTCCTTGGCCTTGTAATTTTTTTAGTCATCTGAGGCCAAACAAGAGTTTGAACTCGGCTTTGTGATAATCCACTTGTGCTATGATTAAAAAGGTTACTGTTTTAGCTTGATCCCTTGTGTACATGTAAATAATAAGGCTACACTGATATGAGGACTTAATGTTTCTACTTGCAGAAGACAAAATACAGTGCAACAATACATGTCGGATAAAAGCTAACTCTACTTCCTCAAACCAGAAAAGTCTGAAAGCCTAAGTCTTGTGGTTCATATTAGTCATACATTACATTCATTACACTTTCTTAAAAGTATTCTAAAGCAGTTTAAAGTGCTAAAAGCAGATAAGATTTGCAAAAATGTAGGATTGCATGGCAGACTCCAATCTTATCTTTCCTAGGGAGGGAAATGTTGAGTAGTCTGAGGGTTGAGGCTGTATCTCTACTTGTGACACAAACCCCTCAAGGCCCCCTGTCATGTGCTTTCTGCGAACAGCAGAGATTCAGCACCAGGACTTGAAGATCCCAGAGTTTAACAGCTGGTGCAGGCATATCCATGGTGTTTCATTCTCTGTTATAATTATATGTAATCCTCAGAATCCATAATTATTCCACATTCCCGAAGCTCTGATGTCAAACCTTATGAATAAATATCAAACTTTACTGTTCATTCACCCATTCAATTGTACTTACAATTACGATTGTCCATCAGATTCAGAAAAGTCTTAAGTTTGTGTAATCACAAAAAGGGTATGAAGAGTCACGTAGTAGAAAATGTATGCAATTCTGAATTATTTATCCCTTTCTCTGTACCTTTTAATGGGGTGTTTTATTAACTGTCCTGAGAGTTTGAATTGTCCTCTCTGTTCATAGCGTAGGAGGAAATATTTAAAGATTGTCTAGGTTACCTTCCTGGCCTGACAAAAGGTTTATTATAACAGAACATCTTTTAAGAAGAAAAGTGGGTAAAGTAAAATTTATCGGTCTAATATCTACTATAATGAAATTTGAATTCATGACCCAATGATAAGAAATTACCCAAAACATTGATTGCTAGAGTGGGTCTGCATGTTTCTGCACAACCAAGGACTGTTGCTGTGTTTCATCTTTGTCCTACTGGTGGTGATTTGAGTGTTTTCTGTTTAACTTGGAGAAACTCGGATATAAACTTGAATTATCTTTAAGTTACAGCTGTTCAGACTCAGTTGCACTTTTGTTCAATTTCAGTTCTTTGTGACTGACTGTAATGTCTTGAAGGCTTAATAGAAACCTTGCTTGGATATAAATACTTCGGTCAGTATGATGTATAAAAACCTTTGAACTGTACGTGCACAGAAATGCGGCTGTTTTAAATTTTTTGACTTTAGTCTTTGGCCTAGAAACATGGTGAAAGATCTCACATGGTAATACAGATGCTATCAATCAACGTGTTTGTCTTCCAAAGTTGCTGCGTATTGTCTTTCTCCAGATAGAAGTAATGGAATAAACTGGTCCAACATTTTTTCAGCCTGCTAAGAGCAAAACAAAAAGGATTGTGTAACATGGCTCATGTTGTTGCTCTCTCGTGTTATCTGTTATTCTAAATTCCTACTTTAAGAATTTTAAGATATTCACACTTTAACAAAGTAAGAAAAATCAGTAAATGCTTTTCTGTAGAGTCATGTTAAATGTCAGCATGTCACAGGGCTTCAGTATGAACTAGAGGGTGAATGTTCTGCACAAAGTCATTATATTTTGCAGAAGGAAATGTGTGTATGGTCACATAGCAGGCGTATAAATGTTTAATTAGAGGTGAACAAAGTCTTATTTAATGGTCCAGCAAAAACCTAATGAGCAGCATTACATACTGCCTCTCCTCCTTTCCCCTCTGTTTCTCTCTATCTCTTGCTCTCCGTTTAGATGGTAAGTGAGAAAGTTGGAGGTGCAGAAGGAACGAAACTAGACGATGACTTCAGAGACCTGGAACGGGTAAGAGAGGCATCTTTCTGTGGTCGTAAAATAAAATCATCTTTGGCAAAAGCTGCGGACCCTGTTGCTTTTAATCAGAACACAAACTGCTATTTAAACGGTGCAACCTCATAGGCAGGCGGTGCCTGTCTTAATTATAGTCAGCATGTTCTGCTGAATGACAAGTAAATATAGAATATAACCAAACTTAATAGGATTACAAATGACATACTCATCCATGTTGTTATAATACTGTTTCTTTTCTGAACCTAAGAGTAAGCAATGATTAACTAAATAGTTTAATAGAACACTTCGTTCTCCTGTCAATATTTTACTGTACTTGTGTAATTTCTTTAGCACTGTTGTACCATTCTGATGTACGTGTGCTCGCTGTTTCTTGTAGAAAGTAGATGTGACCAGTAAAGCCGTAGCAGAGGTGGTCACCAAGACGTCAGAGTACCTTCAACCAAACCCTGGTGAGAAGAAAACTTTTTTTCATTCGTTTGATTTAAAGTATCTGAACTTTTTGATTGAGGTTAGCGTCACCTCCATCTCCCTTACCTCCACAGCGTCAAGGGCCAAGCTGTCCATGTTGAATACCATGTCCAAGATCCGCGGCCAAGTGAAGAACCCAGGCTACCCTCAGGCTGAGGGGCTGCTAGGGGAGTGTATGACCAAGTATGGACGGGATCTCGGAGAAGACACTAACTTTGGTAAGATATCTGTGTGGATGTATAGACTTGTGACAAGTTCAAGGGAAAATAATAATACATGAAGTGTCTAACCACAAATCTCTACTGGAGGGATGCACAAAATGCCGCTCACAGTGAGCCACCAGACCCCCTCACTGTAGGGGTCATCCAGGCCTGTACCGTTCTCCTGGTGTGCACCACACATATACTCATCCACATCTCAAGTATATAGTGACGGATGACTCATCAAACCGTATCACTCCCCCCCCCCCACATGTCTGGAGACCTGTACCTATGGTTTGTGAACCACTGAACTCACAAATGTGCATTCATCTTTGTAATGAGGGGTTCATGAGCTGCCGCCCTACTATAACGTCCTCTCTGTGTAATTGTCGGCGGACTGTTCCTCCTGACACAGTCTGACCTGCATTGCCATCCTCTGTCACCGAGGAAGAGTCTCTTTCATACATCTCAGAGCATGACTAGATGTTAATTGCGTAATTATACCATGCAATGAATCTGTGTGGAGGCGTCTGTATTGATTATGTTTCTCCGCTCATTTAATCATTTTTTTTATCTGTCAACTGTCTGTACATTGCACTGCCAGATTCAGATTTCCTGGAAGAGTAATGTCGATGTTTATTGTTGCAATGAGTTGTCATGGTTGTTATGTGTGCTATATACCGCTTTTTGACTATTTTTAGTAGTACTTTAGTAGCACTATAGTATTCACTATGCTCGTTTCATTAACAACTCTGTGTGGTTCAGGTGGAGCACTAGTAGATGTAGGAGAAGCCATGAAGAGACTGGCAGAAGTCAAAGACTCCCTAGACATCGATGTGAAACAGAACTTCATTGATCCATTGCAAGGACTCTGTGACAAGGACCTTAGAGAAATACAGGTCAGTCACTTCATTCATCTCTTTCATTAGAAAATGCAAGTCACCCTTTCCTAATTAAATCTTATTTTTGTTATTTCATAAAAAATCCTCAAAAGGAACAAGTGCACATAATCAACTTACATAAATAAACATGATGTCTACTATTTTGATATAATTTACAGTCAATCCTTGTTTCTTTCCTTACTTTGCTCTCTATTTCACTGAGGTGCTGGTCTGACCGAAGACCTACACTACCTTTCAAAATTTTTTATTTGATAAATAAAAGTGTGACTGTTCATGGAAAATACAAAATTGTCTGTGTGACCCCAAAACTAAATGGTACGTATGATACTGTTGCACCACCTGCTGTAACAAAACAAAAAGAAAAATCTGTATGGGCAACATGGCTCATTGATGATTGGTGATCAGAGCGTTACTATGTTTAAAAAAACACCTAAAATAATCTATGTCCCCTAAAACCGCAGCACCACCTAAAGAAACTAGAAGGACGTCGCTTAGACTACGACTACAAGAAAAAGCGTCAGGGCAAGATTCCAGACGAGGAGGTTCGACAGGCCTTGGAGAAGTTTCATGAGTCAAAGGAAGTGGCCGAGACCAGCATGTACAACCTGCTGGAGACTGATGTGAGTGCTTATTTATCACAGTTTACTATATTAGTGACTTCTAAGGTGCAATTTGAACAACTTCTAAAATAATGAGTTTTTGCTTCATTCAGAAGTCAGGGGATCTTCTGTAGATGATGGCTTATCATACTTTACATGGAATTGATGATGAAACTGATTTTAACGCAGTGGGAAGGAACAATCACATACAGACTGAAAATACTGATTCTGAGGTCCTTACAGCAATACAAAGATCAAATTAAATGACATAAATCCATATCCAATGTGCAGATGGAGTATATTTCATAAGGACATATCTGCAGTTCTTTTTGGTCTAGACTTTCCTGTGATGTACTGTAAACTGACTCCACTTCATCATGTGAAACATTTTATTATGCTGTATTTATATGCTTGACATGCGTCACTCTGCAGGCTGCTGTCTAAACACACACACACACACACACACACACACACACACACACACACACACACACACAGGGCAAACACTCCATTTGCTACACCAATAAAGAGTGATTGAACACACCCATTCAGCACAATAACACACAGTGCAGCAACACATGCAAACATGTGTTTGAAAAGCTCAGTTGAACAGTTAAAACATCATTCACTGTTTGGGTAAAGGAGTTGGAACATTTGCTTGTTCTTGGAGATAACTGCAGGTGTGCACACCTGTAGGCGAGGAGGCAGTAGATCTAAATTAATTGATTAGTGTAATTTATTATTTTGTAGCACAGCTGCAGAGCTGACTGTGTAAATATGACCACTCTTGCCTAGATGAGCTCCTTCTGTTCTCTACTGCCGCCATTCCTCTCTGCCTAGTATTATTTGAAGGAAAAAATATATATATCAGTAAATTTAAGATAAATTTTGTCCTTGGAAATAGAGTTGAAAACATCATTAAAGGTGAGATAATGGACTACCAGTTTTTTGTCAAACTAGTTTTGTTATTAGTTTCATTATTGTTTATATGTGGAAATATTTGGTACAATATACCTCCACCTGCAATAGCCATAATATGAAATTGTCAACCCAATTCAAATGGTAAATTGAAAGTGATTAGAGTCTATGTAATATATTTGTTTGTGTGTTTGTAGATTGAGCAGGTGAGCCAGCTCTCGTCTCTGGTGGAGTCTCAGCTGCAGTACCACAGACAGGCCGTACAGGTGCTGGAGGAACTTTCTGACAAACTCCGAGACAGGTGCCGTTATAAAACATGACACACCAGTGACGGTTTCTGCTTTTTGCTGCTCAAGTGTGGCTGTCATGACAGCTATGAGTAACATTTTGTATTTAGCGTTTAGAGGTTTGGAAATGTGAAACTCAACTACGTTTTATCTTCTTGAACAGGATGAACGACGCCCAATCTCGACCAAGGCGTGAATACACACCTAAACCCAAACCTATCTATGACTTTGGAGAGAACAACCACTCAAACGGTGGTTACCCAACCTCAATGGCCCCTCCACCTTCACGCAACTCTGGTAAGATACAGCATCTTGCATGGAGGTGGCTCATAATAACATTTTGAATGGAGAGGCTGGCTGTGTGTTTGGCCAAAGAGAAAACACTGTATGGTGTCTGAGAACAAAGCAAATTCTCCCTCTGCATTATTTGTCCTTACAATTGTGTCACTCTCGAAGCCACACAAAGGGGCATCATAAAATTCAGCAACGAGAAAGCCCCCAGCTGTTTCCACACACACACAGAAGATGGGCTGAGCCAAAAATAGGAAATCTGAAAAAACTCAACATTATTGCTTAGGGAGCTGCGACCAATCAATGGAAATATGTTATCTCATTCAGGGCTTTTCTCTAGTTTATCTAGCTCTTTCTCTATTGAAGCCTTGTTAATGGGGGCATGCACTGAATGATTCAAATGTACTTGTATTCATGAGTGAGGGGGAGTTGTGTGTGTGTGTACGTACGTATGAGAGTGTGAGTGATCTGACGGACCTTTCTCCAACTGACCTTGTTCCCCTTCGCTATGACATCATCAGAGCCATCATTTCACTTGGCCAGATTGTCCTTTCGGAAGCCCAGATTGTGTGAGTCATCGGTTGTGTGCGAGCCTGTTTTGTTGTGCGTGTGTGGGTAGTTTTGAAACGGTTCGCTGTGTTTTTACAGCTTCTGGTGTGAAATGTGGGAAGTAGGATGTGTGTTGCTCTCACATGTCGTTTAACTCTGCATGTCCAGTATAATAGTCTGTACATGGCGTATGAAATCCACTTCCTGTCGTTTAGATACAGCTACATGACTTACTGAATGTTCAGCTTCGTAAACGCTTGCTTAATCCACATATGACTCGAAAACCACAATCAAGATACTTCTCTATCTCTAGGGTTTGAACTCAACAGGATATACAGCGGTTACACCATGATCACATGTGATAAATACACACTGTGCACAGTCAGTGTTAGTTTATATACAAAACTAATGCAGGCCATCCTAGTTTGATGAAACTGCATTAATATAACTGACCTAAACCTTTAAACAAATGTGGCAGGTGGAATACTGGAATACGTATCATTGAGGATGTGTGAGCATTGTGATAAATTTAGTTTGAGCATCCTCTAACACTTTCTTTGATTCATTAACTTACATTGTGTGAGATTTTGGCTAATTCATAGTCAGGGTTACCCACAGAAATTTGTTAGGCGAGGTGGTGAGGGCAGGGGTTGTGTTACAGTAACAACCCGGGCATGCTACTAAATAAGGTTCCGGTTCTGTTAGGTGATAGTACTGGGATTTCCTGAAGGTCTTTGAACGCATCTTGAAAATGCAGCATCTTTGTAAAGCGAGTGATTCTCCTCTTAAAGAAGAAAAGATGGCAGCACTTGTGTACTTTTCTTACACAGTTGTTGTTTTGTAGTGACTACAACCACAGTGACCTGTGTTAACATGAGGGTTTTGAGATATGAGAGACATGTTTTTTTTTTTTTTGGTTTGTTTTGTTTTTTCCCCAAAAGGACATGCAGCTAAGGCAGGGGGCCTCGCCTATAAAGCACTGCGGGAAACCCTGATGGTGTTAGAAGGCATTTTATCGGTGTGAAATTTACTAACACCATCTGTGTGTTGTGTAATGTTGAATTAACACATTTTTACCTCACAATCATAACAGATTATGGTGCAAAGTAGTAGTTGCTGAATCAATATTGCAAATACCTAAAAGTGTGTGACATTAGATTGCAGGCTAATAGCTCTATTTATCAACTTGTCATATCAGAGAGCTGATTTCTGGACCCTCCCGTCTTTTTAACTCAATGTAAGTAAGTTGCTTCAGATTCTGTTTTTTTAACTCTACAGTTGTAAATTGATACAGTAGGGAGTACAACACAGAGGAGGAGTTATGAAAGCTTTTCCCGTCTCTAGCCTGAGCAGTAGTGTGTAGAGTGGACCTGATACAATGAGAAAATTGTTTGGAGACAAAAAAGCCTAGTTTGTCTGTGTGTGGAGCACGACTCTCCTCTGCTGATCCATGTGAGGTCACACAGAGAGGGAAAGAAGGAGGATATTATAGAAGAGTCGAGCAGGCGTCATAGGAGGCTTTGCCTCCCTTTGCTAGTTTCACGTTGCTGTATTAATGTTCTACTACAAACATGTATATAAGATTAGTAAATTCTGAACTGATTTTCATCTTCTTTTTTTTCCCCCCTCCTCACTCGTGTGTTCTCAGCCCAGGAGCAGCCGAGCTGTAAGGCGCTGTATGACTTTGATCCAGAGAACGAGGGCGAGCTGGGCTTCCGCGAGGGCGATATCATCACCCTGACCAATCAGATCGACGAGAACTGGTACGAGGGGATGCTGAACAGCCAGTCGGGATTCTTCCCTCTCAACTACGTCGAGGTCCTCGTACCGTTGCCACACTAATATAAAGAACGCGATAGAGTCGAGAGGAGGAGAGTGGGAGTGGAAATGGTAGAGAGGGAGGAAAGTGAAGCCAAGGGATGGTCCACAGAATATTCAACTCCGTCATCATCACAGATGAGCACTTTTGGTTATCTTGAGTTCTGGAAAGGGTGGTCACATTTCAAAGTCTAGACCACAATTTCAACCTGTTCCACCCAAAGGAATAAGATGGATACAAAACATCATTACCTGTAATCCGACATTTCATGAGGACTAACTGATAAAACATGTATAAGATTTTCTGTTTTGTTTTTCTTTAAACCACAAATTACACATATAAAACAGAGAATTCATGTAAAATTTGGTTGTTTCAATGACCGAGGAGACACATTTCTATTGTCCTCTTTGCGTGACGGCAGTCTGTTTAAAACTCAGGTTGGCCTCCAACTCCTCAAACAGTTTTCAGACTGGAGATATCAACTCAAACCTCACACTTACTGTTCTATGTACCATGACTGAATTTTACACTCATTTCACATCTTGTTTGCCCCACAAATGGACAGAGCTCATCTTTTGATGCCACCTGCTGGTGAGCCTGAGAATGAGTTTTTTTTTTTTTTCCCCTGACTAAAATGGAACTATATATGACTAAAATGTGGTTTAAACACATTTTATCTAAAGTAATTAATAAATAAATAAACTATATGACATTTCTCCTGAGAAATTTAAAGCTTAAATTAGCCTCAGATTTGTGATTTGAATCATTTCAGGTTGTGGGCCGATTTGTAAATGCTCTTTCTAAAGATCTACGTCTAAGCTGTCTAGTGATGATGGCTTCATTGAGGGTCCCTTTTGTTTCAGTATTTAATTAATGTTCGTCTCAACTTACTACAGTAGTTTCTAATAGTAGAACTGCCTACCGAATATGTGAGAAAGTGTTGTAATTGCACCTTGGTACTCTAATGAGATTGATGTGTGTGGCAGACTTAATCCACCATTACACACAGACCCAAAGTTGAATGCAAACGTTGCACCTTTTTTGTCACTTAAAGCAGGCGCGTGTTTGTTGTGTAGAAGATGCAGAATGGTTTGTCATGTATGTGGTTGTCTGCTAGTCTGTTCAATAGAGGAGACGGAGCCAAAAAGTCTTTGTAAAATGCAATAGAAAACATATCGCTTAATGCGCCTATTTTTTAAACCTAATATTCTGTAACAGCCATATATTCACTTAGTTCCGGGCCTGTTTGTCTCAGCATGTTAAGCCTTTTTCCTTTTATTATCCGCTTCAGTCTTCTGACCCGTTTTAGGCGCCCGTTCACTCCACGCAGTGCCTGAATAGACGGCGCTGCTGGCAGCGACTTTGTCTTTCATCGCTAACTGTCCATCCCTGCCTTCCCTCATGTCTTTGAAAATGTGAAACTAATCCTTGATCTGCAGTTGTCTGAATCTGAGTCTGATCCTGTGGTTCTGATCATTCACACGGCATCCGATTTGATTTGATTTGTTAGCGCGTTGGGTCTGATGGAGACAGGTGTTGTTCCTGCTGTTCAGTTAATCTATTTACACAAGACTGGCTTCTTGTACTGGATTTTACCACAATTTTTAGATGGAGTTTAATCCAGCGTACCCTTTATGAGGGAAAGACCTAGACGGAAAGGGAAAACATCAAGGGAAAATATGTGTAAGATGTTGTCAATTTTTATTAATTTGGGTATTTTTCTTTACCAAACATAAGTCGTTACTAAACATTCATCTTTAGTCCATATGACTTAGAGCGGTGTGGTAGGGAAAACACATTTTATTTGTGAATGAAAGGGGATACTTTATTAACTTACATTTTCTACGTCTTAGCGTTCCCCTTCTTTTTTACCTGTGTTTGTGGAGCCAAACACTTCTTCCCCCTCTCCATGTTCTGGGCCTTGTCTTATATGTTTACATCTCTGATCTTTTTACATGTCAGTGCTTTTTTTCATGTTCAGGGTAAAGTTGAAGGACTGTAGGAGGTGCTGTCTGCTGGATCACACTGTTAAAAAAAAAAAATAGAGAGGAAAAAAAACAAGTCCTTGCTAGCTTTGTTTTAGTGCCTTTGGAGAAAAAAGAAAAGAGGGGGAAAGCAACATACAATAACTAATACAGAAACCAAAACCTAACCTAGCTACGTCATTTTTCTACTTTTGGTTGGTCTCTGGACGTTGGCACTTTCCTGTGTAAAGATGCATGTGTGCATATTTCTGCACATTTATGACACTACAAGCAGTTTCCTGGACATGTTTTGTTCAGACACGTTTGGTTTGTCAGCAGATCACCAGCGGAAACTGATTTTTTTTTTTTTTTTTTTTTTTTCTGTAGATTTTAATCTATGTTTGAAAATTAAAAAAAAAAAATGTCCCACTGATTTCTTCTTTAAAGGGCTATGTATTTGTTTAATCAGTCTTAGTGCTCTTTTGAACAACATTAAATCATTCTGGCTCTCTATAGTATTATATTTTATATACAAGTCCTAAAAAATTTTTAAATTAATCTTTGCATGTAGTCCTATATTCTGCCTTGTAAATGTATGTGTTAGATTAAAATTGCCTTTTTACTTTTGGTATGAGTACCGAATTTAACCGCAATATTTTCTTTTATTATCAAACTATTTGTACTTGCATCTTTCTCATCCCCCATCCCCCCCTTCTTACAATAAATAAAAGGAAAAACATTTTTGTTGTACTTGCATTCTCTGACATTGAAGCTGAGCAGAAAATCAACATGCGATTTTGAAGGAAATCAACAAGATGCAGACGGCTTTGTTTAAATAGTTCCAGTGTGTATATTTTAATGCTTTGTGGGTCATCAATCAGCAGGCTTAAGGCATTGCTCTGTCTTCATACATGTACGTCACACTATCCACAGTTAGTAATAAATACAGTACAGGTAAAGAGGAAGCAAATATGTGTCCCAATTAACAGTAGAGGGTCACATTCACAACACAGCACACACACCCAATTCATTAGGCTATTGGCTAAAAAAATGCTTGGCACAATGGAATCATCTGCACCACACAGTAACCCTCTAATCTCATTTGAGAAACCTAAACGATCACAAAACCTATTGCAGAGTTACAATTTAGGCCAAACCAAATTTTGCTACTCACTTTCACTTTTTTCCCCCCAAACCATAGTTTCATTCTAAAAAGGCAATTATAACACAGTTCATTTTTACATTGTACATATCTGGCAATATCTGCTCAAACCACAGGATACTGGCACAAATAGGCACATAGGTCCATTTGTAAAAGGTACGAGGCATAAACACAGGCTGACTTCTGGTCCATAAATTCTTTTTTTTTTTTTTAACACTAGTCGCATGTTGTCTGAAGTGGTGGAAGTCTAGTTTCGTGCTGTTTTTATCAGTGGTTAATACAAGCTTCACAGGTTTTGTGCCTTTATAAAGTTATTGAAGTGGTTGAACTTACAATGATGCTGTATCAAAAATGAAGGATCTTTGAAAGGATGAGCGTTTTCAAGGCATCTACATGTTTTTCAAGCAGTTTTTTTTCTGAACACTGTACGCTCAACAGCTCAAAAGTTTTAGTTTTTTTTGAAGTGGAAGGACTTTGAGACAGAGAGCAGCCACCACATGCACACATGCAGAGCAGCTCGCCACTCACTGCAGGCCGACCAGCTGACTGTAGACGTGCTCTAAGATCTGAGAGTAGGCCTGGTCTTTGGGGGCATGGCAGCTCAAGGAGCCCTGACGAAGAAGACAAAAAAAAAGTCGGAGCAGTTTGGTCAAGCGTGACGTGAGGAAAACGGGTCTGAGGATGCAGGAGCGGAGCACAGCCAAGTAGAAATCATCTTACCTTGATCTTGTCCATCATGGTCGTATCAGGACACCAGTACTGGCTGAACTGAACGATGTCGGGAGCAGCTCTGTAGTAGTCGACCAGCAGCATCTGTAGATACATAAAATGTACAAACACTTATACATTACACCTCAAACCCAAACTATGTGTACCTGTATCTGTGTGTCCCACAGTATCATTACCATCTCATTTAGGACATCACTGGTGAGGAAGTTGTCCTGTACGTAGGTGACCTCTACAGCCACTGGGATACCGTAGTCGTTGGACCGTTGCTGTGGGGAAGAATACAAAGAAATGATGTGTAGGTTTAGCGGAAACCTGAGTGCAAATGTCTGTTTAAATTAACAATGGGCAGAATGCCATCCGATAGGCGCCCGTGTCCTCACCTCAGGAGGTGGTACGACCCAGAATGGGGTTATTGTGGAGGCCACGCCTTGATTACCGTGATAATATGGTCCTGAAAAAGAACAGAAAGTATCATGACAAATACAAGAAATACCAAACTAACGCTGACATTTGTTTTTAAGTTGTGACAATTTGACTGATATTTAATTACAATCCCCTTATTCATCACATTCATCAAAGCTCAATGATGACATTGGAGATGGAAACATCTCCAATGTCAATTTCAGTATTTATACCCTGTATATCACCCTATTACAAATTGGCCTAAGTAGTTTTCGGGAAAACACAAAAAACTATCAAATGCAGAAAATACTATGTTTTTTTTATTGACCATTTCAATCAAAAAGGGGGAATACATAAAATATTGTGTTACTTTTTTAACATTAAAGAATAAAGTTCCATTTTTTACATTCTAACGTGACTTAGCAACTTTAAATCCTAGCTTAGACTGTCTTTTCATTTCATTGAGCAAACTCAAAATTTACCTTACCTTTCCCTTTTTCAACACTTTCCTAGGTCTTTATTGACTATTTTATATTGAATTCATCTCTAACATCCATTTTAACAACTTTTATAAACCTGAGATGTTAATTCTTGATGAAGTGCAGTTTTCTGGGTAGTGCATTTTGTGTGTATATACAAGTCATTTTCTCTACCTCCTGCTTTGGAGTGTACAATATATAGTAGCAGTTCAGCAACATAATTAAACTATTTAATTTCACTGCATGCGACTGGCACTTACCACAGATGATGCCCAGACAGGGCTGGAAGCCATTGTTTGAACCCTGCAGCCTCAGCTGATGGTCCATCTGAGAGTCGATGTCCTGCAGAGACGGCAGAGCCGGGCCGCGCGGGTGACTGTGGTACCAGCCCACCAACGACAACCCGCGCATGAACAGGTTCTGACAGATCTGGAAGAGATTAAACATGTGTTAATCTATTTGACTTGTGTGAAGTTAATAAATGATATGACAGGTATCATTATAGCCATCGCTGGTTCACATAAAAGAGCTCTTCAGTAATAAAAAAAAAAAAAAAAAGTTAATATTGTTGGGAAAATATTAGCTAAGCCCTAAATTCTGCATCTTAATTCTAATGTGCAATTGCACTTGGCGTTTGGAGCATATCCTAACTTCAAAGTTATATTTTTTTATATATTATTTCACACCGTATATGCTCTATATATCTGTCTAATGCCTGAAATTAATTATGTGTTTCCATAATTTTGCTGACATTAGTAAAAGGTCTGTACAGGTGACTTTATTGTGGCACATAAACAGTAGGTCTTTAATTCAGGGCGCTTCTGACAGTGCTTGTGTAATTTATGTGAAATAACATATTGGATGTTGCTAGTTACCATAAATTAACTCACACAAAAATCTGTGGCAGCGTTTCTAAGTCGATTCTATGGTTTCTGGCTCTTAGAAAGATGGTTGTTGACAAGAACCGTCTGTACTGTCCTGAGGCCTGAGAGGACCTTGCAGATTTTGAATAATGGGTGTCATTCACCTTCACGTTTCCTGCAGGGATACAGTGCGTGTAATGGTGCAGACCGATGATTTACCTCCTCCTCAACTGCAGAAGCCGCATCTCTGTCGGCCAGTCTGGTTCGACATGGAAAAGCCCTTAAAACTGTCAACACTGAAACACGGAAACCACAAAAAGAAAATAAGCTACAGCTTTACAGCTGTAATATATATATATATATATATATATATATATATATATATATATATATATTGCAATTATTTTTTTACTCACGTTGTGTATTAGTATCCCATCGTCCTCCGAGGTATCCGACCACCTCACTAGTGGTCAGGTGACAGTGGAAGTCCTAATGAGAACAAAAAGCACTTAGATGTCTTAGATGTTTCAACCGTATTTCGGACATTCTCCTTTAAAAGAAGCTGTCGCGTACCATTAGCAGCAGGACGTTACTGGACACGGCTACATTGAAAGGCTGGAATCTGTTGATGGCTGAGAAGGCTGACAGCTCCACCAGCGTGTGTGGATCTCTGAGGAGACAAGTCAGGTGAAATGTATTTATATAGCACGTTTCATATGAGATGCATGAACTCAAGTGTTTAGGGGACAATGTCAAAAATGTCATATATACATATATATAAAGCTATTAAGAAAGAATTATTAAATTGGAACATTAATATTAGCCTCTAACTCACTCCAATGCTTATAACATGGTGGGTATATTATATTGTATATATTTCACTGACCACTCTGAATAAAAATGTACCTGGCAGCATCCCGGGTTCCCAAGGTGCAATATCTGACAGGAATTCTCTCTCTGTCAGTTCTCCGTGAAACCATTATGTCTGCAACAGCGGAGATGAACATCTCAGTTTGTTTAAAATAACGCATGTCTTACATAAAGTTAGAGAGAATAATAATACCATTTAATCCAGGTTTGGTGTTTTTGTTCTTCTCCTCTGCCTGCACAGTGGTTTTCCCTTCCTCTTCATCGTCATCGTCATCCTCCTCGCTCACCAGGCTCTGCCATCGCAAGAAAAAAAATCACAATAGTTAGACACATAATATGATGCAGGTAAAGCATTTTAGACGTGTAACTTATTAGTCATTAATTTGCACAGAATGTGTCATTAAATTATCCTTTTGACCAGTGAACCTTTGAATAAGCACTCATGTCACTCATGAGATTTTAACATCTGTCTTTCACAATAAGGTTATTTTATTTGTACTCTGCCTTTTCTGTCCTCTTTTTCTATGTTGAGGGTCAACTTCACCAATGACATCAGACCCTAAAAAAGGATTTTAAAAGAATTTAAAAAACACATTTTATCAACTAGTATTATGTTCTAGGTGGATTCAATATTTAAAATTGATCATTCTTTTGAGTTACACCTTTTGACATTTTGTGTCAATGTAGTACTGCAGTTCAACACTCTGCTCTCACCATGTCGGCGCTGGGCTGGTACTTGTGCAGCCACGTGGTTTTGTACTGGACCAGCTTCTGTCCCCTGTACCGCACAGACGCCCAGCCGCAGCCGGACTTCTTAGCCGGGTTGACCAGACGCTTGCAGTGCGTCGCCCAGGCGCTGGGGGAGTTGAAGATCTGACCCGTCTCCACCCATCGGATCTTCCCGTCAGTCAGCAGGTCCCCGACAAAGTTCTTACCCTGACGGGAGAGAGCAATGGAGAAAGCTGCCGGGTGAGTTCCATAAATAATATCACCCCCCCCCCCCCCCCCCCCCACCATTCCCAAGCTGCAGAGGTGCGTTATTACCAGGTAGTGGATGGCCAGCACGCCGTCCCCCGGCTCCACCAGGCCGTCCTTCAGCAGCACCCGCAGGGTGATGCCTCTGCGGGTCAGCAGGGAGCCGCGGCCCGAGCTGGACCTCAGGTCTGCCTCCTCCCCTCCGCTCAGCTCCTCCTCATCCTCCTCACCTCCATCCTCCACCACCTGTGGAGAGCTGGGTGGTTCTGAGCCTGAACACACACACACACACACCAATGTTCATCATTAGCAGATCTGCTGGAGAGATCTAGATGCTATTAATGTTCAAATAACAGTAATAACAATAACCTTTTATGTTATGATGCATGTAGCTACTTCATTATTTATAATTCAACAGCCCTCTTGACTCCCAGTTAAACATCTGTGCATCAAAGTTACTGCGCATTAAAGCCAGTGTTCATTTATTTGTTGTAATGACTTAATAATGAAAGCTGTGCTGTCATGGCAGCCTGCATCGTTCATAAGTGCAGCATGCTAAAATGATAGCAACCCCATCTGTCGTGGGAGGACGCTCGTCGGACCAAAGTATACACAAAATAATGCTATTAGAAGGATAATCTAAATTGGCTTTTCGTTAATTAAAGCTAGAGCCGCGGCTGGCCTTTGTTTCCAGCTCCATTAGGACGCGGGGCTGCCTCCGCAGGAAGAAGGCCTGCTGCTGCCGCCTGTTAATTCCACTCAGAATGACAATTAAAGCCTCGCGTTTCATTCTCCTCACCCATGTCTCCGAAAGCGTCGCGGAGCGCCTTTAAAAAAAAAAAAATCCGACTCCGGTCCAAAAAAAAAAAAAAAAAAGCAGCGGCCGCTTTCCGGGGCACTTTGCGGGAGGTGGGGGAGACCGTGCGGGGGGGTCGCACGCAGAGTTTCGTCGCCACACTAGCTCCGGCTGTTATTCAAACACATAAAATGAAGGCGTCCGTGGCTGCGCCGCAGCGTAGTTTCCTTGTTGTGTTGCTTTAATGTCAGCTCCCCTCCCCTTTCTTTCTTTCTTCCCCCTCTCCCCGTCCTTGTCACTCTCTCCCCGCGTCTGTTCTGCCGCTGACAAGCCGGTAGTCCGTCGTTATTAATGCTATTATACTCATTATCTAAGGAGATAAAACACATACACACACACGAGGGAAAGGGTTGTTTTCTTAAGGTTAAATAAACGTGGCGATAAATTAAACGTTCGCTGCGAGTCTCGTGGAAAATGGAAGTGTCGCTGTTATTATTTTTCTTTTTTTTTTTGGGGGGGGGGCATTCAGCGGGAGTTAAATGTTGTTTGTTTGTGGGGAACTAGATTAAAAAACAGTAGAGAAGGCTACTGGGTTCGTGTCGTGTGGAACTACGACCTCGTCCTGTGTTCGGATGCTCTGTTAAACGCGTGTTCCGTTTGTTTCTCTTCGCCGCTGAGATGTTCCTCCTTTATCTGAGAGAAGGGGCTCGTGAACCGGGAAGCGGCCTCCAGCAGCGCCTGGCGGATTCATCTCCACCTGGCGGTGAGGGCGCGAAGTGACGGACTACTTTTCCTCGAGTAGTCACCCCAAAGTTAAAAATGTCTTTTTTTATTTATTATTTTATTTTTTAATCATTCTAAATCCAATCTCTGATTTTATTATTCACTTATTTATTTTTTTATTGACTGAAATATAATCACACTTTACTCTGGCTTTAAAAAGAAATGACACTTTACAGTCGTCATACGGTAATAGTGTCTACGCAGAATGTCTGTAAATGTGTAGTATGAATATATATACACTACACTTTTGTTAGTTTGAGGTCACTCAGAAATGTCTTTATTTTTGAAAGAAAAATATAATTTTTTCAATGAAAATTACATTAAATTGAGGTATCTTCTGTTTTTTGCCGGTAATGTTTTTTTAGGGAGATCTTCTTTGTACAATGAGTGTGTTTTGGGCTATACAAATACAGTTGGATTGACTTGAAATAAATCTATACACTGTTAATGTGGTAGATTACTACTCTAGTTGCAAAAATCACTCCAGTGTTCTAATGAGACATTGTGTTTCCTAATTGCATTAGAAACTGATGGATGATTAGAAAACCCTTGTGAAATCATGTCAAAAGCATACATTTGAAGGAGAAAATTCTTGTTTAAAAAAAAAATCATTATTTCGTATCTTGTCAATTCCTTGACTATAGTTACATTTTGAAACTTATTTGATGAATAAAGAGTGACTTTTCATGGAAAACACAACTCAAATTTTGATGAAGAGTGTATGTATATATATATATGTGTATCCAATCAAAGATATCATTTTTGATCACTTCACTGATCTTATTACTCACATATTTATTATTTAGAAATTACAAAAACATTATTTTTTTATTGATCACAATTCAATTACATTTCTTCTTGTTAAAAAAGAAAAATGACATTAGACCATCCTGTAAAGAATAGGAGTACTTTGTCCACCACTATCTAGTGGAAAAACAAATAACTCCATTCAAACCACAGTCAGGTAGATTAAATACAGTCTCCACAAAAATGTCTGTAAAGGTGTCAGCCTTTTCAGATTAGGACTGTTAAGCATTATGATTATGATTATCCACAGACTCAACATACATGCTCAGAGTAATAATAAATATTTACTAAAAAAATGTACTGTTGGGCCCCTTTTGACTGTTTCCTACAATACCTTGCTTGAGAGGATTGCCGTGATATATTGGACATAGTAAGGCTTCATTTTGCAGGTCTGCAATTTCTCAAAAGTGAAATTAATTTCCTCATTTTCTCGACAAGAAGTATGTAATGTAAAGTTATCGTGAAAGTGATTATTTTTTCTGACAGAAGGACATGATGTTCATTTAAATGTATTTGTATATGACATTTTTTGTAAATATGCCACTTTGTAGTAGAACTTGTTTGAGTGGCAGGGATAGAAAATATTTTGCACTGCTTGAAATAAATGCAAGATTCTTCTCATTAAATTTCCCAACATGAAACACGTATATCCCATCTCACATTAAAACAAGCCTGTTGCTGTAACAGATGTGTTGCTCCATGTCACTGGGTACATCATTGTTCTTTTCATGAATCCACAATCTAACAGCTGGTGAGGAAAGGCAAGAGACAGATGCAATTGAGCAATCTGTCTGACTGATGAATACTCTTGTTTTCCAGTGCATGCTGTTAAAAGCAGCAGAAATCAAACGCCCTGCTATTGATATCCTGAGTGCTAAAGGAAAGGCTCCATGGTGTGGCAGTGTAAATCCTGGATGTGTCCTTGTCAGGTCCTTGAGCAGAATCCTGAAGGGCAGAGCATTGAACTGAAACCCCTGCAACCTGTTACCGTGGTACTGTGAGCCATCAAGTGTGTATCATTGGACAAGGGATGAGCTTGAAAAGGATCTCAGAAATGCATGTGTTTCCTTGGGCCGTCTCCCATCTCTCCAGTCCCCTCAGAGACGACAATTTCATTATGTGCCACAAGATCTGAGCGGGATAGGAGAGGTTTTACCAGACCAAATGGAAGATTTGTCCAGGCCAGGAAGTGGATCAGTGCCTCAAAGTTCCCAACCAAGTACCGAAGACACATTTCCTGCAGCACCTCATCACCAATAGGGACGGCATACTCATAGAAATAATTCTGTTGTTGGAAAGTGACGTCCTTTGAGATAAAAAATCTGAAGAGATTTGCTGCTTCATTTTGAATTCCTTTCAGATCCCAGTCTAATGCCATCCTGAGAACACAGTGGCTGGAGGCTCTTGTGAACTTTCTTGTGTAAAGTATCTGAAATGCAAATTCAGCTGTTACTAACACAACACATGCAACAATTCATTCATTTTTTATACCTGGTCCCAACAATTTACAAGTATTTTAGAATTAGAGACCGAATTCCAATTAATTTGCTAAGCCTATTCACAACCTGAAGATGAAAATCATCTCTAAGGTTGTAAAAATTGTGTAGTAATAGGGATTTCAGACAAGTCAAAAATCTAATTAAAGTCACGGATAATGTTATTGATAGTGAGGATGTGGCATTTCGAAACTTTTACCTGAAAAGGAACGGACGTGTTGACGGCAGTCAACGGTGAACGGTCATACTATAATATGTTGGCCAAAAAAGGTCATACTATAGTATGTCGCTCAAAAGAGGTCATACTATAGTATCTCACTGAAAAAAGGTCGTACTATAGCATGTCGCCAAAAAAAGGTTGTTTGTTGCCCAAATAAGGTCACACTAACATATTTTGCTCAAAAAAGGTCATACTATACTATGTCCCCCAAAAAAGGTCATACTATAGTATGTCCCCCAAAAAAGGTCATACTATAGTATGTCACTCAAAAGTGGTCATACTATAGCATGTCGCCCAAAAAAGGTCATACTATAGTATCTCGCCCAAAAAAGGTCATACTATAGTGTCTCACCCAAACAAGGTCACAATAACATATTTTGCTCAAAAAAATTCATACTATACTATGTCACCAAAAAAAGGTCATACTATAGCATGTCGCCGAAAAAAGGTCATATTATATCATGTCGCCGAAAAAAGGTGATATTATAGCATGTCGCCAAAAAAGGTCATACTATAGTATGTCGTCCAAAAAAGGTCCTACTATAGCATGTTGCTCAAAAAATGTCATACTATAGTATGTCGCCCAAAAAGGGTCATACTATAGTATGTCGTCCAAAAAAGGTCCTACTATAGCATGTTGCTCAAAAAACGTCACACTATAGTATGTCGCCCAAAAAGGGTCATACTACAGTATGTCGTCCAAAAAAGGTTACGCTATAGTTTATTGCCAAAAAAAGGTCATACTATAGTATGTTGCCCAAACAAGGTCACACTAACATATTTTGCTCAAAAAAGTTCATACTATAGCATGTCGCCGAAAAAAAGGTCGTATTATATCATGTCGCTCAAAAGAGGTCATACCTTAGTATGTCGCCCAAAAAAGGTCATTTTATAGCATGTCGCCCAAAAGTGGTCATACTATAGCACCTCCCCCAAAAAAGGTCATACTTTAGCATGTCGCCAAAAAAAGGTGACATTATATCATGTCGCCAATGACTATAGTATATTGCCAAAAAAAGGTCATACTATAGCATGTTGCTCAAAAGCGGTCCTACTATAGTATGTCGCCCAAAAAAGGTCACACTATAGTATATTGCAAAAAAAAGGTCATACTATAGTATGTTACAAAAAACGGTCATACTATAGTATGTCGCCCAAAACAGGTCATAGTATAGTATGTCGTCAAAGAAGGTCATACTATACTATTTCACCCAAAAAAGGTGATACTATAGTATGTTGCCACAAAAAGGTCATACTATAGTATGTCGCCCAAAAAAGGTCATACTATACTATGTCACCCAAAAAAGATCATACTATACAATTTCGCCCCAAAAAAAAATCATATTATAGTATGTTGCCACAAAAAGGTCATACCATAGTATGCCGCCAAAAAAGGTCATATTATATCATGTCGCTCAAAAGAGGTCATACTATAGCATGTCGCCGAAAAAAGGTCATATTATATCATGTCACTGAAAAAAGGTGATATTATAGCATGTCGCCAAAAAAGGTCATACTTTAGCATGTCGCCGAAAAAAGGTGATATTATATCATGTCGCCAATGAAAGGACATGCTATAGTATATCATCCAAAAAAGGTCATACTATAGCATGTTGCCAAAAAAAAGTCATACTATAGTATGTTGCCCAAACAAGGTCACACAAACATATTTTGCTCAAAAAAGTTCATACTATACTATGTCACCAAAAAAAGGTCATACTATAGCATGTCGCCGAAAAAAGGTCATATTAAATCATGTCGCCAATGAAAGGACATGCTATAGTATATCGTCCAAAAAAGGTCATACTTTAGCATGTTGTCCAAAAGCGGTCATACTATCGTATGTCGCGCAAAAAGGTCATACTATAGTATGTCGTCCCAAAAAGGTGATATTATATCATTTCGCCGAAAAAAGGTGATATTATATCATGTCGCCAATGAAAGGACATACTATAGTATATCGTCCAAAAAAGGTCATACTATAGCATGTTGCTCAAAAAACGTCACACTATCTTATGTCGTCCAAAAAAGGTCACACTATAGCATGTTGCTCAAAAAACGTCATACTATAGTATGTCGCCCAAAAAAGGTCATTTTATAGCATGTCGCCCAAATAAGGTCATACTATAGTATGTCGTCCAAAAAGGTCACAATATAGTATATTCCCAAAAAAAGGTCATACTATAGCATGTCGCCGAAAAAAGGTCATATTAAATCATGTCGCCAATGAAAGGACATGCTATAGTATATCGTCCAAAAAAGGTCATACTTTAGCATGTTGTCCAAAAGCGGTCATACTATCGTATGTCGCGCAAAAAGGTCATACTATAGTATGTCGTCCCAAAAAGGTGATATTATATCATTTCGCCGAAAAAAGGTGATATTATATCATGTCGCCAATGAAAGGACATACTATAGTATATCGTCCAAAAAAGGTCATACTATAGCATGTTGCTCAAAAAACGTCACACTATCTTATGTCGTCCAAAAAAGGTCACACTATAGCATGTTGCTCAAAAAACGTCATACTATAGTATGTCGCCCAAAAAAGGTCATTTTATAGCATGTCGCCCAAATAAGGTCATACTATAGTATGTCGTCCAAAAAGGTCACACTATAGTATATTCCCAAAAAAAGGTCATACTATAGCATGTCGCCGAAAAAAGGTCATATTAAATCATGTCGCCAATGAAAGGACATGCTATAGTATATCGTCCAAAAAAGGTCATACTTTAGCATGTTGTCCAAAAGCGGTCATACTATCGTATGTCGCGCAAAAAGGTCATACTATAGTATGTCGTCCCAAAAAGGTGATATTATATCATTTCGCCGAAAAAAGGTGATATTATATCATGTCGCCAATGAAAGGACATACTATAGTATATCGTCCAAAAAAGGTCATACTATAGCATGTTGCTCAAAAAACGTCACACTATCTTATGTCGTCCAAAAAAGGTCACACTATAGCATGTTGCTCAAAAAACGTCATACTATAGTATGTCGCCCAAAAAAGGTCATTTTATAGCATGTCGCCCAAATAAGGTCATACTATAGTATGTCGTCCAAAAAGGTCACACTATAGTATATTCCCAAAAAAAGGTCATACTATACTATTTCACCCAAAAAAGGTCATACTATAGTATGTTGCCACAAAAAGGTCATACTATAGTATGTTGCCACAAAAAGGTCATACTATAGTATGTCGCCCAAAAAAGGTCATACTATACTATGTCACCCAAAAAAGGTCATACTATAGTATGTTGCCACAAAAAGGTCATACTATAGTATGTCGCCCAAAAAAGCTCATACTATACTATGTCACCCAAAAAAGGTCATACTATACTATTTCACCCAAAAAAGGTCATACTATAGTATGTTGCCACAAAAAGGTCATACTATACTATTTCACCCAAAAAAGGTCATACTATAGTATGTTGCCACAAAAAGGTCATACTATAGTATGTCGCCCAAAAAAGGTCATACTATACAATGTCACCCAAAAAAGGTCATACTATACTATGTCACCCAAAAAAGGATCATACTATACAATTTCGCCCCAAAAAAAAATCATATTATAGTATGTTGCCACAAAAAGGTCATACTATAGTATGTCGCAAAAAAAAAGGTTATACTATAGCATGTCGCTTGAAAAACGTCATACCATAGTATGTCGCCAAAAAAATGTCATTCTATAACTACATACCATCTTCACTTTAGATGTTGGCCTTTGAAATTCAGAGCCTAAAAAATCCGAGAGGGAGATTTGAACCAGCATCTGCTGTCTTCAGGTTCAGAGAACTATCCACATTTGCCACAAGTGCTCTACCTGTCACAATGTGTTTTCCCGGGGATTTTTACTCAGGATGTTGGCCTTTAAAAGTCAGCAAGTTTTTAGCACACAACTAACAACCTCTTGGCAGGCTTCTGCTTGTTGGTGGACTTAAAAATTCTGAAGGTTGAACTCACGTCCCTAAACCTTTAGCTGCACGTCCTAACAGCCTGAACTACAAGTCTGACACTGTGAGGTCAGATTCAGAGAGCTTTTCACTGTTTTCTCAGGGTGTCCGATGAAAAGTATATAAGAATACATACTCACTCTATACATACTATTATTCGAGCAAATAGATCATATTATAGTATGTGGCTCAAAAAAGATCATACAATAGAATGTTGCTCAAAAAAGGTCATACTATAGTTTATCGTTAATAGAAAGTCATATTTCCTTCCAAGATTTTTAAAAGCGTTCATGTCCAACTTCAGCAAACTTTCAGCCATACCTGGTTTCCACTTCAATTACCCCTAGCTTTCCACATTAACAAAACTTCACACACTATTACCCTGACACCTCCACAGGATTTGCACATTTGATTAACAGCCCTAGCTACATGGTTGAACCAAAAGCTATGTCAGTGATGTCTTCGGAGCAGTAACTATCCCATTACACCAAGCGCCCCCTCCCGTAAAGGAGTGCTCTCCTAGCGCATTTAACATCTTCACTTTTGATGTTGGCCTTTTAAATTAAGTGCCTAAGAAAAACCAAGAGGGAGATTTGAACCAGCATTAGTGGTCCTCAGGGTGACCCAACCAATGCCATTCACCACAAGCCCTCTTCATATCACAGTGTGTTTTCTCAGGGCTTTTGGCATCTAAACCTTGGATGTCGGCCTCTAAAGTCACCAAAACCAGCATCCACAACTGTAAACTTGCAGGCTGGCTTCTAACACACTGAGATACCCAGTCTCATAGTTCCAAGGAAGTTTCTTAGAGTTTTCATTTAACATTTCATTAAAATTAGAAGGAGGGATTGAACCAGCAACTTGTTAGTCTCCAAGCCACTGTCTTACCTGTTGAACCACAGAACACTTTCTGCACACTTACTGAAGCCTTGACCCTAAACCCCCAGTAGAGCTTCAACAGTCTAGACAGGGTGAGAACAGATTTATAGAGCTTACTCTATAACTTACTATAATATACTTTCATGGGAGCATGAGCAACATTGAACTTCCAAAAGTTCAAGGGTTTTAAACATTTTGAAGATGAAGATTGTAGCTATGTTTTTTTCTGTGATCCCTCAAAGCACAAACAAAAACACATGTTTTCCATACTATACTATGTCACCCAAAAAAGGTCATACTATAGTATGTTGCCAAAAAAAGGTCATACTATATAATGTCGACCAAAAAAGGTCATACTATACTATGTCACCCAAAAAAGGTCATACTATACTATGTCACCCAAAAAAGGTCATACTATACTATGTCACCCAAAAAGGGTCATACTATACTATGTCGCTCAAGAGAGGTCATACTATAGTATGTTGCCCAAAAAGGGTCATACTATACTATGTCGCCCAAAAAAGGTCATATTATAGCATGTCACCCAAAAAAGGTCATAGTATAGTATGTTGCCCAAAAGAAGTCATACTATAGTATGTCCCTCAAATGAGGTCATACTATAGCATGTCACCCAAAAAAGGTCATACTATACTATGTTGACCAAAAAAAGTCATATTATAGTATGTCGCCCAAAAAAGGTCATACTATAGCATGTCGCCAAAAAAAGGTCATACTATAGTATGTCACCCAAAAAAGGTCATACTATAGTATGTCACCCAAAAAGGGTCATACAATAGTATGTCACTCAAAAAAGGTCAGACTTTAGAATCTCCCACAAAAAAGGTCATAGTATAGTATGTTGCCCAAAAGAAGTCATACTATAGTATGTCCCTCAAATGAGGTCATACTATAGTATGTCGCTCAAAAGAGGTCATACTATACTATGTTGACCAAAAAAAGTCATATTATAGTATGTTGACCAAAAAAGGTCATACTGTACTATGTCGCCCAAAAAAGGTCATACTATAGGATGTTGCCAAAAAAAGGTCATACTATAGTATGTCACCCAAAAAAGGTCATACTATAGTATGTCACCCAAAAAAGGTCATACTTAACTATGTCACCCAAAAAAGGTCATACTATAGTATGTTGCTCAAAAAAGGCCATACTACAGCATGTCGCCAAAAAAAGGTCATACTATAGTATGTTGCTTAAGAAAGTCATAGTATAGCATGTCGCTCAAAAAAGTTCATACTTTAGTATGTCACCCATTAAGGTTATACTAAAGCATGTCCATAAAAAAGGACATACTGAAGTATGTTGTTCAAAAAACTATTATAATAAGTGCACTTTATAAAACGTCACAATGTCGTATGTCACCCCAAAAAACGTCATGTTTATAGCATGTCACCAGAGGGATTATCCCACAATTGGTGAGTCACAGAACACTTGTTACAAGCTGATTGCTTTATAATTTCCACTCTTTCCTCTTCCTGTTCAACTTCAAAAGAAACTCACATGTTATGTTATATGTAGAAGATTCATAGAGCTTTCATTCAAATTTTGGTTTACTGACTTTAAAAGTTAGATGCAGGGATTAAAGCCTGTCTATTAAGCCTCCAAACCCTTGTTTTACCTGGTGAGCCATTGACACCTTGTTAGGAAAAGTGTTTTCTTCAGTTTTCACTCTTTCCTCTTGTTGTTGGACTTCAAAATTCTGAGGGTTGAACCCATGACCCCAAGGGCGTCACATTCAAACACATTCAAAGTAGCCCACGAAGAGAAAGTTACTGCTGTGTGAAGCATTTCTCAGAGCTTTCAAAACATGTGCCGCTGCTCGTACCTGTGCTAAAAGTGAACAAAAGGATGCTTTTTTTAAATGTTTATTTGTCATAACATAAAATAATCTTCTATAGATCTGTAGCCTAGGTGTTGTGTTTTATAAACTAACCTATTATTATTGTTGTTGTTATTGTTATTAGTTATTATTACTATTATTCATAAGACTACTTCAGTTTTGTAATTAATACTAGTGTGTGAAGTCTTTGGTTAAAATTTGCTTTCCATCCAATTAAGACATATGTTATGATTTGAATTAGTGATGCACGATATATCGGCCGATATGTCACGTTTTTTAACTTATCGGTATCGGTCCGATATCAACAAATTCTGGCCGATATGTCAACAATTGGCAGAGTTAACCGCTACAGTTAGTTGGGTCACTGTCTGCGTGTCTCTCAGCCACGCGCTAAGATAGCTGGTCCTAGCGGGCTCCTCCGTCACATCGCATCGCCCGAAAAGACAAAAAAAAAATGCGCGGAACGTTGCTCCGGGGTGTCGGACGCCGTCCTGCCGCCTTCTCATCGCCGGCCGCCGCCTCCTCCGCCATAGCCGCCGACGTCGCCGCCTTCGCGGAGCTCCATCTGGTCCGCATTTCTCTACATATATCGATATCGGCAAATATCGGTATCGGCAGTGACTGCCGATATGTATATCGGATATCGATATCGGCCAAAATTTTCACATCGGTGCATCCCTAATTTGAATGATCATTTTCAGAATTATATTTATTTATTTATTTATTTATATTTAATCCACTTCTCCAGGCTGTGATTGGACACATAGCTAACAACCCAATTCAATGACAAAAAAACACTGTTAATACATGATGTGCATATATGGTGTCCATGAATTAACGCCCTGAATAATAAAAAAAAGTACAAAATACGTGCTGGTCTTTTAAGGGAAAGTTGCATTGTATTTTCCCGTCAGTTTACCCAGTAAATGGTGAATACTTCCACTGGCACAGCTCGAAGCTCGGAGCTGAGGTTGGGAGTTTGGCCGTTGCTAGGCGACCGTTAGCTACAAGGAGCGCGTGGCTGCTAGCGACAGCTTCCGGTCACAAACGGGAAAGAAAGACGACAAACCGAAGCCGATGTCGACGCAGGAAGAGCAGGCGAACATCGGCAGCGTGCTCGGCTTCCTTCGACAGTGGGACCGCGGCGACAGGACGGTCCGCGGCCGCATGTTGAACACCTTTGTGAGGCAAAACGCCGGGAAGACGTTTTACGAGCTGGAGCTGCAGTTTGCACACGTCTCCAGTCTGTTCCTGGCTCGACTCACCACATGGATGAGACTTACGTATCCTTCATAATAAAATATATTATTGTCTATAATTCTTTTATTAAATTGTCACTCATTTCCTTGTAAAAAGTACACTGTGTGTGTAACATTATGATGCAGTACCATGTATTTAATAATTGAAACAAATCTCATAATTAAAACAGTCTGCAAAATAAGCACTTTTACTTTTGATATGTTAACTATATTTTGATGATAATACTATAGTACATGTATTGTATAGTATGGTATATAGCATTTCTAAATTGCTGTATGGTTAGTGTTGTGACACAAAAACATTAACAAATTGTTGGTGAATTTGGGATCCGAACCTTCACTAAAACATTCAGGTACATGTTTGGGACATCCTTGGGACCCCAGTTGAAAGCAATCGGGATTTTTCTCTCTGCATCAAACCAGTGAGTGAGATAAAACTCAACTATAATCATCATCCATCATGAAGGTCAGTGTCCGTGACCCCCCTGTCGTTCCTCAGTGACCAGTACCTGATGGAGTTCCTGGAGGATGGAGGCGTTCTCACCCTCCTGGACATCTTGACCCACCCTCAGAGCAACGAGGGGGACAAGGCCGAAGCCCTCCACCTTTTGCTCATCATCTCATATGCTGGTCGCAAGCACAAGGAGATAATCTGTGAAAGCCATGGTAAATTGTTTTTTTTTAACAAAATATAATTAAATTAGTCAGATTACTTATAACATGTATTTATTGTTTGGATGGCTGCAGGAGCTATATTATCAGCTTCTCTCTCTCTCTTTTTTTTACATTCCTGCAGGCGTGAATGTTATAGCAGAATGTCTTGCTAAGTCAAACACAGAAGATGCCCAAGAAAGAGCCTCGGCCTTGCTGGAGTCTTTGTCCTTTGGAAACCCTAAATACCAAAACCAAGTGTACAAAGGCCTGATCAGCCTCATGACCTGCAGCTCTCCTAAGACCCAGCAGCTGGTCCTGCACATCTTACACACTGTGCAGGTGAAGCCGGAGAATTCACACAAAGTGCATGTGCACTCAACTCAATATTATCTTTTCAAAAAATTTTATTTGGCCATTGTGCTAAAGATGTTTTTTTGGCAAAATGTGATGTTTTAAACATACATGATGAAAAACAATACATTCACTCTCACAGTCCAAAATGAAGACAGCTCATCACAGTATTGTAGAACCACTGCTGAACATGTTGAGGTCCCTGCACCTGGAGGTTCAGGATGAAGGTAACCACACCACCTGTAATTGCAACTTTACTGTAAAAACAATATCAGCTTTTATCCTTGTTCTTCACTGTGTTTGGCAGCTATTAGGCTCATCTTAGATCTGAAGAGATTTGAGGTGAAGCCAATGCTGCTCAGTGGCCTGGTGACTCTGCTGAGACCTAGCAAAGAAGAAGTACAGCAGATCATAGAAGGTGGTGTAGGTAATATGTTGTAGTCCTTTTTTTAAACCAACGTATGCAATATCTGAAACAGATGCATTTTTTTTTACACAAACATATGTGCATCAGACAATTTGAAAGCATTTGTCACATTAATAACATATCATGGCTTGCTTTGACATGTAAAACCCCATCAGAGGCTGATAGCACCGAGATGACTGGAAGTCTGTCTGTGTTTGTGCAACAATCTGCTGCAGCAAAAGCTATACGGTATTGCCCCAAAAATATACATTACACATCTACACAATTATAGGTTCATATTATCAAGACAATTCAATGGACTAAATAATGTCTTTAATTGTTCCAGCATAGTAGTTTGAGCTTTTCATAGTAATAATCTATTTTTTTTATTTTATTTATTCTGTTGAAGGGTATTGGCTGAGGAAAGTAAAGAGATTTCTCGTGAGCTTCTCTCTCTTGGTGTGATCCAGCATCTTCTGAGCGCTGTAGGCAACAGAGAACATGTTGAAGTCCAAACACAAGCCAGCCTGGCCTTGGAGGTATGCAGTGTGGTTTCATCCTGGGAAAGACCGTTGTGCCCTAAAATAATTTATTCCCAAAGCTGTTAAATGATCCTCTCGTATGCACAGGTTAAAACAAAATACACACCCACCTTTTTTTTTAGTAATCTTTCTAAAAGAAAATATAAGAAAATACGTCAGTACCCAGGAATTGTTCTGCAACCTTCATACATGAACATGCATGCATATGTATATTAACAATTATTGTCTGGCGTCATCTCTGTGCAGCGCTTTGTCCAGTCATTCCCAGTTATTCAGGAACATGTGCAGAAAGTCATGGGCAATACACTGTTTGAAGCTTTCATGGTAAGATTTACTCTCCTAAATGCAGTTACTAGACTTTAGAATTTCTTTACTTCCATTGGTCAAAAGCAAAACTGTGCATTTGGAAGCAAAATGTCATTGCAATTGAACGAACAGAGGCTCGGTTCAATTCAATCACCTTCTCTCTACAGAACAACGCAGAGACTTTGTACATGAATATAGATGAAACACAAGCAGAGATCCTTCTGTTGAATAAGGTTAATATAACTGAAGGTAATGACTGTTATTATTGCTATACTGGTTTGTCTTTATTGCCTGTGTGTACAACAATAATTGTTTTTTGTGTCAATCTTTGTTTTCTTCCAGTTGTGGACTGTAATGACTGAAAGCTGAAGTGAAGAATTCATCTTTTTTTTTATATTTAATATGGGATGTTTAAAATGAAAAGAAATGGTTAAAATAATGTGTTCATCTGTTAATAGACAGGTTAATCCTTAACCTGCACTTATGAGTATGAATCAGCCATCTCATAAATTGTGAAATTATGACAAAAAATATCAAAGTTTGGATTTGAATATATAAGATCAGTTTTGCCACAGGATCACACTAAATGGATGTTAGTTTGCTTTCAATATGTTTTCCTTTCAAAATTGTTCAGATCCTTTACACAAATAGAAATATTGTTTGCAAAAGAAATAACCAATAGTAAAAGTCTTAAAAATTACAAAAATACAGGTGTCATCTGTACTTGTATGTACAGATTATGAAAAGTAAAAGTACTATTCCTGTTACATGATTACTATAGTTTATTATACTACTAATTGTAATCACCAAATACATGTGAGAGCCTTTTAATGTTTTAGTTTACCAATTTGAACTTTTCACAAATTTAAAAAAGAGCATCAATTTATTAGATTATAGGCAATATACTATTAAAGTATAATAATATATTGGTAAATATAAAGACCTGAAACTGAAGCTGTCAGATAATAATGGAATGGTTTAATGATGTAATGAAGTTTAAAGTAGCACCACATTGAAACAAATGCAAGTAAGTACTTCAGGTAAATCCCTTAAATACATGTCTTTTTACTGCAAGTCACACACAAATGAATCTTGAAGGTTGTTGTGCATATTCATCGTTTATGCATTTCATTGTGATAGTTTCCATGTTGGTTACATAAAATATGAGTGGAAGAGATATATATATAGATATATATATATATATATATATATATATATATATATATTCTCTAATCTAGGGTTATGCATGTTGTATTGCTAGGTACAGAAAAACCTTTAGAGGCACAGAGCAGCTCACACAGCGATCATGTCATGTTTCCTTTAGGAAAAAGTTTATTAGTTCCCAGCTAAAACAGCAAAACAATGGTTATTAGATGATGTACTTAATTTATCTTTCTTATCCCATATAGTTTCCTAAACAGTCTTTTTGAAAAAATAAGCGACTTAATGCTGTGGAAACGAAATAATGAGCAAAACACTATTTCTCTTTGACTGCACAAAACAGTGAGATTTCAAGGGCTCCTTATCAGGAGCAAATTACTTCTTGTATTTTATTAAACTAATAATAAAATTATGGCTTCTCACATATTAACTTTATATTAACTCTGCGATCAGCTGCAGAGCTTTGGCTGCCCTAAGGCTGAGCTGCGGCGTCCTCAGTCCATCCACGACATAGATGTTCTCCTTCTCAGTTCTGCCTCTTCTGCTCAAAGTGGCCTTAAACATGCCAACTACCGCCAGAGGCTTTCCTCCCGGCCCTTTGAGCAAGCATGCGGCCATCACCAGCCTGCCGAAGTGGCCCTTGTCGTATATCCTTCTAGGAACAGCCGTCACATCGGCGCAGGTGTCGATTCGGAACACTATGCTGTGGTTGTCCACTTTTAGCATCGTCATGACGGGCCTGTCGTCGTCTGACATGGAGCCCAGGAAAGCCACCGGAAGGCCGCCTGCCAAGGCCGCCTGAACTGCGGCTGGGTTCACTTCACCTTTGGAGCTGCACATCACGGGGTAATGTCCTTTTTTATTGCAATGGTTGCACCAAATGTCCACGGCTGGACACCGTTTCAGATAATGCTTCTTCCCCCCGCATCTTTTGCACATGATGTATTGTAGTTTTCTGGCCCCTGGTCCTGACCGTGGTTGACCTGGCTCCTCTCGAGCTCCACCACCCTGCTGTGTGTGCACCACCCCTCCTTGGTCATGCTGCTTCTTCTCCTGCTCGCTGTGTCTGGCCTTGGTGGCAGCTTTTTCCAGCGTCAGCTCGGGGTCCAGCTGCAACTGCTGCGACAGGCGTTTGTCTCTCAGACCCGCCACCAGTCTGTCTCTCACCATCTGATCGTGCAGGACCCCGAACCCGCAGTGTTCTGCCAGGCGGTGCAGCGCCGCCACGAAGGAGTCGACCGGCTCTCCGTCCTCCTGCTGCCGCCGGTTAAACACAGCCCTTTCCAACACCACGTTCCTGGGAGAGATGAAGTACGCCTCCAAGACGGCTTTGACGGTGTCGTAGGCGCTCACCTCTTCGTCGCTGAGGTGCAGAGAAGCGAGTATGTCCTCCGCCTGTTGGCCCATGGTGAAGATCAACGCGTCCACTTGGTTCTCCTCCGCCTCAGACTCCAAACCCGAGGCGACGCGGAATGTGTCGAAGCTCCTGATCCATTTCGGCCAGTCTTCTGCTTTGAACGTGAACTTCTCCGGTGGGGTGACTTGAAACTGGTCCATTTTTCTTCACGTTTTAACGGCACGTTAGCTCCAGGTGCAGATTCCCCACGCGCACAAATCCAGACTGAACAGAATTACTTTTTCAACGAAGAAGAAACAAACCGCCTCCACTTACTTGACTCCTGGCCACGTGTTCTACCGTGTATAGCTGCAGTAAAGCCTTTGGAGGTCATGTTTCACTTAGGTAGCTGCTCATTAGACGTTGCAGTTGTTGTTATTCTCCTTCATGATTTCCGGCACTGTTTATTAGTTCCCCCCGCAACCGCGTACCAACAAAGGTTCCTAGCTGACGTATCGGACCCACCACTGAAATACTTCACATGTAAAACTGCACTTCGTGATTATGTTTCTTGACAAATTTCATATCAACAAGCCTACATTTAAAAAACAAAAAATGGGACAGGTTATTCCAACTTTTTTTCTTCCACAAAATAAAAAAACATAACAATATCAATAAGTGTGTGCTGTACTCAGTCATTTCTCGCTCATTTCAATATTTAATTCTAATTTGTATCCCTTACCTTTTCATTATCTTTAGTTATTTTCTATTGTTTATTTCATTCTTTCTTGTTTTCCTTTATTTTATATTTTTGTACTTTTTTTTTCTTATGAAAATTCTCAATAAAGTTGTGGAAAAAGAACCAACCCCGCACATTCTTTTTAAGGTTTTGAACCGCCCACAGGAAGTGACGCAACCTCCGGTTCCCACGGAGGGATTGGACGAGCGGCTGAGTGGGCGTTCCGAACGTGGCGGGAACCGACGCGACTCCACGAGCGTAAAAATCCACGCGGTAAACAGGAGAGAATAATAATAATAAAAAAGACGACACGCACGCGTCTGACCATGAGCAGGTTGGTCAGGAAAGGAAAGAGAGCCGGCGAGGAAGTGATAGAAGCTGTGAAACCAAAGCGGAAAAAGTCAACGACAAACGTGAAAAAAGGTAATGTTAGTTAACTTAATGTGACTTAATTTATAAGGACAAAGACACTATAAACTACCTGCTACGTATATCAAAATAACACCAGATGTAAAACATATGAATGCAATATCTGTGTAGAAACATATACTAAATGTATTAATAGCAGGATGTAAAACTACTGCACTTTTACACAAGTCAACAAGGCATTCATTCATACTTCTTAAGTTCCCAAATAGGAGCATCACCAGCTAAAAATGTATTTTAAAAAATTGTATTGTGATATTAAATACACATAGTTAATGTACAAGCTGATTCTTAATTATTGGAGCCAATAAAAGCCATAAGCAAAAATAAAGGCTGGGTACTTAGTTGTAAACCCATTTGCCAATTTATATGTTATGGTCTAATATCAGTGCTTCCTCTTCCTCAAAAACAACATGTACAAGTTCATATCTAAGTCATGAAGTGGAATTCAGATATTAAAGTTGTTTTTTGAATCTGTGATTTGTGATTTTTGGTCTATACAAATAAATTTGCCATGACCTGAGAATGTTTGTGTGGACTGAATGAAAAGAAAGCGTCTCTTATGGTTCCTCAGAAGAAACCGTAAGCGCTCCTTTACCCTCCTCGTACCACACGTTCTCTGATCCTGCTGACGTGGTGCTGCTGAGGTCTCGGCTCCTGAACTGGTACGACAAGGAGCAGAGGGAGCTGCCATGGAGAACTCTGGTAAAGAGAATGGCCTATTTTACTGGTTGTGACAAGATAATTAACCCACCCTATATCCACAATGCCTTAATTATATATAGCATACTCAACCAATTAAATATTTACACCTATTTTAATAAAAATGACTAACACCAGTATGATGTTGTAATGTATGATGTTATACCTACTGAATATTAAGACATAATTCTAAATGCAGTGATTTTGAAAATATACTTCATATAATCATATTTCCTAGCAATTAAAAATTATTCACATTAAGCAATGTAGAAAAATATAGTAGTAATTCAATATGACCGACTTGCTTCATGTTTTTCTCTGACAGGCCATGACAGAGCCAGACCTCAACATCAGGACATATGCAGGTAAGAATGAATATTCTTAGCGTATTTGTATATAACTTCAGTTGACACCTTTTTATGTGACACTTTATTTTTGTTTTTTTTTTAGTGTGGGTTTCAGAAATCATGCTGCAACAGACCCAAGTTGCCACTGTAAGAGACTACTACAACAAATGGATGAAGGTAGGCAACTGTGGGCTTTATACTATATATATATATATATATGCGCTCATAACAGTAATTAAATGCAGCCTTCTTCCTTCTGTTTCCTGTACTGTGTTGCAGCGGTGGCCCAAGGTGCAGGATCTTGCTGCTGCAACATTGGAGGTAAGAAAGTACTGCAACTAAAAAGCAGTGACTGAGGATGCTGACTTTGGAATGGTATTGATTGCTAATTCAACCTTTTGACTCCATTTATGAGTAGGAGGTGAATCAGATGTGGGCGGGCCTTGGCTACTACTCACGAGGAAGGAGACTGCATGAAGGGGCTCAAAAGGTCTGCGTTGTAATTGCAACACTGGTCCGGCCACATCAAATAGTAAATCAAAGGCTGCGTTCTTAGATGGCGTGGCGTTTCAGTAGTTCAGAATGTTCCCGATCATATAAGTGGTCCATGATGAATGTGTCCCTGTTCTGTTTTAGGTGGTGAAGGAGCTTAAAGGACAGATGCCTCGAACTGTTGAAAGCCTGCTGAAACAGCTTCCTGGAGTGGGGCGCTACACTGCTGCAGCTATAGGCTCTATTTCTCTAGGCCATGTCAGTCATCACACAGAAACACACACACATGCACTCATACACAGACATGCTCATTTGCACCAGGGCTAACTGTTAGGTCTTATTCAGTAGCTACCCTGCCTCATTTTTGACTGATGACTGACATGATCTCTGTTGCCTAGGTTACGGGAGCAGTGGATGGCAATGTGGTTCGGGTGCTCTGTCGCCTGAGGGCCATTGGCGCCGACAGCACGAGTCCTGCAGTTACAGAAGCGCTTTGGTAGGATGAAACTGCAAACTTATTGTCTGTGACACATTATGTTTATGATTCTTGTTAGGTCGTCCAAAGAAGGACCAGGGGACATTAAAATAAAACCAGGGAAAAGAAGTGAGATGAGATGGCAAATAAACCCAACACGCAGGGTGTTAACTCATATCGGCTCAATTTAATCAGAAACTGCAATTTTGTCCTGAACGCTGCCATCCACCGTCGCATTTCCTTCTAGCTCCTGTTTGATTACATTTAAATCAATTTGAATAATTCAAAGTACTGCTAAATATATTTTTCCTGTTACATCCAGTTAATACTACTTCAGTCCTGGTGCAAATGCTACTTTCAGTCAGTTAGCATTAATATAATATCCCTCCCTGTCAATAATATCCATTATTATGCTTGCATGCAAAAATAAATACATAAGTTCAGGAACAAAGTACTAATATTTGGGTTTCATCCAACCAATGCCTTTTAGGGATCTGGCTAATATGATGGTGGACCCTGACAGACCAGGGGACTTCAACCAGGCCATGATGGAGCTCGGGGCTCGGGTGTGCACCCCTAAAGGACCAGTGTGCAACCAGTGTCCTGTCCAGTCCCACTGCCGCTCGTATCACAAGGTAGAAAATAGCATTAGCCAGCGTCAGTCTGAGTAATGGTTATGGTTGGTGGCCACACTGTACATGATACCGTGTGTGTGTTTTCAGGTTCATGTGAAACAAGATAAAAACTTTAAAAAACTCTTGGGGAAGCTTGAGATGAAGACTTCAGCCCTGCCTGATATTGAAGAATGTGGTAGGTGTTTATCCTCCTCTACTCTCTCTTCTCTTCATCAAGCGCTGATTTAAACGTCCTCTCCTCTGCCTCAGAGAATAGCGGGACGTGTCGGTTGTGTCCTTCGGACCCCTGGGACGACGAGTTGGGGGTTCAGAACTTCCCCAGGAAGCCGGCGAAGAAGCCGCCCCGGGTGGAGCGAACTCTGACGTGCGTGGTGGTCAGACGTGGACGGGACGGCGAGGACGAGTACCTGCTCACACAGAGGCCAAACACAGGTCAGTGCCCGCACCTCTCACGCTGGTGTGTCATGAGGTTTTATTCAATTAATTTGGATTCAATGAATCTACTCAACTACAAAACTTATTCATAGGAAAGCCTTCTGTTACATTTTAGCAGGAATTTTTTCAATTTACTTTTAACACTGCTTTCCAGTAAAGAGGATGGCATCCATGTTTGTGTGTTGGCAGGGTTGCTGGCAGGCCTGTGGGAGTTTCCCAGCCTCCTGCTGGAGGGGGAGAACTCCGAGATGGAGCACAAGAGGACGCTGTGTGCCCTGATCAGCAGGAAACTGGGAACACGGCTGCCCGGCGACCTCCAGTACGTGGGAGAGGTAACCTCGACCTGTGGCGTTGACCTTTACGCTTTCTTGTGCTGGTCGCAAGCTTCTGACAAATCCCGCCCGCCTGCAGGTGGTGCACGTCTTCTCCCACATCCACCAGACGTACGTGGTTCACAGCGTGTGTCTTAAGGACGGCGACACGCACGCACAGGCTGAAACTGTGCAGTGGCTAACCAGATCTGCTCTGCAGGACGCCGCCGTGTCCACGGGAGTGAAAAAGGTTCTCACTTGTCTGTTTATTTATGGCTGGTGTGAACATTCAGTGACTGATCAACCTGTCGATTCTCCTGCAGATTGTGAAGCTGTGTGATTCTCAGGGCAGCCTGAAGGAACACGCCTCTAAAGTACGCGTTTCTAAGCATATTTATTTAATCCTGTTCAAATAATGTTTCTGACCTTTTGGATTTTTCTTCTTCTCGTCCTAATTAGGATGGGAAAAGGCAAAGGCACAGTGGCCTAAAGAATGAGAAGAAGCCACAGACCTTGAAAAAGCCCAAAGTGAGTTCAGCGAACAGCAGCAAGCAACTCTCACTCAACTGCTTCTTCAAGACAGTGAAGGAAGAATCGTGTTAAGAGTCTTAAATGGTGCATTTGTACAAATCCATGCCTTTTTGTTAAAGCATCATTCACATTTGATGATCGTTTTAACTGGGAAATGACTACAAAAAGTTATTTTAAATGGACTGTTTTTGAGATAAGAGACTATTTGTGTGATTTTCCTCTAGCGCCTGTTGTCACAATCGTACACTTTGAATTACCTTTTTTGTACATCATGTTTTTAACATTTTCAATGGACTACATGTATTATAGGCTCTATGTGATATTTATTACAATAAAAAATGTGTTTAGTGCAGTGTCACTTGAGTTAATGACGTTAAGATGAGATTTACTGTATCTATCTCTGTTTCTCTCTCTCTCATATATATATATATACATATAAATATACATATAAACATATATATATATATATATATATATATATATATATATGATCAACTATTTTATTATAGGTGAATTAAATATTTCAGTAAATAATAAAATTTCTTTTCAATTACACCATTTGACATTTCAAAAAATTGCTCTGTGTGATTTTTGTAAAAAAGTTTGTCACTGACCCATATCTTATATACACCTTTTTTTATCATATATATAAGTGTGTGTATGCACATAATTTGTTCGAATGAAAATATATACAACAAATAACACTAAAAATATATATTTTAGTTGTTTGCTTTGACCTTATTGTATCAAAATGGTCTGACTATTGCAAATATAAGATCAATTACAAAAGGGAAACATCCCAGACTGAAAAAATATATTTTCCTACTGTGACATAAACTATATCTAGAGAAAAAAGCAATAATCATTATTATCAAAAATAAAAACCTAATGGGCCTTAAATACCAAATGTCGGCAGCAGGAGGACAACAGCGCCCCCTGCTGCACCGAGTGGCGATCAGCTGCAGCACAGAACAGGAAGTGGGGTTTTCTCCACTTTAAATTCAAAGTTGCTGAACAGGAAAAACTTCCTCTGTCTCCGTGTAACACTTCGTATCCCGCTTGCGGCTACTCGCCCTGCTCCAATCTCGTCATTCATTTGCTCGCCGGGACCTGATGTGATTGACACTTCCATCTGTGGGCTAATAATTAACGTTTTATTCCAAAGGTTCAGTCCACCTCAGGAGAGAGAGAGAGAGAGGGAGAGAGAAAAGGTCACTTAAATCAGAATCTCCATTTAAAGGTGAGCTTTTTTTACACGCAGAGTGGTGTTTGGGTAGGTTTCGTCCACATGTTCAGTCATTAACATTATTTATGGCTGCAGATGGCTGCTGTGTGGGGAAGTTTCCTGTCTCTACACCAGAGGATAGTGGACAATGGAGGTAATGATCATCCTACCTGTTTATTTAACCTCATCAGCACACACTCCTGTTAAACCTATTTGAAATTTGCAGCAAAACTTCCAAATCTGCACTAACAAGCAAAAAAACACCTTCCGAATTTGCATTAACAAGCATCTATGTGTGTGGGTGTGGGTGTGCGCATACATGCATGCATGCGCGTGCACGCATGTGCATGCACGTGCGTGGTGCGCTGCAGATGTGCTCCTCTTTACAATGACTGCTTTGTAGCTGCTTTGTGCCTCAGCCTGACAGCATGCATCACATGATTAGCCACTGCATCATCTTTGTAGTGGAGGGGTGGGAGGGCTCCAATGCAAGAATGCTTCATATTATGAGATTTAGTTTAAATAACGTTAGTAAATGTTGCATAAATGTTAGGCATATATGATTATACTATACAAAATCTAAATTGATGTATGCTACAGCATGACCAACATGCAATAATAGTAAAACGTACTGTATGAGGAGACATTGCTGGAGTCTCTGTGTCCAGAAATTCAACCATGGGAGCAAATATTTGATTTTCTGTCTGGTGCTTCTAAAAATCTTTCTGAAGCCAGATCCACTAATAAGGGTTTTAGGGGCCATGCTGAAAGAGTTCCAATCACAAGCGGTTCAGTTTTTTTTTTTTTTTTATGGTATTCTCCAAAAAAGTCAGTTCTTCAGAAGTGGAGAGAGGACTGAGGGCCCACTTTTAAAATGTGGCTCAGGCAGCTAAACAGTACACTACATCTGCAGGAGCTCGGATATCATTTATTTGAGAAAGCTGAGGTTTTCACAAATATTTGGGAGCCAATTAAAACTTTCATGGCTGGTGACCTGTATTTTAAAAACTTTTTTTTTGTTGTGTGCGTTGGTTTGCCGCTGCCACATGTGCCTAAACATCTTTCTTTTGTGAATCACCAAGATATGACATTCAAAACCAAAACTCTCTGTAACTAACCTGTATTTATATATTAATAAATATTTGTAAGTAAGTAAGCTATTTATATCTGTTTTTCTATTGGCTTGTCTTTTTTTTATTTATTTACACTACTGTGCAAAAGCCTGGGGTCAACTAGACAATATTGTCCATGAAAAGTTACATGAGTTGCAGAATGAATAGAAAATACAACCAAAAAAGTGCAGGTAGTTTGAATTGACGAGAATTTGGTTTAGATGCGTGTGAAAGTGTGAGTGTGACCTGGAGTGGCTGCGTGTTGCAGACAAGAGGACGGACCCGTGGCCTCTGGTCTACTCCCCGGTCCCCGTGGCCCTGATCTTCCTGGTCTACCTGTGCATGGTCTGGGTCGGCCCCCGTCTGATGAAACACAGGGAACCCGTGGACCTCAAAGTCGTTCTCATTATCTACAACTTCTCCATGGTCGGCCTGTCCTACTACATGTTCCACGAGGTGTGTGTGTGTGTATGTGTGTGTGTGTGTCTTACCTTTTCTGCTTGTTTTCAGAGAATTCTCGTCTCATTTCGTCCAGTTATTATTTATTCCCTCATCAGTTCCTGGTCACGTCCTGGCTCTCCAACTACAGCCTCCTCTGTCAGCCTGTGGACTACAGCACCAGCCCACTGGCGATGAGGGTAAGAAAGTTCCTCGCAGTGGCACATTCTCTCTCCTTGTGTCTGGTTCTTCATTTGTCTCCCTGCATCCCCCCCCCACCCCCCCGCTCTAGATGGCCAACGTCTGCTGGTGGTTTTTCTTCTCCAAGGTCATCGAGCTCAGCGACACGGTGCGTTTTCAGCTGGAACGTTGACCCCTTTAACTCTGAGAGGATGCAGGAGTTAAACCTTTAACAGCCGCTTTTCTTTTTTTTTCCACGAGCAGCTCTTCTTCATCCTGAGGAAGAAGAACAGCCAGCTGACCTTCCTTCATGTCTACCACCATGCTACCATGATCTTTAACTGGTGGTCAGGGGTCAAGTATGTGGCTGGAGGGCAGTGTAAGTCTTTGTAATAGTTTACTATTACGTGCTGTAATTACAGTGGTTATTGATGGATAAATCTATATAAACTAGAGCTATATAGTTAGATACAACTTATTCTTTCATACTACGAAGCCCAAATACATACTGGGTGATAACTTCTTCTTCACTACACTGAATAGTATTTAATTTTCACTCCTCTATACTTCCTTTTACTAAATACTTACTGGACCAGAAAACCAGATCTGTTAATCTGCAGCTGAAAATCCTCCAAAACAAAACAAAAGTTTGTTAAACTCAACAGTGGCCACCTGTTTCTGGAAACCCCATATCATGCAAAAAGCCACATTCATGTTTTTTTTTTTTTTTTTTACTATGGTGGGTGACAGGGTCAAACTCGCTGAGAAATGCAAAATACTGCAAACAAAGAAAATTTTGCAAAACCCAAAAAAAACATGTGAATGCATAAAACAACTGCAACAAAAAAAGGCAAAAAATGCTGCAACTACAGAAAAGAAGCAAAAAGTAAAGTAAAGCAAAAGAAAAATGCTGGATTTCTTTCTTCTATCTTTTACAATATCACGAGAAGAACAAGAAGAGCAGCATAGTGCCATAGCTCGTGTTGGTTTGTTTTACTTTCAACAGTCATAAGAACTAAAGTCAATACATGGAAATATGTAGTCCGTGCACAGTCCAGTGTAGTAGCTCCCTCCACGTGTAGACGTTCCCATCACTGCACCCACTTTTTTTTTTTTTTTTTTTTTTTTTTACTTCTTGTGAAACTTGTGAAGTTTGGCAAGAAGAACCCAGGTCACGGTGACAAAATTTAATTGCAGGAAATGTTTCAGTGGAACAGAAGAAGTGCAGGGACGATGTATCGCGTCCCGAGGAGAGTAGTATGAAAGGGATCTAAAAAACGTACAGTACTAAAAAGATTTACAATGATAGTTCCCCCCCGCGTATATTCATGACCTAATTTCAAAGATTTATGTCTCCAGCAGAGATGAATTGGCCTGGTTCTGCAGGGGGGGGGTGGACCTGTGAGAGAGGGACTGACGTACAGCTGGTTCTGGTTAAGGTGTTTATTGACAACAACAAAACAACCTATAGAATGAAACCAGCCTTATCCTTTAATTATGAGCTCCGTCTGCTCATGTGAAAACACTGCAGCTAAAGGCCCGACTACGCAGAGACTAAAGTTTACTCTGGTGTTCAGTCATCTCTAAGATTCGACAATTTTCAAAGCAACAATGACAGGCGTCCACAAGAAACGTGGGACTAAGCGAGGTAGGTTTCCTTCAAGGTTATGTGTGCACTTAAGTTAGAAAAATAACCCGACGGCACAGCTGCCTATCTGTAATAAAACAGAGGGAGAAAGACTTGGGTAATGCAACAAAAAAAAAAAAACAGAGCCTGTTGTAAAATTTGACAAAATGTGCCAGAACTATAGTGTGGAACATTTCACTCCAAGCGCGAGAAGTTAGTTCTCATAAAAGCGTATTCTCCATCATATGAATCAAACGGCTGTTCTGACGTATATTGTTACGCTGAGACTGAAACGCTCCGCAGCCAAACGATAAAACCAACATCAAAATCTCTGAAACCTCCGCGTTGGTTTGTCGTTCCACAGAGTTCTGCTGCTACGCGTGTTAGAGATTCACCTCGAAAACCTGTGTTCAAGGTTCAAGTTTGTCAGTTTTAACAATTTTTTTACCATCAATAGTTAAAACTAAAGTTTTAAAGGTCCCATATTAAATAAAGTAAGATTTTTAGTTTTAAGAAGCTCCATGTGTATCTATAAAACAGAGAAATGCACACAGACGTGTATTTATCAATAGAGATATTAAATCTTAGAATAAAACCCAGGAAACGTGTAAAATATCCCCACCCTATAAAAATAACGGCCTATGTCATTTTTTCACATTTTTAGGGAAAGACAAAAAAAACGTTTAAATCTGAAAACAGTCAATGAAGTTATGACAGGCATCAATATGTTTGATGGTCTGAAGATCTTGGAGCTTCCTTTCTTTCTTTATATTTGGCTACATATTTATTGGATTTATTGATATCCACAGGGCTTTATTTTAAATTATCAATAAAGTATAAATTTAGATTAAAGTACTATAAAACATTATAGTCTATAGGCTTTATCATTCACCAGTAGAAATGTTTAAAGCTTCTTCTGCACCATAGATTCTTGCTTTTTAAGCAGCCGCCACTTTGAATTAGGCAAAAGTTAAAATGGCCGCTGTCCAATAGAGCATAAATATGAGAGTCAAGCGTCATCAAGAGATAATTTAGGCCAAAAACTCACATTTGTCAAAGAATGACTTAGGCCATTATTTTATTAGGGTGACGATACAGAGCTTTTAAATAATTTGTGCCTATTGGCCTTTACTTTATGTGGTTATGTTTCCTTAGGTCAAATTTTGTTAATTTAACCATCAGCTAATATAACAAGTTCAGTAATTCATAATGCATTCATTTCCACCGCTTTATTTTGTGTCCTCTTGACTTTAAAACCTCACATTACTTAAAAAGTGATTTGTTTGTCTCATGTGCAAAGGAATCTAAAAATAATCCCACTAGATGTCACCATTGGCGCGTGTATTGTGTCATCCCCAAAGATTAGACATTATTACAAGTTCAGTCTTAATAATACAAATATTTCCATGATCTTTTTCAGTATTTAAACCAGTTAAATGCCAGTTTGCTTACAAGAATGTGAATGAGGCTGCGCAACAGCAATTTCATTACAGATGCTATGAGTGTTAATATTCCAGATGTGACAGCTGTTACTTTCTCTCCTACCCTGCCTGCTTGTTTGCATCACGTCGTGCAGCTTTCTTCATCGGCCTGGTCAACACGTTCGTTCACATTGTGATGTATTCCTACTACGGCCTGGCTGCCATCGGCCCTCACATGCAGAAATATCTGTGGTGGAAACGATACCTCACCTCCCTGCAGCTGGTGAGTGACACACACACACACACACGCACACACACACACACACACACACACACGCACACACACACCATCCATTACGTGACAACAACGTGAGTCGTTTTGCTCGCCTCTCCAGATCCAGTTTGTGATGTTTCTCCTGCACACGGGCTACAACCTGTTCACGGAGTGCGACTTCCCCGACGCCATGAACGCCGTGGTGTTCGGCTACTGCGTCACTCTCATCGTCCTCTTCAGTAACTTCTATTACCAGAGTTACGTCACCCAGAAGAAGCAGAAATGACGACGCTGACAGACTGTCATCTGGGCAGGATCCTTCTTCTATGTGCAGTACCGTCCGTGTCCATTAGAGGGCAGCACATGCACACCGTCTGCAGGTTGCTCTCATGGGGCTATTCATCACTTGTCAGACAAGCTCTACGATCAAAGGTGAACATCATATATTCTACTGATAGAACTATGCATTCTTTTGTATTTCATAAAGAGGATCAAACAGTCATTCAATTATTTATTTCTTGAATTGAGAAATGACAAACATTCAAATGATTGTTGTAAACAAACTGTACATTTTATACATATAATAATAATATTAATAAGAATAATAAAGTAGGTTGGTTTCTCTGCATTATTGCAGAATTGATGCGCCCAAACCCCCTTCCAGAAATAAATCCAAAAAAAAACAAAAAACAAACACTTAACAAACAAAATGCAGAAATGCAAACACAATTTTTTTCCACTGCTAAAACAACACAGCAAAATGATATATTCTTCTCTACACTTCAGTCTAGAATAGATCAAAAGATGTAGATCAGAGAGAAAAAAGCATGAGGATGGAAAGGGCGTTCTGTTTGGAGTTTATTATTATTGCTGAAAACCTACATGTGTAAACTGAGTCTGAATTTACTGCGAGTGTCCTAGCACCAATAATGAAGTTAAAAAAGTCTAATTAAATCATTACCCATGTTTCATAATTTTGAATTTGACAAGGATTTTTTTTTTTTTTTTTACAAGATTGTCATGATCGTTCCCATCACTAAGAATAAGGCTGGATTAAAATGCAAAAGAAACCTTAATTGTAATTTCTCTGAATCACAGTTAAATACAGATTCGCATAACAAATCTGAAGCTAATTATTAAGAGAACATCATATTTTTCTGTATCCATCATATTCTGACTTTTTTTTTCTTGAGAGTTACTTGATAAAATTACCTTTTTAAAATTCATAATATAAGGGGTAAAATGATTAGTGGTCTTAAATAAATTAAAATTCAGCATTAGGAGTTGGGATTGACTGTTATTACCTCCTAGACCATTCAGATAATTAAAGACGATCATTTGCTGTATGTTAAAATGACTTTAAAAATACTCATCTATATGGCTCTCATCCACCTGGCACCTAAGTTGATCAGACTGAACTATAAAAATAGTTTTCGATTCAGTATGTGACCCATATGGAGGAAAAAACCTGGAGAAAGGGGGCGGTAGAGGAGGAGATGCGTCTGGAAGGAGTCGGACAGCGGCGTGGTGAGGAGGCGGCGGTGAGCGCGACCTGCTCCAGTGTGGCTGCTCCTATGTCTCCGTGTAGACGGACGAGATGTGGCTCAGGCTGCGCTCGAAGCTGCCCACCTGGAAGAAGATGCTCTCCTCCGGGCTGGAGGAGAACTGGCACCCCGCTCCGCCTTGCAGCTCCTGGGTCAAGCTGAAGCCTGGAAAGGAGACGATGCAGTGCGGCATGGTCACGTCCCTTTTTTTTTCCAACATTACGATTCGGGCGCATTAGGCCTTAGGTGCGCGGCCTCACCTGCGGAGCCAGTGTTGCTAGTAGACATGTGGAAGCCGTTGTGCTGGTGGGAAGCGTAGGCGTGAGACTCTCCCGGGACGTGGACACCGCCGACCGCCTGCTCCATCCTGTACGAGTCTCCGAAATGGAAGCAGCTCTGAAAGCTGCCTTGGTATTCTGGGGGAGCAAAATAGAAGCCAGACTTTATCGACTGCCACCAGAAACTCTGGCCGATTGTTTCCGAGGTCGGTAAGCATCCGCTCCATCTGGATGAGACCTAATGTGGATTTCAAATTATGACAATGCTATATTTGTGCCTGCGCTCACTCTGCCAGCCCCATAGTATGTAAGATTTGTCTCCATTGTCGCAGTTTCTACTCGGAATCAACCGCAGGAGTCACGATAATGGGAAAGCAGCCTTTCCTGGAGCGGTTTTACGCAACTCCCCGACCACAGCGTGGTTACAGAAACGTCCATGTGTAGTCTTTACAGGGAAAACAGTGTTTAAGGCATTAGGAGAAGGCTCGGGAGTGACAGCTGAGCCTGCTGTGTTCAGGCAGTGAGAGACAGCTGAATACATGAGCCAGCATTTTGCTGGCTAATTCGGCGCAGGGGAAAGGCTTCCGGCATGTGGTTTTCCCCACTCTGTCTCTACGATTCTAATCTCTTGCTGTCCTAAAAACGCTCTGACAGAGCCACAGGGCAATATCGCTGCTCACTAAGAGACGACTTCCTCTCGTTGAACCCTTTCATGTGGGTTTGGTATTACAGTAAGAGAGGAGCGACATATGGGGTGTTCAGGACTGTACATGCAAGTATTAGGTAAACTCTTATATAAGAGTAAAAGATGATCTACATGTTCCTGAATCACCTGCTGCAGGAAAGAAAGGTATTAAATGTTCAAATGGAGGCCCAGAGGTGCTGCAAAGTCAGCCGGCCACATGTCTGTGCGTCAGTCTTACCCTCGTTGGCAGGCTGATGGTGGTGATAGTGAGAGTAGGGCTTGTGGTGAGGGAGGACATGTTGTTTCTCCAGCGGAGGAGGAGGCGTCCCTGTTCCCTGTTTCATCGCGGGAGACAGGATGGGACCCGAGACCCTGCAGGAGACACACAGAGGGGGGATCGAACGTTCAAAGACTGAATCCGCCATTTGTTCATTTTCCGAAACGATCTCAATAATTTCTCAATAAAACGCTTCATGCGTTATGAAATTCCAATCAAAGCCGGGGCTAAATGCCGGCCTGCTAACCACATGATCCGACAAACCCGGCGGAGCAGTTACTGATCCTAAACACACAGAAGAAGAAACAGTCCAGGCGTGTGGAAACTTGGGCTCCCCACACGTAATCGTCCTCCTACCACATATTATGAACTTGAATCAACAAACAGCAGAGTGTGCATTCAAGTGAAATACACACACACACACACACACACGTATGTGCGCACACACACAGAGCGCCCACCATTGCACTAACCCCATGCTTTGTGGCCTGGAAAGGAAAAAAAGGCACAATAGCGTTGACATAGAGACAGGACAATGACTTTTGAGAACAGAACCATCAGGATGACATACAGCATTTGTGGAACAGGCTGGAGAACAGCCGATGTTTCAGCTTATTTCTGTATATATCGATCATTTATATAAAGAGTTGTCATTTGACACAGCGCTGTCAGCCCAGTTGAATATTTAACCGTCCTCCCTAGTTTTATTCAGTCTCTGCGTGTAAGAATCACAGCGAGCGTTGGGAAAACCACAATCTGGAGATCAAACGAGTCAATGGTGAAATATTAAGGTCATAGCAGCTGATTGTAATTCCAACATTTAAGCCGACCGACCCCGAAAACCCCCGAAAGAAAAGAAACGAAACCCTCTGCACCAATGTTTCGGTGAGCTTGTGCAGAAGCTTTCAGCAGCATGTGAAAGTCTGCATAACATCATATTGTTGGATGCAAAGTACGCTGTTATCATGATGATTATCACATTCAGTTTTTATTATATTCCTTGGTGAAAAATACTTCCAAGAAGGGAACAAGTAACTTTGGGAAGAGTTACATCATGCATTTAAATGAGGGGTCAACCCCAAAAGATGAAGTTTTATAAAGGTTTTTTGGAATCATAAAGCTGCTTACAGACATGTGTCATGTTGTCCTTGTAGAATTGTTGTATTTATTATCCCTTACCTTCCAAAAGACTATGGATATAAACTTTTTTGGAAAATGGTGTTTGCTAATTACATTAGAAGGCTAATGGATGGTTAGATGGAGCGTTCTTTAACAAAAGCAAAGATTGGGGGAGAAATGTATTATTTCAAATGAAAAATCATTATTTATAACCTTGTCAATATATCACTTGATGATTTAAAAGCGTGGCCTTTCATGGAAAACACACAATTGTCTGGTTGACCCCAGCATGTCTGGAATTGATTCAAACAGTTCAGTATTAAATATGAACGCCAACAAAATATATAAAAAAGAAAATGAATGTTGTGCACTTGACATTAACTGGATGATCCAGCGATCTGGCCTCAATCCAGACTGATATCCAACAGACCTGCCTTAAAAAAAAAAAAACAGAGCTGGCCAGTCACCTCCACAAATATTCAACAGCTACTTAGTTCCCTTTCATGGCTGCAAATCTGGAATGCCAACACATAAACTGCTGCTGTGTTACTATGTGCTGAAGCATATGGTTTGCACTAAGCGCTATATGAACGTGATGACAGAGTGCTGCTAGAGGCGGCCGAGCCCTCAGATGACTGCAGCTCGCTGGCCTGGCTGGAGCCTCCTATATGACCTACTGCTCCGCGCATGAGGGAAGGCCCGCCCAGCACTCAGTGGCTGGCAGCAGATTTGTGCGGGGCATTTGGCAGAGGGGCTGACGAAGGGGCCGACGGCGTTTTGAACCGAACCTGCAAAGACACTGCGGAGTTTTCCCTTTGCCAGCGGAGAATTTATTTCACGAATAAGCAGTAGGATACAGCTTCAGACGTCCAGTGTTTCTGCCTTCGTCGATGCAGATCATCATAAAACTTTATGAAAATACACTTTGGGAGGATCTTTTTATTGCCTCCATAAGAATTTGTTTTTGCTCCTGTATGTATCGTTATTTCTGTTTGCCTTTCTCATAAAATTATGAATGACTCATGTTCTATACAACATGACTATATATTACAAATTTTACAGATATAGCTACTGGTTACATTGCAGATGAAATTGTACAAAACAAAAAATCAGTCTGTCGATTATATGAGAAATTGTAATAAAATGAATAATCTAACAATATATAAAGAACTAAGAAATTTGTATTTTTTTTTCTATTCTGCTTCATTTGTATTTCTGCCCAAGCACATATACGAATAAAGAACTTTTAGTTCAGGGTATTTTTTATAGAGTCAAACAAATAAAAAAGGGATTTTGCAATCCAAAAGTTTGCATGATTAGCAAATTGAAATTTAGGTGAAAAACCAAAACCATCAGATCATTTTTGGAAGCAACAACAGGCTGAAGAAATGTTTGACGTCGAGTGCCTGCTACTTGTCAAATTCTTTTATCTGGGTATCAAATTCAAGTGCACACTGTACGTGTACTGCACTTGACCTTCATGTCCATCTCTATGAAATCGAGGAAGCCTGTGTGGCACTTTGTGTTAGTCCACTTTGGAGGAGCCGGTTGTTCAGCGAGCGTGGCTAATCCACGGGCTGGCACGGGCCCAGTGCGTTGCCATGTGTTCCTGCAGAGAGCACCATTCCCCCAGGAGCTGCTGTCAGCACAAACTCAGGAAACAGTTATACTGTTCATATTTTTACAAGCTGCCTCTATGTGCAGCTAAAGTGAATCATAAGCTAATCACTGCCAGCTGCCTCCAGCCTGCTCTCACTAGTCTCTCAGCTAGCGAGCTGCTCAGGCTGGAGGTATGAGGGGAATCTTTCATATGCCACATTAATCTCTCCCCCGATATTCATCTTCACTGGCCATCCAGCGCTACTCGCTTTTTTCCAGTCGGCCCACCCACTTCTGTCTCGCTGCGGTGAGAGAGTGCGTTGACTGTTGACCCGTGATTCCTGAAGGTAGAGCTGGGGGGGGGGGGTTTAAGGTGAGGCTATCAACTTGATGGATTCAATCGTATAAATACTGAGAAGTGTGACGGGCCTGGGAGAGCGCAGAGAGATCAGTATACTCCTGTGTGCTGTCCACCATCGCACACTGACGTGACCTGTGACCCCTCTCGGCGCAGCATCAGGAGAAAGTGTTGATGTGAGGATCTTTTAAAGGGACGAGGATCTAAATAGTTGTTGTTGGGGAACGGCGTGGTGGGCGCAGCTCTACTCAAGCGGCCTAGCGCAGTTCTCTATGAGTAATATGGGAGAGCTGATGTCATTGTGGGAACGAACGTTCTGACTCCGGCCTCAGAAATGCTACGTTGAGCACATCAAAAAGGACATTCCAACTTAAAGCCGAACACAAATCCAGACGAAATGAATTGTACTCAGGTGCGCCGGCGTCATCACCACACCCCTGCTTCTAATTTCAAAGAGCGGCTGCCCTTTGCGGGGCTGGCTCCATGCGCCGAGGCATGATGTGATGGAAAGAAACTCGTAAGATTCATGAGCAGTCCTGCTCTGCTCCTCGTTCGTCTTGCCTTCACCTGCAGCGGACTGTCCCACTAGGGAGCAGGGATCAGACCCTGTCCTCCACGGATACAATGTTCTCCCACAAATACCCCGTGTCTCTCCCCTCTCATAACCCCCCCCTTCTTTCTTGCAGCCGACCATTAAGCCTCTCTGATGGATGATGGGGGCTTCTTTTGGCGCGGATCGGTGGGAACGCTTCTGGTTTTGGTTAGCAGGCTAAAGCTGAGCTTGAGAGACAGACTGCAGCATCCTGGCTAAAGCTAAGCTAAAAAGCTAAGCCAGCCCTGCAGGCCCAAGAGCACAGAGCACAGCCAGGGTTTCGGAGTCTTTTTTTTTCAGGGCCCCTGAAAGCTCTCTGTTAGTCCTAGAAAGATAACTGCCGCAAACACAACAGGATCCATCCTTAATCGCCGTCCTTCTTGGGAGGAATTCGACAGTGAATCAGCTGAATGTGTTCTTCGCGTTAACCATTCGTGCAGGTTAGATTGAAGACTACAAATTGTTAAGCGAGGGCCGCAAAACGAGTGGCTGACCGCGCGCTGCCCATCAGACTATCCTCAGAAATGCTTTTGTTTTGCTTGCAAGATTGACACTCGTTTTCTGGGTCGTCGGTGAATGATAATGGCTGGAAGACAGACCGTGTAGAGTTACCCGCCGTGAACGTCCCCCTTCAGAGCAGGAACTCTTAATGTAGCTCTGTGCCGTCTCTGCCGCCACTCTAATTCAATTAGCCTGCGTCAATCACTGCCGGGGTATCAAACCACCTCAGACTAATATTTGCAGAGGGGCTCTAATATCAATACACAGGTAAAGGCAGCGGACTCTCCCCTCTGCAATTATATAACCACATATGGCCGAAGCAGTGAATGACAACATTTACCACCCATCTCTCTGTGAGTGCAGGTCGCCGTGGTCGAACAGCGAACTCTATGAGAGAGGCCCTACACACACACACACACACACACACAGTCACTCACTATTACACACATGTGCGCGCGCCATGCCGATCGCCAAATGTATTTTAACTGGCATATTTTAATATTAGCTTCAGAAAAATGACACTTGTATTTACAAAGTAAAAGGAGTCTAAATGGCCCATTTGAGCCAGGGTAAACACATTTAGCTATGAGGTCAGAGGCTGCCACACTAGAGGAAGGGTAGTTTGATAATTTTGTCAAAATGTTTAATGTCCTGCTAAACCGTTTGGGAAAAACAAGTGCGGCGCTGATATTGACTTTGGCAGCGGCCTGTATACTCAAGGCTTTAAACATGTAAATCAAATGCTCCATCTTCAGGCAAATGTGAGTATACGTTTCATGCTCGGCTGCTCACAGGTCCTGTCACAAGTTGCTTTTTAACTCCTCGCCCCGCCCTCCACCCCTGCTCGATAGGTGATGTGCACGTGCGTATTAACAGGAGCTTTTTTTGGCTCAAACATCTTGATTCGATGAAATCTGAAAATTTTAAAATTGCCGCAATTTGAAAGTTGTCATCACGTCATTAATATGCAGGAGCTTTAGGCAGGAAGGCGAAGGTATACTTGAGAAAGGGAGATTACTTATTTGATCTAATAGGTTATATATGTACAGCAGGAAAAAGGGGATTCTCACTGCTAACCGCACACACACACACACACACACACACACACACACACACATCAACACACTTGTAGGATCCACATTTACCCACACAGCATGTTCAGGTGTTCTTCATCAAGCGCCCGGAGGCACAGGCCCATGTCTCATATCCAATATGTCACCCTGCCAGTGTAGCTGCTGTTACAGCATCCCCTACTCAGGTCCTTTTCACTTTCCATTCCTCTCCTGCCGCCGGTAATTGTGCATGCCGCCAAGAAAGAGGCACTGAAAACCGCGAGGTAATTTTGACGGCGTTCTCCTCCCGCTTTTCAAGCCTTGAAACAACACATCACCTCCCAGATGCTTCCAGGCCGACCTGACGTCTCCGAGCCGGCGCTCGGACGTTAACATCCAGACGGTTGCACCGCTCGCACTGTTTGTGCTGGAAGTCGAGCGGGCTGCTGTGCCTCACACTCCAATCACACGCAATCATGTGTGTTTCCTGGATTATTATATGTAAACTCCTCACGCACACACACACACACACACAAGCATCAAATAAGAAAGCCATCAGATCACGTTGCGTCATATGCCGATGCTATATATACTTGCATAAGTGTATACACACACACACCGACACCCAAAGAGTGGACCACAGTGAAAAAAGAAAGTGTGTTTATGTAACACGATCACTTTTGTAACACAAGGTTTATGATGCTTGATTCCATCCACTCTTTCTCAATGTTATTAAACCATAAAAGAGTGTTTTCCTTCTCTACCTCCCTGGTTTTCGGCACATTGTTTAGTACAGTACACACTGTGCCTCCTGACGACACTCGGGCTCTGTAGCTCTGCTCCACTGGCTCTCTGGGGAAATCATCAGCACTAATAGGAAACATGCTGTACCTCACACAAACACACATGCATGCACACACACACACACACACACACACATACAGGAAAACACAGATACGTGAAAAAGAGTCATCCCTGTTGATGTGTCCTTGAGCAAGAAAGCTGCAGGTTCGCTGTGCACTCCGGTGAAAAGTGTACATGTGGGTTTCTCTTGCAAGAGGCAACTTTGTGCAAATGTGGTTCAGTAAAGTTTACGACTAATTCATGTATTCTCGTTACAGTCAATTCAGTCCTTCATGGAATTTACAGAGAATTTATGACACGACTGAACAGAAACACATTTTCATCTGTGCCAAAGATGTAACAATGCTGGCGCGTTCACAAAACGGGCTAACATTACATTGCCTTAAGTTTTATTGCCTTCTCTTTACTGTAAAAGTATCCCCAGAAGTAAAGATTGGCTCAATTATGGGGAAGATGCATCATGCTTTGAATTTGTATCATTTAATACAACTCATTGTTTGTTTTTGAAGTTTGATCCATTAACAAATTAAGTGGAATTTCCATTGTATGGGAATGTTTGGAAAACCTGTTGACTCTTGTCCTTTGAGGGTAACAACAAAAATGTTCAGTTTTTCTGTTTGTTAAATAAACACTAAAAGTGACAGTGTACTCAGCGTGAATCATGTCCATCCAAGCGGTTTGGTCATCGTGCCGGTGCTGTCGTGTCCAGTCGAGACGGGAGACTTTATGAATGTTGATTCCGGTGCTGGTGATGTGTCACGTTGACCCCGAGGTGACCAGCACAGCCCCTCTGCTCCCACGAGGGACGTTTTCTGAGGTTGTGGAGTTCGCTTTTGTTTCCAGTGAGATAGCCAAATGAGTTTGTCAGCAGGACCGAGAGGTCTAACCTAACATGATCTAAGTAGGTTCGCCCCGCGGGGTTCTGCCTGGGCTCAGGATGATAAATAGGTGGAAAACAATGGGAACACAGTGGGTCAAAACCAGTGTGAGGATTATAATATCATCAGTGTGAGTAATAGATGAAGAAAGTCCAGCTGACCTCTGTGTGTTTAGTTATGACGATACTTGCGTGCAATAGTTATTTAGCGTTTGTGACAGAGCGGGCGTATTTTTTTTTTTGGTGAAGACGTTGTGTTGTTCAGGTTTTTGTAAATGTAATCACAGCTCATATATCTGAATTTACTTTAATAGGATGCTCAGAAGAGGTTTTGGTCATGTGACAGCATTGTGACAAAGCTTTTCATGACCGTTAGTAGCATTTTCCACTCACTCATCAGAAATTATTCACAGTTGCCGCCCATCTGACACATTTATTACAGTCACACAGCCTCACAAGTTGCCCGGAGTGCCGCGGCGACACATATCGACATTTGAAATATCTCCATCACGTACGTCCACGGATGACTCACCCGTCTCTTGTGCCGTCCATGGCTGCCAGCGGGGAAAGGTGATGAGGGCTGCCGAGGTCCCGGTCCAACCGGTGCTGACGAGAGGGCAGCTCGGCGGCGGGGGCGGGGGCAGGGTTGGGGGTGGGGGGCAGGAGCTCCACCGAGGTGCCGTGATGGGGGGTGCTGGAGCCGGCGTACAGGCCTGAAAGACAAACAAAGCTAATTTAGTAAATGTGCCAAATAAACTCAAGGCCCTGCGCTCCATCTTCCCTTTGAGCCAATTAAAAGCCATTTCATGGCACTGGGACTTTGTTTTGACAGCCTTCATCCAATCAGAGGGCTTTGTAAAGTAAAATGTTCTGTGTTTGTGCTGTTTGTAATTTAGGGTACATTGTTTGTGCTGGCCTTGGTTGTCCTTTCAGCTGTTTGTTCTTATTACACAATAATAAACTAAAACATTGCATGTGTTCAAACAATGACTTTGAACAGTAGGGCATTTTAAAGGAGGAATAATGTTACCGTGTGTGTGTGTTCATTTATATGTTGATGCAAACCAGTACAGATATGCTAGTACACACAGGCAGCTATTTAAAGTATAGTGGTACCACGTATGGCACTTTGTGTACTTCTACATGTATATTACATTTCAAATTATATGTGTGCATAACAGCATTAGTGTTTCTGTTGGACAAATACACTTATTTGAGATAGTACATTTACAGTTGTGTCCAGTGTGTCTTTGACTTTTTTGATTTCACATCGTGTGTGTTAATAAATGATATTTGATTTACATTTCGATGATTCAGTCGTCTATGTGGGGGGGCACCATTTCCCTATAATGCTGGCTGCAACTTTTGCTGCTCTTTCAACACTGAATCATTGTTCCTTTTCAGAATCTGCTGCAACTCTTGTCATTATTGATCTTATTCTATTCTTTTTTTACTTCATTTATTTTTCGTGAACCAAATACCCACAACAAGTTGTCAAAGCCCCAAGGTGACGTCTTATATCCCTCTTTTGCCCTATCAACAGTCCAAAACCCAAAGGTATTTATTTTGCAATCATGTAAATCTGACGAGCTGGAACCAGCTTTGTTTAACTTTAACTTAACTTAACTTAATTAACATTTTTAATTCCTCTTCAAAAGTGTACATGTGTCTAAAGTTCCAGGAAACTGCACTTGGGTGTATCACTGTAAACATCTACTGTAAGGCATCTGACCTTGCCTTTAAAATTACTGTCAGTATTAAACAAATAAGATATAATGTGTTAATTTGTGAGTTTTAGTGCCAGCAGAGAGATTTTCAACTTTTTGTGCTAAACCTAGCTAAGTCTGTAGCTTCATATTTACTATCCAGACATGAGAGCGATATCAATTCTCTCAGTTAAAACTGTCAACATACTTCACGATAAGTCATTCTATTCCTTCTAAGAAAAGTTGAATTTGATCTCCACACATCTAGCTCTACTCTGTCTTCTGCTCCGTCTGTCTCCAGATTTCTTTCCCAGCATCCACTGAGGAGCGCGGTGCGCTGACTGTCTGGGGCAGTTACCGCTGACGAGGGGGAGAAGACAGGGAGAGATGAAAGGAGGCGAATAGATCGGCGCTCCTGGTTTTGACGTTTCCAGGCCCAGCTGTTCTCAAGTGGAAGCATGCCTAGGCCCGATCGGACAGAACTCTGAAATGGTTACAAGCTTGATTCATTACCCCCAAATCATCAATCACAGACCTTAAATGTTTTCCCCTTTAGCCCCAACATCTGCTACCAGACCGGCAAAACAGTCATCAAATAATGGCTGTGATTGCCTCAATTTCATCGCTAGTTCCCTGCAGTGGGAGAGAGAGGGGATCTGATGGCCTCCTTTAAGGGTTAGCGGAGGATTATGTTCTGTAGACGTTGTGGATTGACTCCGAAAAGCTGCTGGTTGAGATTTGGAAGAAAACTGTTTGTGTAGAGGCGATGTGGAGGCATATCAGCCACTCAGCATAACAGCAGGAGCACGTACAATGCTGTGCTAGAAACAATGATGAGCCCTTCCTCCAGTTAATCAGGGAACACAAATTACACCCTATAAAACAGAGAGGGGCTTCTCGTAAGTCTCGCTGCAGCCGTGTGGATAAGAGCAGACATATTTAGGCTCGGAGAACAGGAAAACAAGTTGAGTTCTGACTGGAAGCGTGACTCATTTTCTGCAAGTGTTAATGAAGGGTTGACTTCCCACTTGGCTCCACCTCTCAGCCACACATCTTATTGGCGCCGGAACAAAGAGAAACTCATGTAAATGGAGACGCAGAATGCCAACGTGCGACATCTTTGCCGGCCTTGAGTAACGCAGCATCCTTGAGCTCTTTGGCGTCGGCTTACACTTGAGCTCCTCCAGGCTTTCAAACATTTAGCAAGCTCAGAAACAGAGGGTGGCCGCGGGTGGAGAGCCAAAACTCCAAGGCCCCAGCTCGACATTCAAAGACAAGTTGAGCGTTCACAGTGGTCAACGGTGCGCTGAGTTCCAGCAACAATAACACAGAGCCACGGGGAGCCTGGATGGGGTACAGGCAGAAAACAAGGACAGATGTGTCCATAAACCCAGCAACCTGCGGGGCATCGCTCTCATCTTTAACGTCGTTACTGTCTTTTTATCTCTCTCCCGTTGCCAATCCGAAGCGGTGTTGATGCTCGGTGACGGTCAAATTGATCGATTAGAGGAACGAAGGTTCAAAGGCCACGTGTGATGAGTACATTTCCAGTCGCTGATGGTTTTCGCAGACTAAGCATGGCAGGATGAGCGGTTTACACGATGCGGTTATGAAATATGAACCAAACTCACAAAAGGAAGTGCAGTTCAGCAAGTGAAATGTTGATGTAAAACGTATGTAAACTATACAATTTTTCTCATAGTGGAGTTATTTGTATATGTTTGACCAAAGAGAAGATTGAAGGCAAAAAATAAAGCCGAATACATCTGCAGGAATGTTGACATGGTTGTTGATTACAGTCAATGACTCGGTGATTGCTTTGCCAGTTGGGTTGTTGGCGGTCAGACTTCATTTGCTGGCCTTTTCTTCTGTTTTGGAACAAACGCTCCCTGGCCGTTCATATTTTGAAACGCAGCCAGTCTCTTGCGCTCACATTTCGAATTGCTCAACCGCAGAGGTCGGTGCTACTACCGGTGTCATGTGGCATTTTGTATTCAAGCCAAGGATTACTTGGTAAAAATAAAATATTGTCCCAGAGTATTTATCCTGTAATTAATATCATAATCAAGATTTTATTGTGTGAAAAAGTAGCGAACAGAAGGTGGAGGAAGTTTGGGCCTTGTTTGTTGCTGGCAGCATATCAGATTACTTAAAGCCTTCATAAGGGAAAGAGGTTACATTATCGGGGGTCGGGTGACAGAGCAGTGTCCCGTGTGCACCTGTGAAGATGTCTTGGCCCAATCCTGGAGAACGTCCGTCTTTGCCGTTGTAGAGGTGCTGCGTGGGGGCGGAGCTCTGCAGGTGCTGCATGGACAGACAGTCACTCAGGACGTCCTGCTCCAGGTGAGGACACGGCCGAAGCTGTCAACATGTGTACAAAAACAAAAAAGAAATGACGTTTGATTGTTTAGTAAGAGCTCCATGTGGTTTGCAAGATTACACAACCTACAGTGAGAACAAAAAATCAGCTTCAGTTTTGCCTATTTGCACATCATTATAATTTTTTTTTGCAATAAAGTGATTGTGATGCTAATCTGAAACAGTTACTTGGGAAATGAGAATATACATTGTCAGTCAGGGGGAAACGGAGGAAAGATGGAACACTCCCTTTTGAGTCATGTGTTGGCATCGAACATGGGCGGGTAAGTGATCACTGCACCAGCTCGGAGCCAGCGCGAGATCGCTTCTGTTTCTCTCAGCGCCAGCAGGAAAAGGGGCAACTGAAGGCTCGAGCGGAGTGCAAGTCACACGCCACGCAGAAGAAACCTAAACCTATGGAAACTGGTGTCAGTTGGGGAAAAGGGACATCTGCCGTATGGATCAGCGGAACAGCTGACCTCTGCTGTTTACATCAGTGGATTTATCTGCAATAAAACATTGCAGATACCGAGGTACACGCCAGGACTACACTAACACACATCTTCGCTTTACTCGGGAGATTTACCTTTAAAGACTGTTATGTCAATACAGAGATCATGACAGTACCTTAGCTGTTCACATTGGAAGGAGGCAGAGAAAAAAAAAACGTTTATTGCACAGACTAGAGAAAAGGAGGACCAAAATTCACAATGGCGCCTGCTTTGGCCCCAACATCAGATTAGTAGAGATATCCCATGTTTTTCTTATTCTCAACAAATCCCATTAACCCAAGACCAACGGCGATGATGAATTAAATCTACTAACAAGTGCAGCTTGTGCAGGAAAAAAAAAACCTGATAGAGTTTGTGCTGCTGTGCCATAGACCTCCATCCACAAACTACACACACATCAGTAAGCCACATGTTAGACTGGGTGACATGCTCCTTCATAATCTGTTTGGTTATTTCTTGTTTGCAGAACATTTTGTGGTTTGTGGTAGGTTCTGTATTTCTGGGAAACATTCTTTACTAATACTTCACATTATTATTAAATATGTAATATGTGTAAATTGTGTATTCGAAATGGGTCAACTCCTATATATTAGCAAGCGATTATCAGCTTTGTCATTTACATAAAATGTACACCTCATTGCAAGCTAGCAAAAAGCTGTAATGATTTAATCCTCTTTTATTTAGTTCATATGCTTCATTTACTAATAATATGTTTTATATTTAAAATACATGCTGTGTCAATCTCCATTTAGAAATTACTTTGCTACATTATGAGTAATTTAATTTTAAGCTTAACAGCTAATGAAGTCAACTCTTAATTATTGAAGCCAAAGTAGCTCATTAGAAAATCAAGATGTATTTTTGGCATCATGCTTTCACTCTACAGCCTAATAGTAAGAAGGGATAACTTTATGATGCCAAGAGCCTGAAAAGCTGGCACAGTTGCTGTGAGTCATTTGGACCGGTACCAGATGAAAAAAAGTGCAGCAGTCACAGATGACATGGTCAATTTGGTTCAGAAAAAACCCCCAATATTTTTCTGCATCACTGGTTCCAATCCTTTCAGTCAACCTGTCAGTCAGCTCATCTACAAATCCAGCCTCCATTATTCCATAGAAATCAATTCCACGTTTTGATTTTGTGGTTGGAGCCCCTGAGGTTCTCCAGCATTATCATGGCGATCTATCTTCTGATTATTCCCACAGAGTTCATGGTCAGCAGGGAGCCAAGTGGACAGATAACTTTATCCGTGACCTACATCTTTAAAGGCCTTCTACCTTTTTGGCCAGGCAACTGACTGAATGCTTCAACAGCATTTTTCTCCTCAACGGCTTTAAAGCTGGCGTTCTCTACATTTTAATTTCACATTTAGATACTGTATATCAGTAAATGTGTGTGTGCATGTCCTCCTGGGGATCCTTATGAGTGCCCTGCAAAACATTCATCACATGTAATTGGGGCTCTGTTTTCCCCACAGTGACACTCCTAACAGTTTTTCTCCGGGCTCGCTCCAAGAGTGGAGTAAGAGCGATTGTTTGACATTTGTCCATAACATCTGGCCACTGGGGTATTCTGCACTACAGCTTATTAACAATGCTACAAGCACACATGTGTTTCCCTTTACGACTCTAAGCAAAGGAACACATCATCCAGCCTGCCACTATCCAGCCCCTTCCACAACAATGAGCCCATTCTCTGTTATTTACCCTCTTCCAGTCAGGGAGAGAATGGGCTTTTGACCATGAACACGATGAAATGTGGTCAAACCTGATCTATTGTTGGGGAAATGATTCTCAAAGCCTCCCCTCCAATCCATCTCCGGCCTCACAACCCCTAAATTAAACCAACGAGATGAATCTGTGGATAATGTGCATCGGAGCACGACAGATTACATAAAGTGGTCTGCTTGTAAATCTTGTAGCTCCACTGTAATGACTCGAAAAGATCACAATGGCATCTGACCGAGGTAAAAGATGCACGGTCTACATTACACACAGAGCCACCCAAATGTATGACCGCTAGAACATTTTTTTTTACTGCAAAACAAACAATGGCAGACACTGAAAATGTAATTATTTTTTTTTAATGATTTACTGTAGACTTCCAAGTTTGACTTATGCAGTGGTCAAAAAAATGAGAAAGGGGCATATATATATATATATATATCTATATATATATATATATATATATATATAGACAGTATCACTCTGCTCTGTATTGTGTGCCTTAATTCACACTGTTTCCCTGCCACTGTCTTACCTTTCTACGCACCTGTTGCTCTTTGGCCGAGTGGATCTTCACATGTTTGCGTAGGGAGCTGGGATCCGTGTAGCGCTTGGTGCAGCCGGGGATCTGACACGCGTAGGGCTTCTATGAGCAGATGAGAGAGAGCATTGAAATTAAGTGTAGAAAATACATTTGAATCGACTTTATTGTAAGAAGGACATACAGGGGAAACAAGCAGGACAGCTCAGAAGAAGATATCATAGGAATGAATATACAGGAAGTGGCTGTGAAATTTGTTGAAGTAAAGGCAAGGGGTAAGTCCTACCTTTCAGCTGAGAAAGACACAGAATTTGTAGCAAGAAGAAGGGGAAAGGCATGAAAAGAAGAGACAATTGGTCAATTAAAATAATTTACCACCATCTGTTTTGTTAGTCTCTGTTTCGCTGCTGTGTGTACAGACACTAGAAACCCATCCCCCTTGGTACAGATATCATCAATACTGCATGATTAATATAAATACTTAAGATGTTCCTAAAATACTCTGCCACTCATTTTAATACTGTGGCCCATATAGAGTTCATCTATAATAAAGTTGTATTCCATAGCCTCCGTCTATATGATGATCATGTAGAAGGAGGGAGACAATTGCCCTGCACAGTCATGGCGTTTCCACATCATTTGGCAGTCCTCTCATTAACCAAGCGAATATAGCACGTAGCTCACTGATTGACTGATTTTTTTTTTCTTCCTCATGGCAATTTTTTTTTATTTTTCATCCTCGGGAATATAAGATGGCCATTAAAGTGTAAGGGGATACGCAGCTTTATTAGCTCTGCCTCCATACCTCGACCTTCTCTGTAAATAACCCATTGTTATTGCAAGGCGCTTACAGTGCCACTCATCTCTGCCATGTTTGTTTTGCCAAGCGACGCGCTCAATGCGGCGCAGAACCTCGAGTAAAAAAGCCCGTGCAGGACTTCTGTGCAGAATAAATATCATTAACCCTCGAAAATGATTTTCCCCTAAAGTGTTTCTGGCAGAGCGGGCGCGGCGAAGGCCTTAGCGGGGTGTTAATGTGCAGCCATAAGCATCAGGATCCTGGATTAGCTGTATCATTTGGCCTGCTGTGGAAAGAGTGGGTGGTGGGAGAATGTCCTTAACTGGTTGAACAACACAGGTCTGCATTCAGATGTCTACTTATGTTAAAGCCCCCAATGATTTACTACTACAGGCATGAGGCCGGCCGACATAGGAACACCCATGGGGAAAATATTCTGGAAATATAAATATTATGAGTATTTTTTGACGTTTATTTGTAATTAAAGTTTCAAGAAAAGAGGTGAAATTAAACATGAACTGATCTTCTGATCTACTGCTTCAAGTTAAGTGTAAAAAATGCTTTTACTACCCTCCATTGTATTAGTAATAATCTCGTTGATATTAGCAGGTAGTGTTAATATGGAGGCAGTTAAAAATAAAATTCCAAAAATACCTTAAAATTTCGAAAAAGTAAGCACAACAAACACCTCAGCTGTATGTGAGGACATAATATGCTCACAACTTATTTACTTGTAAGAGGTGTCGGTGTGTGGACAGTGAGGTATTGGTGGCGTGACTGAGACATGACGAATGGCAGCGATGGCTGACTCAACCTTTCCTTCCCGTCCCACAGGTCAGGGAAACAGGCGAAGCTCTGTCTGAGCTCGCAGCCCTGATCCAAGTCTGGTATGGCCCCGAGCTGCGACTCGGTCTAATGGAACTGATCACTTAATGATCTGTGGCGTGTCACTGCCAGTGTAGAGAGAGTGAGAATGCCACAGTGCCCACTGACTGACAGCGCGTTTAGGTCGAACACTGTCAAGATGTGGAAATCGGCATCGAGGCTTGGACGGCGGTGCAGGTTTTAATGTGGTGCGGAAGCAAGGCAGGAGCACAGTTTATGCAAAAGGTACACACACACACATATACACACCCACCTACATAAATATATAGATATACACTACCGACGCAAAGTTTGGCGTCACCCACACATTTGTGTGGTTTCCATGAAAGGTCACACTTTTATTTATCAAATGAGTTGCAAAATGAATAGGAAATATCGTTCAAGTGATTGACAAGGTTAGAAATAATGTTTTTTATTTGAAATAATAATTCTCTCCTTCAAACTTTCTTTTCGTCAAGGAATGCTCCATCTAACCAGCTAAACTGTTTGCAGCTGTGTTAACATAATTGCACAAGGGTTTTCTAACCATCCATTAGCTTCTAATGCAATTGTCAAACAAAATGTACCATTAGAACACTGGAGTGATGGTTGCTGGAAATAAGCCTCTATACACCTATGTAGATATTGCATTAAAAACCAGATATTTGCAGCTTATTGTTATCTTCATTGAAATAAACTGCTTTTCTTAAAAATTTAAGGACATTTCGAAGCGACCCCAAACCTCTGAATGGCAGTGTACATCCATTTATTCCCAGATATTCTACGAATAATATGATACAAGTCTTTTTTCTTTAATATTTCAATTTTGCATGGAATCTCCTGCTAGAAAATACAGCCAGTACCTGACATGCAATTATTTATAGTCTACGGTCTTATGCAGCTGTCCTTTTGCAACAGGCCGGCCACCCAGACTATTTTAACTGTTGGCCCGGGACAGGTTAAACATTAATCTACTATGCTGAAACATTGTGAGGTGAGACAGAGCAGAGATTCTGTTCCTGACCGTGTCCAGGTGAGTGCGTTGATGCTTGGCGCGGTCGCTGGAGTTGCTGAAAGCTTTCTGGCAGCCGGGGTGCTGGCACAGGTAGGGCTTCTCTCCTGTGTGGCTCCTCAGGTGGATCTTCAGGTTCTCCAGACGCGAAAACGCTTTGTTGCAGCCCTCGAACTGTGGAGGAGGGACGACACGCATGCACACACACACACACACACACACAAGCACGCACAAGCATATACAGATAACACACACATAAAGACAGACTCAGACAGGTATGCACGGGACCACACAGGGACATAAACAAACGCCCACATGCATGCACACACATATATATACACGGAGAAGCACAACCACGCACATGCACACACAGAAAAAAGAAATCGATGAGTGCAGGGCCGGTCAGTTCTGCTACAATGTGGGCTCTGTATATGTGTACATCTGTGACTCAGAAAGAAGCTGTCCCACTGTTTCCCTCGGCCCCTTGATCACTGCTACAGCTGTAGGAGTTCACTCTGCACCACACATTCAGCACGCCGGCCATGGAAAAGTGAGAGATGCTTAAGAACATGGGTGGTATAATCGCTAACATTTTTTCCATGGCTCTTGAATTACCTTGCCAATCCGAGGACCTTTTGTTGAAAAGCACGTCGGCTTGAAAGACAGCGGCACGCATGACAGTACACCTGCCTCAAAATTGCGGAGGGGAAACTGGAGCGTGCCATACGGCGGCGGTTAATGGGCTGTAATGCATAGCATGAGATAAGTGCTCTGCTGTGTATAGCACATTAGACGGACAAGTGACAGTGACTGTAAACAAGCTCATATCCGACCCAGCTTGGCCCATTTGATCCCAACCACTCAGCCAATGAGCACCACAGATTTGTTAACACATGAATGATTCACGGGGCTTCTCGCATGTCCACGCTGGCTCTTAAGCAGAAAAGGCAGTCGAGGGGGGGGAGGCGGCCCCTGTCAAGCCTCCTTCCCGGGGCTGCAGTGACAAGGTGCTATGGTATGGTATAGGGAGCATATTTCATTGTAACTTTTATCCACTCTGATCTAATCCCATGTAGGTATTTAGCAGCACATTGACAGCAATATAGTCAGATTTAAATGTCAGGAGCAGGTGAGGAGCTTGTGTCATCCTATCTGAGGAGGCTGGTACTTAAAGGTAGAGGGCTCACACAGATGGTGGAGGCAAAAGAGTACAGGGGTGGTGGATGGGAGGATATAAAAAAAAAAACAGGCAGCCAGCTTGATAAGTAATCAGTTGTATGAACTGGTGGAATAATTTCAGGCAAGTATGTGTAGGATTCAAATTTATATTATCTTATAAGAGATGTGGGAGTATACCGAAGAAATATTTGGATTTAATTGTGTGAAACGAAGGGTTGGATAGCGGTTTGAAACGGAGCAGTCAAAAGCTCTGTCAACAGGACTAGGTCAAAACCAGATATACGGCTGGACTGTGTATGAAACGCTGGAGGAAGTGCGCTGGGCTTCGACTAAAGCCAATTTCACTTTCCAACTTTTCTCAATACCAAGTACGCCAAGTTTGGACTTGGCAAGTTGGACGCGGGAGTACAAACTTCAGAGGATGGGAGGATGCAGTACAATCATTCTGCAATTGGACCAGCGGCGTACTTGCTGACAGCAGCAGCTCAGCGTCAACACAAGGACCTGACTGTACTGTGACAAAATAATCTCAACTCAAGCCTCCACTGACACTTTTTCTTACAAAAAAATAAGTCTTTGATAGAGAGATGCAAACTGTAAATAAAAAATGGAACTAAACTGAATAGAGTGATTTTTTAAATCCATTTTAATACATTTATATGTAAATATGGTGACATATTTAAAATCTAAACATGGAGGCAGCGCTGTCGTAATGTCCAGTAAAATCATGAAGCTTCACTTTATATTCAGACAAACTCATGTGGCAGCTACAACTGTTAGATTTATACAAGATCATGCAGTAAATCACCAAAGAGCTGTAAAGATCAGTTCATTGGATCTCATCCTCCCTGGGATGGCAGCAGACAGCTCTCGCCACGCCAGCGGCTCCCCAAACCGCTGAAAACGGCCGAGCAAATTTCTAAATAGGCGCAATTTGGATAAACTGACCACATTTTGGAAATCTAAAGGTTTATTTTCTAGACCCAAAACACATTAAAACGTAATAAAGTGACATATTAACAGTCCAACAGCGAAAATTACTGCAATTAGCCTGGCTCAACATCACCGCCGTCGGTGCTGGTTGGTGCGAAAATGCTTCCTGGCATCCTCAGCGGCCCCAGGCTTTGGCCGGGGTATCATCGCTCAGTGACTCAGACAGTCACAAACATTCTGGATTAAAGGGACGGCCCAGCTGCCGCCGTCCAGCCAAAAAAATAAAGATGAAAAGCAGAGAAATAGAAGACATTAAGCAATATTCAGTTAAAATATATTTTAATAAAATCCTAATAATATGCCTTTCTACACTAACTTTAGACTCTTGAAATACTTCTCAATGTGGCGGACAGTATCCTGTAAGCTTCCCACAGTTAAATCTTGCAAAGGGCTACACACTGACCTGAGTACAAATACAACTTGAACCACAAGCTGTTAGGAAGGCTGCCCGTTGTAGCCTGACCTTTAATAAAGCCTGCTCACAACAGGTCAAGTTACAGCGAAGGAGAGAGTGACACCGTTCCACTAATGGGGCCTTCGGCTTCATCTGGACTCATCCCTGGCCTCCTTCATTCACCCACACAGCACGGTCAGGGCCTTCTATTCACCGAGGCTCCATTTAATAAAGGCGAAACCTAAGCCAGTCATGGTAGAGCCGTGTAGGGTGACCGGGCTGATCTGTGGGTTCGTGCTGCGTCTCTGTGCCTCGGTTTGAGTCTTAATCTGCTGTCTTGTAGCTTCACAATGTTTGTAATCATCACTTTTCTATTTTTAATTGCTTTACATACAAAAAAATTACTGCAGAGCAAATGCGCCTCCAAAACTTAAAATAATACAAAATAAATCCGTCACTGTAGTGTTAGTGTCAATACAAAGGCATTTTTTAAAATTATAACTTTGAGGAATACAGATGTAAAACACCTCTGTTTCTGATTAACTAAATATACCAAAGAATACTTAAATGCATGTAAAATATTTAGACAGGGAATGAATTCTAAATTCTCCTTTGTGTTTTACGCCGTTTGTAATTAAATTTGTTTTAACATGAAGCAGCTGGAAGAAACAAAAAACTTTAAAATAAATACATTCTAAACTTAGAAATTAAGAAACATATGATCAAAAGATTAAACAAACTGAGAGCATGATGGAGCGGGTCACTGGCACTCGTTTGGACTGGTGTGAGATGAGAAGTGACCACATGTTTCGCCACTTTACTCGACAGCAAACCTACCCAAACTCGCAGCGAGGCACTGAACTGGAATGTAGCATGAAGAAAATAGCATTCAGGAGTCAATCCAGACTTCAGCCTACAGCCATGGAAAACGTCTCAAGGAGTTCACATCGCACGGCGTCGTACGGCGGAAACATATTATTCTAGGGTCGTGCCAATCAAATGTTTCGGATGGAAACGAGAGAGGCGGCGAGGGTGGGAAAGTTTAATGAAAATCTCGGTGCGGAGGAACATCCACACTGCTCCAGCAGTCATGACAGACACGGTCCATGCTGGCTGCTGAAACACGGCGCCGGGCATTCGAGCTCGGAAAACAAACACTGCCATTATTGACGTGCCAAATGTGTGTATTTATGTATAAGGGAATAATCACTCTTTCATTGCTTTCTTTTCCGCTATACAAATTTGAGGCTAAATTATAGTTAGGGGTCCGTGAAGGAAAGCGTGTTAATCGTGTAGAGCATATTATTACTCTGGGAGCTCGGCTAGCGGGGAGACGGCTGAGCATGAGGTTTTCCTGCCTGCTGGGAAACCAATAGGCACTGCCACCTCTAGGCATGGACACTACCCAAAAACACGCCTGCATATACAATTTTATGCTACAGTAAGATGTTTTAGCGTGGCTAATTCGAGGGTTAAACTCACTTATTTCAGTGAGAATGTACTGCGTTAGGATATTTGAGGCATGCTGTGCTGTGCAGTTGAAACCTAGTATTACTCTTATTGGAAGACGTCAAACTGATTCAACAGTGTGTGGTCCTCTGTTCATGAAAAAGTGACCTATGGCTCCTATACCTCCTAGGTTATATGTTTAATTCCAGCCAGACTGAGCAAATTTGTAATGATTATAAAAGCATATAAAATGCCCTATAGGCACCTTGAGCCTTACATAGGAACAAACTGTTTAGAAAGTAATGAGCACATAAGTTAAAGTGGTGTAAACAGAGAGCTGTGGTCGACTTCTGACGCAGGATCGATTTTACCTTTGATATTATCTGTGAAAACAGTTTAGACGGCACTAATCACATTAATTGCTTTAAACATGTTTAGTTTTCCTCTCTGAAAAAACCTCCGTCTAAGGTAAACCGGCAGATAACCGCACGAGGGGAGAGGTGCTGGCAGCGTGGAGGGATTCGAGCCCCATTTGACACCATCTCACTCTTGAGTCGGGTGCTGGGTGGCTGAGGGGGGGGTTCGGCAGCTTGGTAAACATTGCGGATGACAGCAGGGTCTTGACATGGCTGAAGGGGGCGAGAGCAGGTTGAAAAGGGCGGACAGGCGGCTGATCACAACAGACAGATTATGGGCCCAGCGTGCGGGCCCGTGGAGGCGCGGGCCCGCCTGAGGCCTTCATGGGAAATGACTCCTGACTGGCGGGGAAAAGGCCAAACAGAGTCGGGGGTGAAAAAGGCGACAGTGTGCGGCTCCCCTCACATGCGGCGGCTCATTAGCAGCCTGCGGGAGCTGCGGACGACGGGAACAAACCGGCCGTTATGGAGGGGTGTCGGGAGGAAAACATGGCTGCTGACATGTGGGACAGAAATCTGATTAAAAGCCTTGACGAATAAAGAAGAGAAATGGAGGGAGAGGAGAAAATCATACAAAATTTTAAAAAGTACAGGTTCTCTGCTTTGAAAAAATAACATAAGAAGACTGTGGTCCAGACAAGGTTATCACCTACAGGAGTCATTTCCCCCCAAGGATAAAGTCCAGGTTTTTCTGGGGTTGCTTTGATATCTTCTTCTGCACTAACACAGTATATCCCCGTGACCCCGGGCAGTAATTTTAGCTCAGGCCTCCGACTAATGATGGGGAGATGAGATTCAACTCTTCGACTGCTAACGAGCATGAAATTCACTATTACTCATGTTTACAGCCCCCCTCCCCACCCCACCCATAAAAGTAAAAGGTTCTCAGAGTTGGCTTTCCACTGTGATTAGTTTTACCGAATACATCCAGGCCCCTTTACTGCCAAGCCTGACAGATACGATGAAGGGCCGAGTTTTGGTGGCAACAAAAAATCCGCGGCCAAATAAAACATGTTATAAAGCGGCAACGCTCAAAAAGCAGTCTGTATACCCTTATGAGTATGAAAAAAAAAAAAAGGCGGTGGTGGAATGAGTTGGTTTATCACAAGGTGTCTTTCTCTGCCCTGACCGACGAGGAAAACCACCAACACTTCGGGATCTGTTCGGAGGGGAGGCCGCGGAGCGCGGTGCCCCGGCTGCGGATTGGGGGGAACATGTGCATTTAATCTGCCTGCTTCCAAATGCCCTGTGGCAACCACAGCAAAGAGCAGAAAAACGTAAATGGATGAAATTATATCCATATGATTCAACGAGACAGCTAAGGAGAGGCAGGTTTTCTCATGCGCTTCGTCAGGATACAAAATTAAACACAGCTTGGCTAAAACATTTGCATTACATAGTTTACACATATCATTTCCACTGCGAAGCGCGACCCTCCTTGCAGCCAGCCTCATCTGTTGCGAATAGGTTTTAATTCCAAATCAGAGATAGTGTTGGCAATTTTTTTAGAAATCTGAGACAACTTCACACATGCTCGGATTGTTTTTCCATGAAGCGTGCCCCCCCTCCTCTACTTCTCCTGCACTTTGCATATTGTTTGCGAAGGCTTGATTTATGAATGGCGAGATATGAGCACACAGCAAATTACTGAAAGTGAGCGAGTGTTGTCCAGATGGGAACGAACAAGCGAACAGAGTGGGAGCTCAGTCGATAAATTGGTGGGAGGAAGTAGTCATGTAAATGACTAAAGAAATTGTTCTTAACAGCCATTTTGCACTCATGCCTGAATAGTTTGGGGGGCCAGATTAAAAACTATGTGGATGGCACAACAGGAAGCATTCCTATGATGACTAAATGAGGCTGCTCACATAATGAGGCGGCACAGCTGTTCGGCTCCTCTCACGGGCTGCTCGCTGGAGATTGAGGAGGAAGTGCCGTGATGGATCTGAAACCGTGTTCCTGCGGTAAAAAGGCCTGGCACGGTGCAAGTCTGGCTACACAACAACATGGTGAGGCTTCATGGAAGCACTTAACCTGCTGTGATTCAGAGGCCTTCATTCAAATGTCTACCAGCTCTGCAGCCCTGCATCAGATTAGAGAGCTAAGATGTGATTTCCTCCTAAACCGGGCAGCCTGGGGTTTACTGGTTCACCAGGTTGAGGAGGGGGGGGGGACGGGGTCATGTCTCCACAGCGAACAGGGGATGACGTCTTGCGTGTTATCATGCAGCATTAACAGGCAGCTAAGCCTATTTCCAGTCTTCCAGTATTATATTTTCCTTCTGGGCAAAGGCTCCGGGTGTCAAGAAATTATTTTCAGAAATACTTTACACTTAACTGTATAAACACAAGACAGCTGTACAGTTCTATTTGGAAGAGAGAAAGACACAGTGTCACATTTATGAGCCTTATCAATTCCTCTCAGCGATAGAGGACAGTGTTGGACGCAACAAAACCACAAGTACAGAAGCTCATTTGCTCTTTCAAACACTATTCTCTTTAATGTAAATGATAAATAATGGATCTACTGAAACATGACCATTATAATGCTCGGTAAAATTTTTACATCTGGTATGTGATTAGCCTAATGTACCTAATAATTCAATCATTAATTAAAATCTTTTTCATGCTTTTTTCTTCCATTAGGATCTCTCTTTAAAATAATACCAATGGCAGTTAAATATAAAAACACAAAATGAAGCTGTTTCATGTTAAAATTCAGTGTTTCTCTGTTGCTCATGATTCAGACATAAAATGCTTCATCGGGTTAAAGATATATACAAAATGACCAAAATGTAATGAAAGAAAAAACCTCTATTGTAAAAGTGTGGCTTAAAACTGGATAAAATCTGACCTGACCACTTGACTGACCATGTGCACATGGGACACTGAGATGCAGTAATGTACCACTTAGATGGAAATTTAATTTATTTTTAAGTTTATGAAATACTCTGAGTTTGAACATTGTTGGAAACATTTTGAACAATAAAACACACAACTCAACAACAATACATCTTATCATGTTTAGACAATTTAATCCAGAAAATATAAGTCTTTTTCATATAACTGTAATATAACATAATTTACTAAGACTTTAATTTATCTTTGTGTCTGTTGCCTTTACATTAGGGTGTTTAGTTAATAATTTAGTGCTGTTGGGTGTGTTATGGAAATGTAATTACTGTAGAACAGAGATTGTGGAGCTGATATTATAGAAAAGTGACTGCAGCCTCAGATATAGACTTTAAAACTGCCATCATGATTACAGTGTGATATACAAATGTGCACTCTCTCAGTAAGGAAAACTGACTATTCTTAATATTTTTGCTTAAAACAGTCACCAACTGGGTATGAGAAGCATTGGTTTGTGTGTCCAGTGAGCAGACATGATCCTGTGACCTCTCATTCTCAATGAAAAGCTTCTGAGCCGTTCCACTTTGTCCCATGACAGCGTATTCATTCTCACCAGCAATCCTGACCATTATAATGGCTAATTAGAGTGCAATACAAAGCTGCCACTGCCACAGCCATTAGTAACCATCAAGGCATTAATTATAAACCCATTGACGAAATCCGAACCCGCCATGAAAAAGACAGACTGGGGGTTAAAGCAATGAAAATCCTAAACATGATCTGTGTTCCGAGCCGGCGCCCGGACTGATGTTACTGGCAGTCAATGCAGGATCCTGTTTGACGAGCCCATGAGCCGCAGCGTCCTCTGACACCCGGGCTTCAATCTGTCCAGCACCTTTCACTCACACCTGCCTCCGTTCTCTCGCTCGCTTTCTCTCTCTGTCTCTCACCCTTCTCTCTTTTTACCCCCTTCTGGCAATAAGCTCCCTCTGCTGCAGACCCACAACGGGGTGTTATATACCTCAACATGCTCGGCGACTCCATTTTATATCTGTGCCCATTGAGGGATGATAGACGCCGATTCAGCGACTGCCAGCAATAACAGAAATGTTATATTCAATTGATCCACTTCGTCGTCAGACTGCTGTAGAATCCACAGTGATGATTGGACTGTGGTCAGAATCAGCTGCACTGGGCATATATTTACACAACGGCAGCTCCATCTATTTCTTTCTATAGCGTAATCTACCATAACCTGTCTCTGTCTTCTACAGCGATTTCCTTTAACTCACAGAATGAAAAGTGTCCAAGGGGGATGAAAAATGAACAATGTGTCACATTACTTGCTCGAGTGCAACATGCCTTGAGGCTGAATTTCATGTTTGGTCTATTGAGGCTCCCCGGTAATGGAGAAATTGGCATCTTTGGACATTGCCACAGCTCTGGAAAGATGCCCCTCGCTCTGACAACAAATCCTGACATTAACTATTCATGCTCTAGGAAGAGAAAAAAAAAATCACCACTAAACCACAGCATGTATCGAGAAAGCCAAAGCACATTGCCAGTAGCTTTTTTTTTTCCCTCCCCATCCCTGTGAAAAGTGGAGGGAGTATTTCAAAAGATTCTTGCTGTGGTCAGAGAATAGTTCTTCCTAACGTACATACCCGACACCAAAGGGACACTCTCCTCTGTTGCAATTCCCATTTGTGAGTTCAGCCGATAAAGGTGGACGTCGTTTTTAATCTTGCCTACTGGCTTTGGATTCTTGTGTGACAGCTCGATATAACGAAGTCCGAAGTTGAAGTCTGTGTTCCTGTACTGCAGAGAGTTATTAGAGAAATAAAAATAAAAAAATAGCCTGTCTCCCTTTTGTGGAGAAACCATTCGAAGGCCAGAGTTGACACAGCTGTCTAAAGGCTCACGCCCACTATAGCATATGGTACTGACTCGATAACTCTGACGTGACAACAAATAAACATCACAGAAGCCCAGCGAGCCAAGTCAAATGCCTCGATGCCAGAGGCCCTGTAGTATTCAGACGGTAAACATGCCGGTAAAATTAAACAATAGGTCAAGATGGCATCGTGATCAACACCAGCCCGGGGATACGAGCAGGGCGAAGGGGAAGAGAGCGCGTTTATGCAACCCTCTGGAGGGAACCCAGACCACAAAGCCTTGTGGGTAAAAAAAAAAAAGCAGCAGCCCAAGAAATGTGGTGCAACTGAGATGCCACGGTGCCCCCGGATTTGTTCACTCCGCAGTTGTGCCAAGGTTGTGTTCTTTCCTGCTCCCCGCGGGTTTCGGGGGTCCAGTTTCCAGTTGTGTGGATATGGCTGGTTGCAATATATCAGACGGTGCTCAGCGATCAACGTGTCAGGTCCAATCACGGTCCAGGCGCTCACAGCCAGCACATCAGCATTCATTCACATTTCAATAAATCAATTCACCGCATTTCAGTATATAGTTCTCCCTTCAATTTTCAATAATTCAATCCGCAATAACACTCCTGTGCCCGCCGTCCTATAGGAAAACACATTTACTCGAGAGCGAAACCACTCCTCATTCCTGTGCAATCATAAAAAAAAAAAAAAATCCTGAGGTTCCACTTTTCGCTGGTATTCTTTGGTAAACGTTTTCATATTTATGGAATATTTCCTTCAAATTTCTCATCAGACATATGTTTACGTTAGCCGTAATACGAGTCCAAGCTTGGTACTGGCTGGCCTCACACAATTTGCCTGTTAGAGTGCAGGCACATTACAATGCAACATTTTTTCCCACTATTTATTTCCTGGCTGTGCTTTAAATCATGCATGACCTAATCTAAATTTCTTGGCTCGGGTCCTTAAAAAAAATGAAATTGGCAAACTGGCGATTTCGCCTCTGACATGGACGCAGCAGGATCTAAGCGACAGCTGCGCTGTGACACACGATGTGAAAGATTGCTGTTATGAGAAGCTGTAAAGAACAAGAGCAAAACAAAAAGGGATATGCTCCGACTTAAAGGCTTCTTACATCTACTGTAATTCTGCCCGAATAACTAAACCAATCTGGTTCTAAACCCTGCATAAACCTTTTTACATCAATGTTAAACTACTTCCAAAGCTGAACAGACTGAATGTGAAACAGATGTTGAAGAAGTGAACAGAGGAGCGAGAGGGCTTCTTTCTGGAGACAGTTAGGGAGCATTGGGGTGTAAAACTCTAAGGGGGAGAGGTAAATCCCGTCTTAAATATCAGTCTCTGTAGTGCCAGTTCTGCTGGGTCACACAATCATAAAATAAAGTAAAAAGAAATTGGATCATTCTGTGTACCGTGTCCTTACATGTCCCAGTAAGGGAACATTTTTGATCCCGTCTTTCTTTCTTTCTTTCTCTAATTGCACCACCTCTCTCTCTTTCTCTCTCTCTCTTTCTCTCTCTCATTATCAGTCTTGACGGTAGATGTGGTTTTGGTGAAGCCTCACTGTTTTCATACATCTGCCAATTAACGCCACAATCCACGCCTCAATATGCTACTCAGATCTTTCCATTTGGGGCTCTCTTGACTCTTACTTTCTGGTGGGCATTTGAAAAACTCGCAGAAGGCTTTGACAGTGTAAACACACACACACACACACACACAGCCTGGAAGGCTTGCTTGCTTGCAAACACTTGAGTTGTGTGTGTGTGTGTGTGTGTGTGTGCGCCCACGCACAACGGCCTTACTAATGCCTCAAAAATGCGCTCAAGTCTGCATTCAGTGCATACCGAATCACTTGTCATGCATAATGCCTTATGATGACTTCTGGGCAAAAAAAATGTCTTTTTTTGGGATGACATCAATGGAGCTGAATTGCCTGCCTGGCTCCGTTTCTCCGAGCCTTCACTTCTTCTCTCGGACTTTCAAATTAAACCCGGCACCCTAACCACAGAGCACCGTGGTGCATAATTTAAACTTGACACTCTCGGCAATCATAAACATATCTTTCGCTACATAATTCATCCATACTTCTCTGGGTACGGTAGCACGGTAGCAACTCAGTTTCTCATACTCATACATATATATATATATATATATATTTATTTACTTATATTTATTATCCGCAGGTCTGGCCTTGTCTGTTCTGGTTCAGGGTGGAGGGATACTGTCATCCTGAGTTTGCGGTGTGGCCCTGAGGCACAAGTGGTCGCGCTGTGTATAAATGTCTTGTTTGCTTGTTTGGTGGGTGATGCGGAGGCAGTGAGGGGGTGGAGGTGTTGCTCCGGACCCGGCCCTACGTGGTGCCCTCCGTCACACTGACAAGTCAGCAAAAAAAAAAAAAAAATAAAACACAAACAAACATCTGCATGCTCTAAGAGATTCACCTGTGTTTAAAAACACACACGGGGCACACACACACGCTGCCGACTGACGCATTTGCGGGGTATGTTTGCGTAGCGGCTGCAGTGGCACAAATTGTGTCTGGGCACAAAACGAGGCCAGTGTTTGAGTGTGAGGGGCATGACGGGATGGCAGCCTCAGAGGAGAGAGGACCTGTTATGCCCTCTGCGTAGTTAAATGCCACAAATACACTTTGACTATAATTGTCTGTTTGACTCTAGCAAACAAAAGTTAAAGTATGCCTCCACAATGTACGTGATGCATGAGGGTATACAGCATTGAGCACTAACTAAAGAAAATCCTGAGAGTCTGAAATGGCCCATGACCTTCCCCGACAGTCCTACTCCCTGCTGCATGAACCAGGTTTGCATCCCCCTGAACACACTCCGGCTTCATCTCTCCGATGTATTAGTAAACTGATCTGGCTCAGTAGAGAGGTTAAACTAATTAAGCTTTTGGATGGGACACAATTATGACACAATCTTTGTGCAATGTATAACCAGCCGCAGCCCTGGGTCTTCAGGTTTCAGATACAAGACCATGATTAAATGTTGAGGAAATGGGGAAACTCAAAATATTGCATTCCAGACAAATGCAATTAGAGTGTATCACATGTAGTAAATCCTGCATGCTTTGATACCTGGTTACGAGGTTAAAAACGAGGTAGCTGCAGCTGTTTGACCTTTTTGTAGCTGGTGGACAATATTTTCTACAAGCAACAATCATCCAAATACATCCAGTTTACATGCTTCCATGTCATTATAAGGATGCATTTCTGTTGCACTGCTTTGAATGTAGCTCACTGGACATTAGATTGTGGGTATAAGCCTGTTAAATCCCCCTTTCTGCTAACTGCATGTTACCGTTTCCGGAAGGCTAGTTACATATTGTTTTGTTTTTATGAATTCATATAACAACAATCATCTTTTGCAGGGATTTAATGGGAGGAGTCAAACCAGCTCCACACTGTGTTGCAAGACACATCATGTATTTTATAAATAAAATATGGAATAAATAATGTAATAATTTTAACTGTCAATAGACAATAAATAGTAAATCAGTAATTAATTTTAGTGATGTTATAATCAAAAAAGCTTTTTAATCAACTTTTCAAAACTTTTTTTTTAATATATATTATTACAAACTGGGTCTTACTGGAGCTTTTACAGCCAGTTGATGATCAGATAAATAAACCCACATTTTTATTAACTGGAGAAGAACAAGAAAAACAGTCAAATTTCAGTTCATTTTAATTACACTGCAGTTCAATGAGAGATGGCTTAGTAATCATAATTACAACTATATTATATAGGATTACTTTATAGGTTTACTTTAAATGTAAATCGCATTTTTAATTAACAAACATGATTAAAAGCAGACAACTCTTACAGAACACTAATCATGACCAGATATGTGCACTATAATTAAAAAATTTGACATATTTGATCCCATATAATAAATATTTATATCTAGAATAGTTATATATAATGTCTTAGCTTTTTGTTGACTATTCTATATGTTCAACAGGAATCTAAATTGAATATTTGATGCTGATTTAAAAAAAAATTACTGTCACATTAGTTGTTTTAATGTCTGGCTAAGCAGGCGCTGAAACATGCGCTTGTGTAGAAGTAAGTATTCAGCGTACGTAAGCGGACTGAAGCCAGATCGTAATGATAGATAGTGGGAGACAGAAGGAGAGAACATGAGGTGGAAGCAGGGGAGGTGTTGGGAGGCAGGAGCCTACTGGACTACATTACTGCGAGAGATTGACTGGAAAACATTTTTAGCCTGACAAGAAGTTGGCCTGTTCTGCTCAACAAGGAAAAACAAGCAAAGTTGCATCCTCCGCCAACGGTTTCATCATAAGAACATCGCATATGGACGGCGTTGTTTCGCTATTAGCATGACGACCGGACTGCTGAGCGGCACAGTAAACCTGCCGGGAAAGACAGCGGGTAACCACAGCATCAGATTATGGGTTTGCAGAAAGAAAGCGATTACCCTATCTGGCTACCTGATGAACTCATTTGCCTGGGAAATGACTGACAGGGGTAATTCTGGAAAGGAATTAATGGGGAGGAAAGGCACCAGAACCTTCAGATAAAGTGCTATGAGTTGAAACCCGCCAGGTCTTTATGTGGGCCTGATTGGGTCTTTGCATTCATGCCAATTTAACAGACGTTAGGAGCTCTGTTTCCTAAGTATGTAGTTACTTCTGACATGCTGACAAGCTTCTCGCCTATTGACCTTGATTACATTAAATGAGCCATATACAGACCCCTATTCTCTATGTGTGTGTGTGTGTGTGTGTGTGTGTGTGTGTGGCCTTGGGGAACCAGTTGGCCTGATCCACAATATTGTGTTGGTAATAGTTCCTTGGATCAGTTTGTATTTAAGTGAAATGCTTGTATTTGTATGTTTCCATCAACAGAGCCTCTTTGAAAGCCTTAAATCTGCAAAAGGCCAAGATTTTGGAGAAAATATATCAAAATGCAGCATGCGTCTATGTGTTTGTGTGTGTTAGTGCATATCCACGTTTCTTTTATTGCTTATAAGAATCATCTAAAAGAGAACCAAGATTGTTTCATCCTCACCACAGGTAGTTTTGGGCCTCGTGGTCCAGAAGCTGGAATCTGAGAGATTGCGGCCCATAAACTGTCTAGACAGGCCTGAGTGTCACAGGCTTACCCAGATATAAACACATTAATATCAATGTCACTTGCCGCCCGCACCGCTGCCTAGACAGCTCCAGTTTCAGGCGGCATTCAGAGGAAAAGTCGGTTCATGCACTGAACCTCAGTTTTAATTAGCTAATGGCCCTCCCCGTTTCATCCCCTGCATCTGAGCTGATTGTCCACAAAAGACTCCATTTACCAGAGAAAACGCACGCCATCTTGGCACCGGCCTGTCGCCCGCGCTCTCAAAGTCCGCCGCCTGAGGGATTTCGACACTCTCTTCCAAAAGTCAGTCTAGTACATCTAAATATATATGTTTGCTGGTTTCACACCAGTGAAAAAAGAGGAAATTCCACGATCGACCCTTTTTTTCCAGCGAGGCCGCAACATCCAACTTTCCTTCAACAAGTGGTTTGACTGAGTGTGTCAGCAAGTGTGCGTTCGCGTGTGCGTGTTTTGGTGTTTGTCTGCGTGCGTGCACGCGTGTATGTGTTTGGACAGAGCCCCATTAAGCAGCTAATGCTGGCCGTGTTTTATCATTGTGCAACGGGCGGGTGGCTCTCTGTCTCGCCTTTGGCTTTAACATACGAGGAACAGAAAAATATGAGAATCTGTCCTTTTATGGAGGAATTTTCCTTTATTGTTGAATAGTTTCTCAATTGTGTAATAAGCCCTGAAAGAAGAGAACAGCACCTTTAATGAAATGTTAAAAAAAAAAAAGTTATAGGAAAATAAAGCGGGCATTCTTGCACGATGCAAACATGTTTATCTTTTACTTACTAATGACGTATAAATCACTATGAGGATCGTCTTTCTTTACTAACTTTACTTGCCAGAGGCAAAAATATTATTTGAAAGGATCCGTAAAACTATATTCAAGACAAGATCTATCTCTGTAAAATACTTTTACTAACATGCTCTGTTCTTATAATTATTCTGCATCTTATCTGATGCTTCTTAGGCTTTTAGTTTGTTTGATCTCTTTGCGTTTTAGGTCAGTGACAAATCGTGTTTGGCAAGATGAGAAAGTCAAAAACTTTTCAAAAATACAGTTTTACATTTTTAAAACGCATTCATCAGATCTTAGATCTAAAAGTCCATTTTTTTTTTAAAAATCCTGATCTTGTGTGTTCTTTGACACAAAATATCAGTGTATCTGAAAAAGAATGGTACATTTTAAAATATTTAATCCACCTAGAATATAAAACCAATTGATAGCATGTGGGTCTTTTATTTTTGAAATCTCTTCAAGAGAATTAAATGATCGGCTACCAATTTTTTTTTGAGTTACACAACAGTTTTGACATTGGCCCTTTAAATTGTGTACTTTTTGTAAAGCATTGTGTAGCTGTCTTTTGAAAGGTGCTATAGAAATAAAGATGTTTATTATGATGTTATTATACATTTTAAATGAATAAAAATACAGCACCATCACAGGACTGCATAACAACTTTACCCTCTGACTGATTCCTTCCTGGCTCCTCCAAGATACTGAACCCCAAATTGTTGGTGTGTATATGATCATGCCCTGTGGAGCAGGTTGGTAGCCATTGTCATCAGTGTGTGTGAACGGGTGAATGTTGACTCACAGCGTGAAGCCGCCACAGACCAGAAAGGCTCCATACGAACGCAATCCATTTACAACATCGTAACATGCTTTTGCTCAGATCTTATTTTTATCATCCGACCAAAAACAACTATGCCAGACAAATCAAATAAAGTGCACTCTCCTGTGCCATGTGAACGCTCTGTCCTTTTCCACCGAGATGACTCCCCGGTTTAGGGGGATATTTTCTGACCCTCGTAGCTCTCAGTCCTGCCTTCAGACACTTCAAATCCATAGGCCCTGGCTTCTGAGAAAGCAGAACAATATCCGAGTCTGGGACCATGTCAGGGCTGCTCTCGCTGGATATATTTTTAATATTTATGCAGACACGAGAAAAAAAAATGTAATAAACTAAAAAAACAAGTGAATTAGGCATGAAACACAACAGGATATTGCAGAGAGATTATGTTGTTTCCTTTTCGCCCGCATGTCCCTCAGCGCCTGCCTGCCATGCACAACAGCCAGAGGCCGGCTTTAATTGGAAGTGAAGGAACCAAATATATTTTCTAAAAGGTAGTAGAACTTTTAAGAGCCACCAAATCAGCCTTTTAATATGGAAGGAATTGACTTTTTTTTTTCTTTCCTTTTTTTAATTATATTAGCCAGGTACAGACGGTAAAGGCCCATGCAGGGGTCGGGGCACCGACTGTGCATAGTGATAATTACTTTTTCCTGCCAACACGCAGCATGAAGCAAACACTGTGCAGCTATAAGAATGAGAGATGCAGAGTTTATGTATATATGTATGTATGGAGAGTGTGAGGCAGAAAGAGGAGTGTTATGCTTGGATGTGAGGAGGGCTCTGCTTCATGAGCGCCTGCTGGAATCTACTGTTGGAAAGATAATAAAGGGATTAGTGCTTGTTCTGAGCACTTGGTCCTAAAAAAGAATGCCTCATCTGTTTCCTCTATGTGAATTGCTCAAATTCTTGAATGCCTTTGTCTATTACACGAGCACAACAAACACAAGAGGCATCAGTGCTTGTGGCCAAGAAGTACAGAAGCTCAGACAACAAAAATAAGGACTTGGAATGGGAACGACTGAAGCATGCATACGCTTTCAGACACACACACACACACATAAACACACAGGCGTGCACACAAGGTTTCCTATAAGTGCACAGTACCTACTTAAATCTGTATAGACAAAAACAAACACTGTCACAAATACACACCAAGGACCTGTTTATTTTCTCTGGCCCTCCAAGTTTATCTGCCGAATTCCCAGATCAACATACGTTAAATCCCTGCTGATTAGACGTGTTGATTCAAGCTTTTAAAACATTTCACATTTCTGTTTATCTTCTGTCGGAAAAGTAGAAGTGCAACCCCAACGTACTGTACACGGAATCAATACTTCCTATTGTGAGATTCGGTGGAAACAATATGCCCATTTTCACTTTTCTGCACAGCTGTGAATGTGTGTGTGCGTGCGTGTTTGAAAGAAGGGTGATCAGGAGGTTAGGGTGTGTAACGGAGTTTCACAGCGCCTCATGTCCGCAGACAGAGTCCAGCGGCTCGTCTACACTGAGCAGAATTGTTCTAGCGCTCACATATGGTAAACATCTCCGAAAACACACATAAACACACACACACCTCTACAGCGACACATTCATCTCTTCCGTATACACACGGAGACATGGCCCGCCCTGCTGTGTGTCACCCTAACGTTATAAATATGTCCGTGCAAGGCTCCAAACCGGCAACAAAAAAAAAGACAAATGAAAGCCTTTAATATGACACACACACCTAATGCAGAATTAACAATTGGAGCACGTACAGCGCTGCAAATTACTTCCAAGTTTCTAGTTCATGCCGAGCCAAGGAAGCAGAAACACTAATTCGCCGGAGTGACGCAAAACAGGGAGCAGCAACAGTTGAGTTTCACTCGCTTTGGCTTCACTCAGCGTCCGACTCAGATGTGCATTAACAAGTATCAGAATCAGTCACAATCAACGTGAGCGACTTGTCCGACTCCAGAAGTCTCTCACCTCGGCTAATTTTACGAACCACTATTATAAACGTTATTTAGAAAATGAACCTTCTTTTTTAGGGAAAAACAAAGAGAGCTTGAGATAAAACAGGAGCTGTAGCAATATTACAGACTGGGTTCTTCAATAATTAGGATTTGGATGGGGTTCCTGCACTTGAAGAGGACCGCTTCTGACAGGGGCTTCGGGGCGAAGCCGCGAATTGAGCAAGCGAATGTTATCGACTACATCCGTGGTTCCCTTTCTCCGGACTACTACATTTCTCCTCCTATGTTTAGCTTGGATATGAAGCCAATTCACTTAATACTTGTGGGACAGCTAAACATTTAAAGCTCCCATTTAAAGGGATCAAGTGTAGGCATTGTTTGGTTATGTTAACCATATGTGTTGGCTTCTCATGATCTGAAACCCTTCTCAAAAAACAGAGTGCTCGTGAAAATAAACATGGCTTCGCCCTACACAAATTGTGGACTAATTGTGTATTTGGACTAAATCATTCTTAAGGTTGGAGGGCTTTTTCCATTTGCTAAGGGGCGCGGGGGAGTGACAGCTTGACATTGATTAGTGTGTTGACTTGTGGAATTGGAGCCTTACCTGTAAAGAATACAACCCCAAATCTATTTATACTGACGAGGTAGTGCTACTCTTACAGCAGCTCACCAAAAAAAATATATATAACAATAATATCCTCCTATATATCCTCCTTTTAACGTGTTCCACTAAGGAATACAGGAATTACAATCATAAATGTTTCTCAACCAAAACAAAATAAAGGTTTCTGTTGAAAAGTAATCAGCAGTGAAGCAAGTCCGGTCTTGTTTTTGGACACGATGGACATGTATCTTGTTGAGTAAAAATCCTCTTGAGGGACTGTATTCCTTTATGAAATATGGGCTTGCGTTTAATTCAAACAAAAACAACCAGTTAACAGGTGGTTGCAATTATGGGACAAAGACACATAAGTAAAAATACAAATGTATTTATAAAGGAGTAAAAAAAGAGACGTCCAACTATAAGGGGACAAACCTGGTGTGCGTATGTGTGTTTTTTTTGGATGTGGTTGGTGTGGATCGTTTTTACAGGTTCGCAATGACTCACCATGCACTTGTTGGGTTTCTCTCCGGAGTGGACCCTCATGTGAATGAGCAGCTTGTAGCGGGCGTTGAAGGGCTTGTAGCGGCGGATGCAGCCGGCCCAGAAACAGGTGAAGTCCTCGCCTTTGCGCTGGTCGATGTGCACCTTCTCAATGTGCCTCACAAGCTCCTCCTGCTGCTCGTACGCAGCGCTGCAGTCGATCCAGCGACACACCTGCTTATCAGCCAGTGCTGCTCCTCCTCCTCCATCTTCTCGCTCCGGGGCAGCGTGGCCCCCCGCGGGGCCACCGGGGGACGGTTTGAGTCCCAGGGAAGATGCCGGCGCTGCTTGCTGACCGTGGTGATGCAGCAGGCCCCCGGAACCGGGCCCCGCGTATTGGTGCAGGTGGTAGGGCGGAGGCATGGCTGGGCGAGGCAGGTGGTTGGGGTGGCGGAGGTGCCCGCCGCGGCCGCTTAAGTGATGGTGGTGATGATGTTGATAGTGGTGCTGAAAGAGCTCGTCTTCGCTGGGGGAGAAGTCGTCCAGGGGCTCCTGCTTGAGGGCCGCCCCTGATCTCTGGCCCACGTCCAAGAGAGCCGCAGGGTCAGGCCCCGAATGTAGCGTCCCAGACATCAGGACCCCGCTCATCAGTAGCCCCAACCCATTCGAGCCGCCGCCTCCTCCTCCCCCGCCCGCGTCCCCCCCGCCGGCTCCCCCGGCCCTGCGGCCCTGCTGCATGGAGCCCTGCTCCTCACACAGCCCCTGGCCTTGCTCCGGCTCCACCGACGACACCGAGGAGGAGGACGAGGAGGAGGAAGAGAGGGACAGCAGGCAGGTGGCGGGCGAGGACAGCTGACAGCTCTCCTGTAGCGTGGCCAGCTGGGGGCTGCCGTGCGGTGGGGGCTTGTGGGGGGCTTCCCGGGAGCAGGAGTTGGAGGGTGGGGACGTAGAAGAGGAGGAGGAGGAGGAGGAGGAGGAGAAGCCGGCGCTGCTGGTATGGCTGGGCGAGAGGTTAGCGCGGAACCCGTTGACGCAGGCGACCATTGACATCTGGGAGGAGGAGCAGATGATGGCGGTGATATTGATCTCCTCAGAGGAAGTGGCGGTGGCCGACAGGGACCCGGTGACAGCAACGCTGCTGGTGCCAGCTGTGCTGCCGGACTGCGACGCCAGGGACAGGCAACGTCTCTTCAGACTGCCGGTGCCGAGCGGCCGCGCTGAATGACGGGAGCTGGTCGGGGACAAAGCCAGCGGGGAGGAGCCACCTTCATTATTAAACGGCTGCCCTGTGTCCCCTGACGCAGCGTTGCCGACGCCGCTCACCGTGCACATGCCGCTTGCGCCGTTGTGTGCGGCCGGGACCATCTCGTCCCTTGCCATCCCCAAACCAACGGCGGCCCGAGAGTTCTGAAAGCCGCCTGGAGACGTGCCGTGCACCCCCGGCCCCATGCTGGAAATCTTGTACCCCATCGAGTTTTCTTGTTTGATCGGGTAAGGGTGAGAGGACCGAGCCCCGTTGGCGATGCCGCAGCTCAGGGCGGGGGAGGCCCCTGACAGGGTCCTCTGGAAAGCAGGGGAGGTTCTACAAGGAAAGAAAAACAGAGAGGAATATGAGCGCCATTAGCTCAGTACCTGTTGACAGACGCAGGCTGGTTCATCCTTCCCACTAGCATCACGGCCACTGGATCTTTCTCTCAATTTACAAAAAAAAAAATCGTACCGCTGCCCTAAAAGTCTCTCATTCATCACTAGGGACATTAAAAGCAGGGCAGGGAAAACATGAAAAACTAAAACAGAAAAACATATGATTACAATTTATATTTTAAAAAAAAAGTCATTTAAGAGAATTACTATAGACAAATTCAACAGCAAAGACATCCATTAAAACGGAGAACAAGGAAAGTGCATGAAGAAAAGTCACAGTGCGATGCAAAAGAAGAATTAGGAAGGACAAGAAGTGAAGAGACGTGGACATTGAAGGACGTGTTCAGCGACATAAGGTGATGCCGGACTCTTGGTTGTATCCACTGCTTGATCCAAAGTGGTTTCATGAAGAAATGAAACAGGATCTTCTGCTAGTGGGAGGATATGAATGGGCATTTATGACTAAGAATAGAAAGAAGGGGGGGGCGAAGGATGGCTACTGAGACAGAGAGGCCACTGGCTAGTGTGACCATCTGACAGGCTTTGATGACACAAAGGGGTTAAACCCAACCCAACGTTGGGGATAAATAGGGAGTCACCTGTTTTGGTGGTATAATTGCGGTCTATGAAGGGGTCACCGTCTACAATACTGTGTGTATTATGGTGGGAATCTTCGCCCCGCTGAATGGGGAACCCAGGTCAGATTTCTCCATGCGTTGCTGTGATCTCCTACATAATCATTCCTGTCAGTTGGCTCATTATGGATTTTGTCCAAAGCCCCTGAGTGATGTGAGAAGAGCTCTCTTTTCTCTGGGCTGTCTCATGAAGGAATCGTCTTTGTCCTCCTCCTCCCGCCCCCCCGAGCACGCCGAGGGAAAAACGGAGCCGCCGATGCTCGGTAGGATTGGAGAAAGCCACTGGCAGGGTTTGTCATCGTTGTTGTTAATAAAGATTTCACCCCCCCTCCCTTTCTTTTCAAAAGCACCATTTCCTGTTTGGCTGTAGTGAAAATATTGAAAGACAATATGAGAGAAGTGAATGTCTTTCCAGAAGCACTTTCGTCCGGATAACTGAGGATGGAGGGACAGAAAGGAGCAGTGCAGAGAAGTTCGCTGGAAATTCTTTTCTGACTTTACCAACGGTAGTCGACGATTGCACAACAGAAGAATTGCATTAGTGTAACATAAATGTTGTACTTTGGACCCCCTCCGGTATGTCTTATGAGATTGGATAAAGCTTTCCAGCCACGTATGTGTGCATCTGATTCGCAACAGCGAAAATAATGAAAAACACATTGCACCTGACGCACGGTCAGTAAAACTACACTCGACATGCAAAACAAGAACGGGAGCGGAATGGTCAGAAAAACGCCAGGGCTGGTGACCGCTTACCTGCTGTTTTGGTTAAGGCCGTCCTGCAGGAGGAGGTCGGGCGCGGGTCTGTCGCAGTGGAGGCTCTGGGGGTACAGCCCCCCCGAGTGAGCCCCCACCGGCAGTGGCAGGCTCTGCCCACAACGCATCAAGGTGCCCTCGGTGTCACCCAGCTCAGCATCAACGTCCTTCTCTGAGCAGTAGGCGCCGTTCACTATGAAGGAGAGAACGAGGAGAATCACTGAACTGGCTGCTACGAATGACAAGTGTGTAGTTTATGCATAATTTGAAATGACATTGTTTTTTTTACTCAAATAAGATATGACTAGTACATCAGTGATCTGTGTCTCAAGTGAGCCAGTGTCGCTCTGAAATTAAAACCTGGCTAAGCAGAGTGGATGTATGATCTACTGGCTGCTCTGGAGGAATAATCAGTTTACAGTGGGACCCGTGCCATCGGTGACATGTTGAAATCTTATTAGATTATGCATATCCTCTAGAGGAATAATCGCTGGCTGCCACAACTTTGGTATCTGGTGATATATGGAGAGATCTTTGGCAAAGTTCAACTCGTGACTGTGAGACTAGCGCCAGAGAGATTAATTACCGAATGTTATTGCTGGGGTAATTGTATTCCAAATGACGGTGCATCCATTGTAGCAAAATAAACTATCTCAAATTAATGTGCCGGTTGATCCGTCCAGGAAGAGCGCCTCGCCATTGTATGAGTCAAGATTTTAAATTGCATACAATGCTTTTAAATTCACTATCAGATGCTTCAATTTCATGTAATCATTCTTTTTGTGTAAACAGTGACTTCATTGTTATATTTCACTCATTCATGTATTTGTTAGCGAAAATCATTCATTCTCAGAAGAAAACTCGACGAAAGTGCAGTGCACGTTGATTCAAAGTGGGACTTTCATTCATGGACTTAAATCGTGAAACCGAATACAAGTGTGATGGAAGAATCATTAATACCAGATTAATGTTTCAGAGTTAAGGAACATCTACAAATAATCTGTTTAGTGAGGGACATTTTAGTGTGTGTTGCTGAATGAAAATCTGCAGAGCTGTAGCACATTTGATGCCTCAGGGATGTAAAGGAGAGCATTTAATCAGGACTACTAGCTGCATGAATGTGACCAAAATTATAATAGAAATAGGGCAAAGGGGGATGAAAGTGACAGAGGGAGGGTGCATGAGGAAATATTTGCTGAGGGTAAGCCGATATCCCCACACACTCGTGTGTAGGCGGCCACGCGTCCCCTGTTCCAAGTTTCCTAACTCAATTCCTCAAATTAAATTTTCTCCTAACGATGTTATTGACAATGTTATCACAAACCATGAGCTATTATTAATAAAGTCACCATAAACACCCTGTACATGAGAGAGAAAATTATAATAAAAGGAAAAAAAAGAGAAAAAAGCATGGGAGGAGAATGGAAAGAGTAGAAAGAGCCTAAATGAGATAGATGTGGACACAGTCAAATATTTACCAGGAAAAAATAAAACAACTAAAGATATTCCAACATGAATAACAGATGGAGAGGGTGAGTACACAGCAGAATACGGAAAGGAATATAGGAAAAAGGTTAGAGGAATGAGAGAAAACAAGAGAACTTTGTGATCCGCAAACATCTTTTCACACATCCCTTCTAAAGTTGACGTAGCCCGAGCCGCTCTTGTCTTGTCGCGGGTCACGGCGGAAACACAAAGAAGCAGAGAAAAGACGGGGCGAGCAACGCAAACAGTCCAGCGTCGCCGGGGGACCGCAGGAACGACGCTGGTTTCACTCAAAGCCGTTAACAGAAGGCAAGACGTCTTTCAGCTCCGCTCTGTTTTCAAGCAATACAAATCATTCTGTTTATCAAATTCTGGATTGTTCTTTCCTTTTTGTTTTTCTTCTTCGTTTTTTTTCTCCCCCCTCCGCTTGTTGGCTGGGCATCCCCACCGGTTAGCATATACAACTGTGTTTCTGTGTGAAAGATTCAAGGCCCCGCTGATGTGAGGCCAAGTGTTTCCCTGCCTCAAGTCGGCAGTAATTCAATCAGGATGGCCCGAAGTGACATGAGTCATGATGGAGATGACTAACATCATCAGAGATTTCTTAATAAAGGGCCTTAACTGTCCATATGCAAGCACGCAATAACACAAACAACCAAATAAAAATATTGTCATCATAAATCAGTGGACGGACTGGCGCGCGCTCAACAAGGCCTTGACTGAACGCACATGCTCTTTCTCTCACACTGATATCAAAGCCACCACACACACACACACACACACACACACACACACACACACACACACACGCAGCCCGGTGAATGTTACACAAATTATGAGACAATGCTCTTTCTACTTCTGTTGCGCTGTTCCAAAATACAGAGCGGGAGTGTTTTGCCAGGAAAAGTCCACCCTGTAAATGAGTTCAAAACAGAGACAAGACAGAGATGTTCCCAGAGCACTGATTACCTGTCTGCAAGTTGTTCTGCTAAAACGGACGGATAATACCACCATTGTTTCCCATGCTTCTGGGAAAAATTCACTTGGAAGCATCTCCTCCCACTAAAACTCATTGAACACAGGTTGCACCGAGCATGCTTCGATGTGTCTTTTGCAAAACTCTGTGTCTCATATTAGGGCTCAAATGTCTGCATTGTTTCATTTCTGGTGCAGCTGCTTGTGTCCAAACTTGTATTTGGACGATATTTGCAAACATTGGTAGCTAATTATCCAACCGAGCCAACAAATTGATGTCAGCAGTGTGCTTTTCCCCCAGTGAATATATGTCTGGGGCTCAAACACCAAGCTAAGGTGCATGTTTTTACGTTAGATAGGAGCAGAGACACTAATGTGGGTTCTTTAGAGTTTGTGACTTTTGTATTGTCTTGTAGTGATGACTGAAAATGAGCAAACAAACAAGGTGAAATCTGATTCCATTACACCCATCACTATTGTAGCAATAAGTCAGCGTGAATGTCCGCCAGGCTGATTGCTGGCAATATGCTGCGTTATGCAAATGTGATTTATGCTTTTTTGTAAAAGAAAAAAAAGGTTTGGTAGATAAGATGTTCAGGCTTAATAATTCATACTTATTTTTAGGGAATTGGTAAAAGTCAGGTATAGACATTACTACACTATGCATCCTATTTGTTATTCCTGCTTATTCTCTTCAATCTATGCTTGTGTGACGTGGGTAATAATATTTTGAAATTGTATTTACAATAGGGAAATGGGCCGATTTGCACATTTTCTCATAAAGTCAGAAAGAAACAACAGACGAACACAAATTGACATGTATTTAAACCAACATTATCCAAAAGTGGCCACAAACGATTTGGATGTGAGCGTTTTGGGGGGATTTATGATTATACTGTAAATCACTTTAATGAATCAGCCCCCAAATATATTTCATATCTTATTTACTCTGGAACAAACATCGTGGTAACAGAACAGCAACGCGATGGTAAACAACCAGAATAAATCCTTTGCACATGTTATTTAAAGAGAGGCAAGGCATTACTCAAAAATGCACCTAGTTTATTACCCTTGTTTATCTGTCTGCTAAACCAATATAAGTCTAAACATGGATGGATGTTTTGCAAAGTATTTTGGCAGGTAGGCTGAAATGCTTGTGTTTTTTATGTTTAAATCAAACATGATATTCATCATGACAATAATTCCCCAGACAGTTGTCATTACATCAATTACAAAAGCTTTTATTACTTTCCAGACCTTTGTATCTTTCTGTTATCCACATGGTCTCCTATCATCATATCATAGACCCGAAAGTAAATTTGGTTTATATTGAATGTGCCTCGGTAATTCACCATTGAGCATTTCTTTGTGTGTTATGAACAAGAACGAAGAAGACGACAAGCAGCGGCCACAAGGGAGACGCGCGTGTGTGTGTGTGTGTGAGTAAATGAGCGAGACAAAGAGAGAGAGTGAGGTGACCAGAATTCATGGGTGGTCTGTTGAGCAAGGCAGCTGTGTGTTCATCATACTTTACATTCCTTTGGCTCTGAATTTGAAAAATGTCCATGTTATGTTCTGGGGAAAATTTGGGAATGTTAAAAAAAGGAGCATGCCTGTGTGATTCGTTGACATAATCATACTAAAAATGTGTTTTTTGCTTGTTCCTACGGATGGATGTTTGGGCTTCACTGTGTGAAGTTGTTTTTATATCCATTTGATAACAATGGAACATTTGTGCTCCCTAAAAAAATCCAATTTTAAGTGTCGCACAAGCATGATTTTTGCCAAATCTGATTCAGTAATCAACTTAAGAGTGAGTTGGAATATTAAAGCCTTCAGTGCACAAACACTAGCGATGTAGAATGTCAATTCTGGAATTTTTATTAGGGAGAAAGAGAAAATTTAATTTTGGAGTTAACACAACAGTTAAACTTCATTGAAAAAAAACATCAGACAAAAAAAGGGGAGTTGTATCTTATAAATGATAAAATGTAGATAGGAGGGGATCAAACTAAAATTATAATCTGTAGATACAGTAATATTTAAAAGAAATCTTTTCATTCATAGTTAATCCCTGCAAATTATGTATGGAAATCGGTGTTCACCTTAGAACAAGCAGTGTGGGATGCTGCTCTGACATGTACACAGTTGCAAGCATTCAGGCCCAATTAGCCTTCGTTGTGACGCTGTAAAGGCGTGAGATCAGGGACACCCGGGTAGAAAGAAAGAAAGACAGAGAAGGAGAGAGGCAGACCGGTGCCAGAAGCACCAGCGGCAAGTGTTCAGTACCGAGACCACGTACAGATGTGCTGGCTCATCATTGCAAACAGCCACCGATGTAAGCATTCCCAGCTAAAGACGTAGGCACAAATAAGGACTCTATTGTTATCTGCCTCTTAAACGCCCCCCCCCCAAAAAAAAGAAAAAATAACTTTGGCACAAAGGTGCAGCCAAGACACATCTTCCCGTTGATAACATGGTGTCTAATAATACTCTTGTTACATTTAAAGTGGTATCTTCCGTTCCATGAATGTCATGACATGGTATCTAATGCTCACTCTGCGTCCTCTCCTGTGTAATTAAAGTAGCAGAGTTCCCTTCAGAGAGCATCGCTACAGGATGACAGCAAACTGACAGAAGAAGAGGAGAAGCTAAATTAAAGGAGCGGCGTGCCAGCTCGTACGCTCCACTCCACATGACTACATAAACTAATGCTTCAAACAAGAGTGTAATTATAAAGGGATAAACGTGGTTACTCGAGAACTTGTTCTGGGACATGTATGATTGTTTCTTGGCTGCGGTTTTGGAGGGAAACGAGGTTCCAGTGCAATACGCCTGCTCTGATGTCATCCATTTGTCATGCTTCTTTCTTGTCAAAATCCCTCGGGAATGCAGCGCACCGAAGCCGCAAAACTCCGATGCATCATGGCCGTGAGTGGAAAGTGCTTTCTAATCCTTTTCCCACTGATGGATGCAGCCACTGTAACCATAGAGGCAGAAAAAAATAAGACAATAGACAGGAACAATGAATGAATGCAGACTCGATAATTCTTATAATTAGGGCACGACTCTCTATTTAGTGGAAGGTTTGCGGTCACTGTGACGGTGATTACATTGATTGTTGAACACGCTTCGCATGCTGGATGAATTCCACATCGGGGCTCATGGCCAGTTAGGGTGCGCTGTAATTGTACACCTATTCCGGCTGCCTGAGGGGCTGATGATCAGAGTCGTGTTCAAGTTCAGCCGTGTTGTGCCTTGGCTAAAAACTCCCTCCACTGACCTCAGTGACTAATAAATGACTAATAAAGCACAGCAGACACATGTCTCCAATCTTGCAGAACTTAACCCTACTGAAACAACACGGCTCGTATCCCAAGATACTCAGTTATGACTGCATTACCATACAAAGCATTCCAGTCTAAACAGTATTGAGGAGATCAAACCGCACCGTCACGTAGTTGAAAGTCTCTGTCGCTGTCTCCCTCAATGAATCTCTCTCTCTCTCTCTGGTATCATTATTTCTCCACAGACAACACCAGTCCTCCATCTGATCAGCAGATGGTCTGACTCTGCACAGCATTATTAAGTGTAATTGGTGGTAATCTGGGGCGATTTTTTATTTCGGTGACACTTCATTTTCTATAATTCTCGCCTCTCCCTTTTAAGTCACCTGAGCGCTGTGTTAAGTGCCAGAGTGAGACCGTGCTTGTGCCAGCGTTTAATGTGTTCAAGTCTTCGGAGACATGCAGGCCTGGATGAAAAGCAGATGTGCGGATGGATGGATGGTTTAGGGAGAGGAAAAGGGGAGCGATCAGAGGTGTGCTGTACTTAAAGCAGGAGGAGGCTGTTGGGGGCGGTGGGTATAGGGTAGGAGAGGGGAAATGGGATGTCAGGAGTGTGATGCAAACATCTGAACCCGAGGTACAACAAGCTGCCAAAACCGCAAGACAGATGCCTCTGGAAATCGAACGTGACACCTCAACTGGCCCCACTTTAGCTCCATAAATCATAACATTCAGCACTTAAACAGTTAATAGTGATCATTTTATTCCTGTCTGCCCCCTATACCCTCACCTGCCACGGTGCCCCCCCCCCTTCTCTTTCTTCCCTTTCAACATCAGAGAGGTCAACAGATACAAGTGTGCGACAGTAGGCTGCAGGACTTTGTAGAGGGATGCTCAGGTTGTGCGTCTTGTCCAGTGCAGATGTTGTGTATTAGCGTCCAAAGCCTTTCCCGGCTTCTCTGAATCTCATAACTCATGTCTATATTTGTGTCTGCGGCATAGGCCCGGAACTTATTTGTTTGCTTAGTAATGGATGTATGATTGAAAAACCTGGGGGCACAAGTAAATGAAAAATAACAATGTCTCGGGAAGAATCTCCTCTTAAAGCAGGTGTGGAGCGAGTGGGAGGAAGAAAAAAACTCTATTAAATTACTGTAGGAGCACAGAAATGTCAGTGTTTTCGTAGCAGGGATTACCAGTACCAGCAGACATGAGAACATGAGGTTAAAATCAATTTGTTCTGGCTGATTTTTTGGCGCTTTCAGTCAGGTACCTTTGTTCCTCCCTTTTTTTTTTCATGGTCAGCTTGGTCGCACAATAACCACAGTTTCGTTGCAGGAAAGTCGAAACACAAAAGGGACAAATATCAGAGAGAAGAGGAGGGGACTCCTGTGGCCAGAAGCATCCAGCTGCGGGCCTCGGCTATTTCTGGGCACAGTGCGGAAATATCTCACTTTAGCTCCAGATCTGTTATAACAATACAGAAAGCATTAAAATAACGAGTGAGCAAACGCTGAGAGCCCAGTCTTTCCAAACAAACATGTTTGTGGAATCGTCTGGTTGTTCATACTAAGTGGCAACACAGTTTCAAGTCACACTGGTCGCGGCGGTCGGTGAGTGATTAGCTCTCCCGCCTTTCGGAACAGAGGGCACATGTTGTGGGAAGCAGGCGTCCTCATAATGCCGAGCTCTTCAAATGGAGCACTGCTAACCACAGTCATGAACACAAACAAATAGTTGGCAGCTGACAACCACCCGTCCCCGAGAGCGCCCCGCCCGCCCCGTCCCAGGCCCGGTGCCCGCCGACGACCCAGAGGCCGACCGCTTCACCACACGGCTGGCAGAGGAGGCGCTGTGTGTCGGAGCCAAAACACAGCAGAGAGTGTTGTAGTGTTATGTGACGACACAGACACACGTCTCTTTCTCTCTCTCTCTCTCGCTAAAGGAGCCCCTTCACAGTCTCCTAAAGAAGGATCCACTCAATGCACGTGGTCATCCCCGATCACATCCCACAGCTTCCCCTCAGCCGTCACAGCCAATTATTTCTCCACTGCTGCCGTACGTGATTAACATAATTAAAACTTTTCACTTTGTGAATGTCACCACCTGGTGGTAGCACCTCGTCACTGGCGTCGCCTGTCAGGCCTTCCCCTCTGAGCACGGATGGATCCACGTAGGACAGTATGGTTTGAGAGGCAAAACCAGCAGATACTATAGGTTCAACCTCAGAGCTGCCAGAAGTCACGTACTGTGATTCCTTTATATGTTAATTAAAAAGTTTCCAACAGCACATAGGACTGCACTCAGTCAGAAACAAGTGGTTTTCATTTCTTCATTTGTCAATCTAAGAGGTTGCTTTATACATTTTGTCAAATTTGTGAAACATGTTTTATGTTGAGCTGTTTGTAGGTATTCTACTGAAAATACCTCTGTTCTCAGCTATGAAGGATCAAGGTGTAATTTTCATACAAATAAATACCCGTTTTGGCCTGTTGATTCCTAGCATTCCCGGTTAATGAAACCTTTTGTATGTTCTAAACACCCAGTGTAAACAGGTAAAATTACCTAATGTTCAGGAAGTGATGTGTTTATGTTTCCAACACGCAGGATGTTCAACAGAAGAACATAACAAATCATAAGCTGGAAAAAAGAAAAGGAGCAGAAACTCTTCTTCCACTCGTCTTAATCGCCAGGAATTCCAATGAAAAGTCCTACCCGAAGACACTGTTTGCAAAGCGACCTCTGGGTAGGGCAGCAATAAAAACCGCAGCAATGATTGATTATCACAAAAATAAGCAGATATTCTATCTTCACATCAAACTCTCTTAGAACATTTGTTAATATAACAGAAATGTGCACAGTCAACAAACCACATTAAAGCCGCTAGTAGCCACAACTCTATCCCGACAATCACTATCATAACAGGATTTTGCCCTCAAATCTGCACACTGCCAGGATCAGAATCGCAAAGATTTACCAGGAGTCCTCAGCCAAGCCACATGCTATAATTTGGCAGAAAAGCCGCACAATTGGCCAAACAGCATACCAGCTTGTATCAGTCGGGACCGTGGACTGACTTGATATACCGGCAGACTGACAGGACGTGATACACTTGGCTGGCGAGCGTGACGGGAACGCCTGGCCCGGCGACAGACACCTTTATAGGACTGGTGAACAACATGGTGGCGGAGCCAGGCCAAACCTCAGCATGGGATCAGGATGTGCTTCAAAGCCGAGACAAGAGGGTGCTCTGTTTGGGGAGGCGGCGGTAAAGTGTGATGTAGCCGGGTTGCAGAGTTTTGGGACTGCATTCGAAAGCGCCGCACCCTCGGAGAAATCGTTAAAGGTGCGACTGGTGCAATTCTCAACAGAATCCTGCAAGAACCGAGCTTAATAAAACAAGAAGTGTTATGATTTTTTTTTTTTTCCAATCAGCGTTTATTTGAAAGGTTTAGATCCAGAATCTGTGTCTGTGTACATATTACTTCGCCTGTGTTTTTGTCTGTGTGTGCTGCGTTCACTCATGAGAATAACCAATGTATATAAATCTGCTGTAAAAAATAAACACAGGGATTTAGCGCAGAAGCGGCGTTTGCCCCTTTTTGCCCCTGAATAATAGGCCTCAGTTTGTCCATGTGCCCGCTCCAGTCGTATCCAAACACAGCAAGACGTCCCCCTGAAACCGAAGTGAAATGAGATCCGTTTGTCAAACATCAGCACAGCCCTCTATTTGTCAAAATTACTATGAAGGCACTAAACCTGTACTGCTGATAATGGATGGGTGCTGAAGAATAACTTTTGTTAACTAAAGGTCAAGAGTCAGGATGGCTTTATTCACATTGGCGCATTAGACTCATGCCGTTGTTTCTTTATTTATCTTAACAGTAAAAGTCTGGTGGCACTAGAGGGAAAGTCAAGGGAGCATCTAAAGTCTGTATACCCTCAATATCTCTACTAATTTAATAGCGGCTCATTCAATAGTTGTTGAGATATTGATATTGGACCAAAGTCTGACCAACAAAGCAACAATCCAGTCAACCAACCAATAATCCCAAACACTAAATCCATGCCGCCACCATCATGACTGAAAATAGGCAGGAATAACTCTGCACAAAAAGTTTCACTTGGTTTCTCCTAAATCATGTCCTGGATTATTTCAGCCAGATATTGTGCCGTCTTACTGTACCCCAGTTAAAACAACATTGTTAGCCCAGCTCATCCCTGCACCAGACAGTGGTCGTTTCATTTCGGCCTGAGAGGCTGTCAGTACAAAACTCACAGTGCTCCTTCAGTCCTCTGCAGCCAGCACCCAATATTTACAAGCAAACCCAAATCTGTGAGAGAATTCGATTGAACACAGATGGCAGGAAATTCCTCTGAAATGACAGTGGCCAAACTTAACCACAGAACATGAGAATATCTCCGTGTAGCAGATGCACCGAGGCCCATCTGACAGATCGTCTCTTTTCTTCTCGCCCAGCACCGCCTCCTGCCATAGATTATGATTCGACAGGAACAGAGATTTATATGACTTCTGTAAAACAAGTGATCAATTTGCAGCAATTACTGTATAGTTTTTAATGGTTTCGGGGCAGCGGTGGGAGAGAAATAAATGAATAGTTAGAAAAACGTCTGGAGGAAAATTCCCTTGATGGTCGGTGGTCCAACTGAGAGGCAGAATTTAAGTGTTGGTAATTAGATCACATTTGAATGAGGAAACATTTGAAAATGATTATTTTGTTACCTACACACTGTGCACATAACCTTCTGTTATTCTCAGAAGGGATGCTAGTTGTTTAAAACGAGGGCCAAACCAGATGTTTTGGGAAGCAAAAGAGGAATCCGATTTCACTTCCTACTTCTTTGTTACTTTTTGTTGTTTTAGTGCAGGAAGAATAATGGAATGTTACTTTGTGAAAAGGATATGTTCAAAGCATGCATAGTAATTGCTTTGGCTTTTGAAGTTTCCGGTTTAAGTTGAAGCCAGTGCTTCTCCGCTGTGTCCGCCATGAATATTAGCTAGTCAGGATAATTAGGGGTTAACTCGGCCCCAAAATGCAGTGCTTTGAGGAAAATGACTTTTTCAAAAGTCCACAATTTGCTTTGACAGCCGAGGCAGAGAGGGGAAGCTTTTATTTTGATTTGATTATTGGTGTTGTTTCATGTCGTCGGTTTTCCAAACCTGCAGAAAGTAAGTTGACCCGCTCAAGCAGAAGGGACGAGATCTGTCAGCGTGTGCAAAGCAAATGTATATATGACATATGACAAAAGAGCAAGTATATTATAACAAGGAACTCTAACTTTATCTGATAAAGCTGTATGAAAAATGTATTGTTTGATTGGAATGACTTAGCAGAATGGTCAATGTTCTCCAACTGTTTTCAACTAACAGTCAACATCTGCCACCAAAGAGCTTTAGGTTGAAAAATGACCATAACCCAGGCTGAAGCGGGACCTCCTCCAGGACTCTAAGGGCACCACAGTATCAGGGTTTTCATGAATATACAGAGTAAATAAGAGAGGGCCCCAGGTTTTCCACTGAGAAAACCTGTGTTGAGTTTCAAACCACACATACCTAAGGAAGTCAGCAATACCATTCTTTTATTGTGTGGGGAGTCCTCATTCAGCGAAGACTTTGGCACCGGTGAACCCCCCCCCTCCACAACCCCCTAACCCCCTAACCCCATACCACCCGCAACCACACACTCACAAACACAGATCACACACACGGCAGAGACAGGAACATGCACTCCAGATAACTCGAGCTGGACATTATACATCACTTGACATCAAACAGAGCTTCATAATGCTGCTGTGAGGAGGAGGAGGAGGAGGAGGAGGAGGAGGAGGAGGAGCTGGAGGGGGCCGCAGTTCATAGTCCGCCCCTCATCCCACTCCAACCTCAGGAAGAGCACACTGTTGGCCACCACTTGAGAAGTGATGGCATGACTCCTGAGCTCCCGCAGTTACTGGGACCGAGGCGCTGTGGGGCCTCTAAAAACCCCAAAACGGTACCGAATGACACCTATGGAAACACTTTCAATCTTGTGCGGTGGGAGGTCAATATACAGCTATTTACACAGACAGCAGCCCTGCGTGTTGGAACAGACAGGGCCACCATCAAAGAGCTTTATGAGCAAATATATTCTCACAGCGTAAGCATTTTAGATGTCCAGGCATTAAAGCCCTCCCGTGTTTTCCCTTCTCTTGTTTAATGGCTGCAATAAGATTCCTGTTATTATGATTTCTGCCTTTCGCCGCGTCCCTTCGCCACGTGAGCCGGCCGACAGTTACGGCCGATGCGAGACGTGAGTTTTGTCTCAGTAGTGAAACTATTTGGAGCGCTGTCGCTCCGTTTGACTGTGGGTCAGGTCAAACACCCACAGGAAAAATAACAGTGCAAAGAGAGATCGGTATTTTGGAGATTTGGTACTTTAACAAACAAACGATTTTACAGCGTATCCTGACAAGTGGAGGACACAGTCGATAGACCGCAAGTGCCACTCGCAACAGAACATAATATCATTATAATCTATCATCATCTGTAGACCAGGAACGTCATCTAAGGTGAGCTTGTATTGAAAATAAATGAGGATTATAACAGACAAAAATCTCCAGTTCATAGCCTGTTTTTAATAATTTCAAACTCTGTATATGTCCAGAAAATTCAGACACATTATTTTACACATTTATAGACAATTTCAATAAATAGTTCCATAATTTTTTTAAAAATGACCTGAAACTATGCAACTGATTAATTCATCAGTCAATCATTAACTATTTTGTTTTAATAAATTTTATGTTATTATATAATAACTATAATGTTTATATTTTACATAAAAGAAAATATTTCAAATTTGTGATAAGGTTTTTTCAGGTTTTTCAATTAATCACTTGATTAAAAATTGCTATATTGACAATAATTTACAATGTTATGTTGTTAATGATTATATTGACGTATTGTAAATTGCAAACCACATGGGATCTTTTTTAAAGTGAAATAATCATGCAACAGAAATGACAGTAACAGTATATTTATAATAGTCTGATAAATTAATCCATGCAGTATATCAAACAGAACGTATGCATACATTATGTCACATATCTGAAATGAGATCACTTAATTATGTAAAATATAAAATGTCATGTAACTAAGAAAAAAAATGTTCATATTAATTTTGAATACTTGCATTCAAATTAACTGACATAAATGCAATGCACACCAATGCAAAAATTACTAGAGGCATTTTACAGCATTCTGTTAATCCAAATGTCTTCATTTACTCAAACAGGGAAAACAGAAAATGACTTTAATCAAACAGGAGCAGGACCATGATTAAACAGAACCTGTGTGTGCTGAGGACACATTGATACCTCCAGTAACACGTTAACAGTATGTTGGCAAGGTGGAAAACAACAGCAAACCCCTAAATCAAATACAGATTGCTCCGAGTACTGGATTGATTAACCTGAGCGTGATAAACTCAAAGAGGAAAAGCGAAGGTTGAGAGCTGAACGTTTTTTGGACGTGTCTGTGGTAAGAAGGAGCCTAATCAGACGATAACAAGCTGAAATAAAGAAATCATTCTTCTTTTCGATCACTTGGCCTTTACCATAGTGTGTTGTTTGGCTGCTCTTGGCCTACGAGTGTAAGAGCTGAATAAAGTGTCAAGCCTTTCACATAACCTGGCATTCATTGTGAAGCCCTTTTACGAACCATAAAAAATATTCATTTCGCCCCTGACCTGTTTTCCAATATAGTCTCCAAACCCATACAAGGGTTTGCTTTTCATTTATTTTTATTTGAAGAACTTTGAAATGCAAATGTTTGTTTCCTTGCATGTAAAAATTGAGAGAAGCCATCTTAAAAGAGAAATTTGATGTGAAATATGAATTCTGGCCATTTTACATCATCCTAACATAAACATGCGGGTTCTCAGTGCAAGTCTTTTTGTGCTGTTAAATGAGTGTACTTTGGCACGCTGCAGTGTACATATACCGATGCTTTGCCTCTCTAGCTGGACTCCCTTCATGGCTCAGAGCTCTTGAGGCTTGTAGAAGACTGGCATCTTTACAGTGGCCCAGATTGCCCATATTTTCATGTCAAATGACAGGTCTGGCCCTGTGAAAGTGGGCGCTGTGGTGAGCTGCATTTACATTTACAGTTAAAGCTATCAAGGACATAGATAACAAGTCCTATTGACTTTTGCAGAATTGTGGGTTTTTTCGGGGCAATACGTTAAAGGTTTCACCAACTGTGGCCTTTTTCCATCCCTCCAATGAAAGTGCATCCTTAAAATTCGACCGATTCAGTTTATAGCTGCTGTTGAACTTCCAATTTTTTTTGTAGCTGGAACAAAAAGCAGCATTCTTTAGAACAATGATTGTGTTATTGTAAAAATTGTGGAAGATTTATTGTTCCCAGTGTATCAAATCATTCTCAAACATTCACAAATAATAAAAAAAACACATACTGGCAATTTATACTGGACGCTACTACTAGTACTCTGCCATTTCTGTGCAATCAGATATGAGTAACAAGATAATCAAAGCGCCGCAAACACATTAAAAATAAACTTGAATTATTCATCACTAACAAGAGCTGCTGAAACCAATTTAGGAAGCATATAAAGCTCAGACTGTAGCGGAATTTCACAATATCTTCTACATCCGAGTCGTTCTAAATACAACATAGTTGGAAAATTCAAACATTTCTCAAAACGACAAGTTACAGCAGAAGTAGTGATGTTTTATTCAACATGTCAGGCGTGCCAAATGCTCTATGTACAAAGTGGGACCCCGTGCCTGAGCCTGGCGAGAGGCCTGAGCTGCATGGTATTTGTTTGAAGCCCAGAGCGGTCAGAAAATGTGTCTGAGGGATCACATAAATAGTGACAGTGTGAGAGAAGACGAGGCTCTGGCATGTGTGACAAGCATAATCAGTCGTGTTGTGATGAGGTGCAACAGGAAATGTGCTTAAAGGGCTTCCTTAGAAATGTGGGCAGTGGGATGGGTTGGGGGAGATTGAGAAAGGGACACGGATGAAACACAAAGACTGGACACAAGGGCCTCCTTTTTATACTTTTTACCTAAAAATATTTGTTTTGCTTTATCAGTCGAGTAAGTTGGCAGGAGATGGTTTGATGATGTAAAGTTACAATTTACAGTTTACAATTTAAATTGCATTTAAAGTGTTGTATAAATACTGTCACATGTTTTAAAACACTTAGATTTACAGAGAAATTCACAGAGCCCGTATTCAGAAACTGTGCCGTAACATGAATTGTCATTAATTTAAATGAGACAAACACAAAGTGTCCTGTTGTTTCTTGAGTTCCAGAGAGATAAGGATGATTTGGGATTTAAAACACAAAAAGGGTCAGTGACAAATTGTGGTTGGCAAGATGAGAAAGTCAATTATTTAATATTAAGGAGCATTTGTCAGGTTGCTCCAAATGTACATTTTGTGTTCATGTTGGTCTTATTTAAAAGTCAATATCTATCATTTGTTTTTACAAAAATCTTGGCTTTTTGCAATTTTTTTTTTTTTTTTTTTTACATAAAATGTCAAATGGTGCAACCAAAAAAGAATGATAAGTTTTTAATATTTAATCCACCTAGAATATAAAACTAGTTAAAAGCATGTGATTTTAATTTTTAAAAGCATTTTTTAAAGGGATTAAGCTTTCTGCTACCACGTTTTTAGGGCTAAACCACATAACATTTTTGTCATTCTCCCAAATATATTTGCAAAAGTGAACCCTAATTTAATCACAGTCTGAGCGTTACAAACGCTAACAGGGAGTAAAGAAAACATCTCTGTTTGTTGCGCTATTAAAGTTTTCACGACTCAGCAGCATTGCTAAACTTTCTATTTATACGGTTCTTTTCCATCTTGGAGAACAAAAGCACTTATCTCGGAAGATAAAATCGACGATTAAAACAATCAAACTCTGCCCGACCGGCGCGCCGTCGCACAGGCCTGTGCACACTTAGCGTGTCCTGTATCATCTTACCAACCGGTCCTGAAAAGCCTATAACACAGTAGGCCTGTGTGTTCCTCCGCGGAACAGCAAACACACTGTCAAACTCCATGGAGCGCTGCAAGACGCGCCGGGCTGTGTAATGCTGTGGAACATGCAGCAGGTATTTGTTAGTTAATCAGCGTTCGAATTAAGCGGGGAGGCTCAGTTTGTGTTCAGGAGCAGCGGGCCTGTTTTGACTAAGCCCTCTCAGCGAGGGCCCGGTCATGGAGACTCCCAGCATTTGTAAAAGATTAGCGGCCTAGTCCTGATGTACTGAGCTCGGGTCAGGCAGAGTGCAGCGCTCGGACACGAGGCGAGCTGCGCCCTATCGCTCCCATCTGCGGCTCTCACACAGCATATCTACTAATCCGGGTACATGAGACACACTGAATAATGTGATTAAAGGTTTTTGAAGCGGGGCTCGGAGTTCGCTGAGGGGAGAAGAAATTGTTCCTTCAGGAAGCGGCATTACCCTGTTTGACAGACGCTAAGGTAACGCCAGAGATGCACGTACGCTATCGACAATAAGCAAATCAAGATTGCACGGTTAGGTAGAAGCTAGCGTTTTGTACTCGACGGGACATCTGGGCACAATCGTATACTTTCGGTGTCATGTTTTGGTCAGCTTCTATTGCACTAGGGGAGTAGCGTCAGATGTGAATCCCTGCAGTCGGGGAATCTACACTGAATAAAGGAATAACAATAGTCCACACGCTCTCAGCCTATCATTAGCCAAAAGACTAAATGAAAACCAACTGTGTGGGAACAATAAAATAATTTGTCAAGGGAAAAGGGTGCTGATAAATCCTGCAAAGCATTTTCCAATTGGCCGAGGCCCCGCTGCATTGAGCCAAGTGCTCAGCACCTGGCTGTCACAGCTCTGACGCTGCCTAATTCATATCAACTTTCTAACACATGCCCATTAGATCACTGTTGATACGGGCCGAAAGTGCCTGATTAAGGTTTTTATCGGTATTAGTCAACATGTGAGCTGACTTTTTAAGGGCAAAAGTTAGATCAACAGAAAGGGGAGAACAGGGGGATGTTGTTCTCCTTTCTTCACTTCCCCTGTCCGTCCACTAAATTTGTGACTCAGCTTCAGTGAGGACATACTGGGGAAGAAGCCAGGTACTCATCTTAAATATTCTTGTCAAAAACTCAGAGTGATATATATATAAGAGACGTTTCCTGCCACGGGAAAAGTTTACTGAAGCCGTGTGAACCCATGTGTGTTGTCTGTGGGGATCCAAGAATCTCAGCGTAGCACTTTTAAGGTGAGTGAAGCTCCTCTGGGTTTTGGGGGGGGGGGGGTTGTAAAAGTCAAGCCAGATCAGACAGCTACGCGCTGGTTCTCATTATGTCCGCATCTTCACAAGTTCCATTTTTAACATAACCCGCCCACCTCCACTACGACTAGTGTTATTAAAGGAATCAATGTCTGGAAAGTCAAACAGGGAAGCGTTTTATATATTGATAAAAACAGACATCATTCAAGCACAAGCACAAAAACACATGTCTCCTCGTGTCCCAAAGCAGTTAACAACCCCAATAATTCTTTGCGCATTAATAGGGCTGTTAAAAATAAATATTGGTTGCTCAGCATTTGCTTTGCCAGAAACTGAGGTCGCTCACTTGGAAAAAAAAATGAATAAATAAAAAGTAACAAGGTCGCGTGTCCCATGTTGGAATCATGCAACGACCTGTGCTGCAACCAGTGTCGACTGGTGTCGCAACACATTTCATCCTCAGGCCCAAAAAGCCGAAAACAATAACATTCTGCACTGCAATGCACTGTATTAACCTCTTATCTGGACTTTTGTGTCAAATCTCTGCTCTAATTAGCTGGATTGTTCCTTCTATTGCAAAAAAACAAAACTTTTATTAACTTTTCAAGGTTTTTATGCTCAGAGTTCATGAACAAGTCAGTCCTGTCCTCCACTTTGCCCCAAACATCAGCCCTTATTCATACGCTGTCCAAATCTGACCCCAACGAAAAACTGCCATCAACAAGCCACATAAGATTCTAAATGACGAACATGATGTTTGTGTTAGGTATTATAGAAGCCGACTTCTGGGTCTTGAGGGGAATGCTAAGCATGTTAATGAAGAGTGAATACTGAGGCTATTACTCAGTGTAATGTGGATCCCTTTAACACACTAATTGAGCTGCACAGACCACATACATAAGCCTTAGTTCAAATAGAGAAAAAGGGTCCCTACGTTTAATCTTGGCAACTGTAAATCAGAGAAGAACAGAGGGGATTGTCCTCAGCAAAACAGCTTACCGCCGAATTATTTTCTCATTTAGCATTACAGGATAACACTGCCAACAAAATATAAACTCCACAGCCTACTTTCAAATGCAATTTGATGCAGAAAATAAAAAGCAGACATAGACTACGGGAGCCAAGAGATAACAGATGTCTCTTTCCAGTGGAAACTTCTGGCCAGAGCGACCAGCTCATTGATGAGATGCGTTTTTTTTCCAGTTCCAGAGGGTGAAATCTAGCCGACATCTCTGGTAGGCAGCGACATCAGTACAGTAACCACAAGCCAAATTCATTCCTTCCTTCCTTCATTCATTCATGCCCCGTTTGGCAGCCAGGCTGAGGGATGGCCTGTGCCATAGGCAATATAGGTGGTTGGATGGGGCGCACAATTTTTTTTTTTTTTTTACTTTAAAGAGAACAGTTCTGCCGGGTTCATCTCCAGGTGTGGTGGATTGTCATGCTGGATGATCCTTGAGTTCATGGAGAAAACTCCAGGAATCATCAGATTTCACTCTCCCCTTTATCAGATGTCGTCAAACACATCAACACAACTGGTTTTCATGAAGCCGAGAACTCTCAGAAAGAGCGGTTCGACTTTCAACAAAACCTCACAGAAATAACACAAGAAAAACATGTTTGCTGCCCCACAGCAAATCGGAATGACATTAGTGATTCCTGAACAGAAAATGTTCCCACACAAACGCGTTGCACTTCACAGCATCACATCATGGGAAATTGCATCTTTCTTATCACATGTACCATCTCCTTGCTCTGCCCGCTGAAAAACAGCCTTCCCTTTAAAATATAATTGTCTGTGTAAAAAAAAAAAAAAAAAAAACGTCTGTAAAAATATCCCTAAGCATTACAGATCACAGTACTGGCAGGGGTTCTCAAAACTTTATTAACATCCAGAGTCGGGCTGGCGAGGCTCCCAGCTCCCTGCAACCTGGACATACATGCCCTAACCTGAGCAGGGCACCCCCTGCAATCGTCCACTTCCTCACATCTTGCAGCGCCGCGCTGTCCAGGTTTGCTATGTGTAAAAGTTCCTACAAAAGAAACATTTTGACAAAACACCATCTGTGTTACAGCAATGCCGACACTGGATGAACAAGGTGATATCACTCTCTGCGCTGAACTTTAGAGGACCGGCCCTCAAGCAATATACACTATAATAGGTTATGACTCAAACATTTGCCTGCCAGTGCTTTAAAATATATCCTTGAAAGAATAATGCTGGAGATATCGACTCTGTGTGATGAAACTTGGCTCTCCATCCGGGATAATAATGCTTACAGATCTGTATCTGCCAAGATGTAGTGCACATATGAATAGCAGAGTCCAAATAAGCAGAGTACAGAAGCGCAAGTAGTATACTCAGGGTTTATGACTGATGTCAACCCGCAGACAAGCAAGAGCAAAGTGCTTTTTTTTTCCTCCTCTAAGCAACTTTTATATTGTCTCTTGCCTTTGTGCACTTATTAGTTCTGGTAAGCAAGTTAATTCAGAGCAGGGTCTGGATTGCATTGCACATGACGAACAAGTAATTCTTCCACAACGCCGGGCCCCTATTAACAGGCACTAATAAACTATATAAACTGCACTATTAGACTTTATAATGTCTTTCATAGTCCTCTGGGACAGCGCCAGCCAATGGTGCGGTGAGCTGCCGGGGCACTGCCCCATGGCAGCTTCCTGGCAGAGACGGCTGGAGAACAAGAGGGAGGATAAAACTCAAAAGCTTTTTGGCTGCGTGCTGCTCCTGCCCTAATGAAGGCACTGAAGCAGTCCAGGCATCGCATCACATCTTGCCCGTTTGTTTTTCGACTACTCGATTGAAGCCAATCGATAATTGGCTGATTAATCTCCGACATGACCAGCGTTGTAAAAAAAGATGTTGAGCATTCAGAGTTAAAAGTACTACTGTAGCAGTTTTTAAACGGTGACCTGTTCACGAAGCTCTGATGCATTCTTAGCCATGATTGTGTGTTGTGAATATTACTCACATGTTGACCTCAGCTACGTTATGATAAACTGATGAGAGTAGAATACCCTTTAGTGGAAAAAATGAAGAGGAAGCCTCCTTCCGATTGACTCAGATGACCAAATTTGCCCTTTCTGCTTATTTAGAGTTCTGATGGCTACCTCTCTCTCCCTCTCTCTCTCTCTCTCAGTTTCACACTCCAGCTGACAGCTGCGAGGGCCCGGTCCGCTCTCGGCCCCTCTCTGGCAGCGGCGGCCCAGTGGCGGACGGCCGCTTTAACTGCCGCAGTCAGAGTGGAGCGGATTTTTCTTTGATGAAACACAGCAGCGTCGAGCCAAGAACAGCAAGTGGCACAGCCGAGATGTAAATCAAAAACCCACCCGTGTGCTAAGTCATACACGGAGAGGTCTGCAAGAGGAGTCGCTGCTGTCTGAAAATGCATGAGTAATACAGGCTCTATAGACATGCGGTCAGCTGCAGCATGCCTGTCCAAACGAAGGAGAAGCCCCTTGCGTCGTTGCTGCAAACAGTTAAAAGGTAAAACCAATCTGGTCTAATTCACAGGATCTGGCAGCTCAATCCCCTCATCAGTGAAAGTGTAGTGTGTGAAACTTCGTAAGTACTTCTCAAGGCAAGGTTGGGGCTAAAAATACACTTTTATGATGACATATTTGAGCCAACTCTGCAGCTTTTTCTTGATTAAGCTGAGCCCCGGAGCACATTTCTTCTGGTATTCCAGAGATATTTCGACACTTACTCAAACCAGATCATATTTTTGCTGTGTGACTGTTTGGAGTCATTGGCAGAATCCGCAGGCTCTCGAAAGTCAGAATGCCTTTGGTTACGAGCGAGATGCCATAGTCATACCACACTGGTCACATAAGAATGAGAACATTTGACCCGACTGACACTGGCTATGTATATGGAAAAGGACAGCGGGGAGGCACCAGTGCTTGTTTTTTTTTTTTTTTTTAAGATTGAGCCTGTTTGTTTGTGGGTTCCTACAGGCACATGTTCGTTTTGCAACTTCAGAGGACCATTCGGGGGATATTCAGCACAACCAGCCATAACCTCCCATAAATCCTCCTCTCGCTCTTTGAATCCGACCCCAAGGCGAGTTGGTGCAACACTCGTCTCTTCCTCGGCCACTTATCTCCTGTTTCCACACACGTCATGTGTGTTCCTGGCCAACTTTGATCGAGGTGAATCAGCCAACCAGATGCCAGACCAGGGGTGTTCTACTGCTCTCCCTCTCTAGTGGCTGTGACTCAGGAAGGGCTCTCATTCCATTACCGAGCATTCGCTCCTCAGCGTTTTCTCAGGCCAGACGGAGGTTTACGGGAATACCGCTGCGGAATCATCACGGGCCTCGGCTTTATGAATCAATGGAACATGCTGCAAACATTACACCCTGCAACACCCTTCCCAGGCAGCACCCTCGCATTTGCCCATAACTCACCGCTGAGCTCATACTAGACTCAAAAGACGTGGGCTGAGCCTCTAACGTTGGATCATGGGAATTTACAGAATGGTGCCTCCTGAAAAGATTGATCACCACACTACGTTGATATACATGTCACAGGCCCACAGATACAGTTTGTTATGTGATTTAGGCTTTACTAAGTACAAATTGACAAATAATACCAAAAAATGTGTGAGATAACACTTTCACTATCTGGACAACCTCCTAAGTCAGACTAAGTACACCTCACAAGTTCAATAAAAGGTTGTATCTTCTTTAGCGGCAGCAGCAGTGAAATGTTTCCTCTGAGGGTTGATCAGTCGTTCACAACCTGTGGGAGGACAGCTGCTTTAACCTGGCCTTGCCTTGATCGACAGTGGTGTCGGGGTTCTCCGTTACTGTCAAACTTTAACCACGCTTAATAGAGTGATATTTTAGCGCTCAAGTTGACTTATTCTCTTTGCCAGTCCACAGAGAACAGAGACTCCTGTGCAGCAGCAGCAGCAGCAGCAGCAGCAGCAGCAGCAGCAGCAGCAAGAGTTCGCTGTTCTTTTCAGCGACGTTCCAGGGAGTAAAAAAAAAAAGTGGGCATTTCAGCTTCCTGAGTATTTGAGGATTCAGCAGACTTTGATTTCCTCACACACAGCCAAATGCAACTTACAACAACGACATAAAAACAGAAAATATCAGATTTGTCTTGATATTATTTATTTATTACATCACATTGTGAAATAAACATGGATTTTACTATTCTTCTTAACATGTTCTTTACCAAGATAAAAATCTCAGTCATCAACTCTTTAACCAGGCAATGACACCAAGTGAATCATTCATTCAGTAGTCATCCTACGGCACAATATCATCATATTTCTTTAATTGACTCCACAGACGTTGGATGTGCAATGGTCAGCAGCACTGACCTGGCACTGAACAGCAAAGACTGATTTAGGATGATAAATGATCAACATTACACCTATGATTCAAATTGTGGCGACAACACACGTAAATATCTGTACTGCAACACTTGCTGACCCACAACAATTCAAACAACTTACAATATTGATTTTTATAGACTAAGATCTGAGATCCAACAGAAAGAAATATGACCTAATTATAAACCTGAATTACAGGGCAGTTTAAGAACGTTATAGCCACTTGAAACGGCTGAAGAAAACATTCTCCAAGAATTACAGCTATATAAACATTTTATATGACACAAATCTGCAGATATGTGGTCTCAAGGCAACTAACCAAACAGATAATTTAAGCGTGAGCACCAGCAGGTTCGACGGAACGCCACATTTTTTGATGACTTAATAATACATATGTATTTTTAGAAGGTCGAGGGATGTCAAGTAATCGCCTACATTAGGTGACTCATATAAAGAAAAATGTTACTGAGCTTTCAAAGATTAAGTAATGAGCATTTCCATCTATTGCCAATTGCCTATTCTTCTTTTCTTTTAGAATTAATTAATCTGCCAGTTATATTCTCAATTAATCAATTTATAGCTAATTTTATAAAATGTGGCCTACAATCATGTCTTCATCCAACATGTTTAGTTTATGATGATGATAATAATGATGTAAAACAGAAAATAGCAGAAAGTCATCATGATGGAAGAGAGGAAAGTATGCTTGACATTTTTTGTTTTCCAGAAAAATGGCTCAAATGACTCAGCAACAATCAAAAGAGTTGCTGATTAATTTGCTGTCTTCTTAGTTGTCTCAGCTTTACTCACTTCTAACCAAATAAATAAACAACATGGTTTGATTATAATAATCGTTTTTTTTTTTTGGCTGAAAGCTACTGGGAAGCTGCTATTACGCGATCGACACAGCAGAGGCTCAAAGTGGTGCTGCACTGGTCGGTTGTTTCTCATAACAGCCAGATTATCACCCCACAGTCTGACGTCTAGAAATTCTGCTTGGGGGAAAACACAGGAAACTAAGTCAGTTTGAGGGAATTCAACAGCGGTGCCAATGCCACTTCACAAAAAAAAAAAAAAAAAACAATGCGCTCGTGTATGTGTGTGTATTCATAGGAGTGTGGGTATGTCAGCGTGTGGCATGTGTGCACACTGTGTGCATTCAGCGTGCACGCTGGCACAGTGTCACATACATGCAGGTGTGCATGATGCATGCATAAAAAACGTATGTAGTGGCTTATAGAAAATAAGCTGTGATTGTTGGCAAGCAACGACGCGGAACAGCCATAGAAATGTAAAAAAAAAAAAGTTCCAACAATGATCCAATCCAAAAGTCCATTACTCATCTCTTCACGGGCCGAATCAACAGACAAACCTCTGCATTTATCTGAGAGACAGACGAGAGAGTGAGGGGCTCCAGCACACTCCTCTAACTCAAACATTTTCCACAGAAAAGCTCACGGACTCCGCAGCATCGTTGCGGCCAGGAGAAACTTTAGCAAGGTATCAAATGATGCTAGAGTACACACTCCATTCAAACCTGATATTCTTTTTCAAGAGGGGTTCAAGTGTTTTTCTTTGCAAGCTAAATATTTTCTTTGCTGGTGGGCACTAATATTTATAGCACAGTGGACTCGCAGTGTGAGGATGATCAGCCGCTGTTCCAAGTAACAGCAATGGTTTCACGCAGGGTTTCCTAAACCTAAGCACCAGGTGTGTCATAAGGCTCGCTTTCTACATAGGAAAAAAAGGCCTCCAATTCTCACCGGGAGCGAAAAGGCGCAGGTATTTGTGCGGTCGGGATACCAGGCCTGTAAAAATGAAATGAAATCCAAGGTCTGTGTCGACCTTTACAAAAGGAGGCAGAGCTCCTCGCGACACGAAGGCACTTTGACTCTAAAACTTTTATAATCTACATTAACCTCTGAGCTTTTTTACCCACTGTGGATCAATTTCTCTCACGTGCAAATACAAATGGATGCACACACTGACATAATCAAAACTTTATTTACATTGTGGAGTCTTTTTTTTAATAATTTTAAAAAAATAAGCAGAGTAGTATTGGACGCAAATATCTCATAATACAAACATACAAACTGAAAAGCAACAGCTTCCCTCCTCCAAAAAAAAAAAAAAAAATCCTCCCCTGAGCATTAGAGGGAACATCAGCAGTGCACTATATTTTATCACTTTAATCTCTGAGTAACTGCTCAGATTTTGCAATCCCAGGGTGCATGTTAAAGGTCAGAAATCTCCTGTCTGAGGTAAGTTCTTCCCCCACTGTCTCACTTCCATCAGGATGAATATTATAGCTCGTGTTTGTTCAGGGATTCCTTTCAGTATAAATCTAAAGTAATGGTTGAGATTGCAGTTTAAACGCCAGCTCTGTCCCCAAATGGGAGTATGTAATACGATCAGCGTGAAATGAGGCATGATACAAAAGACTGATGAGTACTGAGATCACTTTTATACTCCAAACTTCAGCAAAGGAGACTATAGAAAAACAGAAAAAGGACTGGAAACTGTGCATACAGGAGAGAGGTGGCAACATAAGAAACACGAGTTAAACCGAATGTAGCTTTTTATTACTGAAACATAATAAAATATAGTGTAAAAAATGTAGAACTGGCAGATGGTGAATGTGTGGCATGTTTTGATGTGTAGCTGAATCAGTATGTGTGCCTCCAAAAGGAGGCTGAAACAACTTTAATAATTTCAATATCTTGTGGGTTTACGAATTAAAATATCACTCAACAACTTCTCGGACAGCCAGAACCCAACAAACAGTTATGTATGCCTCTGCCTCAATATTAATCTGCGCGACATAATCCACCAAACACATAACACATCTTGCATTCCCACAATTTACGGGAAGCGAGTTCAAAAGCGTTGCAAAGACAATGAGACGATTCATTCTGGTCCGGGGATGCTGGGGATGGAGGGCTGAGGGCACAACTGCGCTCCAAGAGAACTCATAAATGCTGAGACACATTCAGCAGACATATGGTTTGTGTTTAGCGAGAAGAAACAATAATCAAATCCGTTGATCCTCTTCTTGCTGCAAGGATGATTGCTAATATAAAAGTCTGTTCTGTCTAATCATAATTTAGGACGGGGCTGTAATTACCTCCGCCCTCTCGCTACAACACTCTGTCTAAACAGGACGGAGCAGCCTTTCACAGAGACCCAAAGTTTCCACTCTGGATGCTATCTGTGCGACAGTTTTCTTTTCAGCTATGTAATTGTTGTTTTAAAGTTTTCACTTTCACTGATGAGCCCATCCTGAAGTTTTTGTTTATTTTTTTTATATTTTTTTTGTAGAGCAATGAAGCATAATTAAATATTAGTTTTGAAAGCATGCTCTTAATTGTTTTTATTCTCTTTAAATCAAAAGTAAAAGTGGAAAAAAACAACAAATAAACAATTATCAAAATATTGTTACTTAACTTACATAAAAAGAATCTTCAAGTTTTCCCCACATTGAGTTAGAGCCTGAACCGCTCCTAAGCCTAATGCTGCCATGCCTTGTTAACATCCATAGGAAGTGCTTGGCAGTTATTGCAGACACTGTACATCACTTCTCATGGCCTTTGTGTGCTGCCACGGAGACTTTGATTCTGGTGTTATTTATGAATTGGCTGGGTGATCCAAGTGAGGCCTGGTTTTAATTAACAGACCCTAATCCACAACTGCAAACAGGGCTCTCAACACAAATACACAGTGCAGCTACATCAAAGGATGCTCTCCAGAGAGGAGCCATATGGAAGCAGCATTACTTTAGATTGGACGCTTTTACCCATCTCAAATAACCTCAAAACTGCTAATTTGTCGAAATTGGAAACACTTACGCAGCTGCTGTCTGTCTGCATTTGCTTTGCTATTCCCAGAATTTGTTGTAGCCGGGGCAATAATTACTCTGGGTTATCGCAACGCAGCCGTTAAAGACGCACTCAATTAGCGAAATCAGGAATGTTAATCGATCATTCCGGCGGCACCGATTAAACACTTTTCGGGTTGAGATTGTTGGGGGGGGGGTCATGTTTGCAGAGATCCGCGGGGCCTACCTTGCACGGGCGGGAGCGAGAAGCAGGAGCGCTGCTGGGCTTTGGCTGACAGATGCGCCTTTTCCTCCGACGCGCCGAGCCGCTTCGGGCTGGCGCAGCCCATGTGGGTCTGGGTGTCGTGGGGGCTCCGGCAGACCTGGGATCCGAATGCGGCGCTGCCGGCGGCCCGCCGCGCGCACACGTCCGCCTTGCCGCCGTACACGGACAGCGACAGGCCGGCGGCAAAGTCCGTGAAGGCTGGCGTCTGACAGTGGCTCACCATCCCGAACAGCGCTGAGGAGTTCTGCATTGATAGCTCGGCTTTCCCATCCAGTGTGCAGCCGCTGCTCGCATTACCTACGCGCACGGAGAAGGCAAAAGAAGAAGAAAAAAAAAAGTGAATAAGTCACCTGCAAACTCAAATTTCCACCTCGGCCGTGCGCCAGATTGCGCAAACATTGACTTTATTGTATTTAAAAGAAAAAAAACACAAAACACAGAGCCATCGCGTCAGAAAAAAAATGGATTGATTGATGACACCTACCTGATCCAATTAGCCTATGAGGAGCAGGGCAGGTTCGAGTGCGCACAGCATGGTTATCAAACTGGAGGGGAGAGAATCTGCAAGCCTGATCGATATCATCCTCTCAGTGTGGATCAGTCATCAGCATCCCATGCGCCCCCCTCTCCCTCTCCCTCTCCCTCTCTCTCTCTCTCTCTCTCTCTCTCTCTGATTGACACCCGATAGCTCCAGTGCTCTGCGGGGTTCGGGAGCACCAATGAAGACTCTGTCCGTGTTTCTGTGGGAGGATGAGATTCTGGATCAGAAGTTGTGTGCAGTTCTGTGCTCAGGGTGTAATGTTTAGGCGATACCATGCGCGTAAGCTCGTGATTATATAAACAAAAAAAAACAACAACAACACAGGTCTACAACCAAGTTTTGGCACAGCGGTGATGATGATCGTTTCGAAAGATTCGTTTGAAAAATATTGGCTATATGATAGAACAACCACGCTGTCATTTTATAAAACATCTGTCCAATTCTATGCCTTATGCTGCAATACACACTTTAGGGGGAAAACAATCAGTAACAGTGTCATATGAATCATACAACTGAGAAATTCAACTTACTCTGTGTAACTATTGGATTTTCCACATCTCTACTAAGTGAATAAAATGTCAAAGGAACATTTGATTTGATTTAGTGCAGTATGCGCTGTTATTTTTTCCCTGTCTATCTTATTATGAATTATTCTAAAGGGTTTGGTTGCTTTTTTTTCAAAAATAGCTAAACTGCTGCCAAATGATGAAGATTTGAAATAAATCTATTTAGTAACAGATTAAACGTTTGGGACTTTTTTTTTGGTAAAACTGGTTATTTCTAAAACAGCGAAAAATCATCTTCCAAAGTTGTTCCAACTTTCAGAGCCCTGCGTTAAACGTCTCTTTCCTGAATTAAAACCAGTGCAGGGAGAATTGCTCTCTATCCACCAGTCTACGGATATTCTGTTCTCCAGCGCCATCTAGTGGCTCTACTGAAAACTGCTCATGGCGCCTTTGGGCGCTGTTAGAGAAATCAATATCGATACGAAAAATCACCAAGGCACGCCCTCTAACAGAGGCTAAAACGAGAGAAATTAATTATATTGATGTTTGAGGAGGACGCTTTATTGCAAATAATACATGGTGATAGTTTTCATAATGACTTTTCCATAAACCTAAAACACTGTTTTATGCAATAACATTCAGGGAACATTGACATACTTTGTCAATTCAAATTCGTTTAAAATGTATTTTATTTAAAGGGGCCCTATTATGGGAATACAAATACTTTTGAGGGCTTGTGTGTAAATATTTTATTCTCTGGTGTTCCTGTTAACACACAAACTGTGAAACAAAACCCGGCTCTCATTCTGTTGTGGCCTGGCATCCTCTGTAGTGCTGTTGAAGCCTGTCTGAACACAGGCCGTTTAGAAATGGCATCTGTTGTGATGTCACATGTAAAAGACAGGAAATTGAAAGAGAAGTGGCTATATTATAGTATTAAGATCTTTTAGGGTCCATGGTTGCCCTTTATAAATCAGAAAGGTTTATGGTCCATGACTTTAACACGCATAAAGCTAAAGCTTTAGAGGGGAGTATGATCTTCCACTTAATTATAGCTTAAGTCTGCTCTACCACATAAATAAAAAAAGTAAATCTCCAAACAAAATTAAACAAAAAAAAAAACAGTATGCAGTGACCTGCATATTGGAAAAAAAGTAAGTTGTTCCAAAACATAAATTCACTAAACTATTTAGATCCGTTCAAGGATATAATAGCCTGTGCGGGATATTCAGGGATACCGTGCGCGTAAGCTCGTGATTATATAAAAAAAAAAAAACACACACACAGGTCTACAACCAAGTTTTGGCACAGCGGTGATGAGGATCGTTTCGAAAGATTCGTTTGAAAAATATTGGCGACTATTAGACTATATGATAGAACAACCACGCTGTCATGTTATAAAACATCTGTCCAATTCTGTGCCTTATGCTGCAATACACACTTTATGGGGAAAACAATCAGTAACAGTGTCATATGAATCATACAACTGAGAAATTCAACTTACTCTGTGTAACTATTGGATTTTCCACATCTCTACTAAGTGAATAAAATGTCAAAGGAACATTTGATTTGATTTAGTGCAGTATGCGCTGTTATTTTTTCCCTGTCTATCTTATTATGAATTATTCTAAAGGGTTTGGTTCCTTTTTTTAAAAAATAGCTAAACTGCTGCCAAATGATGAAGATTTGAAATAAATCTATTTAGTAACAGATTAAACGTTTGGGACCTTTTTTTGGTAAAACTGGTTATTTCTAAAACAGCGAAAAATCATCTTCCAAGTGGTTCCAACTTTCAGAGCCCTGCGTTAAACGTCTCTTTCCTGAATTAAAACCAGTGCAGGGAGAATTGCTCTATATCCAGCAGTCTACGGATATTCTGTTCTCCAGCGCCATCTAGTGGCTCTACTGAAAACTGCTCATGGAGCCCTGTTAGAGAAATCAATATCGATACGAAAAATCACCAAGACACGCCCTCTAACAGAGGCTAAAACGAGAGAAATTATTTATATTGATGATTATTGAGGAGGATGCTTTATTGCAAATAATACATGGTGATAGTTTTCATAATGACTTTTCCATAAACCTAAAACACTCTGTTTTATGCAATAACATTCAGGGAACATGGCATACTTTGTCACTTCAAATTCGTTTATAATGTATTTTATTTAAAGGGGCCCTATTATGGGAATACAAATACTTTTGAGGGCTTGTGTGTAAATATTTTATTCTCTGGTGTTCCTGTTAACACACAAACTGTGAAACAAAACCCGGCTCTCATTCTGTTGTGGCCTGGCATCCTCTGTAGTGCTGTTGAAGCCTGTCTGAACACAGGCCGTTTAGAAATGGCATCTGTTGTGATGTCACATGTAAAAGACAGGAAATTGAAAGAGAAGTGGCTATATTATAGTATTAAGATCTTTTAGGGTCCATGGTTGCCCTTTATAAATCAGAAAGGTTTATGGTCCATGACTTTAACACGCATAAAGCTAAAGCTTTAGAGGGGAGTATGATCTTCCACTTAATTATAGCTTAAGTCTGCTCTACCACATAAATAAAAAAAGTAAATCTCCAAACAAAATTAAACAAAAAAAAAAAAACAGTATGCAGGGACCTGCATATTGGAAAAAAGGTAAGTTGTTCCAAAACATAAATTCACTAAACTATTTAGATCCATTCAAGGATATAATAGCCTGTGCGGGATATTCAGGGATGTGCCAGATTGTCTGTGGCCGTGAGCTATGAAAAATAACACTGTGAAGATATGCATGCAACATTCTGCATTACGGAGGACTGCTAGAGTGGATTATGCATCATATATATATATATATATATACATATATACACTTTGGCACTTTAATAGAGACTGTGTCACAATACTTAAAGTTGCCCAACATCCAATACATCCAATACAGACGATAGCTGTTTTGGTTTCATATAATGATATTTAATATATAATAATAAATACAATATTTTACCTTATTTGTATTTATTTATTTTGTTTAAATGCCCTGCATTTATACTTAGTGACATGTCATTCCACACAACGCTGCTCACCTCCTCCTCCAGGTGGCCGTTTGGGGTCGTAGTGATTAAAGGGGCCAATGCTAAGAGTTAGCATGCTATTGATTAAATGTCGGCTAAAAGAGGAGACGTAGCTACTCACACTCAACAGGTAAATTCCATTCATTGTCTAATAATACGACCCATACTTGTTTGTGAAAAAAAATGGATGAATACTGTCGCCCTTTTTCTGTTCTTCACTAACTCATCAGCCACCGGTAGCACCTGTCCGGACCGAACCATTTCATGTAAATATGGGGGGGGGGGGGTGATAAAATAAAAATAAGAAAATAAAAATAAAAAGAGCTTTCTCTTTTATTAGTGCATTATAAATAATGATGCTATATTTATAATTTCTATATGGAAAACAATTGCTAGGTTTTAACCCCTAAGGAAACTAATTAGTCCAAAGACCAACACTGGAGCACAGGCTGATTAGACTCTTCTCCCTGTATTTCCCCATCATGGACAGTATAGCTTCCCAATTCACCAGTAAGATTAACCTAAACACCTGCACGTTGCTGTGCTGCCACGCAGGTTGTTTCAGATGCATTATATTCGTTGCCTAGAGGTTTCAGACCCCACCAGGGAGGGTGAGAACAGATTCCACCTCCATCTGTACAAACCTGATACCGAGACACATGTTTGTGCTTTCTTTTGTGTGATGCCAATTGAAAAGCTTTCAGGAAGCCTGAAAGGGAAATCGTCTTTCCCCTCACAATCACTGCGCCTCTCCTGCAATTGTGAGGACATGGATGACAGGGTCTGGTGTGGATGAACTCGACTGGCCTGCACAGAGTCCTGACCTCAATATGACCGAACACCTTTGGGATGAATTAGAGTTGAGACTGAGAGCCAGGCCTTCTAGTCCAACATCAGCGTGTGACCTCACAAATGCACTTCTGGAAGAATGGTCAAAAATTCCCATGAAAACACTCGTAAACCTTTTGGACAGTCTTCCCAGATGAGCTGAAGTTGTAATAGCTATAAATGGTGGACCGAGGTCATATTGAACCCCATAGACTAGGAATTCCATTTAACTTAAATTTATATGCGAGTGAAAGCAGGTGAGCGAATACTTTGGAAATATAGTGAATGAGATGCTCCGTGTTTACAGGCCAAGCACTAATACTTCCAGTCAGGATCTGCTAGTTCTCTAAAGGCATGTCACGCACTTACACAATAACACTCGATTGTGAATTATGCTGGCTTTCCCAACAAAAATGTTGTTCTGCTGCATTTTAGTGTGAAAATCACATACTGTGCCTGTGTTTCAGATGGTTGGGCCTTTACCAACAACTTCAACATCAACCAGCACCGGAGCCTGGAGGAAAGGCTGTCCGCAGCACGCATCGTGGTTCAAAAGGAAAACCGCCATGCCCAGTGGTCATGGATGAAATGAACAACATCTCCGCCATACAGTGCGGCGCCATTTCCCAAGAGGCTTTATGTACTGCACGCCGGGAACGTCGTGTACAAGGTGAGATCTGTGCAAACCTGATACAGAGACACATGTCTGAACTCTCATTGTGTGCGATCATGATTGAAAAGCTTCCAGAAATACTGAAAGATAAATCTTCCTTTCGCCGCACGCCCATTACTCCTCTCATGCAATTGCGTGATTGAAAAGCAATGCCGGCTCTATGGGAATAAATTTCCCATCAATATTTCTGCTCATGCAATTGCACGAGGAGGAGCCCTGAAAGAAACACTAGAATTCTTGGCGCAGAACCAGGCTGAGGTTAGCCAAGCCAGAAATACAGAATTAGACATTTATTATATGGACTTACAATGTCTCTGACCTCTATTGGTATGTTCTTTCTGATTCCGATGCCACTGGTATCAAAATCAAAATGTTATTTGTGTCCTAAACATTCACGTCACTCTCAGTGGGGGATAGTAGCTGCCTACTTTGTCATCAACATTATTGATAAATCCAATACTACATTTTTTTCTCATCAATAGACTGGTGAACTTCCATATACTTCTATAGCTGCACTTCAGAATTCTTTTCATCATCTATTGCATAAATAGAGGTAGTGAAACCCTTCTAAACATGCTTTTTCCATTAATCATCAACCCTCACACTCGTAAATTTGTAAAGATGCAGATTTTAGAACATATTTATCTCCTATGGAAAAAACTAAGTTGTGGGTTGGCAAAATTTATAGACATTTCAAATTCACAGCAGATTGGGTTATGTTTTTGTAATTGTTCTTTCCATTTCCTAAGTGTCGTTGGTTTAGTCGATGTGCCAATGAAAAAAAAGTCGCCCGTTAACACTTCTTCCCTCGTATAATTTTTTTTAAAAAAGAATTTATCACAAAAAGAATAGTGAACAAAAACCTGCTGAATCTGAGAGCATCTCTCAGGGATGAATTCCTGATCTCTCTCACTCTGTCCAGCTGAGCATTTTATTTTACATGTTTTGTTACCTCAAATCCATCAGATCAAATACATCATGTGTCCAGCTGGACAGTTACCATATCTAGCTTTTTACGCTTAGATCTGGATTTAATGCTTAACTCCAGCATGACATCTGACTTCACAACAACAGAAATGTTTTATACACTAGAATTTGTTGTACAATAAATAATAATAAAATATTGAATTTCCATACTATGCAGTATATTAACTTTTATACTGGAAAAAAAACTTTTTTGAAACACAAATCCACTCAATAAAGTCGGGGTGCAAAAGGGGGCGTGGCGTGATGTGCTGCAGCCTGCGGTCGGACCGGGGTCCCGGGCCGCGGGGGGCGGGGCTTCGGAGGGAGGGTCTCCACACGGGCTGCGGACGGCGCGGAGCTCGCGCCACATCCAGGTGCCGCTCCCGCACCAGATGACGGGTTCGCGCGAGGCGCAGCGGAAGCCGGAGCTCGGCCCCCGAGGAGCGAACATGTTCCTGCAGAAGCTGGCGCTGTACGTGTCGACGGCGGGCCTGTTCTGCTTCATGGTGGCCCTCAACGTCATGCTCAGGATCATGAATTTCATTTCGCCGGGCATCACCAAGAGGCAAATCCTCAGGATGGGCGAGAGGACCACCATGACCCAGAACCCGAAGTTCAGGTACGAGGACTGGGGGCTGACGTTCACGTCGCTCAGCTTCATCCGGACCGCCTCGCAGCACATGTGGCTGTCCCTCGGACAGGAGGCGTTCGTGGGGAGAGAAGCTCCGGACTCGGCCGTGGTCACCATGGACGGAGGGAAGACGAGCATCTGCAGCTTCCTAAACGGTAATGGACGTGCAAGTAGAAAAAAAGTGGAATGCTTAATAACTAGTAGAAGTGCTGAATTGAAAAGATGACTTTAGCAAAAGTAAAAAAAAAAAAAAGTTGTTAGCAACATGTAGTTAAAAGATCCAAAGAAAAGTTCTTATTATAAAAAATGTGACATTATTATACAATATACTTCATCATTATGGAGTCAGTTTTAGATACAGTGGGTGGTTATGAATACTGCATCATAATATTTGGCACCTTGCACAGAAGTGTAAATTTTAAAAAGGAAAGACCGACAGTTTAATGTAATAGAGTAAATAGGATAAAGAGGTTGATTCATTTTATGTAAATGATTACACTTCTAATCTGAAAAGTAAGTGAAGCTGTCAGATAAATGTCGTGGAGTAGAAAGTACAATGTGTCCTTCTGAAATGCAGTGGAGTCGGAAGTATTGCAGCGCTAGGTGGACATACCCATGCAAGTCTGTTTGTTTGCAGATAATAGGCCACTGGTGCTGAGTTTTGGAAGCTGCACCTGACCACCGTTTATGTACAAACTTGAGGAGTTCAAGCAACTCGTCAAGGACTTCGGCGGCGTGGCCGACTTTCTGATCGTCTACATCGCCGAGGCACATTCAACGGGTGAGTGGGAGTCGCCAGAGTGACATTTATTGGTCAGAGGAGAAAATCTAAACACTAAGGATCCATAAAGTGAAGTCATGGTAAGAAAGCAAGCCAACAGCCCTCCATTAAAACCTAAAATGCACACTGGACTAAATAAACTATAAAGCTGTGGTCTGATAACAATTTTTCAAAATCAGTCTATCTGATTTATTTTCTTTGTTGAAAAAAGCTTTGGAAATGGATGTGTGGATGGAATATATTTCTTTCCTTCTAAAGTTTAGTGTAAGAACATATAAGATGCTCCGTGTTTACAGGCCAAGCACTAATACTTCCAGTCAGGATCTGCCAGTTCTTTAAATGCGTGTCATGCATTTACACAATAGCACTAAGTAGTGAGTTATGTTGTGCATTCCTCACAAAAAAACAATGTTGTTCTGCTGCATTTTACTGTGAAAATCACATACCGTGTCTGCGTTTCAGATGGTTGGGCCTTTACCAACAACTTCGACATCAACCAGCACCGGAGCCTGGAGGAAAGGCTGTCTGCAGCACGCATCGTGGTTCAAAAGGAGCCGCTGTGTCCGGTGGTCGTGGATGAAATGAACGACATCTCTGCCATACAGTACGGCGCCCTTCCCGAGAGGCTTTATGTACTGCAGGCCGGGAAAGTCGTCTACAAGGTGAGATCTGTGCAAACCTGATACAGAGACACATGTCTGAACTCTCACTGTGTGCGATCATGTTTGAAAACCTTCCAGAGAGAAAGGATAAATCTTATTCTTTTTTTTTTTCAACGCACACCCACTGCTCCTCTCATGCTATTGCATGATTAGAAGTGATGTCGGCATTACGGGGAGTAAATTTCCCATCAATATCTCTGCTCGTGCAATCGCATGAGGAGGAGCCCTGAAAAGGAACACTGGGAATTCTGGGCACAGAATCCAGCTATTTATTTTGTCACGTGTCTTAAACTTTCTGCACTCTGTGTTCTCTAGGGGGGGATGGGGCCTTGGGGCTACAATCCACTGGAGGTGCGTTCGTTCTTGGAGAAGATGAAATAAGATGGTCAACCGGTGTGTTTGAGATCCTGAGGTCTGAGGGGGTCTCTGTGTGGGGGCTGCCTGCTTTTAATGAAACTTACTGCTATATCACAATACTACATACTTTCTGATCAATACACTAATGCATCGACATATATGTCTATAGCTGCACTTCAGAAATATTTTTTCATCAACCACTGCATGCATAGAAATAGTGTGAACCCTCCAAACATGCATTCATGTTGCTTTCAGGCTCTTCAGTAATAACAAACAAGCGCAGCCTCTGAGCTCGATGTCACTTCCCGGTGTTTCTTGGTGACGGCTGCGGATTAAACCCTTCGGATTCTGTAGCCAGATAAAGTGAAACACGTTGAGACGGTCCAGTCAAGAGGTTGCGTTTGAGCTTTGACAATATGTACAAGGGATGAAATATGTTTTTCGTACAATGATTCTGTGACTGGAAAGGAAACGAGAGAATGGAAACTGCTTTCTCCAACATCGTCAGGATGAATCCTGACGATTTTGCAGTTTCCAGTCTCTCCGTTCCGTTCTGCTCTCCGTATTGTTGTACCATCATGCAGTATACATTCATGAATAAAGGTTTTCCACTGTCTATGAATGTTCCTCAGCGGTTTCACAGTAGGCTACTTTTTACATGACAATTACAGTGCAAACCTCTGGTAACTGTAATTCGATGACATAAAACTTAAAAGTGGACTCTTCTGGGAGTTACGCCAGGTGCATTTACGACTTGACATATTTATTGTGTGTTAACCATCTTGTGAAATGATATGCATTTTCCTTGAGTATTCCTGTAAAAGAATAAATTTGTTTCATCGCAGAATCAACACATTTGTACTTGCGTTGTTGCTTCCTCTGAGTTTTGTGTTAATCCAAAGGGATAAATGGTGACCATACTGTAAGTGGGTCATATAAGATTAACCAGTAAAATGGATCACACTTGTAGATGGAAGTTGAGGTATATGGAATTCATGCTCTGATACAGGCTTAATACCCATCTGTCTTATTTTTTTACATACCGATTATTTGGGGATTTCAGTGTCTCCATATAGTAAAAAAAAGTTGAAGGAACCCTGTGATATAAATGAAATACACTTTAAAACTACAGGGCCTTAAATTGTGGTTACGAATATACTATTAGGATATGACTGTGAATGTGAATTAAACAGTTTTATGTTGCAACAGCTTTCATAGCATTAACACTGTGGCTCTGGAGTTGGAGGTTTGGCTCCACTTCCTGTGGAGACAAGCCAGCAGCTCTGCCTGGTTTCCTATTGTTAGACGGGAACCAGTTCCTCTTGAAAACAAGTTTTCCCTGTTAGTTCCTCTTAGCCATGCACTAAACCAGGCCAAGGCTCGTGTGTGAAGCCTGCACGTACAGCATGTTAAATTCATTTGCACTCAACTAAAGCCCAGCAGAAGGCGACATAAAGTCCAGCAACAGATGTGGAAAACATGCAATCTATGATTATTTATGGCTATGGGAAGAGGCACCTGGCTGAATGTGCATCGGTCACCTTAAAAGTGTATTCATTTCACACATGTTGGAGCTGTGTTCTGCCCATTCCTGTTTTCTAAGGTTAAATGTCAGATTGGGTGTAGGTCTGTGTTGTTCTTTGGTCAAAGGGCATAAAACACAAATCTAAGGTTCAAGCCAGATAGCTTCAAGGCGTTATCTGAGATGCTGTCCGATTCTGCAGGTTCTTGTAATAAATCTTATATCATACAAAAGAAGCCATATCATGTGCCTTGATTATCTTAACGAGACTAACCCTTTTCCATCAAGATAAAGTACATTATTATTCCCAAAAATAAATGAAAGTTGAAAAAAAAAAGTTACTCATCATGTAAAGGAAGTGGGCCTTTCATAGTGAAGATAATCTCTTCTGGAAGGAGTTTATATCAAACAAGTAACACTCAAGATGGTTTTAAAAGCTTCCTCTCATTAATCTCAACAGTTCATTAGGTGACTTGATCAGAAAATAATACTAACAGGTAAATAATTGACTTCCTAATGGTGTTCCTAAGACCATCATCTATATTTGTAAATGTCAAATTTGTGTTTTCATATATATATATATATATATATATTAGTTGCAAAATCCAATTAGCAAACCTGTTTGCTTTTTTAGTTTTCTAGAAGAGCTGCAAAGTGACCGAGGCTGTCTGCATTTAGCTTGCAGGTTAGATTCATTTCCAAATCCAGTCTGAACAGTCCACTGTAGGACGGGAAGTTGCAGGGTCACTTTACCAAAAAAAACTCTGTGGTTATGACTTGCAGCTCCAAAGGTCTAAGCTTCTAACCATTCTCACTCCCCTCATGATACGCATGCATCTTTTTGTAGACTATTCAGTGTACAATGGGTAAAATAAGTGAGCTGAGGTGTTCAGAATGTTTTTTTTTGTATGATCTGCGTAAAAAAATACTGCAACTTTGCTTGAGGATTTGAGTATGAAGGTCTCACATTCAGCAGGTGATGATACAGCAGTTCTGTGCTGAACTAATGTTAAAACATTTAGAGGCCTGTGCAAGATTTGGCCCCTCAGTCTACAGTGGTGTCCAATATTTTATTTCATAAAGGGTTAGAGTTAGGATTGAGTCTTTGAAGACGTAATTTCCAGGGAGTACATTCCCTCTCTTTTGGACAAAGTAGTGGACAGCCACATCATAAATCCAATACCTTTCTGTCTTAAACTGCAATGGTCTAAATGAGATCCTTTCTTTAGGATTTTTGCTCCTCTGTTAAAATCATTAGCGTTCTAGCAACATTATATAATATTGGTGGAATATGTACTAATGTAATAAAATTTTATCTCATTATGTAATAACTCCACATTTTGTGAGATTAGTGCCGATTATTACAAAATGTGGAATTATTACATAATGAGCTGAAAATTTATTATATTTGTACATATTGTACAGTTATTATATAATGGTGCTAAAACCCTCATGATCTTAACAGATGAGCAAAAATCTTGAAGAAGGATCTTTTCATACATTGTTAAATATTGTAATGTTATTACATAATGCACCGTTATTACATAATGTGTCGCTACAGGGGTTCTTAAGTACCAGTAGATGGCACTGTCTAATTAAAGTAGGATATCAGAGTTCCACATCATCCACTCAGAGTGGAATCAGCATGGGGCTTGTGGCAGTGCTGTAAAAATGGAGATATAAATCAGGACATTTTAAAGAGCAATTAACATGAATGCTGTAGTTGTGCTCAAACAAACAATACAGAATCTTTACAGTATGTCGTCAATGTTAAATAGTAGCAAAGAGAAGTTAGACAAGTGCTGAGGCCTCTATGTGTGCAGAAAGATGTTACAAAACGCGGTTAATAGTCAAGACTCAAACCAAATATTGAGGTTGAGGTCAACAGTGCAATGTCTAACCTACTGTACATTAATGGTTGAAAGGTTGAAAGGCAAAAACACACACAACACAATCTAAATGATTGACTTCAGATGTTGAGCATGCCTCAATTGGTAGCCAAAATTGACATACTTCTAAATATATCATATCATGACATGTGGGTTGACTCATTTTAATCGTTCCATGATACAAAATATCTGAACCATATAAAGACTGGTTCAAGATAAGCAACAGATCATCATGTTAGCCACAACAAATCAAGAGGAAAGGTACTGTACAGGTTACTAAAGAGGTTTCATTTACATAAAAATTAAAAATCCAGGCACCAACCAGTCAGTCAGTTAAAACCACGTTTGTTCCGTCTGTCCTCTGTAAAGGGTTTCAGGAGGTGGGAGTTAGAACGTCTTTTCCACTGAGAAACTCCACTAATGCAAACTCCTGTTCTTGGTGTTAACAAGCCTTTGCAATCCATGCATGTATGGCTGTGTTTGCTCTAATTTTATTAGTCATTGTTGTTTTGCAAGAGACCCAACACCGAGACTCAACACAGTCCCTGGTTGGCCAGTTACCGCTGTCCTTGATTGGCCCGGGTACTTGAAATAGTTTTTGCTGCAATCCATTGTACTTTCTAAAAACAAATAAACGGAACAGTTTGCACCTGATGTCACAAGTCCGAATGAGAATGAGTTTGTTAGTTCATCTTCAGGTTTAACACCAAACTACAGAAAACACCAGAGTCAGGCCTTCCAGTCCAAGGCCTCGGTACGTTCAAACCAAGCTGTGTGTAACAGCAGCCATGTATAATAAAACGGTCTGTAGTTGGGCTTGCCAGTGTGCCACGGGGTGGCAGTGTGACCCTGTATCTTACAGGTCTCGCATGACATACGTCACCAACACAGCTCACGCATTTCCTTTGTCCTCTACGTCAGCGGTTTTTAATAATTGGCTACTATACTCCAGTTTTATGATATAGGGTCCCATGGGCTAACCGGAAGGCGGAAGCACTTTCGCACTCTGTAAGTCATAACATCCCAAGTGTTATTTCTTCCCGTTCTGTAAACAATTTGAGTTAATTCACTCTCACAGATAGCATCTTTTTTTTTTATATGAGAGCATGACATTTCCCCTTCTATAAATCTCTAAGTGCCCAGCAGAAGTTATCACATACAGTACTCTCAGTTATTCCAGGCAATTACCTCATGTGGTGAGGTGTTGGTTGGAACCAGTGGCTGTCTGCCTAAACAAGGCTTCCATTATGCTGAGAGACTCTGCTCCATGGGCACTTTCTTCGCTGCCATCATTTATAAAGCTGCTTTTCAGGCTAATGAAAACATGAGGTCCGTATCTGTAAGGACGATTCAGCAACAAGTGCCTGGCTTGTAGTGGGGGAAAGAAAAAGGTCCTGCAGGCCAGGTGGTGAAATTTAATATTGGTTTGAAATTAAAGACTTTTCATCCGCGTCAGCGCACAGGCCGAATATATCTGTAAACATGTTTTCCGCATGAATGCTGCACGTGAAGGATAAGGCGTTCCTGTTTTAAAACGGCACACACTTATCTGCACTCGCAGAATGATTATTTGGTGCTCAGGTTGTTTGCTCAACAGATGTTTGCATTGAGGTGAGAGTGGTGTGGCAACAGCCACGAAAGGGAGAAGTGTGAGGGAGCCTGAAGCTGAAAATACTGGCTGCCTCACTGGAAAACCTTTGCATGTTTGAGACGTGCCTTATCTTAGATAAATATTGCTAACGTCTGACCAATCACAGGAAGACATGTTTACCTCCTCCCCATCCCCCACGCTGGTCCCGGATAAGTCCATCAGTTAGATCCTGGTTTACTTCACAGAAACAAAGAAGGGCTGTTCACCCAGAGATCCACCTACGTATGAGGTGTCACCACAGGAGCGAGGCGGGCCAGTGACAGCAGACACAGTCTGTACCTGGATCTGAGGCCCTTGGCTGAGAGAGGCCTCCGTTAGGGTTTAGTCACGTGCACTGCAATGCCACGCAGATAAAGGCTTAAAGTTCTCCTTTCACCTCCATCTTTATGCTGTCAAGCATCCTGTTAAAATATACAGCAGTCTGTCATTCACTGATCCAGCTTTTTGTGAAAATGTTTAACCTGATTAAGCTCATGACAATCTAAGCACAAACAAAAACGGATGAAACAAGGATCACTGTTACCAGATGGATGTGTAATGTGCATGGGCACAAATGTTTTTCAACTCCTGAAAACACTACTTTGTGTGTGTGTGTGTTTTATTATTTATTGTATTATATTTTATTTTATACTCTTTTATTGGCTGACTCAGAGAACCCTGCAATAAATTGTGCGGATCATTTTGCTTCCAGATCATTACTAAAATTAAATCATCTGTTCATGGTTCCATTTCCAACACTCGCTGAAAATTTAAAACGGAAATCTGGCCAAAATTTATATATATGTATTGCTATCAATTAGACAAACAGACAGACAGACGCCGGCTAAACCCTTCTTGCCAGAGGTAAATATGCATTGTGATGGTCTACATAGGCCATATATTAATTCATAAGTATTTATTGTAAAGGTCCATGTTTTAGTTCTTGTTTCAGGGGGTTTTGGAAAAAACAGTTTATTAAGTGTCTGTCTCATTAATATTAATAAGCCTCTCCTCCGATTGGCTGATTTGAAGGTGGTGGTGGTGGGGGGGATAAATCAATATCGTTCTGACAACACAACTTCACACAAATATGGTGATGATATTATTAAAATCCCTGACGTTACAAACAGGACGCATCATGTACACCACACACAACCAAGGGGGGGAGATCCAGCTGTTCTGGCTTTTTTTTAGAGAGTTGTCCTTCATATTTGTATACATATATACACGGTTTGATTCATGGATGGTCTCAGTAGCCAAAAAGCATTTTTCGCATAGACCACCACGTAGACAACACAATAAGGCACCTAAACTGTTGGCAGGACACCTTCAACTGCAAAGAAGCTGTGACATCACCTCAATGTAAAGTCTATGGTCTGGGACCAGGGGCATGATGGGATAAACACTACTGTTCATATTTAATGCGCCCAGAAGTCAGGTGAACCAGGTGAGCAGTTCTTATAGGACTGAACAGACGCCATTTTCAGTCCAGTATCCAGATCTTATTACACATCCATGGTTTGATCACATTGTTGGAGGCATTCCGCTCGCCAACTGGCTCGACAAATTCCACCAGGCATTCGGCCAATGATTTTATCTTTGCATAACAAACAATCTTGGTAACAGTGAGCCGTAATGTAATTGCTTTAAGTGGGGAAGCCCCCCTCGTGCATTTCTAGAGCCAAAAACCTCCAGAAAACAAATCTCAAATTAAAAACCAAGAACAAGAAGGTGGGGATACGGTCCGAGCCAAAAGGTTTGCTGAAACAGAATCATAAATTTTCAGGCTTGGAAGTTGACACAGCACTTCTTCAGAGAAAAAGAAGTCCTAATGAGCCAGGGAAAAAGGAGAAAAAGAAACAGCTCAGCTTGGACCCGAGTCAAAATACCAGGCCGTAGAGAAAGAATGATGCTTATTGTTCATTGTATACCTGTGGATAGACAGGAGGGGACAGAGGTTCGGTGTTCAGATTTCACCTGTCCTCCACAGCCCCTCTGCACCGTGAAGCAGCCATGAATTGAGTTTATTGTCAGGAGCAGGCGGAGAGAGAAGAAGAGGACCGACACGGAGGCCACTGGTGACTGGCCTCCTTGTCCACTCAGATAATTCCCTAATGAGAAAAAAAAAGAACATTTGATTCACCACCCATGAGCCCTGTACAACTTTCCAAACAGGAGAAACAGCGAGTTATTATTGTGCTGTGTTAAAGAGGACTCACAAGATACCATCAAAGAGTCAAACTTAAAGCAGCGGAGGCAACGATGTACTGATTTATAATATTAGCCCCCAGATTGAGCCGAACATCAACTTATCCCTCAATGTTAGTAAAAAGTTGCATCTTTTATCTCTCAGACATTGATAATCGCTGTTTCTAATCTGTGTCCAAGTGCATGGTTGCTCATTTAAATAATTACAACACTTCTATTTATGGGTCCTGAGTGTTTTTAATATTGGGAACCACTGTCAGTAACATAATGTTGTAGGACCTGTGGTGTCAGGTGTGTTTATATCAGATGGATCTTACCAAAGTTCCTTTTTGGGACTTCTGACTTCACCAACAATCGACCATTCCAGCTGCATTTTTCAATTGCACCATCGGTCTGACTTCTCTTTGTTCCACACAATTTCAAGAACTTGGAAAGTACCCGAGCCAATCAGGGACTACACTGCATTTGACAGCACAACTGGCAAAGCAGGGTTAATGTTAAAGTTAGTAATGCAAACACAGCTATATGTGCAGTTGTTGCAGAGATAAACTTAATAACAATGAAACAGCAACAATAGTGAGTGTTTATATAATTAGCCTCACCACCAACAGGGGGAGACTAAAGTCCTACACTGCAGTTTTAAGGCTGTCGCTGCCCATGAGAGGCCAGCAGGGATCAAATATGCTAAAAGCCTGACAATTTCATTAGATTTTGAATAGTCACATGGGACTTTAGTCTCTTTAGTATGAATTAAGATATTTCTAACATGAATTGATGCAAAATATGCTCAAATTTGTGCATAAAAATTCACCAGAATGTAGGAAATAAAGTGTATGACACTTACAGTTTAACCTGTCTCCTTAAATGTTTAAACACCTTTGCCCATGCACCACAAACACGGAACGAGTAGCTATTGCAACCGTAACAACCCAGCATATGGATTGAAAAACATATCGTGTTTTTTTAGCACAATACTGCACCTGCAAGGCAGTTTTAGGACAAATAAAGAGACTGGTTTATTACCCTTTTACTGGTCTGTAGAATTATTAGTAGTCAGCTCCATGTTTGACTGAACAAAAAGATCTGTTATTTTTGATAAGCCAATGTTCGGTCAGAGAAGCAACCGACTACAATTAATTGTTGCTGACGTGGTGACACCTGAGATCACAACCACTGGCCAGCCAACCAGTGAAAACATCAGAGTTTTGTACAGAAATTAATAAGTAGAGAGGCCACAATCTTCCATATAAATCAAATAGTTTAAATAAGTTGTTATCCTCATGACAAAAAAAAGCATTTGATTTTTCAAAACATGTGGAACATAAATCTTTGGTATTTCAACTCCTGATCGCGTCTGAAATCATATTCAAGAACAACACGCTGTGTTCGTATGTGGTCGGTGGAAGGCGCAGGCTAATTAGATCATAGAATATAATATTACATCATCATCTAACAGTCAAATCACTTGGCAACAGAACATCGTGAAAATCGTTCACTCAAAGCAAATGCTGAGCAATCAATATTTTTTAAATGATTACTAAATATGCACATTGTTATCAAGGGTAACAGATTCAGTTTTAAATGACTGATGCAGAGCTTGAATGCTGATCCAGGTCTCTAAACTGTAGTACATTGTATTTAATGGCTGCAGCATATTTTTGTTTGCTGAGGTGACCTTTCAGGAAAGAGGGTAGCTCTTTCCTTCAGCGTCATGTTTTCCTGTACTGACGTTTTTCCATCAGCTTCTCCTCCAAACACTTCACCAGGACCGGGTCCACTTTCGGGTCGAGTTTGTTAGCAAACCAGTGGCCGTAGTTGAGGAGCCAGCGGAGCTCAGCAGCTCCGTAGATGCAAACGCTCCGCATGTGTGTACCTGTGCAGGGAGGATACAGATTCCCCTCTAAATAGTTCCATTTGACAATTCTCGTCTTACTCTTCAGATCTGTGATGTCCGCTTCTGACCTGGGAATATATCCTGGCATCTCGGGAAGCCTGACCAGGGTGGCCCAGAAGTGCTCATCTGGTGAGTATGTGTCGGCGGACCACGCCAGGAAGTCCTTCACCACCTGGCTGCTGCTCATGTAATTCACGAAATCCCAGGACAGGACGAAATACGCGCTCCCGATGAACATCTCCACTCCATGAGGAGGGACGGCTTTGACCACGGTGGTCTTGACAGGGAGCCGGCGGTACTCATAGGGAACGTTCCTCAGCTCGTGCTGGAAGCTGAAGCGCTGTTTCTTGAGTTCACTGGGCCGACTGGACTCCAGCATGTTGCTGCCGTTCAGCCGCCGCAGCTCCGTCACCAGCTCGTAGTTTGACTTGAGAGGGAAGTCCTGGCCGCACAGGTTGATGACGTACTTCCACCTGACCTGCGACTTCAATAGGTCCGAGATGCAGTTGAGGTCGGCGTTCAGCCTGCTGATGTGGGCGTACTCCACGGACTCCAGCTTTGAGGCGATGAACACGTTAGGAACACAGCGAGCAAGGTTCTTCATGGCTTTGATGAACGGTGATGAGGACTTCTGGTCATAGTGAATGCAGTAGATGTTCTGCGGTGCATAGATGGCATGAAGGATGCGCTCCACCATGGGTGCATTCTTATGTACCACCAGGGAGTAAGCCAACGGGAAGCCTCGCTCCGCTTTGGACACCGGAATGTCATGGTAACCTCTTGTCTTGATGAAAGTCGGACAGTCTGAGGTCAGACGCACAGTGCTGTCATCGTCCACGTCAACCACCACTTTCCGTTTGATCTCCAGAGCTTTGCCTATCTCCACGGGGTCCAGTTCGTAGACAGCGGTGCAGTTGATGTCATACCTGTGGTTGTGGATCCTGGACAAAGCGAAGCCGATTCCGTAGGGCTCGATGTAGACGCTGTCCGTCACCGTCACTCTGACGTAGACCAGCTTCAGCAGACACAACACCAGCAGAGACAGAGACAACAGGAAGCACCTGAATCTCAATCTATGGAGGCAGTGGCCACATCTTATTTTCATTCTAGAAACCAATGATGAAAAAGCAAATGAACATTCTGACAGTGTGTGGTTAACTAGTTAGGGTTAGGGTTAAATAATTGAAATAAAAGAATAGCAAGAATTACTACCATTAATTTAAGACTTGCATTAAAAAAATAATTTAAATTCAAAGTGAATGCAACTTTATTGAATTTCACGTAATTCACTCTATAAACATTTACTTTTCGTACCTGTACCAAATCTTAGAATGTGAGTCTACCACTGGTAATAAATGAGTAATAATTGTGTTTAAGGAGCAGATAAAAGACATAAATGACTGATATATTGAGTAGAAGCAGTGTGTAGAATAACTCACCTTGCTCTCTAAAGTAGTGTTTGAGTCCTCCACAGTCCCACAGAGCTTCATATAATCACACATGTGTCTCCTGTGTAAGCAAACAAAGAGCAACACTGAAATAATTCAACAAATTCAACACAGCTGAGAAGCCTCCAGCCTGTTTATGAGGCACTTTGAGTCAGGACTTTTCTTCATTATGCATCGGTCAAACTTTAAATAAATAAAGAACCAGAGGATGACGCGCAGCACCGCTCAGATACAAAGCCCCACAGTCAGCACGGATAACGACATGAAGGTGGCGTGACAGCAACGCGGAGGTGGGAGCAGGAAACTTACCACAGCGGTGCTGAGTCCTGCCTGCTGTGTCCGGAGCTCCATCCTGGACTGAGGCTGCTGAGAGGAGGGGCAGGGGGTGGGTGGGTGGATGGGGGGGGGGGCTTCCTGGCTGCAGTCCGCCCACTGCCTGCTCTCATCCAGCTCATACATTTATCAGCTGGTGTCTAATGATTAACCTTCTTGATGTTCCACCAAGAAAAGCAAGGAGCCATCACATCTGAGAAGCTGAAAGCAGATAACGATTTGTGTTTTTGCTTAAAAAATGACTAAAATATTTATTCAATGATGAATGCTTTAAAAAGATTTACGGTTCATCTGAATAATAAAGAGGCTCGAGAAGTATTCCAGAAGAAATCAACCAGAAAGCAGCAGAAAGCTTGAAGTTTTGTTTTTCTCTGTGTAATCTCACCGCTGCTCTGATTAATCCAGCACCCCCTTGTGGGTGTCCAGACCCCCAGGCTGGGGATCACTGATCTACAGTGAAGTTTATTAACTACAACTACTGTAGCAGATCATACTAGTTTACGTGTGAGCATGCATGTATCTGTGTGTATATATATGTATATATATATATACACACACACACACTCACACATGCAGCAGGAGGGGAACAGTTCATCATCTCTTACCAGATGTATTGTCCTTCCTGATCTGCACCAGGTGATGCAGATTAGAAGCTGTAGAGACAAAAAAAGCAAATTTATATATTAAAAATCAACTAATGTACAATCGGTGTTAATGAGGCTGTTTGCAGCAGTGGTCAGTGAAACTTCAGGTGGGAAACATATGAGGCAATTAATTCTTTATTATTGACACTGCCTGCAGGATGCATGTGGAGACCCGGGGTCGGAGGCTTCCCAGCAGGACGAGCGTGGCTTTGTTGGACGTCCTCCTCAGGACACATTGGTGCTGTGTTTCCTTCAGACGCCATGTGGAGTAAGTTATAAGACAAAGGTTTGTATTTGGAAGTCCCCTGTTGACACAGTGAGAGGAGTTCATCACAAATGACTTTCGGCATGTCGACAACTGCTGGCAGCTGCAGTTCTCCTGTCATTAAGGAGAACAAGAGAAAACAATAAAGACAGCGAGATAAAGACGAGACTCGTCTTATACCTTTCCTATCGACTGCCTCATTACCCAGGATGTTTTATTCTGGTCTGGTTGTAGTAATCATAATATCTTCCCCAGTAGCAGGAGATGGATCTGGTGGTAATAGGATTTCATCCTAAACATAAATACTAAACTAACTGAAATTAAATGGTGTGTTTTTTTAAGTAATCCACTAGATGGCACCATACTAAAATATATCTCAGCTAAAAAATGCAAAACCTGATCACATACTCAGCTTCAGTTGAGAATCTTCCTCCAGCCTCTTGTCTGGTTTGCATTGGGCAACCTCTAGTTGTCCTTTATCTTGGGAATAAAACATATCAATTTATACCTTAAAGCAGGAACATTGTGATGACAGAAAAAAGGCACTTTGTCAAATGACAAACACAATTCTGGAAAAAAGATTCTTTGCACTGTAGGTAAGAAAACAGAATCATTGTTTTTAGTTTTTAAATAATTTTAAATAAAATAAATGTTCTATATATGTTATTTAAAGTTCAAGGCAACAATCCAAAACCCAACGGAATAATTTGCCATCACATCAGACAAAGAAAGGCAGAATATGATGATAATTCTTAAGATGGAACCACAGAATTTATTTAAATAATTAATAATTCATCAAAATAACCAACTGATGGGTCAGTTGACTAATCATTTCAACAATAATCCTGAATACGGTTTACAATCTCCCCACCTGCCTAAGAGAATAGTTCAATGTTGAACCTAGGCCAGTTCTTGTGAAACAGTAGAACTATTTTGTGTGTTGAATCCAATAGATATTTTTACAGATTTAGATTGATCAGCACCTGGAACAGGCCCAAACACAGAGCCACTTTCAAATGCATGTTTCACTCAAATTACACCAATTTACAAGTTTGAAAAAAGGTGCATTCTCTAGAACAGGCCAACCTGTTTCCTCTCTGTTTCTCAAACACAGTTTGAAGCTGACATTAATAAATCACTAGTGACTGGTGAAGCAGCTGCACAGTGAAGTATCTGGCAGCACATTATCGTCGCTATTGGAATCCGTCGGTTACAGGTTCCTACAGGTGATTCATTTTGCAGACTTCTCGGTGGATTTCACAAGAGGAAAGCTTCCATTAATGTTAGTGTCAGTGGACACGACGTCCGGCTCAATGGTTCATTACTCACAGGTGAAGATAAAATGCCGTCTGCCAGGACCGGAGCGGAGTTGTCTTCCTCCGTGCTGTTCTCCGGGCTCCGCTTCGTGCTTTTCGCCCCCTGCTTTTTCCCACGTGTATCAATTATAGGCAAATATCGCTTTTCTTCAAGCCACAGTCCTCGTCTCTCCCGACGGGTATTTTTCTTCTTTATTATTAGGTATTTCCCCCCCAAAAAATACGCAATATCTCGCATGTTCCTCTTTAATTTCTCTCCTAATACGTGCTTCCGCTGGTTATTTTCTGCTCCACAGCGCCCCCTCGCTGTTCTCTGTGGAGCAGCAGAAAGCAGGGATTGCATAACAGAAGCTTGAATATTGAGTAAAATGCATTCATTTGTAGTCTCATTACTTTCACAATACATCACTGGCTCGGTGACACAGTGCAATATTTATACAGAGCCTGATTAATGCTCTACTTTATTTGTATACTTAACATTTATTGTGAATGGGGACAGATGTACGTGTTTTCTTTTCAGCAAATCTTAGACCATTTCTGTGCAATGACAATAAATCTTTCTGATTTTCCGTGTTTTCCGGATGCCTCTCATTACTGTCATCAATCACACCACAGCATAACTGTGGCTCTTTATAGCGCTGTAACATCTGAATCAATTTGACGAAGAGGTGAAGTAATCATTTGGAGTAGGTTTGCATTACAGTCTTGATAAAGGGGCCACGCCATCAGAAACCTTCGATAGAGTCCCTGCAATGTCAAGATTTGCTGGCGCCTAGGGAAGAGCAAGGAGGAAAGACTGCAAAGGGTTATGGTAAAAAAAAGCAGGTCAAGTAAAATCACCTCTTGACATATCCACTGGGAGAAGCACAAAGGCGAGTATTGATAATTTGAACTCTTTGTCTCTCTTCTTTCCCAATACCCCAGCAGAGTCAGCCCTGACCTCAAGAAGATTTCCTCATACTGGTCTGGTGGTCTGCAGCTCCCCCTGGTGCCCCTGCAGGCTGGTTTGTGTGTAGAGGGACTATTACTATACTACCTAAAAGGTGAAGATGGATCCTTCATGGTCTTTTATATTATAAAAAATATCAGCCTGTATTTTTTTCTCCTTTACATGCAACAGCTGAATGTTTTGTGTGATAATTAACACTAGTTATGTATACCGCCTCAGTAAAACTAACATCAAGATTCAGGTGGGGGGAAAAAAAGCAACTCACACAGGAAGTTAAGTTATTGTAAAATTATATTAACAAGCAATCTTTCCTCAATTTGAAATAAAAAAATATCAGCAAATAAAGGCAACATAGGACAGATGTGTATAATGCGTAATGTTCACAGGAGAAAAAAAAATGAAACGAAAAAATTCTCATCACATTTACAAGACTGCTGCTAAGTTTATAATGATGCCTACTAGAATCAGTTTAGAAAGCTTTGACTAACTCTGAATAACTGGGGCAATATACGTAGTCAAAGATTGTATCAAAATATAAAAAAATGCATGGGCGGGCAAGAGGGGAAGGGGGGGGGCCGGGGCCAAGGGGACAACCAGTGATACAGGAGGGAAGTATGAACAACCAATATGTATGAGAGATTAAAATGGGCAGCTCATTCATGGCCGTTTCATCATATTCAACCAAACTGGAAATAACACAGAAGGCTACGACGATGAAGAGCACAGAGTGTTAAGCACAGGCAGGTAAAGAGATATACACCACATCTTAAAGCAGGTGTCCACATAGAGAAGAGCAGCACTAGGTAGTATGTTGTACACAGATTCTCAGCATTCATGCACTCACTTCTTCTTATGCCGAAGTCTGGTTTCCCTTGACAGAACGCAACAGCAACCCAGCTGTTGGAACGCAACAGCAGAGAGTGCAGAGTAGCATCGCTGTCAGCAGTAAAGAGACCGAAATTGATCGAACGGGATCAATTTGACATTGTAAGAACCATCTGAGCACTTACATACTTGTGAAAGGTTGTCACAATAAAAGCTGTATTCTTTCACATCTTGTCCTCTTTAAAAACCTCCTTAAATAGAAGGGTGGGCATTGGGAAGAATATTAACATTTCATAAAGGTGGCCACAGAGTTAAAAGGCAAATTCTGAGTCTCATGTCAACTGACTTTTGTGACGCAGTATGCATGGCGATAAGTAAAATGACAAGACAAAGACTTTCCAAGCTCACAATGCATATGCACACTCTCCAGTGTTTTTAAGTGACGAAAAGCGGAGACATTTCCTGCACATCTTGCACCACAAAGCAATAATTAAAAAGTACAAGAGGTAAACTTCAACCATTTTTTTTCTCTTCGCTCTAGGATTGAGGAGGTCAGATGGGAAAGATGGGGGTCAGGGTCAGGGGAGCTCTGCAAAGAACATAAAACGTGTCATGTATGCATTTTCAGTAGCTGGTTTTGTCACACTTGGGGTTGTGATAAATGGAGAAATTGTCCTTCATTTTTGAGCAAGGAGCAGTTGCAGCCGTTATTGATTTTTCTCCGATCAGCATTCTGACGTTAGTGTGGAACCAAAATGGCGCCTGTCCCTGATTCGGTGCTGATGTGTTTGGCCGTGTCCTATAGTGAGTTCAAATCCTCGGAATGATGGCAAATAATGTCGGGCAGGGTCGAGGGGCGGGGGGGTCACACGCTCATCGTCATGGTTGGAGAATACTGCGGGGAGGCACAGAGAAGAGAGGGTTAAAGCACACCTGTTCTCTACTAAATGGTCCTTTTGTCATCCACACAGCCTCCTCACAGCGCTGCTGTAGTCAGTCATGCGGCTTCACTGTGTGGTCAGCAGCTCTACCTCTGGCTTCAGCACACTACTATTACAGTCACCAACAAGCCAGGGACATTAGCCGAAGGGAAGAACTGGCAAGAGGGGGGGGGACTTACGTTTTCACTCTGAAAGGAGTGGAGGAAGTTTCCACTCAGCTCCCCGTCATCCCTTGGGGTCCCAGGAGGATTGCTAATGCCACTTAAATTGTTTGGGGAATTCTGGAAACAAAGAACACGCAGTATATTACAACATTCCATATTACTTACGATTTCACTTAAGAGCCTTGTTGTTTATGATATTTACCTTGTTCATTCCATCCATATCACCAGAGCCTAAAAACCAAACAATACAAAAACACAAGGTTTATATTCCCTGACCATTGGAACATTAGTTTGGTGAAACAAAAGTACATTCAAAAAAATCCTTCTCTCAAGTGCGAGAACGCAACCAAAACTCTACTGTGTTGTGTTAGTGAAGTGTATCGTAGCGGCTGGTGTTACCTAGTGACCCATTCATGTGGTGTGGTTCCATCCCAGCCATGGCTCCCAGGGGTCCATCAGAGCCGGGGCCCATAGGGAACTGGAGGGAGGACAAGAAAAGCATGGATTTACCACCTCTTCAGAGCACAGTTAGCATAGGAGACATCCAGTGATAAAACACCCAGTCTTTTTTCCAGTTGGAGAAAAGAACGGGTTCTTGGCAATTTCAGCTCCTAGAGTGACTGAAACAATAGACTAGGATATCAAATCACACAAATTGAACCGGCATATCCATGTGCATTTGTTTTGTTTCTATAAAAAAAATTCGGTACATTCCTGGGCAGCTCGGGTAACCCAGGAATAGTGAAAGGGATTGAGGGTAAAAGGAAGTGAAATGTGCTCTATCAACACTTTAACAAACAAATCAACGTTTAAATAAGCCACCTTCTTATCTATCTTCTTATATATCAAGGGATTCCTGTTACAAGCTTTTCCCTTCCATCAGCAGTACATAGTGGCTGGAGTTTGTGTGTTGAGTGCTGATGGGTCTTATCTTACAGCTTATTGTCTAATTGCGAGCAGGATACAAAACTACAGCGTACACTGTGGGTTGTTTGGTGGTATGGGACACTTGCAAGTCAAATACATTTCAGTCCTGAACAGATTCAGTAGCTTTATCGTGGGCAGGTGAATAAATATTTTAAAATTAAAAATGTCATACAAGCAATTTTACACCTTACTAGTATGCTATAAATATATGGGTTGTATACATTTTATATCAATGAATATATATCCTTGCCATCCTATATAGAGGGAGAGAAATATTTTTTTTTCCATTTTTCTTACATATGGCAGTTTTGAGTTTCTTCGCCAAAATAGTGAAACTGTAACCATAGGAAGGAGGAAAAAAAAAAAGAACTTACATTATTTCTGTTGCCAGGTCCAGTGTTGATCATGGTGTATAAATTGTCACCAGAGTTGTTTGAGTCTATAAAAAAAAAAAAAAGTACAATCGTACATAGAATTGGTCCTCCATAGTGCATTAAAAGGGGGATAATTAACACTTTCAGTAAGGCAAGTACTCACCTGCAGGGCTGGGCATGATGGGGGTTCCTGGGGGTCCACCTCCTCCAGAAGCTCCCTGTAGAGAATATTACCAATGTACATGTCAACGCTTGAAAAGGGCTAGAAAAGCTAGAAAATGCTATTCCTGCTGAATTTTGTAATGAGAGTTCTACAGTATGCAAGAGTTAAAATCTCAGAATGTGTTCTCACCCCATATGCGCCAGGAGAGGGTGATGAGTAAGGATTCTGAAACCAAAAACACAAACATTATAGACCCACACTGTCATCATTCATTATTTGAGCATCCTAAAACCATTAAAGCTGTCTGTGGAAACCCGTGACACATAATACTACAATTACATCCTGGACCCGAAACCTTGGAACACATTAGACCTCTGCAGCTCTGAGAGTATACCAGACTGCAATCTGAACCAGCATTTCTCCGGGTGTCTGCATGTGTGTGTTTGCATCAGTACTCACAGAGTTGGCATTGTTGGGATTAGGCCATGGCCGACCGGTCCCTGGGCCCCTAGATGGTAAAACCAATGGAAAACTTAGTAAGATATTGCATTAGGGTTCAAACAGTCACATGACTATACATTTACTAATAAAGTGAAGGCTCACATGTTCACTCCTGGCATACCAGGACCCATGGTGTTGTGTGGAGGCCTCATCCCACCACCAAAACTCTGACAAGACAAAAAAAGTAAATATATGTAAATGAAACATCTGTTTTTCTAATCAACCTTAGCAACAGATGTGATGAACTCCAGTTCTACATACACACTATGTGTTCTGCATTCATGCACTATATGGTGATTTCTGAAATAATATTTCTTTGTTATAACAAAGATTTACAAGATCAGAGCTATTTTAGTAAAGATCAGTGACTGTAGGATCAACAAAGCAGTGGTGATGTATTCTATAAATAGAGAAGCCCACCTGAGGGCCAGGCCCCATAGGGCCCATGCCTCGTGGGCCGCTCATTCTCTGCATTGGCCCCAAGTTAGGATGACCTGGAGGGATAAAGACAGTTTATATGATGAAAGTAGCCATGAAATAGTTACTATACTGTGATGTACAACAGTGAAAACAGATTTAAACCTTGTGGCCGTGTAGGGTCCATGTTAGGCAACATGGGATGGGGGCCCGGTCCTCCGCCTGGTGGCTACAGTGGATGAAACGCAAAGATTTGATGAAACTCCAGTTCTACATTCATGCTATGTTCTGCATTCATGCTGTGTGTGTGTGTGTGTGTGTGTGTGTGTGTGTCAATAAGTTGTACCTGGTTCGCCATCCTGATGGGGGGACCTCTTGGACCTCCGGCAAAGCGAGGCGACATAAAGGACTACAACAGAAACAACACTGCTTTATTAGATTAAAAAAAAAAAAAAGGCATACATCTGTCTATACTAATTCTCGATTGCATGTTGTGCGAATACTGAAAGCAGCATAAAGCATTAAGCTGAGACGAATGCCAAAGCATGAAGCATCAGCACGGAGAACCAGGGTTCCCAAATGACTGCAGAGAGCAAAACGAGAGAAAAAGAGAGAGGAAGAGGGAGAGGGCGTGTTACCTGACTGTGAGGTCCCATCATACTGTTAGGGGGAGGAGGCTGAGGGTGAGGAGAGCCCTGGGGACCAGGAGGACCCTGTGGCATCGCACATAATGAAGAGCCAAGGAGGAAGATAGAGGAGGATGAGATGAAGAGAGAGAGAAAGGGGGGGAGGTGAGAAACATGAGTGACAAAAGAGGGGCAGAGAGAGAAGCCGGGTTACTGCAGGGCAGAGGACAGTTGGAGCGCCAGAACCAAAGTGTGTTGCAAACAAAAAATAAAAAAATAAAAATGTACAAATGTACAAACAGAAAACGTTCATTTTCATGTACCAAACACAGTATAAGAGAGAGACTGCGCAGAGAGGAGCAAGCAAATGACTGAGCCTTGAATGAGAGAAAAGAGACAGAAATATGGAGGAGGATGCGGGCTCTTTTGCCTGTCAGTCAAGACATTAAGAAGCCTGCTGCATGCAGCATGTTATCAGTGCTAATTTCACTGAATTAACAGCATCAATTAAGCTCTATGCAATTAGCTTTGTAACAACACTAAACACCGGCACTGTGTAGCTAATGTTGTTGCTCTGTCAGAGTGAAGGCTCTAATTGAGCCTCCTCCAAAGGATTCTGGTATGGAAAGTATGAGTGTCGTGCATTCATATATCAATGTCAAAATGTCTTTCCTGATATTAACATGATGACATAATGAGTCACGGCTGCGTGGCCTCTAGTACGTAATAATCTGATGGATTTAAAAAAGGGAGTAGTTGGGTTTAGAGGTAGCTGAGAACCATTGAAATTTCACATCAGTCGCCTACCAAGAGTTTAATCTCATGAAATATTGATTTTTTTTTTATTTTACAGTAGGTGCTGCACCTTTTGATTTCTCCATTAGGAAAATTGACCAGGCCACGCCTGCCTGTTAACAGCACTGGAGGGGCCCGGTCAACAGAACATCTGTGAGGTTTACTACAAGCTCACTGAGCAGAGTGAAGCAAAACAAAAGACAAAAGCACTGCAGACACCAACGTAGAGACTATAGCTCCATTTTATATATATATATAAAAAAAACAATAGCATTTCACAAAAGCGCAGTGGTGCAGGTAGTGGGGGGGTGGGATCAAGGGGTAATTCATGACAGGTATTATCATGCTACTGCAATTCTCTAATGATCAATGTGCTGCAAAACAATTCATCTACTACTACTACAAAAAATAATATTTATTTATGCACTGCATTGAGTTGTTCATTTCATGGTTTTACTCCCAGCATGGGAACCTATGTTTTATGTCATAACACTCGGTTTAAAAAAAAAGGATTTTTCTTGTACAGTAAGTGTATTGGGACAGGAAGTATTAGGATATTGATTTTTTTTTGTCCAACCCCTGGCAGCGAGAGAAATGATCAGTCCATTAATAATTTGTCCCTCCACAGGGAATTTAATTAACGAACAATTCTGATAATTGTTCTTTGGTGGAGTGAATTAGCAAATTTAAATACTTATTATGGCGGTGGGCTCAATTGTTCTGAACAGTAACAAATCGTATCAATGTGGTGAGGAACTTGCCTGGAAAAAGCCGGGTGGCATGGGTCCGCCTGGCATGCCGTCACCAGGGGGCATCCCTCCCATCACAGGACTGGGGGCTGCTGCTGCGCTCTGAGGAAAACGGACGGGAGAAATCGGACATTAGAACCTGCACAACGTGAGCTGCTTTGTGACCTTTTTTAAGATCACACCGTGCAACTAAAGAACACACGTGGAACATGCCGGAAATGTGTATCTTATTCCTTTGTGGCTAAGATTCTTGAACAAGCTGGTCCCAAGAGAAGCATATCTGAGGAATTTAATACCCGTTCCGACAAACACAGGGACGCAGGTTAAACCTGTGCTGGCAGTTCATCTGTTCATTCATGGCCCTCATTCCTCATTGAGCATTGAAGGGTGAATACGCATTCGCTGTATTAGAAATGTGAACCGAATTTAATGTAATTACTGTTTAAAAATCATTTAACCCCTGAGTCAGGGAGTTGGTAAGTAGACCCACATCATTTGTGGGTGTTGATGGGGTCCTCATTGAGGGTTCGGAGCTCTAGCTGAAGGATCTAACAGATCAGATAAGCATCAGAAGGATTCCCTGAGTCAGTGGCTCCAAAGTGCTATTGCACAGCAGGAGCTCACTGGGCCGATTTCCTGCTCAAACCGCAGCCCTAATTCACTAATGTGCCATTTGCTTCGGTCACACGCTCCTAATTGACTTGAGTTTTTTTTTTTCCCTTGTAGCTGGAGCAATATGAGATGAGCTAATGTCTTTGGAGCTGTGGGGTTTAGATCCCGAAGAACAGCAACAGAACGAGAACGGCCCCCCTTCAGTCGCGTTCTGTTAATGCCAAGATTCACTCGCGGTTATAGTGTAGACGTACGCAAACGAGGAACGATCGCTACAAGGATGCACGAGCACCTGCGGGCAAGAACACAAACACCGCTCGTCTCTGTCTGGAGCCCTACAGTTCTACAGACATCACTGGTCAATAGCCAACACACTCCCTGGTATCGACTGCACCTTCCCTAATTATATCTGCTCGGGCTGCCACTGCAGGGCCACTGTGAAATACCTCAGCAAGGAGAGAAGTGAGGCCAGAGGGAGAAGTCACGTCTCGTCTTGTGCTGAAAAATCAGCAGATGCAAGAGGTGGATCTCAAGAGGGAAAAATTCTTTAAAAAAGAAAAAAGCCAAGCATCTGGGTTTTCCTGTACCTACTTTTAAATTTAGCTCTCATACCCAGAAACCATAAAACTTGATCCTGCTAGTTGCAGCATGTACATGTTTGGTGACTGATGATGCTTTTTTTCTAAGGCACAAGTAACATGGGGCTCACTCACTAATGACACTATGTACTTTTTCTCTTTTATTTATTCACCTCTTGAGGGGGGAGAGACGTCCACAGTCAACACCAGAAATTTGATTTCGGTGAATCTCCTACTTCTGCACCAAAGTCGCCTCGCCACTTAAGCGTAACTCTCTTTTTACTAATGGATCAATTAACTCTTTTTTTTCTAATGGATCAATTATGCCGTCTCTGCCTGATCCAATCTGCACATATACATTTATTGATTAGCTTTCTTATCTCTGCCCACATGTGGGCACGTTCATGATGACGATCGTGTGACATCTTTAAAAGCAGCAGTAAGCCTTTGAATACTAATTTTGTTTTATTTACAACAGCACATACTTTAAAACACTTCCTGCTTTTCTTCACCTACTTATGATAAAGTTACTTATTTTGGCATTGAAAGCCTGCACCATTTTGGGAATGTATCCCAAAGAACTGTTGAAGAAAATAAAATGGACTGCATATATGAACCCAAGCTGTTTCGCAAGAACCAAAGTGCTCAAGTCAACCATGTGGAAATTAACCAGAAGGAAAGTAAGATCCCACCCTGCAGACTGCCAAACACCATTTCAGACAGGACAGGAATAATACAGCTTTTGCCCTAATCTAACCTGCATGGCTTGGCGTGCCTATGCAGACCTCGCCATCAGGCTCCATGTTAAGTCAACATCATCAACAGTAATCACGATGCTGCTGCCAGAGCATTACAATTTCATCTGAGTCACTTGCACTGTTTCAATCAAATAGTAAATGGGGTTACATAGTTAGAACTACTTTTGCAATTCATAGTAACCGGTCATAAGCATTGTAATATTCAGATTTAAATGAATGACTGATTTTACATTTGTATGTTTTTAAAGCATGTTTCTAATTTAATTCTACAGAACAAAGGCCTGTCACAAAAAAGCTAAGCATATTAGATGTACTTTTTTTTACATTTAAATGATCTCAATAAAATCTTAGGATATTAGGACCAGGATTTATGCTTTGAATGTTTTGAACATCTTAGGTTAGTATGCATTGCTCAACATATAGAGACATAGCAGCAGCTATATGGTCTCCTTTCTGTGACAGATCTCCATTTTAACCACAGAAACAAGAGCATCAGATAAACGGTGTCCCAGGCAATGAACAATATTTAACAGAATGGCCTCTAGTAGTTATCACTATGGAATAGTTTCACTTGTCTTACGAACAAGAATTATTGTCAGAAGCACCTGCAATGAAGTCCAGGATAACTTCAATTATATTAATTAAAGCTTTTTTGTCTTTTAAGAAAATGTATCTTTATTCTGTCAGATTTGAAAGGCATAAAAAGGATCTGTATGTAAACTTTCCCCCCCATATAAAAGGAAATAAACGTTCTATTCTACTTTTTACTAAAAAGAGAACCTGCAACTATAGCCAGGTGTTATGCTGTTTATTATAGATAAAGACCATAGTTTATGGCTTGTGTCGTATGGCTGAGGTAGTATAAGCTCACACAATTGGCTGTCTGGCCTCGTCACACAGCGAAACAACAACTGCCGTTTGTTTGGTTTCTCAACCCACAAGTAGCCCATTCCTGGAACGATGCCTACGAAGACGTAATCAAGTAAAACAAAGCTGTATTTACATAAATTAACAAAGAAGTAATAAAACTATGTCAACAACCTATCTACCTTAGCTCAGTGGAAACTATTTGCCAGACTGAAAAGCGACATGCATTGTGGGTTCCCAGGCTTATATTAGATCCATATCTTGTGAAAAACAGAAAAATAGAGCCTGCACACTAGATAATGCTAACCATGTGATGCTAGAAAAGACACGTGGTGGTATACCAATAAATGTTCATGTTTTTTCAATTCTTCTGTCAAGCACCTAGTATTTATCGCTTGAATGCGCACGCTCTTGTAAATTTCTTTGCAGATCCTTATCATGTCCCACTTAAGTGCACAGCTGTGCTTACTGGACTGTCCCGAGCAGCCCGACGCCACTTTCAATCTGAACGAGTCCCGCCTCCCCGCGGACTACCCCCGGTACAGGAAAGGGGGCAGATGTCTTGGCCCTGCCCCGGGCTATGGGGCTCTTGTCTGGGGCCTTCCTTACAACTTCCCAGGGGACCTCCTTTAAGACAGAATACCAACCCCCCACGTCCGACGTGATTCAGTGTGTTCATGTTGAAAAACACACAAGCATCTAAACAAAATTTTCCCTGAATCCGGGAATCACTCAAAGAGGTTACAAAAGTCCAGATCGGCGACGGATGCGTGTTGCATTCCCCTTTGCAAAAACAAAGACAGAGGAGGGGGGGGACACACACGCTTGGGGGGAGGGGTTAAGAAGAGAGCGAAGCGAGAGGATGAACAAGGGGTTGACTGAGGTAACGGAGAGAAAAGCCAAGGGAATAGACAGACACAGACACAAACATGAAAGAAGAGAAAACGTAAGAATCGGGCTCCGGCAAGACCACCCAACTCCTGACCTCGCCTGCTCTTAACAGCCTCACTTCTTCCACTGGAACCAACCCCTATGTTTAGCTTGTAAATGTTTAACCATCAATCAACATCATAAAACCCACTCTGAATCCCGACTGGACACACTCGCTCGCTCTGCCTTCTGCTTCTACTGTAGCAGGTCCCTTCCATTTCTCACCCCCCCCCTCTCTCCTTCTATTCCCTTAGCTGCTCCGCGGTGGATGCTGGGCATATGCCACAGCGCCACTCCCCTTTCCTATTCCAATCTGCCCCTCAGCTCCGTGACAGCCATCAATCAGCCGCTGACGCCATGGCGACGGGCCCCGTAGGGGAGCGTTCGTCAGGCCCAGCGTGAATACACCAGGGCTTTACGAGTGCTGCCGGCTAACAGAGCAGCGCTCACCTCCCCCACACCTAGACAAAGGCTAGGGTCCAAGGACTAGTACTGTCCACGCACACACGCACACACTCTTTCCTGATCCCCAACATCCATGAACACAGGCAGAACGCAGGCAGAACCAGCATCAGAGCGAAGGGCAACCACAAGATGTCGGGGAGCGCCAGCGGCACAGAAACTCTCAAAGCTCAACACCAGAGCAGCGAGTGCCCAGACGTTCCCTCGTCTGCTTAATGCTTTCCATGTTATGAAAATGGTCTCAGCCGAACCAAAGAGCTGCAATCTACCAACTTATCTTGTGCCGTTTATTCCTTCGTAGCTGGCCTGCTCCACTATAATCCGGGGGAAACTGTAAAAATTATTTTAGTTCTGTTGTTTCTCACAGCTTTTCTGAAAATTTTAAGAGCGCAGCAATCCGCATTTTATGCTTGAAAAATTCTCTCCCTCTCACACACACCCGAAAGCAGATATTTCTGAGATATATTGTAATCTACAGCTTTATGGTACAATCACATAATATAAAAAGGGAAATTCTACCCGAACAAGCAGGTTAAAGCAATTGAAGGTATTGCATTCAATTATGAGAAAGTGACTGGTGGAAGAAAGGCTGTTTTTTCCCCCACTGAATAAACTGTGCTGCTCCTTTGTCTGTACCAGTTGGAATAATAAGGAATGTGGTTATTGAAAGGGCAGAGCCACGCTGAAGCCTCACTACTGGCTCCCAGGTCACCTGCCAGATCAGGAGGCCTGTTACCCTGACAACCCTATCTGCCAAGAGCAGGACCAACATCTCCATTTTTAACCCTGTTCTGCCTGATACATCACCGACCTACCGGCAAACCGAACGTCAAGTTCCAACTGAGATTATTCCTTAACTTTGTCTCTGCTGATGCAGCAAAACATGAAAACTATTATTATTTAATTTACCTCGGTTACACAATGCTCCTTTAATAAATCTTTTCAGATAAGGCCGGAGAAACGTCAGGACGGGAGCAACAAAAGCCACTGACAAGCAGCTCACACTTTCTTTAATCCACGGGGGGATGTTCTGTTTGAATCCTGACACAAAAGGGTAACGCAACGCAGCCAGTGAAAATAAAACCATCTCCAAAGCTGCATGATCATCAAGATGCAAAACACCCATAACATGCAAATACGGAAGCGCTATTATAAGATAAGCAAGGCACTTGTCCTGAGCGTCATCTCATTAATGCCGTATCTCAGACTGCCTCCGTTTCAGATCCATTAGAATTATGTCATTGCAGGTGATGCATCTCAACATCCTAAAGTCTCAAAATGTGTTATAAAAGGAAAAAAGGAACACAGCAGGTTCTTCATCGTCTTTACAACTACAGCAGGGTGCTTCAGCGTAGCTGAGGGGCTGAGCACTCGACAGGTCTAACTCAGGACATGCTGACATCAGCATCATTTTCCCAGAAGCCTATAAAGCTCATTGGTAGGCGCATCATTCGACCCGCCAACTGGGCAAAATGACCGGTCGTAAATTCTGAAGAAGAAGGAGGGAAAAAAATTGCCGTCCCAAATTACAGTCAGCTACAAAAGGCGCTGGGGGAATTCAAAATGACTTCTGGTCTTCAACACAAAGTGCAAAGCACAACGTAGAAAGGGTATTAAAAAAAAAGGCAGAAAGCAGACAAAACAGAATTTAAGGTGAATCACAGATGTTCTCAAAGTCGAAAAGGAAACCATAACAATCAGAAGTATGGCAGCTGGTTTATTCCTGAAGGAGAATAAAAGGAATTTTGTCATTACTCGAGAGCATAAAAACAAAGATTACATGCACTCTGATAGAGCGACAAAGACTTGACTCGTTGCACAACCCCGAGCACAGATTCTCAGCCACGATAGGAAAAGTTGTCGTCTTCTTTAGCAGGAGACGAGAGCGATAAAGTGCAACAGTTCCCATGTAAGCAACATTACTCACATAGTCATGGAAGGCTTTAGCTTCACTGGAGTGGTCACATGTCTCTCTCCTCTCTGGCGCAGCACAATACAAGTCCCAGAATACACTGTGGACAAGACAGGTTGTGAAGCAAACAAGAAAAAAAAAAAAAAAAAAAAAAAGCACACAAACAACCCTCTGGACACGTTTACAACATTATCTCTTACCACCACCAGGAATGCAGGAATCCAGGGGGTTCTCCAAGTGTTATGTTTTTTTCCCATCGTATCTAGGAAGAGAGGGATTTCAATATTATATTCCAATAATGATTTATTTACCTAAAATACTAAGGAACATATTTACAGAAAATTGTAACCATTTATTAAAAAACTGAAAATAATATACACACCTCTGATAAAAAGGTCTGTGCAGACTTCTGTGCTCCTATGTGTAACAGATACTCATAGACATATAGAGCCAACCTATGTGAGACAAAAAAAATTAATTTTAGGGTTGATTCAAACAAACATGGCCAAGTATGAAAATAATAATGTCAAACATCTTGTTACGGGAACACTAAGTGATGTACAGGCCCTCTGAACAATGGCTGCCAAATAGCCTGTGCATACAAAAAAACTACATGGGGGGGGGGGGGGTGAAGCCTTGTAGATTCACCACAATGAGCTTAGAGGAAAGTGCTAAAGCAACAGTAGAATTCAACGTCGTGATGTGAAACGTTAACAACAAAAAAAGCCCACACCGGCGGCAGCCTGCTGTGTATTAGCTAGGTACAGCAGGAGTATCCTGGTGCCACTGATGGGGCTGAGGGGAATAAAAACGGAGCTCAGCAGAGAAAACAATGTAGTGTGCAGCAAGGCGATGTTATTGTTGTTTTCCTCTATCGGTGAAAGCGACTGAATAACAGCAATTAAAAAAACATGTCCGGTTTAAAAGAATGGGGGGAAAAAAACGCGAGCAAACTGCACACGGAATCGGTGTGGGTATAAAGAGGCAGCCAGAAGGCAGCGGGAGCAGCTCGGGGGAGGAATGGCGAGCAGACAAGGCGGTTCATTCAATTCAGTCCTCGGCGGCAGGAGGAAATCGCCTCTTCCAGCCCCGTCCAGCGAACAACAAGAGAGCAACTCCGCGAGGCGGAAAAACACAAAAAAAGACACGATAATTGAGGTTTCGGAGCTTACTTTTCTCGCGCCTGGCCGTCCGACGGCACCGGGGTGCCTTTGCCTTTGGGGAACATTGTTTAGTGTGGGAGGACGCCCGCCGTCGTTGTGTTTTTTATCGCTTATTTCATCTGTCAGATCATCGCGGCCGCGACCCTCTCTCGCACTCCAACCGCACACTCCTCCTCCTCGAGCCCGACAACCGAGCCTGGTCGGGGAGGGGAAGAGGCGGGGCCAGCGCCTGACAGGCGCCCGCGCGAGCCAATCGGTGCGCGCCGTTTGGTTTTAAGGTCTGCCTCGTCTGGGCTTGGTTTTTGCTGCGCTGACGCTGATGGCTACGATATTAATTCAGCTGTTAACTTGTTTACTTGTTTCAATGAAGCTGTTAAAAAATAAAATAATGGTTTAATAAAGACGTTTACTGCTGCCCTCTCATTGGTCATCAGTTTATCAGTTTATCAGACCTATGTGTTGTGAGAAAACACAACAATATTAGCTGTATATTTTTCCTATTTATTATTTTATTATTTTATATATTTCAGCTTTGCATTTGAAGACTTACTACTGAAAACAGCCTGTCATGTCCTGTCTACATGTTATGAGCCTGTAAGTTCAGTAATGTTGCATCAGCGGCGGACAGGAAAAACAAGTTTCATCGGAACCAGAACAAGCCTGTTCAGAATAATACAATACCTGATAGTACTAGAAAAAGACTTAGAATGAGCAAGTTATCTTTTAGTTGTCAAATATAAACTTTTCACCTGGGAGAAGAGAACATGTGTTTAGATATATACATATAAAAAGTATTTATCGAATCAAGCATGTTACACGTAAAGTTTATTCTAAGACGCAATATTCGAGGAATATAGTCGATGTTTCTTGTAATTGCACGTTTGTAAACCAACCTATTTAAACAGCTCCACCTTAAAAAATAACTGTAACAACTATAGGAGGGGATGGTCTCTCTCTCTCTCTCTCTCTCTCTCTCGTGGTTAAACTATTTAGTAATCTTGTGGTGTGTGTGTGTGTCTATGTGTGTGTGCGCGCGCGCGTGTGTGTGTTATTTTATTGAGGAATGGGTGAAATGAAAGGAGGCTCGGTCCGGGTCGCAGACTGCTCATTCACAGCCGCTTTTTATGGTTTGTAGCCGACATTCATTCGCACTTGAAGGACTTTTTCTCGACTTCCCCCTTCTGTAATAACTCCTGAACTACACTGGTAAGCACTTTCCTGTTAGATTTCACTGGGTATTTACTGTAAACGACTTCACTTTACAGTATTCTGTAGAAGCTACAACAATATATAAAGCTTTCATTTATTTATTATGATAGTATTTTTTTTTTACCTCGATTGCAAGTTGTCACAGAGGTTCTGGTGAATGTTGTGGTATGCTTCATTTCTAAAGGTCAACAGTAGAGACAGGTGACCACTCCATGGCTGCCGATTGGAGTAAAAGTTAGGGGCAAACTGTTTCCAATAATACCCCATTTAGGGACTTGAAATAGTTTGTTTAACTGCAACTGCACTAAAAAGACAGGCTCCAGTCTGCATGTTTAAACAGATATTTGTTTTTAGTTGCATTCCTGGTTAAGGAGCAGAACCATCTAATGATGTGCTTAAAAGAGAAGCATCCCCGGCTTGTCCTGGTCTGGATCGTTTAGTGGGGAAATGTTGATTGATTAGTAGCCAAACTGAGTTGCAGATTATTTAAGGTCTTGTGTTGGAGCACTTGACTAGACTTAGTAGTAAAGTAGTAAGACTTAGTAGATTTAGTAGTAAAGAAAAACTGAATATGGTAATATTAAACCATGTTCTGATACAGGTGCATATTGCAGTTGTTTATCAGATGGAAGAATCTCTGCACAACTGTCAAACAATTCTAAATGCATGTATTTTGTTCCTCACTTCATTACAAGTTATATAGTTTTACTGTTATATTGCAAAAAAAATGCAGCTGGACATTAACAGCGAAAGTCATATTTTACATACGCAAACTGTAATAAAAAAGCAAAGATAATGTTTTAAATTTTGTGTTCAGCATGAAGGAAACTTGTTGAACCTACAGTTATGGATAAAGAGAAAGTTACTAAGAGGCTTGAGTTAAGCCTATTTTTTTTTGTTTCAAATATTACGGTGCTTTTCAGGAAACCAAAAACCCAACGGTTCTATTTAATTGTAGGCTTCAACCATCACAATTTAAAGGGGACACTTTGTTCAAAGAAGCAGCTTTACTGGGTTATTATCCAGATCGCTGAATCAAACAGGGAATAAGTGTTTTTAGTACAAGTTTTCCAGTTATATTAATGAAAATGAATATTACTCATGTACACACACTTTTAACAGCACCAGAAACCACAAATGACTGCTGTGTTAATGCACCCCCCCTGTCTGTGCAGCTGTGGGTTATGACGTCAGAGGGCAAAGATGCAGAAATCGCACAGGACCCGCCGTTCATTCTCGAGGGCGGGGAGGTGTACAGGAACCCCACCGAAGTGAAGATGAGTCAGATCGTGCTGCCGTGCCATGCCAACCACTGCGGGGAGCTGAGCGTTGGACAGCTGCTGAAGTGGATGGACTCCACAGCCTGTCTGTCCGGTAGGCAGGGGTCAGAGGACCTCAGCAATCACAGACAAAACAACATGCAAAAGCTAAATGATTCCTCATCTCGTAGTTTTCAGGGTATATATACAGTTGTTTGCCTGTTTTAGTTTTTGACCTGACCTCTGGTCATAGTCTTGAAAATCGACGGAGAAACTGTATAATTATAAGAAGTAAAAAAGCAAAAAAAAGGAAAGTCATCTAAAAACCTATTATTTTCATGCATAATGCCTTGATTACATCCAGAGATATTTAAAGTAAAGCTTCCACAGTACAGTCTAACACATATATATTTCAGTCTCATATCATAACAATATATCCTCACATTGCCCAACCATATTGCACAGCTTATAAGGCACATAACCATTAACTCTTTACCTTTTATATATTACATTTCCTTTGTTCAACTGATTCAGAGGTCTTAAAAATATATTTATAACCAGCAAAAGAACAAAAAAAACATTCTAGTGCTTTATAGATGAGGCTATTTAAAATAAAACAGGACTAAAGTCTTTGAGTGTGATTACAGATCATTAGATTTCTCTTTACATAGGCTTTGTGGCTTTGTGCTGCACTATCTCAATATGTGTGTAATCTCTCTTCTCTCAGCTGAGAGGCATGCAGGTTGTTCCTGTATCACTGCTTCTGTTGACGACATCCATTTTGAGCACACCATAGGGTAAGGTATAAACCTTAATAATGCTCCAGGACTTATTTCCGCCTGAGCGGCAGACAATTATATTACATGTATTGCAAATAGGGAAAGAAAAAAGCAGTTTACTTGTACTAAAAAAAGTCTGTTAGAAAACATTGGTATCGGTATAATATTATTGTACCAGAGAGTGAATTAATAAAAATCTCTTTTTAAAATACATTAAATGACATAAATGCATTATTTAAAGGAATAGGCTGAATCAATAGGAGAAAAGAGAACATGGATTAAAACTGAACATTATCTGTGGTGATGTTCAGATTGTTTTGCTGGTATAATCACAGCTTTATGTTGATAGTAAAGAGAACTGTGTGTCTCTGTCTGCCTCAGGGTGGGAAATGTTGTTAACATAATAGCAAAGGTCAACAGAGCCTTCACATCCAGTATGGAGGTGAGTGGGTGTTTTTTTTTTTTTAAATCGTAGAATAACAAACATTCATATTATTATTTTTTTTAAATGACATGAATGTTGATTCTTCGCACTTCAGGTAGGTATATTGGTGACTTGTGAAGAACTCTACACTGGCAGACAGTGGAAGGTCTGCCATGCCTTCGCCACCTTTGTCGCCAGACGAACTGAAACTGGCAAGGTAATTAGTCAGGGGGGAAAAAAAAAAAGATATGGACAAAGAGGCATTCTTCTGAAGCTTGTGCAACATTTCCCGCGTCTGTGTGTGTACACAGGTACAGCTGAAGCAGGTGATTCCTCACACACAGACGGAGCAGATGGAGTACAGCCTAGCAGCGGAGCGGAGGAGGATGAGGCTCATCCATGCTGAGATCATTACAGACCTACTGAGCAGCAGCACGGCTCAACTGGGTACACATACGGCATCGTAGCGCCGCGCTTGACCAGGCGTCGTCACTGTTGAAAAATCTGATTCATTAAAGCTCCTCTTTGGTTTTCGCACCCCTGCCAGGAGAATGCCAGGAGTATCAGGACGCCGTGCCGGCCGAGCGCACGCGAGTGGAAAGCGTGGAGCTGGTGCTGCCGCCCCACGCCAACCACCAAGTCAGCACTTTCGGGGGCCAGATCATGGCCTGGATGGAGAATGTGGCTACGATTGCAGCAAGGTGTCTTTTTCCCAGTACAGCACACAATCCTACTTTCACAACCATTCCTAAACTATTCTGTGTGGGTACTGTGGGTTTATGGGAAACATGTGTGGGCGGGTAATTGAGAGCTTTATGTGTATGGGATAATGTCAAAACTGTCATGTGGTGTAGCCATAAAAACTTGGTACCAGACAGTTTAAATATTAAAAACACATGCTATCGACTAGTTTTATGTTCTAAGTGGATTAAATATGTGAAATTTATCATTTTTTTGGTTATACCATTTGACATTTTATGTCAAATAATCAGTCACACATTCCATGTGGTAGAAATGGCATGCAAATGACATGAAACCAACATGAATACAAAATGTATATTTTATGAGACCTGATGAATGCTTTTAAAAATGTATTTAAACCATTTTTGACATTCTCATCTTGCCAAACATGATTTATCACTGACCCATACACACTATGTACAGGTTATATGTTTTAAATTGGACCAAATCTTTCATCACAAGGGGCTAGTCATTAATAAACCAACCATATATTTAGATTAAGAATTAATCAGGCTTCAGAGTATTTTGGCATGAAACTTAGATGAGAAGATTGTGATCTTTACACTTCAGGTTTTTTAAGGATTAAACGAAGATGTGTAAAACAAGGTAATTAGTGATCTTAAGAGTTGCTGTTGAGCAGATTTTGTTATCTTCAGACAGAGCATGTGCGTGGTATCAGTCTTCTCATCTCATGCTCATCAAACTATGCTGTTTATTTCCTAATCCACTCCTGTCTTACTCTAGCCGTTTCTTGTAAGGCTAAGGTTCAAGACGAAAGTGCCAAAAACAAACTTTTTCTGTTTTTTTTTTTTATTTAGTCGCCTGTGCAATGCTCATCCGACCTTGAGGACCATAGACATGTTTCATTTTCGTGGCCCGTCTCATATCGGTGACCGACTGGTACTGAAAGCCATAGTTAACAACACCTTCAAGCACAGGTGAGTCTCCACAGTAAAAGCACCATAAGGGAGAAATGATTCTCATCTGTTCATCTCGCTAATGTTTCCACTGTGTTTTCTTTGAAGTATGGAGGTGGGCGTGTGCGCGGAGGCCTATCAAGGTGGAGAACCTCTGCGTCATATAAATAGTGCCTTTATGACCTTTGAGGTGCTGGACAGTGAAAGAAAGGCATGCACGGTGCCACGGATACGACCTGAGCCTGTGGTGAGTTTTCCAGCTGTCCAGTTACTGCTTTACCAGGGGTCATGATGTGTCGCCAAGAGAAAAAAAATCTGTATCAAGGTTATGTAAAGTTCAGTTCAACATCAGTTTTATTTTTTCTGATGTTTCACAGGATGGATATAGACGTTATAAGGAAGCAATTGCGCGAAAGAAGATTCGGCTTGATAGGTTAGTATCCTGTGGTTCATTCCCAGGTTTCGTTGTTTTATAGACCGGCCGAGGGTTAATATTAATTTATTGCAGGAACATACTGAATATAATTTTTTATGTAAAGATTGGCCTTTATACAAAAACAGATTTCTGTTTCAAGTATTATCTGCTCCATCGAAAAATGTCTAAATGTTAAAGCAGACAGGAAAAGTATGTCAAACAAAATGTTGTCCAAAATGGATTGTGGTACCGAAAGTTCCCTGAGAACCTAAAATCAGTAAAGTTTGTAGATGATCCTGAGGAATATTTGGGATGATTGTCCCAGAGGTTTTTTAGACAGGATTGCAAAAATACATGCCCTTGACTACATTTAAAAGAAGTTGCAAAATTTGAGAAGAAAGATGAGAACAATTAGAGCAAAACCAATATGGTTCCTTTGGCTTTTCTGCTTGGACCCCAAATACAGAACTAGAGAACATGATGTATTATAAAGCTCTGGAGGTAATACTGAAATGTCATCATTTAATAGGTAGTTGTGTGCGTGCTACAGAATCTGTTGTTTACAATACTCTGCAGCATCACATGACTTGGCAGGGAAGCATATCACAGCTAAGCAGACTTTGGTGCAGAGTCTATCAGGCATAATATGCTCATTGTTCCACTGTGAAGTACCCCTGCCTCCACTATAATCTTTATTTGAGTATTTGATCACTAAATGTGTGGGATCTTTGCTAAAATTAAACTGTTAATCGGTCAAGATCTTGGTCTTTCTTATGTGAATCATCACTGCCCTTACATGTTTACAGGAAATACATTATCTCCAGCAAACAAACTGTGGTGCCCCTGTCTGTGCCCTGGGATCCCAGTAACCAGGTATTGCAGTTATTTCCAGTAAACAGAGGCAGACAATCTTCTTAGCCTCTCGCAATATTCCAGCTTTAGACAGCCCCTTTGTTTTGTTTTTTCAGATGTACCTGAGCTACAATAATGTCTCAGCACTGAAACTGATGGATGCCAGAAACAACTGGGTATTAACCTCTGAGAAAAAAAAGGTCAGTACGGCATTTGTTGTTGTCCGGGATATAGCTTGTTAAACAGTTACAGCTGTTCCGATCCCACTGTGCATTCTGATCTGTATCGTGTTGAACGAACTGAAAATGCACAGTCACTGCTCAAAGTAGGCCCACATGGATTCAATTAAATTGTGGAATTCTGCATGTTTTGCAAAAGGGCAAGAAGTTTTTCTAAGAAGATGTAAAATTAACATATTTATAATCACTCATGAACCTAACAATTTATGTGTCAGTTTTGACAAAGAGCATATCTGGATTGAATCCTATTAATAGACCATGGACCTGCCTCCTCTTTGTCCATGTGCTTCATTCCTTAGGTCAGACTGTACACGTTGGAGGAAAACCAGATGCTGTGTTTCAAGGTGGAGATGCACGTCAACGTCCCAGCAGAGCAGACGTTCCACCTGCTGTCAGACCTGAGGAGGAGAAAGGTGTGGGACCGGCATTATGAGTCAGTAACATTTACATCTTTGATTTTCATCAGTTAATAATACAGATTGCTTTTATTACGCGACAAATATATCAGAAATATATCAACTCTAAGTCAGACTTGGTAATTTTTTATGAAGGCTGGGCACTACTCAAACAGGAGTCTGTATTTTGTATTTTTCTCAGGACTCTATTCAGCCATGGATTATTATATATTTGGTGTTTTTGCACGTATAAGCTCCGGGAGCAGCTGTAATGGAGCTGTGTGACACAGAGGAATAAGCCAGATCAGGCTTTGGCTACACAGGAAATACTTGTTTGTAAGATTGATTCATTGTTACTTTTGGTCTTTTTGTGGAATTCCTCAGTCTCGATACTTTGTTATGACGACCAAGAAAAGGAACACAAAATGTAGACACTCTTCTATTCCTTCTGTTTTCCTCTAATGGTGCATTTGATGAAACTTTTCATGTGTCAACACATATTGAAAGTGCTCAATGTGACGATACACTGATTAAATGAACTGGATATTTACTTACTTGTGTAAAGTGATAGTTAGCGTAGTGTGTGAATAAAGTAAAGCTGATTTAGTCTGGTCATCTGCAGGGAGTGTGAGGTGATCACCCAGGCGGATGAAGATGACACCCTTTATCACATAGCTGCTCCCTCCATCAGTAAAGGGGGCAAGGGCCAGGACTTCATCTTGCTGGCATCTCGCAGGAAGCCATGTGATTCCAGGTTGGTAATAAACCATGTAATAGCCACATAGACACGACCTAACTCGCCCAAATAACATTTTCTTTGCACTCCATCTTGATAATAGCCACTGTTTCCTGATTTCCTATTCCACCTTTGGGTACCTTTTATGCAACAAGGGTTATTGCATTACTGCCTCCTGCTTGCTCTTTCATAAAGTCTCATGATGCTATCCTCTTTTATCCCTTATAGGGACCCATATCTGATCGCACTGCGCTCTGTCACTTTGCCCACTCACCCTCCCACCGAGGACTACACCAGGGGCGAAGTGCTCTGTGCTGGTTTTACAATCTGGGAAGAGTCCAGTATAGTCACCAAGGTTGGCCAAATGAGAGAGGGCATGCATGTTTTTCCTGCAGTTACTCTCAGCACATGACCACACCGCTCACATAGCTTTCACACCGCTCGCAACTGCAGAACAACAGCGAAGCAATGACAAGATGCAAAAGGTCTCCCACACTACATCTGACCAGTGTTTCGTTTCAGATCGCCTACTACAACCAGGCCACCCCGGGCGTCCTTCCCTACATCTCCACAGACATCGCTGGACTCTCCTCCAGCTTTTACAGTGCTTTTTCTGCCTGCAGCCAATTCTTGGAGACCAACAAGGACAGCCAGGCTGCTCTGCTGCCCTCCGCACCGCAACACAGCAGCGCTTCCATGGCTTCTTTCCAAAAGGAACAGTAGTAATCTCTCTTATTTTTATGCCATTTCACTTCTGTTGTGGAAGTGCTGTGCTATTAAAAAAGCAATAGTTGAACGTTACTCTCACATTTTGAGATTAAAATCGTATTTGCAATGGATATATGGATTTTTTTGTAAACTCTTTAAATCTCAGTTCATGGTACAATTTTATCCATTCTGAAAATGAGACCCATGATCTGTAAAAAGGCTTAATAAATGCATTCTATACTTTTTAAAGAACCTGCTACTTATCCTCAGCAAGATGAATAGGTATGAAGCAAGAGTGAGAAATGTTTCACTTGGATTTAAGCCTATTAGTTTTATAAGAACCAATATATTATGGTTACATTTCTGTGCAATACTAAATTATACATATTAAATCATATTTTGGTACATAGTTTTAAATATTTAACACAACTTGTGCAATCTATTATCTTGAGATAACAGTATTTTTATGGTATGGCCAGTTTTTAGAGAAAATAACATGAGGGTAAAATTAGTCTTAGATGAGATGTTTCAATTAGCCTCCTTTTTATTAGTATTTTCTACCTCCTGTCAGAGATGCGTTTTTAAACTGTTTGATTAAGTGTTTGAATATAAATAAGTGAAAATGTGAATTTAGTGTTTAATGATGCTGCTTTTAACAACAATGTCCTTTCAGAGAAATTAACTTGCACTGATTCTATTAAATGTCCAAGTATCTGTCGTGGTTTAACTGAAACAATAAACACAATAGACCAGTGGATTTGTTTTGGTCTTCACCTCCCTTCCCCCTGCATTCCTCTCATTCCTGAACCAAACCACAGCTTGCAGTTGTTTCCCACCGCAATGCGATGTTAGTGTTGCTAAACTGTAGATGCAGACGGCCGGCCCGAGGAGTTTAATGAAGCCTTAGTGAAACTGTAAGGCCTGGGCGCCTCTGACCGGGGGTTATAGAAGAAGGTAGCTCCGCTTGTTTTCCAGGTATTGTGTTTGTTCCATGATCATCCTGTTATGCTAACACAGTTTCCTGGTTTTAGAGCAACAGCATAAACGAATGGAATCAGTATCTAAATGGTTGCTCTTTCCAGTTTCTCCTAGTCTTCATGCATTTTAAGTGAATAGATAAAACACCAGCAGACACAAACCATTCAGTAACTCTGACTATTAAAATCTGCCCAAAGGATAAAAGTCTTTTGTGTTTAAGTCTGCAGCTTGAAACTTGCCGCCGGTTCATACTGCTCTGTAGGTCACTGATCAGTGTCTGATGTGTGCTATTCTTGTTAAAGAGCCTGGACAGTGAGCCAAGCTGCCCCCCCTCCCTCCACCACCCCCACCGGGTTGTCATCAGTGCCCACTCAAGACATCATCCTCCTCCTGCTCTATTTTAGAAATGTAGACTGCTTTTGCACCTGCCTGTCCCCACAGACTCTGATCATGTGCACGCTCTCCCTGTAGTTCTTGATTTTCTGCTTCTGTGGACAAGTTTACCAACTCGTTTTACTTGCAATCTGCATGCAACCGGTTAGCAGACACCTGGGAGGCAGCCTTGTTGATGTTGGCACATCAATATTATGTCTATCAGCAAAATTTGATCTGTCATAGTGTCTGAGACAGACAAAAATGTATTAAGTCACAGGGATTAAAACACTTTAATAATCACAGGTTTATCTTGCTAAACAGATTTTGTTTCTGTCTGATGTCATGAATGAGACAGTGTGGTTCTATAGATTGACTCGTCTTTATAGACATGGTATTAATAAAGCATCACATTTAGCACCAGTGAGAAGTAAAATGGGTTTTTGGCAGGTAACCAATCCCTGGAAATTTCTACATATTGTTGTCATGGCGATTCAGGGACTGCATCTGCTTTTCCTAAACGCAGCTTCTGGAATGTAGATTATGGGCAATTTAAAGTCATTAAAAACAAAAAAAAACATGCAGTCAATCTTCTGGTATCTGTTGCCATAGAAACATGTTGACAATAGCAGGCTGTGTCTCCTTGAAACAATACATAACAATTTTATGTTTTTTTTTTATTTTGTTTTTTTTTAGTCATTTACTAACCTGATGAATGGATAACTTGTTTATGAGCTAAAATCTGTTTTCTGTTACTACTTATTACCAAACTAATGTTCTTAATATTCTATCTGATTATTTGAGGCTTTTAAGACCTGAGAAAACGTTTTTTCACTCTACTCATTCTAAATAATCTCACATTAAAGTAGTATTATTTAGGATTTAGATTTACACTCAACATATATCAATTCAACAGTTTTTTGATAAGAATAGGTATGTTAAGTTAAATGAGAAATGTATGTAGAAGCAAAAATAAAAGCAATACATTTCCTTACAACTATTGGGTATTACTAAGGCTACAGCTATTATTTTTTTAATTTATGATTGGCTCCATAAATATCTATAGAACATAAGATAACTCACCCAACGGTGCTGCCCAATACGCCGGCGTCCCCACACGGCGGCCATCTTGTGTCGGTCCGCTGGCTCCAGAGCATTATGCCGATGCTGCATAAAGTATTAAAATAACCAATAACTCTTTCAATTTTCAACAGATTTTCAAATACTTAGTTTATTGTAAACGACATTAATGTAGTTATCACACTAGTACTTATATTTACAAATAATTATAATTTCAAATTTTCGAAGTTAAGGCACTTTGTTGCAATAAATTGCATTGGCAATTAAATCAAAAGCTTTAATAAAAATATTTAATCACTTTTTTATCATAGCAATGCCAATAAAATATGTAACAAGCCAAACCATTTTTAAAATCGGTCGAAAGACTTCGTCAAATTAGTATTTTGCGTGTGCATGGCACTCTGAACCAGAGCACGGCCCGTCACAATAGGGCCGACGTCGAGGGACGTCGCCATGTCTCCGGGCCAACCTCTCCGCCCACGCATGCGCACGCGGTGTAAACACAATCACGTGACGACAACCCGGTAGCGTGAAGCGGACAGCCTGAAGACCTGAACGGAAAAGTATGAGTCAGGAAGCTCTACTAAAGTTGCGAACTGCAACACGGGACAAACTGGGGAGGTTTAACTCTTTGCGTGGTGAGTTCAGTGTTTGAACGTGCGTTGTAGCGTCTGTGCGACATTGAGCGTGTTATGACGAGCTGCTCTCCACTTCTCCTGAATGAAGGTGCAGAGGTGCCGTCGGGTGAGTTCTGGGACGTGGTGGTGCTGACCGCTGCGGACCAGAACCAGAGAGACGCCTACGAGCTGCAGATCCGAGAGAAAATCGGGAGGAAGGAGCTGCCCCTCGGAGTCCAGTACAGAGTCTTCTCAGACCCGCCTGGATCCAAAATAGGTGATTCAGACGGACAGAGATGACATTACTCTTGTTAGTAAGTGATGAACAAAACTTCTATAAGATTCTAACGACGTGTTTTTCCAGGGAATGGAGGCTCCACTCTGATCGCGCTGCAGCAGCTGGAGGAGATTTATGGAAAAACTCTGAGCAGACTGAGAGTCATCCTGATCCATGCAGGTTTGGAACTTTTTTTTTTTAAATTATTCCTTCATGATAAATTAATAATGATAAATAATTTCTTCGACTGCTTTTCACCCATTTTTTAAAACTCATTCATCTTTCATCTGCTGATACAGCGACAGTGGAAAGTGTTCATTACAATTAGTATGTGTGAAACTCTTTCACGTGTTACAGTACCTTCAAATTGATCATGATGTTATAGGTCAGGACTGATAATGGCATTATGAGGCTGCTGCTTTAAAGCGTTGAGCAGTTGCACCACAGCCTAAATGTTACTATAGGCAATTCTTTACAGTGTAGATCCATGGTTATGTTATTTGATTGAGCGTGGAAATATTTTACCTGTAAGCAATCCAGTTCTTGTTCTCAGCTCATTGAGTTCAAGCCTGTATGCAAATATCTGATCATTGTCGAATGTCTGATTTTAAAGATGTTTTCATTTAAGGATTTCTTCTTTTTTATTTTTTGTGGATTTATCTGTCTTTTTTTGTATTCTATCATGCTGTGTCCTTAAGTCGAATTGAATATAACTAGTTTTGTTATTTTAAAAGCAAGTATCAAGAAATGACTTTCCATAGGTTACTTCAAAGTTAATGGGGTTGATTGCAAATACGTAGACAACCTCTGCTCCGTCTGTATGTGACTGACGTCTCAGGCTTCACAGATTTTTCCCTCTCATTCTCCCAGGAGGCTCCAGCCAGCGCCTGCCGAGTGCCAGCGCTCTGGGGAAGATCTTCACGGCCGTGCCCCTGGGCGAGCCCCTCTACCAGATGCTGGAGCTCAAACTGGCCATGTACGTGGATTTCCCGTCTCACATGAACCCCGGCGTTCTGGTGACCTGTGCAGACGACATCGAGCTCTACGGCGTCGCAGAGGATGAGCGTGTTAGGTTTGACAAACCCGGCTTCACGGCTTTAGCTCACCCGTCCTCGCTGTCTATCGGAACGACCCACGGCGTGTTCCTATTGGATTCACATGAAAAGTCCAAGCACTCGCAAATGGAGAACGCCTCCTGCTTGCGATTTCTTCACAAACCAAGCGTGGATAAGATGCGAGACAGTGGTGCTGTTTGCCAGAGGCGGAGTGGTTGCTTTTCTCTGTCTGACACTGAGTTCGTCTACACAGACAGTACCTATTACATCAGCTTTGATACTGCACAGTCTCTTCTTAATTTGCTGAGAGAAGTTGGGCCCTTAGAATGTGAGATAGATGCATATGGGGATTTCCTCCAAGCGCTGGGTCCCCAAGCCACCATAGAGTACACCAGCAACACCTCTAATGTCACCAAAGAGGAGAGGGGCCTGGTGGAAATCCGCCAGAGGATCTTCCATCTCCTCCGAGGGACGCCCCTGAACGTCGTCGTCCTCAACAACTCCAAGTTCTACCACATCGGAACCACATCTGAGTACCTCTTCCACCTTACGGGGGACGCGGCGCTGAGGGCCCAGCTGGGCCTGGTGGCGTCTGCTTTCAGCGTGGATTCAGGCGAAAACGATGGCAGCTGCTGCGTCATGTGCAGCGTCCTGGATCCCGGTTGCACCGTGGGAGCCGGATCAGTGGTGGAGTACTGCCGGCTGGGAGCAGGGGCGTCTGTAGGCGGCGGCTCCGTCGTCAGCGGCTGCTGGGTCAGTCCAGGCCTCTCCGTGCCCGGTGGGATCTTCGCGCATTCCATGTGCGTCGACCACCAGAACCGAATCGAGTATGTGACTGCCATCTTCGGGATTAACGACAACTTGAAGCGCGTCGTGGACGCTCCCGCTTCTATGGAAGCCCTGAAGCTGTTTGGAGTCAGCCTGGGGGAGTGCGCGTCCCGCTGGGGGCTGGGCGGCGAGGCCTCCAGATTCTCCGACGACGCGTCTGCCTGTAGTTTGTGGAACGCTCGACTGTTTCCCGTTTGCTCCGACCCGCAAACCTCTTTCTCCACGTCTCTCCAGATGGCGCAGGCCGTCCTCGATGGCTCCACACTGGTGTTACACAAAGACACAAAGCTCATGTCTATGCAGGAGTTGCTGCAGCATAAAAACCTGGAGGAGATGTTGAAATTCAGGAAGAGACTCCATCATGACATTAATCAGAGCAGATAAAACGATTATACCTGCATGATTTTGTGCCTCATCTTGAGAGTGCATGTATATAAAAACATTAATTCTGCTATAAATTATTTATATATTTTGTGATCATTGGATGATCAACTGATGGTTTCACAATCAGGTTTATGATGTTTTTATTTTGTGAATGTGTTTATAAAATGTATACAAGAATCTTTTTATATAAATATATTTTGGAGTTCCTTTAAAATAAATTCTGATCCCTTTTCAAAGGTTTTATTTTTTTCCTCATTCACATCACTGTTGATTTAGACGATGATGATGAAATTGCCTATCAAAAAGTATCAATAATTATCTGAAATAAATAATTATTCATTAAAGACAGAGCTAGTTCCAGAGCAGCGGCACCACATCTTAGATGAAAGGAAAAGACAAAGAGACAAATCTCTGATTCAGTCTCATACATTTTAGTGAACTATCAATTTGATTAATGAATGACAATAAATGTATTATCAGATTAATAGGTAGTAAGTGTTGAATGAGCAGCATGTATTACACAAAAGTAAATGTAAACTATATGGGTTTATATAGAGGTGTGTGTGTGTGTGTGTGTGTGTGAGCTACAAAGATGGCTGCTGTGCCAAGGGTTCTTTGTTCTCAGGCCACCTGTGTGGCTCCATGGCTGTCAAAGACAAAGGAAAAATGGCAGATTGACCGTGCATATGTGTGTGTGTGGGGGGGGGGGGGCTTAAGGTCTGGAATAATTAGTTCAAGATTGTGTGTGTGTTTCAGGGAGCCCAGTTAAAAAGATAGTTAGTATGGATGCGGGTTGGGCCAGTAAACATCATTGACCTGTAGCCTAAATCTAAACATAGTACCTCTGTGGGCATCCTAGTGGGCTGAGGGTAGAAGCTCTTCCTGGGCCTCAGTGCTGCTCTGGTGTGTCTGGTATCTTCTTCCTGACTGCAGCAGGTGGATCCCTAATGATTCTTTTCACCTTATTTCTGCAATACACAACTACAAATGTTTTAGGCAGTACACATGTATACATTCTTAGATATTTGAGATCATACCTGGATTTTCCTCAAGTGTCTTAAATTGGAAACAGTCACTGGCTTCATCACCACTGAGTCCTGATGCAAGCCCAGGTCAGGCCCTCTGTGGCGTGGACACCAACGTACTTGAAACTCTCCACTATCAGCTCCTTATCTGCTGATGATGAAGTACTGAGGGTTAATGTTGTGAAACTAGGACCCACCGCAGCTGTGTCATCAAAAGTGGCTAGACGGACATCTGTGTACAGCAGAAGTGTTAATTCACAGTCCTAATCATTCAATCACCCATAATCATCCAGGTAGACTGGTCTCGTTTTATTGCACAGGACTGATGGTGAATGCTGAATATCAAGGTTGATCAGCACATAGTTTGATAACCATCAAGCGCCATTGTTCATAATAATCAAACTAACGACGCTCTGGTCCATTAATTGTCTTCATAAATTGTTGTTTATGCCACCTTTTGACAAGTCAAAATGGCTGTGGTGAAATCGGTGGAAAGTCCATGATCATTAGTGTCTTTTCTATCCACATGCGGCTTCTTGCTGTAATAAAATGTGTGATGTGAAAAATACATTAGCAGCATGACAAAACGTGTGGGGACCTTCATCAAGTCCGTTATAGGCCAAACACATCTGTAACTATGATATGCTTCATTTGTAGTCCATTAAAAACACATTTCTACCCCACCGACAAATGGCTTCGGCGGAGTATGCGGTGAAGTGTGCTTATCACCTGCTTTGTTTTATACCGTACACACACTCACACACTGTCACGCTGATCCTCACTTGCTTGAGGCAGATCAGTTGTCGTAGTTGTGAGGCATTCCACTCACAGGTGTTTATTTTTAGCCTGCAGCCATGATCCCCCCTTTATCTGGACCTGTGCAATTGTGGTGTTGTGGAGTTGAGAGATTGTGTTACAACTTGTTCGCCAAACTATACAGTGTACACTAAAGGAAAACGGACCTTCATCAATGGGAAATTACAAATCAAGACCATCCCAGACGTGTACAGGTAACAGAGTGCTGTGGTTGTGGTTGTGGGAAAGCATTTTCATTTCAGATGACAATGTTTGCACGGAACGGGGTAAGTCTAGACGCTCCAGTTTTACTTTTAGCTCTCATCTCATAAAACAAACACTGACACTTTGAAGAAAGCTTTTAAAGCATTGCTAGTGGCTAACAATGATTTATAAAAGTGTTCAAGTGTAATGCAATATACAGTTTAGACACAGTTAGGATAAAAAGATCAGAGTCATTCATTGACATGTGTGTAATAAATATAATTACTGTAAGTAATGAGCAAAGGATTCAGTGTTAATGTGTTTGCTGGGGCTGTGCTGTGAAGACGAGTGGAAGAAGAAGGTGGGAGAGTCCTACGCTGTGATCATCGAGAGGTTGGAAGATGACCTCCAGCTCAAAGACGGCGAGCTCGCAGACCTTAAACTTGCATTCAGGTGACAGAACCATCTCTGTCTTTTTTCAAATAAAAAAGTGCCAAACACACACTGCACATTTTTGTCCGTAGCATGCTCAGCTCGCTTATTTTTCTGTGTCAGTGGGTTTGAGGCGATGTTGATTTTTTCTGTGGCCAACAGCTCTGATGAGGCTTTTCAGAAGGTGAACATGAGCTACCGAACAGAGAAGGGGCTGTCGCTGCTGCATCTCTGCTGCGTGGTCGGAGGTATGCATGGCTACTAGACGCTATTAATAACTCCCCCCGGCAAAATGCAACAGTGGAAGGAATGATTACTCCGGTCTGACTGACGTCATTGTCCGAAGATGACCTCTGTGGTTGAGGTTAACGGCTTCAAAATATAGGATTCGTAAAGGTTAAATAAATAAAAGCTGCTTAACGGCTTCTTTTCATCCGTGTAATCAGTGTATTACTCCGCCTCCAGAGGTCATTCAGGACAAGCATGATGATTTGTCGATTGAAATATGTTCCCAGTACATTACATACCACCTGTGTCCAGGTGACAAGGCCCGTATGCGCACCCTGATGCTCAAAGGCCTGCGTCCTTCCAGACTGAGCAAGAACGGCTTCACTGCGCTCCACCTGGCTGCGTACAAGGTGAAGGCATATGTGGAGCAATAAACACAAATCCAAAATATTCTCTTCTCTCTCTTTTTTTGCAGTCCTTGTTTTTCCAGTTTTTTTTTTTTTCTTTTTTGCTTAAGTCATCTGCTAAAGAACTTTCTAACTATTACCACATGGTGGAGTGCAAGTACACACAAAGCCTGTATGATAGACTGCATGTCAGAATTGCTGAACAGTGATATAACAGCCTGAGACGTCAGCGGCAGTACAATCCTGGCTAGTTAGGTTGAAATCTGGGTTTAATAGGAGTTCAGTGGTTGCAGTACAGTTGATCGGTGTCCTGTACTTGTTTCCACACCGCAGGACAATGGCGAGCTGCTCACTGCGCTCCTCCACGGAGGTGCAGACGTGCAGCAGGTCGGGTACGGCGCCCTCACGGCCCTGCACGTCGCCACGCTGGCTGGACACCATGAGGTGACAGATGAACCTGGGCCCTTGTGCCCCCTTTTTTTCTATTTAATGCACATTCATATCAACAACTTTGTTTTTTTTTCCATTGCATTCAAGGATTTTCCATCTTTTCCCACCAGGCAGCAGATATTCTCCTGCAACATGGAGCCTATGTGAATGTTCAGGATGCAGTGTTTTTCACCTCACTCCATATTGCTTCCTATCACGGCCACGGGCAGGTACATCCCTAAGTAACACCAATGACTTAATGACTTGTGTTAAAACTGTTTAGTTAAAACAGACCCCCCTTCCGTCTTTCTATCTCTGCCTCCGAGGTGGCAAAGCTGCTGTTGAAGTTCGGGGCAGATGTGAACGCCAGCGGCGAGGTGGGCGACCAGCCGCTGCACCTGGCCGCAGCCAAGGGTTTCCTCAGCATTGTTAAACTGCTGATGGGAGAGGGGAGCAAAGCAAACGGTGAGAGACTCAAGACTAGTCTCAGGATTCACCCAAATCAGCGACGTGTGATGTAAAATGCACTAAAGAATACTGCCTGCAGCTTGAATAGAGCTACTGTTCAACCCCAGATAAGCTAATTAACCTTAACGTTACACTGATAAATTAAGCTGACAGTGGATAATTGCCTGATCGATTGTGTAATTGTCTTTGCTGCTCCTCTCCTTAGTGAATGCTCAGGACAATGAAGATCATGTCCCCCTCCACTTCTGCGCACGGTTCGGTCACCGCGAGATCATGCGCTTCCTCCTGCAGGGCAACTTCGACGTGCAGCCTCACTCTGTCAACATCTACGGGGACACGCCCATTCACCTGTAACTCTGATTTTTCCATCATCGTGTTGGCGGGTGATGTTTTAGGCGGGGATATATATATATACATAGTGCTGTGAGTTATAATGTTGTGTTTCACCAGGGCCTGCTATAACGGCCAATTTGCAACAGTGAAGGAGATCATAGAGCTTTCTGGCACAGACAGCCTTTCGAAGGAGAACATCTTCAGCGAAACAGCACTTCACAGGTATTTTCACACAAAGCAGAAATGTAAATCACACACATACTACAAATAGGCACAAAGTATGTTACTTGGCGATGTTTAATTTCTAGACCTATAACTTGGGACTGGTCTGTGGTGGAAAGAGACTAAGCATATTTACTCAAGTACAATTTTGTTCAATCCACCACTGCTGATAATGATCTTGTCTCACAGTGCATGCACCTATGGTAAAGACCTGGAGATGGTCAAGTTTTTGTTGAGCCAGACCGCCATAAACATCAACCATCAGGGCAGAGATGGACACACAGGTGACTCTTTATATCCGGCAAAACTAGTAGGCATATGTTTATTTGTGCAGGTGACTTTCATTACTAATAACACTACTGTGACCCCGTAGCTCTGCACAGCGCTTGTTTCCACGGCCACATCCGTCTGGTGCAGTTCTTGCTGGACAGCGGGGCAGACATGAACCTGGTTGCCTGCGACCCCAGCAGGTCCAGCGGGGAGAAGGACGAGCAAACCTGCCTCATGTGGGCTTACGAAAAAGGTGCGTTTGCGTGGCGAAGAGGCTAGCCACTTTAAAAAAAAAAAAAAGCGAACACTACTGTTCCTTCCGTGGTTTTCTACCTCAGGTCACGATGCCATCGTCACCTTACTGAAACACTACAAACGTCCAGATGACTCCCCCTGCAACGAGTACTCCCAGCCTGGAGGTGGTGAGTCACCTTTCCTACAAAAAAAAGTTATCATCTGGATTGAAAACACACATATTCCTCCTATTAAAACCACTCTTTTCCAGATGCGTCCTACGTTTCTGTCCCGTCTCCCCTGGGGAAGATCAAAAGCATGACTAAAGGTAGCGAGGCGGAGCGGAGCACAGCAGATTCTCCCCTCACTCCACGTCGCTGTCGGCCGACATGACAGCGCCGTGCGTCTGTTGCCAAGGGAAGAGACTCAGCTGGCAACGATAACGCGTAGCTGCCGTGCTCCCCGGGGAAATTAGGAAGTACAGATCTGTCAATGTCTGTGATATCTGAGAAACTGTTGCTCTGAATTTGATGAGACAGTTTTGAAGCCTTTAGGGTTTAACATATTAAGCATAAACGGGGAATCAGTAACCACAATGAACTGCAGAGCCATTTGCTAAAAAGACTTATAATCAGCCTGAGGGGAAATACAGTGTTTATGATGGGTGTAAGTTATTAAATGTCATGCACTTGCCTTTCTTCTATTGAGGCACTTTCACTTAAAGTGCAGAAAGCTCCAAAGAAACCATAAAGCACCTCTTATTTTTTCATGCAATCTAACCCAAATCAAATATATGGCTCCCTCACTCAAACATGTTGAGATAAACTTGAGGCATGAGGCAGTTATTAGCACATAATAAGTAGTATGTTTAAAATAACACCAAATGTTAAATAAAGTGCTTCTCACATGCAATAAGTACAGGTTGACCTGGGTTTCTAAAGGGAAAGTGTGTGACGTTCCTCTTGGTTTTTCAGAGAAAGCAGAAGTTCTCCTGCTCAGGGCCAGCCTTCCATCTCATTTCCACCTTCAGATGTCTGAGCTGGAGTTTAATGAAATTATTGGATCAGGTAACTCCATTCATACCGTCTATGTTTCTTATGTACCCACCCCCCCCGAATCTGGAAATACACCTTAGCATCAAATCTGTTTCTTACGCAGGCTCCTTTGGAAGGGTTTACAGAGGAAAATGCCGGAACAAAGTCGTTGCCATAAAACGGTAAATATCCATTCAACACAGCGTTTGCTGTCAGTTGAAAGCATGACAAAAACTAAACTAACACCCCTCCCCAATCTCCTCTTTAGCTATCGAGCCAACACGTACTGCTCAAAGTCGGACGTGGATATGTTCTGCAGAGAGGTCTCCATCCTCTGTCGCCTCAACCATCCCTGTATCATCCAGTTTGAGGGGGCGTGTCTGGACGACCCCAGCCAGTTCGCCATCGTCACCCAGTACGTGTCTGGAGGCTCGCTGTTCTCCCTGCTGCATGAGCAGAAAAGGTGAGTAAGTGCACGATACACATGAAGCATCATCAGTACGTTGTACTGTAAGTCCTCATCTAGAGTACATTAAAACATGCAAGCTACTCTGTTAGCTCTGTAATTCCCTTTTTCTTTGCATTATTAACATTTTGGAAGAACAAAACCTAATATACAGTGATTGACCAAGGAAATAATGAACCCTAATACACAGTTATGTAATCCAATACAACAGTCTTCTCAGTAGTAGGTGCCTTAATATCATTGTCTTTTTTGCACTAAATATTGTACATACTGCTAGGCCTTCCTGATAAAGGGCATTCAGCAAATACTTATTTTCTCCACTATATATATATGTATATAAAATCTTATTTTGTTATTGGCAATTATATTATTAGCATTTTTTTTTAATCTTAAATATTAATATCAGTCAGGGTCTAGTTACTGTTCCAGTCTCAGGACTATTTTACATAGGGTATACTTTACCGTACAGCTTTTTTTATTGGATTGTATTCTGTCTTACCGATGTTTTGATAAACTAAACAAAGAAGGCTTAAAACCTAAAGTTTCAAAACTAAGGTTTTGGTAAGCCTAGCCGATGGAGAGTTCATTTATTTCAGCGTTTCAATGAAACTGAGATGTGAAAAGGGCACAAACTCGTTGTCTTACAAGTAGATGTTTGCACAGCACAGCAGTCTCATTATCCTCCTTGGAAGCTTCCCTCGCCAATCTCTCCCCCCTTAGCCGGGATCATCATTGATCCAGATGAAGTGTTCCGCTAACTGTGTGCCCAGGTGCTGTCTTTATAGACTGTCCTATTGATCTGTGTAAAGTGCTCCGTGTGACTGGCAGTGACCATTGATCCGGCACTAAGTGGCTGCCGCTATAATGATGTGTCATTGGACAGGCTTATTGACCTGCAGTCCAAGCTCATCATCGCCATCGACGTGGCCAAGGGCATGGAGTACCTGCACAACCTCACACAGCCCATCATCCACCGGGACCTCAACAGGTGGGTGCCGCTGTAACGACACGCAAGGCTGAAATAACCGTCGTTATCACGAATAATACAATGTGGCGTTCCTTCCAGTCACAACATTCTGCTCTATGAGGACGGACACGCCGTGGTGGCGGACTTTGGAGGTAGGAGAGTTTTTTCACTGTGTTTCCTGTGTTGTTTAAAATGAAAACTGTGATGTGAATGTGATGTAAATAGTGTTTTAAAGACTCAATATAGGAAAAATGCAGAGATTTTGCTGTGATACAGTTTTTTGTTCTCCTGTGAATTTATGATGTCACAACTATATAGTCACTCCCCCCCATTCACCTCCTGATTTGTTCAAATCAGTCAATCAGAGATGAGTCTCATTAATATTAATTATGACACAGACACAAAACAATCTTTTTGGAGCTCCAGAGAAAATCTTAAGAGGAGCGATGTAAAACTATATTGAAACGAGTTGTGATACTTGAAACAACAAATATATCTTGTTAGGGATATCACAACCTCAGCTCAAACCCAGGAAAAGGTAGGGATGTCTCTTAAAATCAGATTTTCATTGAGCACAGTGAAACCTTCCACTTCCACAACCGCTGATTGTAAAAAAAATCCCATGTGCCAAACTCTGCACAAACATCGTTCTGCACATTGAAGCAAAACTTTAGCAAGAAGCAAGACACAAAACTTTAAATACTACTGGTTAGAAATTATCTTAGCAATTTCCCATCCTTACAATCAAGGGAATTGATATGACCATTAGATATGAATTTCCACAAATCTGCAGTTTCTTGTAATGCTGACTCTGGAATGACTACAATGTAAAAGGGTATAAATTGGTTGACCACTGTGTGTCCTTCCACTTCACTGCAGAATCCCGATTTCTACAATCTGTGGACGAGGACAACATGACCAAACAGCCAGGGGTCAGCACTGTCTCTTCTCTTTGACTCTGAGATTTGATGACGTTCAGCAGTTTTTTTTTCCTCCACCTTTTTTCCCCACATTCTCATACCACCTGCAGCACACATTTTTATTTTCCCACATCGGAGAAAAAGTGTATTTTGTGTCTTTTTTTTGTGTGAGTTCAAGCCAGAGCTTCTGCTGGCACCTGCCATCAATTACCCAGCAGCTAGAAAAACTGCCTCCATGCAGATTTTGTCTGAGTGTGCTGATTCATCACAACCCAGAGTGCTTGGCCTGCAGTTTGGTATTAAGTGTGTTACATCTCTTGAGAAATGCCTGTTGTGAGGAACTACTTGCCCTTGCTGGGATACACTGTTTATGGCAGTAATTGGGCCTGTGTGTGTGTGTGTGTGTGTGGCCTGTGTGCTTATACCTGTGTGTGTGCAGAACCTGCGCTGGATGGCTCCCGAGGTCTTCACCCAGTGCACTCGCTACTCGGTGAAGGCCGACATGTTCAGCTACGCCCTCTGTCTGTGGGAGCTGCTCACTGGAGAAATTCCCTTCGCCCACCTGAAACCTGGTAATTTTCCCTCACATCAGGCTAGTGTACCGGAGTTCATCACACTGAGGGGGGGGGGGGGGGGGGGGGGGTTCACCTGATGAGAGACCTTATTGATAAGATTAGAACAGCAACGCAATTTTATTAGCCTCCCTGATAATAGTGAAAACTACGGCGGCAAACGACAGGGGCAAATGTGCTGCAGACATAGAAATCATGCAGAACACAAAACATGCAACACATTAAAAAATGCAAAAGCAAAAGTAGTAAATGCTGCTCTACTATGAGATTGTAAAAGTGTTTCAAAAGTACATGAAGGAAAACATACTTTTCACTCACCTCTTTGATTTTTGCATAATTTTCCTGCAGCATTTTTTTTTTTGCAATTTCTCTGTGACTGTTAGCTACTGTAAAAAAAAAACACAAACAATTCAGAGACTTCTAAAGTCCGTAGTCCTACAGCAATTTGTGGTACATACATATATTTAGCTTAAATATTGGGGGGGGGGGCTTTGATAATGGAATATTTAAAATAAATACTATCCTAATCAAACCCTATGAGGAATACTGGACCATTCTGGGACTCAGAGTTCCTCTTTTCCTCAGCGGCTGCAGCAGCAGACATGGCCTACCATCACATCCGGCCCCCTGTGGGCTACTCCATCCCCAAACCCATCTCTGCCCTTCTGATGAGGGGCTGGAACGCCTGCCCAGAGGTAAACCGCCTGGTTCCACGTCCTCACGTATATCATGCAAGGTGTATAACCTGCTCTCATTTAACATACATTTGATTCGATGTTGCATAATGGAGACTATAATATATCCATTATTGTATTTGCCCAACCGAGGATCAGACTGTAAAACGATCTCCCCGACTCAATCCCTTCATGTCATCACATGCCGAGGCTCTGCTGAGTCAGCGGGTTGCACTCAGCGGTAATGAATAGGACAGCCGTGTCCCGGGACGAGACATGATTGTGTGATGTTCCCATTTAGAAGGACACGTGGCCTGGATGAGTGACGCCACGTTCATAATTGGCCCGGCAGGTTTTTCTTTTCTTCCCTCGGCCTCATTCTCATTAAGGCCCATTATTATACGGCGGAGCGTGTTGGTACATTTCTCCCTCTGTGGATTCTCCTGTTTGCCAGTTAAAGGCTGTTTAGACACGGAGGACGGCCCCCCCGCGGTGAACGTCTCGCCCCAGTGCCACCTCATTAAGACGCTTCTTTTAACAAGTGTGATCAGCGTTTCCTGTGCACGCAGCGCCTCCGCCTCAGCTGAAGTGTACGGCAGCTCCCAGGGGCTTTTACAGTAGAACATGCTGCACTGTGTTTACTTCGCACTGAAAAATAAACCTGGTTAAGCCTTTGGTGGCTTCGATCGAATGTGCAAGACAATTACAGTGGAATATTTCTTTTTCTGACACCCATGTTATCTGAAATTGCACATTGTTGAGACAAGACATGCAGATTTGCAGTTTGATTTTGACATTTTATAATATAATTATTATTTTTTCAGTGGTGGAAATTTACAAAATACATGTTGCTTTTAAGTTCAATTTTTAGGTATTTTACTTAGTATGTACTCTCCACATTTCAGAAGGAATTCTACTTCCTTCACCACTATCTGACTTTAATTAACTTTTAGATTAGTCTCTATAATTGTCAAAAATAAATAAATCAGCAATTTAAATTACATCATTACATGCTAATAAAACAAACAATATACTATACTTTAATGATATAATATCTGCACAATGACTACTTTTATTTTTGGTGCATTATGCACATTTAGCTGATAATATTTCACTTTCAATCCAGGATTTTTACTTAACTATGTTACAGTAAAGTATCTAAATGCTTCAGCCAGCACTGCAATAATGACAAACATAATACTTAAAGGAATTCAGGGGAGTTTGCAGGAGTCTTCCTCGTCATTTTGTCTTAGTTTCATTCATTGAAAGCAGCCTGCAGGACGACCTTTTGGCCTCTGCGTGAGGATGTGATGTATAATTTATTGAACAGCTCCGGGGTTGCTGCGTTTTATCTTTTACATTGAGACAGGGGATCTGAGAACGGGCTTTTGAAGCGGCGTTCACCTTTCGCTTCGGGTGGACCAAAATGAGCAGAACAAAGGGGCAGACAATGTTAGGCAGAGCCCAGCTGTGTTTGTTCACTTTTGTTCTGTATCTCCTAAAGCCCAAATGGTTGTTTTTCCCATTTCAGGACAGGCCTGAGTTCTCTGAGGTGGTTACCAACCTCGAGGAATGCTTGTGCAATGTTGAGGTACAAACTATGTCATGTTATTTATTGATAGCGATTACTTCTTCATTTGTGCGCCTGCTGATGTACAGTATGTGTGTGTGTGTCACAGCTGATGTCCCCGGCCTCCAGTAACAGCAGTGGCTCCCTGTCGCCCTCCTCCTCCTCGGACTGTCTGCTGGGGCGTGGAGGACCCGGCCGGAGCCACGTGGCCGCCCTGCGCTCCAGATTTGAGCTGGAGTACGCTCTCAACACCCGCGCCTACGCCTTCTGGACTCAGAGGCTGCAGAACTCAAGTGTCCCCTCAGACAGGTGAGGGTCAAGAGGCCGCGGCTCGTTTACTGGACGCAGCTGCAGCTGTCTGGGGTTTAATACACACGCATTGTTAGCATTGGGGCTCTGCTAATTACACTTTTTTTGGTAAGAAATTAGTTTTTCCTGAGTATTACCAAAATGTAATGTTACTATAACCTTGGGCAACCAGACAGGTTCGCCTCATGTAAATTGGACCACTTGAGGATTTAATCAGATTTAATCCTTAAATGAATTGATGATGAAAGAATCTCCAAACCTCTATTAAATTATTGCAGTCATTAGGAGAAATTGCCTAAAATATAAAAATCTACTTTTAATAGATAGTTTTGGAGGAAATTGTCAATATTTTCATAGCAGCCCAGGCAAAAGGATCTTTGAACTGTCAATTACAAATCAGCGAGATTCAGAAATGGAATCTGTCTGTTTTTTTTTTCTTGCTTTTTGGGGGTTTTAAACCTTTCCAGCGAAGCTGCATTGGAAAGATAACGTGTGAGGCTGAATTTACCACTAGGACGGCTGGCTTTTAGCCATAGTGAGGCAGCGTTGCCCCGGTTACGGCACAACAATACGAGTTTGAACTAAAAATTTGGTGTTTTTAATTCTGACTTAAAGGGGACCAATTATGTTTTGTCCTTATGTTCTGTTGGGTATAAAAACATATGTCGAATATACATAGTAACATTGTCTTCATGCCAAAGTTCTAAATAATGAGATAAATAAATTAGATTTCAGGTTAAATCATCAGTTTCTTCATTCCTCCTTTGCTGACATCAGCTCATGATAGATTTCTATGATCCAAAGTCGGCAACTTCATTATTTTAATATGATGTAGTAAAAGTAGGAAATGCAACTTTTAAATTATTTACTTAGATTAATCTTTTCATAGTTAATAGGGATAAGGCTTAAAACAATGGAACGTTTGGCTTAAGATTTTACTAACAAGAATTAAAAAAGAAAAAACACGTCTGGGCTTGTTCTCACTTGAATCCAGAAAGCGACTCCCACTGAACTACTGCTGTGGCAGCAACAAGTAGACCAATTACGATACTTACTGCAGCAGCGAAGGAGCGGAGTTGCCCAGAGACCGAACAGGAAACAAAGGCAAGCAAATGCAATAAAACATGCATGGCATTCTGAGCGAGGAGGAAGGGCTCTACCTTAGACGCCTGGCCCCGAGCCTGCGTGTGTGTGTGTGTGTGTGTGTGTGTGTGTGTGTGTGAGAGAGACAGAGAAAGAAGAGTCGGAGCCTGGTAACAGTCACTGTGAATCCAGTAACAGGTGGTGTTATTATGGCGTGCTGTTGATCTGCTCCTAAGAAGTTAAACACAACCACTTCAGAAAAGTGTTTATTCCATCACTTTCACAAGTCATAAATATATAATACTATATTCTCAATAAATAAATATTAGTATTGACTTTTTTTCTTCAATTTATAAGGCAGTGACGTGTGTCTGTGGTCGCCGTACTGCAGAGAAAGCGATAGCGACCAGGGTGGAGGTCAAATATTAAATCCCTGCCCCTGTCCAGAGATGCAGCAGTGTTGCTTTTTTTACACTGAACCACAAAGCGCCACGTGACTTTAGTGTGACGTTTGATGCAATGATAAAGAGGTTTGAGCGAAAACTGACGAAAAGCAAGCAGCAGTTGTAACACTTTTACACATGTGTCATTCCTGGACTGTGACTATGTCTGCTGCCAACTCTGCAGAATAAAGGCCTGGAACAGACGGTGTAAAAGGCGATGCTGTGTCTTTGTCTTTGTTATATCTCTCTCTGTCCTATCGGTCTTTCTTTAAGTAAATTAGTTTCTGGGGTTGGTCAAGTTAGGGCTGATTTTACTGTATACATTTCTAATTTTCAGCGAGGGGCGACGTGCATCTGGAGGCCTTTCATTGGAGGAACTCAGAAGGAACATGCAGTTTTCTCCTATCGATCGAAATGGTTTGTCTGCACATATATGAGTGAAGCTGATGCTGTTTTGCTAATGTAGTTAAAAAACACAAATGAGATTGCATACAACTTTGCATGTTCCTCTTTTAGATAATTCAAGTGTCACAGTTGTCATTCCTTCATCTTTTTTTTCCCAGGGTATGTGTCTGATCCCATGAGCACCATGAGGTTCTGCTCCTCCTACAGCAGCAGCGGCAGCTTCGAGGACAGTAACTAACTCTGCCAGGAGCCCCGAGCACTTATTTTTAAATGTTCTTTTTTATAAAGTTTGATATATTTCAATGTTTACAAAAAAATATAGGAATCCCACCATCTCACAGAGATAGGAAATAAATCACAGAATGACTGATCCCGAGGATTAAAAACACAGATGAGACTTATTTCCACTGTGGTCGTCTGAAGACAGATGCAGAGGCAACACTCTAAGCAGACAACAATACATTATACTTTCTAGGGTGACCATGTCCTACTTTTGGGACCTACAAAAAATGTCTGGGAGGATTTCTGGGATTTTGTGCGCCTGTCTCAAACATAATCTGCATTGCCAATATAATTCCACTCCGTTCCGTTTTACTCTATTCCAGGTTTCTCTGTGTCGTTCTCAAATCGCACGTGTTCAGTGTTCACGAGCAAAAAGCTGCACATGTGCGTCCGCTTAAACGCAAGAGCTCCTTCCTTTAGCTTTAGTTACTATTTTTTCAGGTAAAAATGACATATTTAAGAAAATAATGGTGAGTTTACTACAAAAAATAAAGAGAACGATTAGTTTGCAAACTTTATTGCCTACATAAAAAGGATATCTCCTCTTTTCTTTTATTAGATGTCAGTGTTGTGTGCCCGCACGAATAAACTGTTCGAGGCCAAAGAGGTAAATTTCTCCAATATTTCTCAAAAGGCAGAAAGATTAAAGAATCATTTTTTAAGAAAAATTATTCAAAATTTGTGCAGCAGAATTGCTCTCTCTCCTTATTTCCTTCTGGGGTTTCACTCAAAAAACCGCGTGGACAGTGTGTATATGACAGTGATAGATTTTGAAAATGAGTTTCTCAATGTCCATATCTAGTGTGTCTGCACCATGATGAACACAATTGTTCAGAATATGCGCTGGACAGCCAACACCAATAAGAGATGTGTTCTGCAGGGACATGTTTTCCCTCCTCATTATGCCTGATTCCTCCAAACAATTTAAATGCAATGCATTTGGAAAAGAATCCCTTCTTTTGCAGTGTGTCTTTAACAGAGCGAAAAAGGTGTCCTTGTTTTCAACTACCCAAATCTGGTCACCCTACTTTAACACAATAACTATCGAGCACTGTTGCTCTCTTGAGCTTTCCAGATTCAAGTGGAACTGGAAGAATATTTCAGATAAATGCTCCACTCCAAGCAAAAATGTGTTTCTGAAATTCAGGGGGCTCATATTGTGATCACTGGTTCTGTGGTTGTGGGTGTAACTAACCTGTTAGTAATCAAATAATCAAGCGTGTGAGTAAATACTTTGAACTAGACTAAAAGTTTTAGACTTGCTTTTCTGTCCTCTGATCATGTTGCTCTAATATGTTGGGTTGAAATAAGTTTAATGATAAGTTTAAACCTAATAAGTTTATTTTGTGCAGTTTATACTTGATTACATTTTTTAATAATAATACTGTAGCAACATGCATAATCAAAATGACTAATTCAGTCACTGTGGCTATTTAGTTGGAGCATCATTTATAAAGGTGAGTGTGCTGTGTAACATTAATGTCATTTTCTCCCCATATAAAAATGTGCATTAATCCGTTCTTGTAAATGTATATTGAGCAAATTGTGTTTTTTTTTTCTTTGCATGAACTTGAAATGGAAGCTTTGAGAACATGTGCAATGATTCTGACGTTCAGCTTAATCACTTCCTGAGGGAAAAAAGCTGAAAGTTCACATCCTTGTTATTTATTTCTTTAATGGCCAAATCACACAAGTGAAATGACAAAACCCACACGAGCCATGTGAATAGAGATGACAAGACAACAGATAAATATTTCATATATTATTTTGTCTAAAAGAGGTAGTGTTAGCAGCAATAATGACAAAAGTCACTGTTACATCGACATGTCACACTAGTTGTGTTTCCGTCAACTCATGTTAATGTTAGAAAAGTTTGATGGAAACTCAACAAAAAAAAGGTTGCTTTAAGTGCATGTTTTCATCTAGTTTATTTGCATTTTCTTTTTTGTGAAACTTCAAAAGGAGATGGAAACACAACCATTGTCACCACTGTTTTATCCCACAAATGACCAGATTAATGGTGAAGATCTAAATATCCATTAAATATCGCTGTTTGCTAACCAAGCAGTTCATTTCTTTCTACGTCTACGTACTGTTTTCTAAACACTTACGTCACAGCACTGACTAAGAAGTTAAAGTCCTGTATTATCACACTTCTGTACGGGCCAGCTGGAATGCAGTAGTGTGCTCGGCTCCATCAGAGCAGACTAAGCTATAGGAATCCAACAACTATGAATTATTCAATCATTTGTGAGCATGAGTGGACGAGGATCTGTTTACCGGTAATAGGCGATAGCAGCTGCACATGATACTGTGTCTTTGTTACTGACATTGGAAGAGGTGGTCTATCGTAAACAATTTCTACAGCGAGAAAAAGCTAAGCTGCCTTTTTTTTTTTGCTAAGACTAACAAAGAAGTCGTAAACACAAAAACCAAATGATGGCCTCTGTCAAAACACACATTACTTATGTATGTGATAAAACCACATTTCCTGTTGACTGGTGCACAAGCCGACTGATCGTCTAAATGTTCTTGAATTTCAGCGAGTTTGTAGGGGAGTGCAGCGTCTGTACCTTGCGCGGCTCTAATGTCCGCTCTCAGTCCTCGCTGCCATCAGGAGAGGGTATGAACCGTGACCAAACACAGCTTCGTTCACGGAGAACGTGCTCAGCCGCTCTTTACTGAGGGTGTGCTGGATGTCTTGGATCAGAGCGTCTTTTCTGTCCCTGCTGATGCTGATGCTGCTGTCAGACAGTTTGGGCTGAATCTCCGCTTGGCTTCCGTCGTCGGAGTCGGTTGCTGTGAAATCTGTAATTTCTGTAACTTCCGGACTCGCTCCATCTGTTCTTTCCTGCGTTTCTTCTGACAGTTTCTGCTCATGTGTTTTTCTGTAAGTGGAAGCCAATTCTGGAGGCTCCAAACGCTGCTGATTCTTTTCCATTTTAATCACAGAGAGGAGATCTTTCCTCTTCTCAGCTGCTGTTTGCGTCTCATGTGTCTCTGGCTCTTTCTCAGTCACGCTCTCCTCCGTTTGCTTTTCTGTGACATTCTCAGGTTTGCCACTGGCTCCTGAATGATAAGTATCTGCAGTGTTTTCTACTTTAGTTTTGGAAATATCCATTTTCTCAGCATTCCTCTGTGCTGGTCCATCTTGAATCTCGTCTTCTTCAAGAGATGCCATGCTCCCTTTGCTTGCTTCTGTCCTCCTGTCTTCCCGTGTGAGCTTGGTTTGTGAATTTTGAACGTTTTGATCATTCTCCGTGTTTGTTTTTAGGATTTTCACCTCTGTTTCCTTCACTACCTGCACTGTATCTTTGTCAGGATCCTTCTCATGTAGTCCATCATCTTCAAAGTCCTCTCTCTCAAGGTCCGAAAGTAAGTCTTCCACTTTGGTTTTGCCCCCTGCCTCATTTATATTTTCCAATGTCTGCTTTTGTTCTACATTTCCAAAACCATCAGTAACTTTTCCATCAGACATCTTGAGTAGACTCACTGATCTCTGCAGCTCTGTGGATGCTGTCGCGTGGGCGTTTGACTTGATTATTCGAGGGTCTGAAGCCCTCAGGTCTTCTAAAGGTTCAACGAATGTCTCGAAATACTTCGACGTTTGGTGCATGGTCACCCAGCTCACGACCATATCTGTGTTGTCTTCGTTGGCCAAGGCCTCCGGGGTTTCACCATCAATGGACTGTTCTGCATTGTCGGACACTTTGTGCGTGAGCGCTGTTGACTGTGCTTCAGGCTTGAGCAGCACACTCGCTCCTTCATCTGAGGTCTTGCTCGCCTCCTCAGAGGTCTTGCTTGCCTCCTCCGAAGCCTTGATTCCCTCCTCCGAGATCCGTGTTGCCATGTCCGCGGTCTTGGTCGCCTCTTCCAAAGCCTTGATCCCTTCCCCAGAAGCCTTGATCCCTTCCTCCGAAGCCTTGATCCCCTCCTCCAAGGTCCTTACTGCCTTGTCCGAGATCTTGGTCGTCTCCTCGGAAGCCTTGATCGCCTCCTCTGAAGCCTTGATCCCCTCCTCCGAGTTCCTTATTGCCATGTCCGGGGTCTTGGTCGTCTCCTCGGAAGCCTTGATCGCCTCCTCTGAAGCCTTGATCCCCTCCTCCGAGTTCCTTATTGCCATGTCCGGGGTCTTGGTCGTCTCCTCGGAAGCCTTGATCCCTTCCTCCGAGGCCTTGATCCCTTCCTCCGAGGCCTTGATCCCTTCCTCCGAGATGTTGATTGCCTCCTCCAAGGCCTTGATTCCCTCCTCCGAGGCCTTGATCCCTTCCTCCGAGGCCTTGATTCCCTCCTCCGAGGCCTTGATCCCTTCCTCCGAGGCCTTGATTCCCTCCTCCGAGGTCCTTACTGCATTGTCCGAGATCTTGATCACCTCCTCCGAAGCCTTGATCACCTCCTCCGAAGCCTTGATCGCCTCCTCCGAGGCCTTGATCAACTCCTCCGAGGTCTCGTTCGCCTTTTCCACATCTCCACCACCGTTTTCTCCATCCGCAGCAGAGAGGTCAGCGGTGGTTTTGTCGGTGTGTACGTGTTTGCTGGTGTTTGAGTCAAACTCCTCGTTCCGTTTGCGATCAGTGCTGTCTAAATCAACAGCTCCAGGTGTTGAAGGTTCCGCCTGATCTGCTGAAGAAGCAGCTACCACCCCGCTGACTTGTTTCTGGGTGTCACCGTTCTTTGAATCATCGTCTTTATCATCAGGGTCTTTTACCTCGTCCGTCTCGCTGTCCTTTCTGTCTGTATTCAGATCATCAGATTTAGTTTCCTTTTTAATGTCCGTAACAGATATCACTTGCTCAGACTCTTCTTTATTAAATTTATCTTGGTTTTCCTCACCAGCCTTCCCTTCTTCAGCTTCACTTTCCACCTTTTCGGTGGCAGGACCCTGATCAGCCCCATTGGCTTCGTGTTTTTCAGCACCATCTCCAGCCTCCTCTTTTACTTTCTCTTCCTCTACGCCCTCCTTTTCCACCCGCTCCCCTGGTTTTCTCTCTTCTTCGACTTCCTCCACTGTTTTAACGTTGTTTCTGTCTTCAGTCGGAGGCTTGTCCTCGTTCGTTTGGCTCCCTGCTCCGGTGAACTTCTCCCCGTTTTCAGAATCAACTTCTCCCCTTTCACTGCTCTCACTTTCTTTTCCAGCTTCCTTCTCAACATTGGCAGCGTCTGTTGCTTTGTTCAGTGTCTCTTCTTCTGTTATTTTACTGCCATTAGGTTCTGCTGCTGCATCCTCGGACTCAACATTATCTTTGTCTAAACTTTTCTCTGGTTCTTCTGTAAATTCAGATATTTCTTCTCCCTCTATTGTGTTTTTTGTCTCATCTTTATGATCTGCTTCACCTGCCTCCACTTCATCTTCCTCTGTCTGTTCTGCCCCGTCATCTTTCCCTGCATCTGGTTCATTTATTTCTTCACTCTTGTTGGATCTAGCGCTTGCGTCTCTCTTCCCTTCAGATTTTTCCTCACCATCATCTTTCTCCTTGACACATTCACTATCCACAGTATTTTTCTCCTCCTCTATGTTCTCTGTCTTTTCCGATTCTTCTGCTTTCTCATTTTCCATTTTATCTCCCTCACTCTGGGTTCTTTCAGCTTGTTCCTCACTTGACTTTTCTTCGGTATTTGAGTCAGTTTTAGTCTCTTCTGTCCTTTCTCCTGCCTTGTTTTCCTTATTCTCCTCTCCTCCTGTTTTATCTGCTTCTTCCTTTCCTCTTTCCTCTGCTGGTATCTCATCTGGATCTGTTTGCTTCTCTTCCTCTTTACTTTCCTCCTCTAATTTATTTGTTTCAACAGACTTCTCTGTTTCCGCTGCTTCATCGAACACCTGCTTCTCACTGTCACCCTCACCAGCTTCTGTTCCTGACACCTCCTCTGTCTCCTCGTCTTTGCTGTCATCTTTAGTGCTCACGGCCTTTGCGTTAACCTCACTCGTGCCTTCTGACGTCTTCTCGCCCTGAACTGCTGGGCTGCCGCTCCGCTCGTCTGACTTAACTCCTGTTTCTGACGCCGCGGTTCTGTCCTCGCCATCTTCCTCCCTCTTCTCTGTGTGGGCTTGAAGTGCCTCTTCAGAGCCGAGGGCCCCTTGCTCCTCCGAGGTCTCTGCTTTCATCTCCATTGTCTCGCTGGCCGTCATCACGGAGGCGGAGGCCTCGGCATTATCTGGCCCTGCTGATTCATCGCTGTTTTTATTCGGCTCTGATAGCGATGACTCATCCTCTCCGCCGGTTTTCGCCCCGTCAAGCCCCGTCTCAGCCTCCACTGACGTCTCCAGCTTGCGTTCTCCGTCTTTCTCTGCAGCCTCGGCAGATTTAGCCTCGGCGTCGTCTTGAGATCCTGAGACCTTGTCATCTTCTGACGTTTTCTCTTCAGACGCGCGTTGCGGGACTGCGTCCGCATCCCCCATGGCTTCTGATTCATCCTCCTCTACAGCGGCCGTTTCAGCATCCTCGTCATCTTTGACCATCTCATCTTGGGCGGACCCACTGCTCTCGTGGGGCTGGTTTTCATCCTTCTGTTCTTTTGGTTCAGACGTCTGATCCTGCACCACAACATCTGTTTTCTCTGGGAGAGCGTCTGCAAATAAAAATGAGAAAATACAGAATTCAGTCCTCTTGACTGTTATAAATTCATTTTTAAAGATGAGGATTTAAAAATAAAATGGTACCCTGATTGTCTTGTTTGTGGCCTTTACCCGTGGCCTCCTCCTCCTCCTCGGTGCTGGTGTCGCTCAGTTCTGGCTCAGAGCTGCGCTGGGACCCCTTCAGGATGGCCTCTGCCAGCTTCTCCTGCACAGATTTGGCTTGGGGAAAGAAGAAGAGATACGGCACATGCGATGGTATAAGTTCACGTCATCACGAGCACAGGATGATTTTCTGTAAGCCACTCTGGTGACCGATGAGGCAGGTTTTTTTTCTTTTGGGGAGGGGGGGAATAAGCCAGACAATAAAGAAAAACAAATCCACAAACAACATAAAGACTTTAATCTTTGAAAAGGTGCGAACATAAAGAGGGAAACACAACATGCAAGATTATAATTAACGTGCACATACAAAGAAACACACCAAAAAAATAAAAAAAAGATTCAGTACACAACCCAAAAACAGAAACACGCTTAAGAGAATTCATACTTTAAACCTATGCCATGTGGTTTAATGGTTTAAAGATAATATGATACTAAAAGTAAAAAAAAAAAAAAAACAAACACCTTTGGCACTTCATTATGCTTAGAAGTGAATCTCGCTGGCACAATTTTTATGTGGAATAATTTTGGGTTATGGAAATCCACCTCATTTGCAATTTAGAATAATAGAAAAGGAATTTAGAACTCAGTGCTACTGAAATGATCAGTATCAGGTGCTATTAATGCAAGAGTAGAGCTGTTTGGTGGGCTACATATTTAAGTATACAGGAAATCATTACAGCTCACACTGTTTTTGTTTTAAATACTGACTTCCAAGTGTGTACAGTATGCAAATTCATACAGCAGCGGAGACTTTCCCCTGCTTTTCTGATTGCAGTTTCACCCCCTGAAGGGCTTTAAAACCTTTGTTTCCACCGTAATAGGAAACACAGTCAAAATAACGTTATAGGTGAACATTTCTGAGCATCATCCAAATACGTCGAAACTCATTCTGAATAAAAGTGATCGTTGACATTAAACCAATAGAAAATCATCACATATATAATATAAGAAAGTACAATGACACACATCTCATTTTTCCACTATTAAAACACAAAACAGACATAACACTTTAAAAATCACAATCTGACAATACTGTGGTACATTGAGAATCATCTAGTTGTTGTACTACAGATATATCCCTACACACTTGGTTGCTGTGATAATAGTGGAAAAACCTCCATAACAGATGGACTGATACTGGGCGTTTTCTCACGCTGTATTTTCCGCTTCATACTCACTCCTCTCCTGTTCCTCCTCATGTTTGCTCTCGTCTACCGTTTTCTCGTCCCCTTTGTCCCCTGTGGCGTCGTCGCTCTGTTTATTTCCACTCCCCGAGGGGAGGCTGGCGTCCGAGATCTCGATCTCTGTGCTGTCCCCGGCGCTGTCCTGTACGCCTGCGTCTTTAGCGGCGGCAGCGGCCGATTCTGCTTCAGCGGCTGCAGCTTCTTCTGGATTGGGTTGGGCCTTCTCATCCGGTGGAGCGGCGGTTTCCTCGCGGTGGACTTCTGTGGGTTGCTCCGCTTCCTCCTTCTCTGTGGAGTCTTTGGGGGCCTCGGTATCGCTTTCCTCCCTGTCGCTGCCGGAGGAGCTGGAGCTCGTATGAGACTTTGCCTCCTCTGTGTGAGACGGATGGAAAATTTAAATCATTCAACAGAAACGACCACCCAACATTCAGTCACTCAGATTTAGGCCTGACATATGAGAAATGAGTGTGTGAATGCCTGATTTATACTAAATCATTAAAATCTGGTGTCAAATTATTAAATTATGCCTGTTTAAATGGGACCTCACTGTGTGCAGTACACATAAGATCTGTTCACGCAAGACCATTCACCCACCGTCCTTATCATCGTCCTCGGTCTCAGAGGCGTTTCCCTGTTTTTCACTTTCCCTGGATGGAGACGGGGAGTTCTTTTCCTTCGCTTCAGCGTCTTCTATGGGGCCCTCGTCGTCTGCCTCAAAGTCCTCCTCATAATCTGATAAGGAACGATGATAACCATTACCCGCATTCATTTAGAATCGATGCCATTGTGTGTTTAACGTGATTTCCGCTCTGCAATTTCAGTCATTATACCGTCTCTGGGCTTTCCTTCCTCAGGCGCTGACCGCTCTTTGACTTGAGTCTCCATGTCCTGAGCCGACTCCCGTCCGGAGTTGGAGCCGGCGTCCTCCGCGTCCCTCGCCGTCTCCGGCTCAGCGGCGACGTCCTTCGGGCTGGAGTCGCTCTCCTCTCTCCCTCCTTCATCTCTGACCCTCTTGGGTGGAGGGGTGGGCTTTTTGTCCAGTCCCATCGCTATGATGCACCTGCACACGCATTGTTAGTTTCTCTCTTTGGTTTCCCCTCTGTCGCGATCACATTTTACACGCTGAGCGACCTTACTTGTAGCAGGGCGAGGCCCCCTCCACGCCGGAGAAGCCGAAGTGGCCGTGCCTGCCGCCGAGCCTGGAGCCCTTCCTGTGTTTAAACTCGCAGCAGGAGCTCAGCCGCTCCACCTGCAGCCCGTTCAGGAAGAAGGTCAAGCTGAAGGGGAAACCGCGGTGGCGCCTCGAGATGAACTGGAACATGTCTGAGGTGAGAACGTGCAGTAGGGGGGAAGCAAGGGGGCGGAAGGGTCAAACACGTGACCTTTTCTTGCAGAACAGACATGCTAAGGCATTAGAGGCAGCTCTACATCCCTATACGTTGCTAATCGTAATGATAACACACAAACTCCTTACTAGAGTCTGTTTGCTTGCACAAAAAAAGCTGCTGTATTTTAAAAAAAAAAATCCCCGCACACTGACCTCCCTCGCGAAGCTTTCCCTTATACACACACAGGTTTTCTCCTCCACAGTGCTGCTGAAACACCTTGACCTCGTCCCTCATGTCGCACAGGTCGTGGGAGAGATGCACCGTTTTGCCAAAGTAAACCATGTTCACACACACTCTGCTCTGGTGCACAGAGCTCCTCAGCATGGGCGGCTCCTGGGTGGAAAAAAGGGGACGTTGTGTAAGAAAATATAATGATCATATATAATGTATGCTATGCTTTCAATATATAGGTACATGGAATTTTCTTTTTCATTTTTTTTAGTTTGTTGTCTAGTCAGAATTAACTCTGCATTAAACAATAAAACCTGACTATAAGACAAAGGCCACATATCATTCAAATAGCCACATTTTTACTCTAGATAAATCTAGTGGTTTCTATTAAAACGGTCTCATGCTATAACCACTCAGTGAAACTGAGAAATGCACTGTCTGCATTTTAAACTTGTGTCTATTGTACTTCTTGGACTTTTCTCCCTCCACTTCTAGAGGTTCCCAGCACATCTCATCCATTTCCAATTAAAAATCAGTCAATCAGAAGTAAAGCTTGTGAATATATATGGGCAAGGTGCTTAAGAGAGCACTGTAAAACTACATTGTGTTGACTTTTTGTACTTTAAATCTGCAAATATATCATGGCAGGGGTTCTAAAACTTCAAATAAAACTCAGCAGCGTCATTGATATGGGGCCTTTAAGTAACAGCGCATGTTCAGGATCTCTCTTTGTTGTGGAAAGTTTGGTTGCCAGGGAGAACCTAGAGAGAGGAAAAGGACCTCGATGACGTCAGCTCCGCTGGAGGCCGTGGTGGGGCGCAGACGGCGGCCTCGGACGCTGCCGCTGGCGGCGACCTTCAGCCCCCGCTCCCTCCTCTTGGTGGCCGGGGGCACCGGGGTCACGAAGTTGTTGATGACCGGGAGGCAGTAGGGCGAGATGCCGTGAGGGCCGTCCCTCGTGGTCAGACGTCGACGGGGCTCCCTGTCCATCTGTGAGAGGAGGGAGTGGACGCGTGTGAGAAGTGTGTGAATTCCTTTAGGAAAGTGGAAGCTTAAATTGATTTTCCATGTTTAGTCCAATGTCTTGGATTTTTATATATTATTAAAGACAAATTGTGCATTGAGTAAGGCATGAACATTGAGATAAGGTGAGATGAAAATTAGTTGAATTATTTGCAGTTATTTAACAAAAAAGGCTGCAATGTATGTTGAAAGTGTGGATGCCATTCTACACATAACACAGAGCTAAATAAATCTATTTAGACTTATTTTTTAGATTTATAGATCTATCTTAGATCTCTAGATTTATAATCTCCATTTAGAAAAACTAGATAAACCTCCTACTTACTATTTTCTATGTATAGTGGGCATGTTAATTTTAATTCTGTTTATAAATACATTTTTAGATTTTTTCTCTTCAACTTTCCCTTGAGGTAGGTATTGACGTTCTTGTGCCCGTATTTAGCCTTAGATGGAGTTTACCACCCACTTTAGGCTGCATCCCTCCCAATTATAAGTGTCTTTTTATATATAGTTTATTAACATGTAATAGTGAACAAATCAAAACTCTTTAAAACCAAAAATACACACCTTGCATGAATGAATGGGGTGAATAAGAGGTGTGTGTGTGTGTGTGTGTGTGTGTGTGTGTGTGTGTGTGTGTGTGTGCCTCACAGTGCAGCTGAACAGCTTGTCGTTCTCGCTGGACTCGTGGCGTCTGTACGGCGAGCTGCGTCTGACCGAGGCCGTGGTGCTGCTGCTGTGGATCGGCTTCAGACGCACGGGCCTCTGCATCTTCCCCGGAGCCGTGTTGGGGCGAGACGAGCCCGGCTGCGTGATGCACAGAGCGAACCAATCAGCATTCTGCTAATTACAGACACCGCATATGTATCACCATGGAAACCAGGTTGATTTCACACCACAGGGACCGAGTAATGGCACGATAATAACATAGATGCACCTGATTAATTATTGCAGGGCAGTTGTGAAAATACTATATATATATATATTTATCAAAATGGCAGTCTGATTAGTGTGTGCTGTGTATGTGTATTGGACAGCAACAGTAGAATAGACTCCATGTGCTCACAAAAAATGTATTTTACAGTTTAGTTTCAGCTAATGAGAAAAAGTAATTCAGTGTAATGTAAATGGAGACTACACTTAATGTATATTATATATTTTTAGTATTCTTAGTTGTGCATGATTTATCATTTCACTGTGTATTTGTAACTACTTTTCTGTCATTTTCTTGTCATGTATACTTACTGCAGTTTCATTTAATGACTTCATATTGTGGTGTTTGTCAATCACACATCCACATGTACTCAACATCCTGAACACACCATCTTCTCTATTTTCATTTGTTTCTTTATCATTCATTATTTTTCTTTGCTATTTTTTGGTAAACGTTGCTGCAAAAGTGTAAAACTAACCATCATTCCCAAGCAGGGATCATTAAAAGTACTTTTTCCCCCCATTCAGTTACAATAACTGATACAACAGGTGTTTCATAATCATCAGAAATCTTAACAAAAGAGCTTTGACATGAAGCGTGCTTGCCCCACGTCTCACAGTTGATGTCATTCCAAAAACTGGCTCAGGTTCTCAGGCTGACAGGAGATCAGATCCAGGATTACCAGCTCTGTTTGGACTGGCAACCGGGACTGCAGCTTTCTACTTTGCAAAGATAACATCCAGCTAATCCCACCACTTCACTTCACACTCTCCTGCACACGGAGCGAACAGCACTGATGCAGCTCTTCAAACTAAAGTGTCGTATAAACACGGCGACGGCCTGCATGGACAGATCATTGCTTCCATTACAGGAAGATCATATACATCTTTCAGCTCATTTTACTCACAAAAGTCAAAAAAACATTTTTTTTTTTATCTGATTGACCTATACGGTTTGCACTGATTGGCTTTTTTTTAAAGGCTCTTTAACTACAGGTTGCAGCATATTTTAACTGTGATTAACATTAAAACATTTTTCCCTCCTCTTAACAGATCGAGAGGCTATAATTAAAGGTCAGCATGTTAAATAAGCAACAAAAGGCGGAGTAAAACTTCTGATTAGTAGTTGTAGACGTCGTGACTCACAGACTCGGAGGACTCAGAGTGCTCCCCCTCTGGCCCGGAGTGCTGTTTTCGGACGCCCCGTGCACCCGTGGGCGGCCGTGGAGACAGGATGTGAATGATCTCTTCTTCATATCTTTTGGAGCGGTCCACCTGAAACCAAAAGATTAAAAGAAAACTGTGTATAGCTTCATAGAGTTTTGCACAACTAATAGATAGAAACTCCTTGATGCTTAAATAAGAGACTATTTATAAACTGATCAACAATCACTTGGAGATGAACCACGTGTAATAGAGGCTGACGTCATGAACTGTTTCTGTTTCATATTGTCTAAGAGTCACGAGTTGAGAAAACAGCGCAGTATTTAAATGAAAATGATGCACCTTGATCATGTGAACTCTTTCCCTCCGTGCAAACTCCTCCAGTTTTCTCTTGATCTCTATCTGATGGAGACGCTGCACAGGAGGAGCAGAGAGCTGATTAGCGAGAAGAAGAAGAAGAAGAAGCGTAGAAGAGCTGGGGTTGAACTGTTCTTGTCTGTGGTGCAGTGTCTTTCTCCCACCTCCATCTCCAGCACCTTGTGGAAGATGGCCTGGGCCAGACATTCCCTGACGTGTCTCTGGTGGGCTCTCTGGATCAGCTTGTGTCGGTACTCCTTGTCTGGGACGATTCGCCCGCTCCTGGTGATCTATTAGCAACGGCAGTCTGAGCAATAATCGATCGGCGTATCACAAATTTCATTTCCCAATAAGATTCCCTGGACTGGTTTCTTCTACCTTTTTTTAAACTGAGTTTTTTTATTCTTTTGTGTTATTTTTTCTTAGGTCCCACAAGACAAAACCAACAATATGTTAATCAATGCTTTTAAACAGCACATCTGTGGATTACAACCTTTGGCTCAAGGTAAAATAAAAAGGCGATGAAAAAAAAGTTCTGACCAATATGTATGCTATTTTTAAAGACAGCTAAGTTATTTTTCTAAAACACCTGGGCATTGCAAAAAGTACATTTGTTTTTTGTAGCTGTGGATTAATACATATGGTGCTTGTATCTTTTCTGATGGTGTATATGGGATTTCTCTCAAAATCTGATTTTATACATTGTATATATATATATATATATATATATATATATATACATATATATTTAAATTATGAGGTCATGAAACCATTTCCTCCAAACACCGATTTATTATCCTTCTTTTTTTCAGTTCAGGCCTCTGCTGTGCATTCTGAACTCAGTCAATGAATTATTTGGCCAATCTACAGAAATATAATGAGGCAACTATTGGTAATTGATCGATTGTTTTCCTGCTATTCCACGCAGAAAGTTTCCCAACATGATCTGGCCTATTTTTCTGAAGACATCACCTTTGATAAGTGGATGTTGGAACGGGCAATTTTCACTATTATTTTTTTTATTTTTCCCCAAATTCCAGATGCATCATTAGAATGTCAGGACACTCTGGCACTTCATCCAAGAATCTGGAACTTTAGTTTCTCTCTAACAACAATCCCATCCCATAAAAATCACCCTTTCCCGTCCTTTGTGTGTGACTGTAGACTGTAAATTCCTCCATCCCGGAACCCACAATACGGGGGACGTGACCCTGCAGCCATTACGGCGGCCATCATTGTGCTGACGTACCAGCCCCGCTCTCTGCAAGTGTCTCCTGATCCGAGTGTTGCTGAAGTATCCCATCAGATGTTTGTCTGACAGGCTGTTGTAGGCTGAGATGAGTCTGCAGAAACACAGAAGGGAATCGCCATATAAACTCAGTCTGAGCCTTGTTCTTAAATCGTCTCGGCCACGTTTGTTTGTCTCGTCCTCCTTAACCAGGCATCAGGTCTTCCACGGATCAGCTTGACTGAAAGCAGCTTTTTCTTTTTTCCGACACGGGTTTGATTTCCTCCTGTGTTTGTGTACGAGACAACAGGATCTTACAACTGCGGGGACTGTTACTGGTGTCTGATTACGCGTAGGACTTATGGTGAAGGGTTGATGGCACACTTAACCCCGTCCACCTGCTCTGGCTGCTTCCGTTTTACCTTTGGCTGCACATTTCTCTTTGGACTGTTCTCACTGCTTATTTATCATTATTGATGGTTTGAACATCGTGGAAGTGGTTAACACAGACAAAGCACACTAAGTATACCTTTATCACATGTTCTAAATCTGCTAACTATTTTTGCATGAATACACTCAAACACTAGTTTAATGTTCTTAGGTGGACTAGTGCATAGTAGTAAATTAAATCAGTTATTCCAATACCTCTTTACTTGCAACCACTAAAAACATCTTGTGGCCCCCTATCATATATGTGATAGGGGGCCACATGTTTCAGGACGGTCCCTACTCCAGAACACCCGAATCTAATTATCATCTCATTATCAAGTAGTTGAAGCTTGTCCAGGGCTTGTTAATAATTACATTCAGATTCCTTAAAACCAGCAGGACATTAGCTCTTTATGAGCAGTATTAGTGATCCGTGCACTGGACTAAACTACCAAACTGTAGATAATGTAGTTCAAATACTCTTCGTGCAACATTATTAACAACCTAAATCTAAAACCTATAATAACATATCACTCCCAGGGCCACTAGTTATTATACTTTAAATATTTATTATATATGCATGTGTTTTTTTTTTTACTTTAAGTTTTTTTTTACTTTTTTAAACTGTTTTATATTTAAGTAAAGCATTAATTTTAGTTCCATTGGCATAACATTGTGCCTGAGCACAAAAATATATTTCCATTCTCATTCAAATCAATGAATGAGTGAAAGTGATTAAAAAACAGAATAATATTATTATACTTTAATCATGAATCATATCCGGCATCTTATTTCCCTCCACTCTTGGATATATATAAATACCAGATTTGCACCTACCCTGGGTTGAAGTGGCTCATGATTCCCAGCTCAGATTCTTAACATCCGTCCAGTATTTGAGGCACGGACGAGGCTGGATCCTCGCTGGAGGGCAGCGAGGCCGCTGTGGGAGCAGAAAGCCTGCAGAGTTGGAGTCTTAAAGTGGAGCAGCACGTTTCCAGCTGAGCCAGACTGAGGCTTCACTTCTCCCGGAGCGGAACTGATGACACTCGCCGGTTGCCATGGGAGATCACGTGACAACGCTGGTCTCCACTTACACAGAGTCCCAGTGACATCTCAACCAGGACACGCATGGAGACACACACAAATACACTCGTAAAGGCAAACTCTTTTCCAACAGCTGCTGCACACTGCAATTTAAAATAAAAGTCCTGCATCCAACATTTGACTTCATTAAACTAAACCAATATTAATCTGTATGAAAAATCAATGAATATAAAAAGCAGTTTTATATGATTCTTGGATGAAGTGATTACATGAATGTCTGAGAATGAACACCTGCTGTTTAGCATTACAATTAAAAATGAGATGTAAAAGTTGATATGTAACATGGATAAATGCATTTAGCTGTTCTCCATCACTGCTAACATCGTACAACACACAGATGATCATCTATGTTTTTATTTTATTTACAACTTATTCACCACTCTTTACAGTCATCATATTAACATGAAAACACAGGTTATAATAGCGTTACTACTCAAGTTCCTGTTGCATTCAGCACACTGAGCCAACTTCTAAAATAGCAGCACCTCGACTTTATTTGACCTGAATGTAACTGAACTTTCTTCAATATCATTGGAAACACATGTGTTTACCTGCTGATTAATTTCAATATAGCTGCAGTGAACAAAAAAAAACTTTTACAGAGAACGAGCGAGATGATTCATCAACAAAAAGTATCAGAGTTTCACGTTTCAGGTGAACACAGAGAAACTTTCTACCTTCAGCAGATAAATGTATATATACATATAAACATCAATCTGAATAGTAGAAATACAACTGTGACAACAAGCAGCAGCACATGTGTTTGGGTGGAAAGAGACTTTATCCTGACCTCCATAATCACATAAATGCATCCTGTGACTTCAAATATAATTACTTATCACCACAGCACACATTGTGAGCAACAAAGGTGGAATAGTGACGACTATCACGTCCCTGGAGATTTGTAATTAATGGCAGATCTGCCTCGCACTACTGCTGACTCGCATTTTGTGTGTGTGTGTGTGTGTGTGTGTGTGTGTGTGTGTCTTGTATGGGAGTACTCACAATATTGTCCATCCTGTCTATCTTCACTACATGGTAACTATCACCTTAAATATAAAACTGTTTGATAAAACCTGTAAAATCTTGCAATCTAACGATGATGACATTTAAACATATATACTGTATTCATTTGCTTTCACTGAAAAATCACTGCTCTTCTAACAGGGAGTTTTTCCTCTCACAATGTTATATTCTAAGGACAGGGGATGTTGTGCTGTGAAGCCCATTGAGGCGAATCAGTCATTTGTGTTTCTGGGCTAAACAAAACCGACTTGACTTGATTTGAAAGATTATAAAACTCTGTGAGCCTTACAGTAAATCATCCAACACAATGAAAACTGCAGTGAATCTGTCTCAAAGCCCACATCTGAAAATAGACTGCGAAGCAGACTGCAGGTCCTCTGTGGCCCTCTGGTGGAAATATAAAACACTTTTTTTTTCCAGGACACTCATTCAGGTCAAATCATTTTCTAATATCTTTATTGCTATTATCACCTACACATTCCATTCTTATATAAAACGATGAGGGCTACACTAACTAACACACTATACTAGTTGATTGTATATTGGGGCCTATATCTACAAATCAGTGTGGAGGCTTTTCTTGCTGCTGTCTATCTCCCTGTATCTCACTGTCTTCAGTGCAGTTCTTAAATATCACACAGAATGCTTTACATAGCATTTGATCTGATTTTTTTGGTGCATAAACTTTGCTTATTGTCACATTCAACAAAAAACAATACCGGCGTTGACCAGTGAGGGGAGCCATGTTTCTGTCTCAAGGTGCTACAGGCTTCTCTTCAGGCTCCGTAGCCTGTTGAAGGAAAGTGTAAAGAATGGATTGTTTTTCTGTTCTAATGCCTGTCGGTGGACAACTCTCTGCTTTCAATTATTGAGCAAAACAAATCAACACAAAGCAGTTTATAGCGTGCAACATCAAGACGTTTTTTTCATGCCCTGCATAAAAGTCCATGTTTCAAAGTTCAGTTTCATCTCCACTGTGAACAGTGTGTGTGTGTGTGTGTGTGTGTGTGTGTGTGTGTGTGTGTGTGTGCAGATACAATATGTGCAAACACATCAATGTTCAGATACATCTCTAGAATACCTAAGAAAAAAAAGTCTATCATACTGATTTTGATTGAAATATTGAGATTGACACTACTTCACAGTACAGTGAACCACATCCAAACAGCAAGTCGAGAGCTAATAATAATTATACTAATAAGAGAGAACAAGGTCCCATATTTGACATTTTTCTGGGTTTTATTTGGAGTTGTGATATCTCAAATGAGATATATTTGGTCTTGGTTTATCAAAAGTATTAATAATCATTTTAATATAGTTTTATATCTCCTCTCTCAAGCTTCTCTCTGCAGCTGTAGAAATACCTGGTCCCTTTGTGCCTGTCGTTAATATCAACGAGCCTCTCCTCTGATTGGCTGATTTGAATGACTCAGTGTGGGTTGCGGCATCTGTGAAGGTGTGACATCACAACTTCACAAAAGTCCTGACGGCTCATTTTAAGGCACAGTTACTGACTACAGTCTAAAACATGGGACAGTATTTATGATATGTTTAAACCTTGTTATAATCAAAAAGCAATTACAATCTCACATTCTATGATATTTTAAATGCCGCCATGCTTCGAGTTTATAACCAGGTGCTATTAAGGTGAGTTTTGTTCTCCCCAATACATTTATATTGAAAATACAAACACACAGAACTTTATAACAGATAAAGTCAGAGTGCTTCATATATTCTATGATAAGCAGTTTTTGCTCCTGCTACTCCTACAGCCTTTGGCTGTGTGAGATTTACAACATGAATGCGATGGACAGAAACATGATAGTGTGACATTTACACTCACCTTCATCTCCGCTTGCTTCTATTTTACATTCACGTCACGCCAGAACGTCAATGCACACCTGTGGACGTTGAAGCAGCCTTCTTCTTCAGAAGAAGAAAAAAAAAGCATTGCATGAAGAGAAAGGATGAACGATAAGATGGAGAGAAAGAAGAGAAGAAGACATATATAGAAAAAGAGTGAACACAGGTGTGTGTATTTTAACCAACCTGTAAGTTCATTTAGCCACAGACATATTAATTCAGCCTTCATAAGAACCTCAGAAATCATTGTTTAAAGCTTAATATAAAATCATCAAACTCTAAAACAACACACAGTACAAAAAGTTATGAAATTTTCATCTCGTAAAAAGCAAACTAAAACTATCATGGAGCAAATAAAAAGAAGATATTTGTTCTGCCACTTATGATCATATATTAGAGCTATATATTAAACATGCATATTTTTTATTTTTTTATTTTATCCAAAATAGTCTGTAACTGAGACAGTTATTGGTTGTTATATCTGCAGCAGGTCTCCCTCAAACCAAGTGTCTGACATTCACAGGTAGATCAGGCAGAGACGTACCTGTTTAAACATTCACTACCTGTCAGGCTGCTGGAATTGAGACGGCTCTGCCTTCATCGCTTGCAATAAACACAGTAATCAAGGCAGACATTTCACCAGCACTAAATGCCTAATACACCATAAGTCTTAAAATAACAATTAGCATGGAAAGAAGAAGAGGGGTGATTATAAATTCCATTCAGGAAAGGGCCGTGGCTGTGAGATGGGAGGTGGCAGGGGGATCTTGGGGAGTCATGCGGTTAGGAGATAGGGGGGCAGCAGTTTTTGCAATCAGCGTTAAATAGAGCAGTTTTGAGCCTGTGTGATTGTCAAGTGGGCCATTACTCCTTGATAAGAGCACTTTTTCCTTATGTGGCTCTGATTGGGCTGAGCATGCTGCTCCCTCTCACATGCTGTCCCAATGCAATCAGGCCCTTCTTTCAGCGCACTGCCATTTTCACTGCTGTGATTTCCACCCAATCCCCCCATCGGCCCCCGACCAACACAACCCCCACCCCCCACACCCCCCACACAACCCCTCCTCTGGCAACCCCCCCCCCCCTTCAGACTCAATGAGTACCCATTTAGAGCAAGGAGAAAAGGTCATACCAAACTCGTTGTGTCAATTGTAAACCACCCAAATTCTGACTGATTTCAATGAAATAAATGAGTAGTTGCAGACCCAGAGAAAGCAAAGGTCTCTGCGGAAGAAGCAAATTAGGAGGTTTTCTCGCAGGCTTGCCGGGGCCGCATGCTCATTGCTGCTCTCCCACATTCCTTGTTCTTACTGTATTTTGGTATCCTGTGCATCTTCCTGTGCAACCTTAAATCACTTTGGATGTATATAATGAAAAAAAACTCTTTTTTGAATACTTTAAATTTTGAACAAAGAACCATACTAACCATACATACCACATACTAATTGTTTCAGGCCCTACATGCACACACACACACACACACACACACACACACACAGCTGTATGCATGACACGAACTAACAATAATTGCATACTAATTTCAGAATCAATAAAATAATGAGTTCATTGACCCCAATAAAGGTCAAACTCCCTGTCAGACTGTTATCCAACAACAGAAATTATAAAGGCTTTCTTTTGTGATTTGGGAGTGTTGTGCAAACAGTATACAGAGAAGAGGATCGTTTTAACCATGGTTCGTAACCAAGTCAAAACAAATGCTTATTACAAATGTTTTGAGCTGTAAGTAAAGAAGTACGTTCAAAGTACTGAAAAAAGTTATTATTCTTAAAATACCTGAAAAAACAGTTACAGCTCAGATACATGTTTGATTGACTGACAATAATCTGCACACCTTTAGTCTGTTTTGGTGCACTTTTTACAGGACAGAGTGGGTTTTGGGTAAAAATCACCAGACCTGTTGATGTCCGCTGACTCCGAGATCGTAACCATACTCGTCTTTCTTGATCCAAGTGTAGTCTTTGATAACATCTCACATAACATCCTCTGAGAGAGATTAGCTTCCACCTCTCTTGACTGGTTTGGATAATATCATATATGCTTGCACTCATTCTGACGAATTTATTGAGAATGTGGTCCTTTCCAGTTACTGGTGGTGTCCCCCAGGGTTTTGTCTTGGATCCTCTACTATTTCGTCTATTTTTTACCTCATGTCCATGTTTCTATCCTTCCTTTCTCCACACCCTCCCTCGTCTTCTTCCCCATCCAACTAAACATACACATTCCCCCATACAACCATCTGTCTGTTGACTACTACTCTTCACCTTCACATTCCATCTCAAAACATCTTTTCAAACTTGCATGTTTGCTCTGATTCTGATTGAGTTCCATAAATCTCAACAAGTTCCATAAGAAATGGGTAATATGAGTAAAAGGCAAAAGTAAATCTCATGTGTCTGTCATTACGATCACTGACCTACTTCCTTCTTCTCATACGAACTAATGGAATATTTTTAGCTCCTACAGCACTGTAGGTGGTATACTGTAGCAGCCTCGCACAGTCAGTCACAAAACGGAAAAGCAGCAGAACAAGTTTGTAAGTTTTTTTTTACAGATCAAACATGGTTTTTGTCTGGCCCACATCATGCGAAACATTTACTAACTCAGCCGTGCAACCCTGAAAATGAAAACAAGCAACTGTGGTACTCAGATTTACATATTTCTCAGCATCTGTGGTCATATCAGGTATTCTACAGATGGTGCATTGGAGTGATAACGAGTTTCATGTCTGAGAAATAACTTGTCTTTTGATGATAAAGAAACGCTTGATAAGTGCTGCTCACGCTTGGGATTTTCAGTTTGTTATTTGTTTTGAAGGTGTTTTCTCACCTTTGACCTTTCCATCTGAACTCGTCATTGAGGTCAAAACACAGCAAACTTTGAAGTGTTACAGAGCATCCAGTCATAAGGATCCTGGGTGGTGCCGTTGCCTCACAGGCTGCTTTTGGTGAAACGTCTGCTGGGCAGTGTTTGGGACGCGTTATCTGATAAAGAGCATTCATCTCCACCAGGTGGAACAGGACACATCTCGATGGAGGCACGCTAGCTCCTTTATCCCCCTGCGATGGTGCGATACGGACTCAGACTCATGCCAGTGCAGGTTTGACTGTTATCCCGTCAGCTCCAACACATGAGAGGGATCGCGTGAGTGACTGGGGTTGAGTAGTTGAATGAGTAAGTAAAAAAAGAAAGCTAGCCAGGGTGTGCGTCGCCTTTCACCGACACAACGCGTTTGTTTATGAAACTCATTTCACCCTGTCCCTCTAATCCTTGCAAAGCATCTGCAGGACCTCTTAAAAAAAATCATAGTGTCATCCGTCAGGCTCCAGATGGTAAGAAGATGGGCTGCAGCAGAAGATGCAAAAACAGTCCTAAGAGAACAACATTTCAATTTGATGAGTGAACATGAATCATTGTGTAGAATCCTGAGGTACTTTAACCGAACATTTACATTTTATGTTACATTATATTTCTGTCAATACTGCAATTCTGGAGGAACTATTGACTATTCCTACTTGGAGTGTTTAGATCTGAATTAAATTACCTACATCTTTATCCCACATTGCTTACTTGAAATTGTATCTAATTTTATTACGGTAAAATTATATTTAATAATAGATTTTTTTTTTTTTATTAATACCTCACTGTCTTATCCTTTAGTTTTTATTTCAGTTGTGTAAGCTTTAATAATTGTTATTGCTGTTTGTTATATTTTGCATGTTGGATAAATTAATAAGTACATTTTTCTATGAATGTAAATACAACATCTTTTTATTCTCCAAATTAGAATTTTAGTATTTATCAGATAACTTTTTATATTGCATTATTTTTTGTAATAATCATATAATCACATAACATACTGTACGTAATTCTGCATAATGACATTCTGCTGACTTCTATACTTTTACTTAAGTAAAAATTGCAGCTTGCTGTAAGGATGTTGTTTCAATGAAGGTCTAGTTCACTGTAAAAAAAATAAATATGTGAATGTGAGGAGTTGAGCCCTTTTTTTTTCTTAGAATAAGTGAAGAAAAGCACATTATTGTACAGCTGTTACATGTTCCATTTATCCATAATTCTCTGATCTGCTTCTTTCTGCAGAGAGGGTCAAATCACATGGATTCCTATGCATTATGTCAACAATATAGTTTTATTTATTTATTTTTAATCCATCGATCCAAGATTATATGCAAACAACCAATAAAGGTCTTGAAATTTGCACCTTGCACATAAATATGGCACTTTGTGCCATGCACTTTACACCATACATTTACTACATCACTTTTGTTGTAAATTGTATGAATTGTTGTATTTGTTGTATATGTGTATTTAGTCTATTTGTAGATTATGGATGTAAGACCTCTGGCATATTTACATTTGTAGTTTACAAAGATGTTTCATTATTTTGCACTTAAATTTGCACTAAAGTACAGATCATCCCTGCATTCATTATTATTTTTTTTAATTGTGGCTTCTAATTTCAAAATCTATTTTTAATATCCTTTATGCCATCTGTTTATATAGTGCATATTTCTAATGAATAATTTGATTGCCACAAATTAGAAATAAATATGTAATTCAGTAGTTCTGGTTACATTGAAATGCATGGGGACCTGGTGGCTACAGCAGGTGACAGAAAAGGCTAAAAGGCTCCTAACACAGTGGTGACCCCACAGGTGGGAGGACAAATTGTGTGGGTGGGAAGGATATGAGAGTAGTAATCATTTACTTTTTTATTTCTGCTGCACAAAAATTGTGTTTTTTCTGCCTAATGTGAATTAAACCTGTGTTAACAGCTCTAAACATTATTGTGAAGATTGAGAAGATTAAGGTGTGCAAATGCATTATGTCAGTGTCACTGCAGGAGTTACATGCAAATCCAGGGAATTCAATTGAGAAAGTGTTTGATAAGAAAACACAACTATGATTGGATTTATTGGGTGTTTTTTTTCCCTCAAAGCTGGAATAAAAGCAGCCGATAAGCTTGTTGCTGACGGGAGGCGCGGCCAAAAGAGTGCAGGAAAAAATATGAACTTTATGATCCGCCCTCTGGAAACAGGACACACACACTGACTGACACACAGAAAGAATCCTGCAGGAGACAGAAAGAAAAAAAGAAAGAATAGCTGCACACTTGCTTTTCTTTAATTACTACTTCTTTCTTGAATGCAACTTTGGAAGCTTGTGTCTACTCTGCACGACTGTACCTGGACGCAGCCATGCGCTGGAAAAGCGAAGTGAAAGTGGAATGCTGCATGGTCAGAGAGACGGAGAGCGGCTGTGTGGTGTCCGACGACGGGGTGAGTGATGACACAAAACAAACGCCTCTTTTTTCCTTTTTTTTTTTTTTTTTTACATCAGCTGGTTCGGTGTGAGTCACCCTCGTCGGCAGATTTAAACACCGGTCCAAATTGCCTTTGCCAATTAAATCAGAGAGGGCTCCAGCACTGCCATTAACAAAAAGAAAAGAAAAAGAAAAAGAAACACAAGCGTCCACACGCTGACAGCTCGGTATTTTCACAATTTGAAGAAATGTCGCAGAAAATTACCCCTCCCTGAATTCTGCAATTAAAACTCAAGTAGTTAATGAGACCTCTTCACCTTTTGCTTGTCCCGGGTAGACGTTTGTGGCCAACTTAGCCTTTTTAATTGCTGTTATTAAATAAATCAATCCCCCTCCTCCCTCTTTCTCCCCCCCCCGCACCGACCCCTCCCCCCCGGGTGCGTGATTGACGCGTGAAATTGACGAGTTGTTTTTTTTTTTTGTGTTTTTTTTAAACGTCGGAGCCGCTGCGGGTTGCGGCTGAATCCCGAATGCAACGATCTCAAGAGCATAATGCGCATAAAGGGATAAGTATTAGCTCGAGTGTTGTCTTGTTTTTTTTTTTTTGGAAGTAATGACTAATCCGTCTCTTTTAAATGTCATCGTGGTAATCGCCGGCGTTGTCATGGTGAAAAGTGAAAGGCATGATATTTATGGGAAGGCGCGGGGGGCTTTTAAGGCAGCTGCGGCCGCGTGACACGGCCACATCCGCGCGGCCCACGGCGCCATGTGCGAAGACTGCAAAGCGGGCGAGGAGCTGCTGGGCAGATGCGCAGAGGACAGGCGGGACGCCATGGTAGGACGAGGATTGGCGCAAAAAAAAGTTATTTCATCTGGATGCAAAACTTTTTTTCCCAACAAATCAGGCTTTAGAACTTATTATGGTATTTCCACAATACCATTTTTTTATTATAATGGCTAAACACCTGTTTAATTCTGCGCATTTATTCGGTTGTTGAAAAACAATTTTAACAATTTTTTTTAAATGTGGAAATGTTGCTTTTTGCCTCTCACGATATGCGACATTGGCGCAGCTTCAGCTTTAGTTTAAGTCCCCCCCTCCCTCCACCCTCACACCACATCCCGCTCCGTGCGCCACTTCTCTAACCGCAGATCTGGTCCCGCAGGGCGCACCGGTGGAGGTTCTGGATGAGGACGCGTCGTCGCTGCAGGCGATGGCGTCCGCGCCTCTGCTGGGCAGGACCGCGTGCGCGAGCTGCAACGAGGAAATTGTGGATAAATATTTATTGAAGGTAAACGCTGTCTCGTGTTTTAACTGCTTGTCTCTCGTTTGGATTTCTGTGGTTTCTGTGCAACCTGTGAACTTGATTGACTTGCGTTAATCTGTCCCATCCTCGCCCCAGGTGAACGACCTGTGCTGGCATGTGCGCTGCCTCTCCTGCAGCGTGTGCCAGGCCGCGCTTGGCAGCCACACGAGCTGCTACATCAAAGAAAAGGAGGTTTTCTGTAAACTGGATTACTTCAGGTAGGTGCATCGGTTTTGTCACTGGTGCTGATGAAACGAGGAAACAAAAAAAATATGCGAACCAAAAAAAAAAAGTCATGCAGATATCAGATGGGAGGTTTTTACGCATAAAAAAATGGAGAAACAAATACATCGCAACATTTAAATAATTGTAGGCGACTGATTCACTCATGGACAGACGCTTCTGGCGTTATTAATAAATCCCTCACTCAGGCTTAGAGGAGTTTGTCTAATTACAATCACGGTGCCCGCCCCAGGTAATTCACCAAATTATTTATATCAATAGATTAGACGATTTTAGTATCGGATTTTAGTACAGGGTGTAAACTTTAATTATAACTCTCGAACCGGTGATTTATGTATTAATTTAGCATTTCGAATCGGTCTATATGATCTTAGAACATCTGTGTTTAGATTTCCCGCACTGACTCAAATATCGACACTGATTTATTTGATCCGAGGCCTACAGGATTGATCGACTTTTACATTTTTTTTGTTTTAAAAAAGGCCCATTAAAACAGTAATCAATGCTATAACGTCCCTAAACGCGGTGTCTGACCTCGCTCCTCCTGACCTCCACCTGCAGAAGGTTCGGCACGTGGTGCGCGTGCTGCGGCCGCAACATCCACTCCACGGACTGGGTGCGCCGCGCCAAGGGCAACGTGTACCACCTGGCCTGCTTCGCCTGCTTCTCCTGCAAGAGGCAGCTGTCCACCGGGGAGGAGTTCGCGCTGGTGGAGGAGAAGGTGCTGTGCAGGGTGCACTACGACTGCATGCTGGACAACCTGAAGCGGGCCGTGGAGAAAGGTCTGCAGCAGGAGGGGACTTTTATTTATAGTTTGTGTGATAGACATCGTGTTAAAAAATCTAGCATTTATAAAATAACCTCATATGTAAAGTTATACATATGTTGTTCACCCTCCCTTTTTATTTATAATAGATCATTAATATATGGATGTGGTTAACAGGCCCAATCCAAACTTACTAACACATAAAGAATCATTATTAAATTGAACTTTCCATTTATTTAAACATTTGGGGTTACTTAGAAATTCCCTTATTTTTGAAAGAAAAGCACTGTTTTTTTTCTCAATGAAGATAACAATGAATTATTTAGAAATACACTCTATATGTTGTAAATGTGGTTAAAACTATTTTAGCTGCAAATATCTGTTTTTTAAAGCGTAACTAAATAGGTGTACAGAGATTCATTTTCAGCAACCATCACTCCAGTGTTCTAACTGTACATTGTGTTTGTTAATTGCCTTAAAAGAAAATAGATGAGTAGAAAACCCTTGTGAAAATATGTGTATACAAAAAACAGTTTAGCTGCTTAGATGGAGCATTATTTGATTGACTAAATCTTCTAGTCCTTTTACAACCTGTTTAATTAATAACAGTGAAACTTTTCATGGAAATTACAAATTTGTCTGGGTGAATCCAAACTTTTGAGTGGTAGTATATATATTTTTATAGGTTTAAATGTTTATTGCATGCTGCTCTTTTGATTGTAAAAATGTATATGTTCAAAACTGTAAATTTAATTTTAACAGAGGGTCAGTTGTGTCTATAATTTGAGTCTAATGTTCCTGTTCCTGTTGCAGGCAGCAGTGTTAACATGGAGGGGGCTGTGCCCACCGAGCAGGAGATTAACCAGCCTAAACCCTCCAAGAGAGCAAGGACCAGCTTCACTGCCGACCAGCTGCAGGTAAGCCGCCGTCATCATCATCATCATCATCATCATCAGCTTTACACACACAAAGAAAACATCATTATTGGATTATTTGGGGTATAATATTGTGTGGATTCTAGTTTGACCTCTATGTTGGGGAGCATTGCAAAGAGTCAAGATTTTTTTTTATTAATAAGTATTTAATCAAATTTGAGTTTTTTTGCAAAAAATAATAATATATATATAAATTAATTCATTTTTTGGCTAGAAATTTGTATAGTGAGCCTAAAATCATTTATCTACCTTTCCTTTGAACTGACATTCAAATTAGAAATTTGTGTAATAAGGAATATAGAAAAAAGGTTTCTGAGGACATAGTTTAGACGGAAGAAGACCAGGATATTTTTTCCTTAATTCATTTAAGCCTTATTATGAGGTGATAAGTAGAAAAAATGTGCTGCTGTATATGCACAAAAAATTGCAACCATTTGCGAAACGGATTGTAAACATTATACTATAATGTAGTATAATGTAGATTGATGTTTAATGAGTAAAGCATGGGTAGAATACGTCTAAAAAGGATACTGGTTTTAAATTATACCATTTCTCCTCTGTCTTAACAATAATCATACTGTATTATGCCATAATTCATGAACAGTATTTGGGACAATATTTCTTAAATGATTCACTAAGCGTATGTTTTCAGTCTTAATTTCTACCAGGCATGATTTGATAATTGCGGTGCTTTTAACAAAGACACACTGTCGTGCAGGTTAAATCCCTGCACAACACTTTTCATGTTTTTCCGATAACATCAACGTGAAGCTGTTATCGAATAGATTTTTTTTTTTACCTGTGCACATACAGGTGATGCAGGCTCAGTTTGCCCAGGACAACAACCCAGACGCCCAAACACTGCAGAAACTGGCGGAGCAGACGGGCCTCAGCAGAAGAGTCATACAGGTCAGTGAAGGATCGGTGTATGAGGGGGGGAACGGACGGTGGAATATGACCAAGAGAGAAGCAAAAGTCTCACATTAAAAATTATACTTAAGAAAAAGTACAGAAAAATATGTGACACATAGATTGATGCTAAGTGTGTATGAATATACTAATGACAAACAATGATCCACTCACACAGCAGCCTTATGGAACTCCCGTTTTACCACTGATTCTTATTGAGATTCAGTTCAACCACAGAGTCAGGATGCTACTCCACTAAATGGAACAGAACCTTCAGTAGTATCATTGGTAACACCTGTGTTTATATCCTATTTAATGTCAATATAGCTGCCAGGGAAAAAAAAGAAAAAAAAAGGTTGTGCTGCTAAACATGAAGTTCCTAACAGAATTTAATGCTTTTGAAATAAATAAATCTTGCTTTGCTACTATAGAGTTGTGTTTCTTGCATGCATGCATGACTGAACATGGGCAGTTGTTTTATACTCACCAGGGGCAAAAGTCACCAAAAAAAAAAAACACTTGAAATATTTGGCAAACAGAATGCATTTACAAAGCTCTGCATATGAATTCTCTGTGACTTTTATACTTGTCTTATGTGAGGTGGAACGACGACGGCCGCGTTGTCTGGTCAGAGTCCAACTGTAGTACCAGTCCTTTCAGACGCAGCCCTACAAAAGGTCTCTGTCCTGTTAACTCAGGTCTGGTTCCAGAACTGCCGAGCGCGCCACAAGAAGCACGTGAGTCCCAACCACACCTCCAGCGCCCCCATGACCTCGCTGCAGCCCAGCCGCCTGCCCCAGCCCACCCCGACCCCCGAGGAGCTGCAGTACACCGTGTACGGAGGCCCGGAGGGATCCATGCTCTCCGCACTTCACTCCTTCATAGACAGTGAGTGCCAGATTCTTTATGAATTATTATCTCATTGATTTTTTTTTTTGGCTGGATCCTGATGATATTGTGCCAGGCCTGCTGGTTTTGACTTGTATTGATGTTCACAGTGCTTCAGCGCTTGCTACAAAAAAAAAAAAAACAATACCCTAAACCTTTTTTTTCACGTTTGAAATAAAATATTATAATTGTATAAGCAATTTCCCCGCAAAACATGTAACATCGCATGAGAACTCTATTTTCCCCTCATGCGATGTCTTATGTTTGTGAATTATTTGAAAGATAAATGAAACCAGTATTCTCGGTGCAGGTAAATTTATCAGATAATACGCAGTTCATGTGATAAATTAACCCAACTAAACCACTATTGCTCCTTCTACAAATATATACATTCCTCTCTTTCTGTTTTCCCCCCTTCGGACAGTCAAACCAGATAGCAGCAGTTGTGAGAAGGAAACATGCAAATGTTCACAATCTGGGTATAATCCCTGCAGTGTGTGCAGCATGAAACAATTAGATACTAGAGGAAAGAAAAAAGAATCATTGTTAAACCATTTAACTTAAGCAAAACGAGCATAAAGACGGTCATGTTAATTAAACATGTTGATAAAGAGATGTCTTTTTACATTTAATATAACTTGTGTGAAATGAATAGAGGAGTTCTGTTTACCTGTGAAACAGTTTAATCGTCATCGGTGCTCTCTGTGTCCACAGTTCACACCCCTCCATCCATGTTTCAACCACTGCTGCCAGCCCACGCGATGACATCCCTGCCCGTGTCTCACGCCTGAGCTGCTCACACACACGCACACACACGCACACGCACACACACACACACACACTCCTCACACACACGCCTCAGACTTTACTAGCGATCGTCTGTCATTAGTAACCGCAGTATTCAGATCTCCATGGTAAATATAATTTCATTTCTAGCAAGCCATGTGATTTTTTTCTTCCTTTTCCTTACCTTCAGTGATTCATGACATGCTTCTATTCTGTTAAAATGCTAACTTTGCTCTTGAGCATATTATGGATGCGTATCATTTACAGTCCTAAATGTACTGTATCATGTGGAAATGGAACGGTTTCAGTGTACCTCATAGGGTTGTGACATACGCCATTATAGATTTATACTTGTTTGTGTAGTTGGTGACACAGTTTGACCGTGCTACTCTACGTGAAATCCACTCAGACCTCAAATGTCAACTCGTTATGAAGATGAACTTGAAATGGTTTGTATAGCAGTGTTTGAATATTGCAATTTAATTTATTTATTGTATGTGAATCGTTTGTTTTGAAAATAAATGTCTAATTTCACAAACCTGGGAGATGAATGAATGAATGAATATTCATGTTGAGAATATAGGAGGAAGATATCAGAAGTGTGCATAGTAGAAAAATCAATTTATTGATAAAAACAGAAGTAACAAAAAGAAAACACCCATATTTGAAGGATGCACATCCAGACAGACAATATAGTATGTTAAGAAATACATGCAACATGTTCTGTATAGAAATAGAAATGATGCAGATGTATTTAAGATGCCAGCTTTCAGCATAAATGAGACAATAAATAAAACAGTTTGTATTGCTCATCTTATGCGTATCGAAAGATTTGTGTTTTCAGGTTTGACTTTTAAGAGTTTGCTGCAATTAAACTGACACACAATCTGCTTCTAGAGAAGTTTTACTTGTGTGCACTTGTTGACTGTGGTTGACCAAAAGAATCTCATTTCCAGACGTGGAAGGGAGGAGGAGGTATATAAAAGACACTGTTTACTGCACTTATCAGATCTTTGGTACTCAACCTCATGGGGAACAGAATGAGCTGCATGTGGATAAATATACAAAATATACATGTACAATAAAGCCTTTAGTTATTCCGTATAATAAAAAGGAACAACTACATGGTACACGCGTTTTATGCCACACTGAGCACAACATGCATCATTTCTCTCCTTTCAGATACACAGAGTTGTTTTCCTTTTATTGAATGGTTACACTGTGCGTGCCCCAGCGTGTTCAGCTCAAACGGCTGCAGAAGGTGTGGCACTCTGGCAGTACTGTCATTCTGAGGCACCATGAGGGCAGCTTCTCAGGTTCGACAAACAACCACTGAGGAAGATGAGTCACATCTCGAAGATCTGAAGGAGAGCATCATGCGAGGCACAAAGACACTGTGGGAACCGCCGTGGAACTGGAACTGATGCTGTGCTTTTACTTATTTACTTCATTATACACTTTACCAACAAACTGCTGATACCAGAAACTGCATATATTTCATCTTGCAAAGACTCATAGTACACGTGTATCATCCGCATTTCTCTACCTTTGCTAAGGAGCTACCATTCCCAATGGCTACATTAACGAAACAAGCAAACTTCTTCAAATCTGTTCTGAAAATAAATCAACCAGGAGCAAAAAATGGAAACTGGATCACAAGTCAACTTAAAAAGTCAGAAGCAAATTTCCTCCTACAAATAAAAAGCAAATGGAGCTACATCTAGTGACATAAACAGGCAGGGATAAAGCCCCTCTTAAGATCTCATCTGTCTAACTGAACTTAAACCAATTTTCTTCACAATGCGTGAAATTGTCTGTTTCCCTGCATCTTGAGGAGGGAAACAAGCTGTTCTTGCACACATTTTCTGAAAGGAGGTTTGGCATACTCCCTGTCGCTCAATTCAACAAAGTAAATCTACCAATGCAATTTGGTTTCAGACCAAACCATGCAGCTAAAATATCTACTTTCTTAGGGTCATTAAGACCAAAACTAGACAAAGGACAGGTCACAGGGGCTGTTTTCCTAGATCTTTGCAAGACATTGGGGGCTGTTTGACTGTTCACAAACCCTCACCTTTTAGGCCTCTTGCTGCTCAGTGCATACACCAACAACCTCCTGATGTATGCAGATGATTCAGTCATCCTCACACACGGGTAAACACTGATATAACTACAGCCAAATTATCAGCAGCAATGGAAAAAGCAGAGTAGCTTATGCACCCGGAGCACAGAGATAATAGTAACGATGTACATGTGCATGCAGACGTTTATCAAAGGAACATAAAATAAAAGATGTTGAAATTCAGGTACCATTGGGGTCATACAGGATTCCACCCTGACTTTAAAAAACAAAATCAAAATATAACATTTTAAAAAAGATGGGTCATATTTTCGAGGCATAATACTGCAAACCGTTGCCACAAAAACACATCGTCAACCAAAGCTGCCAAAGCATATCTAAATGCCATGATCCCATCATATATTAAATACTGCATGTCACATTGGCAGAATAGGATTGTACAAAATACATTTAGATCCCTCTATAGACAAGCTTTCAACATGCAAGCTCTTGTAAAATATGTTAAGTTTTAACATAATCACATTCTCTTGATATCCGCTCGGCTCATGAAATTATTCAGAATATTTCAAGAACTTTGTGCAGTTTTATTCTGAGTTAATAATCAGAACCTAGCCCAATCAGCCACCAAAGAAAGGAGGGGGCTCCCAGTTAATATAAAAACATTACCTCCGGTTTCTCCCATGATGGAGCTTCCCAGCATTCATAGCAACAGGATGGCAGGGTCAGGGAAATAGAGGCCATGCATTATGGTTAATTGTTCAGTACAGTTTTTTAATATAATAATAGGACCCATATTATTCTTCTTCATTAAAATCAAATAAACTAACCTGCAAAAAAAGTTCTGTAGGACTAAAATCTGAATAAGTACTTTGTGGGTTTAGGCCCTCTTTGGATTGACAAGAAGACCAATAGAGACAACAACAAAAATGGTTTCAAAAAGGGGCTGATAATAAATGTTGGTCTTGAGAATATTCTGAATGAAATCTATGAAGAATTATTTAGACACTTGAAGGTTAATAGGGGAAAAAAGGACAAAGTGCTCCATAATCACAGAGAATAGTGGCTGTCAATGTCAAAAGTTCATAGGGTTAAGAAACCCTTCCCCTTCAAATTACATACAAATCCATTTTGGGGGGGGCGACACGGTGGAGCAGTGGGTAGCACTGTTGCCTCACAGCAAGAAGGTCGCAGGTTCAAGACCGCCTTGGGGCCTGGGTCTGGGACCTTTCTGTGTGGAGTTTGCATGTTCTCCCCGTGTCTGCGTGGGTTTCCACCGGGTACTCCGGTTTCCTCCCACAATACAAAACATGCTCAGGTTAATTGGCAAATCTAAATTGCCCATAGGTGTGAGTGTGTGTGTGAATGGTGTGTGAATGGTGTGTGTGCCCCACGATTGGCTGGCGACCATCTGGGGTGTATCCCTGCCTCTCGCCATAAAATGCGCTGGGATAGGCTCCAGCAGACCCCTGCGACCCTGAAAAGGAATAAGCGGGATAGAAAATGGATGGATGGATGGACATTTTGGGGGTGTTGTATAACAATATCAGTTTAACTTCATTGTGCATATGGGTCCCTGCCATCAGTAACCCTGGGACTTTATTCTGTATACACACATATCGATTTGCTTTCCCTTTCATTCCTACCATGAAGAATGAGACGCATCCCTTTATGAGAGTTCTATAAAACTATGAGGTTTAACAATTACATTCACTATGTGGCGATTCTAATAAAAAAGGCACTTTGAAACTTTGAACGGCTATGCCATTATGTCTTTGACATTTGTATATGAAAACAATAAACAATAATTGGCAAATATATTTCTCAATGTGAGACAATTTGAGGTAGAAAAAAATAAAACCCCAAATACTCAATGTGCAGAGGAGATCTTCCTCTACAGAACACATAAGACTGGCACCACCCAGTGGCAGAAAAGAGCAAGTACATGATAATCTAAAATAAGTATGAAATCACTTCTTCAAACAGGAATTCAAGTGTGTGCTTGTGGTTTTAAATAACATGTTTAAAGCCAATCAGATTTCACTTATAACTGTATCATTCTTTAAAATATTTACATTAACTTGGCGTATTGCTCTACACCAACGTATAAAAATACAAAAACATTTTCTTTGGATAATAATTACAATAAAAAGCACTATAAAAAACTAAAGAAGTCCTTAATTAAAGAGTAGGTGGGTGAATCAAACTAAGAGTTGGTCTATTGGAGTGTACACTTACAACTTGTGTACACTTGATTCCATTATTTGGCAAAATGCGTATTGCCGCACAGGCCCGTACCACGCTATGGTAAATTACCTTCCACCTCCCTGTGCCTTTCTTTGTTTCTCTAGTTCCTGTTCTTCTTATGGAGGATGCTCCGCAACGATCTGTTCATGTGATAGGGCCGTTCAGCAGAGCCGTTGTTGGCCTCCAGGTCCCACACTAGGAGGCAGCAGGAGCAATATGTCAAAAAACTGAGATCATGCTTAGGAGAAACACTTAAAGTCATATTTCAACAATAAATGGATAGTTCGGATCAGCTTGAACATCCAAATTGAATCCAGAAATAAGTCTCTTTGAAAATGCACACAACAATAGTTAAACCATTTATATTTATTAAAAAAATGATTCACATTTTCATTGATTTTCATTGATAAAAAAAAATTCCTATACAAAAAGAACACTGAATAACCTCCAGACAGATGTGTGTATTATACTTAGTATTAAAACAGCACTACATCTGAACCACCCATTAAAAAATGTACCAAAAATGGCTTTGACATCCTTTTATAAACTGTATCGCAAAGGTTCCTGGTGTTAGGTCTAAAACTGCAGAGTAAGAGGAACATTTTTTTTTAATTTTTGTTTTTTTGTTGTTTTTTTTCTTTTACTTTTCTCACAACTAGGCACATAAACTAGTGGCTGCATTCACAAGTTTCCTGAAAACTGTCAGGTTCTGTTCAAATTTTAAGCAAAAACCATAAAATTCCTTTTAAAGTCTTGTCCTCCCACAAAGTCTGGTTTACAGTACATCTATGAGCATAATGGAAACTTTGACATTGTTGTGTTATTAATACCAAAGTAAAAGAAACCTGTTTTTCTAAGTGCAGAATACACACCATTTTTGGATCTGTGTGTTTTGTGTTAGTATAAATAGTGGATCAAAGCAACCTATAAAACCAATGGCAAACATCAACAGCCTGCAAAAATAATCATGCTTGACAGACAAAATAAATCACATGGTTCTTTTCCCATATGTGAAAGTGCATACAAAACATGATTCTACACTAGAAGACCAAAGTGCGACAAGAGGGTGCCCCATAAGTCCACCACGTTTTATATGGTGATGCCTTATGCCTTGTAGTCCATCAGTGGCATCTGTACATTTTAAGGTCCTCCTGTTTGTTTCAGTAGAAATGCTCATATCATATTTTTCCTCAGCCTGTGCATCTGTCCTGCGATTTGACACATACCCTGTCAGTAAGGCAGAGGTCAGCAGAGAATACAGAGAAGAAAAGAAAAAAAGAAACAGAAGTGCGGCAGAAAAAAAGGCAAATATCTGAGTTGGCTCAAGATAGGAAGTGATCAGAAGTCTTTTTCTAGTACCCCATGCCTTTTCTGTGAGGAAAAGAAGTAAAAACTCGTCTTTACATGTCCAGGTCATCCATGACCAGGTGCGGATGCATCCAGTTTGATATTTAGCCCTACAGTACTCAAATGTTCAAACCCCCACATGTACAGCAGATATGGAGACGGGAGTCATCAGTTTAGGAAAAAAGCCACAATGCATTGCTCAGGAAGCAGCACATAATTTGGCACCCTCCTCTCCTTTACGCAGGATCTTGTGCAGGCCAGGAGACATGTAGTAGGGCCTGGAGGAAGAACCGTCATTCCTCTCCAGGTCTTCACCTGACACAGGTCCCAGCACAGGAAAAGAGGAGCAGGAATAGCAGATATCACACAGTGACAGCCCGGAAGAGAAAGGAAAGCAAAGGCTTAGCAGAGAGGAATAATCAAGAAAAAAGGTCATGCACAAATGAAAGTAAGCCAAAACAGTGAATGAGCAGGGACCAGTTTTAGTTGGACTTAAAGCCAGACTTCAAAGGGAAAGTGCTATATTCAACTACTGACATCATACATAACATTTAATCTTTTAACCATCACAGCAGTGCTCAGTACAGGAAGCTAGATTATCACACTAGTCATGTAATGTGGTATGAAGAGAGCATACTTACAAAAGCAAAGAAACAATGTGTCCACACACATGGCATAGACGTTAAAAAAGCCATGTGCAATCATGTAGGATCCAAATATCACCGTCTGAAAAGAATCAACAGGTTACACTCAGCATATTGTCACCATTTATTCTGCAACACACAAGCTGGTGTGCAAAATACAACTGCTGGTAGAACACTGTAAACTGGTGTCAAGTGCAGCTAAATAACTTCTATAGCTGACATTCAGGAGGAGGACCACACCTCAAACACTTTTCCTGTTATAAGTCTATAAAGTCCTTCCTGCTTTTTCTCTATCCGTGTCTGGCTCTGTCATCTGCAGTGGATCCTGATGAAGGCTTCCCCACACAGAATATCATAATGGGCTCTTATTTCTACTGTATCACCTACTTGTTGAATAGCCTACATTTGAATTCCTTACCAGAAGGGGGACCCAGTAGCAATTTAGGGATGGAACCTCCTGTTGAATGACTGGTATTCTACGTGTGAAGAAGAAAAATGCAAGAACACCTGGAAAACAAAGAATTTATATAGATATTTTCTAATGTGGAATTAATTTCAATTATTCTGTCAAAAACATTCTGTTTACTCCGTTGTAACAACACATGTAAATGTAATATATATAGTGTAGTTAAAAAGTGCTATTTATTCTGTCATATTAAAATGTATCAAAAACACAAAACTGATATTGGTCATTTAAATACTAAACAATAATAAATCGTCTAGGGCATCTTGGACAAATTAACCAGGAGCAAGCAAAGATTTTTCTTAGTATTTATTTCTATTTATTCTGTTATTTAACCAGGCAAATCAGAACAGATTCTTATAAAGAAGGTGAGACAAGTAATTCTAATATTTTATATAATAATAATGAAGGGTTTATGAATTCAGTTAAAAAAAATCGAATACAGTGATCCCTCGCCACTTCGCGGTTCACTTATCGCGGATTCGCTATTTCGCGGATTTTCATAATGCCTTTTTTTTTTTGGTGCATTGTGTTCTGCATTCTGATTCGCTAAAAACTCACTCCCGCTTCTTGTATCAAAACATGCTACGAATTGTGCTATCATTTTGTCGTCTCGTTTGCAAAGAAGAAAAAAGAGCGACAACAGCTGCCTATCACTATGTTCTTCTCCCGAACAAACACACCTGCACCGCGGGCTTCAGAAGAAGAGAACACTGCAGAGCGCAGTCAGGATGCAGCGGCCCAGTCTGAAGAGCAGTGAAACGGCCTACACGCGAGTCACTGTATTTGTATACATGTAATAGTTGCTAATTGTAAAAAAAAATAAAGATTTCTATTTCGCGGATTTCACTTATCGCGGGTCATTTTCGGAACGTAACCCCCGCGATAAACGAGGGATTACTGTATTAGCAAAACTGAAATACAAATAGAACGTACTCTAAATGATTAGGCAGTGCAAAAATAAATGATAAAATTAAAACCTCCTAAACTTGAATTTAAGACATAACTCTGCAGTTAACCTGTGTGACAATAAATTCTCCAAAGTGAGAGGAAATCTATGAGAGAATGTGTCTGGAAAAAAATAACTGGGAGTGAGATTTATCATCCTAATATTCAGGAGAATATCTCATCCTGTCTCTTCTGAAATTTTTTGTCTGGGCTGCTCTTTATATCACTTCACAGTGCGCGGATGACATGAAACTCACCGACACTTCCTGAAATAAGCACTTTTCCCAGGAAGAGCAGAAAGTCCGTCACCTTGTCCAGGACAGCCACCCTACAGCAGGCAGAGAGAGCCCCAGTGAAGGAGAAACCTCCACACCAGAAAAACCGACACACACATTAAAAAAATGCATCTGAGACATAAGAAAAGTCTTACCGGATGACATTCCTCATCAAGAGGAAAAAAGCATCCTTGGAAGAGGTGTAGAAGTTCTTTCCGTATATTGCTATCTGTTGCAAAAAAAAGGAAAAAGTGCTTGCTAGAGGATGAATATTGATATATTGATGTACAAGGCTGAGCATTTAACAGCTCATCTGCTAACAGATATTTGTAATAAATCAGTCCAAATTATTGGCAAAACAGATGTTCCTTCACTCACCATAATGTATGCATTTCTATTCATAAACTTGATGAAATGTTCCAGGCACCAGAAGCAGCATTTGAGGCAGCAAAGGATGAATCGAGTGCATGCATTCTGATACCCTGGGAAAAGATCATCAGTCCTCAATGTTCCATTTGAAATAAGCATTAACTTGTGTGTTAGTGGGAAGATCAGAGGCATAACGAGTTACTGTTTACCTTTCAGGCTTTGATCCAGATACTCAAGAACTACCCGGACCATCTGCACCACGGCGAGGATCAGAGAACCAAAGGCGAGGGAACCTGTGTGATAACTGTGATACAAGCAAACAAGAAAACGCTACATATTTGAACATTTGCATAGGCAGTGGGTCCTCATTTTTATATGTTAAAATTGTATTTTAAGAAATAAAAATTTCCATCAGCATCTTATGCTCATACTAGGAAATCTGTTTTGATTTGATCTTTGTTACTCAGGAGTTTAAAGTAGACATTTGACCATTTCTGATTTTATAAAGGTAAAATAATTCAGATTAGTAATATGTGTCTGGAAGAAGTCAATTCAGCAATCTGATCCATCCAAATTATTATTTTTTTTTTTTTTTAATCGTATATACTTCTCACCTCCGACCTCTCTGTGCATGCAGCTACCTACCGGATGGCTCTGCTGAAAGCAGAGTAGAGGGGGCAGGCAGGGATGTCGTTTGGCTTCTTCAGGGCCCAGTAATAGGACGCAAAGGCCCCAGCCAGGGTGCACTGCCCCAGGGCGATGGTGAAGTTGACCAGCCAGAGGAACACAAACAGGTTGCAAAGATGAAGGACTAAGATGTAGCGGTGGTACACACTCTCCCCACCATAGAAGGCGAACATGCACTGGGACCCAGGGCACACTTTGGTGATATTGGTCTGACTGAAGGTCTGAAAGAAAGCCACAGATTTCATCTAGAATTGTGGTTTTACACTTGCTATGTTTATTATACAATTCAAAATAAGTCAAAATACACTTCAAATAAAGGAATTCAGGTGCCATTTCTCTCACTTCTAACCTCTAATGAAGCTCTGTTTTGCATGTTAACCAGGTGTATAGAATTTACATTAATTTCAAGTTTGTGTAACCACATAACACACAAATGCTTTTAGACATTTATTACCTTCCACAAAGCAGGGAGAGCACGCAGGCTGATAAATGATCTGTCACATAAGTGTTCATAGCTGTCAACCATTATTATGATCTTTAGTTATGTCACAGAAGATTGATTTTAATGGTTCTGACACAGAACTCACTGCCAGCTACCAGATTTTACTTGTAGAATTTACTTACATTCCGTTTGATTGATTACATTTGAGTGTGAAGAAAGAATCTGACTAAGAAGTGTTTCACAGAGCAAGAAGTGGAAGATAAATGATGAAAAGAACGTGATACTTCTTCAGTGGAAGCACTTGTGTACGAGAGTGTGGTGCTTACCTTTGGACTGCATGTAATGTTGGCGTACATGCATTTTTCATCACTAGATGTGACCTTGTAGACTGCATTACCAGATGATGCTAAGAAGCTGAGGGAAAACTAGTTAAGGGAAAAATAACAAAATGTGCTTCATACAACAATCACCAACTGCTGTAAAATATTTCTACAGTAACAGAATTTCTATGTTTCACTGCATAATACAAGTTCAAATATTGTACCAGAGGCTGGAAGGATACACAGCTGTGACAGCCCAGTAAGCGATACAGATGGCCAGAAGGAAAAAGGTGATAATAGGGTAGAAAAGAGTGGACATGATGCAACTGATGGCCCTAGAAACAAAATTAAAGATCAAATATTATTGAATTTTGTGTTGTATGCATTTAAAGAGTCCAGCCATTTTAAGGCATCAATTGAGTTCATTTCCGTACTTACTTGCTTCCCTCCTTCAATAATGCAATAGCGATGCGCAGCCTTGTCCTCAGAAATATCAGCATGATCACGATGATGAAATCAATCACAGCAAGTGAGATCACTGCAAAACAGATGACACATATACAACAAATATGTAGAACATGTCACTAAAGCATATTACAGTTTTCCAAAGTTTAAATAACAAATAACAGGGTTCCTCCAGGTTTCTTTAAGTTAAAATCATGACATATTTCAAAGACATTCCCACAAAGAAAAACATTTTTTATTTGTTTATTTATTTATTAAATTTGTACTATGTTTATATAAAATATATTTAAACCAAAACCTCACCTAGTAGTAGAGCATTATGAAGATGATGTATTACACCAAACATAATAATACATTTTTTATTAATTTTTAGTAAATATTTTCAGGAATTTAATGCATACTACATTCATATAAAAACAGGTTTCCACCAAAACCTCACCTGTAGTAGTTAGGACATTGTGAATATACATACAACATACATACATACAACATATGAAGTACTAACGCAAACAGGGTAGGGAGAAGTAATTTTGTTTATTTTTGGTGAATATTTTTCATTAATCAATTCATACTAAACAAAGTCTGGAAATCAAAGTACAGGATGACATACTGAAGATGAGCCATGTCTGGCTGAGCTGAAGGTAAATGCTGAAGTCCGTCTGAAAGCCGATATCTGAAATGGTGACATTAGTGCCAGGCTTCCCAGTCAGAGTGCTGTACTCCCAGTAACAGTGCCAGATACCTGGGAGACATGGAGAAACGAATGACCGCTACGAAAAGATGTAACAATATAAGACAAATATAAAGATCATCATGCTATGACATTGAAAAACTCTAGTGTAAAACATGTGGGCAGCGTCTACAACCAGTTTACACTGTGCTGTATGTGGGTGTGCTACATGTGCAGTAGCCACTGGTAATGGTGCATACTTACCATAGCCAACCGCAGCTATGACACCAAAGACAATGAGCCACAATAGTGCACCAGCTGTGTAGCGTAGCTGCAGGATGAAGAGCAGACTGACCACCATGGTTATCACCAGACCACTGCAACAAACCAAACACATAAATAAAACGACTACCATTTGCTTGTTAACTCTGAAAAACATAGTCAGTCATATTCTATAACTGTCTTTTCCTCATTAGGAAAACACACTAATGTCTAAGGTCCCAGCCCATGGACTTGGACCTGTGACCTTCTTGCTGTGAGGCGACTGCGCTACCCATTGCATAGTGATACACTTATAAGTGAAAACTTATCAAAAAAATCACAGCCATTCTTACATGAGGATCCAGTCCCAGGAATTTGCATAATCCTCAAAGATCTTCATGCCAAGTTCTTTGGCATTCAGCAGATTGGCGATACCTCTGTTCAAAAGGTGAGATGAGGAAAAGAGGTAAACATTAGAGGTGACAATAAAAGGGATTTAATAGGGCCATAGAGAAGGACTGTGGCACCCAGGCTTCTGCTATGTCCGCTCACAATTTACTAGACTTTTTCAAAAACATTTTGGCACTCTATTTATCTTTAAAGCTCTTACAAGGAGAGGAAAATGAATACAGTTTCAAAATGCCTTGAAACCCAACCTCATAATTTATGGTTATGAGGGTGTGGGAAAAAAAGTAATATCAATGAGCCCAAAAACAGCATTAGTGTACTGAAGCACTACTGAGCAATAGTTCTACAGTATGGCGGTGAATGGCATAGTGGCATGTTGTTAAATGTAGTAAAGAGGAGAACCTGGTGAAGCAACATATAGTTATGGATGTGTTAGATCAAAAGTCCAATTACTTCGCTTCACTATACTATTTATGTGTCATTACCAATGGGAACAAAGGATTGTGGGAACAACATAAGACTGGTAGGAATGCCAGAACAAGACTTCTGCAAGCTTTGACTGCAGAATGAGGTCCAGACACTCAGATGTTTTAGATTCATCTCTCAAGTACAGACATAGGAGGGATAAAGGACATTTCTATGGGACAAACACATCATTGAAAGGAGTCTTGAAAATAGCTGCATAATGAAGCGTTCTAATTCAGCCGCATGAAGGGCACTGCAGCCCTGTCTATAAAGAAGTTTTGGTTCATATCCAGCACTGTTATGCAAACTTGTTTCCTGTCTATGCCAAGGGAGTGGACCTACCACCAGGGGGAGCCATATCACTCTCTTTTGTATTTGAAGCAGACTGCGCACAGCAATTTATAAATAAACAGATTGACTTCATGTTCAAAAGATATAGACTGTACGCCGCAAACAGCTATATTAATCTGTGCTTATCCTTCTCCACGGTTGCAGACAGAGGGATGCAGGAACAGCACAGGTGGGAAGGTTAGTCTACGCAAGCTACTGACTACAATGGAGGCAGAGTTAAAAAGCTGAAATAAATCAATTTTGAGACCTTTCCACTCCTTGCTGCATGGCGGTTACTTGGCTACAAGAAGAAAAGCATTAAAGCAAATTACATTTTCAGGTAATTGAGGACAAAGGACATTTGATCACAGCAAACACAAAATCATGTATATTTATGACATTAGCTTATTGGTTTAAATACATGATTTCTCTACTTATCTTATATCAGCCCAGTAACATGTTGGTAGCATACATTTACAAAGCATTTTTAAAAGCCTTTAGTTCTACTGTTGAACTTGTAGATATAAGCTGCATGTACATGCAATACACATGCAAATGACTGAATGTGTTTGGACACATTCCTGGGCATCAGTGACATGCCCATTCATCCTACCCTGCAATATCTGTCCAAAGCTCTCTGGGTGCAGAGGTGGCAGCCCTATTGACGGCATAACAGACATTCATTTACAGGATATATCATATTATCATGCATATTCTAAATAATGGTTGTGATTTGTTTTATCTGCAGAGCCTAACTCGCTGAACAAAGACAACAATTTGCTTTTCAGAGAAGCAGGACTTACTTGGCAGCATCTTTGAGGTCTTTGACACTCCTCTGGTTATTGTCACCATCTTTGAAGATGGTCTGATTGGCTACGGTTAAAATTCCATTCCTTGTAATGAAATCAGGGAAGCACCGCTGAAGAACTGAAAGACATTTTTGAAAAATGTTTGTCTTAAGCGTTCTGGCAAACTGATAATAAGCAGATGTGAGGTTTAGATCAACTTACAAGGTCTGCTCGGCACGATCATAGATGGGCAGTCCTCATCTCGTAATACTTCCCCAACTGACTGAAAAAGAAATAAGGGGGGACGATGATTTGAACGAGTGAAAACAAGAGATTTATGTGAAGGGTGCTTTCCATTAAAATAAGTGATCTTTCCAGTGTGATCTGTCGTGTGGGTTTCTGTACTCCATTTGCTACTGCAAATTGTTTGTCGCCTGCAGATTTCCTGCTGGTTGGGTTTTGTCTATACATCTCTTCTTGGACTGATTTCTGCTTATCTGTTTGTTGACATGTTTAGAAAACTAAATCAATATACACTCTCAAGATGTCCTACTGATGTTAGTCCCTACAGTTAGACCTGTATTAGGCAAATAGAATCACATAAGCTGCCCCTTTGTCTTGGAATGATGTGCAGATGGACCTACATGTACTGCTGCTTTCTTGCTACATACTGGTCCAAATACAGTAATGTGTTCTCAGATCACTTCATTAGATGCTCAAAGAATTATTTTCATCTTCTTTGAAAATGTGCATGTTTTTGCATTCGAAAAGCAGTTCGGCATGTAGCACCAATGCAGTCTTCCTTCTGACACACTCACTCAGAAAAAACTCAGTTTCTTCCCCTAATCACAGAAACACCCACTCTGTGAACGACTCAGTTGTGATTAGCCTAGTGCTTTCGGAAATGTCACCCCCCTCAGAGAGCTGGGGTCGGTTGGAGAAACAGAAGTCAACATCAAGCGTTCCGGAATGAGAGAGAGGCTACACAAATACAGCAGCAGTTACTGTATAGCCATTTATGGATTTGTTTATGTTCCTTGTTTATTGCATGTTACCACGTTCCCCTGGCTACGGTGGGTATCTGTGTATTTTGTCTGTTTATTGCTGCCCTCTTGGCCAGCATATACAATCTGAAAAAGGGTCTTTTACTGAGGTAAATGAAGGATACTGACTGATTCATCTATGTAAAGCCTTGTGGGCCTTGCTGCTGTATATAGTACATCCTGTTACAAACTATGATGACCAAATTTCCCCTTAAAAATAATAATCATAAATACCATCAGCCACATGTACAACAACAGTCAGTATTTTGTTTAAATACAAAATTGTAACCATTATCAGAATAATGACAATTTAGCAACATTTAACAGTGACAGTAGAATTATAGTATTAATACTGATATTCCCGATAAAGACCAATATTCGATGGTGACAGTAATGGACTAAATCCAGTCTGATGTAACACTTTTGTACTTGAGATGATGTGGGAGGGGAAATCGAGGATTTGGTTCAGTGTGACTGAGTTGTTAGGTGCTCCCACTCACTTTCTGGATTTTACACGGCATCATGCTAACGTCATCATCACTGATTTGCTGCCAGCTGACAGAACAGGGCTGTGCACCAGTGGCTGCTAGCTCGCTTCCACTTTTCTCACAGAACACATTCAAATGAGCCCTTTATTAAAATGATGGTAAAAGATCAGATGAACTTGTGAAGCTCTTTTAAGGCATCATTTTATGTCAAATTTCTGTTGGATAAAAAACGGTTTAAAACATAGGGAACTCCTGTAATTTAGACGTAATAGTATCCCTTTATGCGTGAATACAATTCTGGAAATAGCGGGGTCTAAAATAAGTTGAACTCAAAAATATTTCACTATTGATTTGTTAACATACACAAAAAAAATGTAAATGTCAATTTCCTTATTTTAATATACTGTACTGTATGTTTAATTTATGTGCATGGATTGTCCCAAATTTATAGTAAAATATTTTTTTTCCTTTCCTCTTTGGCAATATGTGACAGGTTGGGGACTAATCTACTTGCCAAAGAAATTAAAAATGTTACCTAACAGGAGTATAACAATGTTTGCTCAGTCAACGTTGGCGGAACATCAACAGATCTGGATCGAAAATATGATTATCTTGGGAAACGAACTAGCCTTTTCACTAACCAGCTCAAGTTTCTTTTCTTTTCATCCCCTCTACAAAAAAAAGACGTTATTCACTGCTGCTGTTGTCATTTCTTTTTTATGAATGAACTGCCACTTCCTCTGCATGGTTTTAAAGTAAGCATAAGAGGAACGCATCTGCATCCACAGACGCCAAAATGTACTTTAGAACCCAGTAGGCGGGCTGTCCATGGAGACATGGCTGTTGTATAGACTGTATGAATTGTCCATGTTCTCCACTCATTCAGGGCCAGGTCTTCACAATCAGCAGCTCAATTCACATTCACTTCCAGAATCTGACGGCTGGCCAAACAGAAGCTTTTTATTGCGGATTATTGCACAAATTGAAGGGACTACTTTTCACTATAATTGTACTTGAGTAATTACAAATAAATAATTGGTTGATTAATGTATTGTCTTTTTACACTATATGCAGTGGGTCCATAGACTTATTCGGTAACAAAACAGAAAAATAGACCAATAACCTATGTCTCTCACCTTACTGCCAATCTTGAAGCCCGGTTTACAGAACTGCTCGTAATATTCCCAGTTTTTGGTGTTCTGTGTATCCAGGAGAGTAGCAAATCTGTCAGGGCACTTGGAGACACAGAGCTGGAGGAGGCAACACACCTTCTTAATGAGAAAGCCCATCAATCTTGCATAATCAGGCATAGAGGAGAAGTTGGAGAGGAACATACAGCATTATTAAATGTGCTGCTAAAAGGGGCTTCATTCTTCTTCTTACCTGGGTTGTAGGACACTGGAGGTTAATTAAAACTGCAGGATTGGCACATTTCAACATGTTGAAGTAGAATAATATGGCTTTGTTTCTGTGGAGACAAATGATGGCGATAAAGAGAGGAGTTCGATTAGAAGGATTAAAATGACGAAGTCAGTCCATTACAGTGCAATGTTTTATCAGAAAGCATTGAAATATGCAGGCTCATACACACACACACACAACACACATAATCACATTAATCACACGTTTACATTATTTGTGGTCAGAGCCTTCTGCAAGTGCAACAATAACAATGGACTGTTAATTTTCCACTCACGCATTAGGGGTCCCCTGCTGGCCACAGAACTGACCATAGCTATCGGTTGGATAGACAACCTTCCTGGGGTCGCCGTGGATCCAGGCTGAAAACATACCACAGCATATTTCCATTTGAATTGTATAACTTTAACACACCAGACACAATACTAAAATTCACTGTGTTAGTGCCATGGTTTACCTACTGAGGTACAGAGAGCTATTGGTCTACTCATGATACGCACTTTTAGTCTCTTTAATGTCCTAAATGTCTCATGCTCTCAGTCCTGGTGTGTTTAAATCACCTAGAAAGCCTCGAGGCTCGTTTTCTATATAACAGAGGAATTACTTGCTGCCTAAGGACAGACACTGCATCATTATTAAGCTATCAATATCATCATTAAAAAGCTATTCCATTAGATCAGAGAGGGTCCTGTATAAATCAAAAGAACTCCTGAATGCTATAAAAGTATGAGACTGAGGTTATGCGTCTCTCTCTGTGGACTAACTGAGGATAACAAATTACTAACAAAAGTAAAAACACTAGAATGGAAATCTATCGTGAGAGTTGCATGTATGCATATTAATTGAGAAGAAACTTCTACACAGAAAATCAACAACAAGAAAATCAATCCGGTTTAATTTGTTCTCTTTCTATAGATAGAAGTAGGAGTAACCCTAAAATTAAATTTACTAGGCAACTCTTGTGTTTCAATTATTTTCCTAACCTGAACAACGGAGTGTTGTTAGGGCCTTTCACCTTCCTAGTCAATGAAGGATTGAGCTGAATGTGAAACAGCACAACAAAGCCAAGGTCTTCAAGTCTTTGACACAACAAGGATGATGAAACCGAGAATGATTAAGGGACCTCAATGGTAATAAGCCCTAGGGATTTATTGTGTTATCTTGACTTTTCCTTTTATGTAAGTCAATCAATGCCATGACAGAGCTGGTGTTTTTTATGAGATGAAATTTGCCAAATGAAATCAAGTTGAAATCCAAAAATCAATCAGAATTTATGCAGAAAGAACACAGAGATTTCCAGCTGATTGCTGACATGCCAGTGTCTATTTGAAGTCACATCTATTGTCCCGGCTCCTGCTCTTTTAAATGATTAGGAAACAGTAAGTCCTTCCCATGCCCAGATCAAGACGTAACTCCACTGACAACAAGATGCCAAAGGATGCACTTGTAGTGACAGCATTGGGAGTTGATTTTCACTTATTTTGTGGTGTACATCATACATGTATAAAAAAAAAGTAAGGAAGAAATTTGTCATCTAATGGGACTGGCTATAAAACAGGATGCTCATTTTTATAAGAGAGCAGTAAAGAAAACTTCTAGGAAAGAAAGAAATTGGAGACAGAAAATAAAAGACGAAAGAAAATTGAGAGTTGATTTACAAGACTCTGTGGCCTCAGTCAGTTGCCGACAAAGTAGACACTCTTCACACTTGGGTGAACTAAATGGCTACAAGAAAAGTTTAATGAAATCGGGAGAGAAAGGGAATCGATGGTCACCCGGTCCAAAACTTGAAATGGAGATCAAATCTGCTTTCGTAGCTCGGTCACCTCATGTCAAGACACGACCAGAGCGAGCCATGCAGGTATTAAGCGTCCTTAAAAGTTGATGTGCCCTGTTTTTGTTTTGTTTCTGATAAATTAAGTTTTTGTCTAAGGATTGCCGGACTCGTAAGCAAAGCACACACTTTCGATTCACCTTTCTAGACAGGATAGTAATTCACACTTCCAGACCAGGACAGAATAAATCGCTGCATGTCTGTGTGTCATTATGAGGCGTTGCATCAGCGATGCGCCCAAACTCACCCACGGTACCCAGGGCGATGTAGCCGAGGATGACAATAACGAAAATAACACAGCAAACCACATCAGTGCAGCTCCTGGAAAGGTAAAAAGAAAAATGTGAGAAAAAAAAGCAGGTAGGTGATATTAGAAAACAAGAATACAAGAGAAAAACAAGGTGATTTATTGACTAGATGGTTGGTTATTGAATGCCTCTGTCCTACCAGTGTTAGGTAGTTATAAGAGAGTGCTGCTGTGTGGAGCGTGAGTTTGAGCTCTATATTTGAATGCAGCATTTGCTACCAGGCATGACAAGGCGTCAACTGTACGCTATGTTTTCAAAGGAACTGTGGTAGAGCTCAGTGGACTTTCTAATGAGAGTCTGGATCCGCCCCCCAGAGTTAACTGTCCCGCAGGCACAGAGACCAGTATTTGAAGGTTGCCTCTCTCTTTCTGCACAGTAGCCTCAATCTGCTGGTTTAAATCAACGTCTCCGAGCCTCTGAATCTTTCTTCACCGTCTCACTGTCATTCACCCATAACAAGCTTCCTTCCCATCCTTTACACCCTGAGAGAGGCTGCCAGCCAAGCCCCTTCTAAGTCTTCTTTCAAAACTATTCAGACGACGAGTATTCAGCCTTGCCTTTGTATCAAGCAAGTTCAATACCCTGTGCACAGTAGCACCATACAAGGGACATATGTAGCCTGCCTCACACCATATGCTACATAAATTGACTTGGCTCTCATCTCTTCCAGCTTTCAACCTTTCTCCTCATTCGGCCCGGAGTATAAAGCCAAGGTCAAAAGGAGGCCTGTGCTAGGAAATGCAACACAGTTTCCTTGTGCAATTCTTTGGGAAAGATAACAGTCTTTGTATTGTATGCAGTGGTGTTAGAGGGCTCCAAATAGACATGCTTCCATACAGACACCGCATATTGTAGATGCTGCTCTTCAGACTTGCAATATCATTTCATGTTATGGGTTGTAAGCTGTAGCATGAAAATTGAATTTCGCTCCGACCTCTGAGAACTACTTCATCCTCAGTTCATAAAAAAAATAGGAGGTATGTTACGCTTACAACACAAAGTCTGTCGCAAAATATCCTGTCCCTTTTGTCAAGCACAGGCATTTCATGCAGAACTATTTCTTCAGGGTGTAACGAGATTTTAGTTTGTGAGGTGAGGTGCGTGTGGTCATGTGAATGTACTAGACCAGTGGTTCCCAAACTGGATAGCGAGGTAAAAAAGTAGATGTTTTTTTTTTAAGATTTTTTATTTTAGGATTATTTTAATCACATATGTGCACTCAAGGTGTTTTGTGTGTCTGAAAATATTGGATAGTGATTGCTTGAAGCCGACCAAATTAAAATGAAAAAAAAAAAAAGTTTGGGAGCCACTGTACTAAACCAATAGTGGAGCTTATTTATGACAAGAAACCAACAACATGTTGGCCTCTGCAGTTCTATTTAACATTACGAATAAAGACAAATGACTAATAATATGCCCGAAAATCTTCTAAATTGGGATAAATGGATTCTAAACGATGCTTTGTATTTGCAACGTTCTTTCCTTACAGTTCTGGATTGATGTTAAAAAAAAAATGGATTGTTATTGACGTTTCCGCCGTCTCAATTAGTGAAAGGACAGCCCTGTTTTCCACAGGAGCTGATCACTGCTTCTCTCCACCACTTCCGTCACGGCACGTCTGGGTCCAACACTTTTTCATTGTCACTGTAGCGTCCTCAAAGTTGAGGCAGACATACAGGAACAATCAGCTGGTATCGTCCTTTTTACTTTATAATTTACTCTCCTACAAAACAAATATTTCAGGGAGGCGAGGTAAAAATAAACAACTAAATAATGAGGTCACACAAGTGTGGACACCCTTATATTATATCGTAATATACATTGTATATAACTGGGGATTGCACTGTTTAGAATACATTTGTCCCGCAATTCAGTTTTTCTTTCTTGACATATATTAATAGCTGTAAGGCTTACAATGTCAATAGGCTGCTTTCATAGGTTTGCCTAACTAAGCAATATAAAAGACTGGAAATCTTCCCTGTCCCTGCAGGCAGCTACTATTCCTTGTTTCTCATTTCAGAATAAGATAATTTCACAATCACCCCTCTTATCGGAATTGCACATTACGACTATTGGAACCTGCAAATCAAAATGTGATATCTCCCCTAATATCCTGGTCAGCACATTTGGAGCTGATAATAATTGACCCAAACACCATCTGCTCTGTATCTTCAGGCAGATAACTGAACATTAGCTAGAGAAGCTGAGAGTACGTTTGATTGACTGGTGCATTTTTCCTAAAAGCTCAGCAATTATTTTTGTAGAGATAGTAGAGAAACAAAGGAAGCTACAGTGGGCACATATCTGCCTGGTGAAGTTTTACACCAACAATAAATATGAGGAGTATAAAGGCAGCTGCAATGCCGCCAGCAAAGCTGTTGCTAATATTGTGCATATTTTTAACAAAGGGACACACGGGAGTAAGATTTAATTTCATTCAAAAAGAATAAGGGGAAGAGCTGTCTGGGTTGCCATGACGATGGTTGCATTCCTGGTCTTTGAATCCCTCTCCATCCTTTGGCTGCTAGATAACTTAGCTATCACTCTGCCACACTCCCTTGTATAGACCCCTGCATTATTAAGACAAAGTGCAAACACAGCACCACAGTGCTAATACAAAGTCACCTTTGAAGCAAAGCAAAGGTGAGTGTTGAAGGGAAGCTGACAATGTGGAGAGACTGAAAACAGCTCTGCTTTCTTCTCTTATCTCAGGAAAGCAGGCCACACGGACCGCAAGTCAGATCCAAAATTTGGTCAAACTGGCCGCACTCCAAAACATCAGATCTCTTCAGATGTCACGCATACGTACAAGAAACAAAGTATTGCCCTGTGCATGTACTGTGCTGGCAGCCACTGATGCATTCAAACATCAACAGAAAAAAAACCTCTATCAGTGCAACGGGAAACTTTTGTGTCAGTGCTTTGTGTCACTGCTGTGGGATCCAAGGTGACACAGATGGCAGCAGTGGCACACAATAGCGTGGGTGCCACCGTGTTGTGAATCTGACAGACTGTCCCTGCTTAAAACAGACATTAAAAGGAGGAGACATTTGGAGGAGCAGATTTGTACACAAATGATAATAATAATTTTGATGGTCACAAGAACTAAGAGGCACATCAGAGCTTAAAGTGAGCAGCAATGGAGACTATTTTTGGCAGAACAGCAGGGTTAGCACTACGAACCCAAGCGTCCATGACAGAGTGCTGAAGTCACACCATTGGTTGGCCGAAGCAAATATCCCATAATTCATTTTGCAGCAACACCAGAGATTACGTTATTTTTGCTGTAGAACTGTTTATGTGACATTTGGTATTTTTTTCCAGGTGAATTAGCATCCATTGAGCTTCCAAATATGTAGTCTGGCTACCAAAATAAAAGCTGTTTAAGACGAAATACTCTGTGCACCCTCACTTGTGTCAATATATACATTATATATGCATCTGGTATCTTTCCAAAATAAAGCACTTCTGTGTTCATGGTTAGTAAAACAAAAGCAATATAACGAATATATTTATCAATGGTAACTTCAGACACATATGCAACACACTGTATTGTGGTCAATTACACTTAGGGTTAAAAATGTACTTAATAGTTACTGCATTACAAAATTTTTTCCAGGTTGTGAGAAAGCAAAATATTATATAAAACATAAGAAATTTTAAATATACCCATTTTACAATAGCGCTATAAATAGTATATATATATATATAGTCTCATTCTGAAACCTGGTGAAATGTACAGTATTTTATGCAGCTATTTTCAATGTTTTCCATATCTACAATAAACTGTATAAAAAGTACACTTAAATTGAAATAACATTCAAAATGCTGTTGTCCAAGTCCATGTCAGATGGTAACCAGGTGGCATAAAAATGAAAAGACCTCTAGCATTTCATACAGCCACATAATAGGTTTTGGCCTAATCTTTTCTGATAAACAAGGTGCCGTTGGTTATACGTAGGTGGTGTGAGCAAAAATCTATAATAGTTTATAATAAACCACACTATAAAGGGCATGCAGTTGTGGCACATCTGTGTATGTTGTGACATTGATTACCCATCTACCTGTGTAAATGGCAGTAACACTACACACCATCCACTTGTGTCAGGCCTTCAGAGGACTGCTCAATTAAGGGACACATTGACTTAAATTTAGACATCGAGCTTGCATGAAAACAAGACGATCACAGAGCCAGTTCTCTCCCAGTTCTCATTAAGAAAAAGCCTCTGAGCCACAGAAACATCAAAGTATCCTTGGTGCCTTCATCCAGCTGTAGCAGTGAAATGGGCTGGAGAGGGTGGGATGAGGAGACACAGGAGGACTGAAACATGCCTTCACAGCAGCCTGCCAAACCGACATTGAACATAAAAGAGATAAGAGCCTATTACCTCAGAAAATGACTAAATCATCAAGAAAAGCCTGTGGTGACACCCTCAGGCTTTTTTTTTTGCTTTTTGCAAAATTCTACTCTTCACTGCACTAGAAGAAATTCAGGCAGACTGGATGGAGACTTCATTTTTAAAAATCCCATTATGGAAAAACTTCTAAGTCTATTTCTGTATTTTGAAATGTAGAGGCTCACATATGCTAAGCACAATCTTCTTTTTGTAATGTGACCACATCCCCAAATTATCGTAAAATTGTATTCTATTTTCAAATTATTGTACACAAATGATGACATGATTACATTATATCAAACATAAATTAAGATTTGGCTCCTATGTTAAAAACACACACACACACACTCATGTGTTTCAATGCTGCTTCCTAAAAAACATTTAAAGTTAAATCAATGCATAAAGCAACCATCTGTCATGTTTATAAAGGAATAGCCCTCATGAGGTAAATAACAGAGTGCAGTTCATCAGGAGCAGTGTTTGAAAAAAGGGACATTTCACTACCTCCCGCAACAGCCCCAGTAATCTGTGGACTACATCTGTTTTAGGTGTTTCTGTCTGGTTAATAATGTGTGTCATTGGCCAAGTCCAGCCACCAGCTTGACTTATGGCCATTGATCTGTGTGGTGGAGTGGAATAGAGCTGCCAGCACTCAGCCTCGATCTTTATTAACGTTGCATGACAAGTGATCAATTTATCAGTGCTAGAACAAGGGTGTGTGCCAAAAAGATTATACAACAGGCTAAACCGATACACATCTATGAATTGGATGTTGAAAGATAGTGTCTAGTTAAAAGGTCACACAAATCAAAAAACATTTCCATACAAAGTCCTATTGGTGTCAGTAATTGCACAATGCAGGTAAACATAATTACATTTCCTCAATGATGATAGATCTGAAAACTCTCAACTGTGTTAGCAGATATACATAATTAGAGGAACTAGTTACAGCATGATAAGTTACAGCATATTTGGAGCCCTCACCCCAAAGGGTGATGATGGGTGTATGCAATACCTGTTGTGAACAGGCCCTCTGAAGTTTGGGTCAAACTTGCGCGGCTCACCTGTAAGACAAACAGAGCATAGCGAGGTCAGATGAGAATATAGAAGACTCATAAAGAAAAGGATTTTAATTCACGGACAAAATGCATACACAACATATATAATGTCTGGTATCGACAGAATATATAAAAAAAAGATCAAGCAAAAGGAAACCAAAAAGAAGAAAGAACATAGTAGTGAGCATTAGTTAAAACACTGACATCACATCATATATTAACATGTTAAGCTGTTCAAGTGGCCAGGACTTTAATGGGGCCATTTGACAATGCAGGCCTCCTAGCAGGACTGGGATGAAGCAGGATGATCATACTAAGCAAAACAAATGCAGCCAACACAGGAATGTCATAAATAATTTTAACTCACAAGCAAAACTGTTTATCTGGGTCACAGTAAGGAAACGAGAGGAAGGAGTAAATACTGAACTGGAACTATCAATCACGCAAGAGACTGACTCATAACAGCAGATGCATGTAGATGTGAGGGCCTACGTGCAGTTGCAAGTACCACTGGCTGCTTTTTTTGGTTCCCCGAGTTGTCTCTACCCCGTTGAAACCAAGTATGACGTGTTCCTGAGGACCTATTAATCATCACACATGGAGCGTAATATCGCTAAGCAGCTGGAGCAGACTTTAGGTCAGCGTGAGTGGGCCTACTGCCCATCTGCCCATCTCCCCATGTCCCACACTGATCCTGTAAGGAATGAATACGGTCTACTACGCACTTGCAAATCTGGTGGGTCTGTTCTAAATGCAAAGAGGAAAAACTCCTGAATTAAGAATGAAAAATGACCAAAACCAATGACAAATGTCTCCTAATATCATGCATGGTCTATGTCTGATTTAGCCTGCTTCCACCCCAGGGAGCGCCACAGTAATCCAAAAATTATTAAAGGCACACTAAAAACCCATAAAGTGGCACGGGGGGAATGAATGTATGAACAGTGTATTTATTCTGTTACAACTCCATAACAGCAGTTTCTTTTTTGTTGTGTTTCATCACTGGAAAGTAGCTGTAGCTGTCAATGAGCATGCTCAGTAATGCAGTTGCACAGATCCAATAAACTAGCTGGCTTTGCAAGGAAACAAGAAATGCTTGCTTAAGAAAATTCAGAGGTCATAAGTCTTTACTGCCTGGACTCAATTAGTCTGGTAGATACTGTATAGGTAAATAGGCAATTGTTGCAATAGCAGAAAGCCTAAAGTAAAATATATAGCTGCACAAAAAATATCTCAGACTAGAATTGACTGATGCAGCACAATAAAGCCAGACAGCTGCTTCTCACACACCAGGGGCTACATGTCCCTAAGTAAGCTCAAGAGTTACCATACAAGCAATGGCAAAAACAGGTTTCTAAATCTAACATTTTTGCATGAAGATAATTAAAACCAGGATGTTTTCCCATATGTGAATACATTCATGGAGAACAATGAAGAAAAACTTGGAAGCACATTAACAACAATTTAACATGCAAGAGTCCTGGCATCTTATTTAAATCAACCATTACATAACTCTTATTCACAATGTCTTCTTTCTTCATTGTACTGCGACCCTCAAACATGCCTGCATATCCCTGCTGTGGTTTCTCTACCACAGCAGCGGTATTCTGAAGGATGTAGATGCCAAATCTCCAGGCCAACAGTAAAATAATGTCAGAGAAACAACAACCAACAATTCCTCCCACCAACAACCCAGGAGGTGTCCTTAAACATACAGCGGGGAGACCAGGAATATACTTAAATCTGGGAAAGTTAGCGTTGTTGCATTTATGTTCCTTTCCAAACTGTCGTATTGTATTGGGGTGTGAAACACATGAGCTAAAGGTTACAGTTTTTCTGGTCTCATCACTGCATCCACCTCCTGAATCATGCTGACATCCTTTATGTTCACTCTAGATGTGAGTAGGACTATCAAAGCGGTGTGAACCGTTGGTCTTTATTTTGAGACATTTGATTTGAGGGGTTCCATGTCCGTTTTTCTTTTGTCCTTGTAGTTAAAAACATTAGTTTACAGCCATCTGTTTGACTGTCACAGAAAGTCACTCACTTGTGTTATAGTTCTAAAAATAGGAGATGTTCTGGGTTAAGTGTGTGAATTCTTTAGCCAAGGACGCAATGTCACCGGACCAGGTGCTCACTGCAGCATTAGCAAAGCAATGACATTGAATGTATGAGGATGCTACTCTGTATTTCAAGTAGTCTACATTGTTGAGAGTGCCGCTCAAACACAAATGCACAAATACCCATCATGCAGTTGAATACAGATTAAACTTCATGACTGATAGGATGAATTTTTTTTTCTCCACTAGATTCCCATGTGACTTTTTCAAGTTGAAAACTGACCAAATACAATGGAAGGGTGGGTAAAATGTCAACAACCAGGGCCAAGCATCCTAATTTATGCCCCCTTTAAACAAATGAACTAAAGACAGGCTTGTAAAAGTTAGATTATAAATTTGGCATCTTAAAGTCAATAACTGTGACCAATGTACTGGCAGAGTTGAACTACTCCTGTGTTGTGCCTTAAATTGCATCCAATTACTTTTGTATCCCAGTGGTTGCTGCTACACCTTTATTGTCAACACGCTACATATACTAGGCTTGGGCCGTACCTTTTTTTCATACCTTCCTGATACTCACCAGGGTATAGTCTAAATGCTAGTATATGTGTAAAAACAACTCCCTGAGCTGCTAGTGATAGAAGCCATTTTAACATGCATGAGACTGTCTAGCCTGCAGTGCTGTGTGTCTAAAATGCAATTAGCCTACTTAGACAAGTCTTGCTGGGTTTAAATAATCATGGTGCAAAGAACAATGAAGAGAAAGTAAATAAGTTGCCTTCATCCAAAGATTCAATAAACATTTATTGCTGCGATGGACACTGACACATCAGTGGGCTGAACAGAGATGATGAGTGGGTCGTGCTGTCAGACGGGTGCATGAATGAAATCATGAGGCTAATAAACTGAAATAGTGGAATCGCCAGCTGGTATTTTGATCATGTTGGATAACGAAGATTACAAACATATCCAGGGTTCTGTGGATTCCGAATGAGCGCCAAAGGGCTCATCTCCCTCATCTCTAGAGAAGGAACTACAAGTAGCTCTACTGATGCCACTAGAAGATAAAGAGTCATATGGGGTCATAGGTGACCTTGTTGGTATAGGTACTGCATAAGAGACAGATGAAAGATGAAGGTGAAGTTTCTGTGAACTTCCTCAAACCACAGCAGACAGTCATCAGCATTGATAGACTACCCCATTCCTGACTACACAGGGTCAGTTATGTCAATAATTTTCTAGGTTATGAAACCTAGCCACCTTAATACATCATCTCAATATTAATTTATTTAGAAGACAAGCTTCTGTATTTTTGATGGAATTGAAATTCAAACATTTAGGATTTCTAAATATCCAGTATAGAATCATACCTGGATACTGTCCAAGCCTAGCAAACTGTAAAATGCTTTAAGTGGTTTTCTGAGGTTCGTGGGGCAGCAAAGGTCCTCAGCATTTTTTTTTTCCAGTCATGGTGGTGGTTCCTTGATGAACCAACAGTTTATAGTTGAGGAATCTGCCAGGATGCCCAGCATAACAGCATGTTCCCTCACCAGTTGACAATAAATGAGGGCAGTCATTACGCTGATCAACGCCCGTAACACAAGACTGTCAATACAATATGACAATACATTGCAACAACAACACATTTTATAGAAGATAGCTGAAACTAAAATATTCTGGAGGATCCTAACCTCCTGCATTGTAAGACACTTACATTCAGGTGACGGAGCATGTGCCTATTCAGCTAAGCTAAATTTAGCTTTCCCTGCTCCTGTTCCTACTCTATATCAGCCAGAGTCCTTTTACTAGGCAACTCTAGGTGAGCATCTTCCTCTGGCCCATCAAACAGATTTTAATGAAGGGTTAACAAGACTAGGTCAAGTATATGTATATGGCTGGACTGTGTATGAAATACTGAACTTTTTGATTTGAAATGACATAGGAATGAGAAACAGGAAGCTGTGAACTTGGCCAAGACATGTGTTAGTCAGACAATCGTTCAGTCAGTAATGAATATTCAACATTAACAGCACTGGCCTCTGTGGTCCAGTCAAAAAACAGCAGCCAGCATTAGACAGGCATTAGGTGACGGCTGTTTATGCTGCACTGCAGTCTGCCAGAGCAGGAGATGCGGCTGGTGGACTGGATGTGTGCTCTGCTGGCTGTAGGCAGGCTCAATCAAGGTCTGTAGTCAACAACTTTTGGAAAAAGCCTGGCAGGCATGCTACACTGGGACAGCGAGATTTGCTTCACTAACTGCTCCTCTCTTCAAATGACACACAGTGTTAGATAATGCCAACATGTCCTGTTGAGACTGAACGATTTATGCACAACTCATCATGGTGGTGATCAAAGACTCTGAGGAAATTGGGTGGGATGGGGTTTGTAGCTAGTCTTCTGTAGCAACAAGAGCTATGGATTAATTTACAGCAGTGAGGAGCTAACACCATAAAAGAAGTCTGTGACACACATAAAAATTATGTGTAAAATGCCTTCAACCAAGAGAGGTTAATAAAAGTTCTAAAAAGAAAAAATACTGTAAGGTACTGTGACAATGCCTCAATTTGAAGTCCGTACTTGCTGACAGACAGATTCTGAAGTATGTGCAGAGATTGACTGCTGAGAATCAACTTCAGAGTGCCTGTGCTGGAAGGGAGCCAGATGTAACAATCCAGACTAGAGTGATAAAGCTCCACAGGAAAGTCACAGAAGCAGTTCATCGCCTTGTATTTCACAATTTGGGAGGAAGCAAAATTGTGCACTTAGGGCCTATCTGCCATGGCTCACTTTATCACAGTGGTTGACTGCTCAGGGATTACGTGTACATTTACTGAGTCACATAGACTTTCTGGCACATATTACTGCATCTACCATAAGATGAGACTGGAAGGTTTTGTTTTAAACTTAAAGTGTTTCCACACAGTTTTAACAAAGAGACCTGGGAGGTTGCCTTGTCTTTAGTGTCTAGAGACTGACTAGTGATTCTAATTATGGGGCTGCCTGAGTGCATTAGGTGGAGAGATGTTGACATTTATAAATGGCACTATGAATGCGAGTTTGACCCAAATACTCAAGAAGGTTGGCAGGAGAGGAATTTTCCAACATGACAATGATCCGAAACGATCATTGTTATGTTGGGAAAAATAAAGAGGACTTGGCCAAATGCAGCCCCAGCATTTGGAGGATTTTAAAGAGCAAGGTAGAACAACAAAACCCTCCGGGCAAAGAGCAACCGAAAAGAATTATGTTTGAAGAATGACAGGCCATTTTTCGACAGATTTGGGCAAGACTACTATCATCCAGTACTGAATCCCTAATCAATAACATAAGAAGTCATCATACCCTCCAGAGTAAAAAAAAAAAAAAACTTTCTTCACTTGCTTTCTTTCGTTTTTAAACCCCCCCCCCCTCCTTCCCCAAATTTCTCAGCTACACTTCCAGTACACAGACACGTCAACATGGTTAGACACAGGCACCAGTGTGCCCAGGCTGAACTGTCCAACACAGGCCTCTTTCATACCATGGTCAGGCAAACAGCTCGAACACTGCAGGTGCTCTACATGGGATGGGTCAGAGGGGCCATTCGGAAAGGACTTTTTGCTCGTTTTCACTATGCTGATTCATAAACATTTCCAAGTCCTGGAAAGTGAAGTGCTGTGAGACTTTCAAAGACATGTTGGGCTAAGGGGAATGAAAGATGGAAAAAATGAGAATGTAAAATATCCTGCATAATGGTGTTGCTCGACAGGATAGACACAATTTGAAATTCTAAATCCTGTATACAGTACTGTATATTCATTCATATTTGATAACAGCACTGGCTTCTGCCAATTCACTGAGGAAAGCAACAGCAGAAACATGGCTGCTTTGGGGCTTTACATTTTCCTCTGGTCTCTATTTAAAAGTGTTTAGGTTTGTCCTGCAACAATAGAGAGGGGTGTTTGGTGTTTCCCGTTAAAGGGGTTAGTAAAGTGGAAAATGAGGGAGAAGGTCAGCAGAAGTTTCACTGCTGATCCAGAGAGCACTCTCATCATCTTCCTGATAACACACATTCGGAAGGCTCACATATGATAAAAAATCTATAAGCTGCCAGGGCCTGACACCAAAACAGAAAGTGGACACCTTTCGTATACTCAAAACAATCATGATGACTGTTTTGTTGAAACTCTATAAGTGATCTTTTACATGTCTTTGTTCAGACAGGAAGGCTCCATCCTTCCACTACTTTTTTCTTTGTGTCTTCTGTGTGGTATGTATAGTGGTACACAATCCTCCAGAGATGTCATGTTTGTTTATTACTGTGGTTATGGGAGAAACTCTCTGATCAGCTTTAAGTAGCTCATATTGCTTCCTCTCAAAACTATTGACTGGGAGTCCATCTTATATGCAGCTTACGTTTTTATACATAGAAACACCATCAATCTCTTTTTTTTTTTATTCCCCTACTATTATCTACCTTCTCTGGAGAAGAGTACAACCTTAATAGCGCTTGACTCCTTATTGAGGAAAGTCAACAACATTCAAATCTGCGAATCTCTGGTTTCGGTTTACTTAGCAGTACCCCTTGGGATCCAGATGGTAGACAACCTCTACTTGGCATATCTGGCTTGGAAGCTCTCTTAGGATAACTCCAAACTGAATTTGAGCAGTGCTTTGCATATTTTCAGAGAGAGGCAAAGACACAGCGCTTGCTGAAATCCTATAAAAAGACAAGAATAGTGGAATCCTGGTTGGGATTCGACCCCCAGGAGGGGAGTTAGCTTCTGAAAGTGTCAGACACTGACAGCTAGCCTGCTGCTCTGAGCGGAGAAGCAGCATTGGAGCTGGAGCTTTGTGACCTTGGTTACTTCTGTGGGAGTTTCCAGGCGAGTCAGTGGCAGCCCTGTGTTCCTGCAAAATGTGACTCAGTACTGCTACTGAGTGTCAGTGACAGGCGCAACCAGCTTTGGCCAGGATTTATAAAAGAACTAAACGTAAAAAGATAGGCCACACTGTGATCTTCATTTATGCATTACACAAACAACAGTGTGGAATTACAGTTAACAACTACACAGTACCTTTTTGTTTCATAAATGTTCTTGTTTGCTTGAAACAATTAGCTTCTTCCACTATTTACTCAGCCTTTGTAGTCAGCTGTGGTTAAGAAATTACTGTTGGTATATTGAAAAAAATCAAGACAGAATGCAGCTGATTGCTCCATTAGTATCATCTAATTATGTAAGTTGTATGCACTGTAAATAATCTCAGCTCGTAGACACACTCATTTTCATGCTTTAAGAAAACTATAACAGATTAACTAATAATTAAGATGGAATCTTTTGCCATGTAGGTTCACATAGTCCCAAGTTAAGCAAGTTGTATGTTGGGCTGAATGCAATTGCTCTTAGTTTTTAAAATGGTAGGAAGGAAGAATATTTGCTGTTAAACTAAAATATTGTTAGTTTGTCATCTTTTTGTTAAAAGCGCTAGGACAGGTAATGGTTGAAATCAGCAGTTATCTCTTTGATACATCCTCATTTTAATACAAAGACCTAAATAAGGTGGCAGCTGGCTGGAGGGAAATTTCTGGTATTTTATTACTAATATAAAATGTGCGTGTTCCGATTAAAATGTACAAACGTAGGAAGATAGCAAGTAGCCAGCTCACACATCTTTTACTCATCTTTTGTCTGATCTCCAGCACATAGTTAATAGGAACCAGTACATGGTTTGTTCATGTGATGTACAAGAAGTGCATATATTCAGTGCAGACAGGGCGGCTCCCATGTGACGCAACTTGGCACACTCACATTCAGATAGCATGCAGTGTAAAGCACGAATAAACACACACACCTCTGCACATCCCTCCAAGAAGGAGGCATTGCTCACTTTTGTCTATGGAAATTCAGAGATTCATCGTGTCAGGTGTGGCCTCTCAGCTTTGTGTGTGTGTGTGTGTCAGTCAAACAGACACACTGACAGATGAGACGAAACGCTGAAGTAAATAAAAACACAGCAATTGTAGTTAATTAGTTTGTCCATGAACCTGTCACAGCAGCGATGTAACCTGGTTATTACATGTTTATACAACGCACACTGCGTGCTGTTATTGGCTTGGTGTTACACACCCAATACTCAAAATGCCCAGAAATGCCTGGAACACAAAAAAAATATGAAGAGAATCTGAAAACACAGACAGAGGGCGAGGTCTCAGATAAACAAAGCTAATAGTGTAGTCATAGCTGATGATTTAACGAGATTACTTTTGTTTGAGTCTACACATTGTTGCTTTTCACAATCGACCTATCTGCCACCAATTATGATAGGATTTCTTAAACCAAGTGACAGTCTCCTTCAAGTAGTACAGTTTCTTTCTACAACCTGAGAGAGGCCTAATGTCCCAATCGTGTAAATGATATATTATATTATATTATCGCATGTGTTTTGCAGCAGGGGTTCATCTTAACCTCTGCCTCTCACCAGTCTACACACACCATACTCAAATCACTGTCAAAGCCACTAAAACAGTGATTTATCTAAGCAAACCTGCAAGGTATAATACAAGACCCCTTACCAATTTAACAAAGCATGTTTACCACACCAGAACAAATAATTTGCTTTTGTTCTTAGGATAATGATTTATTTGTATTAATAAAGCTAGCTGCAACTTCAGCAGGTTGGAACTATCAAAAGTCTCACTGCTCAGTTGGGACCCAAAAACTACACTACATGCCCTTTTTTAGTAAGAGATCTATCTTGCTCACTTTTCAGTGTATCACTGGGTTGCCTTTAATATATTTAATATACTGCCAATGTCACTAGTCCTCTAGACATAAACAGACAATACTGCTAATTGGAAATTTAAAGTCTCCTTGGGTCCACCTACAAAGCCAATTCAGAACTAAATGTCTCATTTTCAAACACCCAAACAAATAAACGATAAACAATCTGACTTTCATCATTAACTTTTAACAATATGCTTTAAACTTCCACTGATATTACAGCAATCCTTTAAGAGAGACATGAAATTAAAAGCAAGGGAACATAACCTTGTTGATAATAATGAGCAGAAATGCCCTAAAGACTAATAAAATGTCGACTTGGCATGAGCCTTGGTATTCATTTTGAAATGAGTAATTTCCGGCAACAGTGACACATAAAAATCCCATAATAGCCCTTAGTCTAGGGTGCAAAATGAGCCATTTGAGTCACAACCTTCTCTGACTGCAATTTCATAGGAAGAGACTGTGAATGTTTGATTCTAAACCTTTCTGTCAAGGCTCTGCATTCACTCAGTATAAAAATGCAGCGTTTAGGGAAGCCGCCCATGCGAGAAATTTGTTAATTAACTATGTGCCCGACTCAACACTTTCTGTGGTGAATGGAACTCATATCTAAAATTGTTACTTACAAACCTGTCACAGAATGATTATGAGCTATTTTTTTTACTTTTCTGACTGACTGAGCATTTCAGCAGGGCAGCACAGACCCACTGAACACCTGCTACATAGTTAGAAACATTATATAATGCACCACCCTCAAGGGTACGCTTGAATTAGGGATGTAGTGCAGGTGGAAATCCATTTACCATAAATTATAGGAAGGCAGTTACGCAGCAGACTAGTGGCTAAAAATGTGGTTCGCTAATGCCTCCTCACGTGTTTTCACCACTTTTCATTATAAATATTCTAATGACATCCATTTTAACAAAATCCACCATAAGTTAGGGTTTGGAGAAATTCAATTCAATGTTGTTGTCTATCAACTTTCATTTTAGTATTAGGTAAAGCTGCACTTGTTGAAATAGTGCTGAACCAACATTACTATATTATTACATTTTCCTTATCAAGTTTCAAGATAGCAGGAGGATTTCCAAGAATAGGTAGTTTATTTTTATGTAAATACATGTTTATTTATTTTTATGGCAATGTTCATAGTTGTAACTCAAAGCGCTGCATGCATAAGAAAAACATTTATGGATGCTTCTTATGTTTATTTATATATATAATTATTTTACTTATACACAATCTGATAAAATGGTTTAATGCAGCAACTATGAACTGAATTAATCTTTAATGCTAATTGTAACTGAGCCCAATATATTATGTTTCATGTTGTTATATATATTGCTATATTTATTAACCATAACCTTGTACAGAGGTTATAGATATAGAAATCCACTCTTCTCACATGTCACATGACACAAACTGGCAAGGCTTTGAAAACCTTGACTATATGTTGTGAATCTAAATGGTTACGTTACCATCTGAAAAATGATTTAAACTTAAATAAAGTGACATTACTAATGTGGCCTTGGTATGTAGGGGGTTGCTGTGCTCGGGGCTGCATGAAGTCCCACTGAGAAGCTGCAGAGATGACTGTGGGAGCGCTGTAAATGCCCCCGGTGATGTAATGGTGAGCAATGGTCAATACGATGGTATAATTTATTGGTGTTGTTATAATGGTATAACATAAGTTAGTCAGTCAGTAATGGATGGACAGAGGGGTTTATTGGACTGGTTATGAACCGTCCAGCCAAAAAGGTTGGAACAGTAGCACTGCCTCCAAAACATGTCATGTTTCTTGATTTTCCTCTTTCTTTTCATGTGAATTGATGTCACTATAGTGATGAATCAACTTGCTTAGCTGGAAATTAACATTTACTCTGACAGCACACTTTAAAATTAGTGGAAAAAAACACTAAAGCTTGACAGCCAGAAATACAGAGTGCATTACTAGTAACACTTTAAGCTCCACATTTAATCTACACCTAAACAAAAGCATTTTGTTAACCCTCAGTTGCCAGGGTAATTTGATAACAATATGGGGAGGATGATGATGGAGAATTCATCTTGGTCTCTGCTGATTTGTAAGACCAAAAAAAAAAAACCTCTGAATTGCTGTTTTGCTAGCTGATGGAACGAAAGCACCAGGGAGCCAGTAACATAAAGAAGCTGACCTAAACACAGGGAAGCACAATAACTCCTTCCCATGCTTCAGTAGCTAGGTTGTCGGACACTGTTAAGGCAAAATTATGTTCCTTAATTAAACTGTCTACTATTTTCTACACTATTCTCTGGAGAGCAACACTTGAGTTGAAGCAGTTGGAGAATGCAAGTAAATGTGTGCATTAGGCAGTATAATGATGTACAAGCTGTACCTAAATAATGTATGTAATAATAATAATAATAACACATTCTACATTATATTTCACTAGATAACTACATTGAGCTGTTAACCTACAACCTATCTTTGTAGATAATCTGTAACATTAGGTTTATGGTACATTGCAAAACCCCAGTTTGGACTTTTAACAGAAGTGATGGGAGTTGAAGGCCCTGACGGTGAGCTGCATGTCTGTGGAAGAGCAGTGGGAATCAACTACCAGCTGACAGGTTGCAGCCATGACAAGCAGGATGCTCGAGTCATGAGATCCAAGGGACACACAGGGTCGGCATGTGAGGGCAAGAACAGTACCAGAGGTTATACCACTGAGGCAGTACAGCTACAGTCATATAGTCATCCCTCCTTCCAGTCATTTTGAGTATTGGTGATTTTGTGATTGATAATATCAATGAACGAACAAGTCAGACGTTGCTTTACATAGTCATCTAGCAATTTGAAGAAATATAGCATAGTAAAGAATTATAGACAATTATATAGACAATGATATTGATTGCTGTATTACAGCTGATTAGCTTATTGAATTACATTTGCCTTTGAGTGAGAAAACGAAGGTAAACACGTTTATATGACTTAAATTACTCCACAATTATAGCTTCACATCAACTAGCAAAGCCTGAAATCTCATTCCTTCTACAGTTTTTTTGTTGATTTGTTTTTTCAAATGCAACCCTGAGTTACCCTGTCAGGGTCCGGGCCGCAATGGAATCCTTTCTTTCCCACGACATTTCGGGTGTGTCCCGATTAGTCGTGTGGTTTAGATCACCGGTGTCGGTAACGTTCCGCTGTCCGTGTGACACAGTGATAAAAGAGGATAGTTGCTATGATAAATAAAGCGACTACTCTGTCAAGATAATGGACAGAAAATCCACCCACGGATTAAATACATCCATACGCCTGGACAATGAAAAATGTTACCTGGAGAAAAAAAAAAAACTCCCCTGTTATTTAAACCATTAGAAGAACATTGGCCCCACGATTGGCTGGCGACCATCTGGGGTGTATCCCTGCCTCTCGCCTTAACGCGCTGGGATAGGCTCCAGCAGACCCCTGCGACCCCGAAAGGGAATAAGCGGGATAGACAATGGATGGATGGATGGATAGAAGAACATTGGTTTTAACCTTCATCACTACTTGCACACTTGCACGGCTATGGTCTGATTATCCTCGGTGTGCGGAAAAAGTGAAGGAGGACAGTGGACATAAGATGTATTGTTGTTAACAGTGTCCTATTGTTTACTTTGTACAGTGAACACATGGGAAACAGTGCAGGGAAAACAAGTTAATATCACTGAAGTAACTAACACACCCTGCATGTTACAATGTAGGGTGTGAAACAATAGACTTAAAGCTTATGCTATTTATTTCAACATAATACATGTTTAAACTTAAACTTATTATTCTGTTACTGCGCCTTTATAGTCAACTGAACCTCTATTGTTGGAAAATGTAGCTAGCATAACACATTCAGGCTAATGAATAGCATCAGAGCTGATATGAAAGAGTTTTTTTTTTTTCACAGCAGCCATATTGACGTGAAATAGCAGGTAAACACAGGTGTTATCGATGATATTCATCGAGGTTCTGTTCCATTCAGGCTGCTGCTACTCTGCAGGGGGGCCCTGCCACACTAAATGGAACTGAACCTCCATCAGTACCATTGATAACACGTGTGTTTACCTGCTATTTCGTGTCAATATGGCTGCCGTGGGGGAAAAAAATAAGACTAGTCCATCAACGGAAAATTAAATCTGCAACAGCTTCATAATGACGAGAAGTTATCTGCCTTACTGTGACATCGAAAAAGAAAACGGCAAATCAATGCTAGTTGAAATTCAGTAAAGATATTTGCATTCATAGCAAGGTTAGTGATTAGTGACAACGGGGGAATGTGCACATACAACAATAGCATTTTGAATATTTGATCAAAAAGGTAGATAATTAATAATTAAATAAGAATTGTTTGCATATATACAAACACACACACACACGCATATATATGTTTGTATAATAGATGTTAACAGGCTGAAGGAAGAAAAACATAGGCCACTTATTCTAACGTGACGATAAATAAAAAAAAAAATACCGTTATTATTACTCGCCGTTGGGTTAACGTCACTGCGTAACGGCGTTTGATGGCAAACGTTAAATAGCCTCGAGTTAGCAAGTGACAACCATTCCTTTGGTTGGGAGACGGCTGAGATTAGAGGTTAGCGTTACCGTTGTTTCCCATTGTCATAACGCTACAGAGGGAAGGAGAAAAAAGCATCCTGGCGTTTACAACAAAGACGAACCCCGACTCACCATAGTAGGAGGACGGGATGTCTGTCTTTCTAGCCATGGCACTTAGCAGGACAAACGCAGCGCTTCCGTCTTGGTTTTGGAGACCGCATATGAGAGTCGAGATCGGACCGCAGTTATCGCCTTTCCGTGGTCCAGTGGAGAAATAAACACAGCGGCTTCCAGGGGGGCTTCTTCTAGTCGGAGGCTTCGGCCACGCAGCCGAGCGTCAGTTGTGTTTACAGCGCGACGTCATTAATTATTCCAAAACGCTCTTAAAGGGGCCGTAGCACCGCGGACGCTGCTGAGGCTCGTGTTTCCCTTCGTTGGGATGTGATTTAAAACGCAGGCTCTCTCGCGCGCGTACACACACGCACGCACGCATACACACATACACGCACACACACAAGGGCGTAGGTTCTGTTCGAACATTGAAGTGTGGAGATTTTTTGTGTGTTCTGGTGGATTTCATGCACCCATATGTGCCTCTTCTGCACCAGATTATGGTGAATATATCTTTGGGGAAACACGCGTTTTCAGACATCTGGTGACAATACAAAATATAAAGGAATATAACGCTTTTATTCTGTGTTGCCCCCGAATAGCTTCGTCTCTAGAAGATCAACTCTACTCGTTTTTTGTTATTCCTGCTGCCTACACACGTAGTCATGATTTACTATTTTTACATTTTTCCAAACAAAAGTCCTTTGTTTCTTTCATGTTGTTTATCCCCTGCACCCCCTTCCCCAAATATACACCTATGCACATTTATTTTACACGTCTGTCAGCTGTCATAAACACATTCATATCAGATATCTTGAAGAACAGAGAAACAAGTACAACATCTGTGTCTATTTCCTTTTGGTTTATTAATAATATAGCCAATATTGCCGCTATTATTTTTAGGTGGCAGAGAAATCTGTCCACACTGAAGCATCAGTAGAGAAACACTGACCCCAGCTGGGATTTCTGTTTCATTGCAGATCTGTTTTTTCAGTTTGAACCTCAATAGAAATGACTTAGGTTGCAATCTAAGTTATCATGACTCCTTAATAAATAAATAATACATTCACAGGCATCCTTTAAAGAAGGAAAATACTTCTGTCTACATCACACAGGTGCTGCAAAACTAATAAAACTGTCAGGAATATCAACCAATCTGTTATTAAGAGTCTAATTATTCATTCATTCATCCCTTATTTTACCTGCTATTCCTCACTAGGGTCACATGGGTCTGCTGGAGCCAATCCCAGCATACTTTGGGCAAGAGGCAGGCATACACCTAAGGCAGGTCAACAGTTTTTGGCTAATTAGTTAACTAGTTTAAGAAAAAAAATGTGTGTTGCTCCATGGGTCTGTAATTACAGACAAGGGAAATGTTGCATACATGGAGCTCCAATGTTGGATAAATTTGGAAAAATTGGCCAATTTTTTGTTGTTATTATAGTCTGGGTGGTTCTCATTAATTTTTACTCTGTTTATCATATCAAACGGTACACCACAGGCACCCAAGGCCACAGGTTTTTCCAGTCAAAATGTTGTTCTGCAAAGTAAATGTAGATAAAAATAGAGGAGCAAAATATCACTAGTCTTTGTAGTGTCTATGACCAGGAAGTGGTAGCAGAGGCTGGAAATCATGTACAATAAGTGGGGAATCCAAATGCTGCTAGGTGGGTTTTTCATACCCCTAACAAAGTAAGATCATGTAGAAGCATGTTTTATCTGTAATATAGTTATAGCCAAAGGCATTCAACTTGGATTTGAACAGAATTACATTTACAAAACAGACAGAGTAGCTATAGCATCACTAGTACATTTTTTGATGTTTTTGACAGGTGATTCATATTAAACCAAAAGTACTGCTCTTACTGCTTTGTGGGTGAGAGTAATAAGTGTTGGGCCAGAGAAAAGTTATTATAAAAGGATTGCCTTCCCCGGGACAGAACAAATAATGTCGATGTGACAGGATTATGGCTTGTAGAACACTGGGAAATCAGAACTGCATTATTGTTCAAGTAAAACACAGTAAAATAGAAGCTTTATATGCTTCCTTTAGGTGAAATTATTATGAAACAGTATCAATTTCCCCTGTGATGCGGATGTGAGTTGAGCCAAACGAAGCCAGCCAACTAGCAAAACTTCAAGCATGTCCTAAGGACATAAAATTCTGGATAACTTTCTGCTACTGATGTCAGATGAAACTGATGATATTGTGCTTTGGCCTGAACATCCACTGCTATAGCTACTTTGGGTAGCATCTCTCTGCCTCCAGCACCACTGTAGGAAATCTGAGAGTCAGCTTCTCTTTCTTCCATCTCTTTTTCTTCACCGTCAAAGTTTTTTTTTTTTCTACAGAGTTTTTCCTCGTACGATGTGAGGGTCTATTGTTGTGTTGATGTTGTATAAACTGTAAAGCCCACTGAGGCGAATCTGTGATTTGTGATTTCGGACTATACAAATAAAAGTGATTTAAATGTAGAACAGTTTGTCTTAGCGGCACTGGGCAACTTGGCCATTTGAAACAATTAACACTGAGGTCTTAGCTGCCAGGTTTGAAATTCACTGGCATGTCTGATTCAAACAACAGTGAAATAAATTACATGTTAAATAGAAAGGGACACAGCAATACAAACATATACTGTATATAGTCCGTAGACATGGCAACGAAATGCAATTTATCTCAGTTGGATGTTTTCCTGTGAATTTCTAATGTGTCTTTTGAACTTCTGTCCATCAGTGCCTGATGCAGTTGGGCTTTGACTCTATAAATAGATTATTACCGCGGCCAGATGGACCCTATATATAGCTCACTGGGTAACAAACTGTACAGTATGTCTTTTTTTCAACATTGACATCGCAATTCCATTTATTTACATTAACAGGGCCGAGCTCTACAGCATTTTATATACTGTTTGTTATCACATGTTACAAGGTCATGCAGGGTATTTATCCATTGCCAGTAATGGGAAGGTCCACTAATCCTGCAGGGGCTGAACAAGGACGATGACACATTTCATAGGTGAACTGAGATTCCCTCTAAGAATTACTGTGTTTTCCAGAGTTGCCAGCCCACCTGCTTTGTCATTCTGTTAAAATGCCAACAGCTTGCTAATTACATAATCGACTGGATACACAGCAGCTGCTGTCCCATTTTGGGCCGTTTAGGTTTTTTCAGCTTTTTCCACTTTCCGAAAAAACAAAAGGTAATTTCTTCCTCTATGGCATTTGACCTTTTGCTGTTTGGATAGTGAGTCATAATTGGAAGATGCATGCGGTCGCCCTTCTTTTCTATTTCAGTCAGTTGTTACAATTTCTGCAGCTGCAATCAACCCTGCTGACTCAAGATTTGAAATCCTTTAAGTCCTTCCATAAAGGAAGTGATTCAACAACAGTATATAGCAGAGGCGATGCTGCATGAACAAGCAATGGGGATGCAGAGTCCAGTAGGTTATTGAAGGTCCTTTGCTCCCCAATCAATTGGATAAACACACCAATCCTGAGACACATATATTGCACACTGGGTAACAGGAAATTGCATCAGTGATTGGTAGGGATGTCAGCCAATGAGTCAATGATATGGCTGTAATCGGAGACAATTTGCAAAGTGAATGGGGATGTGTTATCTCCTGGGCTTGAAAATGCAGAACATAAAGCTTGTAACTGCCTCCTAAGGCTCTCGCTTTTTACCTGCGACAAAGCTAAAGTGCACTATATATGTTTATGGATTGGAGAATACATTCACATGTCATTTACCACACCACCTGAACCTCGTTTTGCTACAGGCGCTACTGTAAGAATTTGTATTACTGTAGGATTGAAATATACCATTTATTAGTATAATATCAGCTTTTTACTTTGAACAGAAACGGGTACAGTCAATGTTGTCTTGTGCAGTTCGTAAGTTCTCAAAAAATGTCTAACCTTACATATCACTATACAAGAAGCTGATAAGCCATGAATCAAGAATGATGCAAGAATATAATTTCAGTTTCCGATAGCTTTCAATACCAACAAAAAAAGTCTGGAGAAAACATTGGAGTATTTGTTCGTATCTTTTACCATAAAGATGACATGGCAAATTCAAAATATATAGACATGTCCATTGTATTATGTGAACCATCTTAAAGTAATTTAAATAATTGATTTGTCGAACAGTAAGTTAACTGGCATGTGTTTAAATAATCAATAAAGTTCCTCAAACAGAAATATTTCCTGGTTTTCTTAGTCTTTATATTAAGCTATTTCAGGAGGTCGTTGTGAGCTCATGCACATTTTATAGACCAATTGATTAACAGAGAAAATAAGACTCATCAATAATTATTTCAGTTTCAGCCAGTAGATATGTTACAACAGTACAGGCATGAAGCTTCAAACAACTATTATATCAAATCTTTATTTTGTGCACCTTCTAGCATGGTACAACATAATTATGCCACTGTAATGTCATGTTAACAGGAGCAGCTTCACATGTTGGGATGGTATACGCATCTACTCTTGAGATTGGGGACAATAAGGAGTAAAAACAAAGTGCTTTTGGCACAGTAAACAGGTGCAACAGAGGAGATTATTTCACACTTGCACTGTGATTGGCTCAGCACAAGCAGAAGGCCGTCTGGCGCCTCATTGAAGGTTCGAGTTAATTAAAAAAGGTTTTGTTGCTCACACAATTGCCCCGCTCTTGTCAGCACTGGTTCCCCAGAGCTGTGTTTTCGGATGCATTTGAGTCCTCAGGGACACCTCTAATCAAAACATACAGACTCCCAGCTACCTAATCCTCTGAATATAAAATTATGAGGCACGGTTCCATATTTCACCAATGATAAGGTCGTACGGTGCCACAGAAAATAGCAGAAAGAATGGCAAGGGCCATTACAAAAACAAAAGTGTGAATATGCATATTGCATGTCCATCGGAAAATATCTCTTTGACCCAACATAAATTTTTTCTGCAGCTGATTTTCATATGAAGTTGTATCTGATCAAAACAGAGTGCAGTAACTCCTGAGATATGTTATTTCCATCAATTTCTGAGCTATTCTACAACAATAACTCATTGTTACTTACATTTAATGTAACAGGAAGCCACAGAGAAAAATATAATGCTGTCTTCATTTTAAAAGAAGACGCTTCCATGTGACATTGTATTTAAAATTGTATTGATTGATGTCAAACCAATGAATTACCTCTATCTCTAATAGGCTCTATTTCAGAGCTTTTGTTTTTCCGAAGCTGAGATTTGTCGATAACTAGTAGTCAAGGATTATTTGTTTTGTATGTTACTCTGTTTCATGTTTGATTTAATACGCTTGTTATACATATAAGCCATTTTTACTCTGCCTTACATAATGCTGATGGTACACATATGCACAGGCTGCAATTTCTTTAAAAAAATATACACACACAGTAACATGGTTTTGTGCAGAAATCTTTTTTTCCATCTATTAATCATCTTGTAACTTATAAGATTTATCCTCTTACACCTTGTTGAATAGTTAAAAGTTTCTTGTATATTAGTTTGTCTTGTTTCATATTGGATGGTATCACGTATCACACATCGTCTTGTATCTCGTATTCTATATGAACCTGAATCTGGGTTTCAGATAGATAAAGTATTACTGCAAGTTAATTAGTCAAACAAGGCATTTGTTTAAAGTTGTGTAAATCTGGGGCAGAAACATACAAGGGAAGACATGCTGTTCAGTTCCCACTGTGGCTTTAAAGTAGGCTAGCCTGATTTTCCTATTGCTTCTTGTCTGATTTCCTGTTGTTTTTGAGATAAATTGCTTATTTCTCCCAACAAAGCTACCAATGGATGCATTCCAGATTCTGAAGTGAGACTTGCTAAGAGGAACAATTAGATCATCAAACACATGGAAAAAAAATGAACCCAATGACATAAGCTCAAAGGACATCTATAAAAAGACTCATTCCCATCTTTTCCAGCTCCTCACAACTAGATTACAGCTTCAAGCAGATCTGTCTCCCGTGAGGAGCTTTAACTACTCAGGTTGCCATGACAATTTTTTTTCTGTCCTTACATGGGTGTCCCTATATTTACTTCACTGACAAAAAATGGTGGTTTACTGTATCAAGTACTTTTTTTCTGTGCAGTATATTCTGTATTATCACTGAAGTTAAAGGGATGCACTAAAATATTCAAATTGTTTTCCCAATACAATCATCACTTTAGTTTACTTAGTGTGTTGAGCTTCATTTAACCTTGAAGGTCATTTACTCGAAACATTAACAAAAATGATCATTCAGTAAATCACTGCCACCAAAATGGAAAAAAGAAATCTAGATGATTTCTGCCAATATGACATGGTGAAAGTGTGTTCCTGTATTTAATATCTTATTTCAGTCAGCACCTTTTCATGTACATTTAGTTCTCCTTGTTCAATACCAATATTGTAAAACAAAAAACAATGCATCAAAAGCTGGTAAGTCATTACACAGTATAGGAGAAAAAAAATGTAAATCCCCTCCACCTGAACCATTTCATCTACTCTCGCATCATAACTGTCTTTTTATTGGGGCAATCTGTCTGTGATTCCGAGGTAGAGCGTTCACTTGTTGGAAGATCGGCAGTTTAAATCCTGGCTCCTCCAGGCTAATGTGAGAGTTGGCACCTTGTATGCTGTGCAAATGCGGTCCATTCACAGACAATATTAATGGCTCCTAGCAGAAACATATGGCCACGTGGAGGACGATTATACACCTGACATCTCTACACAATAGAGCTCCTCATCAGTTGGACTAAAAATCCATTTGACGACCTGCAAATCCCTGAAGGATGCAATAACATGTGCAACGTTGCATCAAAATGCAGGGATGGGCTCGTCAATATTTACCTCTAATCACTTCATGTGGCATCAGGACAATATCAGGTTACTGGAACGTATCGAGCACACATGTTTGAAAGGCTGTTTGGAAACTAATATGGTGCATGTGAGGATTTATGAGCATATTGATTAACGACAACAATAAAATTCACAAGAAAAGCACTGTACCCATTTTGATCACTAAGACTGAGAGCACCTCAGTGTCAATTGAAGATAACTGTGATACTGCAGATAAGTGTTCACTGTTAGGAGAAAAGAAGCTATTTCAGGTAGTGTTATAAGAAAACTGTGCCATAAAAATGCACATTATATTAAATATATCAGAGCTTTACAGGAGATACATACAAGTGTTTATAAGGTCACTTTGAGCCCACATGATTGCAGAATATTGGCTGTAATATTTAAGTATGACTGTGTTCAACATTCTAATAACATACTGCACTTCAGGACAGTTTTGAGGTGTGCGCACTTCATGTGAGTGTTTCCACTTTACTAAATTTAAATTTAGATTTCAGATGGCGAGTTTAACATTTTACATTAACTTATTATACTTTAATATTCTGTTATCCATGTTATATTAAGTGGTCGCTCCTTTCTTTTTGAATTCCGCTGCAAATATAATGATGCAGCGCTATTCATATCAATCTCCCCAAAGTAACATAAACTGACTCCAAATTGATTAATTTATAAAAACAATGATAATAATAATAATAGTAAAAAATGTAATGCTCTCAAGTGTATTTACTGATCAAAACAAATACTATGATATATACTACATACTTATTACAACACTATAATATATAATATTTTGATTAAGTTTTTCTAATAATACATACTTAATGGATTGGATTACTCACTTAATTAACAACTATGATTTTCAAGTAATTTAATTGTAATTGGGTTGTTTCTGTTTTATTAATATTATTTTTTGACAACAGTACTACTTTTACCCAAGCAAAGGGATCTGATTACCTCGTCCCATCCTGCTGATCACCACCTCCTGAACCCCCAGTGAACCCTGCACCATCCAGGTGCTCCCGGACCCGGGGTAGTTTAGGACCATGAGGAGGCGCGGGGCTGAGTGGGGGGTGCGTCCCTGTGGAGGAGAGCATGGGTAGAGTAGTGGAGCGTCGCTGCGCGCTGATCCAAGCGTGCGTCCAGACGCGCTCCGAGTGCCGCTCCGGCAGCGTTAGGATGAAGCCTCTCTCCGCGCTTTGAAACGAGGAGTGTGGGGGGGGACATGAAGATGAAGATAAGAGTGGTAATTATGAATAGAACCTGCAGGAATTCTCTCTGTAGCGCTCCTCAGTCAGTGTTTCGGGTTGCTTAGAAGTGAGAGCTGCATCGTGCAGGCTACTGTGACCTAATTGCACTTTTGAGATGTGTATCTATTTTTTTCCCCCTCCGTCGTTATAATTCTGGAATACGTTTGGATTTAGACGCCAGGTGCTATTTTTCGCATGGCTGTTTTAGACACGTTTCCCTGTTGATGGAGCTTGCTGAGTGGCACAGCTGACATTTCATCTGCAGCCTAGCGCGAGCAAAGCGCAGCTGTTCTTATGATGCCTCTGCCTCTGAAAAGCTGACATTTAATTACCAGTGAGCCCCTGACCAAAAAAAAAAATCTCGAAGCCTGTGGACAATTTGGAACTTCAATTGAGTGCATTTTTATTTCTTAATCGAGCCTTCTGCCTTAATGTGGTTTTAATGGTGTTGCTTTTATTGTCAAACTTGTCTCTCTCCAGTGCCAGGGGGTCAGTGGCATCATCCTCATCGCAATGGTTTCCAGTTTTATGTTGGTGTACAACAGCTGCTCTGTTGACAGATTGTCTTCGCTGCCGCCTTCATCCCCTGCTTCAGCTGTGAAAAAGCCGGAGAGGCCGCAGAAACGTCCATCATTGACACATCAGGGGTATACAGGTGTTCTGGATCACAAGGTAAAGCAGGCACCATCTGCACACTCTGAGGAGTCTGTCTCCTCATGAGTCTGTCTCCTTGTGCTTTTATTCTCAAACAAAAATGATGTTGCAACTAGTTCTTTGATGTAATAATTGCATTATTGTCAAAGTTACATAAAAGCTGTCAAGGAGGCATCATGATTTGCATCACAGTTGGTTATTTAACAGATGCTCATGTCAGTATTATTGTATTTTCTTAGAAAGTAAGAACCAAATTCTCTGCAGCTTGCATAAAGATAAAGGCTGCTGCCAATTGGTGCATTTTTGGCACAAGGAAAGAACACACCACAGAAACCAGGGTGAAAACCTCGGCCCAGTCATGTGTTTCAACAAAAAAACAAAAGTCGGCGCAGCGGGCACTTGTGTGGGATCTGGAATGAATTAGGGCAAGTCTACGGATAGTGATGCTGGCAGCTGAAAGTGGGTGGTGACTTCTAAATGTTTTCGGAGGAGGCACATGGCGAGATAGCCGTGATAAGGACAGCAGCACAAAGGAGGCGGTTGTTAAAGAAATAAAGGCTGGGAAAACAGCAAAAAAACCCTCATACAATAGCTGTGTTCATTCTCTGATAGAAATTTTTTTCTGACCATTTTCTGATATTATACACCAAACAATTATTTGATCAATTGTGAAAATAACAGATTTATTGATCATTAAAATAATCCCCAGTTGCAGCTGTAATACTTTCTCTAGTAAAATTCTACATTTTGTAATCAGTTGGCCATATCTGTCGAGTACCTAGAACTTTTTACTGGTATCATACTTAAAGGTGTAATATCACCTAAACCACATCCACTTTCTCGGTTGCATCGGATGTGTAGGCTTTTTTGTTAATTTTCACATTCACATTTCATGTTACTAATGCGTTCGCTGCATGTGATCGTTCTTCGCAATAAGTTCTGTGGTTGTGGTTATGAAATTGTGTAGGAAAAAGCTATGAGGAATAAGATATGAGGTTCTCTAGCAATAACCAAAATGAGGAGATGGAAATTAGGACGTATGCATGGAAGTTGGCACACCGTGGGCGGAAGGAGGATGTTGTCAGGTCGATGGTTAGGTTGGTCCGTCGAGGACGCGGTGGGTGGGTGTTCCGTCTCAGGCCAAGCTGATTAACATTGCAGACGGAACTGAGAACGAGACACGGGAGGGGGTTGAATCAGAAGGGATGAGGAGGGGGAGCAGGAGGAGGAGGGGAGGCGGGTAGGATGAAGGGATGTGGGTCGAGATGAGGTATGGAGGTGTCTGGATGAAGGGAAGGGACTCGGTGAGGTGTGGGTGGGTGGGTTGAGAAATCTGAGCCAAATAGAGCAGGAGGCGTTGATCAGGCATAAGTAGGCCTGACAGGTGATTTAAGGTGTGTCCCTGCTATAAAAATAATAAAAAAAAATATTCTGTGAAGCTTCGAACTCACAAGCTGAACTCACTGTGGAAATATATCTAAAGTCTCTCTGTAGTTTACTGTTCAATTCATAATTAATATGTCCGCCATGAAATATTTAGTGACAAAAGCACTTAAAACGGTATAGATCTCTACTGGAATGGCTCTTTAAGACATCACTGCTGTAATGGTTTTTTTTGGTGATATAAGCACCACAGAGAGTGTTGCTGCCATGCAGAAGCCTATCGTTCAGACCCAGCACTGTGTTACAGACGGATACTGTATATAGATCATTCAGACAGCGTACTGTCTCCCCTGAGTGAGAAAGATATGCGGCGAGGCACGGCGGAGTGGAAAGGACATTGCGTTTGCTCCGGCAGCAACGGCAAGGAAATGATTTGGAAACAAAGAAAAAACTACAGCGCCCGTTACTTTTCACTTTTCACTGATTAAGGATCAGTGAGATGAGAGTGTGAGGGTGACGTCGGGTTTCGCTGGACTGGAGTTGATGTAACCCTCGTCAGTTCATTTCAAAGTTAATGAAAAAGATACATCAATATAAAGGTCGTTCATATGGGTTTGTTATCCACAAGTGGCTGTCCACCTCCTATTGGTGGACGGCTGACAGGGAGATTCATGATGGATCCAGACTGCGATGTAATCACACTGCTTAGTGTCACCCTAAACACACACACACACACACACACACACACACACACACACACACACACACACACACACACACACACACACACACACACACACACACACACACACACACACACACACACACACACACACACACACACACACACACACACACCTCACAGCTCTGCTGCTGCAGCCTCAGACAGACCTGTGTACCCACTAACCAGAGCAGGCCTACTGTAGGAGCTGTGGAGTGGGTGGATCCTCCCGTTGAGTCCCCTTCAGGGTCATCTGAGGTCTGCTGCGGCTGCTGCTGCAGCTGCTGATGATGCTGGAGGGGATCCTGGCAACGTTCAGACAGCCTGGCGCAGACGCACCGACACACCATTGAAAACGTTATGTCCATCATCAGAGCCAGAGATGCTTGAAAATGTGAGGGGAGCTCTGCATCTGATGTGCCTGCTGGGCCCCGTTTATTTCCTGCTTTAATTTCGCTTGATGTGCATATCTTGTTTGCACCGGCTGTGACGGTTCGCTCCGCCGGCGGCGTGTGTGGCTGCTTCGCTCATTAACGCCTTATCCGCGAGGACAACTTGAGCCACTAAGACCAGGTCGCTTTACGCGGTAGCGGGTGAAAGATTAAAGTGGAAATCATTTGTGAAATGTCCTCCTCTTGTGTTTGTTTTATTCCTTTGACAGGCTACAGCAATTAGAGCCATGCTTGGTGAAGAGACTCTTTCAACCACACACACACACACACACACACACACACACACACACACACACACACACACACACACACACACACTAAATTTTCTCCTTATCTAACCTTCCTGTTTTGCTTATGGCAGTTCCGACCGGCCAGGTCACACACAGGTATCGGCCATAATAATCAGATAAATCCCAAAGTGGCCAAACCACATCCATGCTCTCACACACAGGCTTTTGTGGTTAGAGTGTACACACATAAAGACCTTCACATGCTGTAGATTGATTCTGCTGACAGCTTCGCAAAGGTCAACATCTCTTTAATGCAGTCAGCCTCGGAGAAATTGGTGTCATTAGGAAGTCAGTTATGCAGAAATCGCCCCGCCTGCGTTCGTTGACCCCTTTCTAACGGTCATTGAAGATGTCTTTTAGGTACGTTAATGTACAGAGGCGGCTCACACTTACAGACGTCTTTATGAGATCTCTGGGTATGCTCGGTTTAGTTTCACAAGTGAGTGAGACACCCTGGTAAAACAGAATGTGTTATCAGTTGTCATCCTCACCTGCTCCCTCATTAATTCAATACCTGTAAAACGCTTGACTACATCCAACATGAAGTAATGGATATCATCTTCTTTTTTAGATTCTCCATTGCCCAGTAGCCATGATGGAAAACAACCAAACACAATGTCAGATCTCTCCATCAATTTGCCGCTAATGAGGTTACATTCTCTGAGATGCAATCTTCCCCTCCTTCCTCTCTCTCTCTCTCTTTCTCTCTCTCCCTCCATCTCTCTGTCTGCAGTGGATTAGATGAAGAAGGAGACAGGCGCCATCATTATCTTGCTTTCCTTTGCTCAATTTGAGAACGTGTGCAAATGTGTGTCACCAGCTTAATGAGATGTTAACTGTCAGGAGGAATTCAGCCGCTTTCTGAGAAAAGGAGAAAATCAGGCCCAGCAATCAGAAGCGTCACACCACACAACAGGTGTCAATTTATTTATTTTTCATTTTATATTTTTCTGTGTGCGTCAGAAACTGTTCAGTTATTGTCCGGATAATGATCTGCATTTCGTATGCTGCTTAAAGAAAAATAGAACTACAGCCTTTTCATTTCGTTTTTTCCATTATTAATCGATCGATTGTTTAATGAAATCTGAAAAAGTAAGAAAGAGGACTTATTTCCCACAATATCTTCATATTGTTTGTGCGAGCCAGATCAGAGCTTGAAGATACTATAATTTAGTGTCATATATATGACAAAGAAAATCAGCAAATCATCACATTTTAAAACTGGAACCAAAGAATTGGTATTTTTGCTTAATGAATGAATAAATTGATTAATTAGTCCTTGCTGCTCTTAAATTTTAAATTTTAAATACAGGCATGACTTTGTGTGTGCTCATATATTTGGGTGTTTTAAAAAAATAGGGCTAAAAAAAATAAAATGCTGGCATTGTAAATGAAATGAGGCTATAATGTACTGATAGTATATTATATATACTGCATATACATATACAGTATATGTTATTGCTATGTTCAGCCACATTATTACTACTTTATATAAATTCAAATCATAGCCTAGTATTGATGGATAACTCATACTGACCATGAACATGACCTTATTATAATATTTGTATGCATTGCGATCCTTTCACATTTTTACGGTGTGCATCTCTATTGGCAGTCACGGCCTGAGGCATCTGGTGGCCCCATTTAAATACTACATATGAGGCCCTATCCCATAAACATTCATCAGTGTGTTTGCCAGCTCATGTGACTCTGATGCAATAAAATGTGAAAAGATGCAGTGCTTAAATTCGTCATGCCTCACGTGGGCATCTGTAGCATTAATACTTTTTTTATATTTGCTACAGTGTGCACATTGACCTAATGTTAAAATCTCTACAACAATTCAAGTGTGTTCTCAACAAAATGCAAACAGATTTTTAATCTTTATGTAAGGCTGAAATAGGTATTAATCACTTGGGCCCCCAAGCTACCAGGACTCATTTCAATTGAAACGGTTGAATCATAAGGCGGCATATTTCCTATCTGCTGTCTGCATCTGTAGGTTACTTTACTATTTTTTCTCTTCTTTGCTTCCTCTTTGCCTGGTCATCCTCTGCCTTGCTTGCTGGAAGAAATGCTAACTTTGATTGATGCAGCCTCTTAAGTTGCATCCTCTGATTCATTAAAAAAGACAGACCTGCAGTCGGCAGTAACGTCGCGACAGTGTTGACTTTCAATTTCAAGGTTTCAAATACACCGCATTGATATCATGATAATTAGGAGGGCTTTATGTATTTGGTGTTTTGGCTTTGTGTTACCATTTTTGCTTTCCTTACGGAAAAATAACTTGTGAAGAAACTTAAGGAAAAAACAGAGATCATGATTTTTCTGTCCTTAATGGTGGCTACGGCCCTGCATAACTTGTTCTTCTGCACCTCAGAGCAAAACACATCATTAAAACGGATCTTTCAGGGACAAATTTCACCCTCAGAATCAGACTGTGGGATAAGATGGTGGACAGTTAATATATAGTATTGTCTGACACAGCCATGGTCTCCTCATGGGATTTGTTGACAATAGGAAATATAGAATAACACCAGGCTTATCCCTCGTAACACTGGTCAGTTGTGCCAATAGAGGCTTTGTTTTAATGTTCTGTTCTTTTTTTCCTGTTGGTTTTTACTACCCAACTCTCTCAATCTGAAAGCAGTATATTAGTCAATGGAAGCTCTGGTGAGGTATTAGAGGCTGAAAGCTGGGCTCTTACTCTGAAAGCAATTATAATCCTGGTTTCCCCTGGGAAATGTATAAACAGAATCACACTGATGAGCTTGTGGTCGTGTGTGTGGGCGCGGTAATCGACCTGGACCGGTACCAGAGTCATATTCGTGACAGCTTCTTCTGCTGTTCTTCAACACAACTCTGTTTAACCCAGGAGGCATAGCATCAAAGGTCATTGTGATTAGCCCCATAACGTGGAACCTGTTTTTGTTCCTTATTATTTTTTTAGATCCTGTTAATCCTGCAAAGTGTCTCGGTAAAGACATTATGTATTATTGATCAGGGTAGCAGGCTCTCTGTCTGCATGATAAAATACAGACAGTGTGTCTAAGGGGGTCATCCAGTGAGTGCCGGTTCACAACTAAACACAGCATTGTGTGATTGAATAAAAATCCACCTGAAAAATCCAACTTTCATTTATTTATTTGTTCATGGGTCACCTTATTGCATGCCCCCTAAATATTTTACATTAGATTCAGGGGAAATGTACAATCTAAATTAGAAATGAGTGTGGGGGGGATAAAACTGACAAGTGTGTATTGAATCTTACCTCAAATGTGTTGATATTTTAAAATTCTGTTTTTTTAAGATTCTGCATCATCATAGTCATTGTTATAAATACAATAGTTTTGATATAGCATGGAAATAAGTTAGAATCAAGTTCACAGCATTATAATTTATTCCGCAGCTATTGTTAAAAAAAAAAAGTGTACAAATTGTCCACGTTAGTTTGTCTACATGCAGTGCAGGAGGTATAGGGAGGTCAGGTTAGTGGTGAGAGGTGTACATAAAATTAGAAATAGTCTAATGTAGCCTTGCTCATTTTGAATTTATCCCGAAATCTTTTGAGCGCAGGTTCATCAGTTTTGTTTATAGGACAGGAAAGTGATTTCAGTCTGGGATGCTCAGATGAAAACCATTCCACCGAAAAGCTCATCAGGAAATTTTTTTTTTTTTTTTAATCAATTTTCAAAACAGGCCAAGTTTGGGGTGTATTCTGGCCATGGAGAAGGTACTCCCCACTGAAACCTTTTTTTTCTCAGCATTAGCATGGTATGGACTGCTTAAATTGTAGCGTATATTTCTTGAATCAGTGATTTATGGTTCAACCTGCTGCTGCCTTATTTCGGACCCCATTAGAAAGAGAGAGGGGGGAGTGATGTTAATCAGTGAGATCTCGTTAACCAATAACAGAAGAAGATTTCGGGGGATCGTGACGTCTCGTGCAGGAACATTCATTAACAAACACACAGCGATTGAGCGCCTAAGTTTTTCCAGGCATCGCCCGGGCGACCTTGTGCCTCGTCATCGATACATGATTGTTTACTGTATTGCTGTCTCTATGGTAACAATTTTAAAAGCAGGTAGCCTCAACTTAAGAATGACTGTCCTTCACCGTCCACCTATCTAATGGACTCCTCATACATAGAACATAAAAAAAACAAGGACATTACTGTACATACATGACACATGAGAAAATTCCTTCACATTTGGTGTATTTGTCTGTTTTGGAAGTCTCTTAGAGAGAAAGAGAGAGAGTCTGAGGGCTGTTTCCATAATATCAGTGAATCTCTTCATGGCTTTGCATCCCGTTGTTATTTTCCTTATCTAGCCTCAATCCCTGTTGCTTCCCCCGGTTAGAGGGGAACGACTGGTTCTGGAACATCTGAATGTCTGGAACAACACCCTCCTTTTGCTCTTTGTGCTATTAAAGAAAGTGTTTGTCCTCACTACAATCGCCAAGGACACTTTTATGTTATGAGTCCATGAGCCAGGAACCTCAAATTTTGGACACTGGAACCATCTAGGGGGAAATAATTCTCATTGTGATTTTGGCAAGGTATACCCTGGTAATAGGAAATATATGATAGCATTGCAGTGGTGGCAGCTGTCTGTGTGTTATCACTCGATTTATAATCCCAAAACACATTTTTCAGGACTATACATATTAGAAAAAAGCATTCTATTTGAAAGTACTGTCCCATTGTCTTTGAAAATTGAATGGTTGGTAATCCCATGAAGAACTACTGATCCAATCATACACCTGCCAAGTATTTTTTTTAAAGGTGTATACCCATATCCACAGCCCTATCTCAACAAACTCAAATATAAAATATACTGTAAGTAGGTGGCAGTCTTCCAATAAATGTATTTAAAATACATATTTATTTATATTTTGCTAGATAAGATGCAAATGTAATTTGTAACAATACTTGTTTGAGAGATTGTATTTTGTGTATATAAAATCGACTCAATCAACAATGTTATTCTATTGTCATTATAGGATTATTAAATATCAGCCTCACAGTCTTTAGCCAGATGCGAGTACATCACATCGATACCGTTTAGTCTTGTTGTGAGCCGTTTGTTTTCCTCATTCGGCACAGAGCTACAGAGAGAAAATTCTGTCTGCGGCCGTGAATGACAAACGTTGCAGAATCCTGTCTCGAGGCAGCGAGGAGGCGTCGGCTCTTCAAAGTCAACAGGAAAAGGCAGATGGCCGCCTGTTTCTCAACGCTGCCCATGCCACAAGAGATGGACGCTGAGCCGTAGTTATCCGCTCAGAAGACACAGATGTCTTTATCGTGTCGTCAGTGTTCCGTGACAAGGTCCCCGTGGTTCCAGACAGGTGGCACAAGAACCCGTGTGCATAATGCAGGATCTGACACTGTAAGCGCAGCGACAGGCAAAAGACAAAAGGAAGACAAGAAGCCTTAAAACTTTTGAGTAGCAACAAGGAAACTCAGGACACGTCCTTAGAGTTGAGCCCTCATTCAAAACTATGACAATGGAAAGTGTCCCCAGAACTGATGGACTAACCAGAGGCATTTACAAGTCTCTTCTATGCCCCGAAAGTGTCAAAAGCCAAGGTCAATTAGCAAAAAAAAAAGAGAAGAAAATAAGGAATCCTGCCAAGCCCTGTGGGAGGATGGAATGGAAGATGGAGAGGGAAAAGGAAGCAGAACAGTCGGTGGTGCGGTGAATGGAAGGCCAGCCAGAACCCAATGTTGTCCCAGAAAATAGAAAAATGTTCACTCCCAAGATGTATGCATATTGCAACTGGCCTCAGGTGTGCTGACATGTGTAGACTGTGAGAACCAGGCATCCACCCCACAGAAAGTTCAGATGGAAGACATTTTTATGGTTATGAAAGTATGCAAAAGAAAGTAGAGGCGGCAGCCTTTGATTAAATATACTCATTTCAAAACTAAATGTGGGGAAACATTGTCTGCCGTACTGGTATTTATACATAAAGTTAGTACTTATTTGAATTCTTGAATAAATTCTCTGGAAATCCATGTGATTATACGTACCCAAATGTTTTATATTGACTTTCCAAAGTTAGCCAGCACAAACATTGTTCAAAAAAGGAAATGATTGACTCCACTGAAATTGTTCTCTGTACTACGAGCGCCACCAATGGAAGTTTTCATTGTAGAGTTTTATTCATTCAATCCATTCAATAAAAAAGTGCTTGAACTCAGCCGTCATTGCAATAAATTTCAAAGTCGAGGGATCACCTGTGCCAGAATATCACTGAGGTTTATGATGTACTTTATATTGGCCACTTTTCAGAAATGTTTACTTTAGAGTGGTGTTTTAAAATGCATGACAGCACGCATAAAGCTCCCACCGGCACAATGCGATCACATCTTTTCTAATTCTAGAGAGCTATACCTTGCCAAAAGTCACTATGAGCATCATTCTCCTCAGACACTGAGTGCTCTCTTTTAACTACAACACAAGCCATGCAACCTTCACTTGCCTTTTACTAGTTTAGCACATTCACTGAAGATTAAAACTAATTAAAAGTTGTTTGTGAGTAATGGTGTTGACAGGGTCAAAAGAGGAGAATGCCCTCAGTCTGTTATACTGTATGGAGAAGAACAGACGACTAAAACGGACTGGTTCATTTCCAGCTAAGGCACGGAGGGTTTGTGTGCGGCGAGGCGTGTAATTCGCTGCAGACTACCTGGTATTGATGGAGGGAAAAAAGGGCAAAGTGGTAGGGAATGAAAATACCTGTTCCTCAATGCACAGAGATGGCAGCAGTGTGTGTGTATGTGTGTGCACGGGCGTGCATGTGTGTGTTTGTGTTTATATAGAAGAGATTACAACATTTTTTTTTTTTTTTTGGATCCAGACATATTCTAGGCAGTTGCAGGCTCTTGCCAGAGAAACGTGATTGTATTACATATCTGGTGCCACATCGAACTCTGCACAGATTTAAGGACATCCCCAGACACACACACACACACACACACACACACACACTGACTCATACAAACAGACATAGGAGGTGATTCAGTGTGGGGTCACAGAGATAGTGGGAGAGCATTATAAATATAGCAGTGGGAGCAGCACAGCCTGTGATATCAGGCTACACACACACACACACACACACACACACACACACACACACACACACACACACACACACACACGCACACGCGCACACACACACGCACGTAAGCACACACTTTCTCCCCCTCAGAACCTGATGGAGTGTGAAGCTGGGAGCACAGTTCAGAATGCCAATGTAGCTCTCTATTAAGTTTGGGAATAATTCATGTCTCTGGGCTTTTGCTGTCGGTCCATTCAATCCAAGGTCTCCCTTTTCAACATTTTAAACCCCAGTGGACACAACAACACAAATGCCTCCTCAATATAATTCAAGCCAATACAACAGCCCATGCAACACATGCAGTTTGGGCATGTTCTGACCCGTACAAGTGAACATCTTTCTGAGGCTGTGTTTAACTCACTAAATATCCCGGCTTATGTGTATGCATGAAAATGATGGTATTGTGTAGAGCAGCCTCTGTTCCACTGCCAAACATTGTAATCTGCAGTTCATTTGAATAATAGGATACCTGACAGTCTGGCTGCTCCATTTGGTGTTGCACTTTATCCACGTCCTGTCCAATGATGACATAATATTCATGATATTAAAAGGGCAGAGTATCAAATTTGAGATTGTTTTTGGCTTATATAAATCTGTGTGAGTGTAAATGATGTGAGTGTGCACGCACAAGATTACTAATTAACAAGATTAATTTGTGAATATAAAGAAAGCCTGAAATGAAATGCAAAAAGTTTAGCTATATTATTAGTCTATATTGCCGCAAGTTTTCGCCCACCCATCCAAAATCAGCATCAGGTGTTCCAATCACATCCATGGCCAAGGTGTATAAAATCAATCACCATGCAGACTGCTTTTTCAAACATTTGTGAAAGAAAGGGTCGCTCTCAGGAGCTTATCGAAATCCAGCGTGGATCTATGATAGAATGCCACCTGTGCAACAAATACGGTTGTGAAATTCCCTCGCTCCTAAAACTTCCACAGTCAACGGTCAGACATAAGAAAGACGGCAACTCAACCACAAAGTTGTAGGCCATGTCCACTGATGGGGCGGGGTCAGCGGATGCTGAGCCTCATAGGGAGAAGACGCTGCCAACTTTCTGTATAGTCAATCGCTACGGACCTGCAAACTTCATGTGGCCCTCGGATTAGCTCAAGAACAGTATGCCGACAGCCTCATGGAAAGGGGTTCCACGGCCCGGCAGCTGCATCCAAGCCATACATCGCCAAGCGCAATGCAAAGCATCACATGCAGTGGTGCGACCCACTGGACTCTAGAGCAGTGTAAGGCTGGATTTCTGTGGAGTGACAAATCACGTTTCTCCATCTGATGACCTGATAGACTGGTCTGGGTTTAAGAGTTGTCAGGAGAAAGAAACATTGCCTGACTAAAACACTAAAAATATAATTGAGATTTTTTATAACGTGTGATTTTGGCTTCACTCCTCTGCAGCCTCTGAGGATGCACTGTGGGACCTGTGCCCTGGTGACCAGCTCGGGCCAGCTAACCGGCAGTGAGAGGGGTGAGGACATCGACCGCTCGGAGTGCGTGATCCGCATGAACGACGCCCCCAGCGCGGGCTACCAGCGCGACGTCGGCCGGCGCACGAGCCTGCGCGTCATAGCTCACTCCAGCCTGCAGAGGGCGCTGTGGAGCAGGCAGGAGCTGTTCAACTCCAGCCAGGACACCGTGTTCATCTTCTGGGGACCAAGCAGCAGCATGAGACGGGACGGGAAAGGCCACGTTTACAACAACCTGAGGCTCCTGAAAAAGCTACTGCCCAAACTCAAAGTCTACATCACTTCACGGATTAAGATGCTGAAGTTTGATGAACTGTTTAAAAATGAGACGGGGATTGATAGGTTGGTCACACAGTCACTACTGTTATTGTGAGCTACTTTGTCAATGTATAAATATTAGCAAAAATTTCTTCAGCATAAGGGTTTACCCTTGGAAGTAGAATTTGCAGATAAGAGCCAGCATATTACATCAGGAATGCAACAAACAAGGTGGACCATGTTTCTCAATGAATCCATTAATCTTTTTGCTTCTAAAATGGCATATAAAATACCAGTTCAGCGAACATTTTAAAGCTAGATTTTTTCAGTTTCATGCCGATATAGATCAAGTATGTTTCCTGCTTTTTATGTAATATGTAATAGCTGATGGAAATTTCCATGTCTCTTTTCATAGGTGCTCAGCACTGTGAAAAACTGTGTGACCGCATGCGAGCACACAAAGGAGAATACTGAATTTTGTTGACATGAATCCAGCTATTCATACAAACTAATCTGCATGTGAGCAGGAAGCCTGCACTATGATAAGGACGTCGCATTTGAAAGAGATCACAATCACCTCGAGCCTTAATATAAGCACAGTCAGCGTCAGAGTAAATGTTCTCATTAAAATCTCCTTTTTCTGTTGTCCACGAAACTCATTGTACCTTCTTTGCACAGCTCATTTGTCATCTTTAGCATATATCCCGCCTATAACTGAAGTTGATTGATCAGTTGAAATCTAGAAATAAGGGGTCACATTGTCTCATTTTAAACAGTTGCTTGGAAGGAGCCTATTCAGAATATATTTATACACCTTATATGTACGGATGCATTGAATAAGGTGGATTTCTCTTGTCTTTCAGGAAGAGCTCCAACTCCTGGCTGAGTACTGGCTGGTTCACCATGGCCATAGCCCTGGAGCTGTGTGACAGGATCAATGTGTACGGCATGGTGCCCCCTGATTCCTGCAGGTCGAATCTCAATATTTCAAACATAAGACGCTTATTATAATTGCTCGGTAGCAAAGAGAAAAATACTAAAATGCGCTACTGGGTAAACCACTCACAAGGCTCCAAACGAATGTGCATAAGTTTATGAATAGAGCTCTTTATTTGAATTTCAACATCTTAAAGTTCCCTAAAGGAAAATTCAATCTGAGGTGAAACTTAAGAGTCTTGAATATTAAATATGCAAAGACAAAAAAATAAAACATAATACAGTGCAAATATGTAAAAAGCACGATGGAAGTCTCTTCGTCGATGACTTTTGACATTGAGATACAAAAAGATATAAAATCATTAACTAGCTTTTACAAAAGGAAACAAGGCAGTTTCCTAGCAACGGGTGTTCACGTGGCTCCAACTAAGGCGCAGCGTGTCCATGTAATGAGTTCTCAGGTCAAAAATACAATGTTCGCGCGTCCTGTTTAATTCATTGGAATTATAGAGAAATATAACTATTGTACAAAAAGCTCTTCCACCATAATGGATTTTGAACAGTTGCTCTCTGTAGTCATTTCTAAAATTACACATTCAAATTAGGCATGTACCCTGAGGGACATTTATTTGCAGACCTTAAAGCTAGGAAAACTAGTTTTTCTAATTTAAATTTCTACAAATAACTAAACCTGCGTTAAATGTTCTGTTGGGTTGTCCTATATACTGATTACTTGTTTTTTTTAAGGTATCTTTTAACAGATGAAGATTTTTAGTCAAGAATATCTTGATCTTGATCTGATCTGACATTATCAGATTACTGTCACTGTCCTTAACTTATACTCTATTGATTTGTGATCGAATGTTCTTATCTGTTCTGCCACAACAATGTGAGGTTCAGATGACCTAGTATCCACACACCATTTGGTGTATTGATGATTTTACGAAGGATTTTCATCCTTAAAATTAGAGATCCTCAGATTCTCTCCAGCCGACCGACACAATGGACGTTCTATAAGAGTATACTAGAGAGTCGTTGTTTTTGTTTTGTTTTGTTTTATTCAACATGTTTGGTGCTTCATATTCATGGGGAAAGCGGGCCAGATTGAAGTGACTCTTGTGTGATGAGTTTCCCTGTGAGCTCGGTGTGACTGTGAGCATCAGAGGAATGTGATGGTGAATAATGATCACATCTGTGAGCCCAGACTCTTCTGATATCTCTGTGTTTCTTTGATCCCATCTCTGTTTCTTCCCCCCACTGCGACTTCCCTCTCCCCCCCTCATCTCGTAATTATCTTCACTCTATTTCCACATCCCTCCCTCTCACTTTGACTTTCATGCCTTTTCATGCATCACTCTCCTCTCTATCCCCCCATGCAGATCCTCCTCCCATCCCCCAGTGCCGTATCACTACTACGAGCCCTCGGGACCCACCGAGTGCTCCATGTATCTCTCCCACGAGAGAAGCCGGCACGGGAGCCACCACCGTTTCATCACGGAGAAGACGGTGTTCGCCAACTGGGCCCGCACCCTCGACATCCACTTCTACCAGCCGGACTGGGAGCCGGCGGACGGCGTCGGCGGCAGCAGGAACTTCTCGTATGCGCCGACTTGATGAGGAGACTCGCACAAGTTGCAGGAATAGGTGGACGGTTTCCAGCATGCGGATACCCTTTCTGGCCAAAAAACGGGTGCCAGGGGGACGGCAGTGGGACGGAACAGAAAGCTGTTGTGGCGCTCAGCCTGCTGCCTAAGCAGCTTGGCAGAATGGGATCATTGCATAATAGCAGCACAAAGCCTCAACAATGTTTTGGAAGTGTAACTATAATAGGATGAATTTCATACTGGAATCAAAGCCATAGAGGATAACTCAAGTCTGTTTTTTTTTTTCTTTTTTCTTTTTTTTTTTTGCTTGCCGGAAGCTGCTTAATAATGTGAGTGTGTGAGTGGAAGTATGCCACTGTAATAGTCGCAATGTGATCGACATTATATGGAGGCGTTTTCATAGATGAAACCGTAGACAGAATAGAGATTCATGCCCTTTTCTATGTAGAAACAGAGCTGTAGCCGAGGACACCGGGGTCATGCCCTCTGTTCCGTTTCCGTTTTAATGATCTGAGAAGGAGTTTAGACTGTGCAATCACACATTTCAATGATCATCATCATTTTAGTCATCTTTCTTTTTGCACAACAGGACAATAAAAAGCGTCACAGTTACAATTGTGGGTTCCACCTTTTGGGATAAATACAATATAAATGACAAATATAAATAAAACAATAAATAAGAAATTCATTTAAAAGTAGTTTCCCAATTTGGAGATACGTCGTGATATAATTGATCCATCATATAAAAGACACACAGGGCAGGCTTCTTCTGAGATAACAACTACCAAAGCATTCAAATGGCATAAATTAGTGCAATGTTCTGAGGGGCTACTATATGTTGAAAAAAATTGTAATTTATGATTAAAATCAATAAAAAAGCGATATAGGATTCCTGCACCAGAGTAATCTTCCTAAAGAAGAGTCTTAACAATGTTCGAAGATGAAAATGTCAAATGTAAGAATAATAATGACTGATAATAATGGACAGTCTAAATGTCAAAGTCATTAGAACACTTGAGATTACTTCTAAAATCTGATCACAAATTGGTCGAATATACACACTTATGTGAGAGAAATAGAAAAACTGGACAATATACAGCTCAAGTGCTTTGAAATATGCTTCTAAAGGATAATCTTTAAAACCAAAGGAGACAAAAAAGTCCTTCCGGAAACGAGCGTAGCACCAGAGCTCCTGCATCTGATTGTGCTCCGACTAAAGACGGCTGTAAATATCTGCCCACAATCCAGATCAGAGGAGCACATTAATAAGTTATAACTTTGTTTTCTGGAACAGATGGTCCCTTACAGGATCCGCGCTGGCCCATGTGGCCGACACTTTAGGCCATGATTTGTCCCGTCATGGAAGCCAAATGTCAGAAAAAAGCCCCTTTAAAGTTCTTCCCCCCTAAAAACAGCCAAGTCAGCCGCTACAATGCTGTACAAATGATTTCTGTGAAGAAGACTCTTCAATCTGTTTTTTTATTTATTTTTTTACAGCGTATGATCTTGATCCACAGGCGCCTGTCTCGGTCTCTTCAGCATACAGAGCGGGGCCGCTTGTGAGGGATTACACAGCGGGACCCCCCCCCACAAAAAAAAAAAAAATATCGGGAGAGAGAAACGCCATTGCAGAATTTATCAAGATGCCATTCCAGCAGCTCAGGGCAGCAAGAAAGACATTGACTGCTGTTCCATGTGTTCAGGCATTTTTTACCACGAGAGCCTGAACTCAGGTGGAATCTTAATGATCTAAGGTGCTCTGAGAAAAAGCCCGCGCGGCGCTGGAGAGTCATGCTAAGTGCACCGGCTGCTCCAGAGATCTGCGCCGTGTGATCTGCACACCAATTACTGGCCTTTTAGGTAGAGAGGGTGGATTTTTTAAAGGCTTCAAACGACAAGCTGGTTGCAAATGAGGCTCCCGCCGCCGTCTTAAACACGCGCATCGCGAGTTTTCGTCGACCTTGGGAGCGGCCGAGGAGCTCGGAGTCAGCCCGCATCAACGGTTGAATTGAGCCCTCGGATTTATTTGTGCCGTTCATTATCGTGATCGTTATCATCGACACTCGTCGTTTTCAGGCGTTGGGGAATGATATTTAAATCCCAAATTGTGGCTCCAGCCCCTGCAATACAAAATTGCATGTGTGTGTGTGTGTGTGTGTGTGAACTATTGTTTTAAGAAAAAAAATCCAAGATATTGAAGTGAAACACAAAACACATTTTCATTCAATATAAAATATAATAGGGTCATTATTCAATATGTATGAAAAAAAATATGTGTGTGCCTTACATTTGCATTTTTCATTTCCTATTATAACATTTCATTTCAGCAATCAGTGTAAAATTACAGTTTTCATTTCTGGATGAAATGCTTGATTTCATAGTGGTACATAATAGAGGAACTAAATCAGCGCTCTGCTTTTTCTTGGATCTGGTTCAGATGTGCAGTGATATTGTTTGGCAGATTTTTGGTTTTCAGCTGTGTTTTGATGTCATAATCAGTGAGATGGTGTATTTTTCATATATGCTTGAATGGATTCATGCTCTTTTTACTAGCTATGTGGCTATAATTCTTTTTTACTGGACTATCAAAAAAAAAAAATCCTGTAAGAAAACTACAGCTATTTCAGAACGCTACAAGAGTAAATGTCACGGCTTAATACACTCCACTGGCGATCTGTGTATCCATCGATAGTAACATTCTTTTACTTGTTTATGAACATTTAATTACCTAGTTCCTACCTACAGTTGATATTTTCATTCATTTAATGTCCCAACCACATCACTAAGATCCTCAAACGGCTTTTATTTAACATTCCTTATGTGTCCCATAAAAGTAAATTGCCTTCGGTTTTTATGCCTCTAAACTGTGGACCACATTGCCTCTGCATATTAGAATGGCAAACATGCTGTACTTTTTAATGGTCCCATATCAGCACGTTTCTGTTTTTTTTGTTTTTTTAAGTTTTGATACCTGTAACATAATGCATTTGCAATTTAAAGTACGGCAATTCAACTTGGTGTGGTTTTTACAGCTTTTTCAAGCGCTGCTGCACGGGATGTTTTTTTGCTCTGTTTTTATAAATATTCATGCGGCTGTCGTCTGATTTTTTTTTGAAGACTAAAAAAAGTGACGGGGCAGGTGCTGCGGCCGTGCTGGGAACCCCTACAGGTGGAGGGAGCTACTGAATGACATCACAAAGTCAAGGATGTGCAAAGGAGCTATGAAAAGACAAAGTTTGTAAATCATGCATTCGTCAGTTTTGATGCATTAGACATTTCTTATAATAATCAATGAAAGTTGCATGATATTGGACCTTAAAAAAGAAATTAAAACCTTTCTTAATTTCAAGTGATATTATAGCTTTAGCTTTTATGTTGAAATTATTTTTTTTAAATATTGATCATTTATTTTCCTTGTGTTTATTTTATTTAATTCAATATTAATTACAGTAATGTTTGATTGTTGTTATTAAGTCTTTCAGAATTATTTTGTCTATTTTTTATCTGTCTTGTTTAAATCTTGCTATGTGAAGCCCTTTGATGTCTGTATGAAATCTGCTGTATAAATAAAGCTGAGTTGGAAAATCAAAATTCCAATAAGCCATGTTCCTATCCTAGGTGTGTGTTTAATACTGGAAGACATCTCTGTGCGCTTAACTGTGACACCTCTTTAAATAGAGCAGCAGGAAAAATTCACTTTCATCTTCTCAGGAGCAATTTCCATTTTGACACATATCTCACACACACACACACACACACACACACACACACACACACACATAGTGTAACCGCATACCTGCTGTTGATAAGAAACCGTGTGAATTATAGATCTGACCTGTTCATGATAGAAGGCTGAATAGTAATTGTGTAGGTTTATCAGCAGGCCTGGAAAAAAAACTATCGTCCTATAGAGCCAACATGTTGAAAAGATAAGAATTCATGGAAGTTCACTGGGATTAATAACACATTCCCAAATCACACACTAATCTCCAACTTTGACATTGTTTTCTTTTGTACCTAAAAAAAACTGAACCCGTTTTTGAGTTGAATCTTGCTGTGTGTCTGCACTGACACCTGGTGGCCTCCTCTGTCTCAGCAACTCATGGAAGCAAAAAAAGCTGTGCTGGGGTTTGTAGTATATGATCGTAGGGCTAAACTAAAACCACCAATAGTGAAAATCTGTTTTGGAAAGGAAAATGGATGAGTGAAAATTGTGAAGTGAAGCAATTTAATTTTAGGCAGCAGTGTGAGTAAAAGTGAAACGACAGAATTGGGTTTAGAATTGTTCAAGACTCAAAACAACAGTATCGTCCCCAAACTAACACTGAAATAAGTTTTTACTTGTTGTGATCATTTCTCCTGTTCATATTGTCCATTAGAAGATTTCTTCATAATGCTTGTACAGTATAAGTGATGAGGGCTAAAATCCACAAGACTCCTATTGTACCTAAACATTTATCCGAAGCTTCAAATTAGTCAAATCAAGCAGATATCTTTCAGTGTTTCTGCTGTTTGTATTGCAAAAGTTCAATCTTTTTGTTGCTTCCAACAGAAAAACACAGTAGGAGGAAACAAAAGGAGCTAAAGAGACTAAATGTGTAATAAAGAGACTGATGAAAAGCACATTGAAGGCGACCTTTGACCCTTTACTGTGAGGAAAACTTCTTTCAGTTTTCATCTGAGCACTTGACTGCTGTTTAAAGACACACTAAGACAGTAATTTTACTATAAATTATTACAGTATATTGCTGTATGTTTTACACTAAATCACAGTAGTCAAAATATTACTGTAGAAAATCACAGTAGTCAAAGAGCTTTTGTGTTATAATATGGTTAATCCCCCAATACTATAAATAGCTCAGGTACAAATGATGTTTGGCAAGATGAGAACATCAAAAACCTATTAAAATAAAGTTTTAAAAAGGTTTCTCAGGTCATCAGATCTCTCAAAACTTACATTTGGTGTTCATATGGCTTTCTTGTCAATTGATGTCCATTTGTAGCTTTTTTTTTTTTTTTTACAAAAATCATAATTTTGTGATTTTTGGACATGAAATTTCAAAGAATTATATCTTTTTAAATATATAATCGACTCAGACTATAAAATTAATTGATAGCATGTGTTTTTTATAATTTTAAGAGAGTTAAACTATCTGGCAGAGTTTTTAGGGTTACACCACATGACATTTTTAACACTGTCCCAAATACAAGCGACTTTACAGTATTTAGTCACAGTATTCTTTTTTTTTATTTTACAATATTGTAACCAGAAGCACAGTATTTCTACTGAATACTTTCTGTCAGTTAGTGCATTTTAAATTACATTGTGACTTTAATTAATTAATCTATGTGTGATAAATACAATGTCATCTGTAGACACTACAATAAAATTGATAATAATCGCATTAATTCACAGAGTTTTTGTGTAAATTGGTCATTTACAGAGATATGAGGCACATTTATTAAACCGCAGTTCACATTCTGTTTATAAGCTGCAGGGGTTGCACAAGACCGTAAACTTTTCACCATAAACCCAGCAGATGGAGACACGAGAGCAGACATATTTCCCTATTCTCTTTTACTTCGGTGCCTGCAGGTTTACGAGCCCGGAAAAGTGTCAAAAAAAAAAAGGTTTTCCTGTTCTTCTAAAGTGGAGAATGTCTTTCCGCCACCAGCTCTCTTTAACACGCCGCCACAGCACGACGTGTCCCCATCACGCTCCTCACAATGTCTCCCGCACCGCGTCTACCCGCTGGATCGGCATGTTTGTTTTTTTTCTTTTCCAGAGGGTCATTGTGTTCTCTATGAACATGAAACCCGGCGGTCCGTCCTGCCGGCCTAATGTTCGAGTATGAGTCATTTCACACAGCGCTCGGCCACCATTTAATAACATGCTTTTTTATGTCAGGTTGGCAGGCCCACTGTGAGCTCTACCATAAACAAGGGGATATTTAAACAAACATAAAAAATGATATATTGGCAGAATAATTGCTATTTTTCCAAAAAAAAAAAAAAAACCCAAACAAAACAAAAGCATTATCTCAACTAGCTTCTACATGATGCCGTTCTTGTAAACATCTAATCTGAGAAAAAACACATGGTTATACATATACTCGGACATATAAGGGCAGAGTGTAAGGGACAAAGCCAGAACTGTCATGTAGTGTAAAAACTTGGTACCAGGTAGTTCAAAAGGTTTTTTAAAATTCAATATGTAAAACGTATTATTCTTTTTTGGTTGCTATTTGAAATTTCTTGTAAAAAAAAAAAATAAAGGGACTTTCAAATGACAAGAATCTAAAATGATAACAACATGTATATTTTAAGTTTCCTGATGAAGGCTTAAATCTGTATGCCAACCACGAATTCTAAAAATAACAATAAAATTGTGAAAAAAAACACAGTTGTGTGTTTTATCTCCCTGCTTATTTTCTGAAACTAGAAGGCCAAACACTGTTTCGTTACTGACTCGGACCTTGTCGCTTCTGTCTTTCTGATCAATGCACGAACAACAACTTTTATGATGAGTTATAGGAGTTGATTCAAAGACTAAAGGGACACAGTGTCCTTTACCCAGAACTTTTTTGGAGGATGCTGTTCCGATGCCCGGAGATTTATTTGAAGTTTCAATACACTCAAACATTATATATTTGCAATTTAAAGTGCATCATAAATATTCATGTGCATCTCTTCCAAGTGGCTGATTTTCAATCGGGAGGCTGAAAAAAGTGTGTGTGAAGTATGATTTCAGTGAAATTCGAGAAAGAGAAAAAAAAAAAAGTCAAAAAGTGAAGATACTGACTAAATACCCGCAGAGCATCGTCATTTGAGCATGGTTGTGCCATTTAGTATCAAATAAATAAAAAATACTGTGCCTCAGTGCTGCCTCAAAGAGCTAATAGCCTCACTGTAGAAGATTGGACTTGTGACAAAAAGATAATTTAATGATAGCATAAGTGATTGGAAAACCCTGCTGGATTTAGGATGGTATGATATACCAACAGACAACTTTTTTCTAAGTGAGAATCCTGATAATCCTCACAGTCAGTAGCCAGGAAGCCAGGACCACACATCTGTTTTCTAACTATTGCTCAACTGTTCCTGTCTGTTTGGAGTGTGTTGACCTTAAAGGTCACACGGGGGGATGTGGAGATTTTTGGGCTGCCCACCTCTGCCAGTTCCCCTCTTGGCTTGATTAAAAAGCTCTGAACGATTGATCGAATGAGAGGAATGTTTCGTTCAGGCTGGCGAAGGTTGAATGAGGGACAGACAGAGAGAGAGAGAGAAAAAAACATAATGGTAGGAGACAAGACGAGAGAAATCAGAGGAAAAGTATGTTTGCTACCTGTGAATCTTGGCACAGGAGTGTTTCTTGTGATTAGGCGGAGAGCGGCGGTGCCACTGGTGAAAAAAGCCCGCATTATGTGTTATTTCCCCATCTCGGCTCCATCTGAACACCACTGAGGCAGTCAGTCTATTACAGCAGCTCCATTAGACGCAGACGACAAAAGAATGTGATTGCGCCCTCATGCCTGTGCTTGCCTTGTGTCGTGGACGACCACTCTGTCGCCCATCAGCACATATGACACCACACTTGAAGGTGTGATGTCGCCTGGAGAAGATTTCATCAGAATCATTTTGTGAAATAATTGGTCGCCATTAGGCTACTGGCTATTCCTCTTCTGTTGTCATAACAAGCACAGACAAAGCATTAACACAATTACTCAATTACACATTGTAAAAAATACATAATTAAAAGTTCAATGGTAAAAAAAAAACTGATTGACAAATATATATATATATATATGAAAACAGCATGAAGGACATGAAAACAGCATTGCAGAGCCAATCCAGTTCAAAAAGATAAGTTTGGGCTTTTCATCAAAAAAAACTATATATATGTAAATTTCGTTGTGCTGCTTCGTTGTGTTGCTGTTGTCTAACGCTGATTGATGATTATGATGATGATGAAAAATCAATTTAGCTTTTATTTATTTTATATATATTTATTTTTATATATTTATTTCACACACAATGTGAACAGTTCTAGGTAAATGGTAAAGTAGATTTTCATCATGACTGCCTCTGGACTTTTTTATGACATGTGATTTTGGGGTGTTTGACTCTGTCTCTTAAATATTGTTGAATTCATTGTTTATTTTTTTTAATGTTTGCAAACTGACTCAATTTGAATTAAATTTAAAAAAAAATAATTTTTAAAATGTAAGTATTTTGACTTTATTCTAATAGAAATATTACTTTTTCTTTGATATGTGACATCATAGCAAGTTTTGAGCCAATTCTGCTCCAGTATTCAACTTAAAAAAACTGATGTGATCTGAAACCTCTAGTAATAACCTGAGAAACTGAAAAGTGCTTAAACACTAATGCTGGGAATATTTTCTGTGAAGTTGTGAAACATTTGAAATTAAAATTATTTTCATATTAATATACTGGAATTTTTAATGAGTGAGAAGGAGCAGATGGCTTTTTAACATGGTAATTAAGCTCTTTTGTGTGAAAAAAATACACAATATTCTTTCAAGCTGAGTATTCTTATGTATTAATTCAAGTCTGGAGGGGAACTTTAGCCTCAATTCAATTTTGATTCAAAAAGGAAACGCGATTCCACTTTCAAGTTTGATACGAATACTTCAGGCCGTGGCTGGAAATTGGAGAGAGGAGTTTATAATGTGTGAAATCAATAATGTAACCAAGGTTGAAATAAGATGCAGCACCCTGACTGTGTGAAGCAGAATCACTTTCAGGTCTCGGGATGAATACGCTCTCTGTTGTGCAAAAAAACTCAGGACCCATACAAATCCATTTCCTAATGACGATCATTGCTGGAATGTGTCAAGGATGATGTGAGATTTTTTTTTGCATGCAGAAAGTTTTGGGTGAGGTGGCATTTGCTTGATGATGTGTGACCCAAAGCATGTCTGACTCAGTTGCCTGGCACCGTGGCTAATGGAACTGTGCTTTAAAGCTGTTTAAATCACTGGGCTGATCCAGTACAATGTCAGTCACTATGGTGACCTCAGCCTCCATGCACATGTTAAGCTTAGAGGGTCAATGATGATGCTCACTTGGGAACTTGAATAAGTAAACTGATGCTCTGTAATGCGTATGTGCAAGTATCAAATATCATAACCATCATCTGAAAAGCTCACTTCCTTCTCCGCTCAGGCAAAACGTCATTTAGACGTAACACTGGATTGTACATCCCTCACAGAGCTGGTGCAGCCGAGTGTGTGTAAACAAACACTGCACAGCAGATGGATTTGTCAGAAGAAAGAATCTCATGTGTCAAATTGAGTTTGTAGACAAATAAAAACACTCATACAGTTTAGGAATGAATATGGTAATGTGGCAATAAAAACCAAACAGCATCCCGTGAGAGACGATCTGCTCTGCACAGAGTCACGCAAGAGTTAAGACAATGAAGACACACTGTTGAACCGTGAGTCCAATGCAGTTCATATTTTTTTAAGAAATTGGCTGAATGTGTCTTTGCTCAGCATTAAAGTCTCAGTCTGGCACTAGGATGCTGTTTTTTGTAACATCTAGTCCCTGCAGTCTCATCATACCTTTCTGTTCTAGTTTGTCACACCTGGGTGTGTGTGTGTGTGTGTGTGTGTGTTCCATTACCTCCTCCCCTGTTTAGTCTGTATTCACATTTGTCTCTGCTAGTTTGTCTTGTGAGTTTCTCTGAGCCTGTGCCACAGCTTCTGTTTTTCAACCCCACTGTTGTCTTCCCTCTCTGGATACACCTGCCTGCTCTGACTACCATCCTAACTATTGTTTGATCCCCAACCTTTTTTAACTCACAGATTAAATGTCAGACAACATTTTCAGGGACTGGCGTTTAAGGTGTTGCGGATAAATACAACAAAATATTATGATAAGACCTGCATGAAAACGTGAGTGACGCCATCTCTGCCCGCGACGCTCTCGGGTCGCCATGGTAACATTTAAACTTGCCTTCAAAATAAGATACACCGCGAATACAAAGTGCGTGAAAAATACAACTCACCACAATGCTGAATGGGAGGCCCCTGTGCTATCTTTTTAACCGCAGCCTCTCCTAGAAGTTCACAGCAGTCTTTAGTAGCGGGAAGGATAAATTCTTTGCCAATGGTGAATGGCTTTTTAGCGTTAGCAATATGATATGCCACCAAGTATGATGCTCTCGGTTCACTCGCATTTGTTGATGTGGTGGTCCTCTGTAATTGTTTGTATCCTTCTTGTTTTCTTCGCTTTTTTTTCGAAATATTCCAAAGTCTTGTCTTGTAATGCAGGGTGCTTGGTCTTCAAATGGTGAAGCGGTTTTGAGGGCTTCATCGGCTCATTCGAGAACCGCATGTTAAGCAGAGCGGGCTAGGTGCGTGGGAATTTCCTGTTGGGATAAATCCATATTTCAAGTAGGACTCCTGATATTGTCTGTTAAATGTAGCTTCCTTGTTCTTGGAAGTTGTGGGCTCCTCTTCTGTCTCCTGGCTGGGCATTTTCCACTTTGCAAAGAAACTTTCCAAAGACGTTTGTTTTTTTACTCATTTCGCTAGCTCCTGGGTTTCATTTTAGCGGTAACATATCACGTGACCAAGAAGAGCCCATTGACCTTTTCAAAATAAAATATCTTTCAAAACGGAAGTAATGTATTTGTTCTTTCTGATACCAAATGACCCACGGTCATTTGGTATCAAATGGTACCAAACGGTACCAAATGACCCACGGTGCAGTACCGGTCCGCGGTACCGCTGAGTTAAAGGACATTAACTGTATTTTCTAGTGTTGAGTGCTGCCAATGAGTCCATCCTCAAGTCCATGTTGTCAAGTTGAGTGGAAGGATTCTCTGTGATCACTGAAAATTCTGACTTTAAGTGAGGCTATGAGCATCATTTGCATCTAGTTTGGAAGCTGATCTTTGTCCAGTTAACTTAAGAACAGTGTGCTGTGGAGTCCTGAAGTCTGAACATTTCCTTAACGGTGAAGCAGAAGAACTTATGTCCAGCATTTAAAATAAATAATTAAAATAATAAATAAAAATTAAAATGGATGCATTAGAAGGGGTCAATGTCATCTTGAAGAGATCATTAGGCTTTTTATGTTTTGTAGAAACCCCAAATTAGATAAATTAATGTCCTGTCTCTCAGGAGAGAATCTTTAATAAAGGTTAATGATTTGCTCTGTCTCCTCATAGTCACATTTCTCATTTCAAGCACTTTAGTCTCCTTTTATGTGACTCCAAATTTGAAGTCAAGGAGTGAGGTACAAAAAATATAGAAAATGCTTTATTTTAGACAGGTAACCTACATTTTTTTGTTCTAAGAAACAGGTAAAACCAACTGTCATATTGTTGCTTTTAAATATTAGTTTAAGATCTTATACATTTTATTGTCTTATAAGTGTTTCATCTTGATGATTTTTTTTATTTCTCCAGGATTTTATTGACTTTTACACTTTAATATTTGTATTTGCTACCCGTCTCGTGTGTTTTGTAAAGCACTTTCCACTGCATTCTGTATGAAAGATGCTCTATAAATGTATTATTTTGATATGATCATTTTGGAGGGAAATGAAACATCATCAACAAGTGCACAGAAAAAGTAACATCCTTTTTTGAAATTGCATGCCCGTCCCATATTTCATCTAATCACAGCCTGCCTCAAACATATAAAAACTGCCTTGAACCACAGCCCTGACATTCTCCAGTCCTCCATGTCAGATTCGTTCTTCATTATAGGAGTAGGTATTGTGGTTATAATTTTATATCAATTATATTTCAGTTTTTCACTGGATAATGAATGACAGAGCTGCTGGAAATTGGCATTGACATTTGTTCCCACTTCCATTTCTAAAGGTTGCTCACTCTCAAATTTAATTTTAATAGATGACAGATCTCAACAGAGTATGCATGTTAGAAAAAAAATCTGTTATCATAGAAAAGTGATAACATTTAGTGGCAAGGGGATAGTTTTTTTAATTTTCTGCACAAATGTATGTTTATATATATAACAGTTAGGCTCCTATTTCTATTGCTTTTAAATATCTAATCCCATGTACATACACTTATTAGCATGATTTACTACATTTTTTAGATGTTTTTCAAAAAAGCCCTCTGCTTCTTTCATTTTTTATTGGAGAGGAAGAATTGCATATGTTCTAAATATTGAGATAGACTTGTGTCCTCATGACATTTGGTCTTTGTAGCACATTACAAACATAGTCACTTCTCTTGCCAGCAGGTTGTTTCTGGCTGTCACAGACACAGGCTGCACTTCAGAGCGTCATTTGAAGTTGTTGATAACCTGTTTGTGCAAGAACAAGATGATCTAACAGTACGCAATGAATGGAGGATTCTTCTTCTGTCTTTTTCCGTTGATTCGTCAATTCGTGGAAAGCCAATCGGGGTCTGCTAAAAAGCAATTAATTATGCAGAGAAAGGTGTGGACCACATGCAACCACACAGGTTTACTTTGAAGCCGGACAATCGTAGCACACACACACACACGCGCGCGCGCGCGAGTTCGAGTTAGGACCAAATCATCGCAGACTACCCCTCGCCCGCGCGCCCTGACGCACCAGCTGAGCGCAGGCTGCAGAGGAGCCACGGATCGCTCCCTCCAGAGCATTTACTGCCCGGCGGACTACACGTCATTTACTACAGTGGTCTGCCTTTCATGAAAGCCAGAGAATAAAGAGTGCTGCCTGGGAGAGAAGAACAAGGCTAAGGTAAGGGACAGGTTCAGTTTTTTTCATCCATTCATATATAAATATATATATATTCACACTTTATTATAAGGCTGTGTAACAAGTTCCAACTTCATACTTTCGTAATTTTCATACTAAAATACTATAATATATTACATTCAATACTACACGTCTTTTTTCTATTTTTACTTTCAGAATTTGAGCCATACAGTCTGTCTTCCATTTCATCATCTCCTTCAGATTTAATTCCCGCCATGTCGGCCAATCGGAGCTCAGAAACAGGGTGCAGGTCAGACCTCAGACCGACCAACGACACCTGCAGTGACAAGCAGCTATCTGTCACCGCCTCCATCATCTCCATGACTGTGGGCATCTTCTCCAACAGCCTTGCCCTCTTCATCTTGGTCAAATCCTACAATCGCATCCGGATCAAGTCCAAGGCGTCCTTCCTGCTGTTTGCCAGCAGCCTGGTGGTCACTGACCTGCTGGGCCACATCGTCAACGGCTCCCTGGTGCTGTTTGTCTACAGCTCCCAGAAGAAATGGGAGACGTTCGACCCGTACCACATCTTTTGTAGCCTATTCGGGGCATGCATGGTGTTCTTCGGCCTGAGCCCCCTGTTCCTGGGAAGTGCCATGGCGGTGGAGCGCTGCATTGGAGTCACCAAGCCCATCTTCCACTCCACAGGTTTGGCTTCCCACCACATGAAAAGGCTGCTGGGACTCACTTGGCTGCTTGCTGCCCTAGTGGCTGCACTGCCTGTGCTGCTCTGGAGACCCTATCAGGTTCAGAGCTCCAGGAGCTGGTGCTTCTTCCATATTGAGGAACCCAAAGACTGGCTGGATGTAATCCTGCCACTGATCTTCTCTATGCTAGGACTACTGGCTCTGCTGCTGTCTATTGTTTGCAACACTCTGACCAGCTGTACCCTGCTGCAGTCCAGACAGCGCAGCAAGCATCACTGCAGAGGAACATCCTACCACATAGAGATGATCTGCCAGCTCCTGGCTATCATGCTGGTGTCCTGTGTGTGTTGGGGCCCTTTACTGGTAAGAATTTGTCTTCGGTACATCTTTGAATCAAAGCAATTGGTCAGAATTAGGCAATGAGGGGGTTTGTCAAGGTGTTCGGTCAGACGTAAATAGCAGATTCATGAAGCCATGAAAAAGAATTTGACAGATTAATGTTCTTCTTCTATTTGCCAGTTGCAGCTGATGGATTTGAAACATTCCTACAAGTAGTGCTGAAATAAGACAGGAAGGCAGCTTCCATTAACTGTGATGCATGATGAAAAGATGAATTCTGAATAGCCTCTTTTTAAGGTTTCTATGCTGCTGTTCTTCATTTGCAATTTGTTCATCACTTATCCTGAATCTCATCTTTTCATTAATCACAAAGGCTCAAATACATCTCTTTAAACTCCTAACATTCCCGCAGATTGTCTTGAATGGACAGATTCAATCTCCAGCATCTTGATTCGACTGTATCGCTTGGGGAAACTCCTTTAAAGGGACACTCTTAACCACAACATGCCTTGCCTTTTCATTTGACCCCCGAAGCAAAACACTGATCATATACTTAACTTCATTTTTGTATGGCCTCTATATCTTGACCTGCATATTTTTAGTTTATCCTCATGTTTCATGATCAATTTGCATTGAACAATGAGATACAGAAACATTTAGAAACACAACATATCTGTGTATGTTTGTGTAAAGAGGACCACTGAGTGAGCTGACTGTATTTTAAAATTAACACTGAGTTTATGAGAAACCATTATTATTATTTTATTGTATTTTATTTATTTCTTTTTAACACTTGTTTATTTTATTCCTTTCACCATAACACTCTTTGGTAGTCACCTACCCTCCTGAACAATGCTGATCAGGGTCTTCACTAAAGGGTTTGTGCACAGACTCACAAAATAACCAATAAATGACTTGTTAAAGTTATTTTTACAGTACATTTGATCATAGATGTTTTTATCACTTTCTGTTATTTTATGACTACTTCCCTAGATCTGTATCATCATTTTGAGCACCAAAGCCAAGGATGAGCCAGCATCTTTCAGTCTGCTGATGATGGTGCGCATGGCCACGTGGAACCAGATCCTGGATCCCTGGGTCTACATCCTGCTGAGGAAGGCTGTGCTGAGGAAACTCTTCATGTTGTTACAGTTCAGCTGGGGGTCAAAGTTTGACAGCCTGCACCACTGGCAGCGCAGCTGGCTCCGCAGCTCACTGGAAACTAGCAACTCAGGAGCAGGTCCATCTGACTGCCCCTGCCTTGGTAATCAAATCCATCACCTGAACTCTGCTCCAAATGGTTTGGTCAGTGGAAGAAACTCTGAAGATGGAAAGAACTTTGTTAAGACAAATTTCTCCACAAGACAGTCAAAATTATAAAAGCGTTAAAAGAGGTTCATATACGAAGAGTCTGCTTCAATGTCATTTGTCTTTGCAAAATAATCACCCTGAATTGGCTGTATTGTATACTGCATATTGTATATAGAATCTTCATAGTGATCCAAAAATATTACTGTCACATTTGGTGTTGGAGCCATAATGTGTTTTTTTTTTAATTTAATCTTATTTTAAACACTGTGATTACAAGCAGTTCTCATGTTTAACACTGGGTGGAGCAGTGTTTAAATGTGTGAAACAGGGAAATCAAACAGTTTTTGATTTAAATGTGACTTTTAATCCAAAAATAATAGGCATATATAAGGGGACAAAGGGGTTGAAGCAGTATGCTCCGGCTTCATCGTGTTTCCACCAAACATATGGTGGGTAATGATCTGCATATATTTATACTGCATATAACTGCCTGGTTTGTGGCTCATGTGAAATTCAGCGTTAACTGAACAAATGAAAGGTGCTGTTGGACTCTTGGAGCTTGATAATCATTTGTTAGTGACGTGACACTGTGATGTTCATGTGCTATAGCTCCACACAGGTGAAAGAGTAGCTTGAACTAATTAGTTTGCTACAAACATGTAATGTTTGCCAAGAGTTAAACATTAAACTGAATAGATTATTCATGTTCAAATCAATAGGTGTTAGGGTACACAATGTGAAAAGTGTATTATATTTGAGTGGTTTGTCCCTTTTGTATGCTACATGGCTCCCGTCCCTCCTGCCCTCTTCAAAATGTAATTTATAGTCTAGGAATATATGATGGTTATGTAGCTTGTATAGAAGACAAATATCTACTGCCTAATGTGGACACTAATGTAAGATAATGAGATTTCTGGTGTTTTCCAGTTTGTCATAGCCTTGGTATCATGCACTGTAAAGGTGATGTTCTGCTCTCATGCTTTTATTGCACGTCATCAATAAAAGGTGGAAATGGCAAAACAAATAAAAAGAAAGAATCATAGCGCAAATTGCACAGCATGAAATGTATTTGCTATAATGGATGAGAGTCAGAGTAATGCTTTGTTTGGAAGGGGAAAGTGTCAAATTAAAATATCTTTTGAGGATTAATGGTATTAATTATAATAAATAGGAATTCATCCTAACACAGACCTTAATCCACCAATCAATGACCATAAAGTCATCACAGAATGTAAATGTTACAGATACCTGGTATTCATGGATTTATTGCACATGTATTGAATAGTATAAAAATGGCTACTTTTTCTTATTCCAATTCCTTTTCTTGATTACAGCATGGCGTGTTTATTTTATGTAGGGCCATGAAAGTTAGGAAAATACTAATAAAGCATTTCACAAATGAATAACTGCACCATAAAAAACAGGATAAACAGATTGTCAAAAGCAGTGGGGAAAAAATGCACTCTTCATTAAATTTGTGAATTCAGTCATTTGTCTTTTTAAACTGTATTTACAAATACATTTTAAAGTCAGCGTTTTTAATTCATGAACTAATGTGTTTTTAAACAATGTGTGTTTGATTGTTTTTTTGTTGTTTTATCAATTGATGGGCTAATTAATCGATTCATAAACTTATTTGCCAATTCCTGTCATTATTATACTATTAGTTAATCACTTAATGAGTGAATTGCTTTATTACTATTCCCCTCACCATGGTGATTCTCCATACATTTAAGTATCCACACAGACTGAACAAATTATTACATTTTTTCCACTTTTGATAGTTTCAAAAGGTTTGGTAGTGTCATCTGCAAAGCGTCCGACAGGTGGCAGCACTGCGCCTTTAAATCCTCCTCTTCCGGTCGGAAGCGACGAAGAAGACGATGGGCGAAAACATCATTATGGAATGTGACGTAATCTCTTCCTCATAACCTCCATCTTTCAGTTGCCGCATGCCTCTGTGGATATCAGAGCAGGTTGGTGGGGATGAATGTCGCGTTGCGTGGCGGGTCACGTGCGTTGGCCGCGCGTGTCGTTGTCCGTGTCGTTGCTGTCATTGTCGTGCTGTGGTCGGAGGGGCGCAGAGCAGGGGGCATGCTGTGTGGTGTCCAGCCTGTGGAGGGAGGGCCCGTGTTGTGTTTTCATCTCTGCAGCTGCTAGCACACACGCACACACACACACACACACACACACACACACGCCCATACGGGCACGCACGGAGCAGCAGGTTGATCAGTGTGTGTCTGAGAGCTTGTTTCACGCAGTGTGAGATGTTCTTCATACACTATTTTGCCTTGCTTGCAAAACATATGACTGCTCTTACATCTGGATGTGTGTGTGTGTGTGTGTGTGTGTGTGTGTGTGTGTGTGTGTGTGTGTGTGTGTGTGTGTGTGTGTGTGTGTGTGTGTCAGAATCAGAATACTTAATTAAACTCCAAAGGGAAACATTACAACTTCTTCAACTCAAGTGTAAAAGAAAATACAGTAAGAAATATCAATTCATATATGATATGTACAAATACAAACATGGATAAGATTTATTGCAACATACTAAAAATAGCATTGAATGTGCTTTATTTTTTATAAATATGGCATTAAATATGTATTATAGCACAGAAGGAAAATGCACAGGAGTGAGGAGTTTGGACACAGGCAGGAAAGATTTCATTCTGAAAGAACTCCTGTGTCTGACCAGCACGTCCTGGAGTGGGTTGATGAAACATTCTCCTCTCTGACACTGGCTTTGCTGATCAGTCTGTTGAGTCTGTTGGCATCTACTACTAGCACATCACTACCCTGGCGTCCACGGGCACTCTCCAGCATAGATAGCACTGGCAAATACAGACTCATAAAATATCCTGAGCACAGTCCTGCGGATGTTAAAGGACCTCAGCCATCTCAGAAAACAGAGGTAGCTCTGGTCTTTACTCTAGAGAGCATCACTGTTCTTCCCCAGGCCCATTTATTATCAATGTGAACCCCGGGTACTTGTAGGCCTCAACAAAGCCCTCAGTGACCCAGGGGTCACTCGCACCACGGTCCTCCTCAGGTCCCCCCTTGGTCTTCGTGTGTGCGTGTGCATGTGTGTCAGCTCCTGCAGCTGCTCCAGCTGATCCTGCAGCTCGCAGTCTTCATGTGGAAAGCTCATCATGTGGTTATTTAATACACAACGCTTAATCTGCTCAAACTCCTCTTTACATTTCTCTTATTGCAGGTGAGAACATGAACCAAGAAAAATTGGCTAAACTTCAAGCCCAGGTCCGGATAGGAGGAAAGGTAATAAGGAAATGTTGTTTTGACTGAGAAGAAGTAATGTGAAGTGAATGCTGCCAGTGATCTGTACATAATAAATAATAATATATGTATATATACATATATATTATTTCCTAAGTGTTTTGTGTTCCTGTACTCAATTGTATCTGCATTCATATTTACATCATAATGTACAAATAAATTTTGCAAAACTTTCTGAAATATCATGTAGTGCAACCATTTTTCAATATTTATTTTGAAATCCGTTAAAGAATAGGAAGTTTCCTAAGGCTTCATAAACAACCAAATATACCAAGTATACATTTGTTATAATATGAGAATAATGTGTAATTTTCCCTTTTGACACAGTTAATAAGAGTTTATTCTCATATTATTATGACAATATTCTTGTAATATTTTGACCTTTTTTTGTAATATTACAATTCTATTCTCACAGTAAATAAACTTATTCTCATAATATTACGACTTTATTCTCATAGTAATAAAAGGGGAGGCTGTGGTTCAGAGGTAGAGCAGGCGTCCACCGGTTGGAGCAGCAGTTCGATTCCCGGCTCCTCCAGGCTGCATGTTGATGCGTCCTCGCCAAGATACTTGAATTGGGGCGGCTGTGCTGTCGGTGTGTGACTCTGTATGAATGTATATGAATGTTTAGCCTCCTGATGAGCGGGCAGCACCTTGTATGGCACCCACCGCCATCAGGGTGTGAATGGGTGAACACTTGTAGTGTAAAGCACTTTGACTGGTTGAGAAGATTAGAAAGGTGCTAACAAATCTACAAAATCCATTGAACTACAAATCCATTTGCTTTGTTCTCATAACATTATGACTTTGGGGACTATTGACTATTTTCATAATATGACTTTATTCTTGTGATTTTAAAAATCTCTCAGACTGACTCTAATATTCTAGTAGGATTTAACAAAATAATATTTGTTGACATCAGGTTATTTCAACATAATAGACTTTGAAATAAATGACAAAAAAAATGACAGTTGTTGCTGCATTAAATAGGAATCCTCAATATTATAGATGGACAATGTGCATTCATTAATACAGTACTATGCAAAAGTTTTAGGCACTTTAGTTTTGTTATTATCTATTAAGCCATAAAGATCTTTCAGTAACAGGAACAAGGAGTCCTGCACCAGAAAATAAACCTTTTTTTTTTTATTTTTATTTTTTTATAAATCTTTTTCAAAAAGTGCAATGTTACACACAGTAGTCCAGAAATATAGATCTTTCCTCCAGGGTACGAACAATGTGGAATCTCCTAACAGTTGACAAAGTTATGCACACACAAGACCATAACACAAATTTGAAAAAAATCCTTCACATCCCTCCCGATGCTGACGCTCCTGTGAGTCTCGGCTTTAAGTCTTGTGTCTCTTTGGTTCAAGGGCTCTGCGCGCAGGAAGAAGAAGGTTGTGCACAGGACTGCGACAGCTGATGACAAAAAGCTTCAGAGTTCATTAAAGAAGTTGGCCGTCAACAATATTGCTGGAATTGAGGAGGTAAGTCGACATGGGCCCTGAATATTAGTTTATTTCCAGTACAGATCGCTGTGGCACCAGAACATTTCCCTGACAAATGCCACCTCTTATTTTAGGTCAACATGATCAAGGATGACGGGACTGTGATCCACTTCAACAACCCCAAAGTTCAGGCCTCCCTGTCCGCCAACACCTTCGCCATCACCGGCCACGCTGAGACCAAGCAGCTGACAGAGATGCTCCCCGGCATCCTCAGTCAGCTGGGAGCCGACAGCCTCAGCAGCCTGCGCAAACTGGCAGAACAGTTCCCTCGGCAAGGTTGGTGTGACTGGACAGATTGGGCCTCAGGCCATGTTTAATTCATTGTACAGCGTGTTGGAAAGTGCCGTTTTCTCTGGAGAGAAACCTGACCCGCTGCTGTTAAGGACACAGATTATTTTTTTTTTTTGTGTCTCACTTCATAGTTTCCTATGAAATTGCCTCTTCCGACACTTCTTCTATGGTTCAGATGATTAGGGTGAAATGTACTTACACATGTATGTTTCCATCAGAGATAATTTGTTTGTATTTTTTGTATAGATATTTTAAAAAAATCACTTATATATCCACCACAAAAATACTACAGTATACAATATCAGTTATTTTACCAAAGTAGAACCTCAGTGATTAGTCAATTGACAACTTTAAATTACTTTAAATTGTTGACTGATCGTTTTGACTGCTTTTTAAATACTAAAATTCTCTGGTTCTTCTTGAATAGTTTCTGGTGACTTTAGTCCTTTGATAGTAAACTGAATATCTTTGGGTTGTTTGATTACATCTTTGGGTTTTAGGAAACTACCTTTCACTATTTTCTGACATTTCAAAGATCGACAAGATCTGACAAGTGAACGATGATAAAATCAGTGTTTCACCACTACAAAAGCATAATTATATGCACTAATACCACTTAGTCCCCAAAAGGAGTACTGTATGACTACCTGCATTTAAGTACTTGCAAATACTTATACCAAGTTTGTGGACATATTTTTTCAAGTCATGCATTTTCAGTAGCATATTGTCTTAAAATTCTCACACGTGCTGCAATTGTACGAATATGCCCTGATACTGGTATTGGTAACAGGCCACCCCATTAAAACATGGTCATGTCTCCAGTTTAATCCACATAAAAACTAAAGCTAAGCTGTAATGTGTTGGTCATTTTTTTGTTATTTCAGCTCTTGACAGCAAAGCTCCAAAGGCAGAAGACATTGAGGAAGAGGACGACGATGTTCCAGGTGTGGACCATAAATTCATTACATTAAAACAATATAAATTCATATATGCACATGCACTTATTAAGAAGCCATTTAACATTTCTGAAATTCTACCGTTTACTAAAGACTACTATTTAGGCTAATTAAGGAGAATTCTCTATGCAGAAGTGATATTTTGTCTTTTGCAGTCTCTGAAAATATACATTTGGTTGAGTCCATTTTGTGAATATTTTGGAGAGTCAGGGGGAAACCTGCATTACACCATTTCTATATTAACACTGTGCTGCCGTTCTGCAGATCTGGTGGAGAACTTCGACGAAGCGTCAAAGAACGAAGCGAACTGACGCACACAAGGCTCCTGGGCGTGTGAAACTGGACTGAAATGAAGCAAGAAACTGGTGTTTTTAAGTGTAGACATATCAGACACTATCTCAACACAGAGCAGAGACTTTTCTATTTCCTGATGACCCCCATCCCCCTCCAAATATCTGAGTCAGACTGGCTTGTGCATTTAAAACATTAAACAACATAAAACCAACAACTCCCTACTGGTAAATGGTTAAGTCCCTTCACCACATTGTCTGTCATGGTCAGGAAATACAGTGGTCATTAAAGCCTAGTCTTAAGACTTTTTTTTGTTTGTTTATGAAACAAAATAAAGATGATTAACATTTTTAGATGGTGCTGTGGTCATTGGCAAAATCAATCCTCTGGATTCTCCTGCACACATGCGATTCGATCATGCAGTTTTGCATGGAAATGGTCGCACTTCTTGGCTGCTGCTGACATGCTGAAACCTTCCACATTTGTGTGGCAGCCTGTGCGCCAGGCTGGATTTTTTCATGTCTGACATCATAGCTCCGCTGTCTTGGCTTGTGCGATGTCCTGCAGGCTGTGGTGGAAAAAAAAAAAAAAAAAGCAAACCGGGGAGGGACATTTCTGCACACCTCTTGAGTTTCTTCAAAGAGCTGCAGAGAAACACAGGGGAGGAGGGAGATCACACAGAGGGGGGGGCAGAGAGGCGAGATCACCCCCATCCTTCTCTGTGAGCCAGGCTCCGCTGCTGAGACCGTCTTCCTCTGCGCTCAGATGTAAGCGGATAAAATGCTGAAGTTCTTCACTGCGCGGGATGATGAGAATGAAAGCCTTTTAGGGGCGATAACGGAAGGTAAGAGACGCCTGGATCAGAGCAGCCCATTCACCGCCTGCGCGTTACAGGGTGATGATACTGTGTTTGTCACAGGAGGGAAAAAAGCGCTGATACAGCATTTGGCTGCGCGCTTAGTCCGCATCATCTGAACCGCGCGCGCGTGTGTGTATGTGTGTGACTGTGTGTGTGTGTTGCGCACATTGCCGTGTGAAGGCGAGCTGCGCACAGCTCCCCTGAACGCGCTGTCCGCAGACTCCTTCAAATATTTCACAAAACATCACCTCAGGCGAGGTGCCGTCCCGCTGGATCTGATGTAATGCGGGGCTGGAGTGTCGCATTGGCGGCCTCAGCGGCGGGATTAAACTGTCGCACGTGCGCGGAATGCGTCACCGTCCCGGCAAAGCTCAGCCAGCCGCTCGCTCTGCCGCTCGGTGGGTCCGCTGCACATCTGGCTCCTCCAGCTGATCGGTGCGGACCCCCGCAGCATGCACGACGCGCAATGTTTCAGAAGCAGCTGCAATGCAGTTTGATCTGGAATTTACCTGTTTCTGTTTCGAATGCTTTTTTTTCTGGGGGGGGGTCTGTAGTTATAACTATTGGTGAATCACTCTGGGTGTTGCAGCTCAATGAAACACCATCTATGGATACATTATGGCTACTCCCTCCACTTTGCATGCCGCTAATCTATGGTAATGGGTATATTGATCATCACCCGTGAGGGGGAAGGATGATGTTGACACAGGAGAAGAAAAATGAATGTTGCGATGAGAAACAAATGGCATAATTGAGTGTAATATCTAGGAAAGAAGCAGACACCTTCCTGCCTTTACAGTGAAGTGCAGTAAAGTGCAGTGTGGATCATTACCGCCCGCTTTCTACCAGAAACAAATGGGCCAATGAAACACGAGCAGAGGTTTCCCTGAATGCCTGCAACACAACAAGGCACGTCTGTAAATCTTGAGGCTGCACAGAGCCACTATTGAACTTTTTGTTCCCCCGGGGAGCCGTGCAGCAGCTACAGTATGTGGGATGATCAAGTGCTCGGTTCCACGTCGATATTTCCCGCACACACACACCAACCCCCCCCCCCTTTTCTCTTTTTCATTCATCAGTTCAGACATACCTCTCAAGGACGACACAGCGCTAATCCTGCTTTTAGTGATGATTGAAAGCTGTGAGCTTGCTGTTAAATGGCCACTTAACACGTAATAGTGTGTGACATGTAGTGTGTAACATAGTGCAGCTTCTCCACCTGATGAGGTCCTGTTAATGGGCATGGCATGTGTATGTGCTTGCAGGAAAAGGACATTGTGTGTGTGTGTGTGTGTGGGTGCTGATGATATCACCATGTCCCCTTTCCAAACAGATGAGGGAGACAATCCGTCTCTTCAGGACACCAAGCACCACTGGCTGAACAGACCCTGCCTCCTGGTGCTCAAAGATGGGGATGTGTCCAAACCAGGACTGGGCTGTGGTCAAATCAGACCCGAATCACCATCTAAGACCTCTGCAGACTCTACAGTCAGAAGCTCTTTAGGGCCACCTGAGCAGAAGCCATCTGAACACCTCGCCAAGACGGCCTCCCCCTCCCAGCTGGAGGAAGGCAGCTGCACTGTGACCGCCATCTCCACATGGGGTGAGAGTTGCTTCGCGGAGTCTTCCAGCCCACTGGTGTTGAGTCCTGCTGAGGCTGCGTGGCCCGACGAGGAGGACGAGCAGGAGCAGGCGGAGGAGGAGAAGAAGCTCCAGGCGTTCCCTTCAAAGGAGGACTCATCGATCGAGGAGAAGGAGCTGGAGGAGAGTGGGTTGGAGCAGCCAGAACAGCCCTGCAGCTCAGAGGGGGCTGCGACCCCCTCCTGCCTCTCACATGAGGAGGCCTGTGGCAGGGGTTCCAGGGACCTCCAAGGTCAGCTTAAAACAGTCCAATTGAATGGAGGAGATGAGGCGAACGCCAGCATGGACCAGGCAGCCAGCGAGGGGGGAGCGGTGGGGGATTCTGCAGCCTTCCCCGCTGATCCCGACAATGAGAGCCAGCCAAGTCCTGCTGGTATTCTGTCCAAGGATCGAGGCACCGTCCTCGGGGAGGTGGCTCCCGTCTGGGTCCCGGATGCCCAGGCACAGGTCTGCATGAAGTGCGGCGTCAAGTTTACGTTCACTAAGAGGAGGCACCACTGCCGTGCTTGTGGCAAGGTGAGGATGGTTTACACTTCATATGATGTCCAGTATTTAGAACAACATTTAATTAGATGATCCAAAGTCAAGAGGCATGTGATAGTTGATGTGTGAATTGTATCCGCCTGCTCTTATGTAGTTGTGTGTGCATGTGCATGTGTGTATCGTCAGGTTTTTTGTGCACTTTGCTCCAACCTGAAGTTCAGACTTACACATCTGGACGGCAAGGAGGGACGAGTGTGTGTTTCCTGTCATTCGACTCTCATTAAAAGTGAGCAAATTTTTCTTTCTTTTTTTTTTTTTTGTTTTAATTTTTTTTTGTTGAACTTCACGTTGTGTTTTGGAAACAAACAAATCCTACATGGCGATTACTTACTTATTTTTTTTTTCCTCAGGGACACCTCCGAGAGGAAAAAGGAGGGTGTGGTTTGCAGATGAATTCCTCGCCAATAAGCAATCGGAGTCTGCGCCTACCACTCCCGCCAGAGGGCCGGCGTTCTCGCCGCTGACGAGAAGAGCGCTGGGCGGATCAGTCAAAATTCCCGCGGGTTCACCGCAGATCAGGAGATCTTTGAGGCCACATGGGACATCCATCAATGTAGGATCTACTGAAACTTGACACTACACCATGGATCTCAATCCCTGGTTCTTTGAGAACCCCTTTGGGTGCAGGCTTTTGTTTCAACCAAGCAGTAACACACTACTACTAATGAAGGTCCTTGGCAATGTTAATTATTAGGTTGTGTGTGTAGCTGCTGGATTAAACAAAAACCTCCATACGTAGTGGCTCTCTAGGGTTGGAGACCCTAACACTGTACTAACACAGAACATGGTATTTGCTGAGAACAGTGTACATATAACAGACCAATTGTGCCTTTAAAGGTTTCTATATTTTCAGAGTTGTTTGTTTATAACATGTATATTTAAGAAAAAAAGGTAGGCACACTGCCTTCATTTCTCCCTCTTCCTCCAGGAGGCCTGTGGACCGTACGGTTGGGGCACCGCGGCTTTAGTGGGCAGCTCTGCCAACCTCATCCCTCTGGATGGGCTGCCACCCATCCTCACCTCCACGGGAGTTAAAGGAGGTAGGACGAGTTCCACCTGAATGTGGGTCAAAGATATCACAGGAGGACTTTGTGGCATCTTTGTTCACGGCACTGACCTTGAAAAGTGTGTGGTGACCCAGTCTTTTGGTATTTTCATACTTTGCACAGTGTGCATGACGCAAAGAGGGGACATTTGGGACTCTGATGTCGAGGAGTTGACCGTCCAGTGATCACAATCCACATTCACAACCCACATTGATACATACAAGAAGCTGGGCACCCACCTCTACTTCCACAACAAAGTGCTATTGAACAAAGCATTCACACTGGCATGTTATATCTACAAGGCTCAACTCCTCCCTGGTGCTGTCACTGTCCACAGCAAGTGGACCTCCTTGTCTTGCCTGGGTAAACACAGGCGTTTAGAAATAATAGCATTAATAAAAGCTTTCCCACCCTGCATCTGACTTAGTGGAACAGTATGGTTATTAATCCTTACACAGCTATGAATCAATTCTGAAGTGCGGACAATGGATTAAAGTACAATGTAAGAATAATCACTGTGTTTGTGGCTTGTGCCAGCCCGAAGCACAGGCGGTTGCAGAAAATTCTATAGTCTAATAGCTGTGTGTTTTTTTTTTTTTTTCAGATTACACTGTAGAGGAGCAACCCTCGGAGATGTTGCTTATTCAGGAGCTCGAGAGTGGCAGGCCGAAGCCCCTGGTGTTTGTCCTCAATGCCAATCTGCTCGCCATGGTCAAGCTGGTCAACTGTACATTTTCTCCTCCTTTCTTTTTCATGATGGAAAGCACGCTTTCCTACATGTTCTGTTTTGGTGTTGATGTTTCCCATCTGAGAAAAAAACTCAAAAACCCTTAGACCCCCGAGGTTGTGCTTTGATTGTGTGACAGATGTTAACAGGAAGTGCTGGTGCGTGACGACGAAGGGGATGCATGCTGTGGGCCAGGTGGAGCTGGTGGTGCTGCTGCAGTGCCTGCTTGAAGAGAAAAGCTTTCCCAAAGACATTTTCAGCCACTTCATCCAGCTGTACAGAGACACCCTCACAGGTCAGAGCCAATCACGGAGTTTCCTCATCACTCCAATCGACCCATTTCATTCTCTGCACTAGCTTTTTATCCGTCTCTTCCTTTCTGTGCTTCTGTTTCTGTAGGGAAGGTTGTGAAACATCTGTCGCTGTCCCTGTTTGGCAGCAATTTCTTGGGCAGCGAGGAGCATGCGGGCTTCTTGTATGTTCGCTCCACTCTTCAGTCCCTACAAGGTCTACCTCTGCCAAACCAACCCTACCTCTTTGGCCTGTTGGTCCACAGGTCAGAGATGGCCTGGGCCAAAGCCTTTCCCTTGCGGCTCATGCTGCGACTCGGGGCCGAGTACAGATGTAAGCCAGGCCATAGCCAGACATGTCGTGTCTGTAATCGATACAGATTCCTGCTTCAGTTACTCACTATTTTCCTCCTTTTTTTTTCCTAGTTTACCCATGTCCTCTTTACAGTGTACGCTTTAGGAAACCGTTGTTCGGAGAGATAGGCCAAACTATAATGAGACTGTTAGTGGTGAGTAATATCGTTTTGTTCTATCATGAGAGCTGATGTTTGGTGTGAAAACACCAGATTGCATACAATGACCTGTTCCCCTCATCCTGAACAGGACTTTAGAAATTACCGTTACAGCCTCCCGATGGTCCCGGGGCTGACTGTGGATCTAGAGGCTCAGAGGACCTGCATAAAGATTCCGACCACTGGTTACAACGAGGTAAGAGTAAATATTAAAATATATTACAGGTTTATTCTTCATTACACTCTCACCTTCTCTCTCTTTCTCACACTAGCTAATGAGGGCTTTGAATAAATCCAACGAGCATGTGCTGGCCATAGGGGCATGCTTTAACGAGACCGCAGACTCCCACCTCATCTGTGTGCAAGGAGACGATGGCCAGTACCAGACCCAGGCCATCAGCATCCACAATCAGCCACGCAAAGGTGGGACATAACGAAGTGTTGAAAAGAGACCTCCGAGTCTGGACTAAGTGCAAGGCGCTTATAGCAATCAAATATTTGTATTTGGGGAAGTGATGAATAAATGATCAGATCATTTATCTGTCGTTTAGGGAAACTTTAATGCTTATTTGAATAAGTACACTGGGAAAAAAAAGTGAGTTTTTCATTAGAGCCTGTTTAACAAGAACCCTGTCGACGATTTGTTGCTTCCAGTTTTATGATTGCATTTTGTGTAGGCAAACAGACGTTGTGTTAAACTCATATTTTCAGTTTTATAGGGATTCAGGTGCTATACAACATCAGGTACAGATTACAGAGGGAACACAGATTTTCTATTTTTACCTTACAGGGACATTTAAGAGGAACAAGGAGCAGCAAGGGTTCAAAGACATTTATAGTTAGTGGAGCAAATTTGTGCACTTTCCCTCACACGGCACTAGATGGCAATCTGTGGTATGGTTAGAGGGCTGATATAGTGGAGTTAAAGTCCTACAGTTTATCTCTGATGATGATTTGCTTTTGTTGTGTTGCAGTGACTGGATCGTGCTTTTTCATATTCAGCAGTGCACTGAAAGCATCCGCAGGATATCTTGCTAAATCAAGCATCGTAGAAGGTAGGATGTCCACTCACAGGGGAGTCAGGTTGACCATGACAATTTCCTGCCAGCTTGCAGGAAATTCATTGTTTACATGTTTTTTTTTCTTTTTTTTCTTTTTTTTAAGTAGTGCATGTTAACACCCCTGTTTCAGAACATGTTTATTCAGAATGTGTTGATCTTTGTATGTGTGTGTGTGTCTGTGTACACTCTCACAGACTGTTTGTCTAAGAATGTGTGCGTGTTGATGCATGTGAGCGCGTGTGTCTCCCCCCGGCGTGGGCGTCTGTTTTGTGTGTTTCTCCTGTATTGCTGTCCCTCTCCCCAGATGGGCTAATGGTGCAGATCACCGTGGAAACCATGGCGGAACTGCGCCGGTCGCTCCGGGAGATGAAAGACTACACCGTCACCTGTGGACGGCTTGACCAATCAGACAGCCAGGAGCTTGTTTGTGTGCAGTGGGTGGAGGAGAAGTGCACTGTGAACAAAGGGTTAGTGTATCCACCTGTCTGACGCTCATTTTGCAGCCTTGGTCTGAAGCGTTGAAGCTCAAACCCAACTGATTTTTTATTTGAAAGATAATGATGCAAAAAAAGTGATTTCTTTTTTGTGCCATAGACAATAAGGTCAGACTTAACGAACATTTCTCCCACTTTACTATCATATCAATGTATGTAATTTCTTCTCCAGAGTTATAAGCCCCATCGATGGGAAATCCATGGAGTCCATCAGCAGTACAAAGATGTTCCAGAAATCAGAATACAAAGAAAATGGGAAGATTATCCGCTGGACAGAAGTACATAACAATGATCTCCATCTGATATAGAAAGTCAATCTGAAACTGTCTGAAACTCTGTCCTTTTACATCTGTCTGAATGTTCTGCGCAGGTGTTCTTCCTGCAGAGGGGGGATCATCCTAAAGGCGGAGTGTCCGACTGTGCTGAGCACAACCGGCTAACCGAGCGCATCGCCCGCGCCTTCTGCCTGGCACTGTGTCCCCACCTCAAGCTGCTGAAGGAGGATGGGATGGCCAAACTGGGGCTGCGTGTCACTTTTGACCCTCAAGAGGTCAGGAAAAAGATCTGAAAATCGCTGCCCAAATCTCAAACTAATATTGGCCTTGTATTCATCAAATACCCTTAAATCCACCATTTCTAAGGAAGATGAATGGAAAATTTTCTAGTAACCATTTATTACTCTTAAAGGTCCTTTGTCTAAGATGTAGCTGAACATACGCAGCAAAGTGAAATATGACATTTATAAGTATGTTGTTACTGATATATCATTTGATCTAAAAAGGGACCGTTGTGCTTTTAATTTTTTTATATGGCCACCATTTATTGATCAGTCAATCTGCAACCTCACCACTAGCCAAAGAAATCTGTGCACTGTAACTTTAATTTAGCAGTCCAATTTTATGTTATAGGGCAGGTGGCTGTTGCCTATGATTTCAGAATATTTTTCAGAAAATATGAAAGCATTTAAACATGCATCAGCTCTATACAAATAGGTATATAGGTAATAACACAAGCTGCTGGGTGTGGCTGAATATTTAATCAGTGGTTTGTTTTGTCATTTCAGGTGGGATTTGTGGCTGGGAGCAATGGGCAGCCGCTCCCAGCTCAGTACCTCAACGCTCTGGACAGCGTGATGATCCCTGTCATCCACAGCAGGGGGCGCAAGAGGGGCGACGAGCCCATTGTGATGGAGCTTATCTTCTACATCCTGGAGAACATCACTTAAAGAGCGCCCACCCTGTTATTAACATCTCTTTCACCCTGACCACATCTGTATCTCTGGCACACCGCCTCCTCCCCCCCTCTCCCCCATCAGTGCTGCCATCGGTTTCAGGGCAATAAAAAGCAGTGCATTCAAAGGGCAAACCAGACCACATCCAAGGTCTGCATCCATCTAGTCCACTCACGAGTAGAGAGAAGTGGTCTGACACTTAGCGATTTTTTCCCCTGACATCACCTCGCCCTGCAACAGACAATCTGGGTACGCATGAAACCTACGATGGGCCATCAGATCAGGGCACAGTCCTGCACTGTAGTAGCAACCCCATAGCTTGATATCATCCGTGTCACCATGTACCATACGAATCCCCATATGGAGAATACCTTTAACGTGGGAGCTGAATTCAGCCCCGCAACCCTAAAGCAAAGAGAAAAAGAGAATGACTTGAAGTGCTGTATGTAGTAGATCTGTAGCAATTTGACGCACACTGAATGAATGCCTAAAGAATGTTTTCATACTGGATGTATTTTAATTGACTGCTCATGAAATGTTTTGTCAGCCTGGAATTAAACTTGCAACAATGATGTGTGTGTTACTGCCAATTCATTCAGGCCTCTGCATAACACCTTGTAATTTTTAGTGCATTGTCATATAATAACTCTATATGTACTTTGACTTGCAATATGCATCAAAATGGAAATGTTTAAATGTTATAATTAGCTAAACCAAATGCATTAACATGTGATTGCATGCTGATCATAATACTAATAATAGCATATATCTTCTGCATAGTAATTACTTAGACTGCAAGTACATTTTGCTGATATTCTGTACTCATTACAGTATTACTTTTACATCATTAAGGTATATTTAGCAAAGGTTTCTTCCCATCTAACCACATAAAGCGTCACTGTTTTCACATAGTTTATAAGTGGCTTATACAGCATGACCCTGACCCTGATGAACCAGCACTTACTGGCGATGGGTGGGTCTGGATCCGGGCTGCAGGATGCCTTCTCTATGCTGCCTACTGACTCTTTAAACAAAGCAGAATGGATCTCTTGTTTACCTCCTACTCGCTCCACATACTTGGGATAGCCGAGTCGAGAGGCACACGCAAGCAAAGCAAATATTTTCGACACAATAATGACAGTCTTCCTCACGGCGTGACAACTGCAACTGAAAAATCTCACCTATTTACTCATCGGAGCTCACCGGGGCTTGTGTAAACGGGCACACACACACACAAATTGTATGACAAGATAATTAAAATGTAATTTATTGGCATTTAAACTTTAAATACACAATTTAGAAAGTCGAAAGCATACCAATACAATTAGTTTTTGTGTATGTTGTAAAACTATTTACAAAAAGTATTTTCAAGTCTGATAGAAACTGTACAGTAATCTGTCCCGGGGATGGGAGGGGTGGGGGTGTGGGGTGGGGGTCAGATAAGTAGTGAGAAAAGTGGGGTGAAAGGCCACCAGTGTGATGTGTTACTGAACTAGGAGGTCGTTTGCAACGTCAGTGAAGATAGCATTTAGCTAAAAACTTTCTTCTCTTCATACATTGTGTTCCGCAGATGTTCCCCAACTCACAGAGACAAAAGAACAAACCAACCAACTGAAAATCATCGACCATGTCATTTCCCCCCCATTTTGCATACAAAACTAAAAACAGGAATAGAAGCACAGCCTGAATTATCTTTGGAATCCCTAGTAGTTTTAACAGGTTCACAGGGGGGATCGTTCTTCTCGGGGGGGGGGGGCGTCCTCCTGCCGCGCGCCCTAGGCCTTCTTCATTTTCCCCGCGTGGGAGCTGCCGTTCTCGTGCAGGGCCGAGCCGTTGGTGGTGGGCCCGTGCTTGATCCCGTTCTCGTGGTGCTTGCCGTTGGCGTTCACCGCCGTGCCGTTGGCGCAATGCTTGACGTCCTGCTTGGGCAGCCGCTTGCCCTTCACGTAGGCCTGGACCCAGAAGTTGGAGAAGAGGATGAAGAAGAAGGTTCCGTACATCCAGATGAGGTGGATGATCATGGGGAACTGGTAGTCACAGCTGTCCATGAAGTAATACTGAGTGATGTGAAGGGACACCAGGACGAACTGGGTCTGTGGGGAAAAAACGAACAAAATCCATTCAGAAGGAATTCATCTCCTTCGCAGCAAAGATATTCTATCTGGGTTAACTAATTCATGCTACTTTAAGTTGTCTGAGATTGAGACTATACTGTGTTAAAGTACCAGCTGAATGGCGGTCATGTATTTCTTCCACCACAAATACTTCTGGAAGCATGGTCCCGCTGCAGCGAGGCCGTAGTAGAAATACATGATGACGTGGACGGTAGAATTGACCATGGCGTGAAAGGAGCCCATTCCACCTAGGGGGAATTGTCACACACATTAGGCTGACCGAAAAAAAAAAAAAACCTCAGTCATACTGTAGCAGGTTGCAAGAAGCTTGCTCAACGTGTTTTGAAGCAGAAATCCAAGAGGCCATGGTGGCTCATTGTGCATGTCCAAATATCCTACAATCCACTGCATGCACTCATTCCTCCATTAATCATTTCACTAACAAATTTAGGTTAATATCCAAACATTGCAGGAACTTTCTTGTATCTCTCTCTCTTTCTAAACTTCTCTGTAACTAAGAAAGTGAAACCACAACGGGAACAGTTCCAACCGACCGTCGACCGTTATGTTCAAAACTGCCGCCCAAGATTGTGGAAAATCTGAGGGGTCATTCCATGCACTGGAGAGACGACCACTGAGAGGACAGTTCCTGTAAAAGTTCCCCCTCCTTTACCAGGACCTCGAAATGGAAACACAGCTCATGTGTACTCACCAGGAGCGTAGCTCACTCCCCACCACCAGGTCCACGGCATAATGGAGTGGTGGAAGATGTGCAGAAAGGTGATCTGGCCTTGTTTTTTCCTCAGCACGAAGAAGATCTGACCAACAGGGGGAGAATTGTTTTCATTAAAGCTTCAACAAAGAAGACGGGAGTTTTTTTTTGCAGAAAAGGCGTCAAGATTGAAAAACAGGACTTACAGTGTCCATGAGCTCAATGATCTTGGAGAACCAGAACAGCCATGCCACTCGGATCATCTGGTGAGCAGATTAAAGAGTTAACAGGATGGCTGTTCATCCGCTAACAGTCAGGGTAAAAGCAGTGTTCCATGCAGACTTACTCGCAGAGCTTGAGGGCTGTCTGAGGTATCGACAGGGTCACACCGCCAGGTATATGTTGTGGCCCAGCCAGACATAAGGAACTGAAATGACGACACGTCAGTCAGAAAAGGCGAGCAAGTCACGCTTGCAGCTACAAATTTAGACATTTAGTCCTGTGAGGTCAGAGAGCAGCCACGTATGAACACGCTGAAGTGTTTAACACATTCTTACTTCATAGACGATGAATATTGAGAGCGCCACTAGCGTGAAGTTGTAGGCGATCATGGCTTCCTTTAGCTGGAAGGGCTTACGATTGGCCATTATTCGAGGTCCCAGGTACAGTACAAAGAACAGGTAGCATAGTAATATTGCAGTCATGGGAACGGGACTCTGCATCAGTGGGTAATCCTTCAGCCTGGGATCTAGGAAAATGAAATATATATTTAAAAAAATGTACAAATAAACAATTGTTTTGTGTTTATTTCCGTCAGTAACCTACCACAGCCCGCTAAGAGGTAGTCATAGATATCCATGGCGTGTGAGCCAAGCGCCTGAATCTCCTGAAGCATGTTGAGCAACTCTGATATCTGCAAAAACATACAAAAAAAGAAGAATTAGAAACAGATCCTAGTTTGCTTTCATCCTGTGAAAACCAAACATAGCAGACATATTTCCACCAACCCAAGAATGTGAGTTCAAAAAAGGGAAATCACTCAATTTAAGAAAATATTCAGACCAATAAAAGGTGTAGTCCAATTGTCTGTAGCAAGTATTAAAAGGTAATGATCCTACTTACTCGCTGTAGAAATGATACCAAATGAAAAAGCCTTGCATAGCGTACAAGAAGTCCAGTATTGTAGTGAGATGATCTTAACTCATCTTATTCCACTGGCAGATCATTTTGCTTATTTCAAATCTTTTTTTCCTGATTTTGGTCAATTTAATTTTGTTTGAAGAAAACAAGATTAACATTTTCTTAAAACAAGATTAAACTGATGGTCCCAGTTTAATCTGGGAGCGAAATCAAGAAAAACGACCAATGGCATAAGTGGAATAAGATCTATGCTGGACTGATCGTATTATAAACAACATTTTCACCTGATGAGATTTCTTTTTTTTTTTTTGCAGTGCAGACATGATTGAGCAACATAACAATTTAAATGGTGTGACACCTTATAGCATTGCATCGGTAGTTGAGACTAAAATATCATCACATGTCCTCAATCCACGGTTTGTGTCTCGCTGGTGATCACCGGGACAGAGCGATGCATCCGAGGAGGCGCATTGTTACATTTCCTGACTTAGCTGGACTCAAATGCAATTATCCAGCTCATCCCGCCCCGACCAAACACTCTCGGCAACATCCCAGGATGCTTTGCCCCGGCTTCCAGCCACTCGTCAGACATCGCCTGATATCAGAGAGGAGGGGCTACAGGGAAGTGGGAGGGCGTCACTCGTCTCATAGTAAGGCAGCGCAGTGTTTGTGCAGGGGAGGCGAGCCACAATGACTCTATGGGAGGCGTAAAAGTGATATAAAAAAAAAAAAAAAAAAAAAAAGCTAAAGGAAACTTCCTCATTCAACAAAACCTACAGAACAAAGTTCTTTTACATATACATTTATAGTTCCCCTTTGTTATATGGCAGCCACTTTTATTATAAGGCCGCCGCAGCGGACTGCATCTACACACATATCTTACCAGGAGAAAACATCTTGTTTTTGGGACCATCAGTCCAGTATTTAGACAAATTAAAAAGATTAAATTGACTAAAATCAAGGAAAAAAACTTGAAACAAGCATCATTATCTCCTAGTGGAATGAGATAATTCTACTGAAAATTGGACAAACTGTACCAAAAACCAGGATATTTCCACCTGTTAGAATATGTTTCTTGATGCAGACATTGTGAGTTGTGCTGCCATGACAGGCACCAGCAGGCACGTTGCTGTGCTCTTTCAGGCCTGGCTATTTGCTGTTGACAAAGGGAGACCATATCAAATGTAAACTCTGGCATATTCAAAGTGGAGGACACAACAGGGCGCGGCCTCCCCTCGCCACACCGGGCCCAGAGCGAGGCCTTTGAGTTTCCACAGCCCGGTGGACAGAAAGAGCAGCCCTCCTTAAGCCAACAGAATTCACGGCTAATCATTTATTGTTCGGAAGCTGCGCGGAGGGCGGGGGTTGTTTTAACAGGCATTTAGGCTCTCACTCAAATCAGTGGATACTTCAAGTCAGTTAATGTAAAAAAAACAGCATACATCATCTTACACCAGAATTATTAAAAGTATTTTTTGTACATTTAAAGTTTGGTTGAATACATGTATAGAGGACAAAGCCTCTGCAGTGGAAATAGATTCTATCACGTCGTCTCAACTGGACATTCTTCTTCCTTTTGTAGATGCCCCTCACGTCAGGCCTTATTTCTCTGGTTACCACGGGGCTCATCGTTTCGCCCGATCCTACGGCGAAGCGTCTGCACCAATTTGTGACACTTGGCCCAGCTGACTCACTTCCTTCCGTGGACCTGGTGCAAGCCTCGCTGCTGTCGTCTCTTGACGACAGATACATATCAGATCAGATACATGACATTTCAGAAAACTCTTACACATAAAGCTGTGGTTGTTTTTGAACCGAGGATGAGGCTTTTGGTTGGGGCGCCTCGCATTGCAACAAGAGTACCATCGTGTCTGCATTCGGTGCGTTCAAGGTGCAGAGTCTGTCTTGTTCTGAGGAAAAATGCTGAACAGTTAAAGTTGATCAGATGTTTCCTCTGGTCAGGTTAGTGGACCGATGTTAGGGTAATACAGTGACCAGAGTTGTGCAATGACGATTTAATGTTTTGAAAGCAATTAATGATTTATTTGGGGGATTCTCCCTTAAATGCCAATTCTGTCAGTATTTCTTTAAGCAGATCTGCATACACAAGGAAAGAAATCAGGCTCCTGATTTCAGGGTTCGGCCAAATGATGTTGCAGACACTGGAACAGTGCACAATTTGATATTTAAAAAAGTCGTTCGGGAGATTTGAAGAACGCCAGTCTTTTTTTTTTTTATCCATGTGCAAACTACTGTATTACAAAATGCAACATGTGGCTCATTTTGAGGGTTTTCAATATTAGCCAATAATGAAGGTCGATGTGCGGGAGGCAGGGGAGTATTATCAGTAGAAAAAAGGAAGCAACACGTCTGTATCCTGAGACCCACATGAAGACAGAGGTTTGAAGACAATAAAGAAAATGAAGCCCCTTCACATTCCATCTCAGTGAAACTACAAAAACACGAGCCGGTCCGCTACGGAACGGGAGTTCGTGCTCATGGTCCGTTCTCAAACTTGGGCCAGTTGTGTGTTACGTCCTGACTGGGTTAGGGACTGCGGGATTAACGGCAATTTTCACAAGAGGACAGGAACTTCTTCGTAAATGTGAGAAGTGTCCGGATATTTTCCTTGTGATGGAGTGAGGCAATTAAGCCGAGGACGCCGCGACCACGCACAGCACGGGTCGACCTTCACGACACCACACTTAGAATAAAATTATCAAATAATAAAAAAAAAAAAGTGTTACTCTTCTGAATAATCCACCACAACCTAACCTGTTCATTATGAACCTTCTACCACGGAGATACAGCACAGTGGAAACGGACGGGGGGGGGAGGGGGGACATCCCCTATGAGAATCGTGTCAATGAATCATAGGGATGGAAAAAGGGAGCTCACTCTCATGAGGAAGAGTTAATGATGAACAAACTGGAGCAAGAATGACGGGGAAGAAATGTCACAGAGGAGCAGAGCCAGAAACCCATTAGTCAAACAAAAAAAACAAAAAAAAGAACTGCCGATGAGGGGCAGAAGAACAGAGAGCTGCACTGAGGAAATTAAAAAAATAAATAAAAAAGCAAACACACACACACACCCTGAGCGGCTGAATGTGTGGGCGGACGTCACACACACCGGTTAGTTTCCCCTCCTGGTGCCACGCTGTGCAACTTACCTCGCTGAGAGACGAGTTTTTCCCCTTAAATCATCAAAAGCCGGCCTGTGTGCGGGTTTCGTCTTTTTCGCGGCCTCTCCTTAAAACAAATGGGAAAAGGGCAGGAGGCAGGAGGCAGGAGGCAGGAGGCAGGAGGCAGGCCGGGACGGCGGCGGCGAAAAAGAGAGAACTGCGAGGAACAGAGGGAAGGAAAGAGAGAGAGAGAGAGAGAGAGAGAGAGAGAACGGGGGGCAAGGGAACGAGAAAGTGAACTGACAAAGTGTGACTGGTACAGCAGTCTTCCAAATCCCCACCCTCCCTGACTCACACAGTGGATGAATAACTAGCTCAGAGAGGAGGGAGGGCAAGAGGTTGAGTCAGAGAGCGAGAGAGAGAGCGAGAGAGAGAGAGAGAGAGTGAGAGCGAGCCCTGTGTCTGTCTGAAAGGCGAGAGTACAACTGGGGTGAGAGCGGGGTGGCCCACATTTAAACCCACACTACACACAAAAAAACACCCTCAATTAAAAATGCGACGGACTACTTCTGTGACCTCTGCCTCCGCTTGCAGCGGTGAGGGAGTCGCTGGCCGTCCTCTCCCCCCCCGGGGTCACGCCCCTCCGCCCGTCGATTCAAATTCAACACAAACAAACAGAATGGCGGAGCCCTGGAGTCGGCCCGCGCGTCCGCTCGCCGGTGGGCTGATAATATTATGCGCAGGCAGCGGGCGAGAAATCAGTGGCGACTCTGTTATCATGAAGGGGGCCATTGTTACGCCTTTTTTTTTTTTTTTCCGCCAGTTCTCTACCCGGGCCGGCACCCATAAAAGTGAAAAAATAGCTTCCATTTCTCTCCCTGTGTTGAGAGATAATCGATGTCGTGGCTCAAAAGGCCTGAAATGGGAGCGAAAACACACACATCTCAACCAAACGTCATTCTGGTTTGTCAGCCAAATCCCTTTGGGAAATGATTCAAATTTATAAAGGCTAATATTACACCATTTACATTGCTCAATATCCACAACCTCTCATATCTAAGGATATTTGTAAAAAAAATAAAATAAAAATCCAATACGCTCAAGGTCCAAGAGCTCAGTCATAAACCCTCAATGTTTACTCAGGGTACGAAAATTGAAAAACTAATGGCAGAAAAATGGTTGCTGCAAAGGAAGGACATGACTAATATGATAATGCTCAAAATTCCTCAGTGTTGCGTCATGAGGTTTCGCTCTCGCTGATAGGAAATCACTTACTGTGATCTCCCTGCCGCGCCCGCTGTTCCACACACAACATTAGAACCGATGTTAATAATAGTTATTTCTCCTGGCCAGAGCAGGACTCTGCCAGGGATAGTTCATCCGTGTTTTATTTAAATCATCAAGCAGCTGCTTATTTGAGCCGATCAAAACTACACACAATGACTGGAATAGTTTCACACAACAAGTCAACCTGCCATGCAGCTTTCGCTCTTTCGTACCAATACAGATGTAAATTAGCCTCACAAATCGATCCCCAAACCTGTAAAATCTAGCTTTTTAACGCTAACCTGTAAAATAAAAAACTGCACTAATAACATCTGTTTGTTAATAAAAGCATTTTGTGAGTAAGTTTGATTAAATAATGGTGATTGTATCAGTGGGAACGCCCCTCCTCAGGGTTGCACTTGACTGACTGGACTGGATTTGCTGATCAGGGTGGTGTGTGTGTGTGTGTGTGTGTGTGTGTGTGTGTGTGTGGAGGGGGTGGGGGGTGTCAGTACTCAGCGCTCCCCTCCTCCTCCTCCTCCTCCTCCACGTCGTTTCGCACAAACCCAACTGACAACTAAATAGATCATGGTTCCGCGCTGCAGCCGCTGACAGCGCCATTTCAAAAATGATAGTCATCTGGCCCCGTGAGAGCAGCAAGAAACGGCCCGGTGACAACGTGAAGACAGAAAAGCCCGTCGCTGCCGTTTAACCCCGCGACTGCTGGAGGAGAAGGTTCACTTTCCAAAAAGAAGCGAGATCGCCATCAGAAACCCTTCCAGCCAAAACAAATCACTGACATCCATGGAACAAAAGAGCAAAAGCCTCGCTAAAACTGACAAACTGATATTATATATGAAAGTTAATGAATACAATTAATGGCAACTATTCATTGCAACTATTGAACGATTCAAAATACATACAGTATAAACGTATTTTAATATATATTAAATAAAATCATGTCTATTAGATAAGGATTTAAAGAAACTTTGATAAGCTTCTATAGCTTTAAAATATATTAAAATGACTTTCACACTTGCAAACTCAGGTGATTGTAAGAAAAAAGTTATTTGTGATTTTTTTGGCAGATATTGCAGCTTTGATTCCATTCACAAACTTCTTCAAATCAAACTCCAGTGTACAATACATCATATTATTAAAACGAAAAATTCGATAACACTGATGCAAGAAAAGCAAATAGAACCAAAGTCAAGAATTGGTTTTGAATGATTTATCAAGAAGAAACATGCTATACAGCAACAGCAGTTATTACAACTGAAGAACTAAAAGAGGCGTCCATGTCTTAACTTATAATAGAGCAAAAAAGTTGATCAACTTAAGATAATGGAGGGTTAAGGAGAAACACACATTCCTGTGATGCCTGAAATCTGAAAAAATGATTTCACAGATCCGTTGTTCAGGCCTATTGCAGACAAACTAAAATTAGTCTGATTGATGGTTCATCATCTTCTGGTTGAATTACTCGCCGATTCTGACACGTTGGCACATCGCCCCTTGCTCTTAACTTTGTTTATTACAGAACTCTACTTGGATGCACTGGAGTCTCTGGCTGAGGTCGGCATGCACCAACTGCTGCTGGTAGGGCACGCTGACGATATATTCAGTGGTGTGCAGCGAATGCATTAAGAGCAATAAGCACCCTGAATGCCCGGCAGCGTGTTTCACACCATGGTGAGCGCTCTGCCTTCAGTTCATGCTATACCATGTGAAATACCTCCAGTGTGGTGCACATGTTGTAGGTGAGTGAGGATTGGGCCTGAAACGTCTGATTATGTCGCTTTAAAATCAGTAATGCTACCGGAGTTGGAGGGTGAGGGTAGGATTCAACAGAGAAAATGCTGTAGATCCAAACTTTCGGACCAGTCAGCAGAAAAAGGTCTCCAGGTCTTGAATGGGCACCGCCAGGCTGACAGCATTAAGATACAGGGGAGGGAATGCACAGCCCCAACAGATAGAATCAGCTGTGTGAATACTAGCCTCACGTGGCAGTCGCGGGTTAGTAAAAGCAGTAACTCGTGTTCCAGTCAGAACAAAGTCTTTCGTCAGCCCCCCAGAGGCTCAGGTTTTCTTCAGTCCTAAAGCATCCGACATAACTTTGTCTCGAGATTACATCTGAGATAGAATATACGGTGTCAAAACAAAGCACAGACTCAAAGAAGCTCGTCCAGTTTCCGCGCTCGCTACTACGATCTCCGTAAAACTTGTCTCGCTGCCCCGTCATCCGTGGCAGCTCGCAGAAAAGCTTCCTCTAAGTAGTGTATTATGAAACTCATTCAAAAAAAAAATGGCCAGGTATGTACTATGTCATATTTGTGAGACGAGGTTTATGACAGCCTCATTACCTCAGGCACTATTGCACAACAAACAGGGTCAAGGGAACAAAAAAAAAAAAAAAAAAAGGCCGGAACATAAAACTCAAGCTGTCAGGAGCACCGAGGGTGTGTCTGAAAGAGAAGCTTTAAATCTTAAAACAATATATTATAATTCATTGTAAATATTTTAAAGAGAACATTTTTAAGGGGCAGCGACAGCTGTTTATTTTATTTTTAAATTTACAGGAAAACTTATTTAGAGTATCAGCACTTTGCTTTTCTCCCACTTTTTTAATGCATCAAGTAGTTGAAAAAGAAATAATGGACGAGCATGTGAGTTTGTATTGTACGTTTCACGTTTCATAAAATGTATGTCAAAGGTCAAATAAATCACCAGTGAATGCACCTGATGCTCCTTATTCCAATATTCCCATTGTTTAATAATGTAGGAATATGAGAGTGTGATCTAACTTTAAGAAGCAGCTACTCAGTTGATAGTAAACGCCCCCCCCCCCCCCCCAAAAGAAGAATGCCTCAAGACTGACGTGTTTACAGCGACTTTCCCCTCTTTGTGAATGGGTGGGGGGGTGGGGGGCACCACCTCTACCTGCAAGCATTCAAACAAGGCCGACGGATCAACACTGGTTTCATTCTCTCCATGCCCCTCCCAGTCCCCTCCGCGAGTCTCACCAGCGACTCAGATTTCTGGAACTTTCCACAGGCAACAAAAGGAGCGCCGAGACCTTGTGAAAGGGCTCGAGCCTCGACCCGCCCCGTACGGAGTGAAACCGACCAGGTTGGGAGGTCGGTGCAGGTGAGGCGTGGGGCCTCGCAGCAGGCCGCGGCCGCACGCTGCGTTTACAGCACAAAAGTGATCGGCAAATATTGACAAGTTGGGACTCGAGCCGCGGGATAGTCATCCCTCCATTTTGGTAATATGAGAGGGAACCAAGCCCATAAACACAGAGGAAGAAATAACAGGGATTATTATGGGAGGGTCCAGCTGCAAAACATGCTCACCACTGAAAAACTACCAAGTTTGAACTAAACTCAATGACGTGTACTATCTGAACTGTAACTGCAAAAAATAAAGTAATGTATTAAGTGCAAACACACGTTTTAACCACCCAACTTGCTCTAACAATATAACATGTTTTTCAATTCCAACTTTATGTTTTCTAATCAGGGATCGCTGTGCTACTCCCAAGGCGGAATGACGCACGCATGTCGCTGATGTATCATCAGCCGCCAGCTCCCATTAGATAAAAGGTAAATAAAAAAAAAAAAAAAGGGGGATCACTCAGAAGCGTGTCCACACAGACTTGATAAATGGAGCAAATGTAAAACAGACCTGACCGACAGGTTGAGATTATGCAAGACATTACTATGACTGGAATGTCAACTGTATATCTACTGTTGGATGCTACTATGACAAGATACACGCTGATGGTGCAAAACCATAGTAAATGACGATTGTTGTGTAACAGCACAGGGACAACCGTCATTGTGCTGAGTTTTTTTTTATAGTTTGTAACTGTACTTTAGCCTATTTTGACACCAAGGCAGGAAATAGCCCTTATATTCTGGAAAATCTCTTTCAGACATGTGAGCAAAAATTCTAATCTAAAGGAGGCGTTGTAATAATAAAAGAACAAAGTGTCAGTGAAGAAACAAACAACACTAAGCAATACAAACAAGAATAATCTCATCTTTATGACACATTGACTATAAACTGTCCATAGGAGAACACGTTAAACCACATTGGTGCACTTAAACTAGTGAATGTTTAACAATCACCTAAAACTACACATCTGGTTAGTTTTAACTGTGTGGCTTCAATGTTGAAACGTTGGCTTTTCCCTCCACGGATGACATCACAGCAACGCTCTCAACCACACAAACAGAGAAGCTCACACTTCCACCTTCCTTCGACAGGAACTCACAGAAAAAGACAATTGGTTGGGTTTAAATGAAAGTTGCACGAGACGAGACTGTTCAAATGCGCATAGCTCACATCAACATGTGGAGCTAAATAAAAGCAATAATCCACAGTCTCTTGGGTTGGTAACTCTAATATGTGCAGGCTACAAGAAAAAAGGTCAATTTCATGGAGTGACCACCACAACGTTGCTGGTTATTAACAGGAAGCCGTACCCGCCGATCCAGCGCATTCCAAGTATGCACAATGTATGTGCACACGTCTGAGTATGCAAGGCCTCGCAGGAGCTGGAATGTTTTCAGCTGCCAAGTATTTTGTGTAGATTAGGGGCGGGAACGTTTACAGAAATCTCGAACCGGTTACACGAGGCCTACACGTTTGGTCTCCACTTGCGGGCAGGTGCCGCCGCGCAGGTGCATTTTCATGAGACCTAAAGAATGAGGTAATGGGGTTGGGTGAGATGGTACAACGACGCGCCTCAGGACCTCATCGATATGTCTGTGTATACACATTTGTATTCAATGTAATGCATGGTCCGTAGCGTGTTACGGGGCACAGAGTGGCCCGTGTGAACGCCATGGGGGACCTCAACAAATCAATTACCCACACCACATTATACACACTTTCTGCCATCTGCCTGGCGCAGGGAAAACCAGCTGATCTGCAGACAGGTCATGAGTGTGATTACACGTGGTCTGCACACTGTGCTGTAATACTGGAGATACTTTACAAAATAAAGACAACTCAGTTCATGGGCAACACATCTGGTGGACATTCCTGCAGTCAGAAATCCAAATGCATGCGTACTTATTATCCAAACAGTTGCTGACAGGTTTTCTGTCTATCAACTTCCGCACGCAGCCAATGACCTCGGTGACCTCTGCAAAAAAAAACTATGTGCAGGTTCTCTGCAGGCTAAAACTATAGTGTTTCTGGGTAATCCCCGCGGCCACAGAACCCGAAATCCGTTATCAGTCATAATTTTGTTGAACAGCGTCACATCGCTGCCGCCCGTGAGCTCAGTTACAACATCGGTCACAGCAGCTTTCAGGAAGAACGAACAACACATCACATTGTAACCACAGCAGGGCCTACGAACAGATCCACACACTATCCGTCTGGTAACACTTTATAACAACTATTTATTAATGGTAAATAGATAGCTGATTAAACTTTAATTAACTGTTAACAGCTGGCCTGTCTACAAACATGATTTGCATGTTTATAGTCCTCCATTATAATGCATGGTTAAATGGTTACTGGCAGTTAATCGACTAATCATTGAACAATTAGCTATTTATTAACCATTTACAGGCGATGGTCATTATAAAGTGTTAGAAACAAGCTTGTTTATGAATAAAGGAGATAAACTGGAACATGACTGTCCGTCTGCTTTTCTAAGCGCAGATGGATGGATGATGGATGAGGCGTTTGTCTGAGGCACAGGTGCAATAAACGATGAAAAAAACTGCTTTAAGGCTACAACTAGTAGAGTTGGTGCATTTTATATTTTTTATATATATATTCCACTTGTAGACATACAACATAAGCCAAATGAATTGATACAGCGCTGCGTAAAAATGTCAGAAATCCAAATGCATGCTTCCCTGAAGTCTTGTGGCATTGTGCTGCATGATAAAACTAATTATACAGAGCTATGTTACTGTGACCTGCCCAAGGCAAACCTGCGCAGTAATCGTTCTGTTTAATCAGCAGCTAGATATCACATCCCTCTCAGGGTGGATAGTTTATCTGGGCGAACAGGAAGCGCTCCCTAACACAGACTTTAAAATTATTAGTGAAACAAATTTGAGAGAATTGAGCCAAGTCTTAGATCTTCTTATATCAACTCAGCATATTTTTGTTCATTATAGATAATAAAAATAATCAACAGTTGCAGCCCAGTAATTTAAATTGATTAAAAAGTAACTTTTCACTTCTATTTAAAACCTATAGAATGCAGATGCTGCAGAACATTTCTGCAGGTACTTCTTCAGCATGCAGACTTGTGCTAAACTTAAATGATTGATTTATTCACCCTACAATAACATATGTTCACGTCGGCCTGAAGTAAACTGACAACTTCAGGATCCAAAAAGAGGGAAGGCTTGCCAGAGGCTGTCGGCATGTAGCCACAAGCTTGGTGTTCAAACAAGAAAAAAAAACACTGGAAAACACGCGGTCATAAACTGTCAGTCCCCGATGACGGTATCCCGCTCTGTCTCTAATACACGACCTGATGTTTTTAATGAGGATCCTTTAAAATTCAGACTGTCTAGGAACACAGATTGCGGTAATGGAAAAGTGAATGACTAACATTTTCCCTCTGAGCACTTTACTACAGCTGCTCTGTTCTCGCTGAGCTACAGGAGAAGACTGGTCAGCTGTGTGAGGCCTGAGCGCTGGTTTAAACACACCCTTAACTCAGCCTGAGTGAGTTGTCTTGACAAAAAAACAGCTTCAAAATAAATGACAATTCCACATTTGTCGATAAGAGTCCCTCAGACAGCCTGTTGACATTGGAGGCCGCTGAAGCGATAACAGCACGCCAACAGTTAAAGGTGTGACCAGTCGCTGGCCTCTGTACTGTTGACACTGTTATCAGATACACCTGGGCCGGTTCACCTTGAGACCCTTTTGTCCTAAACGCGCAGTTGTTATTAGCGACGGTTAATGTTTACATGTCTACACAGAGTAAGTGATCCATACGCCTCGGAATCGCGGCCATCTGGTAACAAAAGCGAGACAGAGCGCCTGCTTGTGCAAGTCTTTCAAGAAATGAGGGATTCCGCGTTACAAAAATATCACAGATAAACGGGGAGAACGTGCGACGGCTGGTCGATACAATATGAACAGCACACATTGCCACATTGAGCAAATTCATTAACAAGGTGTGGTTCAGTGAACTATATCTGACACTGTTGCATCCACTGATAGCAACAGGGCAGATAATGATCACATTATTTATCAGGAGCATTATCTTGAAGTAATATGTTAGTCCATGTATTCATATATATTTATATGCATTATGGAATATGTAGCTAACACACTGTGGCAGATATGAGATTAGAGATTATGGCCACAAATAGCCATCTGCCTATTAATTCCTTAATTCATTGATTTCTCCTCAAAGTGTCAGAAAATATCAAAAGTTTTGGTTTATTTGATTTGACAGTAAAAAAACCAACATGTTCCCTTTTGTGATCATCGATTAAAATCCATCCAAAAACATTTGAGAGGCTGCGGCCAGCAAGCTGTCAGCTTTGATGCTGGAAAAAATGACTTTGAATTGATTATTCTATTATCCAAACAGTTGCTGACAGGTTTTCTGTCTATCAACTTCCACACGCAGCCAACGACCTCGGTGACCTCTGCAAAAAAAAAACTATGTGCAGGTTCTTTGCAGGCTACAACTATAATGTTTCTAGGTAATCCCCACGGCCACAGAACCCGAAATCCGTTATCAGTCATAATTTTGTTGAACAGCGTCACATTGCTGCCGCCCGTGAGCTCAGTTACAACATCGGTCACAGCAGCTTTCAGGAAGAACGAACAACACATCACATTGTAACCACAGCAGGGCCTACGAACAGATCCACACACTATCCGTCTGGTAACACTTTATAACAACTATTTATTAATGGTAAATAGATAGCTGATTAAACTTTAATTAACTGTTAACAGCTGGCCTGTCTACAAACATGATTTGCATGTTTATAGTCCTCCATTATAATGCATGGTTAAATGGTTACTGGCAGTTAATCGACTAATCATTGAACAATTAGCTATTTATTAACCATTTACAGGCGATGGCCATTATAAAGTGTTAGAAACAAGCTTGTTTATGATTAAAGGAGATAAACTGGAACATGACAGTCCATCTGCTTTTCTAAGCGCAGATGGATGGATGATGGATGAGGCGTTTGTCTGAGGCACAGGTGCAATAAACGATGAAAAAAAACTGCTTCAAGGCTACAACTAGTAGAGTTGGTGCATTTTATATTTTGTATATATATATTCCACTTGTAGACATACAACATAAGCCAAATGAATTAATACAGCGCTGCGTAAAAATGTCAGCGCGCGCCGCCGGTTCCCCAATAAATAAAAAAAAAAGCGCACCTGAAAGTAAAGCTCATTAACTCATCAGGTCAACGTGAGTTCATTAGAATGAAAACTGCGTGTGGAAGTTACTCACTCGTGCCGTGGAAACACCGTGGAGGAGCAGAGAGGAGCAGAGGAGAGGAAGGTGATGTGGCCGAACGCGCGGATGAAGTTCACCGCTTCCTCTTCCCTTCCGCACCCAGCCCTGAGATGGAGCTACGGGGGGAAAAAGGTGGAGTCACCGACGCGAGATGGTCGCCCAATAAGGACGTAATCAGGGTGACGGTGTGGAGACGGCAGCCGTCGCCGTTTTTGTTTTGTTTTGTTTTGTTTTTCCTCCTAAATCGAACTGTAAATCGATGAATCGATGCGCGCTGAGCGGCTGTGGGAAAAAGTGATTTTAAGTTCACATGAACCTTATTCACCGTTAAACCCTGCACACACACCACGAATAAAACTCTGAATTCCAAACACTGATTCTCAGTTCAGTCCAGGAAGTGCTTTGAAATCACATAACAAAAGATTAATGTAATACACAACCCTGAGCTACCTGTTTCTGAATTTCCTGCTGTAATCATTTACACACACACATTGTCATTCTTTGGTCATTCATTGATGTGGAGCCAAAGAATGACAGCATGGTCCTCGGGGTCGATAAGGGTCAACCTGGGTGTCCAACACACCAAGGCTCGTACACACTGTGTGAACCACACCTCAGGTATGTGTCTGTTTAGTCAACGCTCTTTCAACATTTTAAGTGGAAAACAAAATGGTTCTAGTGTGGTTTGGAGAGTGTGAACTTCACCCCTCAGACGCTGGATGATTTGTACTGAGCCTGCAGCAAAGTTGTAGAACAAGGTGTGGAAACATTTCCTCCACATTGCAGGGATGCCAATGCCCTCTGACCCCCTCTTAACTTAGAATATTTCCTCAGGTCAACCTGATATCGTTGCTTCTTCTCTGGTCAAATACTTGGAAGATGCCTGATTCAACTTTATCTGTAAAATATATAAAAAAATATAAATGTCTTGTTAAAATCCATCCATCCATTGTCTATCCCGCTTATTCCCTTTCGGGGTCGCAGGGGTCTGCTGGAGCCTATCCCAGCGCGTTAAGGCGAGAGGCAGGGATACACCCCAGATGGTCGCCAGCCAATCGTGGGGCACACACACCATTCACACACCATTCACTCTCACACTCACACCTATGGGCAATTTAGAGTTTACCAATTAACCTGAGCATGTTTTTTGTATTGTGGGAGGAAACCGGAGTACCCGGTGAAAACCCACGCAGACACGGGGAGAACATGCAAACTCCACACAGAAAGGCCCCAGACCCAGGCCCAAGGCGGTCTTGAACCTGCGACCTTCTTGCTGTGAGGCAACAGTGCTACCCACCGCACCACCGTGTCGCCCTCTTGTTAAAATGAAAATGATAAATTAATAATCTATGAATGTTCTCATATTGTACCTTTCCATGTCCAGCTGAACACAATATTTCTATATTGTCAGTGCTTGTGCACACTTGTGTGAGTTGAATATCAGAACAAATGTTTTTCCTCACAAACTGTCCGGGGAAAAAATGATGTTAAAAAACGCTGGTAAAACGGTGCAAATATCGCTCTACACCGTGAAGCTCAAACATTCAATCGCATAAACAAGAAGGACGACATATTTTTCGACTATAAACGCTCAAAGTGACACAGCGTGTGTTTCTGGTGAGTAATGACCAGTAGCTGTGGCGATCAGAGGGGAAACGTCCAGCGTGTCACTTGATGTGGCTTCCTGTCGTAGGCCTGACTGCTGACACACGGGCCCATGTTTCCTGGGTATAACGTCACTGTGGGGACTCTTTTAAATATCTAAATACAGTAGAATTTATTCAGATCACACTGCACATTGTACTTTTTAATCTTTCTGTTTTTTTTTTTAGTAAAATCTGTTTTTATTGTTTGCAACCTTTTTTATACACTTTTAAACTGGGCTTATAAAGTAAGGCTGATGCTAATTACTTCTAACAAAAAGGGATGTAATTTGACTACTTCCAAGTACAGTTTGTCTACTTTCTTTACATAAAATGCATTTCAAATAGGTCATTTTTTATATAGCTGACCACTAAACAATCTCTATACACTTTATGCACCAACGCCATCATTACTTAATATTTTAAAAAATTAGATTTCTCTAGTCTTACAGTGTAATGGAATAAAAAAAAAGTCAATCCCCTTACTTTGTCATAATAACAGTCATAGTGCCCCCGAGTGGCCATTACAGGTTACTACTACTCAGAACAACTTTTTTTGTCTTATTTCTTTTTATTGAATGGTATATATACATAAATAAAACAACAAATATATGATCTACACACAAGCATTAGATATGCATACTTATATACATACATCTATACACATGCATATATCATGTCGTGTGTGTGTGTGTGTGTGTGTGTGTCTCATGAGGTGTATTTCCCAAGAACTTTAAAAGGTTTAAAAAAATTTTTTTAAATATATTTGTTATTGACTAGTTCTATATTGTAGCTGGATTAAATATTCTTTTTCAGTTACACCATTTAACATTTTATGTCAAAAAAATCCCAGAAAATTGTGATTTTTGTAAAACAAAGAGACTTTTAAATGACAAGAAACCAATATGATAAAATCATTTACATTTTGGGAGACCTGGCAATACCTCTTAAAACTGTATTTAAAAAATGTGTGACTTTTTATTTTGATAACTATGATTTGTCACTGACTCATATACACACATGCTCAGAGAAAAAAAAAGTGACTATGCTTGAAAAATCAAATACAAGAAAGAGCGATATTACTGTAGAATTTATCCTATAAGATTCACCATCTCTTCAATTTTAAAGTTGTCATTGTCTTCAGACGTAAAGGTTCAGGTTCAGTACTGATTGCTCATACCCGCTGCTCTGAGGTGTCACCTGCTGGTGTAATGTGACACGTCTTTACCAGCGCAGGTTACAGACACATGTCAAGGAAACAGTGTTGGACATCATGACTGAACCTTTGTGTCTAGGATAGAAGAAAAAAAAACATGTAATACTATAGTTAATGTGTGGACCTCCCCACCTTGGCTTTACTAATGACTTGTTGCTAATTATCTATAAATGTTGGGAACGTACGAATCAGGAAACAACTGGAACTGGGTAAGGCTAAAACGAACTCAAGGATCTATTTCTGGTTGTCTGCCCCGCCGGCTTGTGATGTGGTTACGCTAAATCAGAAACGGTCCTCTACTCACCCACTACTGTGGCATCATTCCTTTAACCCTTATGTACCTCTAATGTGAACCACACGTCTATTCTGTATTCAGAAATACTCCATTGGCCATTAATAACTGGGTGATTCATTGTTAATGAAGCCTGAAACTTGCTTTCGCTCGAAATGAGAATGAACTCTCATAATGAAATGAATCACATCCATAAAGATTCTACTCAGGTTCTTTTTCTTTTTTTTGCTGGATGTGTGTCAGTATAGAGCAGAGAAACAGACACTCTCTGCATGTCAGTGGCAACCATTCACCTTCAAGACAAAGGGAGCAGTCAGGGCAGCTATCATATGAACGTTCGACCCCCAAGGGCACCGGGAATAGGCCGTTCCACTCAAATGTGCCTTGTTTTTTTCACGATTTGAAGGCAGATCCCTGTCAGTGTTTTAAAGGGAATTTTTTGGCGAGTAGCACGTCTATTTAGGGGTGAGTTGACTTCAACGACAATATCTTAAAAAGGCCAAGAATTCAAATGATATGTTATTGAGACTTTTACAAAAAAAAGAGAAAAAAAAAAAAGAGCAGCGCTGACTGCCAAACATCCAGAAATGCTTGTGGGATCGTTCTGCTCTTTCTGTCCTATATGTGGCTTAAGAGGAGGGGTTGTTTTCTCAGGACCTTTACCAGAGGGGCCGGGCTGTGCTGGGACAAGTGGGCTGGCCGTTCTGCCTGCAGGATGAGAAGGAAGGGGGGGGAGTGGGAAAGAGGGAGGGGGGTGACTTGGAGAGGCCTTTTCCAGCCTTTCTATTCTATCAATTTATAGGCCCACCATACACACGCCCACATTCAGGCACACACACACACACACACAGACACACAGACAAAGTCAGGATGTGACATCATCCACAGGAAGAGAAGCCAAACAACTTTTTTCTCCCCTCACTGTGTTGTCTGCGCTGCGCTCGCTGAGTGAAGTTGGAGCCTCTCGGTCTGTTGGTTGCCGGCAGAGAGGGACGGGATCCGGAGGAGCCAAAGGGGGCAGAGCAGCTGGATCGGGGAGTTTTCAAAGGCCAAACGGGGTCCCACTCCTCCGAGTCCTGTCTTTGGCTTTCCCAGCACATTCCAGACCCTCCGCTGCAGGATATCAGCCAGGTACAGTGGAGACAGCTTTTTTCCATTCTGTAACCTCTTGTTTTTGATCTCCCCTCTCTGTTCCATTTGTTCATTAATTGCTCTCTTTCTTTCTTTTCCCCCCACCCTCCTATTCTGTATTGTAACGACTTGTTAGTTTACAGAGTCCAGAGCAAATTCCATTGCTATGAAAGTATGCATGCCAACCTCAGTACATGATTAGGCATGCTTCAACCTGGCTGCTGAGGCATTCAGTGAGATGTAGAACTGACCAAAAGGTCCTCCCCACATGCTGTCACCCTTTTTGTGTAAATGCATAAATATCTCCGATGAGCAGCCGTGTTCACGCCTCGTGTTTCGGGGGAGACGTGCGTTTTCCCGGAGTTAATGAAGCGCCGCGAACCGTGCGCCTTTCCCCTCAGAAGCCCTTTTGTTATGGACACATTCAGAGCTATCTCATGACCACGTATTCATGCTCCCCCAGCGGTGAGCGTTGACGCTGAGATCAGGCAGAGGGTGGAGAGCTGGTGGAAAGAAAAAAAAGGGCCACCCTCACCCATCAAACGCCGTCTGCGTTTCGCATCATCACCATTACCTCAGATTTTTTTTTTCTGACAGGAATCAGCTAAACTGTACTTTGGAGAATCACTGAGTTTTCTGCAGTGCAAAACAAAACTTTACCTTGCACACACACACACACCCCCCTGTCAGTGGGTACAATGCGAATCAATGCAGAGAGAGATACTTCTCCTAATTTAATATAAACAACCACAGGAAATGTTCAGGCCGGCAGTTTAAAACAGGACTCAAGACACAAATGCGGATATAGTATCATGTTGCAACCGCAGTCACTTGTGACTGCAGTGTCAAATCTGTGGAGGCAACATATGTTCTAATCCTCCACAGCGCTGCATGGAAACTGCCAGTGTAACACAATGAAATGCAACACATGTGATTTGTATGACAGTCTGGGAATGTGTTTCTCGAGGATTTGGGGAAAGTGTGAATCGTTACTTGACTTGAACACATTTTTCCACCGTAAACCCGCCGCGTTAAAAGTTAACAATTATGGTGACAATCAGGACTTTGGATTCCTTGGTGGCCTATGTCTAACACCTGTTAATAACCTCGATTAATGCATGAGGCCTTTAAATCAAACTTACACTTTTCCTGTCTTTAGCGCCTATTTTTTTATAAATCTTTGTTCAGTATGAGGGTCAGATGAAAGCAGCGTCGGGTTGGACATTTTACGCTCAGTGTTTCCTAAAGCCGCTTCAGAATGACTTTCATTTTCTCAGTTATCCTTAATTCTCCACTGGTCTGACTTTTACCACAACACAGTCAAACTGCTGCTATTTTTATCACTGTGTGCCACTGGAAATCTTGTGATAAGGTCATTTAGTCACGCAGAGCAGCGGAGGCAATAATTGCACATTTGGCACAGAAATACGTTCAAATCATATTATATAGCAGAGAAATAACGTACAGAATGTACTGTACTTTGGCCCGCATAAGTTTTTTAACATAATGAAATTTATTGAAAATATTTGACTTGTGAATTTCGCTATAATGGCCGTCTTTGTGGTTTTTGTGATGTGTATGGTTTGGAGCTGTAGCTTTGATGTTTAAAGCCCCCTCCCACACTTAAAAATGGGTTTTGCTTCTTGTTCCTACTGTTGGATGTTTGAGCTTCGCTGCGCAGATTAATGTACGTGCACAACTTGAAACTGGAACGCTGTTTCCACATTCATCTGTTCGAAAGTGGAAAAGTTTCTCTCTTGAAATCCAATTTGAAGGTGTCGGCCTAGGATGGTGATTTGTGACATTACAAATAGTTTGGAAAGTAAATGTACTCAAATATTGGACCCTGATAAACCCTTTTTTTATAGAAAAAAACTTATCAGACACACATTATTATTCAAAGTGTATTTTCCATACATCTAAAAACATCTCAGCTGTCATCTTGGACTAAAAGATGACCAGCAGACTGCCAGGAAACGAATAAGCTCATGACTTCTGTTGTTTTGTTTCACAGAGACGCCCCGCCATCTGAAAACAAGAGCCCCCTGCAATCTTTACATGACAGACGCTGACCCCTGCTGACCTGATTACGGAGCCGAACCCGGGCTGGTCCTCTCTCAGGAAGGTCGCGCTTTATCCAACTCCAAACTCATTATTATCCTGGAGAGCCTATTCTCCCCTTATCTGAGGGGAAACGACTGAGCCGATGGCGCTGTGTCTCGGACAAGTGTTCAGCAAAGACAAAACGTTCAGGCCCCGGAAGCGGTTTGAGCCCGGCACGCAGCGTTTTGAACTGTACAAGAAGGCCCAGGCCTCGCTCAAGTCCGGCCTGGACCTGCGGAAAGTGGTGCAGCTGCCGGAGGGCGAGAACATCAACGACTGGATCGCCGTGCACGTGGTGGATTTCTTCAACAGGATCAACCTGATCTACGGCACCATGAGCGAGTACTGCACCGAGCGCACGTGTCCCATCATGTCGGGGGGCCTGCGGTACGAGTACAGGTGGCAGGACGGCGACGACTACAAGAAGCCCACCAAGCTGCCCGCCCTCAAGTACATGAACCTGCTGATGGACTGGATAGAGTCGCTCATCAACAACGAGGACATCTTCCCCACCAGAGTAGGTGTGTGTGAGGAGTCTACAAATGAGGGTGTCAGACCATAATTGAGTGTGTAACCTACTACATGATTGAGCTGCCGCCCGCGCCGCATCAGCGCCGTTCTACTTCATTAAGATCTCAAATGGGACAATGAAAGTTCAAGCGGGGGTTAATTAAACAATAGGGTTGGCATTTAGATGAGATTGAATGGGTGACTAAGGTGTTGTTTTTATCTCGGCATCAGATGTGACAATCGGCATTCAGTGGAGGTGAGAGCTTCATGCATAATGGAGGAGTGAGCTTGTGGGCGGCCTGTGGCTCAGTGGTTAGCACTGGCACCAGAATGGTTGTGTTTGAATCCAACAGGGGCCTCTCTGAGTGGACTTTGCATGACTTTCTTCTGGGGGGTCTGGTCCTCCTGCAGTCTGTAGACATGCAAAGGGTGAAATGAAAAATCTCAGTTATATATATATATATATATATATATATATATATACATACATATATATATACACATATATACATATATATATGTATGTGTGTGTGCGTGTGTATATGTTTGTGTGTGTGCATGAGAGTTTTTTTTTAGTGTGGTCTGTTGCTTGATGTGTGCACAATCCTCCATGGCCCTGAGAAGGTATACAAGAATACAGAAAATGGATTATACAAAATTAGCATTTTTTCCAGTCTGGTGTCCAAATTTAGCATCGACACATGTTTTTTCTCGCTGTAATCACTCATGTTCACGTTGACCATTGCAAGAGCTTCTCCAAATGCACGGATAATGTGTGTGATGTAGGATAAAATCCACAGCCCTGGTTATAACCAAAAAATGTGAATGCGTTTTTGCATAGAAGGAAGCTTTTGGAATTTGACCATTACCATAAAAAGCCCTTTATGATGGGATCCTCTAATGGACAGTGTGAACAAGGGAATTGGTACAACAAAAAAAAAACATGTCAATGTTTAACAGGCCAGATGAATAATTGTTTTAAGATGAAAACCTGACCTTTAATAAATTTGACAAAATGTGCTCTACTGCACCTAAATATATAAAAAAATATATCATTTCAGCCACCAGGGCTCTGACGGTTCTTCAACACAAAGCATAAAGTGCCCTTTTATGATCGAGTGAGGCCTTGAAACATTGTCTTTATGTATTTTTAATAAAGGTGCAATGCAGTATTGCATTACACCTTAGGCGTGTTTCATTCATGCCCACGTCCATCAAAGCTGCACCTACTACAATACACAAATTGATGCTTTAGAGAAAGTATGGCATTACCTACAGATTATTGCATCTGTTAAATAATGGGTTTAAATTATAGAAAATTGTTACATTTTTGACTTGTATCTGCTCAAATGTTTCCCCGACAGAACTCACCCATGACATCTTTTTCTCCCATTATTCACCGCAGGTGTTCCTTTCCCCAAGAACTTCCAGCAGGTGTGCAAAAAGATCCTGAGCCGCCTCTTCAGGGTGTTTGTGCATGTTTACATCCATCACTTCGACAGCGTCTGCAGTATGGGCGCCGAGGCCCACATCAATACCTGCTACAAGCACTACTACTTCTTCATCTCGGAGTTCAACCTCATTGATCACTCTGAACTGGAGCCCCTGGTGAGATGCGTGAGGGTGAAGACTTAGGCCGGTGAAACCATCCGGATCATGTGAACTGAGTTCATGTGATCAGGATGGTTTTAGGTAAAGGCAGGGAGCAGGAAAAGGATTCAGTGGATGTTGTGCATTCAAATTCTTGTCAGTATAATTCTAGTAACCATCGGTCCTAAATATCAGCCAACCTGCCATGTTGTGCAGCATGTTCACTGAGGTTGTTTCATCTTTGTGTTCTGCTGGTGCAAAGGAAAATACTTTTTTTTTTATTTTTGCATCCACTGAAGCCGCACAGACTACATGATCACTGACGCTGTGGGCAGACAACACATGAACTCTTTTCCCTAAGATAATAATCATTTTCCATTTGACTCTGGGAAAGGAATCAACAATTCGCTTTCCTCCCCCAATTTTCCGTCATGAAAAGAATCCGTTAACTGCTTTGTAGAAATAGGTCAGGTTCAGGCAACAGCCAGTTACAGACTCTGTGCAGTCATCTACCGACACTGAGTTTGTGTAGTAGCTGCTCATTTCCCACAAAGGGATGTACACTGCATATGAGCAGATGGAGAATAGTCCTCCGAGCACCAATAAAGGGCTTCAGTTATCATCGTTCTAAAGCCTGGCTGCGTAATTCCCCTTGCAAACCAAAAGAGGGATGCAACATTTATGTTAATACACTGCAGGAAAGATTAATAATCCAAACGTACCCTGTTTTATTATCCTACCCTTAGCACTCAAGGCAATAATCTTTCTTGTTAGAACAACGGCTTTGTTTGGCAAGTTTAGATAGTGTACACTTGATTATTCATCACAGTAAAAATTCATTCACCCTGACAAAATATAAATGTGATCTGTTAAACATGTCCTTTGTTTTCTCCCCCGACAGAAAGAGATGACCGAGAAGATATGCAATTAATTAAGAAAAAAAGACGAAGGAGTCAACGTTCTCTCTGAGCCCTGTGAGAAATCTGCAGCTTCAAAACACTCCAGACAACGAACTATTTAACACAAACTCGTGTGAGATGTTTCCTGAGCGTAACAGGGAGGGTCCACTAAGTTACCACACTTTTCATATTGGTGGTAGCTCTGCTGTCCCTTCATGGAGGTTTTTTTTTTTTTTTTAATTAGCCTACAATAAATATGGAGCTGTGATGCCTTCATTATATGACTTTGTGTTGGAGTTATAACTCTACATCTTTCCTGTATGCTTTGTCTCTCCTCCTGTGCATGTTTGTTCACGTTTGACCTTTTATACATGATTTTATAAACTGTGTCGTCTTGTTTTGATGAATGAAAGTTTGTATTTTTACTTCATGTCCATGTTTTTACAGTTTGAACATAAAAATCTGCCAAAAAACGAACAAAGGTGTTACATGTGTCTTTGTTTAACACACTTCTTTAGACAAAATATGCATACAAACACTGATCTGATTTTTATTTTATTATTATTGAAGTAAATAGTGCTCCAGTACCAGTTCAAATAAAGGCTGACATAACCAAAAGAGAAACAGTGATGACAGACTGCAGGAATGTGCTGTGAGATGCAGTAGTGTAATTTACCAAAGTAATATTCCTTGCAGCAGGCTACTTTTGGGAGGGTCTGTACTTCCACTTCTCCTCAACTTCTTTTCCCCTAAACATTTAGTTATTTATTACAAATAAAATCTATACTTGGGGACACAGGACTGCAATCAACCTGATAAAGTTGCAACATCAAAATCAACTTATTGGCAAATTCTCTTTCAACATTCAGTTTACACAAGTGTGATGTGGAAACCTGAATCCAAACACTGAGAAATAAAATTACTCATTAGTTAAATTACATTTATTACTTTTTTTACTAACAGCCTTAACTTGTACTTCAACATTCAATAACTATATACATTTAATAACAGAAAATTACTTTTGATAGTTAAAAAAATAAATATTTATAATATATTCCCATAAGTGAAAATTCTTCTGATTAGTTTAACTAATTACTTACTTCTTTAGACTAGTGTTAGTGTTACTTCTTTAGACGTGTACTTCCTTAAGTGAAAACCTGGCAGACCAATAGAATATATAAATAAAGAACTTCATCATGCATCAAAAATCCCCACTACGTGGAGAGAGGCGTGCCGGGGCATCGAGCCACTGACGTAGCATCGGCTACTTGTTCTCCACCAATGGAAGAGGGAGGAATGCATAAAGGGGCGTGGCGAGCGTCTGTTTATGTGTTTTCCCGCCCTCAGCGTCACTGACTCGTCTGGCTGATGAGGATGGACTCCAGCTAGCAATGGAGGCTCGCATCAGCTGTCACAGGCTTTGACCAAAGGGGATTTCGGCCGGTTTGGACACAGGAGTTCAGGTTAGAGGCTTTTTTGTATTTGCATGAGTTGCTTTAACGGCACCCGATTGTCCTATTACTGTTAAATTCGATAATAGGCTTGCGGATAGACATTAATCGGAAGGGGAATCTAGCTAGGGCTTTGTGCTAGCGTTAGCTTAGCTGGAGGTAACTAGAATAACATAACATAACATAATATAACATGGTTGGTTTGTTTTTTCTAGTCTTTGACATTGTGGGATAAGTAAACTTCAGTTGAACTTAATAATTGCCTACGATTAAACTAGGTTACCTTTGAGTTGGCATATTTAGTGTATATAACGTAGCCACACAAAATCTCCATAGAAACTGTGTGTGTGTGTGTGTGTGTGTGTGTGTGTGTGTGTGTGTGTGTGTGTGTGTGTGTGTGTGTGTGTGTGTGAGAGAGTGAGTGACACTCTTTCCTAACATTCTGATATGATTTGTTAACAAACTTGTTTGTTATTGTGTAATTTGTGTATATATATATATATATATATATATATATATATATATATATATACACACACACAAACTTCTCTGTAGATGCAGTTCATTCCAGACTAGCTCCATCATGTCTGTGCTCATATGTGGTGCTCTCAGTTGGCAGGTATGGTGAGGCACAGCGTGATGACGGAGCTACATGCCTTCCAGCATTCGCTCCAGGTAAGATCTAAAATGGTTACGCTGCTGATTTTCAATACCTCTAAACTTCCTGAAGCGTGTTTGTATTGGATACAATCGAGCTGCCAGAAATGAGTCCACTAGACTTTCGTGGGTACGTCCCATCCTGCACTGAAACACACACACACACACACACACACACACACACTAACACACGTTTCGTCACTCACTCTGTGAGTCATACACTCTGTGTGACCAGTTGTGTAAATGCTTCTGGTAATATCCAGTGTGAGATAAGACCTGTCGTGGTGTTTCCTCTTTCCGAGCAACAGCCACTCTTCTGGGAGGTTGCCAGAGTGGAAGATTAGCAGTGAAAGTAATGATCAAATCCATCTGTGTTGGCAGGCTGGGGAGGGTTTAGAAAATTAATGGAATACTTATCTAGTTAACGCTGTAAACAATATGGAGAATGTTGTGCTCCTTCTCGTACATTCTCCACTGTACCACCTGATCCCTGTCTCTCGTAATTTCCCCCCCTCTTTTCCCCATGTGGCCTCCTCCTGTCTGTTACAGGGTAACTCCCTGGCTGTGGGCCAAGTAGGGCAGAGAGTTCAGGAGAATGGGATTACTTTGGAGGAAAGACAGCACCTCTCCTCTGAAGTCCCAGCAGGTACAGCAACTCTATTCATCAGAGCAGTCAAACAGGAGTTGAGCAAAATCTGTTTTATCTCATTTGCATGTGTTTCACTTATTCTTTGTTGATGCAGAAATTGAGAAAAGCCAGCCAGTGAACATCCCAGATGCGGCTAAAAGAAAGAAAAAGAAAAGAACTAAAGCGACGGACAGCTCTACAGGCACTTTTGATGGTAATTAATCTGGTATTATTGTTAGATTTACTGTGTAGTAGAGGTCTTGTGAAGATTTTTGCTTGAACCCAAAAAAGACACAGAAATTTACCAACTTGATCAGAACTGTCAGATCCAAACCTGGCAGAGAGACAACATACTCACCAACTTCATTGCTGATTGCTATTAAAAGGTTTTTGTAATTATTGTAGTTATTGTTTTTCAGCTGTGCTAATATAATTGCCCAAGGGTTTTCTAATCATCCATTAGCTTCTAATGCAATTGGCAAACACAATGTACCATTAAAACACTGGATTGATGCTGCTGGAAATGGTCCTCTACAACTATGTAGATATTGCATTAAAAAATACATTTGCATCTAGAATAGACGTGTATTTCTGATTAGAATATTATTGTATTAGTTCAATTTTTTTTTCCCATTTTCTTCAGACCTTTACAAGCTGACAGACGAGGTGCTGGGTCAGGGGGCTTATGCTAAAGTTCAAGGATGCATAAGCTTGCAGAATGGACAGGAGTTTGCTGTGAAGGTAAGTAAGGATGTTTCGTAGGCAACACACACAACAAAAGTTTACATGGACATTTTCAGCTCAGAGCATGCTGGTTCATTGAGCATCCACATACTGATGCAACCAAACAGGATTGAATTATATAAAATATAAATGAAAGCAAAGTTTATGTTTATTTTGGGGACCAGTAGCTAATTCTCTTGGTTTGCATAGATCATAGAGAAGAGTGCAGGACACAGCCGCAGCCGAGTCTTCCGAGAAGTGGAGACTCTCTACCAGTGCCAAGGAAGCAAGTGAGTGCATTCATTTAAAGACATGAAGCAACTCAATTATAGACCAACATATGATGAAAATCTGATTCTAATCAGTGGGAAATCTGTTGAACTAGGAATATTCTGGAATTGATCCAATTCTTTGAAGACAACTCCTGCTTTTATCTGGTCTTTGAAAAGTTGCGTGGAGGTAAGTTGAAATTGAATAATTTAAATATAGATCTACACTTGTGTAGCTCTTTCCGCTAATTCTTTAAGGACACACGCTTACTGCAACATATGCCTGTCTTTGCTTCCCTCAGGCTCCATTCTTACTCACATCCAAAATCGAAAGCACTTTGATGAGCTGGAGGCCAGCAAGGTGGTCAGGGACATTGCTCTGGCGCTTGACTTCTTACACACAAAAGGTAGGTCAGCATCCAATCAGCTAACTACTCCAGTCCAATGAGAGTCTAATTAGGTTCAAAAGAGGGGAAAAAAAAAAGATTTGTTTGTCATGGTAACAGTGTGCTTTATTACAGGCATTGCCCACAGAGACCTCAAGCTGGAGAACATCCTTTGTGAATACACTGATCGAGTAAGTAATTTTTAAGGGAAAGAAAATTTTCAGAGCAACATTACTTATTTCTAGAGGGATATCCGTAAAAAATGTTTTTCATCCATTTCTCTTCTCAGGTGTCACCAGTAAAGATCTGTGACTTTGACCTGGGAAGTGGGGTGAAACTCAGCAGTGCCTGTACGCCCATAACGACTCCAGAACTCACCACACCGGTAACTTCATAGCTAAACAGCACACGCACAATATCAGAAACCAAATCAATCTGCTGGATAACTTTGCTTGACTCCTCTTAAGAGTTTTTATTTTTTTTCCCCATTATACAGTGTGGCTCAGCAGAGTACATGGCTCCAGAAGTAGTGGAACTGTTCACTGACGAGGCCTCCTTCTACGACAAGCGCTGTGACCTCTGGAGCCTCGGGGTCATCCTCTACATCCTGTTGAGCGGCAGCCCCCCGTTCACGGGCCACTGCGGCACCGACTGTGGCTGGGACCGGGGAGAGACCTGCAGAACGTGCCAGGTACGTCCACGCCTTGCTGTGTGCCTCAGTGGCCCCGTCTCACGTGACCCCACGTCCACTTCCCCCTGTTTCATCCTGAAATGGTTTCTCTCTCTCTCTCTCACGTCAGTCATTCGGTTGCTGCTTTTGCCAGGGAAGCAATAACATGAAGGTGTTTCCTGTTCTCCAACCGCTGTAATGAGGAACTGTCTTTGAGTTGACACTAATATTAGATCTAGCTGATTGACGTTTGTCCTACAAAAGATTGTTATGTATCGGTTAGTTATTAACAAGGTGGTAGTTTAGTTATACATTGTTTTGTAAGTACACTACTAATGCTTTGAATGATTTTTGTTTGAAAGAATCATTTTATCTGGATGGCTGCTCGAAACAGGCTGCTATTCACCTATGTAGATATTGCATTAAAAAAGACATTTGCAGCTAGAATAGTTATTTACCACATTAATAATGTATTAAGTGTATTTCTGATTAGTTAAGTTGATTAAAAACTGCTTTTCTTTTATTTCCAAGTGACCCCAAACTTTTGAACAGTACTGTATAGATCTTGAAGTCCTGGACATGATTAATTTTCTTGTGCCACAACTCATGACTGCTGTATGCTTAATTTCACCCACAGTCACACTAATCCAATCGTGCGAGTGGAGATTGTTGAAGCTGGTTGTTAAAATAGCATGATATGTTGTCTTTCCAGAGTCACCTGTTTGAGAGCATCCAGCAGGGCAAGTATGAGTTTCCAGACAAGGACTGGGCTCACATCACAGACGGGGCTAAGGACCTGATAGCGAAGCTGCTGGTTCAGGACGCCACTCTGCGCCTCAGCGCTGCTCAGGTCCTCAAGCACCCATGGGTGCAGGGGGTAGGTATCGTTGCATCTGATTTATACTTGTCACCTTTAATCTTTTAATCTTGCGTGACATACAGGAAGATTTTTGAGTTGTTTAGTGTCCGTATCTAAGAGAGCAATTATTTCTTTAATGTAAAGGTGTAAATATTAAAGTTTTTTTATTTCCACAGAATGCTCCAGAGCGAGGTCTTCCAACTCCTCATGCTCTACAGAGGTATGAAAGCGTTTATGAACAGATTTAAACAAAGCGGGTTTATTATTTTGTGTCATGTAGATTATTTCAGACGGTTATAAACAATCCACTGTCTCTCAAATCGTCTCGTGCCTCCTCTCTTATTTCAGGAACAGCAGCACCAAAGACCTGAGCCAGTTTGCAGCAGAAGCCATCGCCTTTAACCGGCAGCTCTCCCAGCACGACGAGCAGCACGACGACAGCGGCGCCGTCGTGTTCTCGATGAGGCTTTCTCCTCCTTCCAACTCCAGGCTGGCTCGCAGGCGGGCGCAGTCCAACGCTCTGCGCGCCAGGGACTTCGCGCCCGCTTTCAGCGACTTCACAGCCTGTGACCAGCAATGAAGTCCCCCTCGTCCTGTTTTTTTCTTTTCTAGCCTCTGCCTGCTCCCATGTGCGTGTGCGCACTTATTTTTTATTTTTTTTTGGTTTTCACAGGGAGCATCACAAGATCACCCCCGCAGAGTCAGGAGTGACTAACTGTTCCTGGTGGTAAAGCTGTTTCCCATGGCCAGTAATCTTATCACCTAGACACAGTTTGAGCACCAGTGGAACAGTTAATCCTCGCCTGACGTCTCCCTGTGCAAAACACAGTTGAAGCTCCTGAGATTTGTCCAGGAACAAATGTTTTAAGGGGGAAAAAAAAGGACTGTATCATTTTTCAGACGAGCTTTTGTTTTTTTCCCCACATCTTAATTTCACATTGATTTTATTGTTGATAGCGACCACACTGAGACAGAAGCCGCTCTTTATAGCAGATGTTTATTCAAAATACCTGCTCATTACATACAGTATCAACAAAGCATCACATGAGTTCAGCAAAGTTGTTGCTGTTCTATTGTTATCTTATTTTAAAGATCTTATTTTTCCTGTTGTCTGACTTTGAAATTGGTTAATATTTTATTTAAATGTTGTTTCTTTATTATCACTGGAGAAAAGATCTTAATTGCTTTTTTTTTTTTAAATTAAGTGTGTAAATGAAGGTGATTTGACGTGTCTGTGGAGGTATGTAGTGTAAACGATGGACCTTGCTTTAGAAAAAATGGTCGATCCCGCTAATTTTTTTTTTTTTCTCCTTAAGTCACTCTTGTCTTGGCTGCAGTTGATGTTTTAGAAGAACACTCCGTGTTCAAGTATTTTTTTCTTAAATATTTATTTTCATTTCTAGCTTTCTCTTCCAACACCATGCTACCTGTAGCACTTGATGTACATTAGGATAGGTCACTTGCTTATTTTAACTGGGAAAAAGAGGGAATATAAATGATCAGTTTGGTTCCATAAATGTGAATTTGGCACGGATAGATATATTGATCTTTCAAGAAGTTTTAACAGTTTTATCCTCTTCAGTCCAACATTACCTCACGCTCTTTTTGCACATTTTGTACTGTAAGATATCCTCTGTTTCTCATGGATTTAATGCCTCCAGAGTGTTTTCAGTTTAAATGAGTGAGTTGAAATGTTACTTCCAGGTGCATGTGTCTAACTCTTGAGACTTAAAGGATATTTGTGAATAGTTGATGTTACAGATGATAGTTAAAGAGGGTTCTATAAAGTGTTGAAAGGTTTTATTTTTCTACTGGTATTTGTATTTTGTTTGGTTGGTGCTAAATGATTTTCTTTGGTTTTGACTGAGAAAAGACTGATAGGACGACTATAACATCTGCTGTTAAGTTGCTGATATTTCATATATTATAATCATTTTAATTCATTCAAGACCCAGTCTGCTTAAATGGGGTCACTGATGGCCATCCTATCATTTCTCCCAACCCTGGTAACTTTGTGCGTTGCCCACCGAGCGACACGTCCCCCTGGTTTCACACTGTTGCCATGGGCACCCCGTCCCTATAGCAACTAAGGGCCTTCATAGGCTGATAGGAAGACATCCGCTCAGAGCAAATACACACACATTAGGAAACGACCGCTTGCTATGGTAAAGCCCTCTCGCTCATTTATGAATCATAAATGCACTTGTTTGCTTTCACCCATTAGCTGTTATGGCGTCAACTGAGAGCCAGTAATTGCTATGTGATTATGGAGTCCCATTGGAAATTTTGTCAAAGGGGTCCTATGCAGAAAGCTCTCAAGGCAGAGCATATTTTCACTAGTATGCTGTGTTAATAAAAAAAAAAATCCTCATCACATCTTCTCTTGTCTAATCATTTTTTGATGATTTTTCTTAAGATCAAAGCAGATAATGACTTCTCAGAGCGACACGCGCTGATTGGCTCCTCTCTCTCTCTCTCACACACACACACACACACACACATATTCTATGTAACAGCTTTACGGGGTCTGATTTGATTGGCCCGTTCGTTTAATACCGGGGGGGGGCTCCGCGGCGCCCCCTTGTGGCGGCGTCCTCCACTTCCCCCACCGACCTGTGGCGAGCAGGCGGCGGCGCGGCTCCACTCTCCGGTGTCCTCCGCTGCCGGTAGACACGCAGCAGCCGCGGCGTCACATGACGGACGGACGGCGGGAGGCGCGAGAAGCGACGAGACCATGCGTCTGCCACGATGTAAGTGACGGCGAGGGGCGCGTGTTCGCGACGCTGTGGACACCTGCGTCCAGCGGCGTGACCAGTGTGGGATTGATTATGTTTTTATTATTAATATTTCACGTGTGTGATCGAAGAGTCGCTTTGATTTGCAAACCAATCAGATCGTTATCTAAAAAAAACACGCTGTGCGACACTATTTTTTTTTTTTATTTTAATTAACTATAACATTAATTTTTTTGATCAGATCCTTTCTCTGATTCTCTCCAGCCACCTCTCCATCATCATCATCATCATCATCATCTCTGAGGGGATGAGTCCAGTGATCGGTCATCCATCTGATCTCCAGCTTTCCCTGGGTCTAGACATGGTGTTACCTGAGAAAACCTCCAGACCACCTGGCCCCAAGAAGCTCCCCAAGCAGCAGCAGCCGCCGCCCCCACCCCAGGGGCCCCCCCTGCGGCACCAGAGCCTGCCCTCGCCGGCCCTGTGCTGCGCCTGCGGCCTGTGCGTCATGCTGGCCGGCATCAACATCACCCTGGTGGGCGCCTTCGCCTTCGGCACCTTCATCCCGACGGGCAACCCGCCCATCGTCATCGGGCCCCTCCTGCTGCTGGTGGCCCTGGCTTTCTTCGCGGCGTGCTGCGTGGTCAGCAGGAGGCCGCCGGCCCGCATGGCCCGCAAGGCCAAGGCGGGCGAGAAGTGGGGGCTGATGCGGGCGGGCTCCGCGGCGTTCGAGATGGAGACGAGCGAGCACACGCTGCAGGACACCACGGCCGTGCAGCTCAGCCCCACCGACTCCCTGAGCTCCGGCTCCGGTTCGGGCTCCGGGGGCAGCGACCCGGCTCCTGATGCCTGCCAGGAAGGAGCCGGCGAGCCGGTGCCAGAAGCGCTGGTGGTGGCGGGGGGAGGAGAAGAAGACCCCCGCACAGACGCCGCCTGATCAGGACACTTCCTCCACACACACACACACACACACACACACACACACTGTCAGGACAGGATGGAAACATCTGATGTGGATCGTTACGAGTGGACAGAAGTGTCTGACATGTGTCCCACAAAACCTCTCTGATCCTGTTTAGTGTCTTACAGTGAGAATGTGTGTTTTCTCCTTCTGAGAATGAATGTATATATATTGCCATGCCAGAACAAGGAGATGAGTCCTTTAATCCAAGTGCCTGTTTGTCTATGTCTTGTTGTATGAAACATCCAGTTAGAGCAGATTATCCTGCATTTGTGTCCTATAGTGTATGGATCGCCTGTGGTTAGTGCTTGTCACCTTATACGTGGGGAAAGAAGACAAGTGAGTCCACGCCAAGCTGCTCTGAGTCATGAAAGCTGTTCCCTGAGTAAGCCTGCTAAATCTCAGCCACTCTCTTCTTTACTCACTTTGACAGAACGCTTTCCTTTTTTTTCTTCTTCTTGCTTGAGCTATGGTAAGCTGGATATTTAAGAACAAAGTTATATGTTTCACCTTTTAATGAATTTCTTTGTATATTGTAGTTGCCATGATTGTTTATAGTTGCTGCAGATACTAGCACGCTGTACGTTTTATAAATAAAGCTGCAATTGTACATGATTTTATCATATATGGTGTGTTTCTGTTTAAAAGCTTCACTAAGTTGGATAAAACTAACAATGGAGAAGGGGGAAGCACGATGAACACATGCACGTGTTAGAAAGGTGCACGCACAGGTCGTGGGGATAATTCTGTTATCTGAGAACAGACAGTGGCCGGCAATGCAAACAACTCCTTCATAACACGTAGCCTATCGCTTGGCATCTGACCCAACAGCTGCTGGCAGAGGCGAGAGTCCTGTTTACTCTGCCATCCACAAACACACCCACATGCACGTGCACACGCGCCGCAATCCCTGCACACAACTCAACCCACTGGATGAGACCAGAGCGGCCGCGTGCTGTCACTCCAGTCCCTCGGCGTGTCGATCGGGCCCCGCTGAATGAGTGGCTGCAGGCAGCGTGGGTGTCCCTAGTTATCCAGCGAGTCAGGAACACGGCCGCTAGTGTTTCTATTAAGAGAATGACATGTCTTTGCAACCTGAACTCATTCGACTGAACCGCGGAGATGAGGTCACGTTGCCCCCCTGAAGAGTGTCACGCCGGAGTTAATTCAGCACACAGCAACTCCTCGGGATAATGGAACAGCAGTTTTTCCTGCTCTGACAATATTCTATTCAAGTCTCCTGCTTGTTGTTTTTGATGATCTACCAGAACATTCGCATCAAGTCTTTCGGTCATGATTGATATGAAAGTGGTAATGTTTCATGGTGATCCTAGTTGAATCCTGCAATAATGACATTTTCGCAGAATTTTCCTTTCTTCCTATTTATTATCTGCCTCATTCTCGATTATCGTCAGTTGTCATAGCTTAAGGTCATTTTGGTGTTCCAGTTCTTTTTGATTGTCATCATTTCAGGAGAAAGATTCACATCTTTCGGTGTGGACAAATTGACAGCAGTGTTCTTTTTAAAAACATCCTCCTCATATTGTAAAATATAGAGTGCAGCAATTTTAAAGTGACCCCTCCCCACCTCTCCTCTTAAGAGCTGCAACCCAGCTTCTGTTGTAAGTGGCATCTATCTATAAAAGCAAGGTATGTGCTGTGTGTCTGTGCCTCGTGTTTCTCTCTGCATGTTCAGGTCAAACTCAGTTTTTACATATAACTTGTGCATGACGTGGTATTAATATCAGTGTCAATAGAATTTGAAAATCAATATGCAGATTGGGATCCACACTTGCAACATAAATTGTAGCCTTTTTCTGACAAAAACTCTACATGCATCTCTCCTTATCTTAATGTATGTCCATGTCCTACCCAACCAACACCTGTTTTAGTGTTTTACTAGTGGCTCCTGCTGGTCAACAGAGTTGAATGAGCAGTTGCCAAAATTCTAATATGTTTCAGGTTATAGACTGACTCTAAATAATGATGATGGAATAAAGGCACATACACTCAGATTGTCTTAGAACTATTTTTTACAGAAACGCACACTTCCTTTGGGTACTGCACTCCATCATGTAAAATGAAAAAAAAAATGAATTCACTTTTTTTGCATCAACTTTTCAAGCCTACTGCCATCAGTTGTAGTTTGGAGGTTAAATAATGTGGTATGTGAATGTCTGTATTTGCTTCACATTCAGTATAGTAACTGATATCAGCGGAAACAATGGTAATATGTCAAAAAGATTCACTTTTCAACCAATTTTCCACCACCAACACCAAATTCAAAAGCTTTCCCACCTTGGACATTTACACAGTTAGTACTTGTACTGGTTGTAATTACTTTGATTTGAAAGTGCTTCAGGGGTTCATCGACTGTAAGTTTGTGTATATATATTTTTATTTTATATAAGGATTCTGTTGCTTGGGTATGGATCACTATTTATACCTGGATAACCATACATAAAAAAGGACCCTTTAACAAATCCTGGTGACAGTCATAAGTCCAGGTCTGTGTTTTAGACTCTTCGCTTTGAGCCCTGCTAACAAATAACAGGTTTTCTGGCAGCCGCTCACACCAGAAGGCACGAACACGATCCACAGGGTTATGTCACTGTGTATCACCAGATTGAGTCTTAATAATGTTAGCCAGCGTCTAAGCATGGTGGTGACATTTATTCCCTGATAGATTATTTGAATTCATTTTACTAAACTGTGCCAAAGTAACAAAAACCTGTTGCTCAGAGGGATGGCCGTGAAGATCCAACTGTACGATCAGACAAAGGAGCTTTGAGTGTTGAGTGTGTGCACAGCAGATATATCAATCATGCTTCTGAGTAATCTCTGATGTCTCCCTGCGTCTATTTTATTGTTCTGGAGCCACCGACACCGTACGCATTGTTGCTCTTCAGACTGATCGCTGCATGATACTTTAGATATCACTGTCAACCAAACTCATCTTGTGTAATTGATAAATACGTGAAATAGATGTAATTTGCAAGACAATCTTCATCTCATTCCACCCCACTCATTAAAGTAATCATTTGTGAATGTAATAATGTTGAAGGCTCCTAATCACATGAGTGTGAGGGAGCTGAATAACTCATAAATGGCAGAGGCTATTACTTCTGTGCAAATAGCTCCCATTAGAGGAGGAACGTGCTCGGCCGCCACACACGCTACTGCTCAGTGACTGAGGGGAAGCTGCTTTTTTTTTCTTTCAATCAAAGGGAAAATTATCCTGAAAAACAATATACTTCAGTTTATAAAGATGAAGCTGCAGCCAGTCATATGATTCCACCTTGTGGAGAATTACAGGTTTTATTATTTCTCATGAGGAATAAGACGAACCCTTTAAACTAAAGACAATGGCAATTCTGCATCATTTAACTGTTAAAAAACGTAAATGTGAATAAGTCTGATCAATTTGCTATGCTGTCTTTAACACATCTTCAACACACCACAAAAGAGTGGCCTTAACACAGTCTACTTATGTCACTTCTTGCCTCCTCTTCATCATCCTATCCTCCTCTTCATCACCTGTCTCCTCCTCTTCATCACCTGTCTCCTCAGTCGACAAGTACTTTACAGTCGACAGAAACCATTCAGAGGTTAACTTGCTCTTTAAGGACATTTATGTTTCTACCTCTTCTACTTGATTAAATTATCGAGCTATTTTCAATATTAATTAAAAAAAATCTAGTTTAGTTTTCCACTTCCAGGTTTTTCAGCAGTGCAGAGCATTTCACCTTTCAGCTTTCAGCAGCAAAATTGATTGCAGATTTCTGCATGTTCAGCAAAGCTTTGCGATTTGTTTACACCTTTCACACACATTTTTCTCAGGAAATATCATTTTCTAATTTTGATTCTAGTGGTATTACATCTATGTCATTCTTATATGTTGCGTAAATAAAATAAAATAAAAAAAAAAACTAAAATGTTTTTTATTCCCTGCAGATTTGACACATTTGACTGTCTCCAGTACTGGGTTTGGACACTAGAGCGCAGTATCTCCCTTCTCACAGTGTTGGTGGGGGCCACAGCCAGGTGAGGCTGGTGAGCGGATCCATCAGGTTTGTTTCAGCTTATTTAGTCAATAGTCTTGAAATGATATTGAATACTAATGCAATTAAAACTAGAGGGTACCTGTATCTTTAACATAATGGCCCTGCAGAAATTCCTGCTTTTTATGAAGGTTAACTGGTTGCTAAAACTTTGTGAAGTGTGAACTTAAGGGTCATTTTGAATGTGGTTAGTGGTAACCTAGTTTTAAGGCACTTAATTGCATTATATTGAAGAGTATCTTTTTAATATATTAAAAAAGAATTGCATATAAAATATTACGGCCATCCAGTATTATAACAGGACTTTAGGCATTCACCTGCCTGGCAACCAAGCGTAAGAGACTGCAAAAGCTTGATTCATATATAATAGGTCTTTAAAATAAATAAATAAATTAGGTACTATAGAGTTAAATATTTAAAATACAGTAATAGTCAATTGGTCAACAGATAAAGAAGTTAACTGGATGTTTGTGTCACTGTAAGAACTTTGTACGGCGTTAATTGAAGTTATACTGATTTCCTTTTTATATTTGTTTGGATTAGATGTCTACTTTCATTCTCTATTCGTGGGCCCTCAACGCACAAACTGCCCCGCTCCACTGCACGGCCCCCGGGCTCCCGCCCGCGGCTCGCCTCGTTCCAGGGAGCGATGCGGTGATCCTCCCGCGGCCCTGAGCCACAGCCAAGTCGTCTCTAAAAAACGTCGCCCGGAAAATACATTTCCCACAGGTAATACACTCCGCTCCCCGATAGCCACGAGATAGAACAATAGCAAGGTTACGGTGTCTTTGACCCCCCTCTGTGAACATAATCATCACCAGGTGACTGACCCGATGCATTTCATATACATCCTATACGCCGGCTGCGCATGGCGGGCTCCTGCATCTCCTATGAGCCATTTGTCTTTCCATCCCACCCCTGTTGTTGGCAAAAAAAGAAAAAAAACAGGCGTTTAATGTCCCAACTCCTGAAATGAAGTGCCATTAATTTTATCTTTCTTTTCCGTTTGCAGAGAGCCCCTCGACACAGCAGCCGGCTCCATCTAATTCCTAATGACTGTTGTGAGTGCTGACTTGGCTATTGTAAAACAAATGATATCTCTGTCCTGTTGGAATAATCCTAATCTATTTCAATGGAAGGGGCTGTATTAAAATGACAAAAGGAGGGGGGGGGGAGTATTTCCATCTCATGATAAATGTGCAAATGTCCACCAAAGCTGAATCAGACACCACGTTTTAATGGCCTGATTGCTCGTTCATTTCTCACCTCATTCTCTCGCAGCCCTGCTCCCTCCTCTTTAATGCGGGGCTGGTCATATTTTGTCCCAGATTAGTATAGACGCCGGCTGACAGTTGCCTCTGCTCAAGGTATTTAGAAGACATAATTCATTCATAGATCTTGAAGTGCTCCCATTTGTCATCCCCATTTTTTATGCTCAGTCTCCGCACAGCCGCTCATTCCTCCGGGTGCTGGCGTGTGTCCATGCGTGTGTGTGTGTGTGTGTGTGTGTGTCAGGGGAGATGAGCGCCAGAGCAGTTTTCAGCTGATGTATTAGCTGGCATATGCAAGCAATGAATTATCAAGGAGGAAAAGGAGTCAATTATCCACTCCTAAAGAGGGGCTGGGCCCTGCGTGGCCTAGGGGCCCCATTCCATATTTACCAAATCATTTCACAGAAAGGTACGCTGGGAGACTTGGCGAGGGGAGACAGTGAGCAGACACACACACACACACACACACACACACACACACACTTTAAAGCTTTGACCCTCTCAAGCTCAACCTTGCCCCCGCTCACCCCCCCCCCCTTCACACACCGCCCTGCACATGCTCAGTGCCGCTTCCCCCCGTTTAACAAGGACAGGCGGTGACGTTTTGGCTCCGTATGGTCATAATCCATTTTTATACACACCCGACTCCTTCAAAACTGAATTCGACTGAGCCGGAATAGCCGCGCCGTGACCGTCAGCCATTCCGCCGTGTGCCAATTCCCCCCCCTCCCCTCCCCTCCCCCCGCCCGAATCAAAATGGGCCCTGATTGACTGCGCCGCTCTGACTAATAGAGTGGATACGGCGAAGTGAAATACCCGGCACTTTCATTCCAAAGTCTCTTACCCCACTGTGTCCCCAGTCACTTTGCCTTGACATATTTTTTCAGAGAACCTGTTTTTGATGAGGACAGGCTGAGGCGCGTGCTGCAGCGACGGGCGGCGCCGATGCCTCCAGAGCAGCCGGGACCCTCGGACATGGGCGGCCGAGCCGACAGAGCCTGCGGTGACTGACAGGGCCGACACTTAGGGAAATGAGGTCATTAGACGGCATTATGAGTGGGCTGATAGCTCAGTAATGGGTTTTAACATTGGAATTTAACGGCAGGAGCCCACCGGGGATGGGTCTGACGTGCGGGCGGACAGGTGGGTTCCTTCCAGAATAAAGGAAGGCAACGGGCTCGGAGGAGAAAGGAGGGGAGAAAAAAAAAAGCGGATGAGGAAACAGAGAGAACAGTGGGAAGATGATGAGGAAGTGTTCTAAAAATAAAGCAGCAGCAGACGGTGATCCTCTTTACACGGGAAAGTCAAGCAAAGGGTTTCAGCACTTGACTGACTTTTGTTTTTGGGCCTTGCCTTCACTTCCAAGGCTTAACGAACGAGTTCAGCTTCCTTTTTTTTAATTTAAATGTCTGCACAGTCTACAAGTGCAAAATGATCTCCTCCATCCGGCTCCCAAAAACTGTTTTAATCTCTCATGGCTCAACAACAGAAGGTACCGATTCATAAAACAATGGACAGTTTTCACATCCTTTGTTATGTTTCAGGAGGTTTATAATTCCGCATGCTGTATGCTCACAGCTGCCTCCCAATCTGCCTCGGGTCTTAAGAAAAGGGCGTCTAAATTTAGCACGTGACGATAAACTCTTAAGTTATAAGACATAGGCTAATGCGTGAGGGTGTTAAAACCAGTGGGGTAGTTTAGCGGAGATTAGGTCTTGTGTAAAGCTCCATCAAGAGATGGAGTGGTTGTTTGGTGGGCATCTGCAAATGCTTTAAAAAAAAAAAAAAAAAAGAAGAAAAAAAGCTTTGGCAGCCAGTGAGTGAGTGATCATGTCTCCACGTTGCTCCCATTTCTCCTTCTGACCAAATGGTCCACTTTACTGCTGCTGTGGACCTGGCGATTTGGAGAGGGTGTTCCGGGTGGAAGGCGAGACAGCACACAGGAGGGGGTGGAATGGACGAGGTCGGGCGGCGGGTTCATTCACTCCCAGTGACTCGGAGATGAAGCCTCTTAGAGAGGGTTACGGATAGGAAAGAAAAGGAAAAGGCAGGTTTCTGCAGGGGGATTTTTCAGTGGAGCAGGTTGAGGGGAGGTCGGCAGGACAAATCAGCTGCACAGCAGGTCAAGGAGTGAATTCTGCGTTTTAAGAAGTACACTTGTACTGCATGAGTGCGTGTGTGTGTGTGTGTCAGTGGCAATCTCAATTCTGGTGTGTTAAGTATCTTTCATACACCGCTACCTCTTTAATCAGCATCTGCCAGGGAATTCATTACGTTCACTTTCGCTGGCTCAAGTGAACATAAAGCCTTTATTCAGAATTGTGAAAAAAAAAAAAAAAGAAGAGGGAAAAATAACAGCCCCCTTTCACTAGCAGAGGTGTGGATGATCGCTGTGGCGGGGCTTAAGTGACAGGTAAATTGCAGGTTAAGTGGAGAACACAGTCTTTTAACAAGAGACTCCGGGCTCCTGCAAATCCTCCTTAGTCTTTAATCTGAATACAAAAGGCAGGGGCGGGGGGGATTAAATCTGACCCCTCAATGTTCTGTTTGTTCCAGACTCCTCTCCGAGGGCCAGCAAGAAGAGTCCAGGGTTTGCGTTTCCCTTTGTGCCCGTGTGGCGGCATTTAAAAAAAAAAAAAAAAACAACGGCGTCCACAATGCCGCCTTCTTCGGTGGCTAACTTTACCCGAGACAACGGAGTCAGCAGCCCCTCTCTCTTATCAAGCTCTAAGATATAGTTGGTATTTTCTTTAAAAGGGGAACTGTTTATTTAATTGTGGATGAAGCGGCGTGACGCGGCGTCATTATCACCGGGCCGCCGTGGAGAGTAGAAAAAAAAACCAAAATCCTTCTTTATTTAGCAGCGGCGACGGTTAGGAAGAGGAGAAGGGAGAGAAAGGGCCGGGGTGAGGCAAGGCGGTTAGGGCTTGCTGAGAGAAAGGCGCTTTGGGTTGTCAACGTTTTAGAGGCTTAGAGTCAAACCTATCCGGGCTCAGGAGAGAGGAGTCTGGGTGTTAGGCAGGCAGAATGACTCCTGATAGAAGGAGTTTGCGGCTCAAGTCGAGAGGAATCGTCTTGGCTCCCGGATGAGGCGAGGACTAATTGATTCTCTGAAGTTTCCTGTCGCAGAGCCCGATTACAGGTATGACCGGATTAAAACAGGAGAGGGGAAAAAAACAAGGGATCTGGAGGAGGGAAACGGTAGAAATCAAAGAGAAAAGGAGATGAGGGCTGCCACAGACGGATCAGCATCGCTTATACGCGTTGATGTGCTTACTTTAGTGCGCGTTTTGTTTGTGTACCTGTGTGTATGAGTATTCATGCGCACACACACACACACGTGCGCCGGTGCCACCGTGTTTGATCTCTGTGCTCGGTGGCAATCATCAGGTCACATTGCGAGGCCCCTATTCCGCGGCGCGGCGCACGGGAGCACATTGTGTTGTAGCAGCATGCTTCCCCTAATCACTCACTTCTGGTTAACGCGTCTCAAAGCCAGAGGCGTGTGTCTCGCCTGCCCATAACGGCCCGTGACAAGATTGAGCACCGAGGCACGCGGGAGCCATGGTGAGGCGGGGGGCTCGCCAAGAGAAGCCTCCAGGAGATGGAGAGTTAGGACGCATATCTAGACCTAAGCTGTCATGCGTGCGGCTGTAATGGCTTGTTTAGTGGCAAAGTCCAATCTAGGGCCCCAGAGAGCCATTATTCCCGGACTATCGATCGGGCCCTACGGCCAGCGCGGCTCGGGCCCCCGTCCCTGATCCTGTTCAGTAATAAGCGTACTCGTGTCAAGGCGGTAATTATCATTGATCTGTAGCCGCTGTGACAGGGCGGCGGCCCCTCGCCGTGATTCATGCCCGGCGCGGGGCTACTGGACTTCAGGCGCCGAATCACCAATCTGCACATGTGTCGCAGGCGGGCTTCCGCTGGCACTGCCATACCTGGGAACAAAGGACTTAGGAGACGGAGCCCAGTTTTTCTGGCTTTTTTTTTTTCGCCGCTACTTTCCGGGTTAACAAGGTTAATTACCAGCAGGAGAGTCTGGCTCAAGACATGAAAAAAGTTACACAGTGCAAAGTTTCTTTCAGAAGGCAGGACCGATGTGTTTGTCTCCATCTCCCCCCCTCGCTGTCCTTCTCCCCCGCGTCGGCCCGCGATGTCCCCGCCTGTCCTGGGGTTGTAGGCAGGGAGATCTATCACTGTTGATCTGCCTCCGCGCGGTAACCTGCGGCACGGAGCAACAACGTGTAGGGACACAGTGTTATTGTGGAACATTGAATGTGTTGGCACTGTAGTAACAAAGTGTCTGCCTGTGTATCAGCGCAGCGTGGCTTTGCGTTGACTTTCCTCTGCACATTCACTTCTCCACCATGCTGCTGCCGAGAGGAAATGTCATTGGTCCAGATTAAAATGTACAGACTTTTTGAAAGGCATGGGAATAATGGAAAAAAGGCACATAAAGCCAGTCTTCATTATTCAGAATGTATTTTGGCTCCTCAGAGGACACTTCAACATAAATTATACCTTCCTGAGGGCACTACAGCACATATTTTGCCTCCTCAAGTTTTACCACATGCTTTGGTTCACCAAATTTCAAAATATATCTGTTATTCTGTGTATTATATTTCATCCTGTGCACACATCCTCCCTGTTACTCTAACTGAGGTTTTTTCATCCCATTAAAGTTTTTTTTAGAGAATTTTTATCTTGTACAATGTGAGTTTCTGAGGTCAGGGGGATATTTTGCTGCTTTTGTATAATCTGAAAAGTCAGTTGGGGTGAATTTGTGATTTTAGGCTGTACAGATAAAATTGACTTGACTTGACTTTAGCACATGTTTTCTCCTAGAAGACACTTTAGCACACTTTTTGGCTTGCATGCATTTTGGCTTTCAAAAGGGCACTTTAGCACACCTTTTTAAACAATTGGGCCGTGAGTGGGCACATGTCTGTCTATAATAGTAGACATTTTACTGGTAAGGGATGGAAACATGTAGGAGTAGGTGAGCTAAAACTAAAATTAAAACTAAAATTCTTTGTGATGATTGAACCTCGTGGTGAAATAATGATTCTTTAATGACAGCCAGTGTAGAGCATGTTACATGACATTTGAAGTTAGGGAGTTAAATGTTTGCTATTTCAGAACCTATTCCACAAAGTTGTTTCCATTTATAATTTTTTTGAAAAAAATTATTGCATCTTGACCTAAATGTTCATCAGAATATGTTAATGATATCACAATTACTGTGTTTTGCCCAAAGCGCCTCAGGCCCTGTTGCTGCAAGACTCTGCGCCTTGTTTTATTCCTCCTTGAGTTGTGTTTAAACATACCAACTCTCAGTCTGCAGCCCTCACAGGTTATCTCTGATTGAATCTAATTGCGCTACATCCTCCTGCCTGAACCCCCCCCACCCTCCCGCTTGCATCAGAGGCGGGGGGGGAGGACGGTGAAGAGCGTGAGATATGTGGTCGACAGACAGACAGATGGAGAAATAGACAGAGATGGTGGGGGGGGTTTCAAGGCAGGCAATCAGTTTTCTTTTTGTGAGCGCTGGAGCGGGACCCGTGTCACCTGCAGACCAAACCCCATTTCCTCTGATTAAGTCCTTTGAAATATTCCATTTGTCAGTGTCACGGCCCCCGCGCGCGCGTCTCCGCGGCGGGGCAGCCGGCCGTGTCTGTTGACTGTGTCGTTCTGCAATTTACATCAGACGCTGACAACGTCGGCGTGTCCCTAATGTCGCTCCAACCTCTGCCCGCCGTCTGTGTTTGCGCGAGAGCGCCGCCAGTTGTCTCTGGATCCACGTGTGAGTTCCTGCATTGCCCCAAACTAGTTTGGCTGAATCTGGTGTCTAGAAAGGGGGGGGGTGTCACTCTATGCCCAGAACCTTAAGGGATTTTTCCTGTTTTTTTTTTTGGGAGGGGGGGTTAATGTTGTTTTTCTCAACCTGTTTCCGGAGTATCAACAGCTAACATCGACCGGGCCTCACGCGTGCGATCTAACCCCATTAGCAGCCAATGTGTTTTTTCGGGGGGAGCCGAGCCGGCATGGTTCAGGGAGGATGGAAATTTCAATCTCCTCCCTCTATCATTTCCCCCTATCATTACTCCATCCGCCGCCATTTCTCTCCATCCCTGAGTCCCGAGAGGGGAGCGGAGCGGCTGAAAAAAGGAGGGCACCGTGCACTCGGCGCCCAACTTTAATATGAGCGGAGCAGAAAGGAGAGCGGGGGTGTTTATACATTATTAGGGGGTCTATTATAAAGCAGCTATCACATTCTGCCTCTCCTCTCCCTTGTCCTTTCATTCCCTCACTCTCCTGACAGGTAGCGGGCGGGCCGCCTTGATGACTAGACTCAATCACCTGTGACAGTTTTGATTTGATGTCACTCTCCGGGTCGCTCTATTTGTTTGAGCAGTTAAGAGGTAATTGTGTGACATTGGCGGTGGAAGACGTGCTTTGGCGGCGCACCCGCTGAACCGAGGGGACGAGACGAGGGAGTGTGGCAATAATAAATGAGGGCTATTTTCCCCCAGCATTCCCAGACTCTGTGTACTGTGTGTGTGTGTGTGCGTGTGTGTGTGTCGGCGTGTTTGTGTAGCTGATAGGGGGGAACAAGAAGGGGCGATGAGCCCCTCTACCCTGGGGGAATTCAACTGTGAGATGCACATGGAGGTCGCCCCCTCGCCTCCCTCACCCCCCCCCCCCCCCCCCCCGCTCCTATCATCACTTCGTCTGGTCCGGGACAGAATTGTTTCGCGCGCGTTTTTGCTCCTTTTCTGTCAAAGATGAGGCCTGAGCCTTCGGAATATTGACGAGTGACGTAATGTTTTTTTCCCTACAGGTTTTCTGATAGTTGATGAGTTGATTTCAACGGCACGATGGAGATGAAGTCAGGCAGTAAAACAGTAGTGTCCAATTTGTGAAGCAAAACAATAGGGGCTGAACTTCTGAAATAAAGTTTTTAGTTTAGTTTTTATCAATCCGTCACTCTTAATGTAATATCTCACAGACTAAAGTGTGATTCTAGCAAAAGAATGAACAATGGTTAAAGATCCTAGAAGTCAGTGGAAAAAAATGATTGTATTGTTTTGGAGTCAATTCTTGCATAAACTTAGATATCCCATATTTTACACTTTTTATTTGAAATCCAAACAAGATGGAGTAAAGACAAAAAATCATCTCAATATAGTTTTTAAATCTCCCCTCCCATGCAACAACATTTTTATGGGTTCCTAAATTCCTGGTCATTTATTCCTCTAGTTTGCAGTCTTTATGCTCAGCTGCTCCAAATTCCTATCGAGAGATGAATGAATCTGACACAGTCTCACCACAAAATGATTTATTAGGAATAGTTGACCATGAAATGTGCTGTAGGTGTAACTGGATAAAAACAAACAAACTCGAGATAGAAATGGAGACACACAACACCACTGGACTTCCACGTGAGATAAAAGATCACTGTTTTCCTCATTTATTCCACACTAACCTGCTAAAAAACGCGGTTTCAGGTTTACTATCACCTTCAGTGTTTTTTGCAGCCGAGTGAAAAGCAGCAACAGACGCAAACCATATTCTCAGTGAAGTAAATCTGATAACGACTGGGGGCTATTGTACAAGCACACTGGCAACAAAGTCCCCTCTGTATTCAGCCAGTCTCCAACTCTCCCCGGCTCTGAATGCCAGAGATAATCTAGAATCCTCCTTTTCTTATGTAGAAGAAGCAGAGAGAATCGTGGCTGAAGATTGCAAATCTTTGAGCTACAGCTTTACCCCCCCTCCACACACACACACACACACACACACACACACACACACACACCCTCCCCTCTCCGGGTCTGGGCGGTGTTGGGACGACATCTTAGGGAGAACCGGCGGGCCGGCCTGGTCCGACGGAGCAGACACAGACCTGACCCAGTTGTTTTCTGCCGCGGCCACAGAGCGGCGGTGGGAGCGGCGTCTGAGGTGCCAGCGAAGAGGCTTTCTGACTCTGCACATTGAGCTCATCCATTTGTTTGTTATCTCAATCCGGGATTTGGAGAGATACAAAGCTGATTAAACAACAAAAGCATATGGGAAGATAAAGAACACTTAGGTAATGGGTTTAGCCTGCCTGTTAAGCGCGTCAGATTCATCCCCCTCTTTTTCTCTCGTTTTTGTTATTCTTCTCTCGGCTCTAGATCCAGATGGGAGAAAAAAGGAACAAGTAAAGGAGGAAAAGGAACAACAAAATAAAAAGGAGAGGTGTGCAAACTCTGGGGGAGCGGCAGCAGTGAAGTGCAGCGGGGGCAGTAATGATCTCGCCGCTCTGCCTGTGGTGCATTTCTGCGATGTGGCTGTGAAACTGCTGCTGCGGGAGAGTAATGATGATTCAGTGTCCAATTGAATACCTTTAAGCACAAATTTAAATCAATCCCAGCCCGTATTCAAACGCGCTGGTTCAGTATTGGTGTATTGCCATCAGATATAGTCTCCCTGTTACTTCAATCGACTTGTGTGAAGTTTGCAACGTTTATTTTTGGTGAGGAAATGCGTCAATTTAATGTAAACTCAATAATAATCATCTTCTTGTGCTGTGGGAATTTCTTTAAATTCGGCACAAACGTGATTAGAATTTGGTGGTCAAAGGTCAAAGGTCAAGGTCCCTGTTACTACTTTTTTTATAATATTAATTATGGCAAAGATTCACAAAATTATCTAATAAGATAAAATATGCCATTTTTAACATCCACTGCATCATAATGTTCTGCTGCTCATAATATTATACTATTCTGGACATCATTCCATCCATCCATCCATCCATTGTCTATCCCGCTTATTCCCTTTCGGGGTCGCAGGGGTCTGCTGGAGCCTATCCCAGCGCACTTTATGGGCGAGAGGCAGGGGGATACACCCCAGATGGTCGCCAGCCAATCGTGGGGCACACACACCATTCACACACCATTCACTCTCACACTCACACCTATGGGCAATTTAGAGTTTACCAATTAACCTGAGCATGTTTTGTATTGTGGGAGGAAACCGGAGTACCCGGTGAAAACCCACGCAGACACGGGGAGAACATGCAAACTCCACACAGAAAGGCCCCAGACCCAGGCCCAAGGCGGGTCTTGAACCTGCGACCTTCTTGCTGTGAGGCAACAGTGCTTCTGGACATCATTCAACCCCATAAATTCACCAATACAAACTTGATATAACTCTGGACAGACAGGAATGTGTAGTGCAGGTTGGTGGGTGCATAGATTTAGTTCCATTCAGCTGCATCGAGTAAATCATACCGATGTGGGACAAGGTTCCGTGAACATGCACAGTAACGCGGCACAAAACACAAGTCAAACGGATTCCTTCTCCGTTCAGGAGATTGAAGTTTACGGGTATATTATTTTAATGGCTGAAATATTTGCCTGATACAATAAGTACCCATCCCTCATGTTCATTGGGTGGCATGTAAACCAATACAGGCTATTAAAGCCAGCCTTACTCTCCCCCGGTGAACCTGGCTAAAAGCAATCTCAGGGCTTAGCAGCCACTCTGATAATAACACCTCACAGAGGTCAGCGAGCAATGAGGAGGGATGGGGGAAAACATATTTACGCTCCTCCTGCTGCTTCCCCCTCATGGAAAGAAGCCATGAGAAAGGTGCTTACTTAGACGAGATAAAGAGCAAGATGAGAGGCAGCGGACTTGGATTAGGGAAGGGAGACGATCGCGGCCAGAAAAGGCAGGGAAAGGGGGGGGGGTGGAGGACAGCGAGGCCGGGAACCGGTGTCTGGGCTGGTTGGATATGGGGGGAATATTAATCTGGGTTTAGTGTGAGCAGGACCCCACAAACGGCTCAAGCAAACAGAGCTTAGACGAGGCCAAGCCTCGGAGAAAGTCCTAAATCTTCACATTAGCTCCCCGCGTTTCTTCTGCTGAACCCGTAAGCTCTTTTTCTAAAGGACAGCACAAACAAACCAAACCCCCCCTCCGCTACCAATAGTACCTCTTGCCAGTCCTACACTTCCTCTCTCACAAGTCACACACACACACACACACACACACACACTCACACTCTCAAAATCAAGACGGCTTCTGAGAATGGAGATTGCAGGAAATTTATAAATCCAGGGCCTGAGTGGATAGGGAAAGATTAGATGGTCCCCCCCACCCCCCTTAAAGCGACAGGATGCCTCCCAATTGTGTTGCTTATTCTCCGGTGTGCCCTACTTCTGTGTCAGTGAAGAAAGGGCGAGCAAGGACGAACACTTCGAAGGTTTGGAGAGCTGATGTCGCGATAACCTCAGCGATCCCCGGAAAAAAAGCCTGAATGCTTAGAGACCCCTTTACCAATAACTCAATCCAGCCCTTTCAGAGGTACAACCACGAAACCTAAAAAAAAGTTTTACGCCTTACATCTCTACGATTTCATAGTTCGCCATTAGTTAACAAAGCTGGTCATTTTAACAGGAGAGTGGCTGGAAATCAGCAGGAAGGAGGCATGTGCTGGCGGAAGAGCGATACATCCCAAAAGCCTAAAGAGGGTATCAGACGGTCCCGTCGGCGGAGAGGGGGGGTGGGGGGGCTGCGGAGGGGGAGGGAAGCGAGTTACTGAACCTCATCCCATCACCCACAGCTTCTTGGTGGGGAGGGACCGAGGAAAAAGTGCCTTCTCACTGAGTTTCATTAACCTGACCACATGTGCCAAAAGCCCCGCTTTTAGAGTTAATCAAACTGACACTGACACACTTGCTGCATGCTTCTGGGTCACCTGGGAAGCTCATCCAGGATCCCGCTGCTCCCGATCTCCACGGCATACGAGCGTATTTTTTCCTACGCGCCGTCGGACGCTCGCATGCCGGCTGACAAACTCATCCCATCGCTGCTCGGTGGCCACGTGAAATATCATTTACGGCGTTCCAATTAACTGTAGAGGGCCGTTTGATGTGCGGGAAATGTGTCCAGCACTGTGAGCTTCACAGCCAAATGTTATATTCTATAAATGTGCTTTCAACATCAAATGGAACCTTGAAGGGCCTATAGGCCTTATAAGGGTCACGCTTTAAATCATTAGGCTCAAAATTTAAATCTCTAATACATATGGAAAAAATATATGTAATATATAAAAAAATTAATTCTTAAAGTTTATTTGCACTCTTGCACTGATGGAGTGAGGCTCATTTTGTCCACTTATTTGCACATCAATGTCCTTTTGGTCTTTTCAGCAAATAGAACATAATATGACTTTTTCTATTACTAAAATAATGCAAAAAGTTTGATAAGTATATATACACTTGAAAGAAAGTTACATCAACAAATAAAAAAAAAAAAAAGCAACCAACGTGTTGGTATGGGAAATATTTTAATGATAATACACATTTACAGTTTGTATAAATGTATCATTAATTTCATGTCGTTTTTTGTGCAATATTATAGTTATATATATATATATATATATATATATATATATATATATATATATATATATATATATATATATATATATATATATATATTGTCATTGTGCCAAAATTATAAGAATTAGAGGACAACCCCTCAACAGTGGAACTTCACTGTCTAAAATGCAAATTAAAAAAAACTCCATCAAAGCTGTCAAAGCAGAGTCAAACTATAATTACTGCTCGATTAGCCTAATGCTGTGCTACAGGTAAAGGAGCAGGTTAAACTTGGCAAGACTGCGGACAAGAATTACTAATGGAAAGGAGTAAAATTGGGCTTTTAGATATGTATGGAAGGAGGACTGGTTGTGTTGCCCATTCACCTGTCAGACAACAGAACACAACAGGAACTGTAACGCGTTCATCAAACGGGAAAATATTAGACAATCGAAAAACACTAGAGACAGGACGGCTAACGGTTTACTTATGGGAATAAAAGTCATTTTGACTCAGTTACAGTTTTTTTTAAAATACATTTAAAGCCTTTTGAATGTGCACTCGTGCACACGTGCACGCAGGCTGTGACAGGTCGGGCCCCCGGGGCCTTGCGGGGGGTAACCAGGTGTCTGCCGAGGCGCCCACTCACCAGAACAACCTTCATCAAGGCAACGCTCTCAGCAGATCAATCTTCCGGTGACACTTCATTTAGACTGCATTAATGTGGAATTAGGGCCCATTACGGCTATTGGCAGGACCTGACAGTCCCACAGCACAGTGATCCTCACTTCCCAGGAGAGAGACACCGCTGCTGAATACAGCAGATAAGGCTTTTTTCCCCCTGCTACAAAGCTGAAGAAGCCATTAGATTTTTTTTCTCTATCTCATTCAACCCCGTCATCAGTATTGCTAATCAACTAAAGGAATGTGTAAGGGTTTTTTTTTTTTACCTCCTCCTCCCTTTTCCATTCAAAGGAACAGATCAAAGCCTTTTTTTGAAGGGTAGATTTCAACTCTGTGGGGTCAGAATTTGCAATAGCTATAAATCTGCCTTCTGAATGGCCACCTAATGATCTCATATCAGAAGTGTAATAGACGCCCGATTCAGTCTGACATAATCCAGGACCGGTGACTGATCGGACCATTTTCTCATCCGGGACAAAAGCCTGTTCGAGTGTGGATACGTCTGTACACGCTTTCCCTGTTTCACGTTTGTGCTTTTATGCACTTGGGGATCCATGAAAACTGAGAAGGGACGAAGATGAGGAGAGAAGATGATGGAACAAGTTGCCTGGGTATGCCTTTTTCCTCTACTTGCAAGCCTTAAACAGTGGTATGATACATATTGAGACTCCCCTTGACCCCCACACACACACTTTATTTGAGACACGCTCTTGAATGACATTATATAAAAGTATAACACTGACAAACAAAAGGTTAAAGCATCCCACTGCTGTTTTCCAAACAGCGGGCAAAGCTGTGAATCTGATTTGATATCGACATTTGAGCCGGGTCCGGGGTCGGGGTGGAGCCAGCGGCGGGGTTGGGAGTCAGGTCGGCCTCCCTCGCTTCCTCACCCCCTTCTACTGTCTCAGTGGAGTTCACGGCGAGGCCCCCCTCGCGCATCCCTCACTGACCAGGCGGCTGAGAGGCACACAGATACCCCCTTAAGGAGCTTTGCTCTCTGGAGGAAACTTAATCTCCTTTTTAAACGCCATCCCAAGTCTCCTCGCAGGCCCTGAATAGAGTGTGTGTGGAGCGGGGGGGGGTGTGTGAAGGTGGAGGAGGAGGAGGAGCCGCCTACGGAGTATCTCCGAGCCCACATGGCAGCCCAGCCCGAAATCTGAATATCTGAGCCGCGGCGGAGCTGAGGAGCTCCAGCGCCAGCGCAGGAATTAGCCCTCCGACAGGCCACGCTAAATCTGCCCCCCCCCCCCCTCCTCCTCCCTCCCTCCCTCCAGTACTCCTGCGGCGCCGCCCCGCACTTGCCCGTGCTCCGTCACACGTGTTTGACAGACAGACGCATAAAAAAAAAGAAAAAGACAGAAACCAGATGGGGAATTTTAAACCCATTTTTATGAAAAAAGGATCCATAATAGTAATGGAATGCCGATTTATTCGTCTGGGAACCTTCAAAAAAAATAGTTAGAGGAGACCAACGGTACCAATGTCAGTTTGATCACCTGTAAAGGTCACTGTTCATATGTTTAATTCACATGAAAAAAAGACAAAATAAGTTTGCAGGGGGGGCGACACGGTGGAGCAGTGGGTAGCACTGTTGCCTCACAGCAAGAAGGTCGCAGGTTCAAGACCGCCTTGGGGCCTGGGTCTGGGACCTTTCTGTGTGGAGTTTGCATGTTCTCCCCGTGTCTGCGTGGGTTTTCACCGGGTACTCCGGCTTCCTCCCACAATACAAAACATGCTCAGGTTAATTGGCAAATCTAAATTGCCCATAGGTGTGAGTGTGTGTGTGAATGGTGTGTGAATGGTGTGTGTGCCCCACGATTGGCTGGCGACCATCTGGGGTGTATCCCTGCCTCTCGCCATAAAATGCGCTGGGATAGGCTCCAGCAGACCCCTGCGACCCTGAAAAGGAATAAGCGGGATAGAAAATGGATGGATGGAAGTTTGCAGGGGTCATGTGACGGCTGTTTCTGGGAGCAGGACTTCCTGGATTCTTCAGCCTGTTGTTCAGATACTTTGGTACTTGAATGGATTTCACAAATGAAATGTGGCATCTTTTTGTGGTTCTACTAATGACGGTGTGTAACACGCACAGTGGCTCTCCAGGTCCAGGGTTGGACATCCAACTCTCTCTCTCTCTCTCTCTCCCTCTGCCTCGCTCGTCCCCCCGGCTAAAGGGCAGCGGTAAATATTAACCCTGACAGACCTGTGCGAAAATCTCTGAGCCACTTTATTTGGAAGGAGGTGTGACAGATTACCGAAGAAGGGCGGATTCCTCAGTGGCAAGAGGTAGCGGCTCCCTTTACCCAAACACTCTGGGACCCGTGCTCTGACATGCTCCTTTAGCACCCTGTCAGCAGACTATTCCCAAAGCAAACACGGCCACGGCTTTCTCTCTCCCTGTCGAGGCGAGGCGGCCTCTCATAAACTCCCTGAAAAGGGACTTAGGAGTGCTGAGGAGCCGCAAGAAAACAAGATGTGGGGAAACCAAACAGACCTTACAAAGCCCCTGGACATGGTGTCTTTAGTCAACTTAACGGGAGTGTGGTGTTCACTTAGCGCAGTGAAAGGAAAACGCAAATTTCAGCTCCACTTTATCTCAGCAGGCCCAAACACAGGCCGCTGTGTGTGATACAGACAGAGAAAAGAGGGAAAATCTGAGGAGAACAGCCTGTTAAACCTGTTTTCTGTCTGATCTCCTATATTTCTGTGAAAATGTGTTCATTTGTTTCGGATTGTGGCTGAAGTGTTTGCAGCCTGCACTTAAAAAAAACACATATATATAAATATTAAGCCATGGTTTGGTTAGGTAAGATAGAAAGACAGTTTCAAAGTTCCAAAGTTTCAGGCCTTATTCATCCTGCCGGCCTTTTTTCTATTTCGCAACAATCAGTTCAGACTGGGCATTGTTGCTGGTGATGGGATGAGAATGTCCAGACAGAGTGAGAATGACTCCAGGCCTGGATTTATGGCCGACATGTGAGATTCTGTCACAGGCCCGATAATACAGTCCACACACTGGCTTAAGAGAGACAGGAAGTATATGAGGAATTTAAAACGCGGCGGGGGGCGCGTTTCCCTTTAACACGTGCGGCAGTTTTGACGCTATTGGAAAAACGGGTTTCTTCCTGGAAGGAACAGAGATGTCATCAGATCTACTAAACAGGCCGGGTGGGAAAAATCTTTACCAGCTATAGCCGATATCTTTGCTGATCAGCCATTTAGTGTTAGGTATGGTACACTGGTTTGAATAACTTTTAACTTTTTTTTTCAACAAAACAATGAGCTAAAAGAGGCTAAAAGGCCCTTTGGAGCAATTCTACAACTTTCACAATACATTTGTGTCTAAAAATTGTAGATTTGTTTTTTTAATACTTTTCATTTCATCATATATTTTGACATTTTATAACCTATATGTAGTGATTTGAACACTTTTTTTTAAACATAAATCATGTCCATGAGTGTGTCACTCTAGTGAACTTTCAATCAATATGACGATACATTCACATTGGTACTTACAGGTTGAAATTATTATGGTAAAGATTCAAATAGATTCAGGTTACCCCTTATTTTATATGTTAGTTTGATATTTTATTTGATACAATGTTGTGTGTCTGCATTCAGATAAATGACAGCATCATTTAAGGTGTCATTCATTTCCTTCTGTATACTGTTAATGATGAGCATATCTCTCACCACACATCAGCTGGAGGGGGCAAATCATTGGGTTACTGGGGGATGATTAGATGAGGAGAGTCAGGTTGGGAATGTTGCCAGGACACCAGGGAACCCCCCCCCTTCCCCCGCCCCCCCTCCCTCCCACTACTCTTTGCAGTAATTGCCATGAGGTCTTTATTGACCACAGTGAGTCAGGTTCTCAGTTTACATCACATCCAAAGGACGATATCTCACACATCACAGTGTTCCATGCACTGGGGCTTTAAATGATTAAAAGCAAAAGAGAAGGCTTCCAGTTTCTGCAGTTCACCAGTACCATTCAGCTCCTTAAGTAAAAGTAATAATACAGCAATACATGAATATTTATACTATAACCTATACTATTTATTTGTTGTAGTTTTGTAGTGTTTTTTTTTTCAACTATTCTAATTGGTCCAGTGGTTCCCAACCTAGGGGATGGTCCTCTAAGGGTCACCAGATATATCTGAGGGGTCATGAGAGGACTAATAGGAGAGAAAAGAAAGAAAATAAAATCTAATTGACAAATCTGTTTTCAATTTGTTTCTTCGTGTGCTAATGAACACTTGACTAGTGTCACATAAATGCAGAATCTGAGAGCATCTCTAAGGGCCAAATTGTTACAGAATGATTCTAAATAATAATAATAATTTAAAAAAAATATATATATATATATACATTTTTAAGTTGTTATATTTCACAAATTTCTGTATAGAGCAGTCATAAGCAGTTTAAGACTTCCTAATAAAAAATCTCAAAATGAGAAGAAGAATTGTGAATAAATTATGAAAAAAAAGATAAATCGAGAAAATAGATAAAAAACAAGTGGATATAATAAACTTTTCTAATTTTTGATTTTGGGGGGAAATATTAGAGCATTTGGACATTTATTGAAATGAAACCATGTGCTACGTTCTAGAGGGAAAACTCACATAACACATAACTACACACTGCTGTTTGTTAGACGTCACAAACCTGAAGCTTCAGCCGTGCAGGAGGAACAGGTACATGTAGACATAGCTGCTGACAACATGTGCTGAAAACTGCAACATGAGGCTCCTGCAACTGTACCAAACATGACTCCTCCACACGTTCTTTAACACACCACTAGAAATGTGTGTGTGTGTGTGTGTGTGTGTGTGTGTGTGTGTGTGTTTGTGTCAAGCCAACACCTCACTCCCTGTTAGTCGTGTGTAAGCCTCGCTCCACTTCCTTAGAGAATGCACAGAGGAGCAAACCTCCATTACCTCTTGTAATGCAGGAGCAGAAACTGGGTCAAGTGGGTGAACCAAGAATTAATTTACAGGTGGTGGTATGGAGCGTTACACAGGTTCCACCAAGTTGTACAGGCGCCGTGGAAGCGGAGGGCGTGAGGGCGAACGGGGGTGAATTGTGGGTTCTTAATTTAAAAATGGGCCCTAATGAGGGTGGATTCCTTTGGGTGTAAAGAGGGATCAGTAACCCACGATTTCTTCAATTATAAAAAAATGAGCCAATTGGATCATCCATTTATTCATCATGTGTGGCGTTGTCTTAATTAGAATTCAATTTAACTGTGTGTGTGTGTGTGAATGTGCACATGCTTGTGTGTATGTACTTTACAAGCATGCTGGACCCTCTTTTTTTTTTTTTTTTTTTTAAATATGCTGTGCCTGATGGGCTCTATAATATATTTCTCCTGAGCCCCGAGCAGACTTAGATACACTTGTCACATAATCAAATGTGAAATACAAAGTCCTGTATAGTGAAAGGGCCAGGACTTTATTCTAGGGGAAATAATTTACTTTTTTTTTTTCCTCCCCTCTCTCCAGCCGCTTGCTTTCATGTCATTTAGATGAGTGGTTAATAAGGCAGAGCGTTAAGAGGATTATGATGTGGTTGGGCCATGGTGGTGGTGGTGGAGGACTTCGGTGTGGGGGGGGAGTCAGAGCATCTAAGGCAGAGCTAGATGTGGGGGGGGGGGAGTCAGAGCATCTAAGGCAGAGCTAGATGTGGGGGGGGGGGGGTATAGTGTCGGGCTGGGCACCTGGTACAATACTGGGCAGGAGGAGAGCATCCTCCTCACTGTCAAGATTCATTTAGTCAGAACTAAGCACTCCAATAGGCCATATCTTCCTCCTGTTCTTTTGGGCTGGGAGGGATTTTCTTTAAACACACTCTATCGGTGTGTGTGTGTGTGTGTGTGTGTTCATGAAGACCCTCCAAGTGGCCTGAAGAACGGGAGGAGCTGCAGGTAAGCCACTGAGGGGGGGGGAAGAGGCAGCAGATGAGGAATCTGGGGGCTTCATATTTCAGCCCTGGCCTGTGGAGATTGTAAGGTCCTGTGTGCTGGGAATCCAAAGATAGAGCTTAAAGAATGAAAAAAAAGAAAAAGAGGTTTGAGAAACTTACGGTTTTCGTCAGTCCGAAGTAGAGTGGGAAGGAAGATATTTGGGTAAAGTCTCTTACAGGTAGAGCAGAATCATCCTCTTGATGTGTTCTTAGAGGAACTCCGAGGATGGACGGGGCTCGGCGGCGCCATCTGTGAGGAAGTCACGGGCCCAGATTCATGCCGGCGCTGGTCCCGCCGCCGCCGCCGAGCGTCCTCCGATGCCTTCGCCGAGCGAGACGCTTTGCCAGAGCCCATTAAAAAAAAAAAAATCTCCATGGATCAGCCCCTGCTTGCTCTCCTCGCTTCACAGAGAAGACACAAGCCTCCCCACAGCCCCCCCCCCCCACACACTCACACACACGCTCCCATCCTCCCCCTCCCCTCAACACAACCTCCCACCCCGCCCCGCGACTCACGGCGCCCGGCACCAGGCTTCTTAAATGCATCTTTAATTCGGCAACTTTGAAGTGGCACTCCGGCAAATGCACTCAATCAATTATAAATGAAATAATCTCCTTATAATATTAGAGATTTTTAAAGTCTAAGAAATACTGGGAGATTAGGGAGACCAAATCAGTTTTAGCGGTATCTAAAGTGACAGCAGGAGAATCATTGGAGGGAGCGGGTAGAAACTTAAAATGATTATGTAGATCTGTGTCACTGCCGAATATTTCTGCAAATCCCCACTGGATCTACCGCAACGGAGGAAACAGATTATTCCTGGCCCTATTTAAAGGGTTGGAGTTCTTAAGTGGCTTTTTAAAAAGGAAACATTCATATATATTTACACATATATTTACGACTGGGGTCTCTCCCTCTGTCACAGCTCCTCTTGCAGGAGCCATCCTTCGCCCTCCGGGTCGGCCCTCGTTGTCACATGGTGAGCCTCCACTATTGTGCGCTGGATAAAGCTGTTGTTCACAAGTATTTCATCAAAAGCTGAGGATCATTGCAATTACACACATTTTTTTTTTTTTCATTGCCGAAAGGTATCTTCAGATTTAATAAGTTTAGGTGAGCTGACAGCTTGGATCTTCAGGTGAATGAAGCTGTTATTCTTTGTGTGCTGCTAAACTAGCACCACATGTGCTTTAAAAATTATTATTTATCTTCTCATGCATTTATTTTGCATCGTATTGCACAAAATCTCATTGAAATGACTATGTATTCAGAGCAGGTTGGTAGAAAACCACACTTGCACGTTCAGCTAGAGGCTGCACAAACTTTGTGTTTATTTCTACCTATTTTTCTGCAGCGGCCATTGCGTTGTGTTTATCCACCGACCATTACTCACAGAGGTAGAAATTATGATCCAGTGCACATTTCTATCACGCTGGGGTTCATTCATCTTTGATTACACCTTTCAGATGATATAAATTAGGCCTATCCCACACTGTTAGCTTGATGGATTACAGGGGCCAATATGAAACACACTGATCAATATCATGGATTACTTTCCGAGTTTCAAGGCTATGCGACTCTTCGAGAACCTGCTCTTGCAACCAGGCTCCGTGCTAATAAGCAACTCTGCCACATTCACACTTTGTGGCTGCATTTGGGTGTAGAAGTGTTCAACTATATATAGAGAAAAATAGTTTAACCAAATAAATCTTTCCCTTCTTCCTTTCGTGTGTTCTTTAACCTCCCACGTAAATCACTATCGAATCAGCAAAAATTCTGGTTATTGAAGCTTAGGAAGACACTTAAACAGACAGAAGAGAACAGAAATCAGAGAAGAGTGATGGCAGAGGTCAGGAAGCCCTGGACCAAGTATTGCATATATTAATAGCCTGATATTAAAGGGCTCATTTGTAACGACAAATCCACAGAGAAACGTGGCTGCAGATTCAGTCTTTTTGCAGCTCTTTCCAGATGTGAATCCACTGGACATGACCTGCCCTGCAACAAGGAGCAAAAAACAAAAAAAAGTGATTATGTGTGTTATTTTCAAGGATTTTTGCCATTCAGAGTCCATAATCATTTAATCAATCAAACAGGTTAATTTACAAAACTGTATATAAATGGGCACTTTTAATCAACATTCCTACACACCTTAAGTCATGGTACTTTTTTATGTATATTTCATATTTATAGCATTTTCATTTAGAGCTGAGCAGTGGGTAGCACTGTTGTCTCATAGTAAGAAGGTTGCAGGTTCAGATCTTCCTGTGTGGAGTTTGCTTATCTCCCCATGTCTGTGTGCGGGGTGTATTTCTGTCTCTCACCTGTAATGAGCTGGGTTTCTCTCCAGAAGACCCCCACGACCCCTCACTAGTGAGGAATAAGCAAGGATAGATACATTTTTTTTTCTTCTTTCTTTTTTATAACAACTAAATTTTCCTCTTGTGGGACGGATAAAATGCATCTAATCTGAAAGAGCAACGTTGGTAGCGCTGCCTTTCCTTTCAAAACTGTTAATAATAATATGACAGCATCAGCACAAGGGACACCAGGCCCAGCTTTTTCACTTACTGTAGAATACCGGATAAATGCTTCTGATCAATTTGACCAGTTGTTATAACATGCATTCGGCTGCCTATGAACAAGTCCTTTCATTTCTACTTTCTCTTATCCAATGTGTTGGAGATGTGGGAAGACGTTTGCAAGTGTAGGCAGCTCTTTAACCTGACTCGATGACACTTTGACAGGAGGCGTGTCCGACCAAGTCTTTTAACGGACAGGGGTGAAAAAACGGCGAATTATGGAAAACAATAAAAAAAATGTGAGATTTGAAAACAACTCAGAAAAGTAAATCATAAGGGTCGGGATGGGGCGACTTACTGAAGCATTTATCTGGCTTAATGAAAACGCTCCATATGGACGTGAGGGGCGGGTCAAATGAATCAATTGTTTGGTTTTCTTTTAATCAATCTCGCCAATTACTGTCCGTCTCACTCGTGACCGAGTCACGCTCGGCTCGGCAGATGCAGCGAGAAGCAGGAGACTGACAACTCCATGTTTGGGTAATTATCACCACTTCTGGCATGAGCTGAGGGGCCTCTTAAACTGCCTCATTGTTGTGGTTAAACAGTTTGCTCTGTTGATTGATGATGAAAAGGGAACATGCACCCACAGCTCTCCTGGGACGGTGACATAATGTGTGTGTGTGTGTGTGTGTGTGTGTGTGTGTGCATCCCCCTGTGACCCAGCCAGCTGGGCAGGCTAAACACAACACACACAGCCTGGATTGTATGAACTACCACAGGGGGCTGGCTATCAATACATTATTCATATCCATCTGACACACTCCTCCGCGAAGCCCCCCCCCCCCACACACACACACACACACACGTGAATGCAGCCACTCTATCATATCAGTGGCAGGGCTGGGAAGTCATACATCCCCGTAGATGCTCCGGTCTTTTCCTGCACTGTCATCAGATTCCGCAGCTTTCCCCTGTGCGTTACCTCCACATTCATATTCATGTGGAGGCAGATCTCTGCCGAAGGGCTTCTCTGCAGGGGTGTGTGTGTGTGTGTGTGTCTGTGTGTGTGTGTGTGTGTGTGTGTGTGTGTGTGTGTGGGGGGGGGGGGGGGGGGCGGGGGGGGGGGGGGGGTTCACAACCCCCGGGTAAGGAAAACACACTCAGGGAAACACAAACATAGGCTACGCATAAAGGGGTCATTTCTTAGTGAGAAAGTATGACTAATGCATGTGATTTTGAAGAGCGGTATTATTATATTGCAAATATTTCGATTTGATCCATGCTCACGTTGCAGCTAATCAGAACACAGGAGACAGACAACCCCCCCCCCCCCCTTGTCTAAAGAGGAGACAGCGGCTCTCACCCGGGGTCCTGCAGCCATCTGACAGGCAGGCAGGCCCAGCTCTTTACATGGCCAGTTGGGCCCAGCAAGAGTTCCTTTCAGTCTCCCCTGTGACTTCCACCACCTCCGTCCTATAACTCAAACATTTGGGGTCTCTTAGAAATGTCTTTATTTTTGAAGGAGAAGAACTGTTTTTTAATAAGGATAACAGTAAACTAAACATAAATACACTATATACATTGGTAATGTGGTAAATGATCATTCTAGCTGCAAATGTCTGGTTTTAAATATAATATCTACATAGGTGTATAGAGGCCCATTTCTTGCTGGTTGATTGGAGCATTCTTTGATGAAAGAATAGTTTGAAGGAGATAAAGATTTTCAAATAAAAATCATTATTTCTAATATATACCTATATATTATATATTCAAACTATATTTTCTATGCATTTTGGAACTGGTTTGATAAATTAAAGTGTGACCTTTTATGGAAAACACAAAATTATCTCTATATATTAGAATTAAGAATGATACCCAATGCTACTTTGGCACAATTAAATTGCTCACCTGAAACGTTCTTCATTCGACCCTGATTGGTGGGATCTGTGTGAGCAGGTATCCAGGTTAAGTGGCCGACCGCGGCGTCCCTGCAGAGGGCTCCATGCCTCCGGGCCACCTCGCACAGTAATTTCTTAAGCACTTATTTCCACACTGGCTTGCCTTCTCTGTGGAGGCCTCTGCTACACTGTAATTAGAGCCAAATGGCTGGGAGCAGACCTGCTGATCTGCGGGTAACCCAATAAAATATGATATCAACTTTGCTGCCCATTGTTGTCACACTATTTTTATAGTGGCGAGTCACACAGAATAAGACACGGAATCTGCACTCCAAAATATAGTAATATAGCAAAGTTAATTCAAGAGAATGTAAAGTCCTGGTTGTGAATCACTGCATTTACAAGTTGGACTCTATGTTGTGTGAGAACTTGTTTGGTTGTTCTCATTATTCCAATAAGACATTTGTCTGAAGCATATTTGTTCACTCACATGTTAAGAGTCTTAAAAATTGTACTTTTTTATATTTCCTTTAAGATTAACATTTAGAACAGATACAAATATGTGAGTAATTGGCAAGTAGCTCAGTCTGAAGGCTAATATTATGCATTTATAAGGATTATTGATAGCCTATAGATTGTTGATTTTGCTCTCAAGTCGCACCGGCATTGCAGCATTTAAATATGCAATCTTCACCTTTTTTTTTTTTTAAGCCTAAGACCCTGGACCCCCCTAGGGGATGGTGTACCAAGCCATACATTGTCTTAAACTGACATGACACCACTGTAATTATTTTTTGCCCATTTAAATGATGGTGTCACAACTTTGAAAATCTGTCTTATTCAGGGGTCTAAAAGAAAATTATACAGATTGTTCGTGCTCTAATCATTCCTCCTGTTCATGCTGCTCATTAAAAGACCCCTTAGCAATGCTCAGGATATTATGGGTTAGTGATCTAGATTTAAACAATGGTATTTGAAAAGATTATTTAAAGCTAATATGAAGCAGTCCATATTTATTGTTTGCGTCACGTAGTATTTTAGTACATACTGACTGCTGTACAACATGCTCTGACAATGAGTGTGTAAATGTCCTCATGGTCCCGTGGGGTGATGATGTCCCTGAAGGCAGCGGCCAGTCACTGGGTTAATGCTGGATGTGGCTCTGCCCTGACGGCCGGCCAAAGCCTTTCTAAGAAGGCTTTTATGGAACAAGGCATAAACCCAGATTACAAAACAAGTGAAACAATCCTTTATGCTCATTTCATAAAACACTGTATAATAAAGATTACATTCTGGGTGGGGGGGGGGGCTTAACGCAACAGGCCCACGCTGAGATGCCTGCATGCAGCTGATGAGAGAGGAGATAATAATGGATAAATGGACGTTTAACTGCTTGTAAGAATGATCGCTGTTCATTTTTTAGTTTCTGAGCAGAGAGAACATCACGGACAGAGGTGTTGGACTATTATTCTGATCAGGGAATAAAGACAGCAACTTGACTTTAAGCTCAACAGATGAGCCTCAATTCTCTAAATGTTTGAATCCAGATGACCCACAGATGCTTTAAAGCAGGACTGAGCAGATTTAACAACAATAGACAGATGTTGAGAGGTGGCTGGTATAGGGGGGAGCAGCTATCACACCGGCTGAGGGTTTTTTTTTTTCCTCCCCGGCTCTTTAATCGAGGAAAAGAGACGTAGAGCTGTTTCTAAGTGCTTCCAAATCAGATAAAACAGACAGAGGAAATCAACTTCTCCGTGTAAGTGTGGGCTGCTTCGTGAGGCTGATATGGACCACAGAGGATTACTCCTGGATGGGAGGAAGGCTTTGGGAGGACTATGGAGATGGGGAACGTGGACGTTTCCTACTTTACAGGATCAGTCAAATAGTGGTGGGAGCCATTTGTGCTGCAAAGACTCTTACAGGGGAATACCACTGTATTTGATTGTTTAATACTTGACTTTTTAGTCTGTCACCACTTTGGTTTGTTTCTGTATAGTGAACATTTCACAGTAGTTTCATTTCACATACATGTTGTTTTAAATCTTAGAGTACCTCTGCTAGTTTCTTAGGGTTTTTTTTTGGATTCTGACTTCACCCGTTTTAGAAAAGCACCTGAGTATAACTATCTAAAATCTACTGAGCCTCAGCCTCTTTGTGTTTTCTCCATACTTTGTATGAGTTTATATAAAAAAAATGTCCAGTCTCATGATCTTGGCTTGAAGATTTGGGGAATATTTAAAAGAAAAACCCAAAGCTAAAACTTACAGTGTAAGTGCAGTTTATTTTGGGACCTGTTGCTCAGTTTTGTTCTTGTTCTAATAGTTGTGTGGGTAGTTTTACGATTATGTGACATTTTGTGATTTCGTTTGTTTAAAATCTTGCCTCCTGAGACTGTTATAAATTAGCAGCATAATGTCAAGACACGAGATTACAACCAGAGATTACACCTGAAAACCTGCTGCAGCAACATAATTTATGAGCAACAGTCTGTGCTGATAGCAAATTATATTTATACTGTAAGATATCAGTAAATTCTGGTATCATCTGTTGAAGCTGAATCTATATGATTTGACTATTAGTACAAATGTCAGGACACTGACAGAAGCCTTAATGCACCTCAATGCAAAACAGCTACACTGAAGCTTTTTTAACCAATGAAATCCATCCATCCATCCATCCATTTTCTATACCTGCTTATTCCTCATTAGGGTCGCAGGGGTCTGCTGGAGCCTATCCCAGCGCGTTACGGCGAGAGGCAGGGATACACCCCAGATGGTCGCCAGCCAATCGTGGGGCACACACACCATTCACTCACACACTCACACCTACGGGCAATTTAGAGTTGCCAATTAACCTGAGCATGTTTTTGGACTGTGGGAGGAAGCCGGAGTACCCGGTGAAAACCCACGCAGACACGGGGAGAACATGCAAACTCCACACAGAAAGGTCCCAGACCCAGGACCAAGGCGGTCTTGAACCTGCGACCTTCTTGCTGTGAGGCAACAGCGCTACCCACTGCTCCACCTAGTTGCCCCCAATGAAATCCTTCTTATCTAATTATAGATCTTATTATTTCTTCGCTACATCCATTTTTCTCAACCAGAAATCAAACACCAAACAGCCAACATAGATGTTTCAAAACAATAATGCATTGAGCACCTCAAACTGAAGGAGAGGTGTATAAAAAAATCTTTTTTCACGTGAGTGTGTAACAAATGCCGCTAGGAAAAGAGAAAAACATCTAAGCCCGGCCGCTCCGTTCCGAGGCGTTGAGGCGTTGAGGCGTTGAGGCGGCCTGCCTGTGACGGCTGGGACTCCACTGTAGGTTCCTGATAGTCCCAGCCCTTTCCCTGGGTGATAGTTAATTACCCTGCATAAATCCATTGGCAATTTGTCAGGCTGTTCCAGTATGCCCCCCCCCCTTCACCAACCGCCACACACACACACACACACACACACACACACACACACACACACACACACTCACACCAAGCACTTCCCCTCTTCCCCGTTCTAAGCTCATGTAATGAATCGCTAATCACTCGGTCCCTGAGCATTCCCAGCCTATTATCTCTTAATTACCCCATTCAGGGAGGCGTCGGCGCGGGCCAGCAGGGGGCGTGCTGCGAAACAAATAGAACAACTACGATGGCATTGAGTCAAAACGAGGTGTGTAATGTGTATTAAATTCAAAACGCCTTTGTTGTGTGTGTGTGTGTGTGTGGGGACGAGACTGTGTATTTACCGCCGGGCCACGTTATGTATGTCACCGGGTTTCTGTCCGTACCTGAGAGAGCAGAGCGAGACACCGAGGGCCCCCCGGCTGCCAGTGCTTTATGTACAAAGGGCCGGAGCGAACTGGCTTGTTCTCAATCTCTGCTCGGTGCTGCCTGACCGCCGGGCTCCAAACGGTCCTCTGGTGGAGCGTTCGAGCCGCGCCAGGAAATGGAGCCTTTAACTCATGGAGTCATTTTCGCGGATGTGACACCGGGGAGTTCCCAATGCGAGTCACCACAGAGCAAAGATAGAAATTGGAATTGGCAGCAGACATGAAATGGGGTCAGGGGACACACACACACACAGACGCAGACAAGCACGCGCACGCACGCACACGCACGCGTAGACCGTGTGATTTTACAAGGGAGGGTCTGTTCTGACAATGGTGTCACAGGATAAAAAAATAAAAAAGACTAATTTGTCGCTGTCATTCGGTGTCTTTTGAGGAATTCTCACACGTAAAATTAGCCGGGTTCTCGCTGACGCTGGTTTTTCTTGGGAGTGAAATGCTCAGCCGTCCGGCCACAGGTGAGGGTCACCAGGCCGGCGTGATGGGGCAGATTTTTTCGAAAGCGGCGTCTGAGGCGGAAAAGCAGAAATTCCCATACTCCCATTTTTTCCCCTGCCTGGGAAAAGAAAAAAAGAATAGGTTCGAGATCACACAGTCGGCGCTTGTTTACATCAAGTGAATAAAAGAACTTTTTTTTCCCTTTTTTTATAAATAGCATCCTAAACTGACAGGTGCCCCATGCTAAGTCCTCTTAATAGTTTAGGTTTTTTTCTATAATTTAATCTGGCTAATTTCAACATATCCCTCTAAGGTTCTTAAAGCTTAACTTAATAGAAGAAAAAAGACCCTTCTTTTTTTTTTCTTTGGAATCCTGGTGTCCGTTTTTTGTCAATCCTTTAGTGAAAGGCTGTCAAAACTGGTTAGCTTCTCCAGTGAAACCACTTCTTTGCATCCCAGCTCCCGGGCCTGCCCTGTGTCTGCACAATTTCTTTCTATGCCCTTGTTTCTCTCCTTTTGTTTAGATAAAGCGAGGGATTAGGAAAGATTTGCCCCCATAAAGTAGTGGTTTGATGGGCTTTTATCCCACCATGTTGCTAAAGCTGTGTAGCCCCTGGATTAGGCCCTGACAATAGGAACCCTTGTGCTGGGCCGCGGCCTGAGGGGCACAACCAAAGGCCGGCTCTGAGAAAGAGGGAGGAAACAAACCTGCCAACCTCGATACGTCAAGTCTGCCAGAGAAAGCCTTCAGAGGAGCGGCTCTGCGGCTGCAGCGTGGTGCGCTGCGTTGGACGGGATCATACTGGGATAGACAAAAGCCAGAGAGAACAACTCGTGGTGGGTCACACAAACAGAGAACTACTAGACTGCACGTTGTAGCTGCACATTTACAGCTGCACCAGTCAGCATGCTCAGTATGAGATGATGGAACCATCGCCTCTTCTGGCTGTATGCTAACCTCCCCGTCACCAAACAGGACAGACAAAGTTAAAGTGACTGGAAACATCAAGAAGTTGGATTTTTCTCCATAAAGTTTGGGCAGTGACCAAACTGGAGCCCAAAGCAGAGCTTTCACGTTCATGGAAAAATAGACCAGAAATGTGCCTCAAAGATTAAATGACATCAGTGAATTTCACACTCAACTCACAAAGAAAAACATTAGAATGCAGGTTTCCCCCCTTGATGCATTCTGAAGGCCAGGGCACTGACTTTCAATGCTGCCAATTCTGAAGGTTGTGCATGCGTATTATTACATACTGAGGAAGGCTCTGCATATGGTGGGAGTGTGAGCCGGTCACAGCCGCCATGACGCAAAATTAATGAAAAAAACAAGTTCTGTTGTTTAAAACTTAAACATGCAAAGTTCACACTGATCATTCAATAATTATTTTTGTGTTATATTATTTGTGTTGAAATATCATACATTCTGTGTTTTTTGCAAAAACATGACATGAAACCAACCAAGTTTTTATGGAAAATTATTAAGTTAGATGTAATTTAAATAGAATATGTGAATGGACAGTGCCTATCCTGCAGATGAATGTTATTTTTGTATAAAAAAAAGGGATAAAGTGAAAATTTAATGTTTGCTCTGACTATAATTATTTGTTATAATAGCATTTTTAAAATGTGCACTTGGAAACCTCATGCATGTCCATTCTATGTCTGCGTAACACGTGTCCAACAGATTAACTTTATCCTTCCCCTTTGCTTATGTGGACTCTTGTCTTATAATACTTGTGGCTTTTTGTCTATTTAACACATGAGAAAGATGTCAGCCATTCACAGCAGCTAGCATGCAGTGACTGTGTGATTGTGTCCTTTGGCACAAAGTTAAGTGATATCTGTGTACAGACAAAGAAAAAGCGGCGGTGGAGCTGGAGATTTGTCTTTATCCAACACGTATGAGGGACGTCTTAAAGGTGAACGCCCGGCTAATGCACGGCCAGAGGATTGCTAATGGCCGGTTGCTTTGTTACTCCAGTCACACAAGTCCCACGGAGGCAGTCAATTCTAAGCCATTTATCAAAATGATTAATTTCACCCAAATGAGTACAAGCTAACCTTGACTAAGAGCACGTGCAAACCAGAGCAGCTGGATTGAAACCTAATATATTCATGGAGTTAAAGAAAACCTAATGATAAAAGTTAATGGGCTCTGAAGGCTGAAGGCATCAACTTCCTCCTCGACTCGATGTAAAACGCCACTCGGAATCATTTGAGGGGTAAAATTACAAACATTCACGCGTTATAAAACTGATTAAAAACTGAACATGGTTTATAAATCGCTGCAGCTTCCTCAGCTGAGCTTTGATTTCGGCGCTGCCAAAGTCCTGATGCAGGGATAAAGTTTGGATATTCGTAAAAATGGAGTGGGGGGGGGATGATTGAGAGCAAAGACGAATAACTCACGATCTGCAGAGAAGCTTTAACACGACGAAGCCTGAATGCAGCGGGAGCGCCGAGAACAATGAGCGCGCCGGCGGAATCCACGGAAATCGGAGATGAATTCGGGGTTTAGAAAGTTAGCCTGGAACGGGGAGGCTGAGATCCTGAAGCTGATCAGGATGAGAGGGGATGTGTGGAGGCGGTAAATAAAGAGATGGGGAAACTGTGCCGTGTATTCGGGATAATCACTGCAGCGAAAGCCATCGATACTTGGCTGCAGATCAAACATCTGAAGACATCCTTTGTGCCGTTTAAGGTCAAAAGTGGAACTGCAGTGACTAGCAAATTGATCCGCAGCTATTTGGGAAATGGATGGAAATCTGAATATCAAGATATTTGATGATGATCAGGGTGATGAAGATGTTTCACTAGTTCACATTTTACAGATAAAGTGAATAAACTGTCAAAGACACACAGAGAAATTAGAATCCTACATTATTCACTTCCTGTAGGGTTGAAAATTCTACATACTTAACTACATCTCTCTCTCTCTCTCTTCATTATAAATTACTCAGCAAATGCATCAGTTTAGACATTTACTCTGGAGATTATGTGAATATAATAATGAGAATGGAGTTGGTAATTTGACATGACCCCAAGAAAACACCTAAAAAATGAAACAGAGCCTATTGATTGGAGAACAGTGAGTGTGTGAGCTGCTGTCCAGCTCCTCTGGCCTAATATCAGCCTAATAGAGGGGCCTCCTGACACCAGCACTAAACCCCTCAGCCATGCTGGACATTAGCCCACATTAGGTTCCCTATAAAAGCTGATTTGAGGAAGAGCAGCTGAGAGGAATTCCTCCTCGCTTTAATTGCTTTAGAAACGGTTCCCACAAAGAGACACTGGCCAGATTTTCCTCCAGTTTAAGTTCTTATTTCCATCGGTTCACAAGTTAATCCGATTTTTTTCCCCCCCTCTCCCCTTCTCCTCCAGGTCCAAACGCCGTGCAACTATGGCTCTACTGTGATGAAAAAAGATCTAATTAAAATATACGCATGGATATTATAAATTAATATTTAATAATAACTAAATTATTCCCCCTTCAAATCGTTTTAATAACATCTGTTTGATCCAAAACACATTTTACGCACTGACACCCACTTGTTGCGTGACCACGTATCGCTCATCTGACTCATTTCATCTTTGTTGCTTCTCACATTAGTGAATTTGAACAACTATGCATGAAGCTGCAGACATGAGCCGCTGCAGAGGTTTGCGTGGACGTGTCCTATAAGCAGCGCTTTATTTTTATTTTTTTTAGCCCTTTCACACAGGCTGTTGTCAGGACTCTAAAGTTCTGCAAATGAATGTGTCCAAAGATCAAACTGAGTTTAGGATTTTCGCCCCCCCCCCCCCTCCTCCTCCTCCTCACCCCCGCCCTCCGCTTTCTCTCCCACTCTCGGGGAAAATTCAACAAAATATGCGAGCTTTACATTAAAAGGCTACTTTTCGCTGCCCTTAATTCCAGCCTAAACGGTTTTTCTTCGGGAGAAGAAATCTTTTCTAAAAACCTTGAAGAAGAGAGGGGCATTATTGTTTTAATCCTCTTACCAGCAGTCATTTGAAGACATTTTTTTTTTTTTTTGGAGGGTGAAATGGCGTCTTGTCTACCCAATCCTAACCTAAATCCCTCGGGGCCGGGGAGCTGCTGGAGGCTGGAGCCCTGCAGCCTGCATCTCCATCTCAGCTGCATTCCCAGCAACACACACACACACACACACACACACACACACACACACACACATGCACGCACAGAGGAGGAAAATAAAATTAAAGCTCGGAATTAACCTGAGAGTCAGGTGTAGGCCTTCACCGAGCGCGCATGCCAATTCATTATGTATATTCAAGGAATGAATAAATTGCATTTTTTTTGCTTTTCATAAAGCTGAGTTTGCTCACAAACACAGAAATGATCTTTGACTGTCTTCCTTTTTTTTTTTTTTTTTTTACATTTAATTTTCGACGTAATTTGTAATGCTTGTTTCTGTATAAATTAAAAACACAAGTAATTCTAACCTAAAGACGAGCCATCCATTAAAAACAAATTTAAGATTTTGAGATAAAAATGTGTTTAAAATACCTATCCCTGCTCCTTGACTTTTATTTAAACAACATATTTTAAGTGGAATAGAATTAAGGATTAAACACATTTTAATAGTTTCAATATTATTTAGGCTATAAATATTAATAATATATCATCACCTCCAAAAATAAAAAAAAGAGGTTACATGATAATATTTGCATTAATAAAAGATCCTCAGGATGCGAAATAAATTTAAAAAAAAAAGAGAGAGAGAAACAAAAATGCAATTGTGCCTCCAAAACAACAGCAGCAGCAGAAAGAAAGAAGAAAAGTCGCCAACACGGATGCAGGAATAAATCTATAAAGTGACTAGTGCTGAAGGAGGAGGAGGAGGAGGAGGAGGAGGAAGAGGAGGAGGAGGAGGAGGAGGAAGAGGAGGGGGGGAGGAAACGCGACGTGATTGGCACAGAGCAGGAGCCGCCGTGACCCCACCCGGAGCTTTAAAGGCCGATAGATGGCAGCTCAGCATCCTCCCACAGACACACGGAGCCGGCAGCAGCCGCAGGACCCAGCGGAATAACCACCACCACCTTATTACAATAATAGAACTAAAACTAACCAACAAACATGAGCGGCGGCCTGCGGACTTTAGAGAAGAAGATTTGAGGAAAAAAATAAAGGGGAAAATATTCGGCTGCCAGTGGAGATATTTCGCTTACAGAGGTAAGAAGTTTACGCAGAGGAAGCTCCGTAGAATAAACTGCCTTATTTCTGAAGTGGAATTACGTATCCAAATAATTTTCTAAAAGTATATTGCAACTGTGTTAAATAATTCAAAGTGTTCAACAGAGTTTTTAAGTGTTCGTAAAATTATCCGCAGAAAAAAAAGTAAAAAAAAAAAAAATATCCACCACAAATTTATGTCTCGACTGAGTCTTATTTGGTCGCGTTGTCATCGGACGGGATGTTTTTTTTTTTCTTTTTCCACCCCGCCGGCCGTGTGTGTAATTGTCAGGATTCGTCGTATGTTTGCCGTGGGTCCGTGAACGCCGCGGCCCGGGGCCACGCAGGGAACGCGCTGCCGCTCGTGGATCCACAGCAATTAGCATAATGAGGCTTAAAGCGGAGCCCGAAGCCACGCGACATTGTCCTGGAAGAACGGCATTGTGCGCAATCTTTAAGCTGCACAAATAATCATCATTCTAATAATAATAATAAAGGAAACGGATTATACGAACAAAGCCAGAGGCTGATTTAAAAAAAATGAAAAAACACAATGAAATTTAAAAAAAAAACACGCACGCGCCCACCGCGATGATAAACGAAGAGCTTCTGTAGATGAGCAGCACGTGGGGAAGCTTTTTGCTCGTTGAGACAGGAGCCGACACGCGGCCCTGACACGGACCCGGGAAAAAGTAAATATGTTCTCGAAGCTTCCACGACAGCGCACAAAATAAATATCACTGAATTTACGGGTGATCGAATAAATAAATCATTTATTACGCCGATTTGTTTTCTTTTGAATGGGATAAAAAAAACTCAAATAGGCATATGATAATAATATTATTGAAATTATAATAATAAAATGATCTTCAAATATTTCACTGTAATTTATGTCAATTTAAACATAATTATAGGATACCTAATGTTAATGTTTATAATATGTGCATGTTAAAATAGAGGTGGTGCAGAAAAGTACATTTTATTTATAATATTATACTAGGCCTAAATGCCAACTATTTATTTTATATTATTGAATAAATACCTTGCTTTATATCTGTCATTATTAAACAGTACTGGCAGATTATTTGGATTAGTTGACATTTTAGGCACATTTAGCTGCTCAGGCTGTGGAAAGACTGAGATGATGTAGTGTGTGTTCATGTTTTTACTGACAGCTCCAAATAATTGATAATGTTTATCCCATTGGACAGTTTCACCTAGGCCGAACCCTCAGTGGGAATAAATAGTTTGTTTTATGCTTGAAATTAATTGAAGCGTTTTGGTGCTAAATTTGGAACCTTTTTTACCCCCAAAAAATTATTAGCAGTATCTGCTCAGTCCTTCAATAAAATAAAAGAATGTTTGAAAAATGAACCTTTCTTTCACCTGTTGCCATTTCAATTAGTCAAAGGCAAACACTTTAATAAAACATGTTATAGCTCTATTTAACAGCCCCAGGGGGGGAGGTGTACTTGAGGCCTGACTCTCACCGCTGCCCGTTTCTTCCCCCTGCAGACAGCTCACCGCCGGTCATGCAGCACTACGGAGTGAACGGTTACTCTCTCCACGCCATGAATTCACTGAGCGCCATGTACAACCTGCACCAGCAGGCGGCACAACAGGCCCAGCACGCGCCCGACTACAGGCCGTCGGTGCACGCTCTCACGCTGGCAGAGAGACTGGCTGGTAAGAAGCAGTTGCTCATTTTGCTCGGCTTCACGTCCCTCGAATGTCACGTCTCGACCTCCTCACGACAAAAACCTGCATGCGTCTGAAATGTGAACTGTGCGGAGGGGTTGGGGGGGATCACTACCTTGACCTCTGACCCGTCCTTCAATTAAACTGGTCCTGTTTTCTTGTTTCTCAACGGCTGCACATTTCAAGACATCATCCTCGAGGCCCGCTATGGCTCCCAGCACCGAAAGCAGCGGCGCAGCCGGACGGCGTTCACCGCCCAGCAGCTGGAGGCCTTGGAGAAAACCTTTCAGAAGACCCACTATCCTGACGTGGTGATGCGCGAGCGTCTGGCCATGTGCACCAACCTGCCCGAGGCACGAGTGCAGGTAAAGGGAAAAAACAAAACCTAGTGTACTGCACATTTTCCTGTTGTATTTGTAAGAAAGGTGAATTTAAAGGAGATGAAAGGGCGAGTTCCTGAAACATTTCGAGGGAAAAGTCACTGCTGTGCTTACGCTTCTTTTAACCTTTAACCCCAGTTGTGATCTCTCTGATCCTTCCGGCAGGTCTGGTTCAAGAACCGCCGGGCCAAGTTCCGCAAGAAGCAGCGCAGCCTGCAGAAGGAGCAGCTCCAAAAGCAGAAAGAGGCGTCGGGAGCCGCAGACGGCTCCACCGAAGACCCCAAGACCGACCTCAATACCACGACCGCCGCCGCCACCATGACCCCGACCAACGCCACCGAGGCCCGCACCCCTCCCCCTCCCTCCTCCGCCTCATCCTGCCACTCGGAGACAGAGCGGCTGGCGGCGCTGCAGCCGCAGCCCGGCGAGATGAGCGTGGAGGTAAACGTCACCTCCCCCGAGCCGTCGGACAGCGAGTCGGCGGCGGAGGACGCCGGCGACAGGGAGGAGGAGGAGATGAGGGGGGCAACGAGGGTGAAGATCAGGGAGGAGACGCAGGGGGAAGCGGGGGCTCAGCCGGGGAGCAGCTCCCCCTCCTGCAAGAGACTCAGCCCCACGTCAGGTGAGAACACTGCTGTCAGTTCAGCCCAGAAGCCACACACAGTGGAACAGATCCAAAGAAAGTGGGTCAGCCCAGTTACAATCAACATATACATTACAGCTACACATTTCTCTCCTCCTTTTATATGAAGGAATACATTCTAAATGCTTACATGAATAATTAACCTTCAATTAAAAAAAAAAAAAAACAGGAGTCAGTCAGTATACAGTTGCATTTCAATTCAAAACATTTTACTCACTGAACATTCAGTGAGTAAAATGTGCTAAAAAAATTTTTTTTTTTTAGCACAACAGCAGGTGAAATTATCTCCTGCCTTACAAACCATTCACCAGTAAAAAGTGTAAATATATCATGACAGATGCTGACTGATGTCATATTAACTGATCCATATATTGTTACACTATATGTGGCCTGGATTAGACCCTTAATGGACCACTTCTGGCCATCTTTGACACCCCTGGTGTAACCAGTGCAGTTTTTTTTTTAACATCACAACACCTGATTAAGCAGAAACCAACTGAAGTCTCCTTCTCTCCCTCTTTACCCAGACTCCCCCCTGAGCTCCCCCGCCCTGCCGTCCTCCAGCAGCGCGAGCGGCGCCCTGGCCCAGAGCAACTCGTACGCCTCGTCCCCGCTCAGCCTGTTCCGGCTGCAGGAGCAGTTCCGGCAGCACATGGCGGCCACCAACAACATGGTGCACTACCCGCCGTTCGACATGAGCGCGCCGTCCTCCCTGCCCTACCTGGGCATGAACGTCAACATCCCGTCGCCGCTCGGCTCGCTGCCCTGCCAGTCCTACTACCAGACCCTGTCCCAGGCCCAGCAGGTGTGGAACAACCCGCTGCTGCAGGCGCCGCCCGCCGCTCTGCCGGCGAGCCTCAACAGCAAGACCACCAGCATCGAGAACCTCCGTCTGAGGGCCAAGCAGCACGCCGCCTCGCTGGGGCTGGACACGCTCCCCAACTGAGGCTGAACAGGTTGGCCCTCTGCTCAAGGCCACAGCTATGAATTATGGGGCCCCAGACCGCAGGAGGTGACCCTGCCCCCCCCCCCTGTAGAAACAACTCCAAACACCCAATTAGACATATCCTGCAAATAAAAATTAGAGATTTGTTTTTATTTGGCTGCTTCCCAATCCACCTCAAAATCCTCCCAGATTAAATCATGCGCATACTTGTTCCAGATAATTCCAGTTAGGACGTTCCATTCGCAGTCTCCTACTTCTTAGAACCCTGATTAAAAAAAAAAAACAGGGCAGAATGACAAATAAGAGAAGTTCTATATCTTCAGGCAAACTTGAGGGACATGTTATGGGTTTCAGAGCAGGCACTTTAAGGGTCTTTCCTCAGCCTCAGGTTTCAGTTTCTGCACCGCAACCTCAACATCATCACACGAGCAGGTGCCGAGAGCACCGGGGCAACGCCGAGATCTGCCAAGAGGATGAAGAAGAAAAAAAAAAAAAAAAGAACTCAATGGACTTAAATGACGAAAATAAAATATTCCCACTGGACTGCAGTTGCGTCTGCTCGGTAATGTTTGCCTGTGGATCTTTTCTTGTATTTGACTCCTGGTCAGGCAGCATTAGCCGATTCTCTGAATGCGAGCTGCATGCCAGGATTTCAACCTCCTCTGTGAAGTCAGGGCGGAAAGCGTTGAACCACAGAGCTGCCAATCTAAGATACGCAAATGTTCTATAATCATCACAAGAGCCCATGAACACGAACTATGCATGCAGGCACCTCTCTGACGCATGGCTTCCAGCTGTTCTAAAACAGGCCTGCCACGGTGCTGGCATTAGAATCACGCCAATCAGACCCGAAATAAGAAATAAAGCTCAGCTCGGTCAATATAATCTCCCAGCAAAACTGTTTATTTTAAAACGTGGACGACGGGTAACTGTCCTTGTTTCATGTGGCGTCTCTCGGCTCGGCCTGGCAGGGAGCCGCTGAGCGTTGTAAATATCCCTCAGTGTCTGTCCCCGTCCGCCTGGTTGAAGAGGAAACATTCAATTTATTTTTCAATTGTGGCTGCAAGCAAAAGGACCTACGGCAGGAGCGAAATAAAAGGGGGGGGGGGAATCCGCGGAGGCACAGTGACGAAATTAATACGAACCCTGATATATATTTTCAGAGTCACCACTTTATTCTGAGCCAGAGGCTTCAGCAGGCAAAGTCTCATGTATTATACGACTGTAGATTCAAGACATGTATTTCTCAATTGTTTTAAATGTGAGTAATTTATCTGTTTAATGCAAGGGAATAAATCACACATACGAATGACTGAACGAGTTTTGTTTTCAGTGTTTTCAGTTGCAGTAAAAGCATGGAAATGTTTGCTTTTGCACGCGCACACACACAATGCAGTTTTTGCCATTTAACTTGAAGAAAATCCACACATTTCACACGAGGGTTATTGGAGCTGGAAGAGGAGCAAAGGGAAGAGACGCCACATATGCATGTTCCTGCACATACATACCTCACATAGCAACCTAAAGGATTTTTTTTTCTAGTTTCTCAAGTGAGAAGTTAAGAACAAGAACAGGATTAGGTTCCTGTTAGATGAAATTTGGTTTCCACACGCATTGCAACCATTTATGGTGCAAATTTAGAGTTTTGTTGATACACGTTGATGATCCATAAATAATTTAGATGCAGGAGGTCTAGCATCCCCGGCGGTGGGGTTTACACACCACATACGGGGGGGGGCTGCCACTTGTTCACCTAGTGCAGAATAACTAATCCTAAATGAAATGACTGAAGCACAGTGTCAAGCTGTAAAGAGTCTACCACCCACCCCTCACACACACTCCCTGTCTCCCCCCTCACCCCCCACCCCTGTCAGCCGAGGTTTGGCTGCACCGAAACAGAATGCTTTGCCATAAGAAGATTACCTTGGGTTTGGGATATCGATGGATTAAGTAAGAATAGAATGAGATAAAATGGGGCTGAAAGGGTTCCCGGGAGTCAGCAAAGTTCAGACACCTGTTTTTCTCCGGCTCTTTTCCCGCTTCGCTCGCTCCACGACCGTAAAGATTATATCACTTTCCTACTGGAGAGAGGGAAGGGCATGAAGGTGCCAGAGGTTGAGGATGAGGATGAGGATGGGGGGGGGGAGGTTACAGTGCATGAAAATATCTTCTCAGGGAGGGGTCCTGCAGAGACGACTCATTCGCACGACCTCGGGCTACCTTCGGGGCGTGCTTCTTTAAATATGTGGTCAATTTGTCATGAACGTCGAGGTTGTTGTGTGGAAACACTGCACGGGGGTAAGTTAAAGGGAACGCTGTGTTTGTGCGAGCGTCTGTGCGTGTGTGCGTGTGTGTGTGTGTGTGTGTCTATGGCAGCTAAGCCGCTGAAGGTTTCCAGGAGCTCTTTGATGTGTATCTGGGCAATGCGCTATTAGAGGGATTTTTCCTAGTTGACAGCTCAGAGAATGTGTGGAGGAATTGCGATGCCAGTGGGCTAAAAGAATGCTGGAAACAGGATTAGGATCATATTCTGGCAGCTCCTGTCACTTCATCAATGGGCTAAGGTTTCCTCAGTGACAGCCCTCCTTCTCTGCCCAGCTAAAACCTTTAGTGGGACCATAAAAGGGGTGAGAGAGGGGGGGGGGAACAATGATTGAATGGCGTGCTATGATTTCTGTGCTGGTTTTGCTCCGAGGGCTTTGTGCTGGGAGACCTGAAGGGGGGGCGGCGTTGATTCGGAGGGAGGAAGGAGGGGGGGGTCGAGAGGGATGAGAAAAAGGGGGCTTCTTTTGAGGGTGTTAAAAGGAGGGGGGGACTGTGGTCTTTCTTGGAAGTTTTACACCCAAATCCCCATGGCAGAGCATGCGGTGGGTTTTTACACTGATGCTGGCGGACAGGGACAGCGGTGTAGTGTGGTGTGGCGTGGCGTGGCGTGGTGTCACCCCCCCCAGGGGACGACATGACAGCAGCAGCAGGTGCGGTGGGGAGGGGGACGTGGTTTCCTGAATGTTCAGGATCCAGTCCGAGTCCAGCCTGTCACCACCAAGCAGAGTGAGACCTCTCCCACTAAGTCCTATAGTGGAGCCGTGGGGGCACCATAAACACATGTAGGCTCTTTTCATTTTGAGGAATATTTGTGCCATATTATTTTATTTTTTAAATATGCAACAATCTCATCTCAACATCCAAAAATCCAAATCCAAATAAAAAAAAAAAACGTGTTAATTTGCAACAGGCAATAACACAACCTCCTGTTTGGGCAACATGCTACAAACTAGTGTGCCCAGCTGTTATAGTGAATTACTATAACACGTAGACATGTTAGCTACCTGCCTTTAATCAGTTGCATCTTTAGTCGGAACAAACAGACAGAACGGGGAAATCAGATTTTTATCTGCTGACAGTAATAAAAAAATATATATATAAACTTCCAGCTATGTTCTGTATGTATTTTTGGGGATCATTTCAATCTCAAGGAGAAAAAAATGCCATTTAGGATTTAGTATCAAGGCACTTTCTATTTGAGCACAGGTAAACAACATTTAAAAATTCTACATAAATCATGTATATTTCATATACATGCAAAGTAGCTAACAAGAAAACAATAATTTTTACATATATATAGTGTGTATAGCTTGATGAATTCATATTTGCCAATTACAATCAATAATAAATTGCAATTAACAATTATATGAGTTTCAGACCAGAACTTTTGGGGCCTTTTTTTTTTTTTAACATTTCTTGCATGCCGTTAGCAATTTGGATTAGCTTCTCTGAACATATCACTCGCCGTGTTCAGGTGAGTCATTTATGGCCCCAAGTTGAAGATTTTGAGAGGATTATGAAGTGCAGCGTCTCTGGCTGGGCCTGCAGGTTGCGTTGCAGAATAGTTACTCCTGACGAAGCTTATAGGGTGGTCTCCTCGGTGCAACTTGGACCGGGGCTGTCTCTTTCCTGTTGGCCAAAAAAAAAACCATTTTCCCCAAGAATATAACTCCACACTTTGCTAACCCATGTGAAACAATACTTTCACAATACCACAGGAGTTTGATTGTTGGCGACAAGTTATATAATGCCGGGAATTACAGACTAGCATGCAAATGCTAAATCCTCCTCTCTTTCTCCTGAGAAGTGGATGAGGCGGACTGTATCTGCAGGCTTCACTCCGGCTCCCCAGCTTTGTGCTGCACAGACGCTCTCCTTTCTCCCCCTGACTTGGGTGATAATCCTGACACGCACTGTCTGCATTTTTTACTGTACGTGTTTAAGCGCATTTGCAGAGCATTTATCTCTCCAATGTAAACCAATTTGGCTATAAGGGCCTCGGGCCAAGCACGGCACCGGAGGGGAAGAAAGGAAAACTCAAACCCAGCAGATGTGCAGGGAGAAAAGGAGGATGGGAAAGCTGGCAAAGACGCCGGGGGTTGAGGAACAACTGAATGCAGCGAAAAAGAGGGAAAGCGGAACTGTACGGGGAGGGAAAAAAAAAAAAAAAAAAGTGTCCCTTGTCCGAAGGGTAAGCTTTTGAAACTTGGGATAGGGGCCTTTAAAGCCGATAGAACCTGGATCACTGAATTGTTGAGTCACAGAATCTGAGAAAATCATACAGAGCTGGCGGTTAATCCTGTCATAGTAAAAAACGGTGCGCATACTTCGGGGATCCCAGCCCCTTCTGAAGAAATTCGGAGGCTGCTGTATTGACAGAGCTGCTGTTTGATACCGCCTATACACCTGTATCAGCTGTCTGTTAATCTGCCTTCCCCCCTCCCCCTTCCTGGTCCTCCGCAGCACGCCGCCTCCGCCGCTAGTAATGGCTGATGAAATGGACCAAAGACCTAAAAGCTGCCAATCTCGCTGCTTCTTGATGCCTCCTGTAAGTGGCTCTGGATGCAGGCTGAACTTGTCACTTTGATCATCTGAGAGGCAGGAGCCCCCGCCGTGTCAGACATTACTACCTGCAATTCCGCGCGGCCATAAAGACTATGGGCCCCGTGGTCCCTGAAATGGGACATTAAGACAGAATCATCCTAGTTTAGTTGGGGCGATATCAAGGTGTTTTATTTGCCGGCACACGGGCATGTTCTGAATGTGTTCGGATGGCTTTTAAAGTACCTGATCTTATACCCTAAGGTTCCTGTAAATGAGGTGTTTGCTGCTCTTATCAATGAGACGTTACACAAGGCGGGCAGGTCGGCCCGGTGGCCTCCTCCTGCTGCTGGATGGTTCTACTGTACGATTACAACAGGCTGATCCTGAGCCTCGCTCAGGTTCTAACTTCGCAAAGTCCTATTAATGTGAGTCACTTTCCCCATGTGAAGTCTGGGCTCTGACAACATGACTTGACATTTGCGAACATTTTAGTGTCAGGTATTTTTCTTTTAAAGTTACCATTACCTATGGTTAATAATGAGGTGCTAATTCTTATTACCAGTAGATTAGATTTCATATATGAGTCGATCAGATGCTATTTGTTATCTTTTGATTTTGGTTCATATTAATGACAATCAAAAAAACAGAAATGCTTCACATGAGCTAAATTGATAAGTGACTAATTTTCATCTGCAGTCTTTTTCCAGACAATTGGCCTTAAAAAACACAACACAACCATAACATAGGAGTGAATGTGGAAATCATAACTTAGAGAACCATTTCACAAATTTCTTTTGTTTTAGCAGCATGTTTACATTTGACAAACTGGTGACTATTATTTTGTATATATTTTTTATCAATAGTCACTTAACTCTGAGGATAAATATGGAAAGGCTGCTGTAAATACATCAATTAAAATACATGACTGCCGAATCGTAATTGGTAGATGTATTTAACAGGCCGGTTCGAGAGCTGAATTTGTGCGTGTGTATTTGTCATTGCTCCTGTCTTAGATCCTGAGGGATTTATGAACAATGTCAAGTTCCCTCAGAAGACCTGAGTCTCTTCACTGCCTCTTAAAGCTTAATGCTCCCTGACTGAGTGGCACAGCGAGAGCCACTCACTCTCTCTCTATGTGCCACAGATAATGCTAAGAACAACCTCTCAATTCCAGCTCTCCTCCTCATCTAATGTGCCCTCCTTCCTCCGCTGCACGCACACGGCCATTTCCATTCAATGAGACGGCGGCAACAACGTGGGCAATTGTAATGGAAAGCACTAACATTGTCCCTAATGGCTTCCCATCCCGGGAGAGTTTTAAAACATATGTAAATTTATGTAAACCCAACAGAAACACATATTTACAATAGCACAGGGTAATCACAATATGACGACATGGTGCGCTGGCCTTGTAGATGGAGGCGCCATGTGTCATTAGTCCCCTTTATCTCTTTTCTGTTTCCTGTTATGGCAGCAATGCAACAATCACTCACGGTAAGAATGAAAATGATCTGCGTTCATCTGTGGCCACTGATAGAGAGGGAGAGGTGGAGGGTAAAGACGAATGTAAAGGAAGTGGTTTTGTGCCGGGCGCCTATTATAAACTTTCTGCATTAAATAGTCAACAACAAAAAGTTCTTTAGTGTGAAATCGGTTATTTTATTGCTGTCAAGTCGTATAAAGAGATAAACATGATCAGGAAGACAAAGCGTTATTTTTCATACCCATTGTACCATAAATTTTTATTTTGTCTAATGATAAAGTAAATTATATTTTTAGAATGTAGTGCCTATTCATGCTATATTGCATGAAATATTACAGTACCGGTGGTGGAAAAATTGCATTTCTTAACAAAAGCCTTAGTCATTATACAATAGTATTTATAACAATGGTCATTATTAAGCATTAGACCTGTTAATTTTAAAGATTAAAATAAGATTAAAAATTCAGAACATATGTAATCAATTATTATTAAATCTCCATCATTATTGCTGAATTGTTGTCAGAGATAGAAAATATAATCACAAATCATCACAAGTATTATGGTCTAGTATTCAATCACAAACTGAAACTTGGTACCTCATGCGCACATATGTACTTCACAGTAAAGTAGAAAGTAGTAGAAATCTTGTGCTCAGAAGTTTTGTGTGGAAATAGTGTGATATACATCCTAAAACATGCCCCACGATTGGCTGGCGACCATCTGGGGTGTATCCCCCTGCCTCTCGCCTTAACGCGCTGGGATAGGCTCCAGCAGACCCCTGCGACCCCGAAAGGGAATAAGCGGGATAGACAATGGATGGATGGATGGACATCCTAAAACATGTCCAGAGGGGATATCTCCAATCTGGCGCTTAGTCAATCAAGTAGCTAAAAACAAGAGCATCCTTTTTAGTTCATCTATGTAGATATTAGAAATCAATATTTTTTTAACATTACTAAACAACATTTTGAAAGCATTATTATTGATGTTGTACATATATATTACATTTCCTTTTAGTGTGGTTAACAGCGCTCACATTGCATACAGTTCTTGCTCTTAGCTTAAAGGCATCAAAGTTATTTTAGACACTGGTCTATTATTCACGTGGTTATTTTTTAAATTGTTGCATCCAGGGCCAATTTATGCCGAGGGCCCTGAAGTCAGCAGCCCCACCTTTGTCCTTACTTTTTGCTCTGGTTAACCAGGTCTTCCACCTCCTTCATGAGGCGCAGGCAGAGCTCGTCCTGCCACGGCAGGGCGATGCACTGCACCGCCACGGGCAGCCCCTCGGCATCAGACACCGCCTGCAAGCAAACACACAATACACACTAACAGGCTGTGTCCAGAAGCACAGCACTGTGGTCTGCTGCTGCCCCCTGCTGGCCATTACTTTCACTGAAGTTTGGGGTTGTTCTAAGTAGAGTAGAAATTAGTGGTGCAATTTTTCAAGAAAAAAAAAAAAGACAAAAATGTCTATTTTCAGCATGTTTACTGCCTTTGAGTATGCATTCGCAGCTTTTAACGCAATATTTTTACATTGTGGACTGCTGCTCATTCAAAATGACCAAAATAAAGATGCCACTTTGGTTAGTTTTTAAACATTTTCTGGCATTTCACGAAATGTAATGATGGTTTAAAGATTTAATGATTAACCAAGAGAATAAACAGCAGATATAGTATTTACAACAAACATTAGGTTCAGTCTTACATCAAATTTATACATCAATATAAACGTTTGTTGTCTCTTAAAAAAAAAAAAAATCAAGCTTCCAGAAAAAAATTAATGAAACTTTACTTAAGGTTATATAGTATTTTATTATAAAAGCCATCGCTGTTATGTTTTTCACTCCCTGCACTTAATCAGTCACCTCTCACTTACCTCTTTGAAGAGCACGTCAAAGTGGTCCTGATGAATGCCCTTATAGTGTTTGAGTTCCTCCTCATCCTCTGCCGTCACCGTAGAAACGGGAACAACACCAGCAGGAAAGTTGAGGAGGTTGTAGAGCATCGTGTACCCGAGAACAACTAGTAGGTGGAAACACACGAACAAAAGCATACATTTTTTATTTGCTGTGGCCTGTTAGGATTTATATTAGTTAGATTATTGCGGTTGCTCTGTGGTAATGATTGTGCAACAAGGTTTTTCACACGATTCAATCATTTCATAGAAAGGGTGGTATCCATATTTGGATTTTCACAACTAGTGTGAAGTGTGGATCTAATTTAGACAACACTTAATATTTGAAAGAGGTAATGTCCTTGCAGTTATGTGACCTTTTCTTGTTGGATAAATGGGGGGACATTATTGCTTCTTGTAACTATCTAATCATTCCTAATATTCACACACACACAGAACCATTCAGTGGACCGTACTGGTAAGCTTGCTGCAGTAAAAGAAGTTGTAGGCTGGTCCAAGCACGGGGCACAGCAGCACATCTATGTTGCACCTTCTCCACTCTGCTATTGTTTCATGGATGTAGTCCTAATTAAAGGAAAACACAAGAGAATTAAGTTTCACCTCCTGTGCGTTCAAATGTGCACAAGCATCATGAGCCGACTGCTGACAGTACCTCAGCGGCAGCATGCTGCTTCCAGACATCTGAAATACATCTAAAAGCAAGACAGACAAAGAATGAGCAGCAATTCCCCTCATCATGTGATAACGAAGCCTGTTAAGTTCAAGATTAATCTCTCACCTAACTCCACAGATGGCATCGAAGACTTTAGACGCGCGAGGAAACTGTAAAAGGCATCAAACCGTAAAACATCATTCTGATAAAATACACTGTCAATGTTTCTTTTGAAATAATATCATAAACAGCTGTATAATAATCTATACAGCACGTTCAAGGAAGAAGAGCAAGGTGCAAAACATGATGCAACAAGACAATCATATATATAAAACACAGAATAAAAGACAGTGGATATAAAATCACCCATCAGGTTCAACATCAATAAAAAACATTAAATAAGGCAGTAAAATGATAGAGCTAAATTACGTAAAGTTTAGCTGTCAGGCAAGAAGACAAGTCTACAAAAATGTGTGACAGTTTCATAAACAGAGATATTAAAGTGTATATAATATTTTCAGCATTGATGTGGTCCTAGTTGGTACAAGTATGAGTGGACTACTCCTTTGCATGTTTTGTCCACTGTCAAAAATAACACATAACGTAACACGAGTTCTTCACAAGAGAAAACGTTGTGACATCAGTCTCTAATATCAGCTAAGCAGCTCTGGACTGTAACCCTATTGTTGAAGAGAATTATGAATTTGAGTCATCTGCATAACAATAAAATAAGACTAAACAGTGATACTTAATATGATGGCAGTATATATAGTGAAAACAGAAATGGTCTAAGAATTGATCGTTGATGTAGCTCATTAAATGTTGTTGAAACGTTGAGTTTTTGCGTGTCTGATGTGTCAGAAACTCACCAGCGGCTTGAGGACGAAGGAGAGAGTTCTCTTCAGCCAGGTAGGAAAATAGTAAGTGAAAACCTGTGCTTTAAGACAGGGGTCCAAAGAGCATCCCTCCCTAAAACAGAAAAAAGTGGTTCGGAAGATTATGAAACATGATAAATATAGTTTAGTAGCTCTTTAAAACATAGCATTTTCTGACAATGTTTTATCTTTCAGTTAATTTCAAACCGAGATAATGGGATTGTGATCTAGCTGCAGAAAGCAGCTGCACATGCAGCACTCGTGCACTTTTCTTAAGAAGTTTGCTGTTTTGGCGTTGGCTACGGCCACAGGAGTAGTCCACTGCACGAGGAATAAAGCAGCAGCTAAACCAGCTAAAACTCATAACTTCACTCTACTACTCTAGTTATGTTTAGTAACGGCATGCTGGTAACAGCAAGGGTGTTGTTACTATAGAACAAGTAATCAGATTACCCATAACTGAAAAAGGTAACTTCACTAGTAACTACTACTGTTAGAGGTTCTATTTTAGAAATTTCTGACAACATTACTGTATGTAGAGCATTCACCCTCATACTTTCAAATAAAATGATGGCTAGTAAATATAATGTGATGTATATTAATAGTGTAATTTCTCTAACACCAACATCCTACAACTAAACATCATAAGTCTCAGCCCTTAGTAAAAGCTTGAAGGAATAATTTATAAATTAGAGAGCAAGTATGACATTTAAAATATGAAAACAACACCTAAGATCTATGTTCCTACTACTGTTATATATTTCACATATTGGTTAAGTAACTGGCATCTTAAAAGTGAACTTTGACTCACAGTTTTTGCAGCAGGGTGTTAGAGCCATCTGCCAAGATACCCTTTACCATGAGTTCAAATAAAGCGTAACTGAGCTTCACAGGAGTGTAGGGTACCAACTACACACACGAGTGACAGGAGGACAAAAAAACACTCATTAAATACAAATGTCTCCTGTCACACAGTTCACATTGGTGTAGATCTCAGAGTGTGTGTGTGTGCAGCCTTACAGTGTGTCCCGCCTGCTCCAGCAGAGCCTTGACCTCCCTGACGCCTCGGGCCATGCTTGGAGACGGTTGTGTGAAGCCGTCACTTTCCAGGTAACCAATCCTCAGAGGTTTGGAGCTCTTATATGTCTGAAGGCAACATATTTTCATTCTGTCATAATTGGTACTGAGGAAATACACATATATGATTTATTTTGCTTTAACTCAAACATTTGAGGATAAGGGATTATGTGTGTTTTTTGCTGGTTTAAAGGTCCCATAACTTGCACTTTGTTAGATTTTGTTTGAAGTTTTGATACACCTAATATAATAGTAGTTTAAAGTACCAGAAACCATGCTAAGCTTCTCTCTGGAGAGCTAGTGAGCAAGGGTTGATTTTGGTCTTTCTCTATTAATATTAATATTAATATTAAAGGCTTTAAAAGGTAATGGGTATTGACATTCAAATATTCACCTACAGTTACTACATGCCATTTTGAGGTATTGAGTGTTAGATGCATGTTCCACTATTTTATATACAACATCAAGACTTTCTTTATAGTAAAAAAGCAATTAAAAGTAATATAATACTAGACCGGGCGACACGGTGGAGCAGTGGGTAGCACTGTTGCCTCACAGCAAGAAGGTCGCAGGTTCAAGACCGCCTTGGGGCCTGGGTCTGGGACCTTTCTGTGTGGAGTTTGCATGTTCTCCCCGTGTCTGCGTGGGTTTTCACCGGGTACTCCGGTTTCCTCCCACAATACAAAACATGCTCAGGTTAATTGGCAAATCTAAATTGCCCATAGGTGTGAGTGTGTGTGTGAATGGTGTGTGAATGGTGTGTGTGCCCCACGATTGGCTGGCGACCATCTGGGGTGTATCCCTGCCTCTCGCCATAAAATGCGCTGGGATAGGCTCCAGCAGACCCCTGCGACCCTGAAAAGGAATAAGCGGGATAGAAAATGGATGGATGGATAATACTAGACCTATTATTTTGGCAAAAGTAAGAAATTGGTTGTCGGAGGTTCAGATCCAGCATTTGTTTAAAAGCCATGATGGTAAGATAAATGCAAAACAGGATTGTTATGTCCAGGTTTCCCTTGAATGTCATTACCATCACAGCAGTGAACATTCCCCAGAGAAAACATCTCATACAGTGCAAACAACAAGCAGCAAACCTGAAGGGACTTCTCACCACCATGAGAGTTTTACACAAAACTAAACTTTTAAGTGATTGTCTTTGCAGTACATTTCCATTTCCTCCGATATTCTGAAGCCTAATTACATAAATATTTTAGTAATATAAACATATTTTAAATATTTTTTGGAAGAAAAGTGTCTTTTTTTTTTTTACTTTTTTTTTTTAAATCCACAACCTATTTTTGGTTCTGGTTAAACTGGTTCAGGGAGGGATTTTACAGTTTCCAAAGCAAATGTACCTTTATTTAAATAGCATCTATGTCACACATGTCTAGCATATTTGCAGAAGTTTATACTAGGCCTGGTTCAGTTACAAACATTAGTTGGGTTGAGCACTTAAGTTTGGTAATAATAAGGTCTGCTGTTCCAGCCGGTTCTAATCGTTTGGTGAGGTTCAGGCCACGGCTTTGTCTCGGCCAGTAAAGATCTTTCAAACCAATTGAGGAAAAACTTTTTTTTGGCAGCCCCGGTTTTGTGCATGAAAGAACTGTGATATTATACGAGGGAAATGCCTTCCCTAAATACAAAGTTGGAAGCACACTATAGTCTAAAATATTTTTTGTAAATATTAAAATAGGCCTAACATTAAAATACCCTTAAACGTACCCTGTGGAGATTAGTATGTGCATCAATTCACTGTGCTTATGTTTCACCAAAACTTTGTTTTATACATGTCTAGTTGTTATTTTTCTACCTTGCCTAGATTTGAGTATTCACAACAGATTTATTACAACACAATATATCTAGTCCAGATCAATGGGGCAACGGAGTGGTCAGATGTCACTTATACGGACATGTACACATGTTCCATTGAGTCAAATGCAAAAACAATAGCAGGCAGTAACGTGGATGCATCACAGGAGGACAAACCTGCACATTGAAAGGTATAGGTGGAACAGTGGGGTCCAGGGTGAACATGCGGTCGCAGAGCAGAGCCTCCATGCACAGGGCCAGACTGTCCACATCCCGGGCCATGGGTCCCGGAGTTGAGCGCACTAAGTTAACGAGAAAGAGTCTTTAGAATCCCTCAGAAGACATGTAGTACCATGAGAAAACGATTCAAGTGTAACTTACCTGTCTTTTGCCCTCGAAAAATAGGGCTTACTCCCAGCGAACTGACCAAGACACAGAGAAACACAAAATCTGAATAAAGCATGAAATCTCTTATTTGACAAGCTGTGTGGTGAGCAAATGGAATGAAAAAAATGATTCAATTATAAAAGATTAAAAAGATCTCACTTCATTACCAGAGCACAAAGCAGTCTGGATAGAATGTATGCGTTTGATGCCTTCCCAAAGGAAGGATCAAGTTTTCTATACACATTTAATAGAGCTGTGTGTGCACAAGGGATTTCTTGCTGGCTTTCAACTTATCTCTTCCTCTGAGAGCTGAAGAGATAAGAAAACATTAATCTCCTAGGCATTATGTGATGTCAGGAGGAAATTTTCCTTTCTTCACAAACATACATAAAAGTGGATATCATGTTCCTTGTGTAATTATTAGACAATACTTCTCAAGCACATAGCAACAGCAAACAGTAAAAGTCAAATACAAAGTGCTACTACCAACATGTGACCAACTATAAAAGTTCCATAAAGCTGATGGGACAACTCACCTCAGCCGACCTGCTGTTGGCTTGAAGCCACAGATTCCACAGAATGACGAGGGAATGCGGATGCTGCCCCCTATATCGCTGCCTAAACCAAGTATGGAGCCTCCGCCCCCGATAAGAGACCCTTCCCCGCCGGACGAACCCCCAGAGGTCTTCTGGAGGTTGTAGGGGTTCACCGTCTGCCCGTAGATGGGGTTACTGCAGTCGTAACTGGTAGTGAGGCAATAAAAGGGAAGAGAGGCAGGATCAGTGTTTCTGCATGTGTCAAAAAGAAAAAGGAAAGAAAACCTTTGTGCTGTAACTTGGTTGAGAAATCATTTACTTGAGTAGGCCCTGGGGCAGGTTGGTTTTCACAAAGGGAATAGCTCCCTGACTCTTCAAGACTTGAACAAGAACAGAGTCCTGTTGAGCCGGCTTCTCCATGTTGATGAGCACACCGCAGGATGAGTCATGATTCTTAGGTTGTCATGAAAATATGCAAGGAGACTGGCATCAGATAAAGGAGCAATAACAACAAAAAAGATGATCTAGGTAAAGAAAATTCATGACCACAAATGACCTTGTATGCAAAATTTTCTTTGATGCTAACTGGAACTCCATACAGGAGGCCGCCTTTGTTGGAGCCAACAGTTTTCAGCTGCTCAAAACTCTCCGGCAAAATCCCTGTGCAGCAGTTCAGCTTTTTGTTGACCTGGACAGCCTGAGAAAGAGAAGAAGAAACAAATGTGGACTCTGCCAGACAAACATTTTTATAGAATTTTTGAGAACTAACCTAAGATAAATATTTAGAAGGTGCATCCACCTATTTTAGGTAAAAGACCTTAAACATTGCCTTTAGAAAGTGCATGTAGAGAAATGCAATTGATGCACTTGAGGCGCAAAACTGATGTGTGGTTTAATACATGCTATCGGCTACTTTTATATTCTAGGTAGATTAAATATGTAAAATTTAACAACTTATTCAGTTGCACAATTAGACATTTTGGATAAAAAAAATTGCACAAATCTTGCAAATTTTTTTTTTTTTTTTTTAACTGAATAGAAACAAAGTTAAACATTAAAGACAGGTGAGTAAAGGTTTGTTTTTGTGCTTGATTTTTCAGCGTTGGTCTGTTATGAATAAACTGCAGCTGGTACGGTACCTTCTCGATGTACGTGTAAAACACGTCCTCTGGTGTCAGCGAGCCTTCCTGAAGTTCCTTTGTCAACTCCGCCAGGGTCAACCCCAAAATGTGAGACGAGTCGGTCATTGGATGCTGGAAAAGCAGTGAAACACACACACACACACACACACACACACACACACACACACACACACACATATATACACAGTGTTCATATATTAACATGAAAAAAACTGTGACTTCAACAGACCCTAATCTTTGCATCTAAAACTGCTCTACAGACACAGCATTCCCCCTCAGGGATGCTCACACATCTTATTTGATGTGTGATCATCCCTGTACAGTACAGTGCCTTGTTCTGTTGAAGCTTGTTATACATATTAGGGGTAACAATAATTTTCATTATCAATCAAGTTGTTGGTTCATTGCTTGGTCTCTATAATGTCTGCAAATGTTGAAATAGCTTAAGTATGTAGTTATTTTATGTAGTTATTTTATTGATATTCCTCAAGTTGGGCACATTTTCGAACCATTGTGGACAATAGAATTAATGTTCATTTGTTGTTCAGTTTAGACCACTGGTGTATTTTGTGGTGTACTTACATTCACACACACGCACACACAATAAAGACTGTTTACTGCAGATGTTTCCCCACAGCTCTGATAGGTCCAGCGTGTTCAGTATTTGTCTGGTGACTCAGAGCTGCGCGTTTAGTTATTATGCATCTGAATGAAGAGAAGTGCGTTTCCACTTTTTTTTTGTAACTCACCGAGTTCCGGTGCTGGAGCGCCGCCTGCTCAGCCCGCCGCAGACCTTCATCCCTCCGCTTCCTGGCTCTCTGGATCACCTTCTCCGCCTCTCGCTGGTTGTTGACCCGCCGCACCAGCGCGAGCAGAGCCCCCATCCCGCAGGCGGCCCCGGCGGCTATCGCCACCGTCCGCCGGTCGAGCTCTTCCAGCTCCAGTCCGCGAAGAAACTGCTGGACGCTTTCCATGGTTGCTCCGGTTCGTTCTCTCTCTCCCCCTTCGAGAACCGACGTGCGCTAACCTTCGCTGAAGCGAAACGCACTCGAAAAAAAAACTCGCGGCTGTCAGAGCGCTTTTTAAAGTCAACAAGTGGGCGAGGTTAACTTTCGTGTGCACTCTTCGACTTTCTCCTGCACGCGCCTTCAACCGCAGGCGGAGAGCGCAACTAGCATAACAGACTGTACCCGGTAGGCGGCGACGCGGCGGTAGAGGGCGCGAGAACTGCTTCGACTGGCGTTACGTCATTTGAGTTCTGTATGCGTGTGGCTGCCGCGCACAGGCGCGTCAACACGGTTGCCATCTTATGTCGGGGGTCCCGGCGGGCATAAAAACAACAACTTGTGAACACCGCAACATTATACCACATTGGATTTCAAACATTGCCTGACGTTACATGTGGTAAAATAAATTACAGTATACTAATACTCAAAACAAGCAGTTTTTATATAAATAAGCGTTAACATATGCCAGAAGAGTAAACATAATTGGGACAATGTCAAAACTGTTATCAACTACTACCACTGTTATGAACTACTTTTATATTCTATGTAGACTGAATATTATAATAAATAATATTCAGTCTACATAGAATATAAAAGTAGACTGAATATTATAATAAATATAATAAAGTTTAAACTTTTTCAGTTGCACCATTTGACATTTTAGATTAAAAAAATTGCACAAAATCTTAATTTCAAAAATAATGATTCAAATAGTCTTTTAAATGAATCTTACATGACCATGAATGAGACCTGAAGAATGTTATTAAAACTATTTTTAAATTATTTTAACTTTCTCATCTTGCCAACAATTTTTTTGAGTAATCCAAACACATATCAATTAAATATTTACATTCACAGCAACATGTTTTTGTTTGTTTTAAAGATTAATAACATAATCCCAGAATGTGACTTTTTGTATAAAACAATAATTTCCTCTTTTTTTTGGTTTTGTTTCCATGAGACAGGCCTGCATTAGCTTTACAGTGTAGAGGTTTATGATCAAGCATTCCTAACCCAATCCTATTAAAATTTATTCACAGTTTAATCTTTACTGTGGAGCTGCTCCCTGGTTTAGTTTTTCATGAACCGTTTATATATGTCTATGTCAACACTTGTATTTCTAGTCATTCTTCCAACAAACCCGTGACTCATGTTAAGGTTTTCAAGCCATCCACTTTAATGAAATGTCGACTCAGGAGTACCTTGTTAAATACTTTTTCTTCTTCACATGAGCATATATAGTATACACTTAAAGTTACAACATAAAGTAGATCCACATATGGATTTATTTAAAACCATGTCCTCCTAATAATACAATATTTGATGATAGTCATCAGCAGGTGGTGCAGCGATCTGGAAGGACTTCATTTGACGGAATGGAACAGATTGTGTGCCACCTAAAAATGGACATAAAGGAGGAATTGTCATTGTCATTGTTATTGTGATACCATAACTGATTCCTTAATATTACGTATATATTATATTCAAAATGAAGTACCCCTGCTAATGCTTACTGTACTCCACCTATATTACATAAATACAAATTCTAACTTATGATCATTTACCTATTTTATGTAATCTTATATAATAACAGAACTGTTGGAATCTGCTGGCAAAGGATATACACTACAATGATTAATTATCTTAAATAATATATTTTTAGCAAATGGCTTCAATTTCACAAAAATGTGAAATAAAAAAGGGGGTCTGAATACATTCCTCACCCGCGGTATAAAAATTTACTGTTTCAGGACCATTGAGATCATTTGATAGTCAAAATGGCTACATCTGCTGGGCAGCCCTTGATAATGCTGCTGGTTTATATTTGCAATCATGATATAAACAGAACAGTTGTTTTTAAATGATGTTGCAGACTGACAAACACAACTTGTTTGGTCTTGTTACTTTTGGTGTGGTTAAGCAAAGCATCAGCAGAAAATAATTCCTTGAAAATGTTTCCCTGAAAGGTCAATATTGTGTCGAAATAGCGTGTCAAGCTTATCATCTGCAGACTTTGACGTTACCCAAATATTGCAAAAGTGAGTTTCATCTTTGTAAAATATGAATCATTCGCAAGCTGATGTCACGCCAAAAAACAAATTGGTGGGTGCTACACTTACGCAGTGGTCTCGAGCATGCAGGAAATCAAAGAGCTCCTCAGTACAATCCTCCTCCGTTGATCGAGAGCCAACTCTGGTCTCACACTGCTCCAGGCGCGCCTGATTTTGGATGCAGTGCTCCGTCTCTGCACACTTCTGTCGCATTGTTTCAAGAGGATCCTGAAATACATTATGCAGCATTCAGACTATAAAGCATGTCAGGTGTCCTCCAGTTTTCAAGACAGACATTCATTAGACCAAAAGGGCTAAACTAACTTGCTCCACTGGCATCAATCAAAATAAACCAAATAATGGGAAGACCTTAGTAAGTATAGTTAACAGCACCTTTTACAAACCAGAAACATAAAGTGCGTCACAAGTCCAATACAGAAAGACAGCACAGTTATACATTTTTACAGATTAGAAAAAACAATATATGTTAAAAAAAAGTTTCAGCTGAAAATAAATTAAAAAAATAAAAATTAAGAAGGGGCAGGCTCTCACTTGTATTTATAGATTTAGTTCCAGAGGGGAGGGTTGGCAATTTAGAAGACCTGAAATGACCTCCACATGTGGCGACAGGAGGTCTGATGAATGAGATCAAGAGCTCGTCCACTTTGGCACCTAACACCTATTTGTGTTTGTTCATTCTGATTCATCTAGGCTATTTAAAAATAAAACCCTGTTCTCTAAATTGAACATGTGACATGTTCAATGACAATTTGGAACAAAATAAAGCTGTTAAGCCAGATCGATGACACTGGAGAGGGGGGCAGTCAACACATTTTGTTTATGATGTCAGCCTTCATTGAACATACCACCATTTCTTCCTCCTCCTCCTCTTCTTCCTCCTCCTGAAAACAAGACGACCAAATCAATTACATTCATCCATCACAACCATTTGCCTCTAAAATTAGAACTATTGTTTTGTGCATAAATGTGAACAACACATTCGAGAGTTAACATTACGTAGTTAGAAAGTCAATAATAGCAACGTAAAGAAATACTTTGTCATTGTGATTTAGCTGCAGGATGGCGAGATGCGTTGTCTTTCTGAACGAATGGCTAATGCTAGGCTAGCCGCTCCGCGTTAGCTTGTCATTTGTAAACATTAATGAGTTTCGCTGTGTATTAAAACACTACTAACATCCTCGGGCTCTCCATTCAGGATCATTTTCTCCTCGAAAACCATGGTTTTGATGTCCTTGTCCTAAGGTGACCCAGGCGGAGCTGTCAAACAGAAACCGTTGGAGGACGCGGGGAAGTGTCGCGAGAAGTCGGCGAAAAACACAACGCGTAGTTTCCGGTCATTAGATTTTCAAAGTAATTCTTACACTCACCGACGCGGAAGCTAGATAGTGGGCTGAAATGCGTCATAAGGATATAATTTCTGGGTTGAAAAGGGCTATTTAGAGGCTAGGTTATATTATTCATGCAGTCATTGAGATATATTACCTCAAAGTCACTCTCCGCTCAGAGGTATGTCTTATTTTGAAGTCAGAATCGTCTCGTTCTTCTGTCAAAAAATATGAAACTATACCACCGTCATGTGCTGAGATGTGGTACTGGATCCTGCAATATACTGCAATTGACAAAAGTATTCTTACAACTACAACAACTTGGGGAAGACCCTTTTCTGATTTAAGATGACAATGACCCTGCATACAAAACCAAGTCCCAGGAACCACGTGTGTGTGTTACAGGTGGATCAACCAGTGTCAAAACTCATCTTCACACATGTTTGTAGGTGTGTGTGTGCATGTACATTTTTAATTCTTTTATTTAATGATTACTAATGTTTCTGCTGTGTTTTCTATTGTCCCATAACATGTTCCTTTGTCTTGGGCCCACTGTATGCATACTGTAGTCTTTGACTGGCTGTAGGGGTATGTTTTTTTTATCTCACTACATTTTAAAATACAAATTATCTGTATTTTATGTTGTGCAGCTTTAATTACCCCTCCATGATGATTAGTTATTCCCTTGTAAGCTTTCTGCGTACCAGCAGTCTAATCCAAATTTTCAAATGTCACTGAACATCTACTTTTAAACAGCACATGGAAATTGTGTCAAAATTGTGAAGTACCTTTCTCCTGCTTTTCAACTACTTTCTCAACAACTCAAGGTGAAACCAGGATAACGCTTTTTTTCTAATCTCTCTTGAATTACATTGGTGGCAGCTTACAAAGAAGTATGGGGATGTTGATGGTGTTTGCTCACACAAAGAAGAGAGCCAGGCAGATCGCCCAGTATTTCCACTCCCGGCTGATTTTATCCCCTCATTGGGTGGAGATTTGTGTCTAACCTTGTAGCCAAATAATCTTCTTCACATAGATGGTTTCTGTTCATGCTGTAACTACAAATGAGACATACATACACTAGTCACTCAAGTAGAAGTGTTGAAATCCAAATGAAAACAGTATATTACTATTGTTGCTGTGTCTGAATCCAGAAATATCCTGCAAAGTAAAAACGTTTAGTATTTTATGTGCGGTGAAATCACGAGTTCATCAAGTATTCCTGTTGGGGTCTAGCAAACAAATACCCATTTACAAAACGAAAATGTACATAGTATCATGTTGAAACCCGACAAATGTTAGTAGAAAGTACAGTTGCCTTTAGTGTTGGTCCAACTCCTGATTAAAAAACTTTCTTTAGTCCAAAATAAGTGCAATGCCCTTCACAAGCTTGTCGCTAAGCAACCGTGACTGCACACTATTTGGTGCCAGAAATGCTGCATTGAAGTGCAGAGTTATCTCAGCCATTTCCATTTTAGTGATATTTTATTCATCGTTAATCTAAGAATAATCAGTCAATCTGTCAGACAAAATTGAGAGAATCAAGCGTTTGTATCTATGAATGAAGACATGTTCATCTGTTTTCGCAATATCTGGATCTCATCAATCAAAGGAGTCAAGCCTTTCACATGCTGTATTAAGTTTTGCTGGACTGCAATATGCAAGGTCATTCGGCTCCGTGATAAAAGAGCAGATACCAGTACTGCACAACTATAAGAATATGATATTATACTTATATTATTAATACACTTTGTTATTCACACAGACATCTGCCTAATAAAACATGTACAGCCAGTGTGCCTTTGTATTTTTATTAGGAATATCCTTGAATAGGTCCTTACACTGATATCAAGACATTTTTTTTAATCTCACTGTCTATACTCAGAGATAAAACAGAGATTAACAAGAGTTCACATTGTTCAAACATGTTCAAAATATTGACATTGTGTAGTAAAAAAAAAAATTGATTACGTTCAGCTGCCATATACAAACAATACAAATAACAAATCCATTGTACATTTTACTTCATGGAATCTAAATAAAATTATGGTTGTGTACAAAACACATTTTTAAGGCATAATTAGATCAAATAAACAATCTTCATGATGCAGATCATATCCCCTTTTTTACATCCACACAGGGGCTTCTCATATGGTGAAGAGAGACGCCACAACACCCTGATACAGTTGCATTTAATTTGATAGTTCCCAGATGTTCTCATTTCATTTCTGTGATGTCATGTCATGTTGCCCTAAATGCTGAAAAGTGAGTGTGGCTCTGGCTGTTTATTTTCCTTATCTGCCCTTCCTCCCTGGACAATGGATTTTGTATCCCACCCTGTAGGCCTGCAGGTACACACGTGCCTGGTTTATCCTGGAAGCACAACAATGAAATAGACACAGGTTTGTCACGTTGCATTATAAGTATACAGTGGTTTAACGTCCCAATTTAGCTTAAGCTATAATGTTTTGTCAGGAACTTGAATAAGTTCATTCAGCAGATACTTATGACATAGATGTAGGAAAGCTCTAAGAAAGTCACTTTATGACACCCTAAAACACTCATGTTTACCTATCCCCTACCTTAACCTGGCAACAGCATCTTCATGCACTGCTTTGAAATGAAGGGGTGTAATAGAAAAAAAAAAGAGGAAAACCTGTATTTGGTGCAAAGCTGAACTCCCAGGGGTCCACAGCGGTCAACGTAACTCTCTTTAAACGCCTTCCTCACCGCCCGAGCCATACTCACCACAGTGGTGACCACAGGGCACGTCCTAGGACACAATCACACATCCACCAGAATAAAATGACACTATTTTAAGCGTCTGACGAATATGAATCTGCAGGATGATTAAGCAATTAATTGCAGTGTCTTTCAAGAGACACTTTTGTCCTGATGTTTTGAAAGGAAGATCCTCTCTGCTCACATTTTTAACTGCAACATGCTTCATTCTCTAGACAAAAACAGAAAGCCTTGTGACACATTATCGTGACACCATATATTTATGTACGCAGTTCCTCCCAGTGGGTTTGATGCCGAATTCAGTGCAGCAGAAATACTGCGACTACTTTTTCTCTGGGTGGCACAACAGCATCCATCATCAAGTCATCAAGCACAGGCCCTCCAACGGTGTGACTTGTTGATGTTGTCGCGCATAATTGTTGTCGCCATTTAATCACATATGGAGAAAGGTGAACATTCCCTTAATGGATTTTTAAATAGTTGGGACAAAAAAAAAACAGGCTGCGAAGCCAGGTGTAATTTTCCGACCGCTGTAGCTGTTGATGTTGTTTCATACTCACAGTCTCTCGCAGCGCAGGCCTGCAGTGCCCTCTGGACAGGAGCAGGTGTTGTGGGGGCTGCAGGTTGCTCCGTGCTGGCAGGGCGGCACGCAGGGGGTGGTCACTGCTGCAGACACAGACACAGCAGGAGTGTTAATGCAAAGTGACACACACACACACACACACACACGTACACATATGAGAGTCCATTCGTTTTAAATTGCGTGGCACAACAATCAACTGAGCATTTCAAAGGTGCATGAAACTATATCAGATATTATATAGGTGACGTAGTTTTCCCACCGACTTATAACGGTGTCTGGTAATCACACAACGGGCTCGGTCTACCCTCGACATTCATTCAATTCGATTTTTCAATTCAACTTTATATGTATAGTCCAAAATCACAAATCACAGATTTTCCCCAATGGGCTTTACAGTTTGTACAAAAGCAACATAACATCCACTGTCCTCAGACCCTCACATTGTACAAGGTAAAAGTCCTTGTTTTAAAATTCATGTGTTTTTTGTTTTTTTTTGCATTGAACGCATGCATAAAGTTACACACGTTCATGAGAATATGAAAGTGGGCGTAACATAGCACGACAAAATGCATTTAGTTAATCCTGCATGCACACTCATGTTAATGTGTGTCTGATTATTTCGTTGCGAATGGATCCTCATAGAACACACACAAACATACAGATCACATACATTAATGCACACTAACCGGTTTCACAGAGGCTGCCAGTAAATCCTTTGGCACAGCGGCATCTGTTGTGGCCCACACACACGCCGCTGTTTTTGCATGGCTTCTGACACAGAACAGGCTCTGAGGGACACACACAAACATTAAACCTATTACTGCCCATCATTACCAGGCCTGTTGCCAACATGAAGCACTGTACTTGTTTTTCCCCTTTTCATATTTATGAAAACATCAATGCACCGATCACTGATATAATCTATAGGGTTTAAAGTTAAACATGTGATATATAGGCACAGAAAATATCAACAAATATTAATATTAGTACTTACAAACTCTGCTGCTGCATGTGTCTATAAAGCTCTGCTGATGTTCTCCTTGTGAATCGCAATTCAATGATTCCATTATTGACTTGGCTTTTTTTTGAGAAAATGTTTGTCTTATTTTCTTAAAACAAGACCAAAATGACCCGAAGATTTCAGTTCATCCAATCACAACTTCCCAGAACCGAAGATGATTTCCTCGAAATAATGTTTTGTCCGGACAGCAATTCTACAACACAGTCATTTTACTTTACATGGGGCAAATAAATGCTGGAAAAAAAACAAGCTTTATGCATTCCCCCTGAAAACATACATGTAAACAGTATTTCAAAAGTAAATGATTGGAAAAAAAAAAGTTTTCCCTTCAATCTTCGGGTGACTGCGCACAGGATGGAATAACTCGGGTTAAGTTATGATTATCATACAGAACTGTTCTTTCCTAGTTTACATATTGTTATTTTCCATGTTGTCTCCAACAATCCAACCTTATTGTTTTGAACTTTCCATCCACAAGCCAAGAAAAAATTCAAAGTAAGAGCAAATTAAAAGTCAGGAGATACTATTTATTGTTTTTTTGTATGCAAAACACAATTTTTGCTTTGATTTGTTATAAATAATATTGTTATTGCTTTCTGAGTTTTTTTTTTATGTAACTTTGGGTTGAATACAGGCCCTGTGTGTGAAAAGGCTTGATTAAATCCTGCGTAATCTCACATCTGACAGCGAGCTCCTTGCCATCCACCAGCACACCGGCATGTATTGACATCCACACATCTTCCCCCGTTTTCACAAGCAGGCGTGCACAGGGCTGTGTAACACACACACACACACACACACACACACACACACACACACACACACACACACACACACACACACACACACACACAGTTGTTGTATTCAACACATTTGATGCATTTCATGTGACATTAGCAGCATGTTGTTTGCATACTGCATCAGATTCTGCTCCTAAGGAACATGAGGGCAGATATAAATAGCGTGTCCGACCGCCCAGAAGTGAACGCTCGCCCCGTGTAACTGATGCCAGATGTGTTGGCGGTTGTGTTACTCACGCGAGAGGCACTGGGGGCCGGTGTAGTCAGACGGACACTGGCACGTATCAGGCCCCACACAGCGACCGCCGTTGGCACAAGGCAACTCACACACGGCTGAGAGAAGAAGTCGAAAGACGGGGAGGAATGAGATTGGAAAGAGAAGAAAAGATAAACCAGATCAAGGGTGTGCTAGCACTAATTAGAAGTGAACACAAGTAGAGCTGAAGCTGACGGAATAGCTTTAGTTTTGCAGGTATTTGGTCATAAATCAAAATATGTGGTTTTAGGGGGAAAAGTAATAAATAGATCATCTGGGGAAGCATGGATATTTATCTGTAACACATTTATTATCAATCATCTCAGGTTGGTGCGAGAGGAAATGTTGAAAAGATTCATCCTGAGGGGGCTGTGAGTGCCTGTATTCATTGTAATTCCAATCCATCCCATAGTTTCTCACAATATCTTTACACCGAACAAGGTCAACTTGCTATTGGAAAAAAAAAATACATAATGCGTATTGGTGTGTGGGTCACGGACAAATCATGGTTGGCTAGATGAAAAAGGATTTTTAAAGTAGATGATGCAGGTCTCTCAATGTGAACGTTTTGTGATGGTTTTTTTGTCATTTGTACAGTTTTTTTCCTTTTGCAAAACTAATGATTTTGTGCAATTTTTGACAAATGTCAAATGGTGTAACCCAAAAAGAATGATCAATTTTATAATTTTTTTTATAATAATATTTTAATCCATGTAGAATGTAAAACTAATTTAGAAGTAAGTGTTTTTACACTTTTAAAGTAGAGTTAAACTATAGCTTTAGATGTATCTAAACACTAGCATTGTCCCATGAAGCTTAGCTTTTAGTGCAGCAAACTTCCTTTACTTCACCCCCCCCCCCCCCCCTTTCCTCTGAATTGGTCAGATGCAGCAAAGTACCCGTGTGGCAGCCGGCTCCCGTCCAGCCAGGAGGACACAGACACTTGTTCCAGCGCATGCAGGTTCCTCCATGAGCACAGCGCGGGGAGCACATGGCTGAAACACACCACCCACAGGGATTTCACACGGTGCATTAAAGTGCAATATTTAACCAAGCGGCTGCATTTCTCTTGCCTGCACAGTAAAAATCACCAGTGTTACTCTAATGCTTAACACAGGGGTAGGGAACGCTGGTGTTGGGGCCACAGCGGCTGCAGGTTTTTGTTCCAGCCAAGCAGTCACACACCTGATTCTAATCAAACTAACCAATCATTAGAGCGCTCGCTGAGGACGTTCATTAATTAGAATCAGGTGTGCGACTGTTTGGTCGGAACAAAACCTGCAGCCGCTGCGGCTCACCAGGACCAAGGTTCCCTACCTCTGGCTTGAATAGTACATTTTAACACTAATAGTATTAAGATAGATTATTAAGTGTTATACTTTACTGTGCTTTTTAACAGTAGAGTGCTTACACAAAGTAAAAAAATAGCTTATCTCTTACTAATTTCACAACCACAAATGCACTAACTACTTATGGGAATGTTAATTATACAAAAAAATATATATGAGATTATACTAAACAATGCATTTATTATTACCGAATATTTATTCTGATTTTAGGGAGAGAGAAAGAAAAATGTAATGCACTTACACTGTGCACACACATAAAAAACTGCCGGAATAGCTACTAAAAAGTGTGCAGCATGTCTAAAGGGATTTTGGGTTAGTGGGCACAGTCCAGCACTTATGCCAGGGTCTGGTTCAAACTTCTTATCACACATTTCAGAAAAAAAGTTGAGTATTTCACTAAAAAATTAAATATTACTGTCATACAATTAAACACTAGATAATGCATTTGATGTGAACAGGGCAGGTTCGTACCTGAGCAGCCTGAACCAGGGTAGCCTGGAGGGCAGTCACAGCTGTTCGGGCCCACACACACTCCGTAGTTCTGGCATGGAGGCTCACACACAGCTGTAAAGGCAGAAAAAAAAATACCTTTTGTAAAAAAAATTTTTTTCCACTGCTGTCTAAAAGATTTGGCATGATTTGCTCTGCAGTGTTGGGCTCACGCTGGCACTTGGTGACGTCATCGGTCCGCACTTGATACCCTTCACCGCAGGAACAGTTGAACCCGCCGGGATGGTTCACGCAGAGCTGCTCACAGCCTCCGTTAGTGAAGTCCCCGCATTCGTTCACGTCTTGTGACAGAGGACAGAGAGGGGGGAAAGCTTGACAGACACCTCCACACAGCGCGAGGCAATCAGCCGACAACCACGGCAATACATGGTAACAAAGCCACGGTTAGGGGAGGTTTGTGGGGCCGTTTCAGCAGACTGTGACTTCTGCAGGGATTTTGTTTGTGTAGATGATCAAAATTTAAAAAAAAAAGCTTTTAAAACTTTGCTGAATAGACACGGCAGCCTAGTGCTAAATAATGAGTTGCTCACAGCAGTAGAAAATCAGTGTGAAACGTATGAAGAGGAAAAAAAAAACAGAATGTTCCAGGTTCCACATTTTTGCAGCTTTCTGCACAAGATGAAATATATCCAATCAGAGGTGTGGGAAGCTGGTAAAGGAGCGAAAACGCCGCGTCTCACCCTCGCAGCTCCTCAGGTCCTCGCTCAGCTCCCAGCCTGCTCGGCAGCTGCAGCGGACATGGCCCTCCGCCCTCAGCGTGCACACGTGCTCACAGCCGCCGTTCCTCAGCTTACAGGATGAAACATCTGCTCAGGTGGAAGAGAAAGGGACTGATTGAATATTGAATGTTTGCAGATTAGGCAACTGAACTGTAAAAGCAGTAATAAAAAAACACATTGGAAACTACAGACTATATGTAAAAAAAATCAGTAAACTAATATTTCTATGGATATAAAGTCCTGTTTATAAGTTAATTATTTTTTATATGAAAAGCTGTTTTTTTTCAATGAAGATAACATTAAACTAATCAGAAATACACTCTATACATTGTTATTGTGGTAAATGACTACTTAAGCTGCAAATGTCTGTTTTTTAATGCACCATCTATATAGGTGTATAGCGGCCCATTTCCAGCAAATATCACTCCAGTGTTCTAATGGTACATTGTGTTCACTAATTGCATTAGATGCTAATGGATGATTAGAAAACCCTTTGTGCAATAACGTTAGTACAGCTCCAAAAAGTTGACCTGGTAAGATGGAGCATTCTTTGATGAGAATAATATAAAATAAAAATCACTATTTCTAACCTTGTCGATGTGTTGACTGTATTTTCTATTCATTTTGCAACTCATTTGATGAATAAAAGTGTAAACTTTCATAGAAAACACACATTTTATATATAATATTTATCTGATGATGATAGTTGGTAATAAAGCGGGTACTGTACATAGGCTTCACATACAACACTGTAATATCTCGGCTGTTATGGCATCTCAGAAGAGAAAAATGTTGCATTTAAAAGCATAAAAAACAAACAGGGACAGCGTTACTTCTTGGTTCATGAAGCAACACGTTAGCAGCGCTGCAACAGGGACGTACTGCTGCAGGTGATGTTGTCCGTGTCCAGCAGCAGAGGAGGTGGGCAGTGGCACTCGTGTCCTCCCAGAGAGTTGGTGCAGGTGTGAGAGCAGCCGCCGTTCTGCAGTTTACACTCATCGATGTCTGCGTGAACACACACACACACACACACACATGCAGAGACACAGGGTGAACCCTTTTTTTTATAATGCTATTATCCCTCTGTGCTACTGATTTCCTGAGGATGAGAAAAGATGAGAAAGATGAGAAAAGATGCAGATGCACGCAAGGAGTGAAGGAGTGTCAGTGAGACACTGACCCACGCAGGTGTGGCCATCGATGTGCAGCTGGTAGCCGGGCCTACAGGAGCACTGGAAGGATCCCTGAGTGTTGGTGCAAATGTGCCCACAGCTCCCATTCAGCGCCAGACACTCGTCCACATCTGGGGGAGGGGGGGGCAGAGACACTGGGTTTACGCCCCTTTTCGTGGTGCAACACGGCTAATTCAGACATTAATCGATCGCCAGCTCGTCTCAACGAGCCTCGAGGACCAGTCGAGTGGAGTTTGCAAGTTGACAAGAGGCAGATTGTTAGGTCTGAAGGACCATGAGTCCAACTGAGTGCGCACCACTGCTTTTCACATTTCATCTTGCACACAGCAATGCAGCATTTTTCTCTGCTGTAAAGTATGGTGACGTTTTAAACAAGTTACCGCAGTGGCTTGTTCCAGCTCAGCCACCTGGTACACCAAGTAGGTTAAAGGAAATACTATGAACAGTATAATACTCTGTTAAAACCATGTCTCTGCTCAGCAACTAATTTACAATTATATAAAGCTTCATTAATCACAAGAAAAATTGCAAAGCAATAAAAACCACTTTATGCTAAATATTCCTGGTGGTAAAAAGGTTGAAAAAACACTCTTATTTTTCTACCAGCCTAAAAAATGCAACTGTATGTTTTTGTGGGGGCAGCAGACACACTGACACATGACAGAAAACAGTTGCTGCTCCGTGTGTGTGTGTGTGTGTGTGTGTGTGTGTGTGTGTGTGTGTGTGTGTGTTTGTGTGTGTGGTTTGGTGCTGGGCAGGCAGTGTGTAGTGGGTGTTTAGAGCTTTTCTGCTGCAAATGATGCTATGGTGTCGAGTTCATGCTGGAACCTCATTAGTTGTTACCCAACTAACAGCTACTATTTCTGGGGTCCACACAAAAAATAAGGCACTAAGAGCAAAAAAATATCCTCACAATAAAAATAAGAGACATAATGTATTATTCTTTGTAACCAAAACTGTCTGGCATCATGAGACTAGTTAATACTCGGAATAAGATAATGTTTTTAATACTTTAGATTGGGCTGTTTCTATCTACATGGGGAGCAGGTGGGGAGCAGTACAGGGACAGGTAGTTTCTTCTATGGTGCATGCTTAAAGGTGCTCACTTGTTTGCAGTCTGCAACCTCTCCACTAGACATCACCATAAACCACACACTGTACCTTTAATATAACAAACACTGATTATGCTGCTTTGATCTTTGATAACTTATTAGGTCATGCTCCTGTCAGTAGTTGTGTTTCTTTTCCCCTTTTCTGTAGTGGAGGAAAGTGGAGGCCGGTGAAGATACAGAAACACTCCTACAGCTATAAAAACCATCAGCTGTTGGGTGTCAGCTTCATCGATTCGCATCTGATTCCTGTGCATTTGACAAAATCCCCTCTAACATCTTGGAACATGCGATGGAGACCCGGTTATCCTGGAACAAGGGTTCCACAGCTGGTTGTACCTGTGCAGTTGTGTCCATCCTCGTTCAGCTGGTAGCCGGAGGAGCACCGGCAGTCGTAGCCTCCCGGCTCGTTGCTACAGTTGTGTTCACAGCGGCCGTTGTTCAACGCGCACTCGTCGATGTCTGCAAACAAGGAGAACCCTGAAGGGGCCATGCACGCCCGGGGCCTGGCAGGCACCGGGCGTGCATGGCCATGAGACCACTTTAACGGCACGTCCATGTGCGGAACACACGCAGACACACGCACCAGCTTACCCACCAAAACAGGAGTGTCCATCTCCGCTGAAGCCCTGGTAACACTGGCAGAAATACGAGCCAATGACGTTGCCACAGCGAGCGTTGGTGTCACACCCGTGGCCACCTGAGGCACACTCATTCTCATCTGGAAGAGAGGGGGGGGGATTTTTTTTATTTTTTTATGTTTTTGTTTGTTTTCCATTTCAATTCAATGAACATTATCGTGCCGCTCGGGATCATTTTCTAATGGAAGGCGTAACAGCGAGCATTAAAACCCGCGCACACACACACATGAGGAAGCCGACCCCGCCGACAGGAAGCAGACTGGGGGACGTCGGCGCTAATTGCCTACCTTCGCAGTGTGTGCCGTTTCCCCGGTAACCCGGCCGACAAACACACTTGTAGCTCCCGAGCGTGTTCTCACACACGCCCTGGCCATCACACGCCGCGGGACTCTCCGTACATTCGTCCACATCTGGGACGGAGGAAAGAGAGCGGGATGTGGCGTTACGGCTTCCTCACTCACTCGCTGATCTCAGGTGATTTGCAATCAAATATTTTAAGAGTTTAAATGTGTTACTGTGCAAAGTAGCACTGCATCAGAGTCTTTTTTTTCAATGTCCCATCAAATGATTTTTAGAAACACCTGGTTAAAAATGTCCTTGCAACACTTGATTAGATATTGTATTAAGAGATCTTCCACTTTCCCTTTTATTCAACTTGCACTTTGTTCTCATTGCAGTTTTGAAATGACAAGTGTGGAAATAGTAGCTCCAATAATTAAGAAGCTCCCAGACACTAAATACATGGCTATGGGATTTTTCTGTTACCTTGACAACCTTCAAAAGCGAGCAGCATGGGTTAAGCAGAGTAAGAACATCATACCTTGACACACTGTGTAGTCTGGACACACAGGACCTGAGGAAGGAGCAGAAAAGGTAACAGGAGGAACAGAGTCCAAAGGAGGACAAGAGAGGAATTTTGTGTTAAAGAGGATTGGGAAACAATTAAAAAGAACAACGAGCAGGTGCAGCAGGTAAAACAGGAAAGCAGCAAAGCCGATTAAAGCGCAAACATGTTCTTTTCCCCCGGTCTGGGTGGAGAAACAACAGAAGAGCAGATGAAACCTGGACATCAAGCCTACCGACACACGCGGGGGCCGCTGCTCTGAAGCCCGCCTGGCACCGGCACACAAAGCTGCCGGGAGTGTTCACACACACGTTTCCCAGCTCACGACGACACTGCTCCTCAAAGCTGCACTCGTCCACATCTAGAGGAGGACGACAGCCGGGGCTGTGAAATACAGCAGGAAACTCTTCTTCTCCAAACTTGCATGAATCACACAATTTCCCGTCAAAATAGCCTTCACAACTTTTTACCCTATTAATTCTGTTATGTCTGTAAATGTGTTTTCCATTTCATAGTAGAGGGCTATCACAATCATGCTGTAAAATGGTGTGGGATAACTAAATGAATGGCACAAGCATAGTTACATAGGATAAAACAGTGTAAAAAAATGAATTTAGAATTACACTAGTGTTCAAAAGTTTGGGGTCACCTAGAAATGTCCATATTTTAAAAGAAAAACACTATTTCAATGAAGATAATTAAACAAATCAAAAACACACTCTATATATAGTTAATTAGGTAAATGACGTTTCTAGTTGCAAATGTCTGTTTTTTTAGTGCAATAGCTACATAGGTGTATAGAGGCTTATTTCCAGCAAGCATTACTCCAGTGTTATAATGGTATATTGTGTTTGATAATTGCATTAGAAGCTAGTAGATGATTAGAAAACGCTTGTTGCAATTTATCATTATTATTTATTATTAATTGTTAGCACAGTTACAAACTGGTTAACTGGTTAGATGGAGCAATCTTTAATTAAAGCATAGTTTGAAGGCAAAATATATTATTTTGAATACAAAACATTATTTCTAACCTTGTCGATGTCTTGACTATATTTACTATTCAATTTGCAACTCTTTTGATAAATAAACGTGTGACCTTTCACACAAAACTGTCTGGGTGACACCAAACTTTTGAACACTTGTGTAAATTTTTTTTATTCAATTTTCTTATTATTATTCATTTTGAGAAAATGTGCAAAACAAGAAGTCTGCTGTATTCGAGTAGGCCCCACTTTAAAACTTTAAGATTTTTTATTATAATGAAAAGTAAGACTTTTTCATATTATATTTTTTGTTTTAAAGATCAGCTGGAAGCCTGTGGCACATGCTTGATCCCACACCATTGATGCACTCATACATGCTGTCAACATCCGGCCTCACCTACGCAGCTCTGTCCATTTAGAGCCATTACATATCCCAGAGGGCAAGAGCAGCTGAAGGAGCCGGGGCTGTTTGTGCATTCGGCGTGACCCTGACAGGCCTGCAGGCCCGTCACCGCGGCCAGAGCGCACTCATCTATGTCTGTGAAACCCATAACATGCACTCTGACGAATGATACAGGTAATTATTTCTGAAACTCTCCTCCCAACACGACACACACACACATATATGCACACTCCACGACAAACCTTGGCACCCTCCAGTACCCATCAGGTAACCATGGTGACAGCGACACGAGTAAGAGCCAGGGGTGTTATTGCAGCTGGCATGGTGTCCACATGGCCCCTCTCCCTCACACTCATCAACATCTGTCGGCCAGAAAGAACATAAACACACATCTAATGGAGATCAAACACACACGGGTGGTCATTTCAGTTTAGTATTCTGAAACTGAATGCCGCATGGTTTTTAGATGTAGAAGTTTTCTCAAAATTAGGACTCTGCAGTAAACACACTGCATCAATCACATGGTGGAAGGAGCTTTTTTTTCTGTTGGACTTTTTCTCATTGTCTCATTGGGAGGAAAATGTAAAAAAAAAAATGTCTGGTTGGACTTCAACAGGCCGTGGATCTCACCCTGACACTGTGCCGCTCCCGTCAGGGCGAAGCCGGCAGGGCAGGTACAGTTGTCCCCGTCCTCCACCAGGCCGGGTGGGCAGCCACAGCCCGCCCGGTTCTCCAGCTTCACCTGGTTCCCCAGGCACTCGGAAGCAGGGGTGGAACTCAGGGAAAATGCAGTAGTCGAGAGAGCTGCCACGAAAAAAAGAGATATGTGTATATTAGGAAAAGCTGAAGAAAGCTTTTTGGAAAAGCCAAAAAAAGACAATGCTCACATGTGGTAGGCGTGGGACTTGGTGTGACTTCAGTGAGATTTCCGATTGCATTTTCAATCACCAGATCCTGTCGCAAGGCGGAGGGGTCAAGACGGGATTAATTAGAGCACATTTGTAGCGTGCACATCTTGCTTTGAATCGATGCTTTCCTCACACACTCACCTGGTTCTTACTGAACCCCAACTCTGAGCTTTCTTTTAGGACTTCATTTTCATTTTCCTCAGCCTGGGCCAGAGACAGAAGCAGCAGCAGAGCTGAGAGGACGCTGCAGAGAGGAGTCATCACCTGGACCTGTGTTTGACAGGAGGAGGAGGAGGAGGAGGAAGATAAATGTGTTAAATAAGCCATCAGCAGCCCTAAGAGAAGAAAACTAAAAAAAAAAATAGTACTTGAAATAAAAAAAAGGTTAATAATATTCAAAATGAGAATGTGAGAGCATGCACCACTTGAAACAGAATGGGTTTCTAGTGGGTTCAGTCTGCAGCAGCTGCAGAGCATTCATGTTGCAGCATGTACAACAACAGAGGTGAAGCGCCCTGTCATTAGGACATGAACCCCTGGGCTGTCTGCACAGAACAAAAGGAAACTTTTAACTGTTTTTGTTGGTTTTGGAGATTTTTTTTTTGGTTTAATTTCGCGCGATGTGACGTTAAAATAAAATAAAAACACGTGAAAAGCAAAGAATCCGCGGCGATGTTCACGTTAAGACGCGAACAACACAAACCAAACTATGTAAACTTCGAAATGTTTCCCAGAGGTTTTAGTGCGACACGTGAAGCTCCGTAAAAGTGTAGCAAAACCCGTTTCGAACTCACCACGGTTGGAAGCTACTTCCCCGGATTTCCAGATGCCGACAAAAAAAAAAAATCTCTTCTCCAGATGCGGACTCCTGCAGCCCCGTCCGTGTCAGTGCGCGCGCGCGTGCGTGCGTGCGTGCGCGGGTGTGTGTGTGTTGGCGCGGGGCGGGGGGGGGGGGCTGCTACACTACAGCAGAAAGTCCACATCCTGTCCAGGAACGCTCCCATTCCTCAAATCCCCAAACCGAACACGCCTGCTGCTCAGGCTGCAGCAGGCTGGGGACGTGGACCCGGGTTGAACCCTGACACCCTGGGGTGGGGGTGGGGGTGGGTGGGGGGTCACCAAGGAGGCCGGAGGTCAAAGCCACTTCACGGGAGATTTCATGAGCATGGAAGAGGTTTTTAAAAAAGTGAGTGGTTTATGCAGCATGTCGCCCCCCCCTCATCCTGCCTATTTAAGACAATAAACAGGGTCACTCCAGGGCCACGTGGTGGCAGCAGGTGACTCCTGTTTGAGGGCAGCAACCTCTTCCTCTCACTCTGCCTTATGATCCATTAAGCTCATTTGGTGCCTTTTAGTGGCAGCAGGATAAATAGACCTAAGTGCTGCAAAAAATGTCTTTATCTCTGAGTGTAAGATTTGTTTTTCCAAGAGGATCTGTGTACCTAAGAGATGTGACATCAAACTGTAGATTCACAAATACATGGCCTGATATATATTACACTTTTTTTTTTTGCTAAATTGGGGGTCACAGTTGTTGTTCCAGTGAGCTGGTCTTCTGTTGAGCTCCAGTAGATCACAGATTTCTGAGCAGCAAAGCAGTAAAAGGGCAGCTTGGAAACATAGAGGCGGTTATAAGGTCACCATGATGATGATGATGATGATGATGATGATGATGATGAGGTAGTCAGAGCTTCTCTTTCTTCCATCCGTAATACTGCGATGGATCCCGTCACCTCATCCTCCACATACACCACATTTCCATATGTTTCTGTTATTCTATCCAGTGTTATATTCAAATATCTTATTACTTTTCTAATATATTTTATTCCATTCCCTGAACACATCATCGACGCCTGGAGCTTTTTAGGGTTTTGTTTGCAAGATGTGGGGGTTTAAGGACAGGGGATATCATGTTGCTTCTGGACAAACTGTAATACCTGTTGAGGCTAATCTGTGATTAGTGATTTTGGGCTATAGAAATAAATTCACTTGACTTGACTCATGATTGTTAAGACACACATCATTGTTTAAATACCTTTTAGTGGAGGAACAAATAGGGTGTGATGGATTTAATTGTTTTACGCATTGAATACTGAAATGTATCTTCTGATAGATGCAGTAGGATGAGAAATACACAGCCAGTCAGATAACTTAAATAATCAAGCAAAAAACAAAAATTTCATCCAGTCTGACCTTCATGTGTTTTTTCTTGACCACAATGTGTATTAGACCTCATTATTGCAACATTTACTCAGAAATGTGTGTGCTTATCAAAATAAAAAAGACAAATTTAACGGTTTAAAGAAGAGAATTTTATTTGATTTTTCTTATAAGCAGGTTTCAGAAAATACTCTTGCACACTTTTTATGAATTACAGAGCATCCTTATGATTCAAGTTCTGAACAAATATGTAATGTGTAATTTATTATCAGCACATATCGAGCTTTTATCACTGATTTCTCATTTTGATAGCTGCCGGATGATTGATCTCTTTCTCCTATGAAAGAAGATTTTGACAGAAATGATGATACTGAGTCAAATGTTTATGCTTTAAGGCTAGCTGTTTTTGCGAGGCTTGAAAATATCACACAGAGGCACAAGAAAAGCAGCAACACCCAAACACAGAAAAAATGACTATTAAACAATAGTCTGACAGCAACCTTGTGCATTACCCAAATATTTTTAATACTACCTTTAATCATCTGTAGTATGGCCTTTATGATATACTGTATGTACATTTATAACACGCTAAGAACACACAAAAGAGAGATGTAACACAAACTTGCTATTTCTGGTAAACGTGTTTGCAGTTGTATCATTCTCCTCATGCAGCTGAAAGTACTGGACATTACATTAGTAGGTAGAGTTATAAGATAGATAATAAAATCTTGGATCTGCAGAATCTCTGATGGCAGCAGAGAGGCCGATTGGTGGAGCTGAATCATTTGATATGACTGAACAATACACTTTTTTTTTTCAAACATTTTAATTATACTGTAAAGTGCTAAAATTGTTTGAATTCATGGCATAGCATTAACTAAAAAAAGGAAGAAACAAACACAATAGCAACCTGTGCTAAATTTTAGTACAGGTGGACTATAAAATATTCATGACCACAGCCTGCAGTGCTACAGTAATATGACATCTGTCATTCTTACATGACGGGTTGGTACTAATCAAAGTAAGTGCAATGAACACATTGTTTTTTTTAAATATCAACATTTAACATGAAAACTTCACAGCATAAGTATCAATTGAGATACTGTATTTTATTTTGGCTCCATCCTTACCACACATAAATTAAATATTAATAGTATATTGTACAAAGATTTAAAAACAAATTCACAGATAACAGATACACTTATGAATACTTCTTCCTTTCCTTTCGAGCTACATTGAAACTGAATGAAATTTGTTGTCCTTTTTATAGATTTAGCTAATGTGACCGATATAATATGAATTATGGAATATAATAATATAATACATATAAATAATGTGAAAGTCTATGATCCAAACCAATGGTCAAATATTATTGGCATATTATTGTGTCATAGTGTCTTGATGTCATATATTTAGTTATGAATTATGTGGTTGTTTCTTGCCATTAGTCAACATTTCTAATATGAAAGGTTTATAATATGATGATTAAAATTACAGCAGTGTTATAATGAATGTATTAAATGGTCTTATTCAAACCTCTACACAGTCAATACATTATAATATACACAAGACCAAATATTGTGTAGTTTTGCCAGTTAAATCTAGATCTATATATTTTATATATTAATTGAATCTTCTCTAATTGTTAGGCTATGCTTTCACCTCAGCAAAATTATTATCATCTAATTTTACCTATGAGGCCTCCCAGGAAATCTGGAGACATTAATATGAAATCGACAGGTACTGTCTTGAAAAGTCTGTGTCCTACTTCCTGGGATTTTCAGAATAATTATCCATTGGAGAGTTTACCTCGCTCGCTCTCGTTCTGGCTGAAGGGGCGTACATCAGTGAAATGAGCTGTCATGGAGAGTTTGGTGCAGAACTCTGTCAAGCATTAATGGTGCATTGTGCAGCCTATTAGAGAGGATGATGTGCTCTGAAGTAATCCTCCGAGAGTGCGCAGCTAGCGGAGATCAGGTGAAGGTGCGCCAGGACGCCGCTAGAAGGGCGTGTCCATCTGGCTGCCCTTCGCAGCAGGTGACACCACCCCATAGCTCCTCTCCTGCCACCTCAGCCACTGCATGTGCACCTCTTTCTGGACCTGTCAAATGCATGCATGCACGCATGCAAACACACACACGTATAAGATAATGCTGTCACAACTCAGATCTCACATATGCTGCGTATATCTAAATCATTATGCAACTGGCTTAAATTATTAATAAGAGGAATCTCATGCTGTATTGTCATTTAACTAGAGAGGACATATGTACATTTCCAGGTCTATATTTTATCTGGGGCTTCGCAGGAACGTCTCTGCATAATTTATTATTTAAAAATACTCATTAAGGAGCTTTCTTTCCTTCATGATTGGTTTGCTTCCAGAAGCTGCGCCTTAGCAGATTATCTCAACAGAGACTCTCAAGCACGTTCTTCTAGAGTTTTGGGGCATAATTAATGAAGGCTGCTTCTCTGTGACTGTTAGGTCTGACATTAGGAACAATCAACAGGATTGAAGACAGGGGTTTTCAAAGTGGGGTCTGGTGACCCTTCTGGGATCCTTAACACACTGACAAAGTGTTTGACTGGTCACATTATATCCAAGATCTTAATAGATAGGGGTCCATGGTCTAATTTGTGTCAGTTTAGGGTTCCTTGATGTGAAAACGTTTGAGAACCACTTATCTAACCAACCCTGTGAAGTAAAGTGAGCTCTTTGTACGATTTTTGTCTGAAGACATTTTGATTCTTCACAAGCTGTAACTAAATAATACCATTCTTAGACGTATCAGACAAGAGAGAATTACAATAATCCTTTTTTTTGGAGACAAAGGCATGTATCCCTTTGTCTCTTTCAAGAAGTGTCTGACATTTAAATGACATTTCTATTGTAGAGTTAATGATAACACAGTTTATTAAAGATATTTTCGGTGGACAGTTTCTATCTGAGTTTTTGCTCCAGTAACTGGGGTCTCAGGTTTTTCTTGATTGAACTGTAAAAAGTTCTGAGTCATCCAACTTATGTCAGATTCATGCAATCAAGTTGTTGATAGAACTGTAATCATTTGAACTTACAGAGATGTATAAAGTTGGTTATAATCTGCTTAATTATTGAAACTGATGTTGTGAATTCTTAATACTGCACAGTAGTAACATACGATCTAAAACGATGCAGGGCCTAAGATAGATCCCAGAGGGACACCACACCAGATTTATTTTTTTACAGGAGGGGGTCATCCATTGCTACAAAACTGGTACAACCAGGTAAGATTTAACTCAACAAAAGGTATAGAATTCAGGATTTGTTGGTTGCTGTTTGCTGTTAGCATTCAAAGTTGGCCCTAACTCCCAGCACGACAAGAGAGTGAAAGTGAAACTTCACAGAAGGACAAGGACAATGTGTGGAATAAAATTGTGTTTCTGTATTCTACCACATCAATGATTACTTTCTAAAGAACAGATAAAACACCCACACCTCATCATAATTCCCGCTCTACCCCTCTCCCTGGGCCCCTTTTTTTTTTTTATACTTTGCCCTGTTTGCTCTGCCTCACTGACACCCATGAACACCCGGAGGCATAAAAATAATGACGATAGATGAGAAAAAAAAACACCACACAACTGAGAGAACCTGCATACTTTACCTGACCCACATCTGTCCAGAAGAGTATTAAGACCTACAGTATTTAAACAGCACTGAAATCTAACAGGACAAGCACAGAGAACTTTCACTCAGTAGTGTTCATTCTAAGCTCATTAGAAAACTAATGCTTAGCTCAGCATACCGTATTTATGCAAAGCTAAGCTACCTGGCTGTCCAACTATCCCTGATGCATAAATCATTATCATACAATGAAGCTGAAAATTACCGTCAGAATTTGTTAAAAGCGTTAGAGTAAATACTTGAGCGCGGCGTTGCTTGCACTGACCTCTTGATTGAGAAAGCAATAGAGAATCGCTACAAGAAGTCCCTGTAAGAGAGATGGTTTTGATCATTAACATTGCCGGGACTAGACACAATCATCAGAAGGTCACTCATGTGAACATAGCGTAAATGTCACAGACAAATGAGAGCTGATGGGTTGAAAAACGACCAGTGGCGGCAAATACAGGCCAGAAAAATCTATTATCCATCTCATACACAGCCAGCAAACAAGAGTGGAATCATGATTGGTTAATTATACAGTGCTGTAAGCCACGTATGGTCTAAGAGGGAGATTTTTCCTGCCTTTCCTTTCATCTCCTTTAATAAACACAGACTGTTGCGGCTAATTAGACACAGTTGTTACTATTATCGTCGTGTCATTATTTTCATGCTCTCTTGCCAAAATCCTTCTTGTTTTAATTTAAATTCTCAACAGGTATGGAGCCAAACTGGAGGAGCTGGCTCGCAAGTTTTCAATTGATTATGTTGTCTTTGACAAAGGCAAACACCCGGCGACACACTGTCGTTGCAGTCTTGGCAACACAGCACTGCTGTTGCAGTAATTAACTAATTATCATGGTTTTTCAAGCATAATGATGGCATTAAAGACATCCAAGTGAACAGCAATCCAATATATCAATATTTTTTCATAAGAACATCAAGTTCAATTTGAATCAAAGGCATTTGATCCAACTTTTATTACAACAGCGCAATGCAAGTGTTGTATTTATAGAGGTCTTTACCTGGAAAGATCCGACGCAGAGCTCAACGTACAGGCGCAGGTTAACGTTGAAGTAATCGGGCAGAAAATTGAAGAACATGTAGTGAGTGCCGAACAAAGGGATGAGGAGCAGGGTGGACTTAGTCAGGCGTCTGCAGCGTGGGAGAAACAGAATGAGAAGGTGGGAGGGGGGGGAAGTTACCTGAGGGAGTCATTTAATGCATGGCTAATCTGAATGCTGCTCCTGATGGTATGCAGACGCACCAACGTTCAGATGCCAATCAAGAGGGTACTTAAAACCACTTAAGCCCCAGGCCTATTCTTCAGGTTTCCTGCTTGAAATGCACACAATAAATATGGAATAGCTCTGCAACCACATGGGTTTATGTACTTGAACCTGGTATCAAAAGAAAGCTACATGTCCAATAACTACTTAGTTAGAGCATAATAAAGCTAGAATATTGCAAAGCAATATCTATCATTGTGTTTTTGTACAGGTTATTTATTTAGTGTTGTAGCTGGGGGTTTTCTCATGCACGCTATGCATTAGATGTGATGATCTGCCAGACAGGCAAATCTATGGTTCACCCTGTTCAAGGCACAGGACACATGCTGGACATCCTTGGATTTTAACAGGTTAACCATTACCATCTACTTCTGTGTGTGTGTGTGTGTGTGTGTGTGTGTGTGTGTGTCCCAGGCCGCACATGAGGGACAAGCCAGCAGCAGGTGCCAGAGTCACCATTGAGGGTATCAAAATACGAATGCAGAGGTAATTTTTCGTTGCGTGTTGCCATGCATCAATTAGCCTACCTTTGGTATGTCTATTATACGATCTGGAGATGCAAGATGTGCCCGAACACTTTCAGTCAATTAGTGAGCCCAGATCAATTTGAAATTCTGATAAGCCTTTTGGGAAGTGGGAAGGTAGACGTGGCCAGGCAGGGGAGAGTCAGCGGTGGCGGAATGAATTAAACATTGGCCATTGTGTTGTGGCAACAGTTTTCACACAACTTGCATCTTTCCGTACATGAACATGTCTCCTTATGCAGGAGAAAGTGTGATGAGAAAGCTGAAAAATTCACATAGGAGGTAAGAAAAATTGATTTAATTACACATGAACCTAAAGGAAAGTGTGATTAATTTGGTCATCAGGTAAGATCTCTTGATATATTCAAGACCGACCTATGAATAAAGCAGGAGATACTGTATCTTTCCATCCACTCATACTGTGTCTACATCTGTCTCTGCAGCGAAAGGATTACCTGTATTGAGAGGAGTTATTGAACTGGATCAGACGGGGATTGAGCTTCTGTATTAGAATTCTGACAATGTTCATGAGGAGCATAAAGTTGACCTGATGATAGAAAAAAAAAACAAGAAACTAGTGAGAACATGCTCCGCTTTAATACACCGGAGCTCTGACAGATACTGTACTGAACGCTTCTTTCAAAAGTGTGATTATTGAATGTCGTGGCAAAGGACGTGTTCTTCATAGGCGTTTACCGCTATGGACACAACAATCGGCCCCTTGATGATCCACCAATAGGGTGAGTCCTCGATGATGTCCCAACACCTGTAGACAAAGACGATTTTGAGACATGCACTTGATCATATTAAACAGGCTTTGAGAAATCTGTTGAGGCATACACTGAAGAAACAATGGGCCAGTGGGGGATGGAGGGAATGATACAAACTCTGTGTCCTCAAAGTACAGCCGGGACACGATCCACAGTACGACGAAGAGCACCGGTACACCTGTGGGAAAGAAGATTAAACTAGTCAGTCAGACATGACCACTGGTAACTTTTCTAATTTCTGCATTGACTTCTGCATATGCATTTTTTTTACATTACACAATAATTCGAGAAAATAATTGAGAGAATGAATGAATGAAATACAGAAAGACACAGTATGTATATAAACTCCGCTACATATGTACAGTGTGTACAAAGTCTCTTCAGCTCGCTCAAGTTGATGAGAACTAACTGAGACAACTCCCTCTACTTGTACTTGGCGCGTGAGGGGCCAGTGATCAGAAACAAGTACATTAGAAGTGACTGCCACAGGGGTGTAAACTAATTTCTGGTTTGTTTGTTAATTATGGCTGATTCAATTTTGCCAGGAGAATTTTTCAGGTTGATTAAAACAATAAGCTGGGGATGTTGGCAGATGGCAGTATGTCTGTTTCTTGATGAGAAAACTCCTTCTGAAACAGAGGACTGTAATATCCATGGAATGAACTGAAATCAGTCACCTAGTTCTGGTGTGATATACTTGTTTTGTTTTGGGTCTTTTTGCCTTGATGAAATTTAAAGTTTTAAAGTATGTGCCAATTGGCAGGTTAACATCAAAATCTTTAAATGCAACTTATGGATACATCTAAACATAAAGCCATGGTGTGTCTATCAGTTAGTGTTCATTTGATCAAATTCACACTTGGCTCAGTTTTTCATCGTTCTTCCTACAAATCTTGAGCAATCATCATCAAATTTAGTAATGAACTCTGGACGAAGCCAGGAAAAATGGTATTTTTTGGGATTTCTTAAATTTCCCTACAATACAGGGCTTACAACACAAAAAAATGTGTTATTTGGGAACACTCTGTGCTGTGCATATACAGCGTGTGCTGTAGGTTGATGTCTGAGTGACCATGACAAATTCGGTTCCATTCAGTCAATAGGTGCAGCAGCAATATCCAACCATGGAGGAGGGAGCTGTCTGCGCGTATAACTATCTTTTGCATGTTTCGAGAACCCTTCATTCAATCAACTTCACACTTGGTGGGTGTGTTGCTGGAACGTCGAGGGAGCAGAGTGTGAAGTCAATCTTAGGCGTTGTTATCCAGAATGTGGTTTTCCACAACAATGCAAGCAGCACTCCCAGGGCTCAAGTAATCAGCGCGCTTCTAACAGGCACATCTTCCAAAACGGGCGGGCGGTCTGAACACACACATGACCTGACTGGGAGCCCAATTATCTGTGTTTGCACCTTTACAGAAATATCTCAATATCTCCATGTCCCTTTCTATACACATTCCCTTTGTTATTTAGCAGGAGATATTTTAATATCTTTGGAAACCTGGGGACAGGAAGTTGTGCGTTAGGTTTGAGCAAACCTACCAACGGGTGGAAGAGGAACCTGCTTATGTTTTGATGTTCAAAGTGGGACATTTCCCAAAGTAGACATGGGAAAAGTGATTGCTGCTCGCACTGCTTGCAAACACTTGCATCAGGTCTCCCATGTTGGGAAATGATCGATGCCGTTCTTTTTCACATTCATGGCGAGGATAGAGTTGGCCTTTTGCAACATTTCACCTTGCCCAGTGATTCAATGCAGACAAGAGCAGAAAGTAGGTTTGCACCTTGCATCTTGTTAAATCTCCAGCCATCACAGTGTGATATACAGGTTTGCATACCAGGCATCTGCACTAATCTAACATGTAAGGACACATGTGTTTACTCAATCGATGGTTGTTACTGACTTTTATTCTTTTTGCACGCTGTACTAGTTGGATTGTTCTGCAGTTTCCTGTGGCAGTTCATCAAGTCACACAATGTTGGAAACATGGCTGAGTCTGTCTTCTGAGTTTTCCTCAACACAATCATCAAATTCAGCTGGAGGTTTTATTCATTTTGTTTTCTAATGAGCTTCTTTCTCTTTCATTTTTTCCACCTCTGATTGCTTTTTCTCTGTTGTGTCCTGTGTTATTGTTGAGCCTTTAACAAGGCAGCACTTGCCTGGGCAACACTTTCACCTCCTTATCACTACTATCTGAGTTTATCCCAGTACATTTTTGGCAGAAGTAGTCCATTCCTCCTATTCATTATAATCATTATCATCATTATCATCATCATCATTGTCATCCTAAAAACTACCCCATGTCACTTGAATCACCATCCTCTCATCTTCACTGTGCTTTTGCTATCTAAAAATACAGTTCAAAGACAAATTATTGTAATTACTCTCTGAGTTTTTAGTGCAAATCAAGGAACAAAAGACAATAATTGTTAAGAAAACCATGGCAATACCGAAATAATTGATTGATAATTGTGAGCAGGTTGAAAATAAAAATATAAAAACCTTCTACTATATCTCGGTCTACTCAATTAATTTACTTAAATTAATCAAAACTGTGTATATAGCTTTATGGAATGCATTATGCAAAAATGCAATAAAATGACAATTAACACATCTAAATTGATTCACACAATTTCAACAACAGTTTTATGATAAAATAAGTTACAAAATATCAAATAACAGTGCAATCCAGTAAATATACGGTATAGAGTATCAGTAACAATTTAAATTTTTTTCATACATTAGGTTTTTCTCAAAATTGCAAAAAAAATATTCATGCAAAGCCACATGTGGACATTACTAGTTATCAACATCATATTTTAGGGATTTTGATTAGAGCAGATGAGATTTTTTATCATCATTTGTCAATGTTTTTAGTAATCAAATTAAGAAATGTGACTCCCATTTTATGTGGAAATGATCCACAGGGTGGATGGACCAATAGGAGTGTGAGGATTAACCCTCGGTCTTGAGGATTATTTCGTCATAATATAATTTAGTTTAAACTGCTATGGGGTTAAATACACATTTTGTGTAGGCTTATTATTTTACTGGATGTGGCCATTAAGCTTTTTAATGATGCTTATTTTTCAAGTTCAAGTTTTCAAGTTCTGACAGCATAAACCTTAACTCGTTTATGTTCCTGTTGCAAATGAGCATGGTGAAGTCAATGCAGGTAAATTTCCTCAGAGACTTTATCTGCCCCATTGCACCAAACATCTGTAGTAAATGTTTAAACTACATTAAAACCAAATCTGCAATCATTTCTTCCCTAAAATCTTTATATCTGTAAATCTTTTTTACAGTGTGAATCTATGATTTTCTCACACTTCTGTAAATTAAATTTAGTGCTACTTGTCACTTTTCATCAGTGGCAAGTAGCTCTAATTTAATACAGTTCGATACAATATTCAAGGTTTTATAGTATAGAATTGAATATTTTATTGTATATTTATGAAAATATTATACTGAACAAAGGAGAAAATAGTGAACCAACTTAATTGAATTGAATTGTGGTAACTCCTAGTTGAATTATATTAATTTCAACCAATTGTGACTGACAGTTTGTTGACCCTAACCAAAAAAGAATGACAAATTGTAATTATTTAATCAACCTACTATATAAAACTAGTTGATAGCATGTGCTTTTTTTATTTTTGAAAACTTTTATAAAAGAGTTAAACTATCTGATACCATGTTTTTTAAGGTTACACCACATGACAGTTTACAAACGTGTCTGCTTCAGCACCATGGACAGCGCCATGGATTTTTATTAATGCAAAGCACAGTCAGGCTCCTGATATTTCAGAGCCATGGTCATGGAGCTATGGCCCTCCATGAGGGCCTTGGACTGACTTCTAACATGAACTTCAGTCAGATAAAGGATCAATAAATCAGGCCGACCAGACTAATATGTCACTTACTAACTAAACAACCTCTCTGCCACTGCACTCTCTCGTCTACTAGGAGATGGAGAATTATGGCAATTTAACAAGGGGGATGCTTTTTGGTCATTTTGCTAACAAGGGGGATGGCATGCCACCCTCACCCTCCCCTCAAATCGCCTACCACATCTTTTTAAGTCCCCTCATTTTGTAATTACAGGGCTATTACCTACTAATGTCAAAGAAGTACCCTACTGTATTTTTCTGCCTTGTATCTTAAATTATATAGGTTATTTCAAACGTGGGGTATCTAATAATGGAATAAAGCTGACAGAAAGTGCCTGACCAAGGTTCTCACCCCATCCCAGCAGGCTGAAGCCCCAGAGACATCGGCGGCTGTGACAGAAGGAGGAGAGCAGCAGGGAATTGAGGTAGAGCGCCTCCACCAGGAGCCAGAAGAAATTGGCCATGACGCAGTATTGACAGAAGACCACAGAGGCTTTACAGGAAAACTACAGAAAAAAAGATGGAAGACAGGGAGTGAATCGTAAGGCTAGATAAGCATGAGAGATAAGTCCAATATGTGAGGAGAACTATGCATAAATACAAGAACAAGGTCATCTCCCTGGAGGAAATCCTCAATACTAACAAGAACCTGAACGTGGTTATCTTACCGTGGAAAGGGTGCAGTGGTTGGTGTCCTCACTTGAGAACAGGGAAGCATCCTTTATGAAGACAGCCACAGATTTCAGGATAAAAGTAATGAAGAGCTGGATGTGAATAAAGTTCCTGGCGCAACGCAGCCTCCTGTTGAGAAAACAGCCGACGGACCAAACAAATATATACGAGTAAAAAAACATGCTGTTACAATCAATTGATTCACCTACAGGTCTACAGAACAGGCCTGCAGCTGCCTCGGTATGATAACAGGTTATTGCCTAAAAGATGGTGTTTGTTTGTGGGTTGTGTGTGTGTGTGTGTGTTTTTTTTTTTGTTTTTTTTTTTTATCTAAAAGGGAAACCAAAAAATGTAAATGAGGGAATGTGTTATCATTTCAAAGTGGTTTCATGACAAACGGAGTACATTTACAAAAGCACACACCAGCTGGCGAGAGTGGGAAAAAAAAGAACATATTAATCAGGTTTTATGTTGCTGCCAGTGCTTTTAAACCAGTGAACCAAAGAGCCCGGTGGGTGGACGCGAGGGGACCCTTGACATCGTATCAATCACTCGCTAAGTGGACGATGGTTCCCGTGGGTGTAGACACGCCGTCTGTCTGTGTTCTGGACAAATCTTAACTCTATTGAGTCTTCCCTGGTCATACCTGAAGAGCAGCAGGATCAACACGGCAACTGTCAGCACCACCAGAGAAACGCTGTAGCCGACGGTGTATATCAGCTTCACCGTGGCCAAGTGGGTCTGCTCTGTCTGAAAAATAAGCGAGACCATTATGAAAGTACATCGCGCTCTTATATCACAGCTTTTCAAAGCGCTGTCAGGCTTTAAAAAAATATATATATATATATATATATATATATATATATATATAATGTCTGAGACCAAAGTGAGACCAAATTACGCATGAACTTAAGACTCATCTGTATTAGAGAGAGGACTGCGGCGTAACTGCATGAAAGCGTTTTCAGCATTTCAAGTCTAATTGCAGGAAGATTGAACTAAACAGTACTGGATCGACTCAAAAAAAAAAAAAGTACACTAAAAGGTTACTTAGTTTCCTTAGAAATATATCTAAAAACACTTTTTAGTTTGAGTCCCCCTTTGTGAAGCAAGATAATCTCTGCTGTGACTGAATGGATGACATTCACCACACTTACTTGATCAGCCGAGTGGAACAGACCCCTCAGAGCGGGAGGTCGGGGGTTCAATACCCGGCTGGGCCATAACAAGGACTCTAACAATGCCACTGCTTGGCACTCAGCATTCTGGGTTGGGCTCAGGGGGGTAAATTAATCATCCAACGATTCCAGGGCCAAAAGCAGAGAACAATTTTTGCATTCTAGGGACGTTCACTATCTCAGCATTTTTACATTAAACAGATTCATGCATGATTTTTTTTTTCTTTTGCTCCCTAAAGAGGCTGTGAGCCACCAATCTCTATATCCACGTCTTAGTCAGTCATTCAGTCATTTTCTACACCAGCGAATTTTTCTATTGGCTGTTTGCTTCTTTGGGGGACGCTTTGCCCCTGTTTGGGTGTCTCGTTGAAAATGTTTGACGTCTTTCTCTGCTTTTTCCCCCACAGAAGGCCTCACCTCAGGAATATCATCATCCACGCTGCAGGCGATGTGGTACGGCGGGAAGGGCCCCGACCAACCCCTGGTGGTGCAGTTGAGGCTCACCGACCCTACAGAGGAAGGTCAAGAGACGTAGGACAAGGCAGTCATGAAGAGGGAAGGGAAAGGGAAATAAACCTTGTTGAAATGTCTGGTGTTCAGCCATGCTAGAAATGTCAAAGACTGTTTAGCACTAATAAGCTAATATTGAGTGGGTAATTGTCAGTACATTGTTAAAATAGTAACTAACAGACTGACTGAATAAATAAATACGCGTGCAAGCTCATCGGGATCAAACCACAGTTTGCTTTCACCGCGGTGACAACTCGACTTAATTTTGCTTCACTAGCGGTGAACCTGCTGCTCCCGTCATTATGTCGGCGCTCTCGCCTCCACTCTGGCGGCGTGATTGTAGTCACCTGTGATGTTTTTGAAGAGGGAGAATACGGCAGGGCAAGCTTTGTGGACCGTTTCCCCAACGACGGCGTGAGGCCAGCACAATACGGCGTCCCAGAACGGCCGGCAACCTTCATTCAGGAGAGGAAAAAAAAAATAGGAAGGTGTCTCATAGATTGCTTTTTGTCATTCAGCGTCTACAGACTTAGTTATGGAGGTATCGTATAGAGGTCAATGGGGTGTATAATGCATCCTACATAAATGAATGAATCCTACAAATCAATGGTGTCCAGCTCTGTGTAAATTATAAGGACAAGAAGGATTATTTCATCTAGAGAGAGATTACATATCCTGCATAAATCCTTATGTAATTATTCTGAATGGTCTCCTCTCCACATGCAAGACAGTAATAGATCACCCAGCGTGTTTTTTTTTTATTGTGCAGTTTGGATGCTGTCAGGCACCTGCCTCTGACAGCTGAGGATTCTTTGTGGACCGATTACTCCAGCTTCCACCCTAATGTGAACATTCATGGTCCGGTTCCTTGGCATGCTTGAATTTAAACGAGCGAATGAACAGCGAACGCACCTTCCGCACTCGTGTTGCCCTGCTCGGCGATGTACTGGAGGCAGCGGCGCTCCTCCTTCTCCAGCTGAAATATGTACTCGCACTCAGGGTGCTGGCTGGATAAGGCCTGGAGGTGAGAGAGAAGGAAGGGGGAGAAGAGAGGGAAGGGACGCGCTGCAGCGACCGGCCTGTGATTACATGGAGAAGGGGCATTTCACATGTAGATAATGATTAAATGTCAAATTATAAGCATTATTAGGGTGGCAATAATGTAAAAAAATATTATTATTATTATTTTTTTTAAATGCTGCAGGAGAAAAATGCTGCAATCGCAGAAATGAAGCAGAAGAGAGTTGACTTTCATCTTATAAGACATCATAAAAGAGCAGCATAGTTACATAGCTAATGTGCCTGTTAATTTAATTTAACCAAAGTTTTCACAGCAACACTCATTTGGTCAGCCTCAACATTATTGTCTAAGTCATATTTCAATGTTTATATTTAGTGGTATTTTTTGTACTGATATCTTAACAGTACATGTAACCAGATTGTCTGCTTAATTAATCTAAGCATAACATGTAGCTTCTACTATATATAGTAGTCGTGTTTGGCATTTAAACATTGTGTGCTACATCAGCACGATATGCAATAACTTACATTAGTCATGCGATAGAACTCAATGCTTTATGGGTAAGATAATCAAATTTCCCTTCCCTTTTTTAACCCTTTCTAATTAGGCTGAAATGACCTTTAAAAGTTATGTTGGATTTACCCCTTATAATTAAATTTATGTCAAACATATACAATCCAGGGCGACACGGTGGTGCGGTGGGTAGCACTGTCGCCTCACAGCAAGAAGGTCGCAGGTTCAAGACCGCCTTGGGCCTGGGTCTGGGGCCTTTCTGTGTGGAGTTTGCATGTTCTCCCCGTGTCTGCGTGGGTTTTCACCGGGTACTCCGGTTTCCTCCCACAATACAAAAAACATGCTCAGGTTAATTGGTAAACTCTAAATTGCCCATAGGTGTGAGTGTGAGAGTGAATGGTGTGTGAATGGTGTGTGTGCCCCACGATTGGCTGGCGACCATCTGGGGTGTATCCCTGCCTCTCGCCTTAACGCGCTGGGATAGGCTCCAGCAGACCCCTGCGACCCCGAAAGGGAATAAGCGGGATAGACAATGGATGGATGGATGGATATACAATCCATATTTTTTTATGTTCCCCTAACAAATGATTTTGAGTGCATTTAGCTTGTGTTTTGGGGTTTTAATAAGTTGTGATTGGCCAATAGTCAGAGAGACAGGATGATGCAGCAGTGCTAGGAGAGTAAACGTATGCAAATATCCCAATTTGGCCTAAAAATGACTTAGGCAATTATGCTATGAGGCTAACGATATTGGACACTTCATTTTAGGCGGTCAGAGGATGACAAGCAGACTGAGCACAGGCCAGGGAGGAAAAAACAAAGCGGAGCAATCGTGAAGAAAAGTGAGTGAATTTGCAGCGTTTCCTTATTGCAGTTGTTCTTGGATATTTGCAACATTTTTCTTTTGCATTAGTTTTGTGGGTTTGCTTCTGCTTCGTGTCAGTGATTGCAGCATTTTTCTCCTGCAGCGTTTTATTTTATTTGTTGTTGTTGCATTTGTTTTTTTGTGTTTGTGTGTGTTTGTGTTTTACATCATTTCTGTGTTTGCAGGGTTTTTTTTGCCATGCTTTTTACTTCACCATCAGCATGAAATGCTAAAGCAATAACCCTTTGGTAAAAAATAAATAAATAAATAAAACAATCTAAAAAAAAAAAAAAAAAAATCTATTGGTGGCATTTAGAAGAGTACATTGCACAGAGGGTAAAATTAATTAAACGAGTTGGTCCTTAAGGGCACAAGCAATTCAGTCCTGGCCTCCCGACGGCATCCTTCCAATTCCTGATGTGGATCAAATACAAATAAAATTGTCTTATTTGCATTGGATTTGACATTCATGCTGCGCTGAACCACCTCGTTCCTGAGACAGCAGAGGACAGATGTGACGTAGAGGTTGGAGGGTAAACATCTGGGGGAGAGGAGAGATGGAAAGAGGACGGGAGACGTGTTGACTCTGTGGTGACGGTTATTGTCTGCAATGTGTGTGTGTGTGTGTGTGTGTGTTTGTGCGAGTGTGTTCGAGGTCATTGTCATTATCTCTCGCGCTCAATCTGCATCGGTGAACACTTGCTATATACATAGTGATGACATAAAAGGTTACGAGGCCGTACGCCAAACTCTGCGGGAAGCGTGCGTTGGCCGTGAGTAATGTGTGTGTTTTGGAGCATTTGGGCTAATAGCCTCCACCAGATGTTGTTGACGACGAGCGGCGTGGAGGAGTGACGGGTTTGAACGTGAGCCGTGTGAAGTATTTTGCACTGCGGGCATTAAAGTAGCATGAGGCGTTCCGTCTTAAATTCTTACATTACCGGGTTTTTGGGCAGAATGGTTTGTTTGAGATATCGGGAGAAGCCAATGACAAATAGGCCAAAGCGACGAGCAGTGGTGGCAAAAAAAATAGTTCAAAACTGTTTCTTTTGTAGTGTTCAATCAGCCGCGTCCGTGATGCAAATTTTTTGCCTGGTCATATTTTCCTTTTCCTCTCATACCTCCTGATGACAGCTGGAAATGTCAAACTCAAAGGTGAGCGTGCATAAAATAAATCTACACAAGTCCTTAAGTAGTAACGGATTTGGTTACACTTTTCTTTCCCATGAAGGTCCAGTCTATGATGCGTCATGAGCATATTCATGAGACAGAATAATTGGCAGCGATAGGAAAATTGACCTTTTAAGTTAACAATGCGAACTGTGCCTGTTGGGTATTCAACAGGTAATTTATAGTTGGTTTTTCCAGCTTTTCTGCCTAAAGTCAGACTATGACACTGTGATGTGTATGATATTTAAAATAACATGTCACCTCTAAACCCCAACCTGGTTTAAAGATTCTATGAAACCGGCCATTTTTCTAGTCTCTTCTGAGAAGAGTAGAAGTCGCTGGAGTGTCATGTTTGGTTGGATATTCAGCTAGTCATGAATCTAGGTTAGCCTTTTTTTGTTATATTTGTTGATGTACTTGTGACAGTGTTTTTTTGCAGGATATCCTGGTATTTCTGCTGGAGGCCTAAAAACCATGAGATTTGCTGTTGCATGTTGGGAAAACCCTAATGACGCTGTTATTCACTTGGGAAAAACCATAATAGCTACTGGTGCAGACTTCGCCACAAAAGAAGACAAATATCCTAGATATCGCAGGTGTGTGTGTGTGTGTGTGTGTGAGGACATGCAGACAAAAACAAGACAAAACGAGGATGGGGGGGGGTAAGGAGACACTTATGAGCTGACATGTAGTCATGGCGCTGCTCTGTTTCCAACATGACTCCAAATGTTGCATATTGCATGCTGCTATTTTCAGTCTCTCCCGTGGTGTTTATAGATGCACAGTCAATAAAACGGTGTTTGAGGACGCGGCAACAGGTTGCACAGCCTCCGTGGAGTCATCTGTATCAATGACATGCACGTCTCGCTGGCTTTTGTCCTCAACTCCGTTCAATTCCTCTTTACTTCTTGAAGACCAGAGGGGGGGAGAGAGAATGAGTCTCTTTGTGATGGGAACCAAACTCTTAATGAAGAGAAGCTTCAAAAGATAAATTCCCCTGGGACAACAAACACTCCCTGTGGAGGAGAACTCCGATCTCAGAAAAAGGAGGCAGCGGTTGTGTCTTACAAACATTTCCCAATTGAAAAAAGATCAAGGAGTTTGTCTGAGGAGAAAACAACTAAATCATATACCTGTATGAACCCTGCAGGAGCCATTAGGCTGCATGAAATGATGTGACTGAGCACAGTGCAATTATACTCAGGAGGGGAAAAGAAAAAGCATCTCTGTTGAGGTAGGGGTCACAGTGTGTCCGAATGCTTTTTCTGTATTTTTATGTAAAATAAAGTGATAAATGGGATTGGGTTTAAACACTTGCAACAGGGTAGATCCAAATCTTTTCTAAAACAAGATTATTTCATGCAGTCAAGTTATCAGGCTAAACGCTATAAGAACCGAAGCCTTCGAGATTATCATCAAAAGCAGAAGCTGAGATGCTGCGACCAGAGTGTTTAAAGAATTAAAACCCTCAAAGATGTGGTGTACCACAACAACACGTATATTTTCGAATATACACAAGCACAGTCTGAATGGGTTTGACGGGAAACTCATCATCCCTCTTTCTTCTTTCTCTTTCTCCCCTATTACTTTTTTTTTTTTTTTTTATTTTGCCGTCATTCATGCGAAATGTGATTCTCAGAAACAGGCCCCGGCTTGCTTATGAGCAGAATAACAAACCACTTCAGATACTACGTCAAAAGCACTTAGGGAAAACACACACACACACACACAAAAAAAAAACTGCACGCTCTTCAGAATCGAACACAATCTTCGCGTCGGACTGCAAATACGTCCCCCCTCCCTCCCTCTCTCCCTCCCCCCCTGAGACAGAGCAAATCGCTCCCTGTCCTCTTTGTTCCTAATGCAATGCTAATAATCTAATGAGAGGTGCTATTGTGCAATTTACTCAGCAATTACGCCTTTTCCTGCTCGGAGGCAGGAGAGCGATGCCTGGTGCCACGCTTTGCCCCCCCACCCTCCTCCTGCAGACACGCTGGATTCAGGCAATTCAGTCTGCGGTAAGCAAGGACACATATATGCACATAGACTGCTCCCAGGTAAAAGTGCTAAAATTCACGGTTTAAGCATTGCACCAACGCCGCCAGAGTAAGGCAGGTTGACTGTTCTACACCGGAAGCTGGAGACACCACACGAACGCGTGAAGCTGCTGCACGACTTGACACTTTGTGACAGTTTATGTTATTATATGTGGGTCAGGTACGGCGCTCCTGTTTATATGCAAGGGGATTCTGTGAAGACATTTAGGGAAGACACTTTAGACAGACAGATTAAGGTGAGGCCTGCGCGGATCCGATCACTCACGGCGCCCGGCATGCTCGTGCATTTCGGCTGCGTGGTGGGTTATATCGGGATATTATGCTGCGTTTTAGAGAGAGGAACAGCGATGTATAAGGATTGGAAGGTTGGAGGGGGGGGTGGCTGCATGAGGTAAAGGCTGGATAATACGAGCCATGGAACTAAATGCTGAGCGGGTGGCCCCTCCACACATATAGCCTGCAAAAAAAAAAAAAAATGTCCTCACTGGGCCCATTATCCACTAACTACCCAAAAAGGGGCCATCAGATTACGCTCGCTTCACAGATGCTTGCGTTTCTATATCCAACAGCGGATGAGGTTCACTTTAACGCCACCGCTATCGACGATCGACTATCGACGGCCTGGAGACAATAAGAGACAAGAAAACAGCGGCCGTGAGCATTCGAAGTTCTGATTGCTGCAGAGAACTGAAGAGTGTGTCATTTGGGGAATTTAGCCATTTTGCTGAGAGTTGGATGCTGCTTAACATGACTGTGCGTATACGGCACAATTACAAGCTGGTCACACCCAGGTCACCAGCTTATCATGGGGCACACACAACACTCACACACTCACACGTACAGGCAATTTAGAATCTCCACTTAACCTTAGCAGGTCTTTGGACTGTGGGAGGAAGCTGGAGAATCTGGAGAAAACCCACGTAGCCGTGGGGAGAACATGCAAACTGCACACAGAAAGGTCCCAGACCAAGGACTTGACCCTGTGACCTTCATGCTGTGAAAGAACAACTCTACCCACTGATCCACTGTGTCGCCCCACTGCAGAAGTTTGCTGCTAAATCTGCAATTATTTACCCCGTTAAAACAGTCACGTTACTGTAAATGATTATTGAGGTAGATTGCAGTTTATTTTTACAATAAATCGCAGTATTTAAACTAACTGTAGTGAAGAATTACTGCGGTAAACCAGCGTAATCAAAAAGCTACTGTATTATAATTCTGTTGATCCCTCAATACTGTAAATGCAATTGATTAAATTATTTCGTTTTATCTTAATTTGACAATAATACACAATCCTTTTTGTAAATTGCTGCCAGTTATTTAGCTTAATTTTAAGGTCATTGTTTTACAGTGCCGCTCAGCAAAAAATCTCAGAACAGGGTGGGAGAATGGATTTTTTCCCACATCAAGCAAGAAAGTTAATAAGCATATTTCCCAAAGTTTAACTGACATAATTGGAACAACATAACATGCTCACATTATGTTGCTCCAATTCTGTCAGTTGAGACAAGGTACTGACAACTGGAGTGAAATTAAGTTTGTGCATGACAATAAAATGTAGATATGTAGATAACACTGATGTTTTTCATCTTTCTTCTTTGTGTTGGCTTGTTTCCTGTGTATATTGGAAAATACTTTCTAATTGTGTGTTTTAAGGACCCCAGTAGTTCATTGTGATTCCCTGCAGTCCTGAGCAATGAAAGCGGACAGAATGAAGTAGAACGCAGTGACGGGTGTTCCGCCCTGTTCCATTATGCTGCTGCTACACACATCATTATTTCCACCTGTTTGTCCACAACATCCAATTTGTCTTTCTCACAGTGCAAATTGGTAAAGTTTATGCCATAATAACCACATAGAGCCATTGATTAAAAGACAGCTGTTTTTGAGTGTCAGAATGTGACAGTTCAAATGTGATATTCCTAAACAAATACACAATATAGTAAATTATGAGCGTGTGTGTGTGTGTGTGTGTGTGTAGATGGAAGAGATTCCAATGTTTATGCTTCTAAATTAAATATATCTAGCTGTTCTTTTATCTAATTTCTCAGCTTGTTGACACATCCAATCACAGACACACACACACACACTCACTCATAGATAATAAAACAGGATACAGATAATAATACTCACAGCTTCAACAAACAGTTATTGTCGTGAATAATTAATCTGCTACTGATATTATTGGTTAATCTATTTATTTGCATCTATAAATGGTCAGAAAACAATACAAAAATGTCCATCATCACAATTTTCAATAGCGCAGTCTTTTCAAAGATATTTTCCTTTCTTTTTTCGCTCTCGATTGCCCAATTATTCAAATGGATATCAATTAATTAGGCTATCTGTTAGTCAATGAGTCTTTCCGTTTCAGAAAACATGACATGACATTTATCTTCCCACCCATCCATTCCTTTAAATAGACATCATGTTGTGTAAGATCCTCTGTCTTCATTTGTTGCGTTGCTGATTTAAAACAGTTTAAAACAGACTGATCAGTGTTTTAACCATTAGATCAATCTAGTGTCTTTGCTCTAAATTCTATGGATCAGCTGTTGGCAGACAGTGAACATAAAAGTGTTTTAATTACAGCCCACACACAGTCAGAAGAATCTAATTAAATGCTTCAACGATACAAATAAGATAAGACGCGCGCATTCAGCCACACAGAAGTTTCCTGTGGGCGCATGATTCTATAGCCTAACCTTTTTTATTATTTCCTCTCCTCTCTCTGGTGAAGTTGACGTAAACTACTCACAGTCGGAGGCAGACACAGAGAGAGCAGGATCCCTGTGATGTGGACACGGAACATGTTGCCGCTCCCTCGGTCCGAGGCGGCGCGTGGCGCAGCGGGAGAGACGCAGCGGCGCTGCTGCCGCGCGGCGCGTGCGGCGACGCTTTAAGACAACGCTGACGTCAAGCTGCCGCGCAGCAGAGGTGCGGAAATCCGGTGTAGCCCAGAGTTCACAATAAAAGCCTGAATACGTCTGCTTTTCATTTGTGGATATTATTGGTAATTTGTATCCTATTTTAATGGTAGCTTATTTTTCTCTGTTCTAATTTGATACTTTTTCTTGTGTCAGGTCATGTTATGTTGCCGGGTGCCGAGGAGGCATCTGTTAAAGCTGAGATGTCATTTGGCACTGGCCATTCCTTATTTATAGTAGAGGATAAACTGACAATTTTAATTAGGGTTTTTAAAGTTAAAAAAAGCATCACATATATGCCAAGAGTCCTAGTTGTGCATCTCTGCACTTACGAGTTTAGTTATTTTTAGGTTTGACATTATTATTGAGACTAATAATCATAAATACACATTTGCCTGAAGCATATTCATCCACTCACAAGTTAAAACTGTTGTAAAAATCCCTTAAAGGTACACTTAAAACAGATAAATATGTGCCATTAATTAGCAAGTAGCTCAATGTATTATTAGTGATTATTGATAGTCCATAGCTTTTTGATTCATGCGATTAAATTTACATTTTTTACCTTGCCATACTTTGCCTTAAAGTGGACCACTGTGCTAACAGAGCCTAATAAACAAATCAATCACAATTGATAAAAAAATAAAATCCCTATCATGCTTTTATTTTGAAGGCAAGTGTTTGCTCCCTTATACTATAGTTTTGAGTTGAGTTTCAAAGTCTGCCCCTGCACGTTTCTCTGGTATGTTATTCTCCGTTAAGTTATACATGTTATTTCATTCTTTTTGCGTTAACATTATTGGCATTCATATGGGCAGCAAGAGTTTCATCGTACAGCGAAACACGTTTCTGCACTGTGGATGCTTTAGACTTTTGAGAGCAGCAATGTGCAGAGATTTGAGAATCCCATGAGGCTGTCAAGGTTAAACCCACTTCAAGATTATTGACTCTGATCAATGAGGCTTAAAGAAACGTTCTACTTTCAGCATGTGAAGTGTAAAAACAGCTTTCTAGCATCAAACTCTGCACAAACTGTTAATCATCCTGCAAGGTGACACTCAAACACACAATAAGCAAAACATACTTCTAGTTGAGTTTTTGTTTTTTTCATCTGTATACATTCCCCCCCTGGAGTTGAACATTCTCATGTAATTTCGGTCAAGAAATACGTTTATCTCTTGTGATGTTCCCGCCAGACAAACACTAAACCAGACACAGATTAGTGAATGTCAGAGGCATCATCATTCCCACATGTTTATTCATGTTTTCTGGGTGTTTGACAGGTCTATTACTTGTTACACTGAGAGCTTGTAGGCATGATTCATGCACATTTTACTCTCCCCAAAAGTATCCACCAAAAAGAGAAACCCCCCAAAAAACAGTCTGTCTGTAATGTGTAGCAATTGAAAAAAAACAATCATCGTAAATGCAGCTCTATGTAAAGCTTTGAAATATAAAAGATATTTCAAAAATATGAGATCTGACTGTGAAACAGACAGATCTCTAGAAAAGCAGCATAGGGATAAGCCCTTGCTTTGTACAGTTATGCCTGAAAGTGACCATTTCTTATTGCTTTGCGATACATCTTTTTTTAAACAAAAAAAACAGCACACAATATTCAAATCCATTTCATAACCGAGAATACAAGAAAAGCTGAGGATTTACTTTCGACATATACCTTAATGAATTCAGAGATTCACATGAAATTCAAACTAAAGAAAAAAAAACATTTATCGTTATGTAACAGAAATACATGACATTGTGCATATTGTGATTTAAATGTCTTTATCACTGAAATTAACTTTTTTTTTTTTTTTTTTATAAAATAACCATTTATAGGAGGTGTGGATAAAAGAGTAAACAGTTAAAAATAAAACTAATCCCTGACAGTTGGAGTTAATAGGCACTTTTAAAGCACAGTAGCTCATAACCTGACAGTCTGTAATATACTTGAACTGAATGTCAGTGTAATGACACAGTCAGCCTGCGTGAGCACAGGTCTCTTTGCATAGGAATTAAGATGGCAGTATTTCTTCTCTTTTTTTAGTTTTCCAAAAACACAAAATGAGGACACGCTACCACTGGAGGACATTTTCATGCCCCACTCCTGAGATTTGCACAAAGTGCTCATGCTTTGTTAAACAGAAACTTTCTTTTTTTTTTCCTTTCAGTTACTGCTTTGTCTCTTTCCTACACCGGCAGAGCAAACACGGAGCTCAGACAAGTCAACACAAGAGTGAGCCCCTCTCTCTGCTTCTTTCTGTTAGGGCCTTTTGAGTCAAACGATTGCACAAAACATTAAAAACTGTCAGTTTGTAAAGGTGTAAAATACAAATTTAAAAACATCTTTCCTAGGATTTTATAAGCCACTTTTGTAGATACATTTGTGCCATATATAAAGTATCGTGCTGGTGTTACGGCAATGGTCTGTATTCACTAACATTAACAGCATACTTTGGAAAAGAGAGAGGCCAAAGCATTAAAACATTAAAACAGCAGAAATTATAGAAAGAAATAACAAAACTACACTATCGTATCTGAACAACTTGGCCAAACTAAAGGTACATTACTTGGTGCATATACGGAGGAAAAAAAAACTTGGTAAAACTTGCATTGCGTATTCCTTCTACTTCTTTTATGTGGTTGACAACACTTCATTTAGGCCACACTTAAAGCATGAGCAAACCTCATAACATTAACCACAGAGTTAAATAATAAAAGCACATTTTAAAAACATACAACGTAAATTACTCTGGTAGAAACAGGTTTTAAAAAAAAAAAGGGGGGGAACTAAAAATAAAAACTAATTAGAAACAGCCTCCTAGGCAGATCTCTCCTCCCCTTCACTGTAACAGCGACATCATGGTGACGTCTGTGTTTCCAGCTTTATGGAAAGTCGCTTCCATCGTAGATGATGGGTTTCTCCATCGTCAGGTGGTAGAAGACTTTTTTGGAGATGAACCTGTTAGAAGATAATTTCTGATCAAAGGACAGTAATCTGATTAAGTGAAACGAGACGCTGAGGCAAAACAGTAAGTTGGTTTGAACGTCAAATGCACACACATTAACACACAAACACAGATACAGCAGCAGCAGAGAAATATGAGGAAGCGTTGAACCTTTTCTGTGATTTAAAAGAAGGAGAAATAGTTGCCAGAAAGTGACGCTGGGTGTCAGCGTTCCCTACCGTGAGAAGGAGTTGTCAAAAATGAGCGTGTAGAAGCCGGGGTGTCGGACTTTCAGCTGTCCCTGAATTGTCTCTTTATGAGAATTGCAGCGAGTCAGAGGAATCAGGACCTGAAAGAAAAAACAGAAACACGGTCTGCAGTGAAACTCAAATTCAGACGGAGGTCTTCAATTCCACAGCCAGTCCATAATAAAAAAAGAGCATATACGGGTTTAACCTTATTTGTTGGCAATTCAAACACACTTTGAAGAACATTTCAAAGAAAACTCATTTACAACCCCTGACATTGTGCAGGATGTGTATCTTGACCTGCTGAGCACCACTGATAACCTGCAGTGGCTTTCCTCGGTCTGGGACGTTTGAATAATCAACCAAACAGCCCAGCTCTGCGGCAGCAGGGGTCAAACCATCTTGTCTAGTAATTACTTCTAAGAGATCAATCTGTGAGTTTTGAAGTAGCTGCAACGTCCAGAGGCTGAAAAACCATTGATGTCATACTTCAAAATAATGAAGCAAGATTGCCTTTGGCTTTACTGTACATTGAAGGTGGAAGGTGGCTGAGCATAGCAAGGGGACAGGACTTTAAGAGATACATGAATGTTTCTGGTGTTCACTAACTGACACTGGCAGAAAAGGAGTATGCATAAGGATGACGCTATTTCAATAGAATAATTTGGGACCCTCCTTCAGGTTCAAAGCAAACTGCGCACTCAGCGCTTCACAAAACATTAAGCACAAACTTTCATATATACACACACTTACCTTTGACTCTTCCGCCAGCGAGTCAGTGGATTCCCGATAAACCACACTAAACGAGATGCTTTTGGGCTCTGAGGAAAACATCCAGCTGATGGTTGGCCCACAGTCGTCCACAGCAACAGTTATCACGCTGTAACAGCTGGACTTGATGAAGAGTTCTCTGGAACCATCCCCGAACTGGGAAATATCCTCAATGCTGAGCGGGACAGCCATCCTGAACAGAGAACGAGTTAATTAATGATGTTAATTTATTCATTTTCATTGCAGTGTTGAACCAGTGCTGCGACCCACGTGATTTCTCCTGATTTGAGAAGGTTGACCTCTGAATCCTGAACAGTGGGAACGTGGTCTTCGGCGTCATCAGGGGTCATGTCACCTATGCCTCTGTAAAAATTCATCACAAGACAACAATAAAGAATAATATCATTCTTTCAAAGTAGAATTACTGAATTCACTGAGGAATATGATTGTGCTCTTAGTGTATTACTACTTTTATTTCTCTGATGCTCTGTTATGTTATCTTCACTGATTGCATGGTGATGTAGATAATAACTCTGAAACATCTTCCACATTCAGGACTGGGAGCTGGCCACCAAACAGCAGAAATGGGCATGGAAGAGACTGCTGACTTTATTATTTTAATGGTCTATATATTTACCCTCAATATATCCTCTACTGGAGCTTGGATTTTACAAACATTTTAGAAACAAATGTGCCAGCAGACATTTATAATTACAAAAAAAGAATTTAGTTTAGAAAACCCTCTGCAATAATACAGTGTGGTGAATGGGCTCAAATATGTTTGTCATTGTAGGGTATGGTGCTTCAAATGATAATCATGTCATTGCATATGCTGTATATTAAGTGTGTTAATAAAAAAGGAGGCAGTTATGATTTAGGAAACCTGATTTTCCATAAATTAGGTGTTTCTGAAAATGAACATAATAACAATAATAAAACTTATAAAGGGTGTTTTGTTAACAATGTGACACATTCTTTACAAAGAGGAACTAAAACAGATAAGGCAGATGAAAAAATAATCCTATTGTGTTTCCACCTTTGAGTACCATGAAACTGTGGCACTTCCCCTTATTTTTAATTCTCATTTTCCTGCCTGTGTGAGAATCAAGAAGAGAAAGTACTTCCCTGATCGTTCACACCATGAGGTTGAAAACAAAAAAATACCAATTCCCCCTGTTTTCTTACGCGATAAACACTAGACTCACATATCCAGAGATCCTGGAGGCCTTCGGTCTTGATCTCCCTCCAGGGAACCTCCTGTAGTCTGGGAGGTGGTGTCACTGTCATAGACTCCGTTCACTTCCTCTTCTGTGATGATGTCGAAAACCCCATCGTCAGGTTTGCTGTTGGGGTCTGTAACTGTAAGGAAATAATTATTTTAACTGACTACAGTAGGTAAAATACTTACATTTTTTGCTACATTATTAAAATATACATCCCAGATATGCAGATGGCTTTCTTTAGAATAAAAGCAAAATAGCATCTTATGCTAAATGGAAAGGTCACTCTGTTCCCCTTTTGTCAATAAAAAAAATTGCGTTGCTGTGGAAAGTGATTCTGTCCTTGTTCCTTAATATGGCTTTTACTTCTACATTTTAGTTTACGCTTTCCTCATACAATAGAAGATTTTAGAGAACTCTTTGGTAAACCTTCAGAGAGGTGTGTAGCGGTTCTTTCAGTATGTAACACCTTTTTCCTCCCAGTATGCCGCTCACCTGATACCCTAGGAGTGGGTTTGTAAGGGGCCGGCCCAGGAGGGGGGTTGGGGCCAGCAGCAGGTGGAGGAGGCTGTTTGTCTGCAGCACTCAGCTCCGCCTCTGTGAACCTCTCCACCACCGCGCTGTGCTGAGTGTAACAGTCCCTGCAGCAGCGCTCCTTCTTCTCGCTGTGCTTGGTCATCACGAAGTTGTTGCTGCAGTAGTAGCAAAAAATGTGGCCACAAAGCCTAAAAAGAATCATGTATAGAAATAAGAGAGAGAGAGAGAGAGAGAGAGAGAGAGAGAGAAAGAGAGAGACATATATGTCAATTGGGCAACACTTGCACTGGCACAATGTTTTCAACCAACCCATGCACAACTCATTCCTAAAAATATTATTAAGATAATGTACCAGGTCTCCTTCCCGACCCACTTATTTTAGAAGGGATAGGTCATGCTTTTGAATAGCTCAGTCATGGCCTTATTGGCTTCAATAAAACTGACATCTCTTGCATTTAAAACAAGGCGTTACAATGTTGATGCATAGCACACAGTTGTGAGGAACCTGCTCTTTTGCAAGTTCAGTATTTGAAAAAGAAAAATACCTAGTTGTCTTGAATGTCAAAGGATCTAAAATTCAGGTAAAAATTAACCCCAAACATCAATTTTGGCAGGTACAGTAAAAACTGCACTTGCATGAGGAAAAACTGTACTGGCATGCCTTACAGTCCAAGGGGAGGGAAGGGGTTTCAGACTCCCTAGCACTGCCCAATGCTATTTAGTTTTTGGGAAACACTGCCCTATGTATGTAGTCCACAAAAGTTAAAACAGTGTCCTGTTAATACAACAGTGACCTGAGCAGCACCTCATACCTGCAGTGATGTCTGCGCAGGTACCAGGTGAACTGGCCCTGGCAGTCGAGGCAATGACTGGCCTCTTTATCCGCCAACCACCAGCGCTCCTCCGCACGCACTTTCTGCTCAAACTCTAGAGCGTCGGACTTTTGCCACAGAGCATCTTTGTCCCTGAAGTCATGTAAAAATGAAACCACACACTTGTAAGCTGGGGTAAAGAGAAAAAAAGTTTTAACTCCTTTCCTTATTAAAATTTCTCTGTCCGTTAAAACGGACATCAACACTGACAGCTGTAGAAATACGTCTTACTTGATAAGCTCGATGAGCCGCTCTTCAAGGTTGGACTTGGTTCTGTTCAGGTCATCAATCTCCGCAGTCATCCTCAGCATCTGGCTTTGTTTGTCAGCCTCTGTTGCTTTGAGTTTCTGCTTCAATTCCTCACAGACATTTTGCAATGCCAAATGTGCACTTTCAGCGCTGCCGAGTGAATGAAATGACAATTAGTTAGTGGCTTTTTTTCCCCACATCACACTGGTGTAATTTCATCAGAGGAAACTAGATGAAATACGTTCGTCAATAATGTCTTATTTTGTGACGAAAACGAGACAAATCAATTCCCTTAACCATTGATTGTGATGAAATTGTAACGAAATGTACTTCATTGAATAAAAATTCAATAACACTTAAAAACTTTATTTGTCACAGACTTTTTAAACAAGAATCCAAAATGTGCTTTCACTGAAAGTGTGTCACTTGCATTTCTCCTCCAGTGCTGCTGCCAGGTGTGTTTGTGTGTGTGTGTGTGTGTGTGTGTGTGTAAGTGAGGAGCATCTACTGTGAATATTAGGCCAGTCATCATTCTACATGTGGAGCTACTTTATCAGGTAATAATGACATAAAGAGACATTACTATCTACCTGCACAGACACACTAAAGAAGTCTATTTAACTTAGGCTACAATACTTGATTTTCGTTGGCAAAAACTAGACTGTAATGCTTTGGATTTTATTTGATTAAAATTAGATTACCACGGAAGGACTTTACATTGACCTAAATGTGACTACAGCATAAATAATACAAGTTGACTAAATATAAATATGGATAAAAGATTAAATAGAAAAAAAGAGAACACAGTCGTTCACATATATTGCTAGTCATAAACGCACCTGCTCACTGCATCTCTCAGTTCCTGAATCTCGCTGTCGTTCTTGCGTATGGTAGCTTCTGTCTTTGTGATGTGAGCATCTTTCTCTCCACTTAGCTGTAGATACTGCTCATTCGCAGCCTTTGTCAAACAACAAATACACAAATAACAATTAGTAAAACATTTTCCACATGTTTTATAGTTATAGTATGACATTTAATTACCTTGTGATAATTTCTTTCTATTATCATAAAAGAAATGTAAAAATACATTTCCTTGTAGTATTGTTTATTGAAATCTGACCATTATCTTTAAATGTGATGCATCCAAAAAGCTTTTGCTTATGAATGAGAGAAGGAATATAGAAAGATGTCATTCAATCTTCTCAATCCCTCAAAGTCTTATCACATACACATCAAAACCCACCAAAATAGAGAAGAGCAATTCATTAAATTAGAACCAGCACTTTATAGTGATTGTTAACCTAAAACAAATATTGTGCCGGTTATTATGTCCCAATTGATATGTAGCTCCCTATCCTCCATCCTCAACTTGAAGAAGTGAGTACCTCACACATGGCAGCGGCGCTTTATAATCACTATTTTTTTCTGTGGAGATGTGAGTTTTCCAGAGACTTCAGAATGTTTCCACCATGTATCCACTTACAATATAACTAATTATTTGATGATTGAAAGACACAGACCTCTAGTTCAGACACTTTCGCCAGCAAACTGGACCCGTTTTTCATTTCCTCCTCCAGCTGGGCTTTCACCTTGTCGAGCTGTGCGTTCAGATTCTGAAAAGTGACCGTAAAAAAATGTAAGGGGAGAAAAACTATTTGATTGAGTGCACAGATAAAAAAAAATGGAAGCTGTAGAGCCTCACCTTTAGCTGGACCTGATGATTCATGCTCTCAGAGCTCATTTGGAACTTGACAGCCTCCGTCTCCTCTCGGCTAGAATCCTTGAGGCGCTGCACGTGGTTCTTGGTCTTTTTCAGCTGCTCCTGGAGCTTTGCAATAGTTTCTGGGAGGTCTTCTTTCTGTGTCAGCTCCTCTTTTTGTTTTGCATTCTCTTGCCGCAGTTCTTCCGCGCACTCCTCCAGTCTCTCCACCTCTTTCTTCAGCTCTTCCACCATGGCGGCGTCGCCCGCCCACTGCTCCCTGGCCGCCTCCTTTTCGGCACTCAACCTGCAGATGGTCATCCCCAGCTCTGCCATCTCTGTGTTCGCCCGGTCTAGACCGTCACGCGTCTCGCCGTTCTCGAGGACCAGCCTCTCGTTTTTGGCCTTCAGGGAGGAGAGCTCTTCACGGATGGCAGTCGCGGAGATTGCCAGCTCGGCGTGGGCGGCTACCTCCTGGTCGCACTGCTCAATCAGCGCCTGCTCTTTCTTCGCACACTCCATGAGCTCTGTTATATGCCTCTGATTTAGTGTCTCTACCTGGGCTTTAAGCTTATCCGCCAGAGTCCCGAGCTCCTCTCTCTGCGCCTCCGTCACCTCCAGCTGTGCTTGACATTTCAGCTTCTCCTCCTCAGCTCTCTGGACATGCACCCGGAGGTTAAGGACTTCTTCCTGGAACCTGGACAAGTCTTTCATGCTCACCTCCAGCTGGTCGTGAGCCGCAGCCAGTTTGTGGGTCACCTCCTGTTTCTCCTTCGCTTGCGCGGTGCTTGTCTCCAGCTGAGATTGCACCATCAGCTGCTTCTCTGACGTGACTCTTTCAATCACTTCTGTCTGTCTAGCGCATGTCGCCTCTGCGTCAGCCTTTGCAATCTCAAGCTCCTTCTCCCTGTCTTCCAGAGCTGTTAACTTGGACTGGAGCTCAACCAGGCTGTCCTCTTTACTCACCAGCTGGGCCTCTTTGGCTTGAAGCTGCTCCTGAAGGTTCGCTTCATTCTTACGCGAAGCTCCTAGATTCTTCTCAAGCTCTCCGATCTGCCCGTGGACGCTCTTTAGATCAGCCTGCATGCGGCTGAGTGCTGCTTTCACCGTGGCCTGCTCCTCCCTCAGCGTCTGGTTCTCCTGTTCCAGCCGCTTCGATGAGACCTCTGCGAGCTTGGCGGCCATGGTGGCTCGCTGCACGCTCTCATCCAGCTTGCAGTTCTCCTCGCGCAGCTTCTTCTCCTTCTCATCCACCGTAATCTTGGTGTCATCCAGCTGGCTCCGGAGTTGTTTTTCAGAGGCCCGTAGAGATGCTAATTCGGTTTCAAGAGCCGCTCTGTTGTCCGTCATTTCTTTCTTCAACTCCTCGTTTTTCTTCACTGTGGTCAGCAGCTTCTCATTAAGTTCCATTAGGCTGCTGCACTGTGCCTTGTATTCATCCATCTTTGTAGTGTGTTCTTTGATGTTAGCCTCCAGCTCTGCCAGGTTAGTGGTTAGTTTCTCATTCTCTTCGCTAACGCTTTGGTTCTTGGTTTCTAGCTGTTGTAGTGTCACGCAGCAGGAGGTGAGCTCTGCCTCTTTCCTCTCAAGCTGCTCCTTGTGGACGATGACTTCTGCTTCTAGCGACTCTTTTAATCCACTGACGCTCTTCTGCATTTCATCCTGATCATCCTGTGCCCTCCTTTTCACCTCGTCCACCTCTTTCTCCTTCTCCTCCAGAGATCTCTGGAGATCCTGCAGCTGCCTTTGGAGGTTGCTGGTCTCTTTCTCTCTCACTGTCAAGGCCCCCTGTAGCTTATCGAGGGCACTGGACTGTTCCTCCAGTTTCACCTCTAGCTTGGCCATCTCCTCGGATGCGGATGCGACTGCCGCTCCGAGTTTTGCCTCACCCTCCTTTGCAGCGGCCCCCTTCAGTCTCAGCTCCTCCTCCAGCCTTTCTGACTGCCTCCTCTTTTCTTCTACCTCGGCTACGGCCTCCATCTTCCCCTTCTCTGCCTCTTTCAATCTGTCCAGCAACTCGTGTATCTTTTGTGCGGAATCAAAGTGACTGGCGGCCTGCTGACCTTTCTCATTCAGAACACCGTCTAACTTGGCCAGGAGCTCCATGTTCATCCCCTCAGCAGTTGCCAGCTTTTCCTGGAGCAGGCGCTGTTCAGCCTCCCTTGCTTTTTCTCCTGTCCTGAGTGTTTCCACCTCTCTGGACAGGGCCTCCTCTCTCCCCTGCAGGGCCCTGAATTCCCCCTGTAAACCTTGATGCTCCCCGTGGGCGGCAAGAGATGCATCCAGCTGCCTCTGGAGCTCCACCACGACGCCCCTGAGCTCTGCCGCCTCATCACCAAGCTGCTGAACCTTGCTGAGGAGGTCTCGCTGCTTCAGCTCTGAGTGGTCCAGCTCCAAGCGGAGGTCTTCAACTGTGCTTACGTCTTCGCTGCAGGAAGGCAGGGACTCGTTCAGGTCGTTCAGGAGAGCCTGGCCGTAGTCGGGGCTAGAGGGGAACTCAGGTGCTTGCTAAATATTTGTAAATGAGGATAGGAATGAGTAGAAGAAGAAAAGTTGAACAATCTTGTCATCATAAAATCAACCGTTATATTATTTAAAATGGCATAGTATGTTATTGGACTAGTTACCTGGGAGTAGGTGCTCACCAGACTGTTAATGCTAGAACTACGACTGGGTGGTTTCCACAGGTGACCTGCATGCTCCAGTGTCCTCCTGTTGATCATTAATAAAACATGGAAAGGTAAACGTGATAAGGTAAATCTCGAACACCAGCAACTCAAGTCTAAGCCTGGTGCGACAGAAAAAGTAACAAGCCTGTTTCTGTGATCACTTCTTGTTTCTTATTCAGATATAACACCAGTCCTTCTACTTTAGATTTTTTGTTTCTTCTAAAATTCGTTATGTTAATTACCTTGCGAAAGTAGGCCAGGAGGCATCGAGGTCATGACCTCTGGAGGCGACATCAAACTGAACCTCATTGAGCTCATACAGGTGGCTGATGATGTCAACACTCAGGTGGGGCTTTAAGAAGGGGCTTCTTGCATAGTACCAGTCACTGTGGGGAGAAATTAGAAAAAGGAAGTTTTGTTTCATATAATTACATTTACCTATTGATTGAGTGATTAATTCTATTAAGTCATTGGAAACACTAACTCAATACTTAGAAAAATTAGACTGCTTGTCATACTACTCCCTACTATTTCTACTGACACTGTACACCCATCTATATAACAAATTTTCTCAGTGAGAGCCACCACATCTAATCTGCTTGTTTCTGGTGAAAAGGTTTCATGAGCTGTTTAAATTTTATTTTAATACAAAGCATCCCATTATCCCAAAATTGGTGCTGTTCTATTCTTCAACTTTTTTTTTTACATTTGTATTGACAACATCACAATATATGTAGGAATAACTGCTGCAACCGGGCTTGAGCCCTCCTCAGACTCTGACAGGTTTTACCTGGTGACTCTCTGGTTCATCAGGCACTGCTGCAGTGTGTCGGCCAACCGCTGATGTACCAGGGAGTAGCGGATAAATGCTCGCCCTTTCCCCAGCGATGTCTTCAGCTATCAAGGCAAAAGACAACATTGTTTTACCAATATACTCACACTCCACGGATATTCCTTAAGTCTAAAGCGACATAGTTAATGCTTATTTATTATTTCCTACTGCTTAACATGTCCAACAATTTGAATATCAACCACAACAAAATTGTGCATGATTTAATATACTGTAATAAATATACAAAAAATATATTTAATTAATATAAAATATTCAGTTCATCTATAGTCGTAGTAGTCATTAGTGGTGTTATTGTTAAAAACAAAAGAATCTCCACACCTCGGAGATGGATTTGACAAAGCGGATGCCATCATTTGCTCCTTTGAGTCGAGCCAGACAATCGTTGAAGTATTCCCAGTAATCTTTCTTTGTACCAAGAAATGTGGTCTTCTCCTTCTGGTCAAACTGAAATGTTCAGAAATAAACATAAAATGCAGTTGGAATGAAAAACTATTAATGAAGATGAATTATATATTATATTTTACAGCATTAATCCATTTGGTAACTAAGAATTATCAATTAACAGCATTTAAATTCATTATCTGAAAATGTTATACTATATGTTCAGCAGGAAACACAATTAAACTACTTTTCTTCTAAAGTCCTAGACATGTTGGACCTTTTTTAATTTATTTTACCAGCATTTATTGTAAAAGAGGAAATGTCATATTTTCCTTACTCATAATATCTCATTTGTAATCAAATTATGTTTTCACATCTTTAGTCATATTCTTCTGGGATTCACACCTGTAGCAGGTACTCCAGTTTGTAGGAGAATTTGTGCAGGTTGAGACTATCATCTGTGATTGGCTCCCCACTTTCCCTGTACTCCTTCGCAAGCTCTGCAACTGCCTCTGAAATTCACAAACATGAACAGAGTTCAAGAAAAGAAAATTCATCTTTTTACCTTAAAAAAAAAAAATTGAATATACCCATTTTATTGATACATGTATACATAAGAAAGTACAGTATAAATGTAGCCAAAGCAACCAGGGTACATGGAGGTAATAAATAGACACGCAAAGCAGCAAAAAACAGGAACATTTATATTTCCTGACCTGCAGGTAAAAGCAAAATTAATCTATTTACTCTTATTAAAGCATTTCCTGTTACACATGCACAAAACTTGCCAATGTGCCCTTTCCAATCCAGTCTGTACATAAACTACTTGCCTCGTATCCATCGTAAAAACTGGAAGGAGACCCGTGATGGGTGAACCCTCAACACACAGGGTCTGTCTCGTTGCATGCTGACAGAGACTTCCACCACACCCTTTCTAAGCAGACATTAGGACGCACGTTTTCCCGATTTAAACCAGAAGACGTAAGATAACTCCAGGGAATTGTGTTCTCAAAAGTGCTCAAGATTGTGCTCAAAAGTTGACAAAAGACTAAGGTCCCGGCATCATGGTAAAACTCACTGACTCTTCTATCGTTTTCTCATCAGTCCCACCATGTCAGCCAATAACTGCCTGCTGCCATTCTATTCACACACACGAACAGGCGCACACGCAAATAAAACTGGCGTACCATGTAGATCTCGGATAATCCTCTGGAGTTGGCTCTCCCCAACCGAAGCCCCGGCAGCCATGGCCCCACCGCTCTCTCCCTGGCAACCAGGGGTCACAGGGTCACATCCAGTCTGCTGAATCAGAAAAAAAGAATCAGTCAGGAACAAAAGATCGACATCAATGGTCCAACATACCCTCTCCTGGTCTCATACGTGCCACACTTTCATGACAGTTCTTCCTAGGATCTTGTGACGGGTAAAATGACAAATTCTATTTATAGAATGTGGTCCTAAAATGGAGTTTTAATCGTCATAGGTGGAGTTTGATTTAATAATTTTTGCCATCACATTCGGTAAGAATATAAATTATGTCACTCTCCACATTCTGATATGTAACTTTTATTTTATTTTTTTGTTATGTATTTTTGTTTTTGTAACATTCAGTTTGTTACACTTGTAACAAACTAAAAAAGTAACCAACTTTTCAAGTGATTCACAATACAGTACAAAGCTTACAGACATAGCTATGAACTGAAATCCAGATTTTTAATTCCCTTTTAAACGGAAGACTGCTTAGATTTTACTGAACTGTAAAGAGCCCTAAGGAGGGATAACAATCCAGTGAATCCAGTGGATGCCAGTGAAACTGGACTTAAGCCACATGGTTATCATTCCATTAGCTTTCAAGAAATTACACTGTTTACTGTGTTGCAACTGGGAGAGAGTGAGAGTTACTCGTAAATAAAACCGACTTTCATTATTAAAAAAAAAAAAAAAAAACATACATAGTGTATAGAACTATATAATGGCTCTTTAAAAGATAATGTTGATGCAAGTTACATTTGCGATTTGCATAGAAAATGTAATCTCTACTTTTCAAGCTGGGCAGCGTCAACAACAACACAAGCCCTCCAGTACAGTAACTGAGCCACAAGTGAGAAGATTTCCAGTTTCCAGAAAGGGCCGAGAAAGGTCAATATACCAACATTGACATTGGAAATAAGATACAGAGAAGTTGAGGTAATACTGTGTGTAATTAAACAAGGTACTTTAGTATTGTTTTGGAAAACCGGTATTATATTTCAGTTTTTATATTTTATCAAATTTAAATTTCAAACCACTGAATTTATCTTGGTTTTTGTGACTTATTGCATAATAAAATCAAAATTACATGGACTGGTAATATATCTGCACTTTTACTCGTGTGGATTTCAGTGAGAATATTAACAGTCTCTGTTACGAAGCCACTGAACTGAATACAGCATTAAGCAACTAATATTAATTGTATTAGTTAACTACGTATATTTGTATATTAGGTATTGCGCAGTTGTTATTGATCCTGTGTCTACCTGTGTGGAACTAAACAAAGTACATTGTGTTTGCAGACGTGCAGGTTAAATATAACGTTATCAAAGTAACATAGGACATACTATACCGAATATATCAAACCACACCCACGTTTCAATACACAGCACTGGTTCCAAAATTAACTTTTAATTTTTTTTTAATAATTCGTCACGTTGGATTTGTTAGCTCAAAGCCAACTTGGTTAATGTTAGTCATGTTTGAACAGTTGGGAAAGCATTACCTATCCATTCTTGTCGGGCTAAAATGACTTTTCTTACATCTACTAACGACAGAAATTTTGCAACAGACGACTTGTGTGTGTTTACAGCTGTCTCGGTAGCGTCAAGTTATATTTAGCTTCGACACGGATATAATTTGAAAACACCGCTGACAACCACCGGGGGACAACGGGCTTACACAGTCTAACATGCTTCCAGGTATTCGCTGTCGACATTACAAGAGAAGTAAAATAACTTTGACATACTTTTACAGATATGACTCAAGTCCATAACATCCCAGGTTCTTCGCATACAAAGGTGTTGTCAGCGTCGTGACTGACGTCGCGCCCTCCAATGGCAAAGCGGCGTGTCGGCCGCGGACCAATCACCGCGCGGCTGTGAGGCGGGAGCAGAAAAGAATAGTTTGGTTGTCGTGGCAGAGTAAACAGTGCTGTCATGTGATCGATGACACGCTTAAATACCGTAAATCCTGCCTACCCCTAATTAATTTTTGCCTCCTCTTAATTAGATAGCAGGGCATAGAGGTTATTTCACGGAAACTTGAGACATTTAAAACAAACAAGCATTAAATACTTTTTTAATTCTGTCTTTAATCAGCAGGCAGACATGAATATTGAAATCATTTTATTGGCATACATTATTCCATATAAAAAATGTTAATGCATTTTTGCATGACTGTGTGGACACAACATTTTTGTCTTATGTATCACATTCATGATATTGTAACCTGTTCCATTATGAACAGGATACAGCAGGAAAATCACGTTCATTGTTTATATGGGCCCTATCTTACCTACCTATTACCTTTTAAATATTGCTGAATGCTCACTGGCAGCATCTTCAGATCTATAATACTGGGCTGGGTGCACAATGGTGAAATAAGAAAGGTCAAATTACGGGAACTGCAGGAGGAACCGAAAACACCTTTTACTCCCTCTTTAGCCTGACATCCCATCGAGCAGCAGGTGGAGTTAGGTTTTTCTTTTGAATTGAACCTGCTTTTGATTTGTGGTAGTAGACAGAACAAACTGCATCCAACAACAGATCAGCCCCATTAAGCAGCAGGTAGGTTAATGTTTTGCTCATGAATGCTATTGTACTATCACAAAATTAGTTTCGGTGAAATTAAATGTAAGGGAGTGGCACATTATCAGCCTTCTTTATCTTTTTCCTTTTCACAGTCAACAGATGTAAGATGTAAGTCTAACCCTAACCTCACTGCTCTTGTATGTCTTTTCTAGGTTCAGATCATGAATGATTTGAACATCACAGAGGACATTGTATATGATTACGATGGATTCTGTGAAAAAGATGAGGTGGTTAAATTTGGATCCTTTGTCATCCCTCTTTTCTTCTCTGTCGTGATTATGCTGAGCCTCATCGGAAACGTCCTTGTCCTTGTGATCATGGCTATGTACGAAAACCTCAAGTGTCTCACCAACATTTTCATCCTCAATCTGGCCATCTCTGACCTTGTCTTCACCACCGGCCTTCCCTTCTGGGCCATTTACCACATCTGGGGCTGGATATTCTCAAAGATTCTCTGCAAAATTGTGACCTTTGTGTTCTTCACCGGCTTCTACAGCAGCATCCTCTTCCTGACCGTGATGACTATCTACAGGTATCTGGCTGTGGTCCACCCTCTCTCCGACCTGAGCACATCTAAGCTCAGCACCAGGGTTTTTGTGTCCATCATGCTGTGGATAATCAGCATCGCATCAGCTATGCCTTCACTCCTCTACAGCACGCTCATCTCAATCCCCCACAGCAACGAACACACCGTGGGATGTGAATTCGAAACCGCCCTGTGGAAATGCATCAGCGTCTCCCAACAAAACATTTTCTTCTTGATCGCTTTCGTTGTCATGGGTTTCTGCTACATCAAAATACTGGGAAGAATCACGAGAACAAGGTCCCACTCCAAGAACAGAGCGGTTAAGTTGGTCTTCTCTATCGTGGCTGTGTTCTTCCTGGGCTGGGTGCCGTACAATGCGATCATCTTTCTGAGGCTTTTGGCTGACCATTTGGTGCCACCGTTTGATAACTGTGAAACAAGCATCCAGCTTGACTATGCGTTCTTTGTGTGCCGGCTCATTGCTTTCTCCCACTGCTGCCTCAACCCTGTCTTTTATGTGTTTGTTGGTGTGAAGTTTAGGAGTCATTTGAAGTCGATGTTGTGCCGGCTGTTCAGCCGACCAAACGCGGCTGTGGAACAGCCGGTCCGAATGCAAAACTTCCTCTCTCAAGGAACAATGTACTAGTTGCTCTACCCGTTAAAGATCATTTCTTAAATTCATTGCAGCATTACTGAGATACATAAAAAAAATACTAAATCTATTGTACATTCACTGAAATCATTTTAAACTCAGCAGCAACAGAAAAAAATGTATCATATGTTGCAGTTTCTCAAAAGTTTGTCACTCAACATTCAAATCTGGCTTTTACTGTATACTGTAGCATGCAGGTGTATCCATGTAAGACCTTTGTTATGTGATTTGTAATAGAGACTGTTACATAAATATACTGACACTTTAAAGTTCTCAAATGATGCGCTTTCTTGGGATTTTATGGTCTGATTCCCCTAACATGATAGATTTGCTATTTAAAACCCCAAACTCAACTCACTGTAGTTTTACAGTACTCCCGTGTCTCGCTGAATTTTTCAGAAAGCACAGGTTGTTGATATCATGATGAGGAAACAAGTGGCAACGATTCTAAATCCAGAATGGAGGCATTTCCCCATTGTTCTGTTTTTGATGCATGGGACAGTTTTATTTAGTCTGTATCTGAAGTTAAAAATATTGATTATAATGAACAAAAAAAAATCACGAAGTAGCTATTTGCATTATGTGGGGCCTTTAAAAATAGTGAAGGTCATGTTTTTTTTGTGTATCTGTAAAAAAACAATATAATTTGGGTGCAGAGAAAGTGTGCCGTTATTGCACATGTGTTTATAGTTGTGTGATTTTATTGACTTCTGTGTATGTCATACTGTAATTATGATAAATGTACATTCCATATGAAAGGCTATTGTATAGATCAGCTGAACATTGTATGTTACAGTTGTTTTAATTATGAAAGGGTTTTATGTTGACAAGCTTGAAAGTATTCTTGCATTTTTAATTACGCTTCAATTACAATGTCATTAATAGTGAAAATGTATGTTTGAATAAAAAATAAATAAACATTTTTCATTATGCATTTTCTTTTCTATGGAAGAGAGCAGCGTGGAACATAAACATACATTTGAAATTTAAATATGGATACAATCAAAAGGCCGTTTAAGATTAAGATTACAGCTGAGTCGGACTTTAGGTGGTGTGGCATGAAGCTGGTTTTACATTACTGACCATTGATTTTCAGTGACACAATTTCAAAATGGGCACAGGGACAAGTGCTGCCTGGATAACCGAATCTGCTCCAGCTCCAGGCCTTTGCTGCGGCATTTCACTGAGTAAACAGTGGCACGTTGAACTGTAAAAGCTGCCTCCCTGGTCGACTGAGTTTATATTAGTTAATAAATGTTCCTGCATTAGACATCCGGGCTGTTAAGGTTTAACCAGGTTTTCCAGATTTTCCACTAGAGCCTGTAGGTACATAGGAAATTTCCAATATCTGCACATGTTTATTTAGAATTTTAAATATTGTGATTTGAGGTATTTAACAATTAATGTTTCAACTGTTCCTGATGCTTTGTATCTGCACTATGTGAACAGTTATATGTAATACAACAACGTCTTGTAAGGTAGGAGCTTCTATCAACACGCAAATTATTCATTTTTTATTCTTTTACGCTGTGAACAACATTAATATAAATAGTGTGAATGAAATAGATTTTCCTGGTACAATTTACTGTAAAAATTAATTCAGGTGTTTTTGGTGTTTTTCTACATTGGTCCAACAGAGTGCAGCAACATCCACTGTGGGCTTTAACTGTGCTGTCTGACTAACTTTATTAAGACTGAATGTCGCACGAATAAAAGTGAAACTGCTTTCAATGTCATCCACTGTACACTGGGGTAGACACACATACACATACAATGAAAGGAAGCAGAGACTTATTTCTGATGGAAGACGGACTGCGCTGTGCAGGGTTCAGCCATAAACTTGAATTGCCCCTAGAGTGATTTCTAACTTCTTCCTTAAGTCTTCTGGTTCAATGCACTGCTCTCTCTAACACACAACGCACGGCTGCCTGTCCTGGAAGGCGGAACCGAAGGTTTTTTTTTTTCTTTTTTATTTGTCTTCAAGATACCTGAAGACATTTAGTCTTTGTTCCTTTGACATTCCAATGTCTTACCTGGGTGGATTGAGAACTATATACAAATATTTTATCTTAAGGTAAAAGAAAATAGTTGTTACTATCATTATATAGTTTACTCTATTTGCCAAGAAATAAATGTTTGAATTTGAATGAAACATAGTTTTCTCAGTATGTTGTTCCCTATTTTGCCTAAATAATGCCTAAATTCCCAAAAATGTGGTGAATGAGTCTTTCTGCTCTATAATCCAGCACTATATTGTTAAAGCGCTGACTTACATTTTAAGACATTTGCTTTCTTGTTTTCCTACTGCAAAGTGTAAAAAAAAAAAAAGTGATTATGTATGATGATGTCGACTCAGTCGCTCTTTCTTTAAAGCCAATGTGATGAAGTGAAGGAACATAACAATGTGTCTTTCTCTTAATACAGTAGGCAGATACATTTGGCACCAGAGCATCGGGTGAAAATCTGATAGAAAAGACTGAACTGGTTCGTGGAGTTATGCATTCCTATTTCCAGATGTTGCTGTGGATTCTGATTGGCCTCACCTTCATCGCAAAGACCGATGGGTTTTCTAGTGGTGCCCCCCTTACTACATGCAATTCAATGGCGCCACTACATGAGAGCTCCGACGGCTTTTATCCTCCTCAGACCACTGATCCTCCCTTTGAGGTTGGCTATGAGCGCGGCATAGAGGGAGAGTCTATTACAGGTACTGGCAGCTACTTTGTCCTAAAGATCATTCTCACAATGCTCCTTCATTATGGGAAAGGTTGTGATCATGTCTGTATCTTTTTCCGCTCTTTTCATTTCTTCTCTAACGAATCTTCAAACCACTTTCCAGTTTTTCTCAGGAGCACACGAGATACAGCGTTCGCGGGATTCATGTTGGAGGCTCGCAAGAGAGACATGGTAGATGAACTTTTGGGAGGATTTTTTTTGTCCAGGGACAATAACGCTCAGATCCTGACATGCAATGGTATACCTGTAAGTAACAGTCCCAATTTGGTCATTTTAGAAGGTGATAGATGCAGTGAAGTGATAAACTCTGTATTCATACTTTTATTATATTCCATTCTAACCAAAGAATTTAAATGCATCACAACTTTTCGTTATGCCCTTGTCACGCTGCTCAGGGCTCAGCCGTTACTCAGGTAAACAATCAAGACAAGACCCATATCCAAGTTCAATGGAGTCCACCAGGAGCAGAGCGAGACGTGACGTTCAGGTTGTAATTTCAAGTATCCACAGACTGGCTTCAGTTGTACTGAACAGACGACTAAGCTATTCATGTCTCTGCCTGTCTGATCTGTTTCAGGGCCACATTTGTTCATTTGTTCCAAGTATTCTGGGAAAAAGTGGATCTGAACGTCACTTTCCCTCAACACACAACATCTATTCCAACGACTATCGCAGAGACGACTACTACAATGAGTACTACAAAGTTGACTACTACAGGAAGTACCGCAGAGTCAAGTACTGATATGATTACTACAAAGTTGACTACTACAGCAAGTACCGCAGAGCCAAGTACTGTAATGAGTACTACAAAGTTGACTACTACAGGAAGTACCGCAGAGTCAAGTACTGATATGATTACTACAAAGTTGACTACTACAGCAAGTGCCACAGAACCAAGTACTGATATGATTACTACAAAGTTGACGACTACAGCAAGTACCGCAGAGCCAAGTACTGTAATGAGTACTACAAAGTTGACGACTACAGCAAGTACCGCAGAGCCAAGTACTGTAATGAGTACTACAAAGTTGACGACTACAGCAAGTACCGCAGAGCCAAGTACTGTAATGAGTACTACAAAATTGACGACTACAGCAAGTGCCACAGAACCAAGTACTGATATGATTACTACAAAGTTGACGACTACAGCAAGTACCGCAGAAGCAAGTAATGATATGAGTACTACAAAGATTAATACTACAACGACTACCTCAAATCCAAATGATACAATTTCAAATTGTTCAAATATCAAGGTAAGGAGGGACACAAACATGAATTTAATTCATTTGATGACAGCTCTATGCACAAATAATCTACGTATAATACATGAACTTCTTGTTTGTCTTAGATTTATCATCCGGGAGCTTTTTCCCTGAATGCCTTTCACAGTGGTTTGGCTGTAATGAAGCTGGTAATGTATCTATATGTACAGCGGGTAGATTATATCCCACACTAGTCCTCCCAAAGCTGTAGCATAGTGAGACCATTGTTCCTCACACAATATTTTATATAAAAAAAGATTCCTTTTCACCCACTGCCTCTCCCCTCAGGAAATGTCCACTATAGCCACAATCATCAACAGCCTGTCATTTCAATATGTAAATAAGGTAAGTAGTTTGGGAGGTGATTGTTCTCATATTGTATATATATATAATAGGGGTAATATCTATTCTAGAGGATGTGTTAACCTCACAGTAAAACAACCATGAGGTGGATGTTTGTGATTTTTAGTGACATGTAACCACAATGGCAGCAGATGTGGCAGGTCTCAATTGGCTCAAAACCTGCAAACCTCAACAAAAAGAAAAAACATACATGCAAAAGTAGTTTTCTTTCTATCGGGCTCAGATGTAGTTTGTGTTATTTGCTTATTATCATATGTCAATCAGACCATATAAATACTTCTGTCTTGCTGTCATTCAACTGAAGATAGTTGATAGTAATAAATCCTGGATGCAGTCATTCAGAACTGAGTTTTAGGGGATTAATTGTTATTAATTATTGAAAGGAGACATTAGGGTTAGGGAGTATATAAAAGGAAATATAATGAGCCATGAATGAGAATATAGAGATAGCATGCCCACTTTGTCACTATGAGTGTGTAAGTAATATAGTCAATATCATTTAATTCAAAGCACCTACTATTTTTTTTTTATTTTTTTGTCTATGAGACAAGACAAACATTTTTTATACAGGTTGATGAAAACACAAATTTCTTTTGTAGGTGTCAAAAATATTCTGCGGTGTGACTTGTACAGTAGCTGAAATCGCGGCCTTGGTCTTACTGTGTCTCGACTTGTGTAGCGTGAGTTTTACAAAGTGACAGTCAACATTTCTCTATTTCCAGTTCTCCATATCTACGTTTATTTTAACGTTATTGTATAAGTCTGTACGTGTCACCTTGTGTGTGTTTAGGTCATCCCCATTGCTTTCATATGTGTGGTGTTACTGATGGATCTCATTGAACTGGTCATCGTCTCTATGCCAATCGGACCCAGTCATGAACTGTGAGTTCTACCGCTGCAGGAACATTTGATTCGAGACATAATCCCCACAACGTTTACACAAGCTGTTTTTGTTTTTCCTGCAAGAAAGCCGATGCTTGACCTCACTCTCAACGTGTGTTCCACCATCAGTGAGATTTTTACAGGTACGTAAATTCATCTGTCAGTCGTACTGTCGTTCACGGTTATGCCGCTACCATCTGATTTTATTCCTGTGTCTGCTTTTATATGCAGTTGCTGTCATCTTTTCTGTTCTCTGGGAGCTTGAGAAGGACGGAATGAGCGGGACAGAGTCGTGGCTTCTGAAAACGATGGTCGCTTACGCAGTGTGGATTTTGCTGTTTGTAATCTGGGTCTTTGCGTTCAATTGTCACATTAAAGGAAGACTTTGGAATCGAAGAATAGGTGAACGACTCGTGGCGTAGTGGTGAATGCTCATGTCAGCAAACAGAATAAAGTAATAGTTGTCGCTTATTTCTGTTGACAGGGAGTTCAAAAAGGAATTACACAGGATGGAGGACGCACAGACAGAAGGTGAGCACCTGTTCTGCTTACGGTAGATTTTGATGAGGTTTTGTATCGTCATCATCAGTTGTGCACCACAGTAAATGTCCGTTTCATGTCTTTGTTTCATCACCGCGCCCCTGTATTGCAGAAGAAGCTCAGTAAAGCCGAAGCGATGGTTATTGGTGTGTCAGTGATCCTCATCTTTGGAACCACGTGTTTTGTTGCAGCTGTCACCGTCGGGATATTTATCAGTTAGGAAAATTAGTGGTTACTTTTATGTGTTTGACAGTTGTTCTTCATTATTCGTTTTGCATGTTTTATCCTTTTTTTGTCACGAATATCAGAGTCACAATCACAAAGTAAGTTATTTATTCATTCAAATAATCGGTTTTATTTAAAAGTGTGCAAAATTGTGTCAGCTGTAAATGCTGGTGATTTCCATCCCCAAATAGCAATAAAGCTACCTAAATTCATGCAACACAGGACACGGGAAACAAGACTTGCTACATTTCTTATTGCTGAAATGTGGGTATGAAAATTATATAAAAGTCTCTCTCAGGTGTCAGCCAGATGAAACTAGGCCACAGTAAACAGATCATAAATCAGTCAGTGTTTAATCTTCTGATCCCATGACACATCCTGTTTGTACTCATGCCAAGTATCACATGCAGCAGTTTGGTGTCTGCAGATGAGTGTGTACAAGTGATCAATAAGAAATCAGAGACGTCATTTACTAAATTCTTAAATCATAAATTGTCTTGATGCAATGCAAAGGACATTCAGATGTATGTGTTATTCTTTCATTTCAAAACATACTTTTTATTTTTTATTTATTTTACAAAATGTGTTGCTGCTGCCATGTTTGTCTTTCAATTTCTAAACCTCCCATGTTAAGGCTCTGTATTAGATCCTTTAAACTCATACATTTTTCATGTATTTTACCCCCTTTTAGATTTAGACACCACTCAATTTCCTCAAATTATCATAGATCTTTTTGACCCTTGATGTTTTGTGTTCCAAAAGGTACAGTGTAGAAGTCAAACTCGTGCACAGCTAAAGGAGTTCTTTAGAAAATTTCCTGAAAATGCAGGAAACATAACACTACAACACACACTGGTCCCTCCTTCAAAGTGCTCAACAGAAAAGTGTGATGAGCTCACAGTATTAGTTCATTCTAATGGCTCTTGTGTAACTAGGTAATCGTGTCTGGTTAATTATCAACCCCCCATGATGCAGTCATAGACAGTTTCGTATCACGTTGGTTGCATGAGAGCATTTCCTCCACCTCATGTATCAACCATGTACCTACAGCATTCTATCCACTTTAAGCCTTTGAGCGGGGGGCGAGAAATGTGAGGGCAAAGGTGCTTACATACATGTGGGGGTGGAGGCTTTGGAAAGTGCGTCCTCAACATACAACATGAATCTATATATTCCTCTTATTCTAATTAATGTCTTACTCAACTCTTTTCCTGTACTGTTTCCTTTTGGGGAAGTTTTTCCTTGTATGATGTGAGTGTCTAAGGAGAGGGGATGGTTTGTTGCTGTTGTACATACTGTAAAGCCCATTCAGGTGAATGTGTGATTATACAATACACATATAGTTGGAGTCTGATGCTAAAAACACTCGACGAACCCAGGATACGTCACCAATGTTGTGCCCTAGTTTGTCATCAGAAGATGTTTCACTATAACCAAATCTGTGTCTTCTCTGTTTCATTTGCTCAGAACCGACAATGTTGCATTATATTAATGCTGCTTATTTAAAAACTATTTTTAACGCTAATGCAGGAGTCTGTAAACTTCAGTCAGGGCTGAAATAAATTGATGACCTCCAGTGCTTTGTTTTTCATTTCTTGAGTCACATCCGTTTTATTGCTTAGTAAATGATTAAACTCAGATGGTTCTGCAATGTTGGAACTTCTTGGTTTGGAGATGCAATGAGGCTGTTGCAGCAGCTTTTTACTGCTTTAATGCATTTTAACAAAAGTGCAGTGAAATTGTTTCACAAAAGAGGTAGAACCCTCCAACTGTGTGCTATGAAGTTTAATGTCAATAGTTGAGGGCTTTTAAACTTCCACTGCTCGAGAAACTTAACACAGAAGAAACACAGCCACAGGGAGTAAGATGACTATTGACATTGAGTATGTATCAAAATAATTTTATTGAAAATATTCAGATATCCTGCCCCACGATTGGCTGGCGACCATCTGGGGTGTATCCCTGCCTCTCGCCTTAACGCGCTGGGATAGGCTCCAGCAGACCCCTGCGACCCCGAAAGGGAATAAGCGGGATAGACAATGGATGGATGGATGGATATTCAGATATCCATCATAGCAAAAACTAAATTAAACTAAGAATTGGAACATGAGTGAAAGCTTCAGAACCAAAATTTTAATTATCACAAATCACAAAAGTTCTGATGTCAATATACAGCATTGAATGATTAGTGATGAGTGTTTTGGTACATTTCAAATGTAGAATATTTAATCATCTCCATCTGAGTGTGTAAGGCACATCTGTGACCCCCTGATTAACAGGTAAAGTATTTTTACAAGTGAATTTTGTATTTTTACAGATTCAAATCACTAAGTCACAAACTGTAAATGGAAATAAACACTGTATATTTCAGTAGACTTCAGTGCTTCCTTGACAACAGATCCAAACAAACTTTTTAATATCAAATATATATATATCTATATATACAGGATATCCTAAAATATTCCAATATAGGAAGCAAAGACAACATATCACAAATATAAACATTCAGAACAAAGAATAAGAAAATATAGATTTTAATAAAAGCCAATAGTCTTTAAAAGATACATAAAGATCTAACATTCCTAGTGCAAATCCAATCCAATTATGTATGTAAGAGAAATAAACCAGCTGACATATTCACATGTACATTTATACAGAAATATAAGTTATGCAATCAAACATGTGGGAGCTTTAATACAGAATTGAGTCGATTTTCAACCACAACAAAGAACTCCAAAATCTCTTTTTTAAGCTCCAAAAAAGGGCTTGTTCCATTTTAGATGGAGAACATCTCTATTAAAATAGTGTTAATTTTTTGAGCAAAGAAAAAAAAAACAACAAAAAAAACTGTAGCTTGCAAATAATGTCCGCTAAATCTGCATGGACATATGCACTTATGACCCGTTTTGGAGTTGGAATGATGGCGCAACATCCGGGTTACATCCTTCATCAAGCTGGTATGTGTAAACAAAAAAACAAAAAACAAAAAAAAGAGTGCTGTACATATACAAGGAGAGAATGATTCCAAGTGATATTTAGTGATAGATTTGGATTCAGCCAATCTCACTTTTCTGTTGTTAAACCACAAATACAAGATAAATCAATGCAAGTAATACCTTCATGTATTTTAACTCAAGTCTATATGTGAAATATTAAAACACACATACACACGTTATATTTCTATGTCACCTCTCCGTTTTAAAGGTGCTGTGCAGTGCCAAAAAAAGTATCAGGCTGGTCCCAAATTATATCCTGACTTCTTTGGGGGACGCCAGCTTGGTTCACGAGCAGCCATTCTGCTCTATTTCAGCCTCAGACACCAGAGGCAAGATAAGATGGGAGATGCGGCTCCACAGTCCGCCGAATTTGTTGGCGTCCATTTCATTGAAGGTGGTTTGTTTGCTGGAGCCCACCAGCCGATCCTTGAGATGGTCGTGCACCCTCTCCTCTACATTCTTCAAACTCGTCGTGCTTGCGACCTCGTCCTCGGGCAGTAGCACTGTAAACAGCAGGAACACCCGCTTGTATGCGGCCGTCTCATGGTCACAGTAGCGGTAAAAGATGAGGGTGGAGCCTGGTGGCAGCTCTTCCAGGCGATGGATGACAGCCGCCGGTTTGTCCCCTTCAAAGGCCGCCCGCAGCTGCCTGTCCACGTCCAGCTTGACCTGGTCGCTGTCCTGGCCGGCTCTGGCCGCTCCGTCGATATGGAGGACGGAGGCGTTGAGGGCGGAAGCGAAGGCGGCGGCCAGGCCCTGCGCCAGGCAGCGCAGCGTCGTCTCAGCCCTGCGGCCGGCGGTCAGGATCAGACTGACGGGCTCCGTGGGCTGGGCCGCGTTGAGGTGCCTCTCCAGGTGGATCCTGCTCCTCTTCCACAGATCGGACCGCTGGCCGAGGAACCGAGCCTCCAGGCGAGACACACGGTCAGCAAACGTGTTGAGATTCGTGGTCCCCGACGCGCCACCACCGCCCCTTTGGAGCGCGGCGATGACTTTAGGCATGAAGAATGCCACTGAACAGCTGAGCAGCACCAGGAGAATCAAGCGGCATAAATACCACATGAGTCCTGAAAGGACACAAGACCCAGGTTCAAATGTCATATTGTAAATAGGACAGCACAAGTATCTGAGTGTAAAAGCCATGCCATTAAAGATTATTTTTTATGAAATATAGTTTACCTCTGGACCCTTTAGGGCATCCTTTGTTGGCAGCAGTTTTCTTTTTTCCTTCTGAGAGAGAAACTAGAATGGAACAAATGACACAATCGTCAGTTAAATTAAACACTCCTTAGGACTGCAAAATTGGGTTGACGTTGCAATACCTTGTCTTTTGTGCTGAACAGGAGGAATGTTATTCAGGCGCTGTCGTGTTGTGTAGGGTTTCTCTGTGGCTGAATAAGTGCTTGTGATGTGGTGGTTTACTCTATGAATACCTATAGATGGGGAAAGATTTTATTTATTAAACCTTTCCAAACAGCTGATATATAGAAAGCAACAACTTACAAATAAAAAGCTTAATACCTTTAACATGGAAAAAAATAAAACAAACGGTATACCAGTGCTCATGGTTGTAGCCTCCATCATCTTCTTCTTGTACTGGGCCATGCTGGTTTTGTTTGGGATCGGTAGATCAAGCTTCTTCTCCAATGATGACTTGGAGAGCGTCACAGGCCCTTTTATTGAAGGTTTGACTGAAAACAAAAAAAAGTCATATTACAACAACTGAATCATCCTCCCATATTGTAATCACTCCCACATCCAGTATGAAGCTACAGTGCCATCCTACCCTTTTCAGCTTTTGTCCGGTTTGCATCTTCGTTGTCAGCATGACGGGGTCGACAGCGCTCCCCGAGCACCACGAGGGGGGATAAATTCACATCGCCAAGGAGGCCTGTGTTATATTAAGAGAAAACTTATTTATTTGATTAGATTTTATGCTGGTGAGAAGTCACCTGATAAGAAGAAATACGGGAATTATATGACACCTACTTTGACTGCTTTAATGTAAGAGATAGAGCAGATTTATTTTGTCTAGTGTGATGAACAATTTGTTGATTAATCTGTGTTTAACATCACTGGGAATGGTATACATTTGGAAAGGTATGAGAAGAGTTGTTCACAGTTTTTCTAACATTTTCCAAGAGGATTTATCAAACTCAATCGATAAATTGATCAATAATGAAAAACCATTAGAGCTCTCACCGTGTAATTTTTGTGGTTGATGAGAGCTGTGAGAGGAGTTCTGTCCAACATCTTTTGCCGGTCGATCACTTTTCTCCAAATCATCAACTGGTTCCTCGACATCCATCTCATTATCATCACCTGCATCGCCACCGCCACCGCCTCCTCCTCCTTCTTCTTCATCTTCATCTTCTCCTCCTTCTCTTCCTCCTTCAGCCTCCAGTCGGCTCATTTTTCTTGGGGACTCTGGTGGAAAACAGAAGTGGAATAAGTATTCACATCCTTTACTGAAGTGAAAATACCAATACGGTACTGTAGAAATTCTCAACTTCAAGTAAAAGTCCTGCATGAAAAATCCTACTCAAGTAAAGGTGCATAAGCCTTAGCAGCAAATTGTACTTAAACTAAAAAAGTAGTAGTATTAAAGTGAAAGCAGTCCTTTCATCTGTTATTTTATTAGTGTTAATATTGATGCATCAATGTGTAATTAGCATGTGCTGTCACCAGATAAATCTGATGGGTCATGAGATGATTAATGGGAGAGAGATCTGTTGATTTTCAGTGAATTATTGGCTCATTTGACCATGTCTTGAATCAAAAACTAATATGAGAAGTTTAGAGGGTAGAGGAATCTAGATCTAAAATTTAATTAAGCTGTTAACAAGTCAGATATGTGAAATGTGACCCCTACTACACAGTGCAGTTTGCAAGACGTCGAAAGATAAAAAAGGTTTCAATGTATACGTTTAAAAACGTATGTTTTGTGTATTGTGTCAAATATTCATCTGATAAATAACTTAAGCTGCCAAATAAATATTGGAGTAGAAGGCTTATTTCCTTGTGTGTATTAAAGTGAAGGGGAAAGTTCAAAACACAACTACATGGTACAGTACTTGAATCAATGTACTTGTAGAGTCAAATAAATAGTTGGTGCAACCAGGCAAATCCTGCAGCATCCCACCTTCATCCTCTGTGCCACTCTCCTCATTCCTGGAACCATTAACAGCCGCTGGACCTTCCGGCTTCTTTTTAGTCCTCTTCAGAGGACCCCTCGGGTTAACAGTTAGTACTGAAACGGGAAGAGAAATAAGTTTATTTACTATGCGGAGAATTTTCCGTAACGGGTGTACAACCACTGAATTATAAAGCTGAACACCTGGAAACTCGTGTATTTTCGTCGGTTTTGTTGTGAAACTCAGATTTGACTAAAAGTCTTCGAGCTAGCCGTTAGCGCTAGCCACAATGAGATGCTAACCTCTCATCGGCGACAGTCTCGTGGATCGTCTCACGGCGCGAGACCCTTTCTCGGGGTCTCTGGGATCCATCTCTGATTACGATGCGACAAAACCGGAACACGAGTCAAACGATACAAGGAAGCATCGTGTTTTACAAACACAGAAAAGCACACTGGGGATACCTTTTCTGAAACAGTTTGGGGAGAGATTACGCGACGGGACGCCGGAAATAGTCTCTACCGAATGTTCGTCCGTGTAAACAAGGTCATCGCTAAAAGGTTCCGGCCGAAGTGCAGCAGTGAGCTGTCAGTTCACACGAAGGGAGCCCGGTGTGTTGGTCGTTCTCCACGGCGATGTGAGCGAGGGTAGGTTCGCTCGTAGTCTGGGATTACCAACATCCATTTATATAAACACAATTATATTAATTAAGTTCACGGCGGTGGCTTTTATTTATTTATTTACATGTGATACCATATCTGCGCTAACTATTGGCGGCATTAGCAGCTAGTTCGCTAAATGTGTGTGAGGTTGGTTGTAGGTTGTTAATTCTCTTGCATGTGTGTGAAGTTACTGCTGCTTGTGTGTTTTAGTACACGTCAGGGCCTTGTGTTTTTCTGCATTTCTTTTACTTGTGATTGAAACCAATAGTCAACCCACCTGCTAGTTGGTTAACGTTAGCTAGCTAACATCTTATCTCGCGTTAGTTATGATGCAAACCAGTGTTGTTTGCAATGTTACCAAACTATTTCTGACAAAACTCTTAGAAATATTATTGCTTGAAAAATAAACCAGTCAATTAGTCTTATTGACATAGTATATTTTTGTCATCTTCATGCATTTCATGTATATATTTTCAGCGTTATAAACTAAAAACGAAACCGTGTAGCAGTTGGGAAACTTGTTAGATATTATTGATCGATTTTATTATGTCGTCCCTGCTGACGTGTAAGTGAGTTTTACAGCTTCAATTTGGACTCTGGACATGGGTAGAGCATCTGTCCAAAACGAAGGAATGTTCTAGTGGCTGAACGGGATAAAAAAAAATCTTATTTATGTATCTTTATTGCAGCTTTGAGACCATCCAGTGAAGTGCTCCTAAAAACATGGCAGAGCCAAAGCCAGCTACCGACCCCTCCCACTCAGCAGGTACAGATACAACTTTGGCTATGACATTATGAGTTCTATTGGACTGTATTTACAAAACCTTCATGGCAGTGGATTGAATATGACTCGATGGGCCATTCTTTTCTTGTTCATCAGATACCAAGGAGGAAGACACACACTCTGCAGATATGAATCATATGTTAACACATGAGAAGAAACAGGCAGATGGGGATAATGCCCCGAATGCAAGAAAACAACCATTTGAAGGTAAAATATTCTAGCACTATGAATAGTTATCCATTCAATGTGTTTTTACCACAAGTAAATTTATGCATCCATTTCTCGAATATTCTCTTCTAACAGATGAACTCAACCAACCAACGTTATTACCTTCATCTTTGAACAGAGACAAGGGAGATGGCACGGAGCATGTTAATTTCCTGAGTAAGTATAATCTACCATGAATTTAATATTGTATAACTAATAATATTTTGAAATCATTTTTTATGATGAGGTGTTGTGTTACATTTTGTTTTTGCTCGTACAACATTTTTCAAGGTTATTTTTGCAATGCTTCTCCCTCATTCATCTTCTTAAACTCTTTCTCTGACAGAGGGTGACTCAGCTGTGCTGGGGTGTCCTACAGTGGAGAACTTTTCCTCTCCCGAGGCTACAGATGGAACTTGCGGTGGTAACGACAGAGTGACACCAGCGAACGAGAAGTCATCAGATGAAGCCACAGAGCTTTCTAGTGAGTGTTTCTATCTGCTTGTTATGAACCGTGATTCAAAATGGATCGGCGCAAACCTAATTTTTCTGGTCTTTTTAAATTCAACCTAATTTGTAAGTGCAGAGACAGAGACGCTTGACCTCCTTGTGAACGTGAAACCATTCTTAATTTAACAGGCTGCTCTGAGGAGGAAGAAGCCACAATTAATGATCAAGTAGACGGACCCAAAGCCAGGCCTAATGAAGAACCTACCGACGCAAACACTGAAGCTCAAAAGGGTGAGACCTGAGAAAAATTGCACAATTTCTATTCCTCAGGCTTTCTGTTTTGTGGCACAAACAGTTTAACCCTGTTCAACAATTGCTTCTGAGCTTCTGGGCAATCCATCAAACACAACCGTTCTGTGTTCACTGATGCAGGGTTTAAGCTGAATAAGTAACTCGTAATCAGATTGTGTTGACATGTTTATTTTTTGTCTCCCATTGGTCAGATGATGAAGAGGACAAGGATGAAGCTTTGGCTCCAGAGTCAGAAACCTTCCCACAGACACCGTTGCCGCAGGATAGCTCAAAAGTTGAAGATTTAAGTGCTCGGAGGAAAACAGAGGTTAAAGGCATTTTTGGAGGTAAAGCTATTTTTCAGGTTGACAGACAAGTAAATGAAATAACCATTGGAAAATAGTTCAATCACATTTCAAATGTGTTCTCTAACCTTGTGTGTTATGTTTTGCTTGACTTGTTTTACAATTGGAAATAAATTATGAATTACCAACAAAAGTACTTAGAAAACACATTCTTCTTTTCGTAGGAAATCAAAGGTACCTGTTCGTACTGGCAGTCCTTATGGTGGGACTCGCCTGGCTGTGGCAGTGTCACCTACAAACCGAGCTTCCACTTCAGAACAATCTACAGAAAATAGACATCTTTCGCAGACAGATGGAAAAAGTAAAGACTCAGTTTCCGAGCCAGCGGCCCGAGCTGTGGAAGAGGAGCAGGATCCACCTGGAGAGGCACCTCAACACGAGCCAGCCCACGGAGCCGGTCAGCCTGATCCTGACCTCGGGTGTCGAGGCCACCAGGGCGCTGCGCTGCCTGGCTCAGGGCCTGGCATCCGCCTTCTCCTCCGCCCTCAACGCCTCCGTCCTCCACATCGACGGAGCAGCCAGAGCCGGCCAGGACAGCGACCAGGTCAAGCTGGACGTGGACCGGCAGCTGCAGGGGGCTTTCGAGGGGGACAAGCCCGTGGCCGTGATTCACCGCTTCGAGGAGCTGCCCCCGGGTTCCACCCTCATTTTCTACCGCTACTGCGACCACGAGAACGCGGCCTACAAGAAGACTTTTCTGATCTTCACGGTGCTGCTGGAGGGGGAAGAGGAAATACCGGAAAATACGCGTTTGAGTGCCGTGGAGGAGATGGTGGACGACCACCTCCAGAAGAAGTTCCTCTCTCACGGTGATCCTGTGGCTTTCGACAGGATGGACCTTGACAAATACGGCGGACTGTGGAGCCGTATCTCTCACCTCATCCTGCCTGTTGCAGCGGAGGAAAGGATAAAAGATGAAGGGTGCTAGTGGGCTCAAATCACCAATATTTTACATGTATGAACTTCAAGTCAAAGCACTAAACTTCCATCTATATATCAAATCTCTCAGTGGGTGATTCTAGACATTCATTCACTACCTGCCTCAAAAGCTACAAAACGCTAGTCGCCGAATGCTTCATTGATGCAGAATCGCCGTTTTAAAGTTTCACTCAATTGTGGGTGAGCTCATTTTAATTTGCTATCACACCCTTAATCATCATCACAGCAACAAGTGTCGGGCATCACTTTGTAGCTTTATCTCACCGCCTTCTATTCAACATAAATAGAAGCCAGTTATGTCTGGTAATATAAACACATAGTGAGGGTAGTTTTAGCGTTTTTTTTATACTATGTGGTAATCATGAAGCTCATTACAAATTAAGGCAATCTGGGATGTTTATATTTATGTTGGCATTCATTATGGGAAAAAAAAAAGTTACATTTGTTTGGCACTTTATTCTTTTGATTCTATGATCAAATGTAGTTCCTAAAAAAATTTCAAAAGTCCATAAACAGGGGGTTTTACAGTATGTGTACCATTTTGATAATTTCTGAACTATGTATAGTATAAATATGTTTTTATGTTATTTATGTACGAATTGATTGTTCTTCATGGATCTCAAAGGGTTACAAGGCAAAACTCTTAATTGCTATTAACAATATCACAACACAGGGTTTATTAATTTTAGTGACAAATGTCTTTTCCTAAATACTCAAACCGACGTGGCACCATACATGCCTTAACCAAACTTCCCATGTTCTCTTTTCTATTCTATACATATGTCACACTACAGGAAAAGTTTTAATGGAGGAAAACAACTGTATAAATGATATGTGCCTTAAACTGCAAATAAACATGTAAATTAAAATGCTTGTTTTCAATGTTGGTGGAGTGTACAGTGTTGCAGCTAGAGAGCAGCAGAACCACAGCTGACACCGAGCTGCCGTAAGATGCCTGAATAGGACACAATGTTAAATGGTGTAAGCGAAAAAGAATGTTGATTCATCAGGTCTCTCCAAATTGACATTTTTGTGTTCATGGTCCATTTGTGCCTTGAGCTGTGTGGAGTGTGCATGTTCTCTCCGTGTCTGCGTGGGTTCTCTTCGGGTTCTCCGGCTTAATCCCACAGTCCAAAAACATGCTGGGGTGTGGGAGTGGCTGGTGACCTGTCTGGTGTGGATCCCACCTGTCATGTCTCCAGTTCCAGTTTTTTAGAATTGCAACACATGGCATTTTTATCAATGTCCCAAACACAAAATGCAGCTGATTAATGAATTTTCAGTTTTACTTCAATTTCACTTTAGGAAACGTGAAGAGCATCTGTCCAAATAAAATAACTAAATCGTCCATAAACAGGGGGTTCAATGACATGTCTGAGTAAAACCCATTCTACACGTGTAACCTACAAAAAACCCGTCCTACATATTTGGGCGCGTGCGTAAAGAGCGCACGGTGCGGCTTTATTCCAGCACCTGCCTCCTCAGATCTAACTCACAGTTCACGGTTGTCCTCTGCACACACAAACAAGCCTTTGTGCCTTTTTTTTTTTGCATAAGTGAATCCGATGGGAATCTGCTCTCGTTTCTCCAGCTACGGGACAGGGCTGGTTTCCTCCTGTGCCTCCGTGTACGGTCCGGTTCGTCTGTGAAATTACTGCTGCGTCATGTGATGCATAAAATATAGCAAGTCATTTATAGACAGGAGTTCGGGTGTAATTTAATTTAATTTAACTTGACAAGCATTATTCACTTTTTTTTTTACCGATGACACTGTCTGCAAATGTGGATCAAGGCTCAGCATATGAGAAACGGGATGATCCAGATATTCCATTGAATGCAAAAGAGGAACACACAGAAAGTAAAATAGTCTGTCTTTACTAAATGTTGTTTTACATCTACTGAAGCTTTTATATTAGAGAATAGGCTGATGAGCTATATAAGTGTAATAAAAAATATAAGTATATAACAGTAGTGTTTATTTTCAGCAGGTAGCATTAAAAATAGAGGAGGCAAGAAATAACAAAAAAATAGAATTTCCTCAGCCAGCCACTGTTAAGTGAAGACATTTTGGAGGAATAAATCTACTAAAGATATTTTTATTTGTTTCTGTACATTCTGTACTCTATGATGTTATTGTATAAACAAATTCCAGACACAATATCATTTTCTCTTTCCCGTAAAAAAAACGTTGTTTGTTTGACTTTGTAATGTGTTGCCCACATTTATCCTTTCACTCATTTTTTTCTTCCCGTGAACATATTTCTCGTTGATTAGTTGTCCCATAAAGTGTGAGGGAGAAAGCTTTGAAAAATGTTGATCAATGTACTGACTGTCCACAAATCAAAATCTTAATAGATCACAGAAGATGACTTAAGGAATGTTCTTTGCTTGCATCCAGAAATAAAACAATGTCCAAAAACTGTTCTACCTATCAGCGATGTTTCAGATTTCATCATTCATCTGATCTTTTTGAATCCATCCACCAACCCAGGAGGAGAAAAATACTGATCAAGTAGATAGACCTGAAGCCAAGCTTAACGAAGAAACTACCAGCAAAAACACTGAAGCTCAAGAGGGTGAGACTCAGAAAATGCATTGACCTCCAACTTAAATTTTTTTTTTTTTATAGCACTAAAAGTCAATCCATCGAACATAACTGTGTTCACTTGTGGGTTTCAGTGAGGGATCTTAACCTATTGCGGAGGTTATAACTATTCTCATCTCAACAGGCGGCAGCCACACTGGTGAGAAGATAAGTGAACGTTCAGTTCCAGGAGTCACTGGCATTTGTGGCGGTTTTATCTTCTTTTAAAGTAGTTCAGGGTTATGGGGATCACGAGTCAAGGAAATGGCCAAAGTAATATAGTAATATAGTGAAATCAAAGCTACAACCTGTCTTACTCTTTTGTTGTAAAAGAAATGTTGGTATAGTGTATATCTTCAACGCGGCCTACAAGAAGACTTTTCTGATCTTCTGATCTCTCACCTCATTCTGCCTGTTGCAGCGGAGGGAAGGATAAAAGATGAAGGGTGCTAGTGGGCACAAATCACAACTTCATACATCTATGTATCAGACCTCTGTGGCAGATTCTAATGATTCTAGGTGTAGCTGTAGTGCACTAGGGGAAATGTATTAAAACTCACTATGAGCAAAAAAGGTTGTCACAAAAAGACTCTCACTTTATTCTTTTACTTCTTTGATCCAAATGAAGAAATGTTTATTGTATATATACAGTATTTTTCTTATGGTTTGTGGCAGGCAGGTGCATGTAATTGATGGCTGCTTTAGTGGAAAATGTTACGCTTTTTCAGAAAACACAGGCAATTCCACATGACTGTGGAGCATTACTATTAGCATATCTGTATATGAAAAGTTGGATAAGCTATAACAGATGATAAACACCGCTAAAGAAGTCCATTGGGATCCATCTACTACAACTGGCTCTGGCAAAAGTAATTTAGTTATTTTTGACACTCTCCACCTTCATTTTGCATTAGTCAAGCTTGGTGCCCAATGATGTTGCTGCAACTAAACCCTGCAAACGTTATGTTTTATTGTTAGTTTAATTAAGTTATGAAGAATTGCAAGGTTGCAAGGCATCGCTGTCGATTACTATTAACAATATCACAACACAACAAGTCTTTTCTTAAATACTCAAGCCTGCATGGCACCAGACATGCCTTCATCAAACCCCCAAATAAAATGTCAAATTAAATGCCTTTTTAACATTTAAGTGTAGTGCACAGTGTCGCTGCTAGAGGGCAGCAAACCCACAGCGGAGGCCGAGCTGCTGCTGCTGCTGCAGGATTGCTGTGCAGCAGCAAATCAATATGCAACAGGCTTTTTTTCCCCTCTACTTTGTGTTTGACTCCTTGACTTTACACATTGTAAATCGTGGAATCCCAAAAGCTGACGGAAGCTTTCGCTCCCCACTTTTACTCCCCCTGGCAGAGGATGCGCTGCGCGCCGTGTGCGCGGGGGAAAAAAAAAAAAACGTCCTAACGCATCTCAACTCCTCCTTTGCCAGCGTGATCGGATCCGCCTCCTGCTCGGCGGCTCCTGCAGCAGACGCCGGCTGCTGTCACACAGGCTGCGCCCCGTCTCTGCGCCGCAATTAAAAAAAAAAAGATGACATCGCGCTAAAGGACTTAATCTCGCTTTCAGAGTGACATTTTTTCTTTTTTTGGACACACCTCTCTGATTTTTTAACACAGAAGTAGGCCATGACATTTCCTTGGCAGCTCATTTGATTGCTGACAGGCTGTGCCTGCAAGGGGGACTCGCACTCGCGCCGCTGTCTCTCCCTTCTTGCGAAGCCTCGCACCATGTATAAGTTCTGCGTTGCCATCGCGGCGTGCTGCGCGTTGGTCCCGCGGGGCCTGGCCGCGCCAAACACCTGGGCTGCAGAACCCGGGTCGCAACCCGAAAGCAGAGGAGAGGAGGCGAGCGACAGGCTGCGGGAGGAGGCGGACGGCCACGACAGCATCCTGTCCACGGTAGGAGCATCCATGCATCACGCTGATTTCATCATTTTTCTTTGTGCGTAAAAGCGCAAATGCAAACGTTAGAAGAAAAAAAAAACACATGCGTCCTTTTCTCTTCGTAGCTGCTGGGTGATTATGACAAAGTGAAAGCCCTCTCGGAAGGCGCTGACTGTCGGTGTAAATGTGTTGTCAGACCCCTGAGCAGAAGCGCCTGCCGGCGGATAGAAGAAGGGAGCGCCGCGGCGCAGGACTTCTACACCGTGGAGACTATCACGTCCGGACCGGACTGCAAGTGCGCGTGCATCGCCCCCCCGTCGGCGGTCAACCCCTGCGACGGCGAGTTCAGGCTCAAAAGACTTAGGGAGGCTGGGGAGGAGAATGTCAAGGTGAAGTGTCCAATCCTGCGCGCAATACACGCAGCCTCCAAATGAGCGTTAAGGCCACCGAGCTCCAGATCCAGCAGGGCGTAAAATGCTGCTGTCTCGGATCAGTGGAGAGAGGGGGGGGTGTCATGTTTGATCAGATTCAGGATAAGGATAGCCTCACGTTTATTATATAACCAAGCCACACTCTGCGGGGATGAGCCCATTTTTACGCACAGCAATGTCTTGATTTGGTAAAAAAAACAAAGTTTTTTTTTTGATGGAATTCACTTGATCGTTTTAGCTGACCACCATCCTCGAGCTGCTGGAGGGCTCCTTCTATGGCATGGATCTCCTGAAGCTGCACTCCGTTACCAATAAGCTCGTGAATCGCGTGGAGAACATTGAAAAGGTACGGTAACATGCATAGGGATGGTGGAAATATGCAGATACATGTGCACGAATTGGTGGTAGCAGGGTCTATTGGCCATAAAGATGTCTGCCTTCTTTCTACCTTCCCTTGACTACAGTGGAACTAGATGGCACTTTGCCATGAAGCTATATCTCCTTTTAGAAATCATGTCCCAGTTACTGATGTTAATCCGCAGGCCTCCTTGTGAGCACTTTTTTTTAGGAACTATTTTCTTTGGACTGAATGCAGATGCTGAAAGACAGATGTAATCTCCCTTCCTCTGTTGGTATTTCTAACAGATCTGGCAACCCAAACCATACAATCTAGATGGATACATAGCTTCTTTAGGTACAAAATAGAACTATATATTGTTGATTTTGGGGTGAACTGCCCCTTTTTAAAAGTCTAATGAATTGTATGTAAAAAAGTGACCAGCTCCAACCTGCTTGCCCTCCAACAGGTTATACTTGACAATACTTCAATTGCAATAATAGTCGATATGGGCAAAAGGACTATAATTGCATAAAAATCATAGATGCCGAATCATAGTCCCAGAACACAGCAACGTGCTCACTGTTTTGGTGCATTAGACCTCTCTGCAGGTTGAGGCAGGGAGGAGCTGTGGAGGAAATTTGCTGATGTCACAAACCTCGTATACTTTGAGGAATCATAAATCATGAAGCCGCTCCACCCTAACAGGTGCAACAAAGCAGAATAACATGCCCACACAGAGAAGCCCATTCATCCAAAATAACCAAACACACCCATACATTTCGCCATATTACTTCAAAAATAATGATGGAACAAACCAGCAATGAACTTGAGGACTTAAACTTGAAATCCTTTGCACACTTACAGGGTTTTACTTTCTAAACAAGCTGTGAGCTCATTTATAAATGAAGTCGCCTTACAAATGGTGAGGAACTGAATCACTGAGCAAATTGGACTGAAATTAAATATAATCTGATGAGTTATAGTGACCTGAGGCACAACTCCAAACACTTGATACAGTGGTGCCACACACCGCTCGCTTTCCCTCTGAGACGAGCTATGATGTAAAAACAATCAAGTCTCTGGCTGCATTCGCTTCTTCCTTTTCACGCAATTGTCTCAGCTCAGGAAACACAGCTGCAGTTAATTAAATGAACAGGTAAATCAAGCGTGCCCGTTATTGGTCTTATTAAGCGCAGGCAGCTGTGTTTGTCCCTGTGTGACACGTGGAGAAGGCCCGTTGGAGTTGGAGATGTGGAGGCGTGGTGACGACACTCTGGAGCAGAAGACGATGATGGTACAGGGTAAAAAGAAAACAGGTGTAAAGAATGAGAGTAATTATGGCTGGATTGCTTTTAGCTTTCCGTATGTCAGGGTCCTGGTATTGTTCACGCTGGCTGGGTCACACAGTCACGCCTCACCGGGATGCTTAAGAAGAACAAAGCCGTTCTTAACATTATTGGTAACACCTGTGCTGCTTCACCCATGTGGTAAAACAAGAAAAGTGCATCCCCTTTCCATTAAACCACGGCACGCCCCTTCATTGAATGTCTCTTCATTGCTGCTCTGAAGGCCGTGTCTCTGAACCACACGGCGGACGACGTGAAGCCCCGGAAGAGCCCCCCCGCCCAGGTAGACGCGACCCAGCGCGTGCCAAACTCCCCTCCTCCTCATCCTCCTCCTCCTCCTCCTCCTACACCTCCCCAGCAGCAGCATCAAGACCAGCAGAGGCTCGGGGAGGTCAGCGAAAAAAACGAAACGGACGAAAACCCAGAGGTGAGTGTGACATCCTGATGCTGGAATCACAGCGTTAACAGACGTGGAAATAAAGGAATCTACAAAACTCAGTCGGTAACATTGTAATTACTACATAACTATTAGTACTTAACATATTTGCCTATGGTTAGTTCTATGATGGTAGGTATTAGTGCAAAAGGGTGATAATAACCTTGAATTACAGTGTATACTTTAAATAACACATACTTTATTTTATATTTTTGTAGCTATAAATATTAGGTAAATAGTGTACATACATTTATCATACAGCAGAATATCTTGTAAATACTTTGCTGTAAATGTGTGTTACCATGTGAAATTTCAACCGCATGTAACAAGTTATTGATGTATTCCTTAAATGAATTGACAGCAGGGGAGACCTCACTATTTTATCTTGGGCTACGTCCATTGATGTTATCACGTTGTAATCCTGATATTTTCATATTTTAGGAGCAGCTGTGAAATCCCTTGATTAAACAGATGGAGAGGAGCAAATAAATAATAAGCGGTTATTATTGAGTGCATATGTTGCCATAGTGTCACTTAAAAAACAAAAGACACGATTATGTGTTCTTTCCACACACTTCTGTGGACCAAATGTCTGCGTGATTAAGGAGCTAGAATGTGTAGAAGAGCGATTGAAGTGAGTGGAAGGGCTGCCAGTGCACAGAACAGCGGACCTCGGACCAGGGACGGTTCCTCTGGGCTCGCGTCCATGACAGAATATTAAAGGAAGATCCAGTCCAGCAGTGTTGGGTGGACCAGGGACTCACACGAAAGGGATTCACTCAAATGCTCTCAAATGGTCTGATTTCTCCAGATCATTTGTATGAGGCATCGCACAAGGTTTTTAATTAAATCTGAAACTTTAAAAACAGTATTTTATAAACCAACAAGCACAAATAGCAATTAGCCAGTTAAAAGTAGCCATCATCATCCCAAATAAATACAATTATAATATAGGCATTATGGTTCAAAAACCACAAAAATATTATTTCCTGGTTGTTTCCTCTGACCTCAGATGATCTGTTCTAATCCAACGCTTTCGCTCCGAGAAGAAAATGGACATCCTGTCTGCCTCATAAAAGCGTTCGAGGCTGTCTTTGAATTTCTTCCAACTTTTTTAAGATGCGCAATTCGGCTCGCACTATGTGTTTTGGCTTGGGGCGTGTTGAAATCCAATATGATATATGACATTTTCCCTGTGAATTCCAATTTTAACAACATATTGTGAGAAAACTGCCAGAATTTACCCTTCAAACAAAGTTTCTGTGTCCTCTGATACCAAACAAACAACACATAGTAGGGGCAGGCTTCTATTTGTGCAGGTCTGACACATTTGGAAGAATTCCATGTAATATCTTCAAATTAAATTCTTTCTGGAGAGAATTCAGTTGTTGGTAGCTGCCAAATACTTGATGATCACCTGGTCAAGTAGCACATTTTCCCAGTGTGTCTGCATGTATGAAGTAGATGTTTTTTCTTTAACAACTTGTACATTTCAGTGAGCAATAAATGTATTATTATTATCATCTTGCTGTTATTGAGAAGTAAAAGCCATTCAGGGGGTGGGGGAATTTCTTTTGAGCAGAAAATGATGATTTTATTGTCAATTTCTGGTTTCACGTCTATCATGTACTCAGATCCCCAAACGATGTGGTTCCCAACCTCAACTGTTGTACATGGCTCCGCTTCGCTGTTCCACCCCCGGCTTTTCTGCCAGCTCAGCTGATTCATTGATAGAAAGTAGGAATCGTTGTTAAATCAGGGCAGAGCTTTTTCTCTTCCTCCAATCTATTCAAAAACGGTAACGTCACCCACCCAGTGTGAGAGTATCCAGTCTTGCAACAACATTCTGTGGGACAGCAATCCCAGTTTCCCAATACAGAATTTTAGCTGCGATCAAGGACTCGAGAATAGTTACTTTACCATGTGTTAGTGTGAGGTGTCTTTGTTTCCATAAGCGCAGCATATTCTCTATGCTCCTGATTTGATGCATTCCATTGGTGTATCTCACTTAGATGTTTATGATACCTGAAGCATACACCGGGGGATTTTACGGGGCCAGTTGGCTGCCTTATCCCACCAATCTCTTTGTCCCTGAATATCCAGCGGAAAAAAAAACCTTGATTGCTTGATCAGTTTTACTGAAGTTCAACTCAGGGTCTGCAAGTTTGCCAAAATTGATAACATTTCGAAGGCTGTAATTAATCATTTTTCATCACCAAGCCACAGAATAGTGCTGTCTGCTACTTATGAAGTTTTAACTCCATGGGTGGATCCTCTCATAGATTGATACCCCAGATGTTTTCATGCTTTTTTAATTAACATACATAGAATGCTAGAATTTCCATAGTGAAAATAAATTAGATTGCAGGCAAAGCCGAATTTAGGATTAAGTAGGAATCCGATCCATCCGTTGTTAGTTACTGGACTACTAGAGTTTCTACAAATAGTTTTTAACCATCCAAGGAACACACTTCCAAGATTGAATTGCTCTAATGCTTTAAAAAGGAAAATCCACTCTTTACTAACCAAATCAACTTTGATGATTAAAATATGCTGAGTTACTGGAGCTCACAAACCAAAGTATTTAAACTCGTAAAAGAAATTGCTTTGTAAAGCTTCTAAGTCAATTAGGCTGTAATGTTCAAAAGTTGAAGAATGTCTGATGTCTGTCGAACCTTCTAATCCAGAGAAATGTGACTGAGAGCCCGTCCACCTCTCCTCCCTTCAAGCAAGACAAGAAGAGCTTCACTGGGGCAGCGATCTATCAAAGCTCAGAAGTAAGTTTCACATCTTCATGCTGTCTCATTGTGAGCCAGAGTCTATGTTAACGACAGAATGACAGTACCTTCTTCTGTGAAATCTCTAACACAATAATCTGGTCAATGTTCAATGAGGCCTAATGTGTAATCAAACATACATAATAGTCTCATACTACATATTGGGGCATTGAGTTTCGTAATAGTAGCTGTATATTTCCATCTGTCCATTAACAGGAAAAGTATGAGGAGAAGTACTTTGGGGAAAATCAGTTGCTCCTACACACGGACAATTCTGCTCAGATCATCGAGGTGAAAACTCCGGCGACTCCCAAAAACGAGGCTATTGAGGAGGTTCCTCAGGTGTCAAAGTCTGGCCCTAATGGAATGATCATCAGAGGAATGACTTTTTACAAATCTGAGCCAGATCCGATGGTGGCTGATGATGCAGAGCCTGAAGAGAACTGTGAGTGTAAACCCTTTAAGGTTGGGCCTGAAAATGCGTGCCAAGGTCATTTACAAAATGAATAAACTGACCACTGTTCTAGGAGTAGTACACTACTCAAACATTAATAATATTGCATAAAATAAAGAATGCCTGCATGCTGTCTTTTCACATGGTCTTATTGGACTGAACCTCTTCCTCTCCCTTTGTAGTTTTTGAGTATGGATTCAGTGGAGACGGCCCAATGGACCTCTTCCTCGAGGAGAATCTTCTCCAACACCAAGCCCCTCATCCCAGAGCTGGACCGAGATCAAACCGACCTAAGATGACAAGTCATTGGCTCGGTTCCAAGAAAAGCGTCCAACCAGAGCAACCGAAGGAAACCAAGACTACCACAAAGACTCAGAACGAGTTCGTCCCTGCCATGGAAACAGCTTCTGTGGGAGTTTCTAAAGATGCAAAGAGTGACACAATCACAACAAGGCGCATCACGTTTGGACCAATTACAACAACACAGAGGACCAGAACCACGGAAACGGCGTCTCGGACGACTCAATCGTTCATTTCTAAGATCACAAAGTGGCTAATCCCCTCGATGGCTGAACCCGCCACCGTTTCTTCAGATTTCACCAGCAAGGAATCAACCACAACTAAAATGAACACAAGCCGCCCAACTGAGAAGACAAATGCCACTGACATGCCAACAGCATTCCCAACAAGGCGTACACCAACCGCTGTGGTGGAAATATCGAGCCTGGACCTGAAAGACCAAACGCAAACCAAACCGGGCAGCAGCACTGCAGCTAATCCAAGCACATTGGCACCAAACCCAACCACAGAGGCTACCACTGTCAGTGCTACTGCCCCCGTGACCTTAACAACCCAGGCCGCCCCCATCCCAGCGCCAATAAAACCCACGACTGCTTCCCCAACAGTTCCGTCCACACAGGCTGCCGCCACAACGCCAAAAGTAGAAACAGAACCCACCATCTTCTCAGGCTCAACTTTACGTCCAACCACACAGAGAATGACCATGTCACCTCCCCACACTCATCTGCCTTCCACACCACCTGAGACTACCTCTGCTCCTCCAACAACCACCAAAAGTACCACAACTACCACTACCACGGAACAGAAATACAAACGGAAATACAAAATCAGCTGGGATGAAGCGGGGATGGACGAACACCCGGAATTAGATGAGCCCATGCAAAGGCAAGAGGAATCTCCTCCAATAAAATCTGGTAAATATGTATTTTTTGTGTTAAAACGAAGGGACATTTCAATATAAACGCTACATTTGCTACATTTGAATTTAAAACAAAACAAAGGAATTATGTCTACAGAGGACGATGATTGGAAAGTAGTGGATATCTTTGATAAAGATTCCCTCCAAACATGTTGCACAGAGAAGCGAAGAAGTAAAGGTAGAAAAAGATTGATGCTGATGAGTCAAGCTATTGGGTTTCAAAATACCCCAGATATTGCAACACGCTGCAGGTCGTGTGCAGTACAGTGATAACTGAACTAACATTGAGCAAAGCACATTTTTGAGTGGATGGGGACTTTAACATTTGGTTTAATGTTTGAAATACCAGATGGGTTGGACTGCCATCATGAATTATATTCACTGCATCGAGAAAGCCATGGTAGCAATTAGGAACAAATATTCTATATTCTATTCTATTGCATTTCTAAACATTATGTTGCTCATTACTTTGTCCTATGTGGCAACTTCACAGCGATTCAAGCTGGTTAAAACAAAGACTTGTGAGGCACCCTGTGGCCTGGTGGTCGAGGCGCGTATACCACGCAGCCACAACGTCCACGGTCTGACTCCCATCCACAGGACGTCTTTCTCTCAACTGACGAAAAACACACAGAAACATACACACACAAACAAAAGCCTGTCATTACTGTGAGAGTCTTTGTTGTAGGTCTGGATGATGTTGAACTGCTTGTAAATCCTCACTCATCGCACTCTGGGTTTTTCACAGAGGACTGTATGGACACTTTGGCAACCATCTCGGAGCCGGTGACTCACAACACCTACGGCAAGAATGAAGGAGCGTGGATGAAGGACCCGAAGGCCGATAACGACAAAATTTACGTCACAAACTACCACTACGGAAACAACCTCCTGGAGTTCCGCAACCTGGAGGTTTTCAAGCAAGGTAAGAGTGGCAGGAGAGGAGGTGAATTACATTTTGTTTTGTTAAATCTCAAAACTCAGCGCTGTGAAAACGCTGCTCTTCCAGGCCGTTACACCAACTCCTACAAGCTTCCGTACAACTGGAGTGGCACCGGCCATGTGGTCTACGACGGGGCCTTCTACTACAACCGCGCCTTCTCCCGTGACATCATCAAGTACGACCTGCGCCTGCGCTACGTGGCGGCCTGGACCATGCTGCACGACGCCCTGTTCGAGGAGTCGTCCTCGCCGTGGGAGTGGCGCAGCCACGCCGACATCGACTTCGCCCTGGACGAGAGCGGCGTGTGGATCATTTACCCGGCGCTGGACGACGAGGGCTTCCTGCAGGAGGTGATCGTCCTGAGCCGCCTGAACCCGGCGGACCTCAGCATGCAGAGGGAGACCACCTGGAGGACCGGGCTCCGGAGGAACCACTACGGGAACTGCTTCGTCGTGTGCGGCGTCCTGTACGCTGTTGACAGCTACAACAAAAAGGACGCCAACCTGGAGTACGCCTTCGACACGCACACGAACACTCAGATGATTCCCAGGATGCCGTTCACCAACAACTACACCTACACCACGCAGCTCGACTACAACCCCAAAGAGGGGGTACTGTACGCTTGGGACAATGGACACCAGGTCACATACAACCTTAAGTTTGCCTACGTAGACCCTTAGGAAGGGGGCGACAGTAGTTCTTTTAAAGGTTAATGCAATGGCTTGAACGGATTGTAGATCAGTCCACATGGCCTTCAGTATATTTTGATTAATAAAATGTTTGGTTCTTTCAAGATTTTTTTTTTTTTTTTACATGAAATAAATGAGCCTGAATCCTCAGTCAACACATCAGAGTTGTACTGTATATATTGTGATACTGTATAAAAAACCCTATGAGATGAATGTAGAAAGATGTCATGGCTTCAATTAAATAAGGCTATAACAATACTGATAAAAGCAACAATTCCATACACTTCGTTTTCGGTTTTATACATGCTATTTTATACATTTCATTATTTTTTTGCATCCTATGTCACATGGCCTCTGTCACAGATATTGCTGTTGACCCCTGTCTTGTGAAAACACTTACTCCCTCCATATCAGACTGTTTTAAAGACGCTGCAATAAAGGTCAGAAATACTAATGGAAAATGTCTTTGTTTGGCTTGTTACAGTTAAGATCACAGTGGATTTATTCACAGTGTCCTCATTTGGAGGAAATGAAGAAAGAAATCTATTACCTGTTCGACAAAAAAAAATACAGTGAAGCAGCAGTTCAGCCAAAAGGATAAACAGACAGAGGCAGACTTAGAGAAGATCCAGTGTTTATTTTGGTTTATGCACATAAATGAATACAAAACCTCACAAGTTTTGAAACCGTACTCCTTCTTTGTCCCCTAAGTACTGCTGGGATGCAGTAAAAACATTGTGGGAATCAGTTATATTTGTAAAACCAAAAGGATAAAAAAAAATGTACAAACACAGAGAAAGACTGCCTTAAAAAAAACATAAAAATGGGCATTTTTATTTTTCTGAGCAGAATTTTATGGGCATCTGTTGAGCTAAAACTTCTCCATCTGTACAATCATGTAGCTGAAAGACACTGAAGTACAGCACCGTGCTTTGTCCACGCACTTGAAGGCAGCTCAGAGAAGTTTTGAATGATTTATCACTTAATTTATATCTTCCCCCAAATACAGGTGGTCAAAATATGTCTGAAAAGATTTTAAGGCATTTAATGCCAGAAAAAAAATTCTCAGGTTCTGCATTATACGGTAAATGTTTGCAACAAATTGGTACTAAAAACTTTTTCTTTTTTCTTTTTTTTAAGTGTAACTTCAAATATAAGTTTATGTGCACAAAACAAAAGTGCAGCTTAGCCTGAGGAAATCCTCTGACATTTTCTAACCAGTGCTCAAGTGCTCAACTATATTTTTTAATTTGATATGGAATAAAGCCTTGGCATGTTCACCCAGTTAAACCCAGACTATAAAAAAACAACCTCTCAGTACCGACATGTACTGTAAGTCCCAACCCCCATTTCAAACTGTATAAACAAGCTGTCATTACGTTTTGTTTCTGTAGTTAATTTTCTATTAAAAAAAAGTTCCCACAAAGCATAATTAGACAAAAAAAACAAACACATCTCGACAGAGTAACTGAGATATAAACTGAAATTCTTCATCAACACACTGTAAGAAACAAGCACCTGGAGTTCTTACATGAATGAAACACCAACGTCATAGTGGTTAGACTGATAGATTTCACCGGTCACTTCCTGAGTTTACCTTGTGCCTCTATTGCTGCATGGAATTCATTTAGCTTATCTTACTCCTCTCACAATTCCAATTTGTTTCAGAGGCAGCAGCACAAAAAAAATAATAAATAAAACACTACTAATAAGTGGGAGACAAACATAGTGATGCATTTTCTTGCTCGGATACAGAGTGAATTTCATTGTGCTTCTAAAATCAGAGAATCCAAACATATTCTTTAAATCGATGGTGTGATAAACCCAACGTGGCCCATACTTTTCGTTCATTTTTTTCCCTTTTTTCTTAGCTCTGGCCTCGCGGCTGCTCTAGAAACTCTTTAGCCTGAAAAGGGAGCGGGCCGACTGGAGGAGAGAGCTAAAAGTATTTGTGTTGTGACGGGGTGACTCAGGGTTCAACGCTCTGCTCCCCGCCGCTAAGCAATTACCCTTATGTGGGGCATGTGGGGTTACGTAGAGGGAGCCACACAGGGAGCTGTCGCACGCCGCGAGAATGATCTGTCCGATCCCAACAGAGGTCGAGAAAAAAAACAAAAAAGACGCTTTGTCATCCCGGAACCGTGAAAAAATAAGTATGTCTTGAGGAGTGAGGAAGAGACGCAGGCGTCGACGGCGGATCGATTTAAGCGGCGCCCATGAGGACGCCGACGGGAGGGGGAGGGGCCTGGTTGTCGGCCGGGGCGTGCTGATAGAACGCGTCTGTGTGGTTGACCCGCAGCAGGGACGGGATGGTGGACGACCTGATGTGGAGGATGCGGGTGTCCGTCACCTCGCAGTCGATCTGCATCATCACCTCAAACTCTTTGTCCCGTATGATGCTGTCTGTTAGAGTTAAAAAAAAAGAAAAAAAAAAGTTAGTTCTTTCACACATAAATCAACCCAGGGCTGTATTCATTCAAACTGATTTTTTTCTTTTTGTCACACTTTAAAGAGATAAATGTTTTGGGGAGTGTAAATGGAGTATTGTTCGAGGCAGCTGGAGGCTGATAACCCCACAGATGGAGACCAGAGCTGACTCACACACTGGATTCCTCCTTCATGGAGATAAAAAAAAAAACAGCTCTAAACAAGAGCAAGTCATGCACATTTGAGAAGAGAAAAGAAGAAAGTCTGGCGAGAGTGTATGTGTGTGTGTGTGTGTGGCGAAGCGATCACTGATGATGAGTCAGGATCCTTCTCGTGTGCACAGAGAAGGTAGAAAAAAGATTGATGCTGATGAGTCAAGCTATTGGGTTTCAAAACATGCCAGATATTGCAACACGCCGCAGGTCGTGTACAGTACGGCGATAAACTAAAAAAAAACAAAAAAAACAATCTCTCTTCGCATGGCCGCTCTGAGGTTTCACCTAAAACGGCTCCTTGGGAACTTTGCGCTGGACCCGAGACAAATGGCGTGGTTCAGGGTTCGCGGCGTCCCGCAGCCAAACTTTACAAAGCCTGGGGGAGGAACACCCTTTAAAGTGGACACGCTAGTAAAAGAAAGAAAAAAAAAGAAGAGTCTTTGCTAGGGGAAAAAAAAAGACATTAACAGCATCCTTGTGTATTTACATTAGCGGACTGCGGCCTCCCTTTGTATGGAGGGCTCTGGGCTCTGGGAAGACAACGCCGCTCCACATATGGAGCGCACAAGCCAAACAAGTCGCCCGCTCAGTTTTAGTGCGCTCTTATACGACCCAGAAACTGAGCTGTAGGCGTCTTTAAAATGCCTGAGAGCGCTGCAGGTTGTGGTAAAAGCCGTGTGTCTTTTTTCCTGGACACCTGTGCAACACATTACTTCCCTCCTGCCTCCTGCAGGATTTCCATAGGAAGGCGTACGCGTCGGAAGGCAGAGCGGCTTTTCTCAGACGCTAGTGACTATACCTTCTGCAGCCGGAAGATTCCGCGGATGTTCAGGTCATTAAAACTGGCTGCCGGGATGCATCTGCTGCTGCTGGGTTTCCTCTTTTGCACCTGCACCGAAGCTGTGTTTTTTTTTTTTTTTAATGGTTTCAGTGCTCGAGCAGACGTCTCTGGAAGGGCTCCTGCTCTTTTTGTCACTTCTTTGTGCATCTAAGCTGTAGGACTGGAAAGATCACAGCTGATTTTTTTTTTGTTTGTTTGTTTGCTGGCTCTCGTTTCAAGGGCCTCGTCATCACCGCGCCACCGAGCGTGCGGGAAAACAAACCTACTCTGACATTTACCGCCGCTCCACTAATCTCAATCCAACAGCAAACATAAATCCAGCGGATAGGCAGCGCAATGGAAAAGTGTCACACGCATAATCCAAATGCACAACACATGATAGGCTGCGGCCGCGGAGGAATGCGAACGCAAAGCCTGGTAAAAACGTTATACAGCTGCGGCCGTATCGAATAATAAGATAAACTAATGCAAAGTAGGGAGGGAGGAAAGACATTTTTGGAGTATTAAACAAAAACATTTTTTCATAGCTCGGCAAAAGTGTCGACTCGCGTGAATCACCTCAGGAGTTGTGCTCATATGTGCAAGATCATAAACACACCACTATGTACACCACTAATCGATATTTGTATATAAATTATATAGAATAAAATGGTTCCATGCAACGTCGGGCGGATGTTCGTGGAGAATTATCACCCGATACTGAATTTCCTCTCCGCTCCAGAGAGCGATTTAGCGTCTTTCAGCTGTTTGTTTTTGTTTTCCTTACAGCCCGGGACTCTCACAGTCTGGGTTTAACCCTTGCGCGCTCTCATCGGCCTCGTTTTTTTTTTTTCCGGGGACGTGGCAGATAACCTCTGCGCTAAACGTCCAACGGCGAAAAAAAAAAAAAGCAGAACGCACAAAGTCAGCCGGACGTGGCCGGGCGAACGTAAAGCGGCTTGAAGAGACTGATGTTTCCCTCAGGAGTCGGTGGGGAAACCAAAACAGAAGTAAAGGAAGAGGGGATGCTGGACATTCCACGACATCGTCAAGCCACTTCAAATAGATGGGAATACGGCTTTGCACAGCTTTTTTTTTTACATCTTGATGCTATATGCTCTGTTACCTGTTAACAAGATTGCTCTACCGCATGATTAAGTGCCCAGTAATCACTAAATAAGTGCACTGTAATTTATGGGCCGTGATCTCAAGCATTAGAGCCGTTTATCTCTCACCAATTTGACCTAATTGTCTGAGTTCTGCTCGTCCTGCCTTGGTCTAGAAGTGGTGGAAAGAGGAAGCTCACAAACAGCACAGCCACAAGGCTTGGGGCTTCAAACGGCAGCTCTTTGATGGATCTGCCAAATCTACCATCCTGCTCCGCGCGGCCTCCTCTTTCCTTTCTACCCGTGCCATCTGGAGGCGTTCCAGTCTTTTTTTCCTCGGCGACACAGCGGGCCGGTGAGCGCTGATAAAGCCCCGATGTCTCGCATACGACGCGGGGGGAAACCTGAGAGTGCGTTACTGGGGGGGGGGTTACTGCCAGGTTGGCACACACTCTGAAGACTGGTTCCTTTCTGATGGTTTTCTACAACAGGAAAGGAAGCAATTCATCAGCAAGTATAATCAGGAAATTACAACACACCATTTGGGCCGATTGGAAATGAATGATTGGCTTATAAGATGCCGATTAGGCAACATTAAAGCTTGCATATCCTTGTTAAAGAGCCAATCCACTATTGAAGCTTGCACAGAAAAAAAATCTCTTATACAAAGCATTACTTACACTAGTTGAAACTTGTATTTTGCTTTTAAGAATGGTAAGAGTTAATCTTTTTGGTGGCTCGTGAAAACGCGCTCTCTTCCAGAGCACTTGTGGGGATGTTCTGTTTAGATTAGAGAAGGAAAATCTGACCCCTCGGCTCCTTCAGCGCGGCGCTCTACCTTGAACGGCGAGTGAAAAGCTGCCCGTTGGCTGCGGGCACACACACACACACACACACACACAGGAATATAAATAGCCCGCCGTGCATCTCGCACGGCTGATCCACCTGTAGGTGACATCACCTCCCAAACATCCCCTCCCCTCCAAACACGCCACTTCCACTTGATTGAGCTACTTTCAAACTTGGCGGATCATTAAATAAACACACCCACATGGTTCCTTATAAGGAGCCGCCCGCTCAGCCGGGGCAGAGGCTTTTTTTTTTTTTTTTTCTTTCACTGGGAATCCAGGAGGGTCAAGGTCAAGTGACTTTACCAGAACCCCCCTGAAACAGGCGGACATGTGGCGTAACGGGAACGGGACGACGGCATCACATCAAGAAGTCTCTGTCCGCGGGCGCTCGGTTATTGACCAAGACGGACCGAACTCCAGATTAGCCGAGTCTCTCCGACTCCTCCAGATGAAAACCATTTAGTGACTGGAGAGGGAAGGCATTCTTAGAGGAGAGCGGCAGCAGGGAGCTGGAAAGAATTACCCTCCGCCGCGCAGCAATCACGCTGCAGAGACGAGTCGCGCCCAGCTGAATACGTGCGTTCAGTCGCTTTAGAGTTTCGTACAGGGGACGACGTAAATTTAAAAAAACGCTACACGGAGGCTGTCATCTGAGTGACACATGGGGGGCGGGGGTAACGTGTACGAGGTGTTTGGCGCCTATCGCCTAATCGGCGCCTGCCCGCGAAGGCTTCCAAGTCCGAGCTGTTGGGTCAAGGACAGACGAGAGAGAGAAACTTCCATACGCAACATAAAACCGCTGTTACCCCCTTCTCTCTCTCTCTTTCTCTTAAGATCCAGCCTACGCATTAAAATGCAAAAACCCCCGCTAACGCTGTGGCACAAGCACGAAGGGAGTGGGGGGGGGAATCCATGACAGATCGCGCTGAATCTAACAACCTTTCTCCTCGGGCCTGCACGGATCGTTCCAGGGCCCCTGATACCTCTCCCTTTTGAATGCCCACCTTTGTTTGTGCCGATTCAACAATTAGTTGGGGAAAAAAAGGGAAGGTCTTGGATTTCACTATTTACTGTGATTTTCAATGAGCCATCTGACCGGCACGGACCTTCACATTCCTCCTTGACAAGACCAACCAAGAACAATGTTTACCTTCATCAATCTTCATCTGAAAACACCCCCCCTCGCTTCTTTTGGAGAGGCGAGGGGGGGGTTATTTCCCCAAGGCCATGTCTTCCCTGCTCGTAATCCACTGACTCACTCCCCTAGAAGCCGGTTGTTCAGATCGGCTGCTGCTTGTTTGTCACAGAAAGACAGCAAGATAGCACGGGAACAAGACGGTATGGGATTTTTTCTTTTTAAAAGGCCAAGTAATCATCCAACAACAACAGCAAACAAAAGAATGACGAATGCCTTGTTCATAAACGCGGCCCATCCCCAGCAGCTTTCTGAAAATCCTGCTGTCCTGCAGGCCCGGCTGAAACCACATCAGAGCCGCTGCAGCGTTTTGGACACAGAGGATCATTTTCCGCTCGAATCTCTGATGCGCTGGAACACCGCATCGATAATCCAGCAGATCTGAGAACCATGGAGACATGTTTTGATGAGCTCATGGAAATCAGGAACATCTGTATGGTTTAATAATTTCAAAAAAAAAAAGAAAGATCATTTGGCAACAAGTGCAATGAATGGAGATCGAGTGCAGAGATACAGCAGCTTTACCTCGGTATTAAGACGCTTTTGTATGTGTGTTTTTTTAAGGTGATTGATTGATTCTCAAATAGGCTGGTGGACAAACACCCAGCCACACCCCCTTCCTACACACACACACACACACACACACACACACACACACACACACACACACACACACACACACACACACACACACACACACACACACACACACACACACACACACACACACACACACACACACACACCACAACCAAATGCACTCTATGTGGCTGTGGACAGCCAGTTTCCTCCAGAAAACGAGTCGCGTCCCTGCTCTATAATCTGAAGCGGGCCTATATTTGCCAGATAAGTGTTTTGCTTCGTGCACCGCGAGCATGCACCCATTATACACAACAACGATAATGACGGGGTTGTCGGTTTTCGCCAGGGTTCGTGCACCGGGTGATGCGCTGCTGATCTGGCGTGTAATTCACTCACAAACTCACGTTTAGCAGCCTGGAGGAGAGTCATAATGACACTACAAGCGGGCGCGAACGCCACCTTTTCCCAGTTTTAAGAGGTGTTTTGCTTGCTGTTTCGCATCATCCAGCCTCGGCATGCACTCATAGAAAATAAGAGCATCCATGAAGTAATACATTTTGACACAGTCAACTATAAGGCAGGATCTGAATTCTCTCAATCACACATATATAGTCATTTTTTCCCCATTCCTGCACAAGCTTCTGCTTTTTTGGCCTGTGGGTGGCACAGTTAATTTTACGTAACACATGAGGTTTATGGGACAGAATAGGGATTCCTTATAAATATGTACTATTTTTTTATAGTAGTCCGTCTAAAATACGCAACAACCACCTATTTAAATACAAAATTGGAAAACCCCATGCCAAAAGTGAATGAAAACATTGAAAGAATTATTTTTTTTTTAAATGTTGTGTGCGGTTTGGTCAGTGGCTGAGCAGACACGTTGCAGCATTGCAACATGCGGCAGCTGAGAGAAGCGAGAGGCTTGAAAGGACGCAGAGCAGGGCCCCGAGGAAAGAACGGAGGGAGCAAAGACCTGCGAGATAAAGATGCCAGATGTCGGAGGAGAGTTTTCTTGCAAGGAGGGAACACAATCTCTAAATAGGCAGATTTTGCAAAAACAAAAAAAGGGTGAGTTTCACCATCATAGACTTAAAAGGGCAAAAAGGGTCTATTTTAGTCTTCTTTTTTTTCTTACATGTTTTAGACCCGGAGTAATGCATTCCTGCAGGAAAACGTGTTGCTGATTGTGCACACGGCTTCTCCATCATCTGTTGCATGGTGTGGAGTGACTGAGCTCCGTCTTACCGTTTACGTTCATAGCGGGCAGCACCAGAGACATCTTGGGCCGACTCCCCTTATTGTGGTTGGTGGCGGGAAGGAGAAGATGGTCCTGAGAAGAGAGGAGACGAGGTCATTTAAAAGAGGGAAATGCAGGAAACTATATTTTTTGTGCATTCACCACTTGTCAATTAGGATATGGAGTCAAGTTTTTTAACCTCACTGGCAGCAATCTGAGTTTATCAAGGATGCACAGGGTCATCATGGCGGTTTGTAAAAGGTCCCGACATGACGCGATGGTTTCCACATTCTTTAAATCCGACCAGTTTAGCTGCTAATTTGGCTGCAGCAGACAATGAGCGGAAAGTTTTAATCTTCACATCCTCTCAGAGGAGAAGGAGTCGTGGTGGAGTAGAATGTTAATGAGCAAATATATGGGTGACTCACACACACATACACAGTAAAATGGAGATTACTAAAAAAAAGATGGAGTTCTTTAAGATTCAAATCGACATTATCTGAAATCTATGGAATGCTATTGCTGCACGTTTCGGGGGGGGGTGGGTGACGGCACAGCGGAGGAGCCGCTCTCGAGACGTCGAGTGGAAACCGCGACAAGCCAGCTGCTGTCAGAAATAATTGGGGACACGTTATGAATCATCGCACAGAATTCAGATATGACTTCATGGAATCGGTGAATGAGATTATACGCGAGACGGAGCAGAGGGGAATTACAGCGAGAGAGAGTCACTGTCGTTCATATGGGAGACAACAAGAGAGGGGGGAAGAGAAACAAGAAAAAAAAGCACATGTGGGTGGCTTTGTATTGCACTCTGCCATATCATCACTTTAGATAAGAAAGTGTTCTTCATATTATCAACTGGGCCTTTTCAAATTGATCCTAAATGTTGCATCGGCAGCAAAGAAGTGATTTTAATGAGCGGTGTGTAAGAATTGGTTGGGTGCAACATATGCTTAAAGGCAGCGGGGATAAGCTGCAAGCCGCCAAGGGGAGTATTAAATCCTAAAAATGAGAGGGCAGCGTAGGGAGGGAAGCAGCAGGCACCAACACACCGACCACATTACTGCTCATCATCAAGGGACCGGCGAGCTGGTCGGAGGCCGACGTAAAAAGCTGCAGCTGCCATGACGACAGGTGAGTTCGCCTTGAACTTTATTGGAGGCTGTGAACACAGTGAAAGCAGCCAGTGTTCCAAACCCGAAAGCCTCAGGTGCTAAAACAACACGAAAGAGTGAAGCAAGACCACACGCACTTAAAAAAAAAAAAAAAAAAAAAACGATGGCAGAATAGGCACCGTTCCGTATTTTTTTGGCCCCGTTTTCCATCACCTCACCTCATTTCACACTTTAACAGAGCGGCGGGCGGCGCTGTGTTTTTGACGAGGGCCTTTCGCGTAACCTTGACCCGAGCGTCACCGTCCACGACATGAGCAGAGCAACCACAACCCGCTGGAAGAGGGCAGGGAACAAGGGCCGCGATTAACTCGACGGGAAAGAAATGTTCGCAGAGGGGACGGAGGGGGGGACTGAATGAAAATTGGTAGTGATTGGCTTTGCAATCCAAACAAATACCACATTAATCCAGGGCTTTGGCAGTCTAGTAATAACATCATATTGAGGGGAAGACAAAAAAATAACAAAAGCACACCCGCCTTTCGCCGACACACGCACGCCCTGAAACCCAGGAAACAAAATACAGGCAAATAAATTGACTGAGAAAAGCTAATAAATGTCTCAAAGAACTTAAAAAAAAAGTTCACACCAAATAACCTGCCTATAATCTATGTAATCAGCCCAGGGAGTCACTTTTTTGTGTGTGTGTTTTTACAGTTATTTTCTCTTACATACCCAATAATATTCTGTTAATCACTCTGACCTTTTACTCCTAATAAATAGAAGACCAGTCTACTTTAACAAATCATATATATAATTTGCAAAGTAGACCGTTCGTCATTAATGACTCTTTTTAACTCTCTCCTCTGAGGCTACAGTCTGTGTTGCCACTTAAAAAATAAAACCCCCAGAACAGTGCTGGTCCCCCCTGCTGGCTGAATGACTCAACCCGTGCTCTTAGGTGAGGAAATTGGTAGGAGGGCAGATTTGGAAAAAAGCCAAACTCCAGGTCTCATATGAAATTTTAAAAGATTGTTTAAAACGGCTTAGGCACAACATTATGCTGAACATGCTAATAAAAAGCCCCCATACGCCGGATTAACTGGATCTTAAATCCTGCCTTCACCACCTATGAGAAGGTTCAGAATTTCTTCATTTACAAGATTGATTATATAAGATCTTACAATCTGCCTTGTCTTGAATGCATTCAACACCAGTTTGGTTTTGGAGTGCAGAATTCACTGTCCATTCTGATTATTGTGACATTTCAGACCTGCTCGATATGAGAGCAGCATTTGACAATATGAACCATGACATCCTCTTTGGAGGATGAAGTTGGTCTGCAGGGCCCAGTGTTTAATTGTTTCATCTCCTCCCTGAGCGAAAGAGTCATTCCAGTCAAAATAGGAAACTCTTCCTCATCCCCTGCTTTGATTAAATGTGGCATCCCCCAAGGAGACACTTTAGGGCCTATTTTTTTATTATTATACATACTTTCCACATACTATTCAAGCATTAAGCTCTGACAATCCTGCAAGAAAATGTTTTTTCCCCATTAGTATGCTCTCAAGACACACGCAATCAAAAAAAAGTATTTCACTGTAATTTAAATTTTTTTAATTCTAAGCTACAATGTTTAATGTTGCCTTTTTATCTTAGATCAACTGTAAAGCCATCACTTTGGAGAACGCCCTCACTTCACACACAACACAAAGCCGCTGGAAACTGAAGGACGGCTACTTGACCTGTGGCGGCCCTCCACTCGGCTCCGCCATTGTTACCATTGTGCCTGCTGTCGCCATGGCGACCCAGAGACAGGCCTTTGTGGCCTGTCTGGTGACAGGGGGTCCTGATCTTTGACCGCATACTTCAACACAGAGGAATCCTGAGGATTTTGAAGTCTAACATCATCGATGATCTATGGGTGCTGCTTTGGGATACAAAATACTCGTCTGTTCCACCCGAACATGAGCCAGGCCTTTGGAAATGTGACCAATAAATAAATGAATAATGTCTTTATTTGAGAAAAAAAATGATTTAAGGCATTTTTTTTTTAACTAGATCATATTTCTGTTTGGGCAAACATGGAAAAGTGTGCTTTGGCACAGTTTAGTGACACTATATAAAATAGCAAGTTCCTGTAAAACTGAAATACATGCTTTAAATCAACATTTTTTTCCTTTTTGTTTGTCAGCATTCAGGAACTCAACAGGACAATCTTCAACTCTACAAATGCATCTTTTTGGGAGAAGAGGACAACGCTCATCGCCATAAACCAAACAAATCAACACACAGAACACTCTCTGAATAACTTGTCCGGAGGTAATCATATCAAAAGAGCAAATTAAAAACAGGCCCGGAGTCTCAAAACGGGGGGAAAATGGTAAAAAAAAAATGAACAAAGGCCGAGCAGATTAGCAGTGACATACGTCCATGCCCCTAAAAATCTAAAACATGGTTCTGATGATTGCAGATGGACCAAGGAAACTGGACTAGAAAGGAAAGGGGGGGTAGTGAGACCCTCGGGCATGAGCGATTCATCCCTCCCGCCCCCCCCTGCACTTTCCTCCCAAATCAAACCTTCCTGTTGAGGAACATTCAGAAGTTAAGTCTTTCTGTAATTAATGAGTCCCCCTTTCACGGCTGGTTCAGGCAAAGGAAACCTCATGACGGGTATAAATGGAATGAAAGTTAATTAGCGTTGACCTGTGAAAGCCCCCCCCCCCCCTCCCATGTGGGAGCCGGCTCAAGTGTCGGGTTTGGAACTCACCCGGCGGAAAGACACCACGTAGAAAGTGTCGCCGCGGCGGTTCAGCTCATCGAAGAAGTCGCTGTAGGTGTGGTGGGGGGCGTAGTACACCTGCAGCTCGCTGCCAGGATTCCTTCTGATGTAAAGCGACAGACAGAAAAAAAAAATGAGAATATGCAGAAGCGAGGGGGTTAAAGAAAAAAAAAAGGTGACAACCGGGGTGCAATCGAAGCCATTTTTTTTTTTTTGCTCAGTCTGAGCTGCATCTCGCTGCAGTCCACGTGTCCGGTGTCATAAACCCCCGCGCTGTGACACACAGTAGAGGCTGAATAGTTTGGCAGCCTCCGGCGCTCTGGCCGGACATAGTTAGGAGATGTCTTCCATTTGGAATCGGTGGCCCGTCGTCAGATGTTAACCGTTAAAATGTTTCTCTTTTTTCGCTATTTAGATTTTTTTTTTCAGGTTTCCAGAGCCAGACTGGGAGGAGGGGGGGAAAAAAGTAGGTGGCCAAAAAAACTATTCACACCAGCTGTCTGAACAACATGTCATGCAGTCCAGCAAAAAAAGAAAAGTTATTGATTACCAAACCTCTGAAGGAGTGCACTGAGGTCATCTAATCATAAATCTGTCTGATTGTAAATAAAAAAGCGTAAGAAAAAACCCAAAAGTATATCAGTGTTACGTCTATAGCAATTACTGTACACATCTGTGATTGTGATTGAATGTTGTCACGAACATGTTTGGGCTTTTTTAACGTGGCCGTGACTCTTTTGGACACAAAGGTGTTAAATTGGGCCTTGACTCACTTGTCCTCAGTAGTTTCTGTGTATTGGACCGTCACAATCTGGGCACTATCCGTCTCCTTATTCTCCGTTTTCTGTCAAGAAAGAAAGTAGGAAAAACTGCTGTTATCTACAAATACAGACATTATAATTGAAAAACAATTTTGAACCTTATTTAAGGTTTTCTTCTGCCTGACAAACCACGTCTAGTTTATTTATTATTTACTGTTCACAGTGCAAGGGAATCACAACCTGTTAAATGATAAATCCCTAAATGAGGAGAATTAACAGAAACACAATAGATAGATAATATTGTGGTAGTATCATGAGATTGTGGAGTAGGACCTTAAAACTGTTAGGTGTGTTCCTGGTAATACAAGAAAAGCTGAACACACAGGGAATTAACACATTGGATTTACTGTGACATATTCTGTAAAAAAAAAAAAAAAAAGGTGGTAGGGGGAAAGAGCACTAATCCTACAGCCCCCCCTCTAAGTGTTGTGTTTACTTTCTCAGGGGCTGCCAGATAAAACCCAGCCCAATAAGGAGGAAAGAGGCAGAAAAGGGGTGTGAAGAGAGGTGAAACAGTGGTGAAAGCAAGAATGTGATTTGCCAAAAAAAAAAAAAAAACGGACTTAAACTCAAGTGAAAAGTGGCAAGTTTATTGCAAATAATGAATATTGCGCATATTCTCGGATGAGACGTCACACGCAGGTGTTCCTCAGGTGCAAACCTACTTACCAAAATGGTCCTGGTGGGTTTGGGATTGCTGTTGCTGGTTTGTCTGGACTTGGTCTGCTGCACCTCATGCCGGTGCACCCAGCCCCTTAACTCGTGTGCCAGCCTGCCAGTCAAAGTCAGGACATGATTTAAAGGCTTATAGGACTGTTTCTACTCCCATTCAGGGTAAGACCTAATGCATACTGTACTTACTCAATGCACTTGGTCCGGTTAACATGAGGCTGGCAGGGGGGGGGGCGGCCTGAGGTAGACTGGATCCTTCACAACCATCAGGGCCTTGTCCTCAGAGCTGCAACACAAAGGTGTGTGTGTGTGTGTGTGTGACATTGTGTGTTAAACAGAAGAAAGTGATGCTGACAAGGTAAGAAATTCACATAAAAGGTGACCTGAATGCAAACTGAGAGATAAGTTGGCCGCTTGCCATCTGAGCGAAGGGAAACACCCAAAGAGTCACTCGAGTGGTGGGAAGCAAAATGGTGCCAAAAAAAAAAAAAAAAAAAAGAATTTTGAATTTTATTGGATTCTAAGGATTTTTTTGTTACTGGTAAAACGTCTTGATGCTTAACATGTGCAGAAGTGGCAGAGCTTCAGTCATTTGGTGTATGCTTTGATATCCACAGCTCTACCCACTCTATGCCCTGAGTCATTAAACAGTCCAGCAGTGCTCATGCACTCAAGGCTTAAGTCGCAGGTTTGAAGATTTTATGGAACTTCATTCTAACCTTATCTGAAGCCCTCATTGAAAATCACTCTTTTGCATCTTCATTTACTTATACGAAATCTGATGATTGATTTAAAAAAGGAATTCAAAGCTAGATTACTTGCTGTATTTATCGATAAGTTATTTTCATTATCTGAACATATCTCTGTATCTGTGGAACTATAAATTAACAAAATAACCTTGTACTCGAGTTCTCCGACTCAGTCTTCAATGGAAATGACACATTTGCAGGATGCTTGCATTCTAATATATGATAACCTCTCTCAGTAAAAATGGGACCGATGCTTGCTGTTGACATGTGTAACGACTATGCAACATTTGACGTCAACCTGGCAGGGGGAGCTGGGTTAAGAGATCACAGATGAGCGGTGGCAGACAGCCCTAGAAAAGGTCTCTCGCTCTTTAGTGTGTTCAAACCATGGCCTCCTGCAATTCTAGATAATACATTACATATAAGCTATAAGCATATAAGCTACCACAATAATTCTAATCCTTCATATGATCTTATGTTCTGGAACCGCCTGTAGATATTACATTATATTTATTGTTATTTTTCAGACCGCATCATAAATTCTGACTAGACCCATTGACTTAAATCCCTTGATGGCAGCACTAATAAAAAACAGTGCAGAACATAATATGTTATCACTCGTCAGCCCACTGGCATGAATATCAATCTTACTCAATTGGAAACAGAGAACGGCACCAACAGCACATTCAAATCTAATGAAGGATTTAATGAAACACATGAACATTAAATTCTCTCTGTAAAAAAACAAGGAGGAGATATTTTACTAAATTTGGCAACCGTATATATGGATGTGCTTCCAAATGATCATATTTTGTACCATTTGATTATTTTGTAAACACTACAATGGGATAATTGTATTCTGCTTTATTTTTCATTTTTTTAGGGCACATCGTCTCTACCGTCGAGAGTTGCAACAGACGGCGGTTTTCTGGGAATTTATTCTGATCTGTGGAGCATGAAATGCTTTTATTACAACACAAGGATACCAGGTGAAAAATGTTGCATATGGTGGAAATATAGTGATATTGTAAGATATACTTGTGTGTGTGTGTGTTGGATGACATTTCTATATTAGAGCGAAAAAAATGTACAGAGTTAAACTAGTAAGAAAAACACAAATGCTGACTTGCACTAGAGGGTAATTTGGATAGGATACATATGCAGCCCTGCTCATAAATACACCACAAGTGAAATCTATGATTTCACATCCATTATGAGCAGAACTGTGATTTACTCGGCTTTCCTCCTCAGATGTTACTGCGACTTTAACCACCACTGTTTACACCCCGGTAAGTGAATGATTATGTTTCCTGGGTTGCTGATACAGGCCGGCCACATCCAGTGCCCACTGCAGGCGGCTTGTTACCAAAACGTCTACCAGCGACATAATCCCTCCCCCCGGGGCCTCCCTGATGCCAGCACACACGCTGACCATGCCTCACGGCCCCGTTTCTATAATGTCCTGGAAAGAGTTCCCCCAGGCATCATGTCAAACAAGCAGAGGTCTGATCATACCTAAATGAGGGGCCCATATTAACCATCCTGCATGCACACCTTCCTGTTCAGAGGGAACCCCAAAGATTAGGTTGCATATCCTCCCCATTAGGCTCCTCTCTTGCTAAGTTTGGTGCCGTCACCCCTTTTTGTAAATGCTAATGTGTTCCTTCCTGCCTGCGCCGGGTTAATGCTGCCGGGACACCTGATACCGCAGATGAATGGTTTGCATTAACATGCGATATACCCTACACAGAGATCTGACACAACACAGGCCGCTCAGGCCTCCATGCAAAACATCATTTTCAGGACATTGAGGGGGGGTACAGGCCATGTATCAAACAAGAATGTTATTTATGCAATTTCCAAATGAGACTGGTGGGGCTCTGTTGCGTTCCTAAAAAAAGAAAGAAAAATATATAACACTGTAGAAAAATAAGCTGTTACTAGCTATATAAAGATGGATGTCAAACCGGGTCTGACCCCAATTTCCCACCTCGTTACTCAATGTACAAGTGTCGGCCAACTCGCCGGTTTTCTAGAGACATTTGGGCAGACTCTGTAATCGGTGCACACGGATACACGTAATGAGTTGGACCGGTTCGGACTACAACCCAAGGCACAGGTGCATCCTGGTCCGCACGACGCGGCGGGCAAACACGAGGCCGCCAAAGGGGCGTTGAGCTCATTACCTGTCAGCCCTGTCGGAGGGGCCGCCGGCGAGGGGCCCGGCGCCCGTCAGGAACTCGGTCTCCGCCTCCGGGGAGAAACCCAGCAGGTGTCTGTTGCCGTGCTGCACGGGGACGACTTCCATCTTGGAGCCGGGGCTGTCCTGTATCAGACTGAGAGAACAGGAGAAGGAGAGGTGAGCGGAAAAAAAAAAATCAGGACACTAACTAGGACATTTATACCAGTTGCTGCAAGATGAAGGCTCCAACCACACGCATATAATATTTAAAATATGATAAATGTTAGCCATTATTACTTTTAACTATTGAAATGCTATTTTATTGCAGAAATTAAAGGAATTGACAGTATTATATTTCAATGCTGGTGTGTGTTAAATTGTGTTTGAGCAAAATACTGAGTTATCTGTGAATGAATGTGTGTGAATGAGCAGATACAGGATGTATCAGGATGCATTTTAGCTGAAGCACCTTGCATAGGAGCCTCCATCATCAGTGTATAAATGGGTGTCAGCCTATAGTGTTAAGCAGACTGTTAAGCTCATGTGACAATCAAAACTGATTGACTAAATTCCATGTGGGCCACATCCTGTGCACAGGAGGGTTTTTAGGCCACAATCGGAATCTGGACAGCCTAACCCGAAAGCATTATGGGGCACACACACACACACACACAAGCAAAAATACACAGTCTCTTTCAAAGGTATTACTATACTGGGTGGCATTTTCATTTCAAAGGGATCTGACCTCAAAAGCGGGCATATTTTACATTCCACAGGGGAAGCCCAAACACAAAAACTCACAGATGCAGACGCAGGTACAGAATCACACAAAAACCTGAGCTACCGTGAACACGTCTCGGGTTGCAAAAGCAAACTACAGCCGCAGGTCAGAGAAATGTATTCATGTTTAGGCTCCCACAACCCAACGAGCACATTCCCGCAGCACAGAGCACACACGGATTATCAAAGCCAACACGTCTTGAGTGGATGCTCGCATCCTTTGTGGAGAAAGTTACTCCGCAGAGAAAACAAACATTTTTATTACATGAGAGCAGAGAATCTGTCGTTAAAGCTGAAGGTGGACTATGAGCCCGAGGTTGTGGAATTACACAATCCCTCCATCTGCTAGCTGGGCGGAACCAGGCTTTTTTTCCCCCTGGAGTCGTTTTATATAACTCATCTTAATTTGCCATGATTGTTGATATCACAAGCCGAGTTAAGAAGAGCTGCCTCGTTTGAATGTTTTATGCTACTTTTGAAAGCCTGAAATGATTTTTTTTCTTTACATTTGCAAGTGGTAAATGTTTACTTTCCTCCCGATGCAGCGGGGCTGTTCTGAGGCTTTTTCACATATTAGTCACAAAATCATATAAACTCTGGCAAAGACATCAGAGGACTGGAGCAAACACACCAGAGAAATACTGCATGCATGAACTCTTAATCGACAGTTTATTTACACACTAGATCAGGACGTGTACAGTATGTGCATTAGATCATTGCTATGCTTTTGCATCTCATAAATTAAAGCGATGCAATGTCTGCAAAGCCTTGAGGCTAAATTTTGGGATCAGGTTGTCTTTTTTTTTTTTTTTTGCCTTTTCAGGCCAGTGTTTGACCCTCGCTTTGCGTACCGACAGTTGCTTTTGCAAACATCCAGATATTGCCTCAATAGGAAACGCTGTGCGCTGTTTCAAATAAACATCTTTGCGTAATGGTTCGTGGAGAGACACGATTCCCACAGTGAGTCATATGGCTTCCCATTGGTTTTCCCCGACAGTGATCAAAATCCGCTATCTGCCATCTGTTTGAATTGAATTTCAGCCATCGGACACTTAATTATATCGTTTTATGCTGGACGTAAGGACGTGCTGCGTTGCGTGCCTACCTCATTGGTCCAACATTGAGCACCAGGAAGACCAGCACGACCATGAGGCACACAGCTCTTCTCTTGGGGGCTGTTGCCTTCAGTATTCTATGCTGCAGGGAAAAGGAGGCATTACATTACACATTAGAAATAAGGCACATAAGTCGTGTATGATTGCACTGTTCGTCTATCTTTCTTTGTTGACTTCCTCACAAAATTTGTCGATCATTTCTAAGCAGAAGCTTGATTTTCTATCCTCGCAAAATTTGACAAATCGCATCCCCCGGTTTGTGCAGCGTCGGGGGGCTGCACGGGAAGCGGCCGCCCACCTCGCTCAGCAGGCCCTCTAGCTGCCTCTTGAGGGTGCCGTTCTCGCTCTTTAGCACCTCGTTCTCGGACAGCGCCACTTTCAGGCGCGCCTCCAGCGACAGCAGATACTCTTTCTTCTTCTTCCGAGACTGGGACGCTGACTCACGGTTCTTGATCATGCGCTGCTGCCTCTGGGACAACTTTGACTGGGGAGGGAGACAGAGAGAGAGGAGGGGGGGGGGGGAAGGCGAGACAGGCAGGACCGGAGACACAAGAATAATATTAGACTTCGGTTATTACTCATGTTCCGTCACGCTTTTCTACACATAATGACGCGTCTGCCCAACACCTATCCAAACAGAAATCTTGGGTTATCGTGAGAATGCAGTGAAATGCCTGCCGGAGCCACCTGTTGGGATGTAAATTCACAGAATCCCCCTTACTGGCGTGACTTCATACTAATCTGTAGTGTGAAATGGATTTTCATTCATATGATCAATCTTCTTCTGTGAAGCCAAATTAGTGGCTGAGCAATAAAAAGGGCGGGGGGGGTATGATCCTGTACACCAAACAGACATGAAACAAGGGTCAACTTTGTTTTTAATCACCAGGACGACAGCTTAGCTGGTGATGCCACAGTTTATACTCACAGGATATTACACAGGCACGTTTTAAGATGTTTGTCACAAGGTTAAGGACACCTTTCCAACAAGCTTCTGCTAGAAAATATTTACACCGCATCCTCTGAGTGGTCCAGAGGTCGCTTTTAGTCATTCTGTGAAATATTAACCGAGGCACCAGAACGTAACTATATGTCTGGACATGAAAAAAGCCATTGATGGTCTTTAATAAAGTTATTAGAGCCTTACATGCTCAGGCTGGACTCTAAATAAATTAATGATATTCTGCATTTTTCGGGTTAAGATTCATTCAGCAAAGTGAAATAGCATAGACTATGCTGGACTGTAGTATAGACACGTAGCATAGACTGCACGTCAACGTGACGGACTGCAAATTAACACGGTTGCGTTTTAGTCGAACACCTTCCTCGTCCGTCAGCCCCCAGTGACCCCCTTCGCTGCCTGACCCCAAACACAAACACTCTCCTTGGGGTAAGCCTCTAAGATCTCGGGCCCCGCTGACGATTAAGTTATTTGGATCCCCCCGTATTTGTGTTCCGTCTCCTGAGAAACCCCTCGGTCTCCCAGCCCCGATCTGGGAGCCGTGCCACTGGCCCGAGCCTGGGAACGCTGCAAGGAAGCAGTTACCAGGGAGTGGAGACCGGGGATGGGGGGGGGGACGTCACATCGGCGCCGCGACGGAGAGAAATGTGGGACAGGGGGCGAGGAAAAAAAAAAAAAGAGCAGAGTGGCATTTCTCAATGAACCATCCTTGAATGGGGAAGAGGGGAAAACACCAGGACCGGCAACACCAGCTGGTCTGAGCAGTACTGGGTGGGGATGTGCATAAATGTATGAAATATGAAGGCCTGTACTGCATGTGAAGAGAGGGAGAATATAAAGCTTTAGAGGTGACCTGTAACTCTGACTGTTTTACGGCTCTTTCTATAGAGCGGCGTTTCTGAGTGTCTGATGGACCATCAACCTGTCCATAGTGTACTTGATTTTACCGGAGGTCATGAAAACCACTGGCTGCGAAATTACTGTCAACCTGTCTTATTGCATGTTTTGGTTGACTTTTTTGGAATAACACTAAAATGTGTCGAGAGAAAGCAGAAATGGGCTTTTATCCTGCATGGCGACTGTAGACACTGGTGCCATTGCTGCTGATACGAAACTGCAGCTAATAAAACACAGTCAACAGAAGAAAGGATTGCCTGTTGGTATCGGGTATTCCCAGATGTAATAGATTCTCAGCACAAAAAGGTTGGTAACAGACAGTGTTGCATTTACATAATACACTAGGGTACCCCAACCAAACGGGTTACTAAAATGGTATTGGGACCGGTACGGTTCCATGCTCAAATAAGCATACCTTGTACTGCATAGTGAGCTCAAGTTGAAGGAGCAGAAAGGTTCAGCAAATTTCAAATCATCATATAATTTGTGTTTTTTCCTCCTTTAACACTTCCAAGCACTCTGCTGCAAAAACTAAAGGCTAAAAAGCCTCATCCTCTGGGCACAAGGTAGGAGACCCCTCTCTATCCAGAGTCAAAGCATGCGTTGCTGGGGTCCCCCCTGCAAATCCCTGCTATCCTACTAACGGGGCTTTGAAGGCTCAACTGTAACACACACACACACACACACACACACACACACACACACACAAGCACACACACACACACACACACAGCCAAATCCCTGACCATGTAGGAGCCCATTACATCACAGTGACACAATCCCTGATGGGTGTTTACAGCTGTCGCAAACGCTTCGTCCTGCACAACACCTGTTTTAAAGCATGTAATCGTTACCAGCCGTTTTAACACCCGGGCTTTACGGCGCAGCGCATCAGTGTCGACCACGCTTGGACTTTTTCATATTCTGCAATGTCACAAATTGATTTTACCGGACATCCCCCCCCCACACACTTTTGTATCTATTGGACACACTATTCACCACCTGCCCACCCCCCTTCCTGACTAAAGAGCTGAAACTTAGTCCGGTTAGATGGAGATTGCCTTGTGAGCACCAATTTTTAATGTAAACACCAGGGATTCAGGTTTAGGATAAAGGTCCAGGGTCTAACTGGGGCATCCCTGTAGATGTAGCTCTGGCTGTGTGCTTAGGTTCATTTTCCTGTTGGAAGATAAACTCCTGCCTCAGTCTTAAGTCTACGTTGGACTGAAAGGTCTTTCTTCTACAACTGCCTTATATTTGGCTCCATCCATCTTGCCTTCAACCCCAACCAGTTTCCCAGTGGCTGCTGATGAGAACCATAATGCTGCTCTGCTCCGGCCGATGGGCAGTGTTGGTGTTGCCTCCTCTCACGTATTTGTAACGTCTCCCACATGGCTTGTGGCAAACTCCAAAAAAAGGGGGGATTTCCTTGTGGGTTTCTTTCAACAGCAGCTTTCATTCTCACCACCCCTCCGTGAAGGCCAGATTTGTGACGGATGAGCTGTGGCTCTTTCCAATTGGAAACAATTGGACTCGTGGTTGCTTGTCTCTACGTACCAGATCCATCACTTTAGGTAGACGTCCTTCCCTTGGTAGACTTGGTGTATTTTTCATATCCTTACTCTGCTTTGTTCTTCTCTACAACATCATCCTGACTTGTATGGTGATAACCACCCCATCCATGATGCTGTATATCGAGGAACGTCCTCCTGGAATAAGTGTATTTATATTGGGCTTCAAACTGCACTCTATTTAACTAATTATCTGACTTCTGAAGGTAAGTGGTTGCACCTGATCTTAGTTAGGGGGTTTCACAGTAAATACATATGCGCTCAAATCTTCAAATAATTTTGAAACAAAAAAACACGCAATATGTCCCACCCATTTCAAAATGATGGCCTATTTCGTGTCGGTTAATTACATACAACCCCAACAAAATCCGTTCTAATTTGTGGTTGTAACATCTGGATGAGTCCAGGGGGGGTTATTACTGCGAGGAGCTTTATATAACCTAACTATAGGCCAAAATACAGTACTGTAAACAACATTAACGGTGACAAAAACATGTCATGTATCCAATCCGTAGATAGTGAACACGCGAGAACATCGCGTGAATGTATGACTGGGACATTCCCCGTAGTTTAACACTCTTTGCAGTGTAACCCAGGCTGTATGCATCAAGCATCTGTTTTAGTCCCCCCAGTCCACCACCGTGCCAAGCTTTATAACCAGAGCTCCTTGGACGAGCTGAAGAAACCAACCATTCATATTACGTCATAGCTGATATGACCAATGCCCAATTAGGCTCCCGATCACTCTTGAGAGACTGATGGTTGGTAACTCCTCCAGGAACCCAGACCAACCTCCTGATAACTAAGGTGTACAGTCCCTCCCCCTTTAACACCTATTGTAAACCATATTGACTTGGTTAGCTTTACAAATGGCCGAGAGGCATATTTGTTTTGGCCCCCGGGAGTTTGGAATTCTTTCAACGCCGCTCTCCATGTCTGGCAGGAAAAGTGCTTCCCCAGACTAGACTCCACTCGCGATAATTGGACGGGGTTCCACGTTCCTGTTTTTACAGCCAAAGGGTCAGCAATAACCGTTTCGCGAATTAACGACCACTAGTGAAATTTCAGTTGAAGTTAATCATTTAAAAAGCCCGATGGAAAACATAGTTAATGTCATGATAAATTGAGCAGACTGGTGAAACGGAGCATTCTAACATTAAGTCATGACTAATGTTATTCACATTCGCACGGCAACACATCAAGGTCACAGTCATTATTCCTATAAGATGATAATGGCTGAAAGTTGGATCTATTTTTTGCGTTCATCCCAGTTCAATCCCAGGTGATTAAATGACATTCCACAATTGTGACACATATTATTCTTTCTAATTAAAGCGGTTCCTTACATATCCAACTGGTACATTTTTCAACTTCGCTGGCAGGCTGAAAAAAAGCCCATAAGAAACACTGTGAACATGATCGTCCTGCTCACAAAAACAAACAGGAAAAAGAGAGTGAGAACGCGTTTCTCTGCTCGCTAAAAAGGTCAGACGAGAGCGGGCCGCAGGGAACTGGCGAGGCCTGAAACAACACCGGAGCCGCTTGTAAGTCACGCCATTTCTCTGAATGGGAAACGGAGGCCGGCGATTTCCGACGTGAAGCGTTTAAGGTCGACGTTTTCACAGCGAAAGGGAGGCTGTGTAGGGCAACAAACCGGCCTCAGTTTTGTTTTGCATCGCAGAATAAGACCTGCATGCACTGAAGCATTAAGCTCTTATTGGGAGACCACAAGTTTGTACCTGTGGTGGTGTTGTGTGGTTTTGGTTCAGCTGCTGTGGAGAGACGGATGGGAGTGACTCAGGAGCAGAATTAGTGCACAGGTATCACCAGTCCCACTTTCTCACCCTGCACTACTGCTGTTTTGTTGCTTTTCTACAAAACTGTGAATCCCATTAAGACTGCCTGTGATTTGTGATTTTGGGCTATACAAATATAACTGGTTTGACTACAATTGAATTATCCATTTTACCCCTTCTTTTAAATCCTATGATGAGGCAGACTCTGCTTCATTTGGTGTCTGAGATGGGGTTTTTTTTTGCTTTTGTGAGTGAGAACATGTTTCCCGAATCACAAAAGGTCAAGACGAGAGCAGATTCGCTGACCCGTGCTGTTATTACACAAGCCTGAGAGACATGCGAAGAAAGAGACTGCTCATTTCTCTTCGCCTCTGTTTGTTTGTGTGTTTCTGTTCACAGCCGTCCTGATGTCACCTCCGAAAAGTAGCACGGAACGACCCGTCCTCATGTCGGCCCGAGTGGAAAATATCCTTCGGCGAAACCGTTTGCGACGTCTGAACATGCTGACACAAGCAAAGTTTCCCCCACAGGTGCAAAGGAAAACATCTCCAGCAAAAGATTGTTTGTGGCTGCGTGAAAGATTCAGTGATTTTATCACAAGGGACCGTGGAACACTCTGATAGGAGATAACCCGCATAACCACTGGCTGAATTGATTCGGTTTTTAAGAATCGGCTGTAAAGCAGATGCTTCTCTAATGAGTCACAGATTGTAGAGTAGTTCAACTAATTTGAAAATATTATGAATTCATTAAAAAAGAAAAACACAGTCAAAAATACTAAGTGAGTTATAACCCCTGAAAAATAGGTCTTGCGTTTAAGAGCAAACAGTGAAGTCTGATTTTAACTGAAAACTGATGGATGAATGGTTGATAGTATTTGCTAAAGGTAAGAAATAAATTATAGAATTTTACTCGTTAGGTAAAGGTGATGAATTATTGGCTAGAAAATAATAATAAAAATAGTTTACCCTTCATTAGAAATAATAACAGGACCATTTCCATCTGTACAGACTGATGTGGTCCATGCAGTGTAACAACTTTATCACCAGTGTGGGAAAATACTCTCACCATCATAAATAATGGGTATAAACTTTTGCCTTTAATGCGTTTTTCATATTTACCCATAAAGTAAAGTTAATGGCTTGTGAATAAAAAAATAAACATATACACGCAAAAATAGGATGTGAGAAACATCTGACAGTTTATGTTTGGCAGGATCCAGTACAAGTGTGAGCATGGCATCCACAGCAATACGTGCGTGTGCATGTCCGAGAACACACACGCACACACACGCAGCTGCATGAGAAGGGTTTCAGGGCGAGTCCTCGTGTGTCCACACGCACCAACACAAAGCATCTTTTATTCCTGAGCAAGATGCTTCCAGATAAACTGCTCGGGCGCATTCTCAGTTACGCAGCAAATGAAAGACTGTGACCTCTCAGAGGAGCTGGTGAGCCACAGCTCCTGCAGATTAAAGAGAAAAATAAAGGGAGACACAGACTAGTGCACGGAGAGCAGGTCTGTCGCTTTTATAGTAACAAGCTGGGCCACTTTTGCTTATTTGTCGCCAGCTCATCCTTCATATATGAATCCTAATTCATTTATCTATGCTCTAGACCAGCGGTTCCCGGGTACCGGTCCGCGAGTCGTTTAGAACAAGGCCGCACAGAAATAACTTGCATCACTTCCGTTTTATTTATTTCGGAATCTGAAAGATATTTTATTTTGAAAAAATTACCCGAGTCTCTGTTACTTCCGTCTAAGTAACTAAACGCTGGTCAAGGCGCTCTTTTCGGTCACGTGATAGGTTACCGCTATAGCTGGAGCTAGCAAAATGAGTCTTTAGATAGTTTCTTTGCGAAGAGAAAAAAGAAAAAAGCCCAGCAAGGAAGAAGAGACTACGACTTTCAAGAAAAAAAATCAACATTTAGGAGAAAATATCAGGAGTTCTACTTAAAATACGGAATTATTACCACGCACCTAGCCCGCTCTGCTTAACATGCGTCGACGGGTTCTCGAATGAGCCAATGAAGCCCTCAAAACCGCTTCGCCATTTGGAGACCAAGCACCCTGCATTAAAAAACAAGACTTGGGACTATTTTGAAAGAAAAAGCGCGAAAAAGAAGGACAGAAACAATTACTGAGGGCCACCGCACTGACAAACGCGAGTGAACTGAGAGCGTCATTCTTGACGGCACGTCGCATTGCTGAGGCTAAAAAGCCTGTGCGAAGCGGGGTTTTCTACAGTGACTGCGACCAAAACAAAATTACCAAGTAGACTGGACATAAGCTTCGGGTGTCATTGTCTCCTATTACCCCCCAGATGGGACCGCCTGGTTGCAGAAAAACAAGCTCAGGGCTCCCACTGATTCAGCATTGTGGTGAGTTGTATTTTTCACGCACTTTGTATACGCGGTGTATCTTATTTTGAAGGCAAGTTTAAACGTTACCATGGCGACCAGAGAGCGTCGCGGTTAGAGAGGACGTCACTCACGTCATGATTCGTGTTTATTATCATGTTTAGAAAGTACCACAGTTTTCATGCAGGTCTTATAATATTGTTTTGTTGTATTTGTTCGCCACACCTTAAACGCCGGTCCCTGAGAATATTGTCCGACATTAAACCGGTCCGTAGGGGAAAAAAGGTTGGAGACCGCTGCTCTAGACCACATTCTGCAATTTGTGCCGTTTGATGTCATATCCTGTTCAAACGCTGCATTCTGTAATTAGTGCTGTTTGTTTTTGTTATCCTCTTCTTCTGAATTCTGTCATTTGTGTTCTTTTCTTTTACACACAACATCTTTATACAAGTCTATCCATCTTGGAAGGGGGTTCTCAGGTCCCCCCACGGCCCTTTATTTTGTAGGGGAGGGGTGTTATAGATATAATAAGATAATGGATAAAAAGTACTTCTTTTTTTTTAGCAATCAATAGCAATATCCAGGCTGCTATAAAATTCTTATGCAAATTATCTTCATAAATTCCAATGATTACTGCTACTTGAATTCGCAGAAACCTACCTCCCAAATATATAACATAACTATGTTACACCCCAACATATACGTGTTGGGAGTAACTCATTACATTACACAGTGTTACATAATCAGATTACAAAATAAATGCAATAATAATCATTAGTTACTGAGAAAAAAAACATGCAATTAAATTAATAATCAAAATGCAGGGGATTATAAAAGGGGTTACATCCGAATATGTTATTTTCATAAAATAAATCTTCTGTGTAGAATGTAATATTCATTCTGTTGCTTTGCAGCTTTTTTCCACTGTGCAAAAATGCCAGCTTTCTGTTGGCACATTTCCTCTCCTCCTCACTTCCGGACAATGTGCGTCAGCAAAGCTTTTGGGGGACTGGAGATGCACGGGTTGGCTACGAATCAGAAACTGCATGTACACATAACCTAAATCAGCCTGAACCACCCACCCGAATTAGTCCCTGTAGGGTCTATTCCTTTTAAATTATGACAAGCAGCGTGAACTTTCCAGGAGATTTCTCTATTATGTGTTATATTGACGTATGAGTGTTTTCTCTAAAGATTATAGAGGCCGTGGGATATAATTTAAGATAAACTTAAACCATAAACTGTAGTTAAACATGACAGAGCAGAGGAAAACTCTCCAATGGAAACAGAATTAAACCTTTATCTCCTGAGATACATTTTTTCCCTTTTTGACAGCTCTGATGGAGCTTACGTTTTATCAGGACGCTGCTTTATTCCAAACTATTTCATCGTATGAACCTGGACAGTGTGTGTGTGTGTGTAACATCTGACCTTTTGAACAAAGAACATTAAATACCATTAGCTACTGGCCCAGATCCTGTCAGCATGTCTGGAGATTTAAATAATCAGTGAAGTTACGCTGCTGTGCCTCAGGCCGATGGGCGAGGGCATCGCCATCCTGGAGGAGGCTGTTCTCATCAGGGTAGAAAGGTTTCATCATTCTAGGAATAACGGCTGGACCACTAAATGATTTAGTGCCGGTACGCGGTACGGCGTAGAGTGGAGAGCACAGCAGCTGCCAGCCACAAAAAACCATCATAATCACGTTTTCAACAAGAAAACACATCTGCTGATCCTAGGTCGACATAAACAACACTTAGCTGTGTCATAAATCGCTTCTAAAATGCTTGAGTGCGTTTTGTGTCGAGCACAGACCTGGGGGTTTAAATCTGTCCTGAAGGAAAATTTGTTTTCTTTTCAAAAAAAGAGTTTATTTACTGGCTAACGTCAACTTCTGCTGCAGCTGAATCCCTGATATCCGATTTTTTTTTTTTTTGCAAAAATTCCGTGACATAAGTTGTAATCAGGGTATTCAGTTCCATTCCAATGCTCAAATAGGTGTGTCTGATTTATTCTTCTTATCATACTTGTTCATGGCCAACCCATGCAGATAATTAATGGTATTCTCACCAGACAAGGACTACTCAAACATATTTTGTGGTTGGCTCTCATATCGATTATATTTTTTGACTGATTTCAGAAAACAAAAAAGGGGGGGGGGTGACATGTTGAAGCCACAGATTAAAAGAACATACATTAAGCAGAATGCAAAGAACAGTTTCTCAAATGTTTAAGAGAAACAAGAAAGACGTGGAAACTGATAATAGGACGGTTGAATTTCGGAGACCGACGCCCAGGTTTAATAATTCAGAGCAAGTTGAAGGCCAGAGGGAGGAGGCCGGGACTGAGCAATAAGAAATAGTGAGTTTTTTTTATTTCTAAACAACACATTAAAAAAAAATGAATATGAGTATTTAGAGATGCATGAAGTTGGGGGCGGGAGGAGAACAATATGAAGCCAGGAAGTTATTGGGGGCAGTAGTACGGAACAGGACCTTTAACCTACTCTCACCTATGGATAAAAGCGATCATTCAGAACAGTGATGAGGGATGGGGAAAGATGCCTCATCTGACCACTTCACCCCCCCACACACATCTGTGTAGCCCACTAAAACTGTCAAATGCGTATTCATCTCTGTAATGAGGGGTTATTCCTCTGCAGCCCTAGCATCATATCATCTCTGTGTAATTGTCCATGGGAGGTTCTGGCCGTTCTTGTCTGATCACGTCCTGGATCGACACTCAGTGACCCGAGGAGGATTCCCTGCACTTCTGGTTTTTTCTCCTTACGCGTCACGCTAATGTATTAGCGTGCCCGAGCTCCTGTCATCTGATCCCTCTGAAATATCAACTTGGACCTACTTTTATATGTGTAGCCCAGCAGCATAATTTGAAATTGCTTAATTGTAACGTGCAGTGCACCTGTCTGGAAGCATCTGCATTCGTTAGGTTTGTCCACTTGTTTATTTAAGTTTTTTTTGTCACCACACTATCGATATTGTGTAATCACCTATAATGCCATAGTGATATAAGACTTGGAAGGTGCAGAGGACTTTAACCCCCCCCAGCCTTAAATCCGATTGACTGATGAAGCTAATGTTCACGCTAGAAGATGTAAAGGCTTAGGACGCAGACAGGACTCACATCATCATCTGAGGAAGGGGTTCGAAGTGCGACGGAGACCATCGGCGGTGCGGGGACGGGGGCGTGGACGGGCCTGTCCTGGCCCAGCGTCGGTATGGTGACCACGTTGCCGGTGATGGCCTGTGATGTCTGGATCTGGAGCAGCTGGTTCGGCTGAGACAGCACGATGGGAAGACCTGCGAAAACAGACAACACACGCACACACACACACACACACACCGTCAGATTACAGGGCTTATGCTATGCTGCAATCATATTTTTACTGTACGCTTAACACTGATTTAGACTAGAGTGTGATTATGTGTTTCTCTCAGGGTTCGTTCCTGTGCCCGTGTGCGGATTCTGATCCCACAATTTGCCTCTACAACAAAAACATTTGTGCTCGCATTCTATTATCCCGACTTGTAGGAGGCCCCCCCCGCACCCCCGATGACCTGCGTTAACCCCCTCGACTTTAACGGTGTTTAAAGTACAGGTGGAGAAGATGTTTACCATCTTGACCTGTGGTCTTAAAACTTCCACATTCCAAACTCCAAGGTTTTTCAAACGCACATAAACACGCACGTGTGCCTGCATTTTGAAAACCGGCCGCAACACACAACGTTGTCAATCTTCATAAAAATCTCCTGTTGATGTGGGAGCCTCCCGCGGTGCAGCACACCCTCGCCCAGCATCGCTGTGCCAGGAACTATTCCTCAAATCCACCTAGCAGTCGTCACCCATTAAAAAAACAGCAAATTGCCTGTCAGTGCTAATGGTGCAGAGGCATTACTCATAGGTCGTCGTCATTATGAACGTGCGTGGTGTCAATGTTCTGTTTTGAGCCCGAGCTCATCATCTGTAAGAACAGGGATGAACTATTTAAAAAAAAAAGGAAGAAAGACAGAAAAGCCTCGAGGAGAGTCTGTTTGTTGTATGGAAATACACAACCGATCCAGGTCAGACCATAAAAATGTGATCTAATCAGCCATTAACGCTGATTTCTTTTATTCCATCTGCCTGTTTTCTATCTGGGGCGCTAAAGTTTTGGATGTCTTGGCCGAGCCATCTACCATCTTGGCAGTTACCAGGCGGGAAAGCGGTGCCAAGTTCAAATTCAAGTCGGGAGAGGTCAGATACTCCACCCACTCGGGTCCCAGGCAATGACATAAGTATTTACATTGGCCCGATAGGCTGCTGATGTAACACACACACACGGAGAGGAACAGACTGGTCAACTTGGAAACGCCGAAACCCCAAAACAACAATAATAATGACTTTAATGCATGAAACACACAAACACAGCATGGCCTATAAATAGTCTCAGGCTCACGCGTGGCTCGTAAAATAAATATGCTTGATGGTATATTTATGCTGGCCCAATCTCCTTGCTGGACTTTTTTTCCCAATTTTTTTGAGAAAAATTTGTTTATAGAAAAGAAATAACCTCTCAATGACAAATTTGCTTGACATTTCTTGACCAGCAACCAGATTGGACTCAGACAGCAGGATTCAAGTTCACAATGAGCAAAAGATAAGGTTAAAGCGCCATCTGCTGGCTATAACAGGAACAGAAATGTCCTATCTGAGCAAAAAAAAAAAATGAGAGTCAAATGAAACATCAAACATTTTTTTTTATTTAAATGAATTGTAAACAACTCTAATTTAGAAACATTCCACTGAATTTAACTTGTCTTGTCATATGCAAATATCTCCAAGGCACTGATCTGATGCAATTAGAGCGTGCTGTGAGGCAACGTCATGCAGTGTGAGCTCTGACCTGCAGGGGGTGCTGGCTGGATGCTGATCGGAGCTGGTTTGACCACGGTCGGCATCACGGCAGTCTGCAGGGGGAAGATGATGGTCTTGGCCTGCAGGGGCGCTGCAGCATGGCTCAGCGGCACGGCTGTGATCAGCGGTTTGGGCTGGATGGAGACCTTCGGGCTGAACTGGATCGGCCTCTTGATCGGCCCAGCTGGTTTGGCTGATGTGTGTGTGTGTGTGTGTGTGTGTGTGCGTGTCGGGGGGACAGAGGTAGAAGGATAGAGATACGATTTTTTTAATCCAGGAATTGTGCAAACCAAGAATGTGGTGCAGAATGTCCCCTGTTTTCTGGACAAACAGCACAAACACAGATGACGGCTGAATGAGCGAAAGCATGGCGGCGGCAGTGGCAGTCTCACCTCGTGTGGTCTGGCCGGTCCTTCTCTGGGATTTTTTAGGCGGAGGCGCAATTTCGGAAAACCCACTGGACTCCGAACAGACTGAAACAGGGGAGGGCAGCGACTGTGGAGAAAAGGCCTCATCCTGGACGGTGAAACAGAGGAGACAGTGACAGAATAAAGTGTATCAGTGTATCCTCTTAGGTTAGATACCAACACAAGTTTTAAAAAGGCACAAGTTTTAGGGACCACTAAGCAACTAGAAAAACTGAAACCTTAGGATATTTTGGTACAATTAGTCCAATTAAAAGTAGAATTATCTTATTCCAACGGCAGATAATGCAATTTTTTTATGTTTCTAGTGGAATAAGATAATTCTACTTAAGTATGGATTAACCGTACCAAAGTCAAGATATTTTCACTTGCAGTGAATATAAAGCTCCAAACAGCTTGTTGTTGGCATCCAAACAGGCTACCAATAAACATAACCAAAAGAAAAGTAGCTCTCAAATCACATGCACAGGAGCATGTGTATCAGTCATCCCGAAAACTTCATAAACAAAGGAACAATATGGGACGACATGTGAATCTGGTTGGCAAAAGGGAGCCGCTCACTTTCCCGTGACATGTATGGTCCGTGCAGCAAGGCACAATAAAATAAACATGGATCCGTCATCCTTGTCAATATTCAGACTAAGACTGAGCGCACAATGTAAAGGTGTCCTTGGGCTTGGTCAGGGTGATTCAGTTAGCAGACAAATCTGTGCAGCCGGTGTCGGGGCGGGACAAAGATGTAACCCATGTCCTTGTTTTGACACACTGCGAAAACATCTGCCCGCTAAATTATGCTAATTTGGCTGAAGTTGTCAGCACCTTTTTTTTTTTTTTTTATAACGAGGAGGCAGGGTACCGCTCCGATGGACAGCAAATTATTGCCTTGACAAGGTGATTAAGGCTTTTGTTAATAAGTGTCTCGAGTGTGTGCCGTATGTGTGCGTCTCCATCCGAAAGGCAAAGAACAGCTGTCAGTGTTTTGGACACCATCTGGATGAAGCTTTAATGTGTTCCATACTGCACACGTACAGTATGCAAATGCATGCGCAAACCAATAAAAAAAACAACAACAAAAAAAAGGGATAAATTTGCATTGTAAATCTGAGTGAAACGCTGAAAACGAAGGACGAAAGGGTTGAAGACGGCGGACTTACTTGCAAGTAGCACGGGGACAGGGCCCCCACCGACGCGGGAGAGGCGACGGAGCTCAGGGTGTGGGCCGGTGAGAGAGAGTCCACGCTCACCTCACCATCTGCAGGCACAAGGACAAACACACACCACAGCCTGTTATACATGTAGGATGAGCTCCAGTGGCTGCATAAATCTACACACGACCTCGAGACAAACAGCCTTTTAAAATCCAATACTTCCTCAAGACGCAGTTATCTTTAAATACCCCCATATTTATTACGATTGACTGCTTTATGTGTTATTAACAAATGCACAATTTCCCTTCTTTTCCAAGAAAAATCGCAACCTACGTTCTAGGTAACCTAAAATAACACTAATCTGATAATGCCATTCCCAAACAGGTTGCCATTCTACTTTTAAAGCTGACATTGCAACCCAACAAGATTGTACCTGAGTGTATTCTATTTTACTTCATCATTTTATTGCACAAAAGCACATGACTAGAGTTTTACCACAGGTCGGGTTGGTTGATAGACAAATTCCTTCCATAAAGTTAAACGTGACATGCGTCCGTGTACCTGTTTGGGTGCCGTTTGTGTCCACTTCATTCCACAGAGGTATGTCTATATCAAAGTCCAGGTCTGGACCCTCGCTAGCCTGAGAAAATAAACACACCTTTTTTTGTTCCTATATTGCGTGTCCTTTACATAACATACAGTGCTGCACCTTGTGTCACATGCTTTTCAGTGTTCAGGTGGCTGCTTTCCAGTTGACATTGCACATTTGCATGTTAAGAAGCCGAGTTACTCACATAGCCAACGTTCTGCAGGGCGTCCAGCAGCTCGTCTGCGTTTCCCAGGTTGTCCAGCTCATCAAAGAGGCTGATGTCTGTGTAATTACAGGCACACATGTAGTAGACAACAGTTTAACCAAGACATAACTGTGACATGAAAAATCCACTGAAAATAACAGTACAGAGCAGCTCTTTGCAGCAAGTGCACAGAGTGCACAAGCTGCACTAGAAGGATTTTTACCCTTTTTTTTACCCTTGGTTAATAACTTCGTACTACACAAGTGTAGTCTTCTATTACATTTAAATGACTATTATGGGGTTGTGTGCTGTTGGTGATGTTGAGATAAAACAACGGGAAACAGCGATCGACGTTTTTCGCCGCTATCTAACATCGTATATACCTAATCAACAGATTAATCGATGAAAACAATCGTTAGATGCAGCCATAAACACCTAAAACACACATTTAATAAAGGTGAGCATGGACTCACAAAAACAAAAAAAAAAACAACAAGAAAAGTGGATAAAAAAAACAAAATACATTTCTATATTGATGATTAGTAATAATAATCAGATTATAATGCGTGTATATCAACCTCGTATTTACTTATTCCCGTCTTTTACTTGAGTTTAATATAATACATAAGATTTTTAGGACAGAATTCAATTTTAGGCGGTTTGTTTACAAATTAAATATTGGTGAAGCAAACACAGATTAACATTATCGGTAATCACAGATGAATTATTGATGGATCGATGATCCATGTGCGTTAGAACCTTGTTGTGGTAGCTTATCTCTGTATTAAACAAGTTTAATATGTATAGAATGGTTCATGTTTGATATTGGCAATAATAATGGCTTTATTACACCCGTGTGGATCAGGTTACATCATCTTCAGACGTCTAATGCTAACTCGGGCTAAAGCTAAGAAACACAGCGCCACTCACCCCACTCGCCTCCCTGGTCGATGGACATGATGCCGCTCTCACTGTCCATCGCAGAATAATGTGGAGGATCTTCCAGGTCTAACGTTAAGTCGGATGACATCCTCGTTTAAATTCATTAGTAAACTGTCTCGGGAGTAACAAGTCTAGCAGTTGTTAGGCATCAACTTCCTGTTTGACTTGACGCACATAGACACGTCTGGCTTAACTGGAAATCTACGGGAGCCGCCGAGGGACAAATGTGCGAAACGGCATAGCGCGTGTAGTGTAGTGCTGTAGATCGGCCACTAGAGGGCAGGATGATAAAGCCAGTGAAGATCCTGAGAGACGCACTTCAGAGAATTCTGAGGATTATTCTTTATGTTTGTGCGTCACTGGAGGCTCCAGGTTTCCATTTCACACTTGTGGAAACTGAATATTGAACCAGAGTTGGTTTTCAAACTATTTGTGATGTCACAAGTCATGCTCGTATCGGGGTGGTTGCAGTCTATTTCCACAGGATTCGGGGTTTTATCTTGTAGTAAGTAAATGTTCAGGGGAAACGTGGTGGACTCAAAGTGAAAGTTGATAGAAAAACCCAAAGTGAAGTACAAATAATCCAAAAAACAATTAAGTTCTGTACTAGAGTATTATTAATTCATTATATCACACCACTAGGTGCTGCAGGCTCAGTGGCTGATTAAAGGTTAGTGTGGTTTAAAATTGAGCGAGTTGACCTGAAGACCGAGCTCCAGTGCTGGAAAATAACTATAAGTGATAACTTTTCTTGTATTTACTTGTATGATACAATAGGCCTTCACTAAACTATAGCATTTTCTGTGAAGCCCTGCATTGTGTTAAAGTTGCAGACATTTCACCACTCAACTTCATCAGGGGCTTCATCAGGTTCAGGGTCATTCACAGCCTCCTGCTCCATGATTTGTTAGGGCTTCAAAGCTGCCCTGCAGGAATTGTTAGATGGATCGCGGCATGAATTTGTGTTAAACCACCTGGGAAGTGTTGTCTGGGTTGCAAGTTAAGAATCTATTGTCTAAATTACTTAGATGCCTTCTAGTATGATGTTGGTGGGTTGGCCGGTGCCTTTTGCCTAATTTGTGAATACATTTGATAATATTTCTTTAAAGCCAAGACAATATAGTTTCATTGGACTGATTGGTTTGCTTGTATTTTTTGATTAGTCGGCTAGTACCAAAACAGTTTCGTTTGGGTGATGAAAGGGCAGCTGGATCAGAGGATAGTGAACTTCATATACCAGGTGGTGTAGCTGTGTTTGCACTTCAGCGTCACAACAGGCAGATAGAACATCTGGCTTTGATCACTTTTAAGCTTATATAGCTTGTTAGTGAACACATTCTTGCTTATCATAACCCAAGTTATGTGAGTACAAAAAGAGCAAAAAAAAAAAGGGACAAGGGATGTTTTACAAATAGAAAAAATCTAAAATGCCCATAGTTCTATAAAACAACTGCGCTGAGCTCCTGTACAATGTGTTTACACTCTGCACAAGAAAACACAGCAATGTGTTACACATTTGCACAAAAGCCGTGTTCGCTTCATGTCGCGCATATTTGGCACGCAGCTCTGGGCCATGATCTCACCTCATAAACATGTATGTTGGCTCCGTGACAGAATAGGTCAGGCCTTATGAGATATATTCTTAGACAGATTCTTAAATGGCGTGGCCATGGTCGCATGTGACATTGTGCATTACAAAAAATCAGTAGCAGGTGTGCACTGCGCCTAATCCTTCATGGGCATTTCAGGTTGTTGTGAGATTAACCTGAGGTGGTCTGCTTTATTCCCTGCTGGATTTGTACAGCTGCATTCTGAAAGAGCGAGCTCCCGGTCTGTCTCGGCTTATTACAACCAGGCAAAAACTAACACAGAGGTCAACCATCTGCCAGAGGTCTGCAGTCCACCTATAATATGAAACCCAATCAACTAAAGTAAGCAGTGTTATTTCATGAAACACCACTAAATCTAATTTATTGTTATATTCAGAAATGCTCTTTATTGCCAAATTACTGGTGTTGCAGCTTCATGGCTTCCTCACCTGAAAATTAAAGTTTTAAACATTCTTCACAGATATAAACCATGTGTCTGCCTATGTCACGTGACCTCATGGTAATGTTAAAGCAAGCATGCCTGATTGGAGTGGTGTGGTAATAGCGTAGATGATGCTTTAGTCTGCGGACAGTTCAGGGCTCATCATATTGATTGTGTGTAAAGCCCCACAGACCCAGACATGGACAGCGGATTAACAGGTTAGCCTGATATGTTGGCAGAACGGTTTTACAGAACATTTGTGTAAAATGGATTAGGCGCTTTGCTCACAACGCCTCTGCTGGTATAGCTGCTACAATATTGAATGGAATCCAGTTTCATATGTGGTTATTTAAAAAAAAAATATCAGAGCATTTCACAAATTATACAATTTTCCATTACAAAACAGCAATATAAATAATTAGATCTTGTCTCACTTTAGAAATATTTGAGTGATAAAGAATAAGATATAATAGCATGGTATTGACAAAATATAATTTTCCAGTACTGTTGGGGCATTATTATTTGACAACTGGTGGTTTCAAATTGTATTTACACACTGACATATTGTACTATGTAAATTTGACACAGAGACAATTTTATTTTTCACAGGTAGAATGCTCATTGATTAACAATGCAGTAAATGTCCCTGTGCCTGCCAAAAGGCATGTTTGTAACTCTTTTGTTCAGGTGTCAAATTAGAAATTGAAACAACAATAAAACCACCAACATCATAATAAGAGCAGGCGAAACATGATGCAGTCAAACAAAGGATAAAAGGAGTAAGACAAACTTAATTCAAGCCAGGAACATGTTCGGCAGAAAATCATGATGTTATAAAAGGTAAAACATCAGACAATATTTATATATTTATTATACTTTCATATCATAATGAAAAATCAAACCCAAATATAGTATTTCTAAACTTGGGCAGCACATTAGAGAGATTAATTGAGATAAACCCCACATGCTTGGAGTCTGGAAGCCAATTACACACAAATCTGCTTTTGCTCACAAATCTGCCACTATGATCTAACAGTTCATCTCTAATCAACAAAATTAGGTTTTGCAGCTGGTTTGCAGGATTCTGGGCAGACACTACCTACACAGTAACTGAACTATTTCCACAATAATTTAACATTTTAACAATAACACAGTCACACAGTCATTAATTACCATTAATTCTTTGTGATTATTTCTTTTCATTAATTTCATTTTTCAGGTAACGATAACAACAATATATGATTTGGACAGTGTATAACTGCAGATAAAAAAACATTATCCTCATGGATCACATTTAGAAATATGGCTTAAATTATAATTCATCTTCTCATTCTCAAATTGTTATATAAATGTACTGGTAATTGCGCATGTAATTACTTACAGGTGGTTCAGAATCACCCTCTGAACTTAATGACCACTTCTGTGATTTAGATTTAATTTCTAAAACAAAAGTGTGGATTGTGTGTCTAGAATTTTGCATCTAAGCTGCTTTTTTAGCCTCACTGTGTCATCTGGTTAAATGAAGATCTCACACGTTGTCACAATGTGAAAAGACAAAAGCCCCATACTGGTGATGATGATGTAAAACTAATTAGGCAGAGAGGAGTGTAAACAAAAATAAATGATTTATTTATTATATCATTGTGTAGCAAGTTATTTATGTGGCACAGGGCTTGAAATCATTGCGTTCTTTGTCACCAAATTAATTAAGTACATTTTTGCAGAGGGCTTGTTAGCGTTTCAGACTTGGAAGAGTCACCTTATTATATTCTTTCTTTTGCTAATAATTTCTAAAAGAATAAGTGTTAACATCAAAAATCCTGATGCAATTTTATGCTTTGCCAGGTATACTTTAAAATGCTCACATGCTTTGAGAGCTTTTCCACTCGTGTGGCCGTGCAAGGCAAAAGAATTTGCTGGTGAACCACTAACCCGGCAGAGAAAAGGAGCGAGAGGGTCGGAGGACAGGCTTCTTCTGAGTAAAGAGAAACCCCTTTGCGAGAGGGACTTTGAGCTACATTTCATCTTTTGTGTCCCAGATTGATGACCTATGAGATGGATGATGTTCTGTAGTGCTGTGTGGTATTGTCTTATCCCGGGCCGACACAAAGAGGGAGAACACTTATCATCTCGGGCTTATGTATAGAGCAGGGGGGGCTGGGGTTGTCAGAATGGTGAAGAGGGTCCAGGAAGGTGGGGGGTGTTGGGGGTTCCTCCGATAAAGCGTGATGGAGATGAGCTAATGACAGCAGAGGCAGATGGAGAGAGCCATCTCCCATGACGACGCAGCCAGAACCTCCATCCTGAAGCCAGAGGAGGATGGATACAGAAAGGAAAGGAGGAACATAGAGGAATGAGGCCAAAAAAAGAGAGGAAGAGGAGGGGGGTGTCTGCATGTATCATGTGTTTCAATCCACCGTGCAGTATTGCATGTGTGCTCTTTGTACCAACACTCAAAGTGCTTTTAAGGTGACGCAAAGCGGGCTGTTTGTTGCTCAGGTTTGTGTTTTGGCCTCTCAGCAGCACTGGGACTCGCTAGCAGGTGGCCCAGGTCTGTGGAGCCTCGGTTTAGGATTAGTCTTTAGGACATTGTTTGGTGGGAATGGTGCTGTGAATACAAAGGGATTAGTGCAAAGGGTTGCTTCATTGACTGTGAGTTTGTGTGTGTTGGGTAAAGGGCTGGGGAGGGGGGGGGGGGGGTAGGAATCTGAAGTTGATGGATGGAATGGATAACCACTAATATAAAACATTTGTACTAATTAAGCAGAGAAAACGAGGATGAAAATAGAATATATGGAACAATATTACAATCAGATTTGTTTTAAATCTCAGTGCATTTTTTGGGGGGATGGAAAAGTTTATTTTAAAGCATCTAAAAGAATAAGTAAAGTTTTATCTTGGGAACTTTAACATGAAGCCAGAAAAAAACAACATTTTTTTAAGTTCCCACGTTTCTCTTCTAATGCACCAGAGAGAGAGAAAGAGAGAGAAAAGGGAGGGAGGGAGGGAGGGAGGGAGGGAGAGAAAAGCCAGCTCCCAAAATCATCTCAATGCCTTGAACCATGTGCCACCATTAGTGACTCACAAAGAGGCATCTGACAAATGACCATTTTAATGTCCCCCTCTTTGACTTTAATGAATTTATACGTTATGTGGCCCTAATGGAGGCTGCTGCGGAGGGGCTGGCGCGAGGTCATAACAAATGAAAAGCTCTGATTAGTGTAGAATACGCCGAGAGGGGAAGAAAGGGGGGGAAACACAACATTCATCTTGGTTAGCATCCTCCTGTGCTCTCTTTTTTTTATGGGCCGCCGTTCCGCGGGGCCGGTGGAGCCGGCTGCTGCTCGTCCAGCAGCGGCGTTGACGGAGCGTGTGTCCGTGAACGCCTCAGCGCGGCGTGACTCCTGAATAACCTTCTGAGGTACCGGGAGCCTCACCCCTACATGACCCCGCACTCTGAAGAAAGGGGGCGGTGGGGGGACTCCCGGGGGGTACCCGCACACTGAAGCAATAGGTAAACACATAGGGGGAGAAACGAGGGAGAGAATCGAGTCTTTTTTCCCAAACCTTGGAAAACAATCGTGTAACACTAACGGAGCGGGGAGGAGGGAGGAGGGGGGGGTGAGGGAAGAGAGACTAATTGGAGAGGCGACGCAAATTAAAGAGTTATTAATAGGCCGCGGAATCAAACGGGAGACGCCGGGAGATGAAAACGGGGAATTTGCGCGTAGCGAGCGCGAGAGGAATTAAAACACGCGTTCCGGTTACCGCACTTAAAAAAAAAAAAAGTAGGTCATCGCGGCGAATCCCGGCGCAGAGGGGTTAGAAGTTGAATAGGGTTTTTTTTCTTTATAATGCGATGAAAGGAAAAAAATAATATCCAATGTGTTTGTCGACTCGTCTAAACGTTTATGTCGCCTCTTACGTCACTAACAAACACCGATCGGGCTTATCGGCTCGAGCGTTTTTTATTAATATTATTATTAATGAGGGAGAAGAGCGGAGAAAAAATCCGGCATCGCGACTCCGGACAAGTACATTTTTACTCTGAATATACACTCCGGCTCCGATATCGCTGTGTGCGTGTGTGTGTGTGTGTGTGTGTCTGGGGGGGGGTGATATTTCGTCACGATCGTGTTTGATATCGACCACTGTTGTCATTGGGAGAAGCCCTGTTTTTGCCGCCACCTCCCCCCCCCCTCGCTGGGCCCCCGTGTAGAGCCGCCTTGCAGAGTTCATTCGGGCTGGGAGAGGAATGCGCTGGGATGCGGAGCAGCACCGACTGGAGGAAACCGACGCAACAACTCGCGGCACAGTATGGACAGCAATGATCCGTATTTGCACCTAAGTAAGTAGCCGCCGCGCCGCGACGGGTGTGCGCCCTGAGCGCGCGAACGCCGCCCGCTGCGCCTGCTCGCGGAGCCGCCGCATGTTGTTTGCGCTCGCGTAAGGAGTGCGTTTTGCTTCATGGCGTCTTTTCCTCGGCCAGTCTGCGAAAGCCGTGCACGGGGGGGGAGGAAAAAAAAACGTCCGCGGACTTTAACCGCCTCAGAATCCGCCTGTTAGTTCACTCTCTTTGTTAATAAAATCGTTATGCAACCGTGCCAATTGAAAGGAAAGCTGCGACCGATGCAAAAGTCAGGTGATCGCGGTTGTGCCGGTCAGGCAAGGTCAGAGGTTGGCACTTTAATTGCGCTTATGTAATTTATGGCGCTTGTCGCGCGTCTCTCGCTAAACTGTTTGAGACAGAAACAGAATTTATTGGTCTGGGGACGCGTCGTCGCGATCCGGGGGAGGAAAAAGCGCGGAGCAGCCCGTAGGAATGGCGGATTTCTGGCGATAAACAAACTTGTAGGCGACTTGGTGGTAAACAGGAGCAGCATAGCTTTGACGCGCCTGTCAGCGCCGCGGCTATATTCAGCTGAGTGACAGCGTGATGTGATTTTTCTAAGTAAAGCTGAACTCCGACTCTGACTCGGTGACTTTGCCCTTGAACCAAATGATGCATTTTTTCATTTCTCTTATTGTTTTTTTTTTAACGAAATCCTAAACAAAATCCACAGAAGCAGTTTCCCACAAATAAATAGTGGAAAAGGGCTACACATCCTGCAAAAAATGTGCTTAATAAGGGTTAATTCTGTGTTTTTGCATGCTGAATCTTTTAAATTAGACTGTGTGGAGACAGAGTCCGAAGCTTTTGATCCTCATTGAGTCACACACTATATGCATCATTTATCATGTGATGTTTTTTTCCCTCCCCTGTAAGATACACTCATTGTCAAAGCACTGCAGTAGAAATATAGCATGTGCTTCTAAACCACTTTGGAAGGAAGGGGGTGGGGGGGCGATGATGGATAATATAAGAACTAGTCTTTGAAGACTCAACTGTGAATCCCCCTTTATGTTATCACAGATATCTCGGCACCATTTGGAGGGGCTGAAAATTGTTTCCATAATGAATGTGGCTCCCAGGGGAATGAGAGAGACATCTGGATGGTAGAGCATGTAGAGGGAAGCCCAGAATGTACAGAACTAGCAGAGCATCCTCCATGGGCGATAGAGTCTTTTTAGAGTTTTTATTCCCCTCTGATCAGTGCACAGTTTCATCTCAGGACAGCGTCAGGCAGATGTGTTGCTGAGCTCTTGTTGATCTTTTATTAAGTAATATGTGTCAGTCGTGTAGTTCACAGCTAATATCACATGGGGTTCCTGCTGCTTACGGCTGAAACCGTCTGCAAAAATGTTGTGAAACATTAATCCGTTTGACACATTTCACCTATGCACATCGTTTTGTAACTTTCAGTTCTAATTTGATGCCACAGTCTGATTCATTTGGGTTTTACTGCACTGTGTTTGGGTGTCACAGTAATTCTGTTGCACAAGATTTCCCAACCCCGCAAAGGCTCTAAATTTAAAAATTGAGGATTTCTGACACATCTGTATAACAATCTGGTGTTAGTGGAACCCTAAATGAGGACAGTTTTTATCCAATGTTGCATTTATGTTGTAAAAGTTGGCAGTGAAGCCATGGAGTTGTTTCTTAGTGAATGTCACAATTGCTCTGATCTCTCTTTTTGTCCATGTGTCAGCTCACAACTAGGATCAAATGATGTGTTTTAGCATCACCAGCCCCTACACTTAAACCTCTATGTCCTATCTATGCCCCTCACTGCTTATTTTTACATACTCTTTGAATGGAAGATTATCGGAAGATTATCAGAAAATGAACACACTTCCTTCACTTTGGAAAGTGTCAGGAGTGTGAAGGTGAAGTGGTATGGAGTCAAAAGCTGAACAGAAACAGATTGTTTCAGTGTTCCACTCTGCTTTTTTTCCCAGACATGTTATGTTTCAGCAGGTTTGATGCAGGACGACCCGCCCTGGGCTTTAGGTAGAGTCAGCATTTTCTCTCCTTCTCTCTCAGCACTTCAGCATTTTTATTTATTTTCCGTCAGTGGAAGTGATTCTAGACACTCTTGACGGACACCCACTCGCTACTTTTGACATTGAGAATTTATTTAGCTCACAGATGAGGGAAGTTAGGGCATGAGATGGAGAGTGAGGGGAGGAAAAAAAAGGGGAAGGGGAGGAGGAGGAGGGGGTGGAGAAGGAGGTCACTCTAGTTGATGTGAACTCTCGTCACTTGCCAGGGGTCAATGATTCACCTCCCAGCACACACACACAGACACGCTCACACACATACACACTTCCCCCTGGGTTGCAAATATGTGCTCTTCCTATGTAACGCGCTGCTTATTGTACAGAAAAAATGTGACCATGATATCATGTGACTCAAAGAATGTGGGTGGTACTATTTGACTGTGAAGTCCCAGCCATATTAAAACATACTTTCTGACTGCCGATCCCCGCGCGGAAGATTCCCCACCCTCCGGAGTTAAATAAACCACACAGGTGGAGGGGGGTGCGGCCCTCCGCAGGTATTTGCTCAAGGATCCTATAACTTGAGACCTGCCGTGCTTCAATGCCGACGCATGCATTAGCACACAATACATACAATAGGTGTATTCCCACCTCCGGGGGCAACTTTTGATGGAGAGTGTGTATTTTTGAGAAAGAGTGCTTGATTGTGGAAGTGCAAGTGGATGCGTGTGCTAATTGTGAGAACTGGATGAGGGAAAAGAAGGGGTGTAAGGAGGCCATTCTCTGGGCTAATTGCCAGTAATTAGTCATTAGTGAAGAAGGTCAAAGCCTTGATTTAATTCCAGCTTTAATCAAGCAGAGAACCTTGAAAAGGCCCCACAGGCCACTCCAGTATTTGGTTATGGGATGTATATATAGCTGTTTCGTTGCTAATTATGCAATAACAACATACACGGCACACATGGGCGCGCACCAACCATGCACTTCTGTGCGACACGTCCCCTCCGGCATTTGCTTTGATGGAATTTGTCTCTTACAAGGTATGAGAGCTACATTTATCAGTCGCGTGCCTCGAGTAAATGTACCTTTTGCACCTGTGAAACTATCTGTTAATGTGCCTGCAAAATCAAAAGTTATTTCCAGTCATTATTGCTGCAGTAAGTCAATCAACATAGACTGAATTGTCAAGAATCATGTTTGAATGTGTCAATAGTTATGCTTATATTAGGATTAGAGCTGTAAGAAAAAGTATTCCTTAAGTGGAGAATTCTATGCTTGGTCTTACATTATTTATATTAAACATTTGGACAAAACAAGGCATCACATTTTCCTAGACAAAATGATTAATAAATTAATTAACAGCTAATTAAAAAATAATTAAACAATTGTTTCTTTCTTGCAGCCCTTTTGGGTTTAGAACACTTCGCACTTTGGGAACTTGTGGAGGTATTTATTAAATATTTACTAATCTTCAATGATTATTTTTAAAAAAAAGATCAACATATAATAATTATGAGTCCCCAAAGCAAGTTAAGCGGTTAGAAAGTGTAAGCGCTGCAGAACCCATTAAGGCCCATTATTGGAATGGGATTGATGAGGGGAGATTCGTGGATTTATAGATGAGTAGAAGCCGGTTTGATTGACCAAGCTGGAGTTTTTCATGGCACAAACGGGAGCAACAGGTAACAGTTAAGTACATTAGCTCTCATTAAACCTCTCCACTGAGAGGCACGAAGAACAAGCGGTAAACCTCGCTCTTCTATTTCGAGGGCCCTGAGCGGTGTTCTAGCACTGTATGTGTGCTCACTAACACTGGGGGAAAAAAGATATATTATTTTCTTTTTTTTGTCCACCCAACAATAGACGTTGCATTAGGAAAGTTTGTTCATGTCAGAATCATTCATTATATTGAAACTCACCACTAACACAATTGATTGATTAAATATAATATTTAGCAAGCATTAAATATACATTCCATTCCAAACTGGTGATTAAAATAACTGGAATTTGCATAAAACAGTTATTGGTGTGCACTGTCTTCCATTCCTTTCTCAAAGTTTCTCGCTCAGCTTTCCATGATATGTGGTATAAATACAGCTCTCGGGGGTTGATTTCGGTGTGTTTTATGTGGGCCGCGACATGCTATTATAACATGATGTGCATTTAAGTGGGACTATTATTTTAGATTCTCCCTGTGGGATTTGTCAACTCTGAAGGAGTCGCAAGTGTCTCTTCTCCTTCACACGTTCCGTCTCGTGTCGGGGAGGCCTGGTCTCTCTGCCAGGTTACTGTCAGTGAGGGGATCTGATTACTGGTGGCCCTCCTTCAAGCGCTCTATAGACATCCGATCCAGCCACATGCAGGTGTACTGCATATGAGAAACTCTGTTGAGTCATGTCAGTAAAAAAGGAGCACACATGGCTGGGAAGGCTTCTCAGGTTTTCAGTGCAATCTTGTCTTGTTTCGAAAGTTGAAGGGTGTAACATTTGATAGGATGGCAGGGTGAATTAAAAGGAGCAGCTGCTCACTTTAAATCAGTGCCAGTTTCACATTAATTGGCCGGGGCTATTTTCTGATGATAATGATATGACACACTCCCATGGCTGCGAATTCGTGCTGCCTCAGCCATTAATTCGCAAAAACTACACCTCTAATTTCATCCTAATTGTGTTTCACTAGGTTTGTTTTATTGCAATTTTCTTTAAAGCTTGTTCGAATTGTTGCAGCCTACTTATGAGGGCCGGACTTAAGACGTAAACCGTTCCTCTGTGTTTATTTAGGCTCCCTTGGGCTTTGACCTTGCATTGTTCTTTGCCGCCTTCAAGGTATATTTTTGGCCTGGGTCTACATCTGGGTTTTCACTTTCGAGTGTTTGCTCGACCATCCCGGGTTTTTTTTTTTTTTTTTTAAAGAAAATTTCCGACTTGCCAGAACGCTGAATGTGTCAAACACTTGTTAGGCACACAAACATGCCAACAACGTGCACACAAGGCATCTCAGCGTCTCACGATAACCGGCGAAGCATCGGGGAAACTTGCCGGTGCCTTGTTTTTTTTTTTTGCATGAAATAGAATAGAGAAGAGAGAATTCTTTGGCCTCTGGTTGCTTTTGTAACTTCCTTTTTAACACTCACATCCCATTTGTACCAGCCACAAATAAAACAAGAGAGTCCGTGACTAATGTTCTGATAGAGAGAACAAACTGAGGGTAAGAAAATGCCATTGACACATGAAAACCTCGGCGGACTACAGTATCATCAGTGTCTCCCCCGTCTTCCCATGCTCTCCGGTCCTGATCCCTTTTAAGAGCGAGTAATCGGAAACTTCTCTTCTGGTTATACCATACTCTCAAGTGTGACCCCCCCTCACACACACACAAACACAGACACACACACACACACACACAACCCGTACCACCCTCTGCCCCCTTTTGCCAGAGACCCTGTTCTGCAGTTACAACAGGTGTCTCTGCAAAGATAGTTTTACCAACACCCAGAGACAGAGACAGAGAGGCTGGAGAGGATCTGATTTGTGCAGCAAAACAGTTCCTGTGGGATTGATCTCTAGGGGAAGAATAATCTGGGTAATCCTATAACCGGTGCAGATGAACTCCACCTCTTTTCCTCTACGCTGACGCCCCCCTCGCCTCCCCTCCCCCCATCTCGTCCCCTCCCTCCCGCCGTCGACCCTTCCGCTCTCCTGTTCTGTCCCGAAAAGCGGCCGAGATCCCGATTGCCTTTTTTTTTGTCCTCCCTTCATTTGTCCCGGTGCCAGCTCCTGAGTCGGGGCACCTTGTCCAGATGGACCGGCACCCTGCCAGCGCCGCGGTGACACCTGAGAGCGTGTGGCACCCCGCGGCGTCACCTGCAACTGGAGGCAGCCCTGGGAGGGATATAGGTTATGGCCACTGTGAGTAGCCTGTTGCTTGTGTGTGAGTGTCTGTTCCTTGTAGGAGATAATGGGAGCGGGATCGTTGTACGTGATGGATGACGTTGCCCGTCCTGGCCGCTGCTGTGTGATTTCCCTCAGAACGGAGCTCGAGCACTAAAAGCTGCACAGATGCATTATGGTAATACCTTCTAATCCCTGTGCACTCATTGAAATTTTTATTTAGAATGTCTTTGCTCCGGGGGGGGATATAAAACTTCCAGGGCGAAATCTATCCACAGAACCTCTTTTGCTTTTGAGGTTTTCTATATGGATTATATTTGATCTTGCATTTCATACCGTGTGTGAAAGACTTGAATTAAATGCTCATGTCCAGATTTCAAGATTCTATCGACCGCAAACAGTGGCAACCTCTCGCTGCCACTAAAAGCTCTGGACCCTTTTAACCATGTGGGACAGGTACAAGGTTTTGCTGTTGCGTGTTAAAGTCAGAAAGCTTGTCACTCCCAGACGTGGTCAGTAGTGGTGCCAGTGGAATAAAAAGGACACTTCCGGCTCTCGCTGCCCTGTCCTTCGCTATCTATTCATCTCTCAACACTTGTCCCTTCCCATAAAACCATGTCCATCCTGCTTTCTCTCCCTGTCTGTGTCTGCTGACTGTCACCCAGCTCTTGCTCTGATTAATTCGTTTTTTTTTCCCTTTCCTTCTTCCTGTTTGAAGTTGTGTAGGAGGTGTTGATGCAGGCTTATTTACACATATATAAGGATGGGTGATTTACATTATTCTTCACTGTTGAGGATGATTATACTTCTGTAAATCCTTTCAATCTTTTTCACAGCAGCCATGCTGATGTGAAGGAGCAGGTAAACATTGGTGTACCAATGCTTTTTACTGAGGCTCCATTCAGGTCAAACAGAGACATTGTTCTTCTATTGTGCAGGTTGGTTCCACTGGAAAGGCCTCACCACACTAAATGGAACAGAACCCTTATTAGAATCTAGGGTCAATATGGCTGCTGTAAACAAAAGGTCTTTTGCGCGTTCTTGGCCACTTCACAACATGTCACAGAGTAACCCGTCAATATCTCAGGCTTTACTGCCGACCTATGGCAGAACACTGTGTTATACAGTTTTGAGGGGAAACCGGTGGTTTTCTCTGGAGAAAGAATGTTCCATGCATGTTCCAGTAGTTTGGGGCATTAGTCTCACCGTCACATCAGGAGCTTGCAGGTAGTTGTTCAGCTTTAAGATCCTGATGTGGTGCTGGTGTAGGACCATTCAGGTGTAGCATATTACAATATAAGATAATATCTATTCTCATATCTTGGTATTGATATATATTGTTAGTCTATTGATGTCACACATTGTCTATATGTGTGCATGTAGATTGTGGAGCATTTTTTTTTTCTTTTAATGCTTAAAATAAGCTTGTGACAGGTTGATATTTTTTTTTTTTACTGAAACCCATGAAGATGTTCACTAGAATTGTCAGGCTTGGCTTAAGGTTAAAACAGCACCAAACACTCCAGTGTTTCTATTTGGCCCCAACATTAAAAACTACTAATACTGCTGTAATTGAAATCCATTCTCTAAAAATGGATGAAAATGCAGAATGTTCTTCTTTTGACTTGTTGAATAATAAAAATTTTCTTCGTCTAACTTCGCATAAACTCTGGCTATTGCTATTGTGCTGTTATGTGATAGTTGATAATAGTTACACAGATAAGTAAGAAAGTGATGTGGATGACAAGAGCAAAGATCACAAACCTATGAATCCTGTAGTTGAATACGTTGTAACCACCGTGGACCCTGGTCATTTTTAAAGCATACAATCAATTAAAAAAAAGAAAAAAGAAACGATTTTCTATATCACCAACACAATATTTACAGTTCATACAAGCCAATAATGAAACAGCTGATAACAGAATAAAGTTGCCTTCTTTTAAAATAGGCCAAGTCCTAAACTAATGAGGTATTAACTTTTTTCCAATAATTTAATTACTTATTAAATTATTAGCTCAGTTACTACATTGGCAAATTTTCTATTAGATAATAACCAGCCCATCACTCCAAGTGGAATTAATTAGAACTATTGGCTGTTTGAAGGATAATAAAAAATCAGTCTAAAAGTTACTATAGGCTTTGTAAGATGACCAGCTGTGACATGATATGACATGATATAAGGTATAATATTTGTTGAATAGATAATATGCAAATCCACCAGTCCTTTAAAGACAATCGCCCCCCTTGATTACTGCCATATTATTCTTTTCTACTCATTTTCATTTCGAACTTTTATTTTTATTTTCCATCTGTGTCCTTTTCACAAGAACTTGTATAAAAGTAGAACAAACACAAGTTAACTATTCCTGCCAAGCTGGTCATGTCTGGCTGCCTAAGATGCGGTCACAGGTCCAGAAGTCAGGTTGCCCTGTTCAAAGTCACAGCATGGGATGAGTGGTTTGGTGTGTGTGTGTGTGTGTGTGTGTGTGTGTGTGTGTGTGCGTGCGTGCCTGTGTGAGAGAGAGTTGACAACCCGATCGCTCTGTGGCCCACTGGAACATGTGAGAGTCTACTTCTAGGAACTATTAGGAGTTACCTCATCAAACGGAGCCACACGGGCGGATGCTGGGGTTTGCATTGGGCCTTCCACTGACCTGTCTGTTTGTTTTCCAGGACTGCTTGGTCAGCCTGTTCTGTCCGTGTGTGTGAGCTGACTCCAGTCAGCCCGTGTTGTTTAAGTTCCAGACTTTTTTATCAATTGAAAAAACAGTCTTTATCTCATCGCTGTCTCAGTCCTGGCCTCCTCATCGATCCTCTGCCTCTGTCTAAAAAATAAATAAATAAATAATAAAGTGTCCCGCTGTCGAGTCCGTGTTTGTCTGTCTAGCAGTGGCCTACATATGGGGAGTAGAGTATCAGGATATGTGCATTGGCTTGTTTTGTCTGAAGTTGTCACTAAAAAGGAAAAAAAAAAACAGAGAGGAATAGGAGTAAAGGTAACGGAGATAAATCCTGGTCTTTTCAGGGAAAGTGTGTTTGAGTTCACTCAAAGAGTTCACTACAGGGAAGAATTCAGGGTCAGAAAAGTTCACTAGTTCATGTGCTTGTGTTGTCACAGCCGTATCGTTTCATGGGGTAAAACATGTTTCTGTTTCTTGTTGCTTTTCAACAAGAGAGGAGCAACACACAAGCTCTGTTCTGTTCTTAATCTTTTTTTTTTAAAGTTATGTTTCAGCTGAACTGATACTTCTGAATTTTATTTATTTTGGCTGGCTTAAAAAAAAAACCTGAACAGGTGTCCTTGGCGAAGCTTCGGACAGTTATGCTACAGTGAACGTCTTCATTTTCTCTCTCCAGTAACCATTTTTCAGTCTCCTGACACACAGCTGTGCAGAAAGACCAAAATAAATAAATAAATAAAAGCCAGGGATTTTTTTCAATCGACGATCTAATGTTCACAGCCAGGCCGCAAGATTAGGCGTGTGATCATGTGAGCGTTTGAGAAGTGGCTTTCAGAGTGGTTCCCCTCCCTCCCCCATCCGTCCATCCATCCATCCATCCCTTCCTCCCTCTATGGCTCCATCCCCTCCCGCCCGGCCTCCCACCTTCTTGACAGCTGGCCCGCTGAGCTGCAGATACTTAACCCGGGGATAAGAGGATTTACTGACACAATTGATCAGACATCAACCTCATTTAGAATGTTTAAAGGGTGGCGGCTCCGCGGCGGGCGTGCGCGGACGTGGAGCCGTGCGCGTGTGTGTGTTTTGTTTTTGTGTCCCGTGCATGTGAGGAGCGGCGCGTCAGGCGAGGGTTTGGCGGCCAGCACCGGCAAGCTGGATTGGCAGCGAAGAGATTTCTTAATTACATGTCCAGTGGATCTAATGAGCTCTGCGGGCTGTCTGTCTGATTGCTTTAGGATGTGCTCTGCTCTCTGTCATTGGGGCAGCAACAGACGTTGCACAGGGGAGCGTTGCAGCCGCTCTGCACAAACAGGCACCTAAACAAAAAATGTTTTTTAAAAAGGCATGTGCAGGTCCATGCGATACATGTATTCAAGAAATGAATGCACACACAGCTTATGGGATAATCAGGTAGATAGACTGAGGTCCGTATTGTTTTTCCTGAGTGACTCTCCCACCCCCACCGCTTATCTCTGGCCGCCCACTCCTCGGCTACACACTCCCACTGCTGGTCTGCTCTCCAGACAGGAGATATTATTAGTTGGTGGGCCATGGACTTATTGAATTACCACACAGTGGAGTGCTCCATCTAGCCACCACCCAGTAATTAACAGTGAGGGATTTAGAGGGGGTTTTTGTGGTCTGTGATATTCCCTCAAACCTGTTGCTCGTCGGATCAGTCGGATGCGTTTGTGGCTTTATTTCTGGCTTTGGCGGCTCTCTCCCCACCGCAAATGTCGGAATAAACGTCCGAATAAATCTCTAATTCATGCAACAGCTGCTAGGGATGATTATGTATTCTTGGTGCATCTGCACGCAGGAAATAAGCTAATCCGTAATATAATACATATAACTCTTAATGTTGCATGTGGGTTTATCTAGGAATGTGAATACTTCATACAAAGAGGGATTCTTTTCAGTAGGGCTGCATATGCGATTCTAATGTTTCTTTGAATAATCTGTCAATTGCTTATCCCTAAAATACCAGGAGGTACTGTAGTGAGAAACGTAGACCAATAGTCCCAATATTTATTTATAAAGACATAAAACAAAGATGCTTGGGACAGAATATGGTTCACAATTATGGTTAATGAATGACTCGACAAAACAGTGCCAAATAGTTGGCAATACATTTTCAATCGCCTGTTCAGTGTATGTGTAACAATAAACTAAAAATAGCCAACCAACAGCCCACACTAACGTCCAGATGTGTAGAATCATTAAATGGTAAATATCATAAGTGAGATGACAGAAAAAAAGAAACACTGAATGTATTCTAAGAAAATTATTTGTTAATGAAATGAATGTGTTTGTCATGTTATGTGAAGATTGTAATTGTTGTTCATCCCTTATTTCAGACCCACCTCTGACGGCCTCCCGTTTAAATGTGTGGGTAAATTTCTGGGTTTTCACTTCCCCTCGGCACAATCATTTCTGGGAATGATCCGTGTAACAGTGGGCCACCGATAGGAACTCTTTTGAACTTGGTTCAAGAGTTTGGCAACATGCGACCTTTGATTTGTGACGCCCGCGGTCAAAGGTGCCCGGCGCTGCTCTCTGTCTTTTTTTTTGTTTGCTCTTAAATAGATGCTTGTGTCGCCACAGCGCTGTGCTATATAGCTTTGGCTTTAAACTAAAAAAGAAAGAGACAGGAATCACCGAAACCAATCGGGGGAAGGGGGGGGGGAGAAGTCTGCGGGCGTTTTGTGTGACGACTTTATTTGCGAAGGAACCTGCTTCAGTGCTTGACAATGAACTTTCCTCTCCTGCGAAGAAAAAAAAAACGAGTGATTGGGCCGCGCATTCCAGAGGCTTCTTTGTATAGAGGTGATTTACATAGAATGGTGATGGAACAGCCGGTCGAGGCGGGTCATTCGAGGATAGGCCCCTTTGAGCTGCTCTGGGCCAATTTATGCTTCCTCTACTGAACATATTGGCCTCCTTCCACACACACACACACACACACACACACACACACTCTCCACAAAGCATGCTCACCTCACCAGCCGTCCCCTTTTAGGTATCCCACCAGCTGACTGCCCATGTGCTCCCCTCTGTAGCACAGCCACAAAGACCCTCAGCTCCGGGCAAAACGCACTCTACGGTTTTAATCTGGAACACGCTTCTTATGTTTTAGTCAAAATGTTACGCTATGAGGACAATTTCACTTCATCAGGTACTAATAAGTCAATATTAGGCTAGTATTACGACATAAATTAAATACAGATTTGTAAAGTGAGCAGATTTATGCCTTTGGATCATCACAGGACTTTTTTTTTAACTCAATTTAACTCAACTTTCAATACCATTATCTTCCTTTCCAGTGGTATCAATATATAGTTATATATATTCGACTTTTAAACATATAGAATAATAAATGTCCACTCCATGGCATGCAGTAAATAGGGGAAAAACAAAGAAAACCAAACAAGTTGTTTGTTTTTTTATCACTGAACATTTTGGACGTTGTAGTCTGCTTGTTGTTCATGAGTTCCAGTTAATGTACAGAAGGCAACATGCATGCTGGGATAATTGTGACTCTAATTTTAATGATCCATATTGGATTTTTTTTGTCTTTTGAGTCTTTTTTAAGATCTATATATATGTCTCCATATAAGCACCTTTCACTTTACATCTGGTCAGGGCAGTAGTCAGGGTTTGCTTCCCGAAGCCCCACAAGAAGCTTGTTGGCAAATAGCTGGTGGAGTGACGACGGCCTGTTACTATATCTCCTACTCAGCACTTCTAGAATAGAATAGATCTTTACGAGCCCTGAAGGGAATTTGCCATGCATATAAAGAGGGGGGGGGGGCAGCTCACAAAATCAGACACAGTACATGCTGTACAGTGCTCATCCATTACGTAAGATCGTTGATTAGATTAATCTGCACTCCAGAAAAAAGTTGGGAATACACACTCCCGCCATTGTAGAATTCAAATCCTGCGGCAAAAGGGTCGGAGTTTAGCACTTTTACAGAGTATTTTACTTGCAGTAAATCTCTTGTAGCCAGTCAGCTCAGGGGGGAGAAGAGGGAGGTCCCGATACATATTTGCCTGCCAGGGATCACTCACGAAGGGGCTGGAGAAAGTGGGCGAGCGAGAAAGAGTGTGTGTGTGTGTGGGGGGGGGTTGGAGGCTATAGTCTCAGCGCTAAACAGGAAGTTGCACAACATCTGTTTCTTGGCACAGAGCAAGCGAGTGAATGGCCAGCTGTGTGTTTCAGAGTGCGTGTTGCAAAAAAAAAAAAAAGGCTAAAAACCAGGCAGACGATGTGACATTCCTCTGTGTTTCCCAATTTCTTGAAATCTGAAAGCAACTGTCTTGAATTACTCAAAGTTTCCATTTCGTTTTTTTTTTTGTCAGAGTTCACGCTCGTATTCAGTGCACGAGAAGCCGATGAAGACTCCTGTTTGTTTTGGCTGACGGACCCGGGGAGGGTATCGGAGCAACATTTCCAAACGATTGCAAAGTATTTATCAAGTCGCCTGAAGTCGTTTTAAGCAAACTTGACACGCGGCAGCAACCGCACTTTTTTGTGAGCATAAGGAATTATTTTTCAGGGGTAAACACCATGAAAGGTCTTTGTAAACTCAGGGGCTGTAGCCTGTGGGCTAGTTTCAGGTAAAATGTGTTATTTCTAACACAGGAAAAATACGTAGTGTTCATGTTCATTTCTTTTTTATTTCAAGCCACATCTGTTTATTTTATTTTATTATTTATTTAATGTTTATTTAGCCTTTTTTTTTCAATAGAGACGTTACCAGGAAAGGCAGCAACACACAGTTTCAAATACACAACACATGGGTGCAGACAAGAAACATTAATGAGTAAAGTTTTCATTGTTTTTATAATGAAGTGAGTGAAAATCATGTACAACTACATCATAGTATGTAAATGTCAGTGGAAAACAACGTTCAAATTCACATCTCACAACTCGAAAAACGACTTTTTCTTGTTATTGCTCAGAAGATGACATCACCAGGAGTAAGATTTTGAGTTTAAATAGAGCCTTCCTTCAACAAACACACACACAAGTTATGACACAAATAAAGACGATGACAAACAGCCTGGAAGCCGGTGCTTAAAAAGTTATCTGTAAACAAGCATCTTCAGATGGCAGAAGAAAATCTGCAAAGCCGGAGCACCTCTCTCTAAGATTAAAGTCTCGAGAGCAGAAACAGCGGTTTGGCTCATGTGAAGTGGAAAGATCCAAACATTCCTAGAAGACAATGAAAAAAATGTGTCAGCTTATTGTCATTTTCATCTGTAGACACTTAACATGCACTTTCTTTTCCTTTCAAGTCGAGTCAACATAGTCAAATGGGGTTAACATCTTCCAAAGGTATTTTCTTTCTAGTATAGAATTCCCTCCTTTTGTTTCCCCCAACAGCTTTGACCCATGGTGGAACGATTGTAACAGAAACTGGGAATTTGGAAACAAACGTCATGATACAGATGTTAAACACCCCAAAGTGCTAGAACATGTGGACTTTATCTTTGAAAGATATTCACTTGTTTTGACATATTTTGGACTGCTGGATCTTCGTATTCACTGTAAATATGTTGTTTTTTCTTCATTATCGGGATAATCATAAATATCCTCACATGAGCGACTTGGAAAACATGTCTAGCTCAATAACCTATGGTCAAATATTGGTTTCCTGATTGATTTGGAATTGCCACAACTCACATGTTTCCAGAAACAGAAACAAAGATAGTTTTTCTTTCAATAAAAGTGCATCCAGCCCCCACCCACTTTTACACGCACACACACACACACACACACACACACAGTGTGATGATAGGCCTAGAGCCGTTGTTCTTGGTTAAATGTCACATTCCTGTGTTTGTTTGTGTTAGGATTGGACAATATATAAATATTAAACTATATCTCATCGATATCATTTGCATATTGTGATATAGCATGAGTGACATCCTTTCCTGGTTTTAAAGGCTACATGACAGACATAAAAGACATTCATTTTCTGAATTTTCAAGACTCTTCTAGCTTGTAAACCTGAGGTTAGATTTACCGGGTTAGTAGAGAAATTTTCAAAAAATTATCTATATAAATAATTTATTTCGCCTACATTATTATGTTGGAAATTATTGTTATTACACATTATATGTTATTACTGATCATTGTTTATCAAAAATCTATTTGTTTATATATTTTGTGAAACAGTTAGTAGTGATAGTAGTAGTATTGTCACAATATCGATATTTGGGTATTTAATAAAAATTATTGATTTTTGACCATATCACCCAGCCTGCGTGTGTGTGTGTGTGTGTGTGTGTGGATGAACTACTGATTTATTCATTTGATCCATGAGCTGCTGAACCAGAGCCACATGTACTGTATATATATTCTGTGCCAGTGTCGTGCATGTGTCGGCCCTTGTGTTGCACGTACTAAATGTGTATGTTGTCATAGCGCTTTGTGTTGTAGTTGACTGAACGTCCTCACAGCTACAGCACATGCAAGAAATTACACACTATGCCCTGTTAGCCCACTGAATGACAGCTTTGCTAAGTAGGTCATCTATGTAAATGCCAGCTTGTCAGTTTACATCAGCGAATGCAAAGCGAAGTCAGCAACCTGTGACCAGAACCAGGTTGGCTTCACTGTGAAGCCTCATTTACACTCCGCTGACTACATGGAGACATGCCCCATTGTTGATTGACACTATCAGGCTTTAATCCCCTCAATCAAACAAGGGATTGTGATCCACTTAACTGTCATTAAATGAATTTGCAATTATTCTTTGCTCACAGCCAGTCAACCATTTATAGTTAAAACTGCAATTCTGTTTCCTTCCTTCCTAAATAGCAGAGGCAATGAACAAAGTGGATATTTCTGCCTGTGCTTGTGTGACGTGTAGGATCCCTGCACATCTAACGGTGGCCTCTTTGGTCCCCTGAAAGGTTTTGAATGACTGGTTTGACTGTGAGTCATTCAAGAATTCACAGAACCATAATTACCTGTGCGATTTCTTTTTTTTACCTGTTTAGTAGGTAGAATTTATTATTTGTATAATTATATTATTTATTTTGATTATAATATCCTTTTTTGTGGATATGCGGTTGGGCAAAATGTTAGAAACGTCTGTCAAAAAAATGCAATCCAACACCATTGCTAACTCGAAAAAAACTCTCTGATATGGCGTACCAGACCCAAAAAAAGTGTACAAAAATGTGTTTTTGACTCACATCACTAACTAACATATCACCTCCCTCTCCTCTGCAGACTCTACAGGGCCGATGAGCACGGTCCACTCCCACCCCCCGCCCATGGGCGGCATGATGGGCCACCCCTCGGTGATCAGCACCTCCAGGCCCCTGCCGTCCCCCATGTCCACCCTGGGCTCGCCGATGAACGGCCTGGCCTCACCCTACCCCGTCATCACCTCGTCCCTAGGCTCGCCGTCCATATCGCTGCCCTCCACGCCCAACATGAACTTTGGACTCAGCAGCCCGCAGGTGAGAAAACGGAGTGTTTGGTTTACATTTTCCACCCATCAGCGGAACTTAAATTTTAAAGGCCTTTCTTCCCTGAAGCCCCTCCCCTCCCTGTGCAGAGTGATGCATGTGACACTTGGAGGCTGTTTTCACATGCGTCTGCTGAAGCGTGGGAGCACTCACCTTATCCAAGAGTCACCTCTTAGCCTATGGGACCTTGTGACATCACAAATATTTTGGCGCCGTGGTTCAGTATGCGACTTACACAAGTGTGATGGGAACAGTGCAAATGCATGTGAATTTATTTTATATTTCTTAAAACACGCGTGAAAGGGATCCCTAAAATTATTTTTTTTTTGCTTTTCCCACATTTCTTTGCTACATCCTCAGTTGGTGAAAATATTCAAAACCAGTGTGATTTTAAAAATGTATTGAAATGACAAAAAGAAATTCAACACTGACCTTTTATTCATGGTCACACTCCCCTAAGCTCTCAACCTCATCAACTGAGACTAATATTTGTTCAGATTACTACTCCTGGCAAAGTCCATCTGCGTTAAACTATCTTCTTTGGTCGATCATGTGCCTTTCATTCTTGGAATCTCCGACTGAGGACAGGAGGTTGAAGGTTAGCCGTATCCAATGTGTTTGGCTGGCATACCTTGGCTTTCCTCTCGTTCCCCTACCCTTCTACTGACCTTTAAACTTCTCGCCCGAAAGGTCATCCCTGAGTTCTGTGTCACTCCAGTCATGTGAGGGGACTTAAGACGCAGTCCGACTATTAGCCCTTTAATGGATTATGGGAAAGTAGAGGGGGAAGAGAACAGCCCCTATTGTCACTCCAGTTCCTCTCTCCTTGACTTTCCCCTTTTTTGACCTTTTTTTCTCTTCCTCTGTCATTTCTTTTTATAGGTCCGACCTATACCAGTCATTCATGCTCATTAAATAGTTCTTTTTTGCTTTGAGTGGTTGCATATTTTAGATTACATGAAAATAAAAATAAACAGCAAGACCTACAATAAATGCTTTTTTTAACTGTAAAATATAATGAAATACAAAAGGCAGCGCTAATGGAGATGGTTTCTTTAAGTGGTCCATTGAAAGACTACAAAGCCCAGAGGGCTTAGTGCTGTGATGATTGTCCACACTTACAGAAACAGATGTACACAGAAACTCTAATGCATGCATGTGAGGATTAGGATACCGCAGGGTCCAGCAGGCAGTGATATACATTGCTTCAATCACAGTATGGATCCGTGCCATTAGCACCGGGGGTTAATACGATTCCGCGGTGTCACCACCGTTTCACTGCTCTCCAACAGCCGCCATCAGGCCGCCATGTCATATATATTATCTCATACTGTTTTCATGGGTGAACTGAAGTTCATGACCAGCGCTGGACTGACAGGAGGATGGAGCAAATTCAATATTGTCCTTGTGCGTTGGTTATGGCGACGTTCACGTTTCCTCCTCTGTCCAGGGTTCTCTCTCTTCTTTAATCCTGTTATTGCAGCCCTTTTAAAGGCCTAATCAGCATGTTCTGACCTTATAAATGGCCGCTTTGTTATCTTATGAAGATTGAAGAGTTGGAATTGTAGTGAATAACTATTTTGTATTAATCAACTGAAGATGTGGTCATTTTATGTGTTTAGAGCAGGGCTCTTTAAGCTGATTGAGAGATAGGGCCAGGGCCCCAGACCCCTAAAGATATTTTTTAAAAATGTGTTGCATATTAAACTGGTTCTTCATTATTGTGTAGGGTGACCTACAATGCTTTGCACATTGTACATAGTACATAGTACATGTACATAGTAACTAAACTAGCAATATCTTAATTATCTATAATTATTGTGTTTTGATTCATGCTAATGTGCATTTCCAGACATATATCATTTTTAGGGGGAGAGGGTTTAAAATATTATTATTGAAGACCTCTGGTTTAGAGACAATATGCTTGCATGTCTAAGAAAAGAAAAAAAAATAATAATAACACCCAACATCATTTGCCAAAACCAGAGATGTGACTTAAAAGGATTCATGTCAGATGGGAATTAATTAACAATTTAGTTTTAGAAAAGTTGCTGATTAATTTGCTGTCAGTCAACCAATTCAAACAAATAATTAACTCATCATTTAACTGTATTAACTCTATTTCTATCACTGATTGTCCCTTTAAAACTACTATTTTGACAATTTCTTTGTTTGATATTTCGTAATTATAATAAAAATTATTTACCTGCCTTTGCCTCTGTCCCTCCGCCCCCTCCCCAGAGCATTGAATTTATGAATGATGAATTATAAAGTAAATAATACCATAAATAGTCTCCACTATTATTATCATTAAATAATGACGTACATTATATTCACAATGCCTTAACTACTACAGGTGAGGTTTTAGTGTTAAAAAATAGATTTTATATGGATGTAGTAAACACCTAATACAAATATAAATAAACAAAATTAAAGACAATGTTTTCTTTGCCGGTAGGTCCGTGAAATTGGCCGTGAAATAGGTATTACCTTATATGATCTGTCTTTAAAAAGGTCTTAAAAGACTTGAATTTAACTGGTATGAACCCTGAAAAATGGATGGTTGCCGATGGCAAAAAGAGTGGTTTGATGCTTTTTTTTAAAGTTATTTTCCAACATAGAAGACTTTCATTGAACAGTGGGCAGGTCCATCACAGGCCTGAATGAACCTGATATGTAATGACACAGTATGTTCTTTATACCATGTGATGTATAAAGAATGCATGATGCATCAATAATCCATACACAGTGCTTGTAGCCTTCTTCCACAGCAGCATGTTATGGCTTCCGAGTCCAGTCTTTACATCCCAACAACTGTTTGAATGGGGAAAAAAAATGATTTATTTTTTTTTGTCACCATGCATTTGTACAATTAAATATATGCGAAAACTGCATTGATGAATGCAGCGAATGGGGAATGGCTGCTCACTACTGACTCACTGGGTGGGGGCTGCTGAATGCTCAAGTATGACTCTCTGCCTTTGGGACATCCACAGTGGCATCAAACATAGGCTATAGGACACGATGGCAGATGTAGGTCAGTCTCATTGCTTTTCCGGTTGCCGTGCAGATGTTTGCACACACACAACTAAACAAACAGTGTGCACCCAGCCCGACTCCCACCGGCGGCAGAGACAGTCAAAGGGCAAGAAGATGATAAGAGACAGGGGGAGATATGAGTCGTAAGAAAAAGTCGTAAGAAAAACTGGACTCGTTGGCCGTCGCCGAACACGTTTCGAGTCTCGCCCGGGAAGGAATCGAATGAACCTCGGAGGGTCTTTCACACCACCGTCTCATGGGGCTTCTTGAGGTCACATGCGAGGCCTGATATTGTAGCAGGACTCGCCGCGGTAATGTGAGTGTGACTTGTGACAACGCTCGGGATGCCGTTGTAATTAGCTGATACGTCTCCAGAACAGAACGTTCTGAACGGGATGCTAAAGCGACCACGTGCATTGTTAATTAAAAAGTGTCAACGACCCCAACACAACAGTCTCACAACGTCCTGCTGCACATGGGCGCCCCCTGCTGGTCGGCGTGGTGAACTGCGCCCTGTGTCCACGGGCACGCCTCTCTGTTAACATACACTAAAAAAAACGACTGTCTGACAGGCCTCCATCAGAAGCCCCTCCCGTGTGCTCTGAGACACTTCCACATTAAAGCATGTGGGTGGGTAGAAAAGAGAGAAAAAAACATCATGTGTTAGCGGAAGACGAAATGATAATATAGAGGAAGGGAGAGAAAACCATGAGACTTGTCAAAAACACTTTTACTTTTTGCCCAGTGTTTCCTGTCCTCCTCTGTTCCGCTCGGTGCCTCGGTTTTTGAACTCTCTTTTCTTGCTTCTCTCTTCTCTGGCTTCCTGTCATCCTCAGATGAACTCTTTGAACAGTGTCAGCAGCTCAGAGGACATCAAGCCTCCGCCGGGCCTCCAGAACCTGGGAAACATCAACTACCAGTGCACGAGCCCCGGGGGGATGTCAAAGCACATCTGTGCCATTTGTGGGGACCGCTCTTCAGGTAATGTTAGAGGGGGGCAGACAAGAAGAAAGAAATCTACACCCCCTACTCATACAAGACTGAAGGAACTGTACAGACAGACTGACTTCACGTTATTTAAAAAGTCTGTATTTTTTTTACCATGTGCAGTAGAGAGTAACATAAGTTGATCTGTAAAGTCTATGCTGTGGCCTTTTAAACATCGCATGGTGGTTTGCTCTTGTTTCTGCAGGAAAGCACTACGGTGTGTACAGCTGTGAGGGATGCAAAGGCTTCTTCAAGAGGACCATCCGCAAAGATCTGACCTACACATGTCGAGACATGAAGGAGTGCCTGATTGACAAGCGCCAGCGGAACCGGTGTCAGTACTGTCGCTATCAGAAGTGCCTGGCCATGGGCATGAAAAGAGAAGGTGTGTGTGTGTGTGTGTGTGTGTGTGTTGTGACACAGCTGTCCATACAAACAAAAGCTATGCAGACAAGCAATGTTCAATCATATAGAACTTTGAGTTAAATTAAACCCAGGATTCAGTTCAAAAGATGCTAAATTAGACGTGGCTTTGTAAAACTTTTATTTTGCATATGTAAATGGCAAAGCTTATAACAGAATGATTTTGAAGCCAAAATGCATGTACGAGGACTCATCCTAAAGGCAGCAGGTCTCATTTGTGAAAATGTGCATATTTAGTACAGTTTAAGCTTAAGGGAGAATATATTTGTTTTGGTTCTTGTTTTCCCTCCGATCAGGCAGATTTCCCATATGCTACAAAGTGAAGTTTTCTATGCAGATGTTATATAAATACTGTCTCATGTTGAGGTAAACTGTTTTCTTCAAAAGAAACTCAGAAAAAGGGACCTTTAATTTAGTGTTAGTGTCTTGTAGTTATGTACAGACAGAACACTTTATCCAACTATCAAATGTCAGTGTTTAACTGTATCTGTAGTTTATCTCGAACCTGTGGGGTGCTGCTGTATTCATTTTGTGAAGTGCAGGCTTAAAAGGGATAGTTCAACATTTTTGAAAATTGTTCCATCATCATGATTCCTATAGTCATAGCAACAGGTGCACAGCAAAAACTGAAATATTAACAGGTGAAAATCTCTTGTTTTTGGTGCATTTAGTCCAATACTGAGTAGAACTATCCTATTTCACAGGTAAATGATTTGTTTTATTTAATTTTTTTCTTGATTTTAGTTAATTATTACTATTATTATTAACACTATTGCTTAGCAAGATAACAAGACCTAAATCAGGCGAAAAACTTGAAATAACAGAATGTACCAAGAAACATTAGGCTACTGCAGGTAGGCTGTAGTCCGCGGGCAGTTTCACCTCACGAGCATGTGTGTTTGCAGCGGTGCAGGAGGAGAGGCAGCGCGGCAGGGAGCGGGGGGAGAACGAGGTGGAATCCACCAGCAGCTTCAACGAGGACATGCCCGTGGACAAGATCCTGGACGCCGAGCTGGCCGTGGAGCCCAAAACAGAGACGTACAGCGAGGGAAGCCCCGGCAACTCCGTAAGAGTCGCCGACGCTGATTTGATTTAAGTGCCGGCCGCGCACAAGCAATAAATATGTTTAGATATGAGGCCGCAATACGATCCGTCCCGACGAAAATAAATCCCCAAACACTGACAAGTCGCATCCGCGAATCGCTAGGCTGAAATGTTTTTATGATTAGTCTACTAAGCGAAGATAAATAATGAGCCGAACGCAGGCTCTGTTGTCACTCAATAATTCAAACAAGCTGCCATCTGTGTGCTGCTGCTGCTACAAACTGTTGACAGTTGCTGCTAAGTCTGTGTTTGTTTATCGCCACGCCAAGATCCCCTCCAGACATTCTACAGACAAAATACTCTGCTTTGAACAATAATTAGCGTCTAATATGTTTCCTTCTTTCCCCACAAAAGTAAAGTCTGCTCCTTCTCCCTCATTAAAAATCCATAGACCATAAAAACAAGGGAATTCATGTTGCATTCAGGAACACCTCATTAATTCTGAAATCGCTTTGCAGTAAGTGTGTGTGAGGCTTCGTGATGCATCCATGTGCATCTTAGGAAAGTTTCTATTTGCTTGTTTTCTTATCATCCCATGTTGAAATACATTCATCTGTTTTTCACTGAAGCAAAGCAAAACCATAGATTCCAATCATCAACCTCCCCTCAGCATAGTATTTTACAACAAGTCTCTAGTTATCTCCTTTATAATTTCCATGCTGTTTTAGTTCAGCTGTTTTTAATAGTTCTACAAAGCTTACGAAATAATAGATAAAAGGTATTGTGCCAACACTACTAACACAGGATCTGCTTCTAAAATACTTACGGTGTACCATGCTTGAAGGCAGCAAGCAGGAAAACTTTCTTGCCTTCTTGTCTCAAACTCTGCACATGCATCATTCTGCACATCGAAACTCAAACATTCAGTTTGAGCAAGAAGAACAACATATTTATGTGTGGAGAGGGACTGTTAAACATGTTAAATTAAATAAATTGCTAATCTTTTGAGCTCACCTGTACACTCTCACGAACCAGTTCTGCAAAAACTAATCTCAAGCTTATATGTGTTTCAGGTGAGTCGCAGTGTATCAGGAAGGTGTTCATGCTAGAATCTGTCTATCCCTGTGTGCATGTGACCAGCAAAAACACATTAAAAGTCCTGAGAAGAAAATAAAGCGCTAGAAAATAGGCTCACGCGTTATTGCTAATCACCGTTCTGCTTTGCTGATTGTTTCTCTCCAGACAAACGACCCCGTCACCAATATCTGCCAAGCAGCAGACAAGCAGCTCTTCACCTTAGTAGAGTGGGCCAAGAGGATCCCACACTTCTCTGAGCTCCCCCTCGATGACCAGGTCATCTTACTACGAGCAGGTAAACACGCACATAGACACAACCAAGCACGGTAAAGACACTCCTCAATATGCATGAAATAGATTATAACTAAACACATATACTGCAAAAAAATAAAAGTTCAGTCAACTCAAAATTATACATGATATAATTTCAAGTCATTTCAAATTACATTTTTAGGTTTTACGTATGAGTTTGCTCTGAAATCAGATTTTTGTCAACTCAAAGGAAGTTATAATAAGTCTAATTTTACATTGTAATATCTGTTACTTGTGCTTACTCTCTTGAAATTTGCTATTGCAATCACTATGGGATTCATGACAACGATGGGGGAGTTTTTTGAAAATGTTGAACTTTTCCTTTAACACAATTAGTCAGAAGGCAAAATGCTTTCCTGTTTGAATGGGTTTTGCCCAGACAAGCTAACGGTAACAGATAACCATACCACATAGATCGAAATGAAATTCCCATATATTTTACATTTAAAATAAATTATCAAATTAAAGGGTGTTTAAAACTCACCTCTGCGGACTCCAGCAGCACAACAAGAGTTGAAGTGAAAAACGCTAACTCAGAACGTTGTCTTTCCTGCATTTCACAAAAAAGAAAAAAAGGAGTTGGCAGAACATACTCCTTTGTATTGAACCACAACTTAAGAATTTAAGTATCAAAAACTCACCAAATTATTTTTGGAGCGTAAAACTGTGCTAACATACATTATTGCCACATCCATAATTTATATTTATAATTCAAGTTTTGCCAACATAAATTACAGATTCAGGCCAAAGAATTCAAGTTGGCTTTTTACACATACACATAAGCATGCACTTGTACAATGCTGTATCCTCATTGTGGTATTGTATTTCCTTCAGGGTAGTTATTGTCTATTTAAGTCTTTTCTCATTCGCTCAAAATATTTTTGCCATTAAGTTTAATGGAGCAGTGAAACCAAATATAACCAAACTATTCGTCAAGTCCCAGCGGTGCAGATTGCTGCAGCAGCACTGACCTCTGCTGGTGAGCAGTCTATGTACAGGCCTCAAAGAGGAAGTCCAGCGGTCACATAACAAATCAAGAGATCAGTGTTTTTTTTTTTTTGGTTTCAAGCAATCTGTCAAGACACAGATCTCATTTCCCCCTCCGGAAATAATGACGAGTATCATGACGAGAAACACAGTGACGGAGGCACAGGCAGAACGATGGAGAGTTTTACAGTTGTTTGGTTTTTTTTTTTATTCCAGGCTGGAACGAGCTGCTTATCGCCTCCTTCTCGCATCGCTCGGTCACAGTTAAAGATGGCATCCTATTGGCCACGGGCCTCCACGTCCACAGAAGCAGCGCTCACAGCGCTGGCGTGGGTTCCATCTTTGATAGGTATGGATAAGGAGTTTTATTTGAAGTGGTGATGTCCCTAAGAATATATATTTGTGTTGTTGTGAGAAAGTACATATATGTATGGATATGTATCTAACTACCATATAGCTAAATGTAGATTAATAAAACACATGATATCAACTAGTTTTATATTCTAGGTGGATTAAAAATGTAATATTTATCATTCTATTTCGGTTACACCATTTTTTTTATAAAATGACAAGAAACCAAAAATTTAATAGACCTGATGAATGCTTCTTTAAACTGTATTTTCAAATTAATTTTAACTTTCTCATCTTGCCAACCAAAATTTGTCATTGACCCAATGACCGATTAATCTTCATTTATCTCCGATGTTACTGCTTTCTGCAGAGTCCTGACAGAATTGGTATCCAAAATGAAAGATATGCAGATGGATAAGACGGAGCTGGGCTGCTTGCGAGCCATCGTCCTCTTTAACCCAGGTCAGTTCAGCCTCCAATCACCAAGCCACCAATTCTGCATTTGGCCTCAATCCTACATATGTGGATTTTCTGTGGCAGGTCAGGAGGTGTCGTTCTCTGGCTCGTGTTTGGCTGAGTGTATATAATGTGTTGTGTATGTTGTGTTTCAGATGCAAAAGGATTGTCAAATCCGCCAGAGGTTGAAGGCCTGAGGGAAAAGGTGTACGCCTCGTTGGAGTCGTACACGAAACAGAAATACCCTGACCAGCCTGGCAGGTAAATTACAGTATCAATAGCAAACACAAACACCAATGTACATAATGGATGGCCGATACGGAACATTACACCGCACTTTTTACATTAATTAAAATCTCCTTTAGATTTAAATGGATAAAGGTCGATGGTACTACTTGAAGAGATTGGTCGCAACTGATTAGTTGGATTTACAGTTGGGAGCTAAATAAGATCACTGAGAAATACCAGTCGACACTGTCAGGTGACTTTAGCAGAAATAATTAATAGAGCGACAAAAAATAAACAATAAATACCTGTGTTGGGAAAAGGATGTTTTTTCTTCAGAAAATGTATCAAAAGGAAAGCGGGGGGGGATCCTTTTTGAAAATAAATTACTACATTCAGATTTTTGCTTAAATAAAAATCTATGAGAGCAATCTAAATATATTAAGATATGTTATTTATGTAAAAGTAACAGTTAACGTCTTGAATGACAGCCCAGTTCAGAGTCTTGACTTTTTCATTAGTCCTGATTACCTATATGCATAACCCACATTGTACTTACACAGGACTAGCGTAAATACAACAGAACGTTAACTCTCATGTTCCTTCCCCTCGTCTCGGCAGGTTCGCCAAGCTGCTGCTCCGCCTGCCCGCCCTGCGCTCCATCGGCCTCAAGTGCCTGGAGCATCTGTTCTTCTTCAAGCTGATCGGCGACACGCCCATCGACACGTTCCTGATGGAGATGCTGGAGGCGCCGCACCAGATCACATGACACCAGTCCCACCCCTTCCCCCCTGTATATACTCCCGTGTTGTCAGTGAGATGAAGATGGATTAAAAAAAAGACTTAATTCAAATTGTAAAACTGCATATTTTGTACCAAGCAAAAAAAAAAAATGTAATTAAAACTGCAAAAAAAACTTATTTCGAAGGCTGTGGGGAGGCTCGAGTACACTGTTGAAATAAATTCTAATAGAACTGTTAACAGATTTCTTTTGTAAATAGATAATTTCAGGTGTCCGTTTTAAACGCAACCCAATGCAATTTGAAAATGAATCATATTTTATTCAAAGAGGAATTGTATAAAAAAAAACACATCTCTTGCATTTCTTAAAACCTTTGAGAATTCTTACAGAATAAAAGTTATTTAAAAATTTATCTGAAATGTGTTGTTCATATTGTCATTTGTGTTAATTATTTCTTAAAATGTTTTTTTTCGTTTAGGAAGCCACTGCTAATACTTTTAATTGATTAATAATTTAATTAAATGTTTTGATCGACAATACAAAATCGTTGACTTGATATATCTCTGTAGACTAAGCAATACCAATAGCCGCTAGAAGCACATGTGGGTTAAGGTTTTAGACTTAAGATGAAGCGTTGAATTCACTGTCCTTCCTCTGTCTTCTTCACGTTCCCATGCACGGCCACTAGATGGCCTCCATGGAGTGTCCACGTGACAGGACAGATGCTGCTGCACAGCATGTTTGATTTCCATCTGTGCAGATTCCAGCACCCTCCTCATGGCCTCTGTCAGTTACAGGCCTCAACATCAGGCCAGCCCGCTTCCTCTCAGAGAACCTGCGACGGTGTAAAAACACCACATGGAAATGTGGATAAATATATTTATATTATATTAAATGCTCTAACTTTGACTAATATTTTTTTTCCAGACAGAAGTTAAAGTGACATCACATATTTATTATAACAAAATTTTTAATTCCTAAATATGCAAATATATTTCATTTCATAAGTTGGACTCAAGATGTCACCTGCTTCACGGAACGTTGATTTCCAGCAAGTGGGCGAGTGTCCACATCCCAATAGTTTGTGATGTCACAAAGTACACTAGTAGGCCTGCCCTTTAAAAAGCTTGATGAAAAAAAAAACAGATGAGAGCAGATTAATAATTCTGCATGCAAACTGTTCTGTATAGGGAAGCTCAAGGATATTTTTGAAGCATTTTAGAAACAATGTTTTAGAAAACAGCATTTCTCTATTTATGTTTATGTTTATATATATATATATATACATATATAAAACAAATTCTGCATAAACATCTTTCTGCAATAAATGAAGCTCAAAAATGTAGGAACAAGCAGAAACATGTTATTTCTAAGTGTGTGGGAGAATAAGTATTTTATATACTTTATGATGTTGCAACATTTTCTGTTGATGTGAGGCTTTCTTTTCATGCAAACAAAATATATATATTGAAAAAATGCATATATTGCATGTAAAAATCTGGCAATAGATTAATTAATAATTTTATAAAACTATCTATCTATCTATCTATCTATCTATCTATCTATCTATCTATCTATCTATCTATCTATCTATCTATCTATCTATCTATCTATCTATAGATAACAAGCTGTCTTGTAATGAAAGTATGTGAATCTCTGTTAACTTTGTGGCATGTGGAGGAGAGAGAGAGAAAGAGAAAGAAACGGTGAGAGACAGAGGGAGGAGGAGAGAGAGGTAACCTGCACCTGCACATTGAGGAAGTCTCTCTCTCTCTCTCTCTCTCCCTCTCTCTCTCTCTCTCTCTCTCTCTCTCCCTTTTTTTCCTCTTTCCCGTTTACTCCTAATGGGATAATTGATAGAAGCCTAAATAGTCGATAACCGCGCACCCGGACAGGTCGCAGGGAAACTTTGACGCGTCTCCGTGTGCAGGAGCAGCAACTTTCAGGCGGACTTTTTTTTTTTTTTTTTGCTGAGATGCTGTGAGAGGATCCTGGAATAATAATAATTAAAAAAAAAAAAGAAGAAACACTTCCCTGCTGCCGCCGAGCTCGCGTTTTGTACAGGTACGGAATTCATGCTTCAAATAACGAGAACTTTATTTCCAATGACCGGTTCACACCATAAACATATTTCACCATGTGTTTCTGCAGAGCAGCGCAATGGTGGACGGGCCGGCCACATCTTTAGGTGGGTGCATTTTATTATTTGTAACAGATTCACCTCAGGATTTGGAAGCAGTTCCTTGTTTTCGATATCCCATGTGGAAATATTTTTAAGCATCATTTCAAGCACGTGCTCGCTTAACAAACCGAATCTGCCTTTAAATAAAACAACAATAAAATCTGCAAATGCATTTTAAAATAAAAAAATGCACGTATATATAAATATTTCCCGACATTCCTTGTGTGAGTTAAAGTCCCTTCTGTTACTCTTGCTCCGGTTTGGGGCTGTTTCAGCTGATTTTAAACGTGTTCTAATTAAAGCATTTCCCATCATCCTACCCGCAGATATGGAGCAGAGGTCTGTGTGTGCGGGATGCCAGCGGCCGATCACCGACAGGTTCCTGCTCAGAGTCACCGACGGCCTCTGGCACGAGGAGTGCGTGCGGTGCGCGGCGTGCGGGGACGCGCTGACCAGCTCCTGCTTCCTGCGGGACCGCAAACTTTACTGCAAGCGGGACTACGGCGAGTGAGTCAGCACGCACCTTTCTATTGTGCTGCTTTTCCTTTTCCTCTCGTGCTGTCACAGCTGACTTCATGGAACACTTTATTCATAGCACTTTTTTATTTGAAATTGACTATAAAGAGAAATTGTAGGTTTTTTTTTATTTTATTTATTTATTTTTACATTTTAAACTGGAAATAATCCTTAGATGATTTCCATTCAGAAATAACAGCTAATACACAGTAAAATAAGACTGCAAATCCAGAGTATTTTTTACATGCTTTTTAAATCTCCATATTATTATTATATATTGTATTTTAGTTAAATTGTGATTAAATGAAATTTATTCTCATATATTATTAACAGATGTTATCAGATATTTTCCATAGTGTGCTTGTAAATAGAGATACAAAATGGAAATTGGACATTATATTTACTTCACAACCACTCAGTTCTCATTTTTTGTTAATAATATGTGATTATGAGCTTCTTTTTATTATAGCTAATTAATGGCGAGGGATCAAAAAGCGTAGTGTATTAAGCCAATTTTCACCACACAACTCATGTCCAGGATCTGACCTTGACTAAGAATGTCTGTGTGTGTAAGAGAGAGAGAGAGAGCGCGAGAGTGTGTGTGTCTATGTGTGTGTGTGTGTGTTTATTTCTGGTACTCAAAAACTATTAAAGAAGATAGATAAATAGTTTTAGTTGTTTCTCTGCACTTTAACTTGCTGGCTACTTACTGATGGAACATTTTAAATATATGGCACACTTTTCTATGTGTGTGTGTGTGTGTGTGTGTGTATACGTATATAGTGTAAGTTGACTTCCAGGGAACTTGGCACCGTCCACTAAGAGAACAAGGTGACTGTAGGAGGGAGGAGTGGCGAGGGAGCTGGAATGTGAGAACACTATTGCACTATAGTCTACATCCACACACACATGCACACGCGCATGCACACAAAACAACACGATCACACCTTCGCACTCACACAAAAACACAAACACACACTCACACACAACCAGGGGTAGAGCTCAACTGCCACATTGTCAAAATGTGTTAAAATTTTCGAGGCCCATTGGCGTGGCAACTGCAAGCTGGGGACAACATATGGTCTCACCAACACGGCGGTCCCCCACCCACCCCCCTCAACCACCCCCCGTTCCCCAAACTCCCACCGTCACCCATTGCCATGGCCCCCCCCCCCACCCTGTCCGCCCACCGCCTCATCCTCTCATCCTTCCTCCAAAAACAACAAACATGCTCTCACCTAAACGAGAGCCAAGATAAAAACTGCCCACCCCAACAGGCAGCGGCTCATTATTTCTGAACAATTTAGTGATTGGCTGTGAACTGCCAAGCAAGCCGGGAAGCAAAAAGATGTTACGCTCGCTCTCGTTGCGTCCAAACCGCCTCTCGTCGCCCATCGAATCCACTGAAATGATGCCTTGCAGCTTAGGAAGTGCAGTATTTGTCAGCCAAATATGCATGACATTTTAACGGAGCATGTCCTCTTGTGTCTGCGTGGGTTTTCTCCAGATTCCTCCCCCAGTCCAGAACATGCTTAGGTTAATTAGAGACTCTAAATTGCTTGTAGGTATGAGTTTGTGGGTGAATGGTGTGTGCCCTATGGTAGACTGGCGGCCTGTCTGGGGTGTATCCCTGCCTCTTACCCAAAGTATGCTGGGATTGGCTCCAGCGGACCCGCCCGTGACCCGAGTGAGGAATAAACGTGTATAGAGAAGGAACAGATAGATGGATGGATGGATATTGTAATTGCTAATCGGAAAGAAGAGCGGATCCATGTGAAACCGCACAAGTCAAAGTGCATTAGTAGTGGCATCAGCGGGGATAAGTGTTGGCTGGGAACGGCGAGGAAAAAGAGCGGGTTTGAGAGGTAATTAGGGGAGTAGAGCCATATGTCAGAAGGTCTGGCACGTCCCTTTTCAAGAGAGACGCTGAGGATGGTGTGAACTTATTTTGGTGGACAGTGCACTCCATGAGCCCTGGCGTTATGTGCTGTGGCATCTGGAAGGCCCTGCTCACAGCAGCCCCTGTGTGGAGCAATGGGACGACGCCCATTCGACCGTGAGATATCTGACCTGACCAATTAGCAGGAGGCCTGGTGCCAAAGCCCCGCCTCTTGACGTCTGACGTCCCCAAAGCCCTGCTCACCCCCTCCCCCTCCTCCCCCCTAAACTCCCCCCACCTCACCGTCCTGTCTGAGGGTTAGGACGCCCTATGAGCGCCACTGTTGTCCAGGATGAGGCTTTTTCAAAGCCGTGCCAGCAACTCTCTCGCCATGCAAACGGACTAGTGTGAAGCCAGCTCAGAAGTGACAAATTATTCCATACTGTGACAACATTTGTCTCTTACCACATGCTGCATCTTCTGTCTGAATCTTGTTTATGTCCGGTTGCTCCTGTGGCAAGTCAGTGGTCCGCTCATAGAGGCTGTGAGACATGAGACAATAGGCTAATGATAATGGGTTTGAACCACCTCAACACACATATTGCGTTGATCTGCTTCGCTCCTGATTCATCACTCATGTCTGCGCTGTGATCACAGAAGACTTTACATAACTAGAGTAGGATTGCAAAACTGTTTCATGTATTTATGAATACTGTACTGTTTTATGGCACAACGTCAAAGAAAAACGAAAGATGGAAAAGCTTAGGTTTACAGGTTTAATGAACATTGACTCAAAGATTACGAAAAAATTCAGTGAACTAAAAAAAGCACCAGGATGATATCACATACAGGTATATGAAAATTAAATACAGTGCAATCAAATTAATCTGATTATTTCAATAAACAAACCCAGATTCTGTTCAGCATAAGCAGACATTTTTTGAACACTTTTTTGCAAAAAAAAAGAGCTGTTTTTTTTTTTTGCATGAATATACAGTATATTATTTAGAGAACAATGTGATTTAAATGTCAACCAGCAATATTTCTCCATCACTGACAGCTCAGCTCAGCTTTTACCTAGTTATTCATTAATAAGTATATTTCTTGTAATAATTTCATGACTTTTTGACATTCTTAGTAAATGAATAGGATAGATTTCTCATATGGGTCAACACTGAAAGGTGATTCGCACCTTGTAATTGCCTAGACGTTTTTTAATGAATCCATTTTTTATTGATATACTTTGTTGTGTTCAGGATGATATTTATTAGTAGTTAATCTTAAAATAAAAAAGATTAAATGAGTTAGGAATTATTGAATGTATAGTCTGAATATGTATAAAATATATATATATATATATTTGCCTGACCTTAAACACAACTGTAATTTAATGAAGCAGTATGCAAATTCCTGTCTTGACACGACGACGTGGTATTTAGAGCTGTTGGCCTGTCACATGGTTCAGTGGACAGGTGGACCGGGCGGCGGATTGGTCGTCTGACCGCCATTGTGACTGCCTGTACACTTGACCTGCAGATCAGTATCTGACACACACAGCCTCCGTTGGGGTGGATGGAGGTTAACCTGATCCAGAAACAGGATCCGTCTCCCTGTGTGTCCACCAGACCAGCAGTCTGTTTTCCCCACTGCCAAACGTCAGCGCCGAAGTCAGGGACGAGAACAATGAGAGAGGAGGGATCCGCTCGCGAGTAAATGTGTGCGTTTGTGAGTCAGTGTGTGTGTGTGTGTGTGTGTTTGTTTGTGTGCATTTCTGCCGAACACTTATCTCGTTATACAGTGCATCTACCCTGAGAGATGCAGAGTGGAGGAGCGCTGGGTTGTGCTGACTTATTTCTCTGCAAGGATCTTGTCACTAATTGCCATGTCTAAGCCAGGCGTGACTGAGTGTTCCCACTCAGCCGTCAGAGCGCTCTCGGCCAATCATGTCAGCGGAAACGCTGAAATATTAAACACCTCGAGCTGCCTGATAAGTATATGAGGGACTCCTACCTTTTGCATTAACGGCGCTTGGGCGTACTCGGCGTAATGAAACAAACTGGACGAGGGCGTATAATGGGGAGGCGATTTCTCGAAAACGCGAACGTTAATGTTTCTTCTACGCTGTCATCTGGCATTAGCGTCATATTGGAGAAATTAAAACGCAGAAATGTTTTCTCTGCCAAAAAAACCAACAACAACTCATCGATGCATCGTCTGTTGCCACAGGAATGCACATACCAGCGGCGGTATGTCGGCCATATTAAAGTGCATACTGTTGAGGCCTTGGGGCAGACAGCTCGGATGGGTCAAGCAGACCGGCTGACCCTCCTGAGCTTCTCGGAAAGGGGCTTTACCGTTTCCCTAGCGACCCCACAGCAACAGTAAGAGGTCCCAGCAATGTTTGGCTTTGGGATTTTGCAGCTCCAGACCTTTTGACAGGGATGTCTCAACCTGGGTGTTTGCTTTATGTTTAGTCTGAGTTTTCAGCTTGTAAATATTGGGCTGGATGTCCATCCTCCAACGGGACAAAAGTCAAATGCAATATTTGTTTCATTTGAAAAATTCAAGTGATACAGAAATATAATAATATTTTACACATATATTAACTTTAATAATAGGATTATGATGTTTCTTATCTACTTTCTGATAGACGTGATGGTAAATGTCTGAGAAGTCATAAAAGGGATCTGCTACAAACAGGAATGAAAAATACCTTAATGAGCAGTTTATTTTTAATTAAAATAAATGGAAAAATAACATTTTGTTCTGTTTTCTAAAAAAAAAATACTATGGCAACTATGACTGCTGCAGTTTCTTTTTTCTTTCTAATACGTATTTATATAATATATATATATATATATATATATATATATTTTCTTTAATTTCATAATTTATTCAAGACTGGTGTCCAGCACTTGTTCTCAGCAGTAACTAAACTTTTCCTTAGTCGTTTTATTTTTTTTTTTATCTCTCAAATGCTCCTTGTTTATTCCGGTGGCTACAAACCATCCGTAATGGGCCACCTGCAGCAACCCAGCTTTTACGAGAAAACGAGATAAAGGGGGAAAAAGCTGTCACTTTCTCATGCCTCTGCGCTGATGGTCTGGTGACCCAGTCAGGTCTGCAGACAACGGCAGCCCCAGAATGATGACGCATCATCCTGCGTGACAGACCCGAAATGCGGCGGTGCCAGCCAGCGGACAATGGTCCTGCTGCTTGGGGGCCGGCTCTGCCTTTGTCCCGCTCTGGTTAAGCAGACTTAGGGATAATTCCGCGGATAATTCCTGGGACCAGTGGCTCAGCCTCTCCCACCGGGAGATCTGATTCCCCCCCTCTGCCTGGAGCCATGGCCTGCCGAGAGCCTTTCTCCTGCCTCCCCAGGAGCACGGCCTCGGACACGGCAGCCGGAGCCACGGCAACAGTCTCTGAGGCTAAGCCCACCAGTGCCGGTTGCCAGGCGCTAAGATGCACACCCGCCATGCAAAGAGTATGTGTCTGAGTGACCGGGGCAGAACGAGGAGGAGGAGGAGGAGAAGTCAGGCTGAGGGGAAGAGGTTGGCAGTCGTTTTGAGTGACAGCTGGACTCAGCAACATTCCCCAAACAGTTTTTTTTTCTTCCCACAGAGTCCCTTCTTACTGAGGTGTGAGGGCTTCCTTGAGAGTTTATATTTAAGCTCCAGTCAGCTCAACAAAAGGCCTACTCGTGGTTATTTACTGAACCCTCACTCTTTCTGTCTGTTTCCTCCCTCTTCCCCTTTGACCCTCCTCCCCTCCCCCAGCCTGTTTGCGGTGCGTTGCAGGGGCTGCGCCGAGGCCATCTCCCCCACCGAGCTGGTGATGCGTGCCGGTGCCGCCGTGTTCCACCTGCACTGCTTCACCTGCAGCGTGTGTTCCTGCCGCCTGCAGACCGGGGACCGCTGCGTCCTCAGGAAGGGGCAGCTCCTGTGTGCCAGGGAGGACTACCACCAGTGTCTGACCAGCCCCACCTCTTCTGACACAGGTACAGGAGCTTTACAGTATAATATGTGCCGAAACATATACAAATACACACCATTTTTGCTGAGAGGTTATTATTAATATTTAATTGTTCATAATTTTTGCAATGTAGTGTCATATATGTGTAGATATAGATAAAAGTCTTTTGTCTGCTTTTCATGATACTTAATGTTTCAAACATTTTATTCTAGGCTGTTAAAAGGTGTATAATTAAATAAATAACTATATATAATAGCGTGAATTTTCTTCTTTTATGGCGCTTTTCCTTTTCATGTGGTCGAGTGTAACATTGGCTGTACAAACACATGTCCTTCTGCGTCTAGGCAAAAGCGACGAAGACGAGGAAGAGGAGGAGGAATCCGGGAGGGTTACCAGCAGACGAAGTAGGGCAGAAGACCCGGAGGGCAAACGTCCCAAAAGGCCTCGCACGATTCTGACCACTCAACAGAGACGGACCTTCAAAGCCTCCTTTGAGGTCTCGTCCAAGCCTTGCCGAAAGGTAGAGTGTTTCTTTAAATGATGAGGTCCACACATTTCAATACCTCGTATAGAGCTGTAGATTTCCATCTGCCTCAGAATGTGGACAGAGAATTCTTGTATCTGGTTTCGGAAAGAATGAAAGATCCCTTCAATGCAAAAGAAAAAAAAAAAATATATATATATATATATATATATATATATATATTCCTTAAAAAAAACAAAAGACTTCAAAAAGGATATTTGTTTCCTCCTTGTTTGAGGTGAAGAGATTCTGATTTTTTTTAACCTTCAAATGACGACCTTTTTTTTTTTTTTTACTTTCCCTCTCTTTCTTTCTTTTGCCCCTGAATCTTAATCCAAGGTAAGGGAGACCTTGGCAGGAGAGACTGGTCTGAGTGTCCGGGTTGTGCAGGTCTGGTTCCAGAACCAAAGAGCCAAAGTAATACAAAGTGCACACACACACACACACACACACACACACACACACACACACACACACACACGGTCATATGCACTCCTAATAAAAGGACTCTTTCTGCACTGTGTTTGTATGCCAGAGTGGAAATCAGCCTGGTTATCTCCTCATACAGGAAACTGATGACATCTCACCGCGAGATCACTGTAGATTAAACCCCATATTTCCTCACAAAGTGGGCCCATGTGTGGTTTCCCTCCTCCACTGAAAGATGTCCTTTACCCCACTGTTAGTACTTTGCAATTGAATGAACACACTCATATGCCTGGGTGGCAGAGGGACTGTGGAGTGAAAGGAAATTATACAGTAGGCCTGCTTTTTTGAGCTTTGATGTCTTTTTAGATGAAGAAACTGGCCAGGAGACAGCAGCAGCAGCAGGAGCAGCAGACTCAGGAGCAACGTGAACACCCGTCGCATCACACAGGTATAACCCTGATCAAAGTGTTTTAAAAGGTGCAAGGAGCAAGAATTGAGAAGCAATTCATAGTCACTTTATATTGATGTGACTATGAATGTGACTATATTGATCTTAAAGCACTAGCACATGGCTGCATAATAATATCTGGATACAGCAGTGGAGACATAGCCTGCTCATTCCTATGAAAGTTGCTCAGTGGTGCAATGTCACTTCTAGGTTTCCATTGGGCTCATAGAGCATGTGCACCAGATTCCTCGACGGTTCCCTTTCATTCTCTATGCAGAGCAGGAGATCTGGTAGCGCAGTGCATGATGACACGGCACGGCGAGTTGAATGACCAACCACCGTCAGAATTTACGTAAAGGTTCTCCACCTCTAATTTATACAACTGGTGCTCTGACCAGCTTTAAATCTAGTCAGCGCAGATCAAATTTGAGTCATGGTTCCTTTACGGCGATGGAAAATGTTCATGTAAATGTCATGTTGGAACGGATGAGCAAAAACAAAAGCACCTTCAAACTTGCGTGACTCACCAGACGGAAAAGTTTAGTAGCCAATAATGGGAAGAAATTGCTGAAATTGACAGATAGCAGCTTTAATACACTCACATAATACTTAACATTGCTCAGTGTAATTGTTATAATGTGAGATGTACCCCTTCATTCTTAGTGATGGGAGTACATTTTTAGTATCAATATTGTACGTGTGCAAAAAAATCAGACACAAGTATATATATATTACAAATGCAGGAGATTCTGATGTGTCAGCTTCAAGAGTTTTCTAACAGAAAAAATGATCTTTATGATGGGTTGGAAAAAAAGCAAACAGACATGAATAAGGCAAAGGCTTACCAAAACAAAGACATAAACAGACACCACTGAGCCTGATCCCCCGTCTTGTGCTCCGCAGTGCCCCCCTGTGGTGGTCTGACATCTGAGCTGGATTGCCTGGGGTCCTCCTACTCCCACATTCAGCAGCAGCAGCAGCAGCAGATGGGACTTACCATGCTGGAGCAGCAGGACTATGACATGGACCCCTTCAGACAGGGCCTGACCCCACCTCAGATGCCAGGGGATCACATGCACCCCTACGGTAAAGGCCTCAGCGCTGTCAAACCGCGATGGAGTCACGTGTTCACAAAGCCGCAGTGTGACTACAGTAAATCTGAGAAACAAATGACTTTAGATCTGAAATCAAGTAACAGTAGTTTATTACTTAATTATTCCAGCATTATTGGATAAGTCCACCCACTTTTAGTCTTTTTGCTCTTAGAATGGGGACAGTTGAAAGATTAATTACCAAAAAAATAATAATAATCAATGCTTTTGGAAGCAGAAAACATCTTTACATACATACTTATGTGTACATAATAATTGTATAACTGGAAGATATTTGTCATGAAACAATCAGGATCTTTCTGATTGGTCAAAAATAATTTCTAAGATAATCAGATACCAGGAATGTACAAAATAAACAGAAAATCTTCACAAAATTACATTAAATATAATGTACTTAGGCGACACGGTGGTGCGGTGGGTAGCACTGTTGCCTCACAGCAAGAAGGTCGCAGGTTCAAGACCGCCTTGGGCCTGGGTCTGGGGCCTTTCTGTGTGGAGTTTGCATGTTCTCCCCGTGTCTGCGTGGGTTTTCACCGGGTACTCCGGTTTCCTCCCACAATACAAAAAACATGCTCAGGTTAATTGGTAAACTCTAAATTGCCCATAGGTGTGAGTGTGAGAGTGAATGGTGTGTGAATGGTGTGTGTGCCCCACGATTGGCTGGCGACCATCTGGGGTGTATCCCTGCCTCTCGCCTTAACGCGCTGGGATAGGCTCCAGCAGACCCCTGCGACCCCGAAAGGGAATAAGCGGGATAGACAATGGATGGATGGATAATGTACTTAAAAAAAATTCACAATAAAATAACTGAATTTACAACCTCTTACAACAAAAACTGCACATTATATGAGCTAACTAACTAAGCAAACTGCTCAGTCCTCTACGGCTCAAATAAATTATATTTTAACAGAACAGATGATCAGATTATCCACTGATCAGTGATGTGTGTGTCTGCGTCTGTTTTAGGTTACAAGGGCCTGTATGGTGACATGGACCAAGACCCTTTGTGTCACGTGGCCGACAGCGACTGCCTGTCTCTGGGCGACTCCTCTCTCCTCACCCCCATTGACCGCCTCTACTCCATGCAGGACTCGTACTTCACCTCCTGAAAGTAGACACCAGACGCGGTTCATTTCCCTCAGCATCGCTCTCTGGTCTCATTATTATTTTTTTTTTTCCTGTCTGGACCATGCACAAGGTAGTCGAGGAAGTGGGTGCAAAATTACTGCCAAGGGGACGTGGGTACACTGTGATACCATGCAATATACTGTAAATCAGTGGTAATCAGGCACCTCCATGTATACGTGATTACACTACTGCTTCCTATGCTTTACAACCCCACTGTACAACACAGGCTCTTAAAAAGTCTCCTGTGTATGCATGATAATGTCAGACCTCTCACTATGTTTAATGTTAGATTATGAGATTATAATTGCATTGTATTGTAAATAGTTGTTTGGGTGTGTATTTGTATTTATTCTCACATTGTGTGTACAGTATGCTGTTCATTGTAAATGAATCGACAATGATCAATAAATAATGGTTATGGTACGGTGAACCTCCAGTATAAAGTGTGCCATTGTAAGCATAAAGCTCAAGCTGATTTGTTAGTATGAAGATGGGGTATTCATGTCGAGGGTTAGAGCCAGGTCAGTCCATCCTCGGTCCTTATCAGTCCGATCTAGGTGACGGGTCAGCGAGGCATCTTCCCCTGGCCGTTTGGGTGGATCATCAGATTGTAAAATGCTGGGCTATGACAGCGGCATGGGTCAGTGGCAGGTAAGCATCACATCCACGCCGCCGTCATCAACGCTCACATTGTGCTCCTCGCGGTCAAAGGCCCTTGCCGCATTTTTTCTGCCTTTTTCCTTCCTCAACTCAAAGAGGATGGGAGGGAGGGGACCACCCAGGCACCGTGCCCAGCTGGAATGTGCCGATCCTGGGGAGGAAGGTTGAGAAAAACCCAGGGAGAGGGGGGGGGCTCCAGACAACAGAGGGGCTGAAAGCTGTGTCAGAGGAGAATGCCCAGGGTGACACGGAGATATGAAGTCCCACTATATGGAGTGCCTCCTTGCCCCAGCCATGAACCCTCTCCTGGACCCATCTCATATTTCCCACTATGAAATCAGACCTTTCAGAGCAGAGAGCGCAAGTCAATGGTCAGGAACAATCTAACTGTCTGTCACCGTGGCATGCCACTGCCAAGCAGAGCTGAAGAAGTGTGCAGCAGAGTATGCCGCGTGCGTGTGTGTTTCCTTGCGCCTTTTGTATCTACGTCTGTATCTGCTCTAAGTGTCTTCTGGCATGTGTGCACACCAATGGTTTAGTAGGAACAACACTCTTTGTTGTGCAGACTAAAGTATCACGATGCATTTCCCTGTATCTTTAGTACTGGATGAGGGGAGAAAAGCCAGTATAAATATCAGGGAAGGAAGCCAAAGTGGTTACCTGCGGGGCCTTTTCTCTGCTTGTGTGCAAGTCTGTGTGCAGTTGGCACGCATATATGGTTGCCAGCAGCAGTAGGTGGGATGAGAAAAATAATCAAACTGTGATCATACGGTCACAGCAGGTAGCAATAACCTCATTATTATTCTGACGGTAGCCAAACAGTTTCCTGTCAACAGTTCGGTTATTTATTGCACCCTTCATGCCAACCACAGGCCACAAACCCTCTGTCTTTTAACCGCTATAATTGGCTTCATGCTGCTGCAGCGCCGAGACAGATGCACATGCTTTGCTGAAGAAGATACTCTATTGGCCATTTGCATATGCACGTATTTAAAGAATGGGGACTTATTTCTGCTGCATTATTGGCATGCATAGATATAGTTCTGCACAATAGACAGTCAGAACATAAAGTATGTATTATGTATTATTATGTAAAGTGTAGATCACCCATTGTATGAAACATCTTGCATCCAGAGTGGGTAGTAAATTGGCCCTCAATGTGGGATCAGTGCCCAGAGTGTGACACATTGAGCAGAGACTGATAATAGATCACCTCCCCACCACTTAGTGACAGGGGCTTTCTGGACACTCAATTTGCTAAACTGACACTTTATGGCGAATTGGCAACTCAGAGCTTTTCCACCACTTCCCCTAAGGAGGAGGTCAAACGTGGGTAAACTGACCTCATACTGTACCAGTTGACACTTAACATTGTTGGAAAAGCATACTGTGCCCTCATTGCCAAGAGGTGGAGGATAAGGGTGTTGCTGACCAATGAACCACAGACTCCCTGCTTTTAATATGGTCAGGAATCTTGATTTTGTGTACCATTTAACATCTCACATCTAAATTCCTGCCAATTGTCTACTGCAATGAAGAAGAAAAAGAATGTGATGAGCTTAGTGAGTCAGCTGTAATTCAGGGGCATACATTGGGGTTCAGTGTTTATTGAGAACCAAAAAAATTAGTAATACAGAAGCAGGAAACAATACAAAAAGTACATACCAACATACCACCTTCAGTATACATGCACAAAGCACTATTCTTTAATAGCATCTTTTTAAGGTAAGTACTAATTCAACATATGCAATCCTTTATGATTTCCGCACAGAAAGACCAAACAACTTACATTACTTCCGTTTTATTTATTTCGGAATCTGAAAGATATTTTATTTTGAAAAATTACCAGATTCTCTGTAACATCCGTCCATGTCACTCAAGGCGCTCTTTTCAGTCACGCTAAAATGAAACCCAGGAGCTAGCAAAATGAGTAAAAAATCAAACGTCTTTGGAAAGTTTTTTGCAAAGGGGAAAGAAATAGCCATGAGACAGAAGAGGGGCCTACGACTTCCAAGAAAAAGAAAGCTACATTTAAGAGAAAATATCAGGAGTTCTACTTAAAATACGGATTTAACAGGAGATTCCCACGCACCTAGCCCGCTCTGCTTAAAATGCGTCGACGGGTTCTCGAATGAGCCAATGAAGCCCTCAAAACCGCTTCGCCATTTGGAAACCAAGCACCCTGCATTAAAAGACTTGGAATAATTTTGAAAGAAAAAAGCGCGAAAAAGAAGCACAGAAACAATTACTGAGGGCCACCGCACTGACAAACGCGAGTGCACTGAGAGCGTCATTCCTGACGGCACGTCGCATTGCTAAGGCTAAAAAGCCTGTGCGAAGCGGGGTTTTCTACAGTGACTGCGACCAAAACAAAATTACGAAGTAGACTGGACATAAGCCACACACTTCTGGTGTCATTGTCTCCTATTGCCCCCCAGATGGGACCGACTGGTTGCAGAAAAACAAGCTCAGGGCTCCCACTGATTCAGCATTGTGGTGAGTTGTATTTTTCACGCACTTTGTATTCGCGGTGTATCTTATTTTGAAGGCAAGTTTAAACGTTACCATGGCGACCAGAGAGCGTCGCGGGCAGAGATGACGTCACTCACGTCATGATTTGTGTTTATTATCATGTTTAGAAAGTACCACAGTTTTCATGCAGGTCCTATCATATTATTTTGTTGTATTTATCCACCACTCCTGAAAATATTGTCGAACATTAAACCGGTACGTGGGGTGCTGCAGTAGTGAAAATATATTTTAAAATTTAAATAATCAAAACTCAAATGTAGGATTATCTTTCGCTTCGCTTGCTGGCGTATAGGAGATGATCATTTCACTTTCCCTTCTTTTTTTCCACCTTCTTTTCACAATCAGCAAAGCCAGTCCGATCAGGGCAAGAGGCAGGACGGCAGAGGCCGCCCCGGCACTGGTGTACAGCAGCATGCCAGTCCCAAACGGCATCCCCTCGGCTGGAACACACAAAGATCACAATTGATACAAGTTTTATCCATCAAATTAGTTAAATATATGCTGTCAGCCATTCAGCATGTTTTCAGATCCACCACTCTGTTGTAGACGGAAAATATCTCAACAACTATTGGCTGTTTTGCCATGAAATTTTGTACATACGAGTGGTGTCCAGAAGATTAATGCCCCTGACTTTTTTTTTTATACCATCGTAAGGTTCACATCTTAGTTCACATCTCATTTTTAGGTGAAATGTCTCAAAAACTGTTAAGCCATTTCACCCATGGATTGTCGGGAAATTTGGTGCAAAGATTTGTGTAACTGTACTGATGAAGACTTTGGTGGACCACCTGATTACCATCAGGTAAAACATTTTAATTAATCCAATACTTTGGTTTATGACCTTAGCTCTATTTTACCTGTGCAGACAGGAAGTGTGTCACTCCAAAACCCAGCGGAGGAGCAAAGCAGCACCTCTGAGCCATTCAGAAAGAACCCGTCTCTACATGTGAAAAGGCACTGGGAGCCAGAGCTGAAATTCCCCAGGGGATGGGAGCAGTTCATAGACAGAGGTAGAGACAATGCATCGAAGGCCTCACACAGTACAGCTAGAAATAAACAGAGAATTGATAGCAAGATCAGCCGTTTGAATAACAGAAGCTAGTAAGATCATGTTAATGCTGGTCAGCGGACGCTCACGCTTGCAGGTGGGTAGATCCTGACTCCAGTGGCCTAGAGTGCTGCATGTGAGAGCTGATGCTCCTGACAGCCAGAAACCCTCATTGCATTCAAAGTCGCAGAGAGAGCCGTAGCTGAAAGGGGAGTTTGCATGCTTGCAGCTCATCCTCCCATGTTGTGGAGCCGTGGCCAGTAGGGGACATGGGCGTGCTGTAGATAAAATTAACCAAAGAGCACAACCATCGGCTTCACTACAACTTCTAATAATCCTCATTGTGTAAATCAAAGTGGAAAAGAGGGGTATTTTTTATAAGCCTTTTCATATGGGTTAATGGTATAATTGTGTTAAATGTGTTACCAGTAAATGCTTGGTCAAATGTAGAGACACATTTTAAACACCTTTAAACTAATTATTGATTATTGGAGGGATATATTTCAGATGACTTATTACCCAGACAGTCGGGTGTTCCTCTGCTCCACGAATCCACGTCTGTGCACTCAGTGTCAGCGGTTCCATTCAGGACAAAGCCCTCCTCACAGGAGAACGTGCACTGAGAGCCAAAACTGAATGCTCCATGCGGATCAGAGCAGGCAAAGGAGCCATGAGCCGGAGCGTTCAGAGTGGGACATCTCTTGGCTGGAAGGACGATATTTAACAGCTTTATGTCAAAGTGAAACATTCACAATAGTGATATTACCAACAAACGAAGAGCTCTGCTGTTGATTTATGATCAGTTGATGCTGACAGTTATGAAATTCCTATGGAAATTACCAAAAAAAAGGCAAGATAATTCTTAAAATTTTAAAACTGTTGGTTAAGTTTAAATTCAACTCACGCTGGCAGGTGGGTAGAGCCTGACTCCAGTTCCCTGAAGCGTTGCATGCTATGGTTGGTGTTCCTCTCAGCTGGAAACCCTCATTGCACTTAAAGTCACAGTGGGAACCATAACTGAATGAAGAGTGTGGATGGCTGCAGTTCATTTTTTGATGTTGAGCTTCAACCAGTAGGGGGCATGAGCGTGCTGTAATTGTAGACAACCAATAAGCATAAAGTTGATCTGTCTACTTCAGATCAAATAATCATAATTCTAAGACAGTAGATGCACTAGTGGTCAAGTCAAGTTAAGTAATTTTTTATTTAGCCAAAAATCACAAATCACAGATTCTCCTCATGGGGCAGTTTGTACAGCAATACAATAACTGCTATCCCTTGCTTCATATATAGAAAAAACTCCCAAGAAAGCCTCTTCAACATGGAATGTTAATGTTAACAAGAACATGCATTGGATCAGGGATAAAAATACATATCATAGGGAGAAGAGTATGATACAAATTAAAATTCTCACATTACCATGACAGCGGGGTATTTCTGTGCTCCACACACCCACAGAGGTACACTCTGTCTCACTCGTTCCATTCAGGACAAAACCCTCCTCGCACGTTGAGTTGCACCGAGAGCCAAAACTGAACACTCCATGGGGATTAGAGCATTCTATAATGCCATGAGCGGGAGATTTCAGGGTAGGACATGTTTTAGCTGGAAGGTGAACAGGGACAAACAGAGATATTTACAGGTTGGGTAAATAAATACATCTAAACGTTTAATTGAACAGCTCCTCTGTTGCTTTATGATCAACAGATTACAATAGAGGGATTAGTACTTTTCCTTTACCCAAGCAATGTGGGATAACTGTGCTCCACGTGCCCACAGAGGTGCACTCCGTCTCAGCCGTTCCATTCAGGATGAATCCCTCCTCGCACGTTGAGTTGCACCGAGAGGCAAAACTGAACACTCCATGGGGATCAGAGCAGGCTATGGAGCCGTGAGTGGGAGATTTCAGGGGAGGACATGTCCTAACTGGAAGGTGGACAGGGTGAGAGAGAGATATTTGAAGGCTGGCTAAAGGAGCACATCTAAATCTTTAGATTTTGATAGAGTGATTGATTCTTTTTCTTTACCTAAGCAACTTGGGATATCCGTTGTCCATGTGCCCGTAGAGGTGCACTCTGTGTCAGCTGTCCCGTTTATAAGAAAACCCTCCTCACAGGTTGTCCTGCACTGAGATGCAAAACTCAGGGCTCCATTGGGATCAGAGCAGATTAAGACACCATGAGGGGGAGGGTCGAGAGTGGGACATCTCTTTGCTGGAAGGTGAACAAAGAGAAGAATATTTACTAGATTAAGATTGTGATACCAATGTTGCTCCCCTGAAGAGCAATGAGAACAGAATGTGTCGTAATAATTGTGATTGTACAGCTGATTTAACAGATATTACAGAATATTTCAGTATGCTATTTATCACCAGTTTTCATACCCTGGCAGACGGGAAGTGCGTGACTCCAGTCTCCCTGTGACAAACATCTTGTTGTGTTTGTGCCGATCAGATCAAACCCCTCATCACACTGGACTGTGCATATTGAGCCATAGATGTATACACTAAGAGACTCCTGGCATTGCATTGAGGCATGGGGAGGAATCTTTAAACTGCTGCACTGTACCACTGTAAAAGAAGAAAAATAGGTAAGCTTGGCTTTAAAGAAGCAGTGAAAGCACTCACTTTAAAAAAGAAAAAGAAAAAAACATTAATGGTACACACCTTCGCATGCAGGTGTAGGCGTGCTCCACTGTCCAGAAGCCAGACAGGTGGTCGTGTTCATTCCAGCCAGGTAGAAGCCTTCCTGGCAGGTGAAGTTACATTCTGAGCCATAGGAGAAAGGCTCCACAGTGTCCACACATGTCATGTTGCCCACGGCGGGGAAAGAAATGCGGGGACACTTAGTCACTGCGGTGGGACACAGCTATCAATCAGTCAACCTGAACAGTCACGTATTATGACTCCACTTTTTATAAACATAGAATGAGTATGAAATAGTGGAATGAATAAACATGCAGACGGGAAACCACAGCCTCCCTGGCATATTACACCACAATGTTGTCTGCACAATGCAGACATAAATGAATTTGAAGTAAAGTGTTAACAGTGTGACCTGGACCTGATCTGCTGTACAGTCTGGACAGGATGTGACTACAGTGAGGCCAGATAAGTATTAGTAAAGTTTTTATTTATCAGAGCATTACAAGGTAAGGAAGTTATATGAAAACTAACAGTTGTAGCATATTTTATAAATAGCCTACAAACCGACAGCCAAAGTCTGAAAGTTGTGAGGATTTTGTAATTTGATCCCAGATGCACCCTGCAATTGAGCCCAAAATAGCGTTATATTGCCATTTGACATAACTCCAGACTATGCCATATATGTGAAAGTGTCTGTACTAAGGCTGTAGTTTATTAGTTTCTGGGAAAGTTATATCTTTAACCAAATTGTTAACATTTAGGTTATTCTAAGATAATCAAATAATTAATGTATTATTTATTCACGTCCATTCACTAGGCCTCCCCTAAAATTGCATTGTTCATTGTTGATCATGATGCAATTTAAAACATTATTTCGTATAATTTCGCTATTAAAAGGTAATGATGGTCATTTAACCTGTGCATGTTGGGACAGGGGGTGTCCACTGGCCTGTGTGTTCACATCGTAAATGGTCCTGTCCACTGAGTCCATAGCCTTTGTCACACCTGAGCTCACAGGTGGAGTTGTAGCTGTAAGGTGCAATGGGGTGGCTGCACTTCACGTTACCTCCACTGATGCTGGTTCGGTTCAGAACTGGACACTGTTCAACTATAACAGGCAGTAGTAAATGTTGTAACAATGGCATCTGAATTACAGCTATTATATGTTTTGATTGCCTGTGGCCATACCCTGACAAAGAGGAACAGGGTGGTCCCAGCTCCCATTGGCTTGGCATAGCAGCTGGGGAACGCCTACCAACCGAAAGCCAAGTCCACAGTTGAAACGGCATGATGTGTTGAAATGATTGGGCCCAAAAGGACGCGTACAGTTGCGAGAAGCGTGTTCTTGATCTGGCAAGGGTCCGCAAGATATTGCTGACCCAAGGTATGGAGGAGAAAAGGACAAATATTTTATTTAACTTATCACAGAGAGCAGTCATGGCTTCTTTTCATGACAATGTTTGCTCACCCTCTTCACAGCGTGGTCCCATGAAACCAGGATGGCACTGGCAGGTGTAATTCCCTATGGTCTCCACACAGTCTGCATGAGCACTGCATGAATCCTGTTTGCAAGAGACTACATATACAGAAATATCTCATGCATATAATCATATAATAATGGGGTCAGAAAATATGAAAGAATATAAAGTGTTTTACCAGTGTAGCAGACAATTCCTTTTGCTTTGTTGCATTTCTCATTGTTCCATTTGCCACTGTCTTTAACCCTCTTAATGTACATCTCCACACAGTCGTGGCCTCGATACTTGTCCGGCTCCGCTGTCGCCCAGTTCGGGTTGTTTTTAGACTCCATTTTACCTGTTCCTACCCAGGTCCATTCTCCCCTCTTTTCTCTGTAGAGGCCTATCCAATAATACCTGGGGTGGAATGGCAGGAAATCGTTGAGGTAATCCGTCTCCTCCTGGTTCTGGATGGCCACGATGTCTGTGAAGTGCTGCTGACACCACTGACGGCCCGTCCTCCAATCGCTTTCTGGACTGACTCTGTAGTGGTAGGTCCAAGCCTGTGCACCTCCTCTGCTGCTCAGATCTAACAAGGGGGTGAATATAAATGAGAAGATAAAATTGAACTGGTGAAGCAAAGATTGTGGTGGCTATAGGATGCGCACCTACCTTGGGCAAGTACAATCAACGCAGCTATCAACATCCCGCAATTCAGACCTTGTCTGACATTTGCAGATTCCTGCAACATCTGAAATAGAAACATTTTATGCAAAAAGGATGCACTGTTTATTAATGCTTGTAATAATACAGTAGATATTTTACAGTGCTTACCATATGATCTGTCATCATATGATGTCAATCTTCAATCATCAATCTGTCAGTCGTCGTCACTCATCGCATGTCACTGCGTTTATTCCGCTTGGCTGAAGTTCGCAGGCGAGAGGGTGTTAATTGTCCCCCAGAGAGTGAACCAATAAATAAATGTTGCAATATCACTTTCACCACAACTTCCTGTCAGCAAGAACAGGGTGCCACCCAAAACCACACACATGCACATGACTATAGAGATACTCACTAATAGTGTTGATAATTGTATTTATTGGAATGTAATTTTAATAATAAAATACCACAGAAACACAACACTAATATAGGTATTAAATACAGATTTTAGAGTTAACAAGTTAACATGTACATCATCATTTATTAACTCTAATATGGTACATGATTCAGTGTTTTATCTGAAGTTTATACACCCCTCATGTGACATTTGCAGTACATTTAAAGTACAAAAGTTCAATTAAATGTACTTATACAGAGCTGTCTCCAGTGCTTAACTGGCGCTCCAGGAATAAAAGGTCATTTTCGGTGTATCATATGTATTCATTCGCCTCACATGATGGACATTTTTTCTTAATTTACAGATGGCCAGAAAAATGTTTTATTAATAATCATTAGATTCATCACCAATGAAAGCAATGGTTAGTTGCAGACCTAGGCACTAGTGTACTACAAACACGATTAAGTGCATTTGACTGAGAATAGACCTAGTATAAAAAGAAATCTAAGTTTGAGGTTGCCCTTCATCCCTGAGGCTCGCTGAATGGACCTGTCACGTCTTCAGGAAGCCTGTGAAGAAATAACATCACTGGATGATGAATAATTTACTAACTTTAATATTTTTAATTAACTATAAAATGTTGAACAGCAACAAATGGGTGGAACTGCTTTGGACAAGTGCCCTGAAATTTCAACACTGACCTTTCTTCAGCAAGTTTCTTTCCTATGGGAAGTGTGCACAGTAACAAGTCATTGAGTACTGTCGCAATACGATTGCATAGCATCTCTGTTTCTTTATTTCTGTGAAATGTTATTGAGAAACACTGACCTTTTCTGTGCCTTATCCAGCAAAAACAGATGCAGCAGGTAGTGAAAGCTGCACATCCGGCTACAGCCAACAGAGCAAGTTTATAGCCTGAGAAAAATGCATTGAACACGTAGTTTTCACTATAGGACCATTGCTGCTGCCAATAATGGTAACAATTGAAGCAGAATAACATGCACCAAAAAAAAAAACAGCAAAACCAGTGCAATATTATATATCAATACTGTAGGTATTCAAATATCTAAATTAATTACTTGCACAAACAGGCCTTGGGCCACTCCAGGCACCATTGTTATCACAGGTAACATATGGTGAACCTATCATCAGGAAGCCCGGGTTGCATTTAAGTTGACAGGTGGAATTGAAAGTTCGATTTCCTTCCATGCAATCATGGTACCCGTTAGGTTGAGACAGAGGTGGACATTCCACAGCTGGAGGGCATACACGGGTTGAGGTTCATCAGAGATACACGTATGCAACATCTATTGTGAATATATATGTATATACTTAAATAATATAAATTGATTACTTGCACAAATAGGCCTCGGGCTGCTCCAGGCACCAGTGATCTCACATGTAACATCCGGCGAACCTATCATCAGGAAGCCTGGGTTGCATTCAAGCCGACAGGTTGAGTTGAAAGCCTGATTTCCTTCCATGCAATCATGGTACCCGTTAGGTTGAAACAGAGGTGGACATTCCACAGCTGGAGGGCGCACACAGGTTGAGTTTTATCAGAGACACACTTATGTAACATCTATTGTAAAAATATACCTATTTTTCCCCAGCACAAACATGCTGAACTAAGTATTTTGATCAGTAAATTGAATGTGAGCCTCAGTCTGCAAGGCACCAGGAAACAGAGGAAACAGATGCCTGGCTTATGAGAATAATGAACCCTCATGTCCTGAAGAGCATGACATGATTTAATTTCTAGTGTAAAACGAGAGAGGACACTCGGGTTTTGATAAAGGGAAACAAACAGATGTAGAAACACAGCTGCCAAAACACAGAAGAAGAATGTAGTAGTCAGCCATGTCAACATGTCAACTCAGGGGTGTTGACTTGCAAAGCTAAATGCCAACTACTGGCCTGGTACCACACTACAATGTTTTTTTAACAGAATTTGTGGATCATTGTGCAGAAGGAACAGGATCAATAAATTTCACATAAAAGGCGAGACAGAAGTTTGCTGGTTTTCAGGAGCCCATTTACAGGAGTGATAATGACACAGGAAACACTAAACACTAAAGAGAACCTACACCAACCAATTTTGATAACAGGCTGATCAATTATACTCCTTTACTATCCGACAAGACATGTGATAGACAGCACAGACAAAACCCCACAATCTCTCTCTCTATCTGTATGATCACAAACAAGCACCCCAGAGACTCTACAGACTATTACAGATGTATTAAACAATATATTTCATGATTGGTTACAAACTGACTGCCACTGCAACAATCTCACTACATTTTCACTAATTGTCTAAAGCAGAGGATCCCAATCCTGCTCCTGGAGAGCTACTTCCTAGCACGTTTTAGAAATCTCATGATTATCAACTCTTTACCAAGCAGCTGAAGCTTATCAGGCTTCTAAAGTGTCCAGATCTTGTTTTAAAATATATAGAAATAATCTGTATTATCTGCTTCAAAGAATAAACAATGTTGTCATTCCCCTATACATTTAAAGCAGCTATTACTCACGAAAAATAGTGAATCTAGCCTTTAAACAAACAACAATCAACTGCACATTAGTTGGTGACCTGCTGTCTTCTCACCTGTTTGGCACCGGTCTCCCTCAAAGCCAGGATCACAGATGCAGGTAATGTTTTTTATGGTTTCCCGGCATGTCCCTCTGTTACATACAGTTGCATTGCATTGGGCTGTCAAGAAAAGATTCTGCATTAAAACAACCTCTTCTAGTTTTGAAACGACTTTGGAAACCAATCAACTTTAACTACCTTTATAACACGCAGTGAATTTCCGATTGCCACATTTCTCGTCATTCCATTTCCCTCGGTTTTCTCCTCTGTTGATGTAGATCTCCACGCAGAACTCTGTGGCATGGTTGTTGTTGGGCTCGTTTTCTGCCCACGACTGCTCACCGATCCACGTGCTGTTATTCCCGACCCAGGTCCAAGTTTCGTTCTTGTGTTTTTTTGTGATTCCAATCCAATAATATGGGCTTTTATTTCTGTTGGGCAGCAGGTTGACCAGATAGTCGTTCTCCACCTGGTTCTGGATGACCACCATGTCCGTGAAATGGGTCCGGCACCATTGTCGGGCCATGGTCCAATTCATGGTGTTGTTTGAGTAGTGATATGTCCAACCCAAGGCGGTCTCAGCCAAAGGACCACCTAATAGTATTAAATATAAAACATCAAATATTAGAAAAAGAAAAAGTTAAGGACTACCCATTATAAAATCATCAGATGTGATAGATATTTTTCATGTTCATATCTTATATGAACAGATCAAAACTCAGCAAAAATACATGTTGGATTCATGTTGCCATGTTGATGCATACCAGTAGCAGTACTCACCAAGGATGAGGATAAGTGCCACTGTCCCCTTCATTTGCACTGAGTGACCTACAAACAGCCGGTGTGTGTCCAGTCACAGCAATAATCAGCAGCCAAAAATATGAATGCATATAACGATCATCATTGTTAGTAAAGTGTCAAAACTCTGCTTACTTACCTTGGTGCTGTATGAAGGAGAAAGAAAATCAAAATATTACACTGTCACTGTACAGCAAGTGCATGTTAGTTGGACCAGTGTCAGGCTTTTATATTCGTCTACAGTACCATTATTTACAATTGGGGAGGGAGTGGGGGGGAGTAGCAGCCACACCAGCGCTCTGAGTAGTTTCCGCTTCTACCGGCACGTCGTTTCCATGGTAACGCCTGTAAGCGAACAGGCTGAATTCCTGAATGTCTGTTTGCTGTAATGCATCATGTTCAGAATGCTCTGACTACTACTTTGGTCAAATTTCTCATATGAATGTAGTATGTAAAATTTTATAAAAATTGTTCACTAAAAATCAGTTAATATGTGTTTTTTTTATTCTGTTTGCTGCACCAGTGAATATTCTCACGTATTGAATGCTTCCTATGTCCATATAAGATATTTTATTCACTGAAACCCTATCCACAAATGTAATCTTTCCTGCTTTGCACACATCCTACTAAGCAAAGACATGAATGTGGCCCCCACCCCGTATACTAATTAAAGTATGCAGATGTCAAGTAAAGCAAAGGTCATTGAACCGGAGAAAAACGACTTTCCCTTTAAACACTTCTTTATTCCAAAACAAAGATGGAAAGCTCGATTTTAGTTTTTAGTTTTCCAAAAATGCAAGTAAAACCGGCATTGTTCATTATACCCAGTTTCAAATATTTTATAATCATATGTACGTGGCTGTGTGTGTGTGTGTGTGTGTGTGTGTGTTTGAGCAAATCAAAGCAAGTGTGTGTGAGAAAAAGATCCACTTGAGTTTTTTCTTCAAACAGCCTTCATAAGGCATACTGCAACTTTATTTCTAATTATCTTCGTAACTATCATCATGATCATCTTCCCCATTCTTCTTTTTTTCAATATTATTACTATCTTTGTTATTATTATTTAGGCCTTTAGGCTATGCTATAATTGTAATTGTTTTCCTCTTTCAATTGCAATGTATTAAAAGGCCTATTTGTGTGTGTGTGTGTAGGGGGGGGGGGGGGATTGACAGGCTTATGATGATGTAAGGGGGCACTTGTTTACAGAAGGTTAACTCCCACTGGTCTGTGGTCTCAGGCCTTTCAGCACACTGTCATAGAATACCTGGGTGTTTACTGTAGAGAGTGAATGCAGGTGTTGATTGAAAATCCGAACGACTGATTTAATGACTTGTTAAACTTTAAAAGACCATTTGGGAACTGTCACGTGTTTCTGGTAAAGGTGAGCTCGGGGGCAGGTTTCTGAGTCAGGCATGAAAGGAAAAGAACTGCTATTTCTTTATTATCTTTACTTGAGTATGACTTGTTGTTCCATTCATAGATTTTCTATACCGGTTTATGCCTCACTAGGGTCCCGAGCGAGGGGGTCTGCTGGAGCCAATCCCTGTGTATTTCGGACTAGAGGCAGGGATACACCCCAGGCATGTCATCAGTCTACCACAGTGGCACACACACGCACACACACACACACACACACACACACACTATCCCCTCACATACTTCCTGTTAACCCAAGCGTGTTTTTCAACTCTGGAAGAAAAAGTGATGACTATTGTTTATTAAAAATGCACTAAATCACATAGATTTGTACTACAGTCTTTAGTACTATAGCCGCCCCCTGCCAGATATTGATTCCTGTCTCCATCAAAATGCTGATCTAGACTATGAAACAAACAATGCTGATGATCAGTAAAACATATTACTCCTGTAGTGGACCCCTTCCTGCCCAGCATATCTTTTACTGTTCTGTTCTGACCCCTGTAATGGGGGTGACCGAGCAGACAGGAGGTCTGTAAATTATTTGGAAAAGGTCTTTCCTGCACTTAAGGAAAAAAAAATGCACGCATGTCCAGCAAAATCAAGAGGGATGCCACTTCTCAAAGTGTGGGAATGGGTTGGTGTTGTGTGAGGAGACGAGGGATGAATCCTTGGAAGTAAATCATAGTCATGATGTACAACTTGTTTTATTAATATAGTTTAATGGACAGCAGATATTGGTCATGATACAGGAAGATGCATAAAAAAAATGTCAAGTAAATTATACTATTAAATTGTGTTATGGACAAAAAAATCAGCAGAATCAAGAATTAACATTTCAAAATGCAATAACATCACATAAATAACAAGTATAAAACATATAATAGTATATAACTTATTCACAGTTCAGCAATGATAGGGCAATGCACAAACTCATGTTACATTTACAGTCACAAAGATAGAGGAACCATTCCCAGCATGTTTGTAAAAATGTAGAACAATGTGTTCAATATAAAACTTCCATTGGAAGGAAATACATGTCGACAACACTGCAGAGGAAATTGTGTTTTATGAAATTCAATCAAATTCGATTGAAAGCTTTAACACATTGGAATTTTTCTATTCACCTGTTTCATGAAAATGTAACTATTACATTTTTTCTCCCATTACTAGAAACTTAGATGATTCCTTTGTTGTCACTGTGGGGATATGAGTGTGTTCTATATGAGGCTGTCAGTGCTGTTTTTGTAGAACTGTGCAGGGACCTCTATGTCGGAGGTGCTGTAAGAAAAAACAAAAAGAAGAGGATGAGCACCACAAATCAACAAATGTGGTATATATGATTTATAATTTTTTTAATAGGCCGAAAACTTAACTAACCTGTTCAGCTCAAACTTGTTTGCTTTGTTCTTCAATCGTTTCAGGAGCCACAGAGCCAGGGACAGACCGGATAATGTCAGACCACCGCCTGTGGCCACAGAGGCAGCCATGACAATACTCTGACTCTCTGTGGAGAAACATCATAAAAGAGGGGGAATTGTTTTAACTTTTGAAACAAAACCTTAAAAATCTAATTCCGTATTTATTTATTGGTCATACCTCGGCAGATCGGCCTCTCTCCGGTCCAGTTGCCGTAATGAGCACACGTCAGCAGCTCGTGTCCCACTAAGGAGTGATCTTTCTTGCATGTGAAGGAGCACTGAGAGTTGTATACTGCACCACTCGTGCAGTTGATATGGCCGTTTTCAGGGGACTTGAGCATGGGGCATCTCACGACTGCAGGTAAAAAGCAAGAAATTTTATCTCAATCATGTACGTGTATATCATTTACTTTGTGCACTTGTTGCAAAGCTAGAATGCAAGAAAAAAGTATCCTGATCATGAAGAGGGTGGGTGGGTGTGCTCTCACCTTCACAGCGAGGCATCGCCTCACTCCACTCGGCCGCTGACGTGCAAGTGACCTCGCTCGCTCCCACCAGGTCATAGCCGGGGTCACAACTGAAGCTGCAGGAGTTCCCGTAGCTGAATTTCATCTCTGTGTCGTTTCCACAGCTGATATTGCCGTTCTCTAGCTCCTGGAGAGCAGGGCACTGGACGGCTGCAAGCCAGAGGAGGAATACAACAGGTCAGCAGAAGCCTTTTGAAAGGAAATCCTAGAACTTCGAGGATCAGGTGACTACATTTTTTAAAGATAGATAAAACATAAATACATACGATGACAAGAGGGTGTGGAGGCATTCCAAGCCCCTGATGCGTCACATTGCAGGACGTTAGAGGAGGAACTGGCAAGTTCGTAGCCTTCGTCACAGGTAAACACACAGGTGGACTGGTAGCTGAAGGGACCCAGGGGGTTGGAGCACTTTATGGTTCCGCTTTCTCGGTGGGGCAACACGGGACACTGAACCACTGTAAAAAAGAAGAGCATCAAAAACACATTTAGTAAAAAGGTTCTGTAATAAACAAACAATGGTGGATGCAAATATTTTACAGATATGAGAAAATACATTAAAAAAGTAAGAAAAAGATTTCTGATCATTAGGGGGTGGGTCCTTGTGCCCTCACCTTCACAGCGAGGCGTCGCCTCACTCCACTCGGCCGCTGACGTGCATGTGACCTCGCTCGCTCCCACCAGGTCATAGCCGGGGTCACAGCTGAAGCTGCAGGAGTTCCCGTAGCTGAATCTCATTTCTGCGTCAGCGCCACAGCTGATATTGCCGTTCTCTAGCTCCTGGAGAGCGGGGCACTGGACGGCTGCAATACAAAAGGTCAGCAGAAGCATTTTAAAAACTATCCTAGAGTGTTTTTTAAAATGAGGAACTGTGTTAGAATCAGCAGACAAAAGTCTTTAAACACATAGAGCATGTGCACGTACGATGACAAGACGGCATTGAGGCATTCCACTCCCCTGACGCTTCACATTGCAGGGTGTTAGACGGGGAACTGGTGAGTTCGTAGCCTTCGTCACAGGTGAACACACAGGTGGACTGGTAGCTGGAGGGGCCCAGGGGGTCGGAACACTGCACAGATCCTCTTTTCGGGTTGGAAAAGTTGGGACACCGAACCACTGCGGACAAGAAGACCGTCAAAAAAAACATCAGGGCAAGTGGTTTTTTTTCTCATGACGCTAACATTTATTGTGTAATTTTTTTTTTTCCAGTCACGATGATCAGTGCTTTAATACAATAAACCTCAACTTACATTCACATGTGGGTGGCTCCTCACTCCAGGTTTGGGAGCCCATGCATCTCAGGGGTCGCTGCATGCTCAGCTGGTATCCCTCCTCACACGAATAACTACACTGGGAATCGTAGGAGAAGTCTCCATATTTATGAGTGCAGTCTACACTCGCTTTATATGGGACTGTGACCTCTTCCTTTTTACACTTAACAACTGCCAACAGAGAAGAGAAGACACAACTAGATATCAAATCCTGGCTTTAAGTGACTTAAACTCATTTGAAAATAAAACTTTAACATAAATGGCACCATTGCATTGCCTTACCTTGCTCGCACTTCTCTCCATAAAAGCCTTCAAAGCACTGACACTTATAGTTGTCTATGGTTTCTACACACTCCCCGTATAGGCATGAGTCATTCTTACAGGCAGCTGGGAGAAGAAGATGTACTTTAATTTAGTTTGTATAGAATATATATATATCAACATAATAATGTATGTATATGTATATATATATATATATATATATATATATATATATAATATTTGCTCACCTGTGTAGCACAGAGCAGTCTTCATGTTCTCACAACTCGCATCATTCCATTTGCCTGCCTCCATATCTCTTTTAATGTACATCTCCACGCAATCCTCATTGCCTCCCCTTGAATTGATGTTGTTTGGCTCGCCCGCCGCCCAGTTTGTCGCCTCCGGTGTCAGAGCCTTGTTGGTGCCGACCCAGGTCCAGACATCATTGACCTTGCGGATCCCGATCCAGTAGTATTTGGCTTTCTTGGGCAAAATGCTGTTGAGATGCTCGATCTCCCCCTGGTTCTGGATGGCCACCATGTCCGTGTAGCGCTCCTGGCACCACTTCCTCGCTTGTTTCCATTTCATAGTGTTGGGGGAGAAGTTGTAGGACCAGCAGTCTACACTAGTCCACATGCACAGCACTGAAGATGCAGGACAGAAACACATGTTAGATGCACAATAAGAATTTATCTAAATAAATGACTGTGGATAATGCTTTTATTGACATACTTGAGTAAAGAAATGCCAAGACGAGCCATGTGGCAGACTGCTTAGTTCCAGGGGCCTGAATTAATCCAAAGGAGAGCTCCTGTAACAATAATGAGAAAAAGAAGATATAATTAAGGTAAATCTACAGCAGATACGCTGACCACAAGAAAACAATGAATATTTTCTCTGAACAAACCTCTACACTTACCATTTTAAAGCGGTATGTGATAAAAACCTGCAGCAGTATTATTGTATATCTCAGCACATGTAAGGTCAAAGCTGATTCTGGGCTTTGAGGTGCGCTCTGCCGGCTTTTATAGTATCTGGAATGATGACAATTGGGCATTTCACTGGAATTTCCCCCACCCCTTCCCTACTGTCCCATCCCACCGGGGCTTCGGAAACTTTCCCTGCTACCTTGAATGGTCTCGATAGGAAGTGGAAAACCGATTATTTGTATTTGCAACTTTACTAGGATTACAGACATTAACAGTACTTTAAGTACAATTTTAGGACACTTGAGTATTTCTTATTTCTATTTGATGCTGCCATATACTTTTATTACCTTCTTTACTTTTTACATTGCATTAATTTCGGTATATTTCCTAGGTAATTATCTAACTTCAGTACTTTACATATTTTGGTACTTTGTGCTTCTACTACTAAATGTATTAAAATACTGTTAATGTATGTAAAACCTGTAACAAAATGTAATAAATTGCACATTATGATCAAATTGTTTCCTGGTGGAAACACAATAGCAACCCAAGAGACCAAAAGGTAAAAAAAAAAAGCAAGAGGTGACCGATGGAAATTGCTTGTTTTTGGAAATTCTGTGAGCTGATTAAACAGGATGCGTTAGAGAGATTAGAGTGTAGACCTGTCTGTGTCTGACCGCTGCGCATGGTGACTGATTCATTAGGTTAGGAGAAGTACAATGAGTACAGACAGAATGTGTGACTGAGATATACTTTTTACTTTTACTTTGAATCAAAAATAAATGTTCTGTCAAAGGATGTGCTCACCAGGAGAACAAAGGGCAGAAAACAATGCAGTGGCAGCTAACACATAGTTTTAAGAGCTCTTAGGGACAGGAAATATAGTGCAGGAGAAGAGGCGCCTGTTTACTGAATCTGTCTCTACAAGTGACAGCTTATATCCTTCCTTTCCGAGCTGAGACACTGGATAGTAATTATTGCCCGAAACCTCTTAACCGCTACCCCTGCCTCTAAAAAACAATAATATAAACTCCTAATTAACTCATACAGGACGAAACCCGAAGAAGAAATGTTCAGCCTTGTTTAAACATCCTTCACAGATGCTTATCCACGTTTTTGCAGTTCTCAGTAAGCGGGGACATAAACATAAAAAAAACACTTAGTGCTGGTTTATATAACTACAATAGTATAAAAAATACTAGGCTATACAGAGGTGGTACTCAAGTACTGTACATTTTTAAGGTACTTGTACTTTATTGAGTATTTCCTCGAGATATTATTTCATATTTCTTACTCTTATTCATATATTTTAATATTGTAAATGTTTTATTTTTTTAATGGTATGCACTTTATGTGACAGACGCTGTATAAAGTGTATTAACATATTGGTAGAGATAAAACACACAATGTAATATTCTGTAGTACTACTGGTGGTGATATTTAAAGCATACTTTGCTGATAATGTATACCCGTACTTTAACTTCAAGAAAAACTTACACTATTATTAAAGAGTACATTAAACTAATCAGAAATGGACTCTATACATTATTAATGTGGTAAATAACTATTCTAGCTACAAATGTCTGGTTTTAATGCAAAATCTCCATAGGTGTATAGAGGCCCATTTCCAGCAAGCATCACTCCAGTGATTTAATGGTATATTGATTGATAATTAGAAGCTGATGGATGGTTAGAAAACCCTTTGTGAAATCATGTTAGAACAACTGAAACAGTTTAGCTGCCTATGTGGATCATTACTCGATGAAAGCAAATTTGAAAGGAGAAAGAAATATTTCAAATAAAAATAATTATTTCTAACCATTTGAATGTCTTGGCTACATTGTGTATTCATTTTGCAAAACATTTGGTAAATGAAGGTGTGACCTTTCATGGAAAACACAGAGCTGACCTGTAAATTTTTGAACTGTAGTATAGGTAAAAATCATTTCAAGACTTTCACTTGCGATGAAGTAGCTTTAGACAAAACTGTTTCTAGTTTCACTTCAGTAAAGGATTTGAGCACTTCCTTCATCACTGGTCGTTTCAACATGTAAATACAGACAATATTTCAGGACATGATCTCTCCACTGTCCTCTACGCTGCGATGAAACGCTTCCGGTCTGGACTCTCTCGCAATCTTCGGAGTGTTTTGGCACCTCGGGGTGGATCATTGGATAAGCGGCATCCAGTGGACGGGCCTAAGGGAAAAGCCGTGAAGTGTCCCCAGCTCCGTCCCAGCACCTTTGACCTCCCTGACGGACACCAGAGGAAAATCATCTGAGGGAGCCGGAAGGTGTGAACTCGAGATTAGATAAGATTACTGATCGCTTTCCCTTTGCTTTGAGTGCAAACTGCTCTTTGGCGATATTGGATTCCCCTTATCTGGCTTTTTGAAGGCCGTGCTTCCTCCTCGCTGTAAGTAGAGGGCGCCAGTGCGAGTTCATCGCTCATGGCTTCAGAGATCTGTCTCTTTAAGACCGGAAATAGACAACATTGGCTAAATAAAGTCAAGGGGGCTATCTCATGCTGCGTGTTCTGTGCAGACCCGCAGCGAGCGTCTCCTGCGCGCTGCGCAAAGCGTCAGCAACGATGGCAGAAACCCTGACAAAAGTCCCCGACGTGGAGATCGATCCCGAGGGAACCTTCAAATACATTCTGGTCAGGGTGAAAGTGAAAGACGGCGATGTTCACAAAGACATTGTCCGGGGGACAAAAAGTGCAGAGTACCACAGTAAGTTCAGGAGTTTCTCTGCTGAGCTTCCAGTGCGTCAAAGCGCGATGACAACACGCGTATCTCACTGTCGTCCATTTGGTTCATATGCTTTTTTCTCTATTAGAATGCAAATGTGCACATGGAAATAGGTCATTGTCCAGGTCACAAAAATGATGCATTCTTAGTGTTTTAGGCTCTTTACAAGAATGCAACCTGCAGACATGTGCAGTGTGCATGAATCCATGAATCTTCCATGCATGGAAGATGGACAGCAGCATTCTGACAATCTTTATAAACGGGCAGACTCCAAAGACAATAGAAAACAGCTGTAACAGATAAGATGATGCCACAGTAATTTGCTTAATGTCATAATTTCTGTTATTTGCCTTAACTGTAACCAGCAAAACCACATTGATCTTTTATTTTTTTATTAAGAGAAATTATTTGAACTATTTACAGATCATATTTTTGAGAAGGTCTGTCCAGCTCTGGAGGCCTTGGGGATGGAGTGCAAATGCCTCGGAGGAGGAAAGATAGAGCACAACAGCCAAGCGAAAAAACTAAGAGTTTTTGGAGAATCAACTGTGAGTTAATTTGATCGCCCTTTTTTATGCAAACTGGATAATATTTTAACACGCTTTGCTTGTCTCTGTCATTTTTAGGGCTTTGGCAAAGCAGACCATTCTGTGTCTGTGGAGAAGTTGAAGGGTGCCTTCTGTGACTATGAGATCACCTGGAGTGACGACAAAAAATAGTGTATGTCAAAAATGTGCTGAATTGTATTAGTTTAAATATGAATAAGACTACTTAATGCTATAACCCTTCTGTATGACTTGTAGTTAATTCAATAACACCATCCTGCTTGTCACTACTTGCTATTTTTTAATTCACAGACGGACCACACACAAAGCAATCTTCCGATAAAACATATTCACACACATTTTGGGATTGCCTAAAACATGATAGATGTGGTATAAATTCCTCTTAAAGATTGAATGACCACTTCCACTCCATGTTTCACTTTATCAGAATCTGAGGCCATGTGCCAAGCGTAAAGTCCATACAGGAAGGAGTGAGTTGGAATCGGAAGCATATCCTGTTACTCTGAAGGGAAAGTCTGTTGTTTAAATGAAAAGAATGGGGGGGGGGCTGTGTGGTGTCTGTGGATAAACCCTTCATTTTTTAAATAAGGTCAAAAGCTGTGAAAGCCAAGAAGACACAAGGCAAACAAATGATTAAAAGAGCTTGAAATAAGTCATAATAATTATGCGCTGTTTACTGCTTTCTCCTTTCGAGGCAGAACATTTGCTGCTCAGCGTCTCAATATAGTGTGTGTAAGTGAATTAAACATCCATCCATCCATTGTCTATCCCGCTTATTCCCTTTCGGGGTCGCAGGGGTCTGCTGGAGCCTATCCCAGCGCGTTAAGGCGAGAGGCAGGGATACACCCCAGATGGTCGCCAGCCAATCGTGGGGCACACACACCATTCACACACCATTCACTCTCACACCTATGGGCAATTTAGAGTTTACCAATTAACCTGAGCATGTTTTTTGTATTGTGGGAGGAAACCGGAGTACCCGGGGAAAACCCACGCAGACACGGGGAGAACATGCAAACTCCACACAGAAAGGTCCCAGACCCAGGCCCCAAGGCGGTCTTGAACCTGCGACCTTCTTGCTGTGAGGCAACAGTGCTACCCACCGCACCACCGTGTCTGAATTAAACATATATTTACTCATTAGGACTAAAAAAAAATGCAACTGAGGTGTTTGGGGATGTAATTAGTCCTGCAGACATTCATCAAGTATTTGACAAATTGAAAGTTAGACATGGGGATGAAAAACTATTCAGGCCTGGTGCTGCTAACAGTTAACCGGTTTCATGGCCATGTTTTAACAACAGCTCAGAATATTTTTTGAAGTTATAGAATACCCTTTTTTTTTTTTTTGGCTTTATTTCTGTGGAAACACTGTTATCCTTAACAGAGCCTCCATCCTTCCCACTGAGGTTTTCCCCATGAGGTAGAACAGGTTATTGAAGGTGCCAGCAGTGGAGCCAATTTTATCTTTTATCGCTCGTGACTCATTGTATACACCACTCTCGATGGGTTTACAGAGAAATCATTAAGAGGAAGAGTGGCGCATAACTCTGTCAACCCTATGAACAGAATTAGCTACTGTCGACACGGGTGAGGCTTTTTTACGTTGACCCCGTTCATCAGCAGATTCAACATAGACCGCTGTTACCCTGTGACCTGAAAAGGGAAAAAAAACAAAAGGAGATCTTCCTCCATTCCATCCAAAACCTCGAACCAATTTCCTGTTAACTGATAACCTTTCTATTATCTGCAAGCAGGGAGGTCAGCACGAGAAGCAGAAGTCCTTAAGGTGTTACTACTCAGGCCTTTTCTTGGGAAAACGCATTTACTCCGGTTCCAAGAAAACAATTAGTGCGTAAAACACACTTGTTGATAACCAAACTGCTTGTGTGTAGCATTTTCTTGAATTGTATTTCACCCTGGAATGTTTTGTATTACTTTTGGTGTTCCTCCTGGTAATGTGTGATCGTAATAAAATATATTAACGAATTCTCCAGGGAAAAAAAAAATCTTAGTGTTGCACACGAATGCTCTGGTTCAGACATTCATGGTTTCAGTACGACAGCGGTGCCAAGATGATTGGAAACTACTACTATCGTAGTACTGTATCCGTGGTGAAGTGTACTTTATTGAAACCCCATCTGAGGAGCAGCTGTTGCCCTTTGACCTCCTTGTGGACAAGGCAAGAAAAAAGTATATATTTGGTGAGTAATAAAACATCAGAATCATTGTCTCATCTTGCAACAAATGGTATTCTTAGGATTTCTTAAATTTGATAAAGCATCTATTAGGTTTGAATTAAGGCCACACATGCTAAAATTCATTAAAGAAATGTATTTTTTAATTACTTTTATATAATAGAATTATTTTGTGTATCGTAGGTGTCGGCTCTGCAGCAACCTGCAGTAAAACATTAGTCATACATACATTTTGGTATTGATTCCCAAATGTGAGAAGTGCTGCGTGTTTCTGTCTTTAAGAGGAGATAAGCATCAATATTAAGTTGGCGTTTCCTTAAGGAGAAGTTAGTCCCTTCCTGTAGCGACGGCACCCAACACCTCAGGCTGCCGGGAAAAGGTTTAGCAAGGGTGTAATGTTTATGTTGGCGTTCGAGATCTTATCAGAGAAACAATAGCCTTCTGATGTGGTCGCACAATCAGGTTCGAGCCAACGAAAAAATCCCAGCGTCCCAAAGGAGAAATAGCATCCTTCCATAAATAATTTAAACAGGCTTTTACTTTAAGAGCTCAATCGTTTTCTGTAAAGTAGAACTGTCCTGGTGGATCTGACGGTGGGAAACAAACTTTAAAAAATCCAAAATGTTTTAACAAAGATATTATCATCAGGATACAGGCTGGAGCTAAATATCTCAAACAAAGACAATGCTAACCTCTTGGACATAGGGCTGTAAAGACCATCTACCTACCCGTATATGGCCCCTCAAACTCGATATGTTATAAAGGAATCTGATATTACTGATATCCTGCTGGTTTCATAATTCCTGTGAAATGTGTCAGTTTCATTGTGGCTTCATCATTAGTACACTGTTAAATTCCTGCATTTGTTCATGTTTCCCTTTTGAATTCATTCTCTGGCCTTTTTAAAGCCCACCATAAAGATGTAACATACCACAAGTGCATGTAACTGACTTATCTGGTGTCATTCTCTGGATCTTTAGCTTTTTTTTAAACAAGTAATGGCTGCCATTTTGTAAGGATTATTAAATTTACATTTTGGACAAGTGATAATAAAAATGTCTTATTTGTTTACATTAACTAAAAAACGAGTTAAAAAATAGGCAGTCATTTATTATTTATTATACATATGTGTATTACTAGTACATAATTGAGGCTTCACCTCACCCATGGCATGTAATAATCTATTTATATGTATTAATCTATTTATATTTGACCTTTCATTTGATCCACTTAGTCAGTGGTTCCTCCTGACAGCCAGACTTAAGTGGAAGTACAGATATCTTACCAGAAAAATGACTTTGGTAGAACTTGAAACCATCTATTAGAATATTACTTGAGAAAAAGTGTTAAAGTAGCTTCTATATATTGTAAGTAAGTATAAAAAGTAACTTCTGATGTGGAATGTACTTAAATATAGAGAGTATAAGTACAAGAAAAGGCTAATTAAGTAAAGTCTGAATTTTGAGAATTACATAGTTTATTCTCAGTGTTTGTGCATCACTAAAGGCTTCAGGTTTCTTGGTACTCTCACTGTGGATGAATATTGCTGAACCAGAAGCGGCTTCCAAACTATTTTTGATGTCACAAGTCACGCTCGTATCATTTGCAACCCTATTTCCACCTTATTTAACTTTTATCCTGTGGTGAGAAAACAAAATAGGTATTTCCTCATTGGTGATTATTGAAGTATCCTGATTCTGAAGGTGCTGGGAATTAAAGAATACAATAAAAATTGGTGGAACTAAAAAAATATATGAATCACTTTAAAGAGATGTAGGGAAAAAAGGGACTGTTTTTTTTGTAATTTTAAGATGTAACAAAATCAGACGAAATTGTTTATTATATGATATTTAATTAAATGCCTGACTCCTTTTTCAAACAGGATATATATATATATATATATATATATATATATAAGATTTATTTTATTTTATAATATTATATGCTTACTATACTATAAACTGAAATTCGTTAATGTTCAGGGGAGCAAAAACACAATTTTATATATATATATATATATATATGTCACTCTCCATAGTTGTTTTTTACAGCGCTTTGTGGTCGTTGAGCTCTGTGATTGGTTTAACGATTTGCACGATTTTTTTTTTCAACCAATCAAATCGAGAGCAGATGAACAGCGTTGACAGCAACGTCACGTCCGACTCAAACAACGGCGCGCAGAATATCCGTTCAAGTTGCCCTTAGTTTCTTCTTGTTTTCGGTGTTTGTCGTTGATAAAAAACCGCGTATGTTGATGTTGGCAGAAGCCAGCATGTTTGAGTGATTTCAGGCCACGGAACTGAAGATAACGGCTCGCTTTAATGGTAAGAAGCCGTACGCGATAACAGCGTGAACAGTAGCGGACATTAAAATCACTCGCTCCGGCTACGCTTTGATTAGCGTCTCTCCACCGGACGGTGGGCGGGTTTTCGCGACCGTGACGGTGTGATAAAGCCATTGTGTTGAGCTGAGTAATGTCAGTGACTCACTGTTGATGCTGTTTGGACAGCCGTGCTGACTGCTGCTTCCCTCCGGAACCCACAGTCACCATGTCACAGACCAACACTTCTCTCCTGGACGAGGTGGCGCAGTGGAGTCAGGAAACCTGCCGCCAGCAGCTCAAGTCCGTCCTGCCGAAACTTACTATATCCTCCCAAAAGTCTCTTTACGCCGTGATTCATTCTTGTCATTTCAACTATATACCACTGAAATGTCATTTTAATGAGGAAGGCCTGTCTGCAAATAATCTCTCATCATTTTATTTCTGTCTAAACAGCGTCCTCCAGAGTTTCCCTACAACACTTTATCAATTGTCTGTTTCTCCAGAGAAAGGCAGCACATTTTCACCTTTTGAGAAGGTGGAAACAGTGGCTGTTTGATGACTTGATATTTGTTTTATTTACAGATGTAATAGGAGTGTTATCATTATTATTTCAACTACTAGTACTATTACAGTCTTGACGTAAGTTGTTACAGTGGTAGAGTTTTGTTTCAATGATGACATTTTCAATCCTTGACTGTTTAAACTCTTTGCATCATAAGTCAGAAAGTTGGGACGATCACATACGTAAGTTTCTTCTTTGCATAATGTGTGATTGGAAACGGCCTGTTTCGTGCCTTCAACACAATCCGTCATCTGACATTGAACTGTCTCAAAACCCTAACGTCCCTGCAGGTGTACTGAAGATAATCACAGACATGTTCCTCCCTCATGTTGGTTTGTCAGAGCTGGAAGATGAGTGCTTCTCCAAGATTTTACCAAAGGTAAACAATGCATATTGTAGACAAGGATTTGTTTCCATGTGAATTACTGCTTCGTTCACTTGTCCCAAATGTCTGCAGGCAGTGACCGTGTTTGACAGCATGATGAAAGAACTCTCGGACCAAGTTGGGGGCCTTTCCAGTCAAAACACAGAACTGTGCGCTTTACTCAGGAACATTCTGCAGGTATTAAATTATTGCTCACTATGTTGTAACATTGCATCGCTCTGTGTTTTGAAATCATGCTATGTATGATTAACATTGTTCTCAGTGACTCTCACACAATATTTTGAAGATCTTGTTGTTGTTTTTTTCAGTCAATGATGCAGATAATTGATGCACTATGCGCTTGTGTGCGTCATGTTGGCACATTTGAGGAGGCCCCTGACCTGGTTGCTATTCGCTCATTACCAACTTGTATCCTGAAAGTCCTGAGAGAAACTTTTCAGCACTGCAAGGTCAGTTTATTCAGTGTGGCTTGTGTGTAGTAGACTGTGGTTCGACTGTGCAGAAAAAAACACCATACTCAGTCAGTATTGCAGTTTAAAATTGTGCTGTACAGTAATACAGTACTTAAATTCTGATATTAAAACAATTTTTACTCCGAATGACTTGTTTATTATTACTTTGCTAAGCAAAGTAATGTTTTATGTTTATGTTATTTCTATTTTCTGTTAGCAGAAATGTTATCGGAGTTGTTAAAGTAGGAAACTGATCTGCTTTTTTCTACTAATACAAAATTAAAAAAAGGTTTCAGCATTTTGTATGTGTTGTCTGCAGGACAGTGAAGTGGTTTACTGTGGTCGTCTCTCTCTGGTGGCTGACCTGCTGCAGGGACTCTTTAAGGAGGCCTACTCTCTCCAGAAGGGCCTGTTGGAGCTGCTGGACAGGATCTCTCTGGACAGCAGCGCTTCAGAAGCGGAGGTCTCTGACATTGTGTCAGGTGTGTGTCTTTGTGTCTATATTTGTGTATGCATCCCCCTGGTTTTGGTTCTAAAAACCCAATTTACTCACCTGGTTCACACACTGAGGCTGCATCCACACCGTTTTTTCCACGCCCGACGGAGGTTTTATTTCGAGACGTGCTCGAGCCACACATGACTTTTCAGGCTTAATATCTCTTTTTATTAAACCTCCTTCACACTCATTTAACATGGCCATTCAACAACACTGGTAATTTACCGACTGTGTAAACAGGAAGCCTATTTTCAAAGCGGTGGAAAACAAACTCCTGGACTCCCCACAAAGGAAATATGGCGACATATTAGAATGTGGCGTCTAGCAGCAGAGAAAACCCACGGGATAGTCCGACGGTATTACTGGTTTCCTGGATTCTTCCCTCATCATTTTGGTAATGCGATGCAGGCTGCCAAGTTTTTGACTTAAGGTAGAAGTTTAATTTTGATGCCCTTTATGTACAAAATGCCAGCAATTAACCCACTTGACTTCTTTTCTTTAGCCTCATAAACCAAAACCTTTTTTTAAAGGTGATCTTAGCCTAGACCCTTTTTTAATTTCACCAGATAGGCAAAATTCACAATTTTCAAGCTATTTCAGATGAATGCTAAGGTTCTCAAAGTATGGTACCAGCAGTCTTCACAACTCAACCTGACCCAGTGGACTCCTGTGATTCTAGTGACACACCTCATCTCTCATGCAACGGCATGGACATGGACTACTTTTCCTTTTTTTGTGGAAGATGTATGTATTTGGTGGTGAGGGGATATGGGGGCCGTCCCCAAGAAATTGTTATGTTTTTCAGTTAACAAAGAAATGCAATTTCACAACATTTTGCATTGTATCTCTGGTCAGTCATGTTTGTAATATTTCCTATGGCACCTCCTCCGATAGCACTGTTCCTGTAACCATATTGACTCATGAATAGACTCAGTCGTGCCTGCACGTGCATGATCTGAGCAAACCAGTTTGGTTTTCACAACAATTTCAAATGAATTTTGCTTATTTCACTGCGTGAGAAAATGAACTTGTGGCGTGATAGCATTTGTAATTTGTAATCTTAAACATTAATTTGTTTTCATCTGGAAAAGAGTCACATGATAAGAGAGTGATGAATCAAGGAAGAACATGTGATAGGACCCAAAGGATTTGTTTTCTAAAAGTCTGTGTTTCTCCCTCCCCATAGTCACTTCCGCTACGACAATACATTGTTTGAACTTGTCAATGATCTTTGGGTCTGATCTTAACCAGGGGATCATTTAAAAAAAAAAAAGAGACAGATTTTGAGCAAGTAGTGTGATAAATGACTTACTGGCTTCTACATAATAGTTTGGTTGATTTCTTTTTTGTAGCCAGGTGCTAGTTGACTGTCAGAATTTGCAGTTAGGCCTGTTGGAAAACAGCATCTGGAAAAAACACTTTAAGCGATAAGTGGGTGATAATTTTTCAACAAATTCATGTTGCTTTACATTTAGCAGTGCTTATGTTTTGTGTTTATTTCCTTAATATTCATTATTATTTATCTGTGTGACACATTTGTGAAAGGGGGTCACGGAATTGTACTTCAATGCTATTTTTTCATCTTTGTCAGTAATTCACAGCCTCCTGGATATCTGCACCATCATCTCCAACCTGGACATAGCGCTGCATGCAAACACATGGAAATTCCTCATCAAGTCAGTAACACAAACACTCCTGTTGACTTTGTTGTTAATGCGATATTGATTTTAAAGCATTCAGAGTGATATTTTGCATCGTTATTGCATTTGAATACTGATTCCACTGTTCAGACAGAGTCTGAAGTACCAGTCGTTGGTGGAGGAACATCTGCATCATGGTGACATCAGCACCAGGCTGTGTGACAACCTGTTGGCCTCCTTCCACAATGCCGTGGAGCTGGCTGAACAGATTAAACATGCTGGTCTGCAGGTAGGAAAGTGGGCATTTATCAAGGAACACATTGTTACTCAAACAAGTGTCAGCAGCTCTGTGCTGGTGTATCGAACCAGAATTTGTTTCAGTGCTTTTCTAAGGCAGCAACTGTATTTCCCAAACCTTAACTTTTCATGACATAAAAAAATAAAACCAATGTTTTGGGCTGTTGTTCAGTTAGACACTGCAAGTTTTGTCTTTAAAGGTCAGATGAGACAGTTTATTTAAGATTTACATTTGACACTTTTGAGGAACCGATTTGGTGTGGCCTTTTGCAGTTGTATATAATTTTTTCAAATGTGGAAATAGCACAATACAATGTGTTTTATTTTCACTTACTGTGTGAATTTTTCTGACTAACTGTATCCTTCCTATTTATGGAAGAAATGATCGACATTCCCCGTTCTTAGAAATAAGTGACATTTCTGTTTGTAAGTAAAGGGTAAATGGCACACTTGAGCTCTGTCCTTTGACCTTTTTGTACTCGTACTGTTGTATTTTTGTTCATAGGAAGCAACACAAAGCCCAGAACACAAGCTGTTCCAGAAAACTGCAAAGATGTGCAGATTTTTTGCCAACACTTTGGTTCATTACATAAAGGTACTAAAAAATGCAACTATCATCACTCCTACACTATAAGAGAATTTTTAAATCTCCACGATACATCCTTACTTGTATCCCATCATTTCTCACTCTTTAACAGGAATTCAAATCCTTCCTGACAAAGTATTGTAGCGGCTTTCATCAACTCTACCTCCAGATCATCCGGTAAATGTGGTTTGGTTGTGTTCCTAAGAAGCAAATTGAGACAACTTATTCTTTCAGGTGACGGGTAATGAACAGCATGGAAACGTGCCCTCTCATGTGTGTGATGTCTTTTAGTAAATTCCCCCCCAGCTTGTGTGCACCCACCCTGCCCTCCACTCTGTCCGAGGAGCTGAATGTGGCGGCTCTGGTTCCCATGGATGCCTTCCTACTCCAGCTGTTGCCTTTAAGGCTGTTCGCTGAAGTCGTCCTCCAGCAGGACCTGCGTGAGTTTGTCTGCAAAAAGCACTCCCAGAGACTGTCACAGAGTCAATATTTAAACAGGATATCCTGCTTTTCCTTATGTTATAGAGACTTAAAAATACTTTTCCCAGTAAATAATTGAATTCTATTCCATCTACAAATACTATGAATTATTCATGTCCTAATGTACTATGTAAAAATATAATATGTAATATCTACTCTGAGAGTATAGATGACCTTTTTCACACAATTAATCACAGTATAGTGTTAACATTGTCAAATAAACTGAGTAAGTATGGCATTTGACAAATAAAATTTTATCTTTCCTCAAAAAAGATTCCACAACTCAGGTTATTGACTAAAAACAAATACTGATTTAATATCGGTGATCTCTTTTCTTATTGAACTTAAATCTTGAAATTAGGCTTGAACCTTTTGAACTTGAAATTGTGTAAAATAACATGAGACCTTAATTTCACATCAAAAGTACAAGTTGAGATGTTCACCCCCTTACTTCTGTTTCAGGCCTGTGGACATTTTCAATTGTGTAGTTATTGGAACTTTACAAACATGACTGCAAAAAAACAATTATTTATTATGTTTAATTAGATCAGCAATAGCACCAATGACACAACATTTAAATCACAAATACACTACAGTAAGCAGTTTGGGGCTGCACCACTGCACTGAAGATAGACCTCTCTAACAATAGAAATTAAATAACAGAGAGAAAAGAACGTTGACCTAATGTTTCTGTCGGGTGATAGTTTTGTAACAAAACATGTGACCTTGTTGCTCTTTACACAGGATTAAGTCCGGAGCACGAGCTTTCTCAGTGTCTGCTGCTGGTGAGCGTCCTGAGTCAGCTCGCCTCCCAACCAGAGGAAGTGATGCAGCTTTGGCACATTGGCAGCCAATTTTCAGAAGAGACCCCCAGGTAATAAAGGGGTTTTTTGGTTGTCAAGTGAAGTATTTTGAGTCATACATGAGTTTCAAGCAGACTAGTACAATGCATCAGCTGTAGTAACTTTCTTTCTAACATTAGCTTTTATATATCTGAAATGCTTCTAAGCCTCTTTCCATGCTTTCTGTTTCCAGGCTTCCTCTCTACCAGGCCATGTTCACTTGTTTCCGGCGTTGCTGTATGGAGCGTAAGGTACCGGTGTTGTTGCCAGGGGTGATGATGAAGGGTCAGGCCCAGGTCCATGTGTCTTTGCACCACCATGTCTGCGTGCAACTCTGCGCCAGTGTGGCGTCACTTCCTTCAGAGTACTTCCCTGTTCTGGTGAGCTCCACACACAATCTGCCTTTAAACACAATAAGTATTAAATTTTTTTGCATAGAGGAGTCTTCATCATTAGTTATGCCACTTCGGAACACACTAGGGGTATCAACTTCACAATTGTGCAAAAAGCATTAAAAATCAACTAAACACATAATTTCCCATATACACTACACAGATATATGTTGGCTTAATGAATGAAAATATTAATTAATAATCTTTATTTCATTACACATTTTACAGAAGAGCCATCTATAACATTGCAAATTAACACTAAAACAATGCAATGTTGAAAATCTAGGCTATTTCTTGGCCTCTCACTTTGATTTCACAGTTTAATATATCCTAGACTTTAAAATAGGAGTTAGACTTGGATAATGATTAAGATGAAAATGGCGAAGACAATGACTGGAAGTTGAATCAGTATCTTTTCATAATTTGAAAAAAAGGATTCACATGATCTTTTTGGTACAGGTTAATCTATTTGTTATTTTTCATTAAGCAATGCAACAACTGCTTCACAGAAAATTCAACATACAAATGTGCCACAAGCTTTCTCTGCTTGTCATTTGAATGTCCAAAAAAATGTTAAAAGCAAATGACAGAACCAGAGCATCTGTCCAGTTAGCTTTATTTTTTTGGAATGCCAACCTGAAAGAAATGTCAGGTTTCATATTTATTCATTTTATAAAGTTTTTCAGTTGTGTAAAAAAGTCAATTCAGAATTGAAAAGCAAAAGTTTGTGCCTTATATTGTAAGAAAAGTTAAAAGCTTTAAAACAAATGTCATCTTTGCTTGAATCCATCAATAAATCTGTTTGCCCTTTCCATCTAGTAACCTCTGTTCTTGTAGACGAGCAATAAGTGGAAGGTAGATTGTATTTTTATTCTAGTTTTTAAAAAGAGACACTTGCAATATTATCAAAAACATTCGCCTTTATTACACTCTTCAATGTAAACTATTTTTGGTAACTTTTTGGGCCTCTTATGAAACTTATGTTCGACATGTTTCAATTCCTAATGAAGCATGTCATGGAATAGTGCTCTTGTCCATGTGTATTTTATAAAAGTACAATAATATTTGCCTATATACTGCCTATACTTTCCCACTGGATGGATTCTGCTATCCTTGTGGAATGTCTACCCGACGGTCGTAATGTGCAGGATTTCCCTCCATTTAATCCAAAATGTTTTTTTTTCACTTTCGTTTTCTTAGCTTTCTCCATTTTCCTGTTATCCTTTCATTAAAGTTTTTCTTTCACTTTAATTCTCTTTGTTTTCTTTTTTTTTTCTTTTATTCAGCCTTCCTCCTTATCGTCCTGTGCTTCCGTTCCCAATCTCTGACCTCTCTTTGTTTTTATCGCTTCTCTCCAGGAGCGTTGTTTGCTTGATGCTGTGCTACAAGCAGATACTCAGACAGCTCTACTGGCATCAGATGTGTGGTGCTTTACAGCCCGGTGAGAATGACTAGAAATGCTGGAAATTACTTGAAAAGTATTTACTGTTGTTAATGCTATCATTTTGGTACGTATTGTGTCTACTTCCATCTTCAATGTTACATTTCAATACTTGTAGACAAATAACTACAGTAATTTTGCCTGTACTGTTTTGTACCCACTGCTGATTTTGTCATCTCTGTTTTCAGGTATGGAACAGCAGAACTCTGTCTACATCATGTCATCCTCATTGCTAAACTGGTGTGTATAGAGAGAATAATTTATTATGGAAAACATGCTCACAATTTTGTCAGATTCAAATTGAGTTTTTCATGCAGATAATTTTAGAGCTGCAATAATTAATCTATGAATTATCCATCCATCCATCCATCCATTGTCTTCCGCTTTATCCGGAGCCGGGTCGCGGGGGCAGCAGTCTAAGCAGGGACTCCCAGACTTCCCTCACCCCGGACACGTCCTCCAGCTCCTCCGGTGGGACCCCAAGGCGTTCCCAGGCCAGCCGAGAGACATAGTCCCTCCAGCGTGTCCTGGGTCTTCCCCGGGGCCTCCTCCCGGGGAAGACCCAGCCTCCTCTATGAATTAATTGATAGGAAATAACCTACTTATGCAAAAATACCATACAGTTTCTGGCTGTATTTTGTGTTCATGTTTTATTTCCATTCATGGGAAACACAGCTCATTTTAAGACATGATTAATGAAGCAGAGCTTCATATTGTACACATACCAGCTTCTGAAATTTTCCCTTTCACCGTCTTGGTGATGGATCCATGTCTGTGACCTTATCCTGCATCTAAAGTTACTCTAAATCCCTTAATCTCTCTCAGTAGGGTCATGGATTAGTATGGGGCCCTGACTGTTGTCTGTGGCACCCCGACAGAGGTGGCAATTGGTGTTGTTGGACTTCAGGGACTGTGACACCCTTTCATACTAGTTACGTCATAATGTCATCAGAATTAGTCGGATCCCGCACATTTCCATGCCTGTCTTTTCTGCTATAAGGGCATCCTGGTGATTTTACTCCTTCCGAGCTTTCACACTGTCCCTCATCTCCTCTCTGCTTCTCCTTCAGGTGAAATCCTGCACCACAGAGTGCTATCAGTTGTACCACCTGGGCATGCTGTTCAGACGCATGGTTTTTCTTATGACGCCGAATCACCAGGTATGAAATGACAAACTATTTTCATGAACTCACTGCTGGAGTGTCATCACAGTTCTTACTGTGTCAACATTCATCCTAAAAGCAGAGTATGCACAGTCACCATCGTCACATTTGAGAGTTAAGTAAATAGTTGTTAATATTTGAATGGCCAGACCACATGTCCAAAGAAAGCATTGGAATAGTGAAAAAAAAATTAAAATAAAATGCACTTGGAAAAATGTAATTTGTCCAAGACTTTAAAATCATTTGGTACTGTACTGGCTGCTGCCACAAATGTTTTAATTTTCATCACTACTAGAGAAAATTGAATTGAATTGGCAGTTTATATTGTTAAACAAAAAAGGCTATAGGCTATAATGTTTTATAGTAATTTATTCTAAATTTCACAAGATATACTTTAGTAAAAAGTAACTAAGAAAACACAATGCATATCTATAAATTCAATATGTGTAGCCAAATGTATAGAAAGGAAGTTCCAGGATCTTTAGATCATTAGACATGTTTATGCCCATTGAGTGTAATCTCTTCATTAAAATATGCCACATCTCAGGTTTCAAAATGTTTTCTAAAACTGAAGGTTGGAAATAAATGGACAATTTAAGCCGGGTTTAGCCTCTTTTCATTTTGCCTTAGTCACAAGTGGGATGTTTACACTTGGCCTAAATCACTTTATTCTTTAACGTGACATAATTGAACCCGAAAAAAATTACTAAAAGGTTGAAGAAAGTGGTTAAATCATGACAACAAAATAATTCATTAGTACAATTATAAGCATGATTTTATCGAAGTAGTCATTTTATTGATTATGTTTTGTCATAATTCTTGTAAAAATGGTTTACATTATTATCTCAGTTGTTTCTTGTTTTAGTTGATGCTTGGTGGTTTTATTTAAAATGAACAGATAATAGCTGTTTGATAAAATAATTTACATTACAACTGAAGTGTGTATTTTTTTTTTTATCCCTAGATAGAGCTGGTGGAGCGTTTCATTCCATCCAATTTGGAAAACCTTCCCGTATGGCATCATGTCCTCCTCAGAGCTCTTTCACAGGATGCCCGTCACCGTGTTGAGAATGGTGTCATTGCCCTTTCTCAAGAAGCACTGGCTAACTGGCAGAATGGAGGTTACACATTGGGTCAAGTGGAGAAAGTGGTGAGGATGATCACTTAGCTGGAGTAATCCATATTAGTCACTGTTTTTTTTAAATGTCAAAAAATGCCATCTATTATTGCTGGCCTAATGCCTGCTTAGAGATAAAATAATGAGGCAATTGTTCGGGAAAAGACAAAGCAACCCATTCTAAAATTCCAATGTGTTTTTGTGAACTGTAGTTTTTCTTTTTTCGACATGAGGGTAAATGACAATTATGTGCTTTGACATTCTGTAAAACCTCTAAAGCACATGTATCAAACTCCAATCCTAGAGGGCCGAGTGGGTGCAGGTTTTTGTTCCAACCAGGCCGTCACACACTTGATTCCACTTTTTAACAATTAGAGCTCTTGCTAAGGACCTTCATTAGTAGAATCAGGTGTGTTACTGCCTGGTTGGAACAAAAACCTGCACCCAAACGGCCCTCCATGACCTGAGTTCGACACCCCTGCTCTAAAGGTTACAAGGAAAATGTAGTGACTGATCTAAAAAATCCACAAGGGGAAAATGGGTACAAACATCAGGTGCAAGGCTGCAGCACCTTGTGCACTAAAGGGAGAGTGGAGTAATGGCATATTATTACAAGTCTTGTTAAGAGTAAGATAAGGAGAGGGCCAACAGAAATGGTTGTTTTGTTTTTGTTGCTGACTCCTCTCTCCTTTGTTCATCTTTGACCTCTAAGTGCTTATTGAAGTTAGAGTCTAAAATGTCCACAAATTGTATTGTTGCTGTAACCCAGCCTTATTATACATAGGTTTTGTCATTAAACCATAACAAGGCTGTTATTCAATGCATAAAATCTCTTCTCTCCTTTAATATTACCACTCTGCAGGCATAGTTAAAATACATTTACTAGATAGATGTTTTGAATAATAGTAATAATAATAATAATAAAAATCATATGATTACATGAAAAAAAAAATTCAGTATCTCCTTTTGGTTTTGACGATTAAAAGTTCATGTGAAGGTTAGATTTATTTAAGTCTATTTAATAAAACTTCTGTTTTAGTGTTTTTGGCCAAGTTCTATCAGTGTAACCAGATTTATTAAAAGTCAAGAAAACAATACCAGAAAGTAGGGTGGATACCTTTTGGGGTAGGAAATATGCACAATTTTTCCATTTTAAAAAGTCCCCCCTGTCTCCAGAATGTGGTGCTGTTATCCCTCCTAGTGGTGGTTCGAGGTCATTCGTCTCCTGAGGAACAGTGCATGTTGTCTGCAATGAGGATAGTCACTCAGCTCTGGTTGAGAATGAGTCCAGACCAGGTGAGAGACACACACAGGTGTAGTGCATGACGGTGACTATGATCCCTGTAACCCAGGGGTGCTCAACTACAAACTGAAAAGGTCCATGGTCGGAGACAATTGGAGAAAAATGTCTTTGTGTAATGGACTGGTACACTGCGACGCTGCTCTCCTCTGGAAGCACAAATGCGTATTTATCTCTATTTATTACTATAGTATGACCTTTATATGCGGCATACTATAGTATTACCTTTTTTGAGCCTTATACTAATGTATGACCTTTTTTGAGCCATATACTAATGTATGAACTTTTTTGAGCCTAATACAATAGTATGACCTTTTTTGAGCCTAATACAATAGTATGACCGTTTTCGAGCGACATACTATAGTATGACCTTTTTCGAGCCACATACTATAGTATGACCGTTATGAGCGACATTCTGTGGTATGACCGTTTTTTTTAGCAAAAAGGTATAGTATGACCGTTTTTGAGCCTAATACTATAGTATGACCTTTTTTACCCAAAATATTATAGTATGACCTTTTTTGAGCGACATACTATAGTATGACAGTTTTCGAGCGGCATACTATAGTATGACTGTTTTCGAGCCTATATGTATAAGTATGACCTTTTTTTTTTTTTTTGCGAAAAGGTATAGTATGACCATTTTCAAGTGACATACTAAAGTATGACGTTTTTTTAGCAAGATTGTATAGTATGACCGTTTTCGAGTGACATACTATAGTATGGCCTTTTTTGAGCTTAATACTATAGTATGACCGTTTTTGAGCCTAATACTATAGTATGACCTTTTTTACTCAAAATATTATAGTATGACCTTTTTTGAGCGACATACTATAGTATGACCGTTTTGTCCCCTGCAGGTTCAGACACACCCTGTCCTCCAGTGTACTCTGCAGCTGCTCTTGTCGATATCGGCCAATTTCGTGAAAAACATTGATATTCAAGTCCTTTGTCAGGTACGCTCTTCTCTGCACGTCACAATGAATATGCAGAGAATATGAAATACTTTTATTTACCTATAGTGTGTTCCAGGCTCTGGCATGTGTGGAAGCTGTCGTGTCTCGAACGTGTGTAGAGCAGCTGCTGCTTGCTGCTCTGGAGTTCCTTTCATCTCTGGGGAAGATATTGGTCCCTCCTGACAGCCAGGTACTGGAACCAAACAATCACTAAGAGGATTTTTACTTTTACACTTGCACTACTGATGTTATATCATAATATATATATATTCATTTGAGTTTTTTTGCTTCCATATCCCGATGGAATGAAGGGTTTGTATTTGTTGACACTTATGTACAACGTATAAAATGTAATGTATTTGCAGCATCTGTAAATTGTACATTTGTAATAATTGGATTAATTAAAGCTTAAGTTTTCTCTGCAAAAAAATATCTCATTTCCCTCCAACAGAGTCAAATTCTGCCAAGACTGAGTAGCCTGTTTGGAGCTCTGCTGGCCGACCGGTCCTGGCTGCTACACCAGCATGCCCTGGAGGCATTTTCTCATTTCGCAGAGGTGCGGCAGGAACTTCCCAGATGTTGCCAGTGTTGCGCACACGCACGCAGCCCTTTAAACTGTTGTGTTGTTGACATAACCTTAATGTGTCCTTTCGGTATTTAAGATAACAAACCACGAGGAGGTTATCTCCCAGAGTTTGTGTGTAGAAGAAACCAAGACCAAGGTGGTAAATTATCTAAGCAAGGTAAGAGATGCCAAAACATTGTGATGATGTTTGCCTAAGACAAAGCGCGAATGTGAACAAGCCCATGTTTGTTTTTGTAGACTGTGAATGCACAGGAAGATGTACAGTCACGGCTACAAAGGCTTAAGCTGGAAACACCGGTTACTGAGCAACACAACCAAAGGCTGGAAAACAACAAAGTACGTGTTCCTGTCAAACTGGCTGTTGAAGCAGATGCTGATTCAGAGGTGAGTAGCATTATTATCCTTCATGCTAGTGTCCAGTCCTGCTTTCCTTTTATACTCTTTGATTGCATTCCAACCCACCACATGAACAGAAGGTATGACACATGCCATAATCTAAATCTGGGATGGATGATTAAAGATTTAATTTTTTAGATGTCAATGAATTACCTAAAAGAAATGGGGATAATAAAAAAAACCTTGCAACAAATAAACCATGAAATAGTTTTTTTACTTTTTGGTTACAGCCCCATTGCTAGTGGTTTCTGTTGCCTGAATATATATTATAATGAATTCTATTTCCCCAAGCTCAGTCTAATTTCCCATAACAATTTCAGTAATTCTATAAAGTGTATTTATTTAACAAAATACATATAAAGTACTTGCATGATCTCATTTCTTCCTGCTTATGAAGTCAAATTTTTATTTATACAAGACATCAGTCCTATGTGATGTGAAATACAATTGTTATGTAAGCAAGAACTTGATTCATGAAACGATTAGATATTTCCCTCCCTGTTATTATTTCTCCCCCCAGCCAAACCCGAAGAGAGCTCGGCAGGAGGCTAGTGCAGAGGAAGAGTACAGCCGCTACGTCCAGACAGCGGAGAGTGCGTTGAAAGCGCTCCAGGCAATCACTGAGGGCAAAGCCAACACTACCGGACCACCTCCACCGTGGCTGGAGTCCAGACTACAGGAGCTGCAGACCCTTATAACTCACATCAGGACAGCCAGCCCAACAAACTAACCCTATATTCCAGCCCATATCATTTACTCTGAGAAAAACTATTTAACTTGTGTACTGTATGTTTACCCTTTATTGCTGCTGAGAAAACTCTGTCTTTTATTTTTAAGAATTATTGTCAGTAATTGATTTTGTTCATTAAATGTGTTTTAAGTACAACATGGATTTGTTTCTTTCTGCAATAATATATATTTTTTATTCATTTTAAACATTAAAAAAATGGAAACATATTTGATAAAGTAAAACGTTTATTTCACCAGAAACCAAAAAGGATACTAACAAAATAAGATTACACATTCAACAATTATACAAATTACAAAACCACAAATTCTAAACAAATACATTTCTAACTAAATTTCTGAAAGTCTACCAGTCTGTGTGTGACTATTAGTATCAAAAGACCACACTGCTTCTCACTTGAAGAATTCATTTTTTCTTCTTCCGTTTTCAGGGTAAGGCTCTTCAGAAAAATCATCACTTTCAGGAAGTCATTCCTATTTACAGGGAAACGCAAAGTCAAAAAAGGTCATACAGGGGTGTGTCACTTAAAAATAGTCACACGGGGGTATGTAGCTCAAAATAAGTCATCCGGGGGGATGTCACTCAAAATAGATAATTTGGGGTATGTCGCTCAAAAATAGCATATGCTCAAAACGTAATACCCGGGTATGTCGTTCAAAAATGGTCATACCCGGGTATGGTGCTCAAAAATAGTCATACCCGGGTATGGTGCTCAAAAATAGTCATACCCGGGTATGGTGCTCAAAAAACGTCATACCCGTACATGTCGCTCAAAAAACGTCATACCCGGGTATGTCGCTCAAAAAACGTCATACCCGGGTATGTCGCTCAAAAACCTCATACCCGGGTATGTCGCTCAAAAAACCTCATACCCGGGTACCTCGTAAAAAAACGTCATACCCGTACATGTCGTTCAAAAAACGTCATACCCGGGTATGTCGCTCAAAAAACGTAATACCCGGGTATGTCGTTAAAAAAACGTCATACCCGGGTATGTCGCTCAAAAACGTCATACCCGGGTATATCGCTCAAAAACGTCATACCCGGGTATATCGCTCAAAAACGTCATACCCAGGTATGTCGCTCAAAAAACGTCATACCCGGGTACCTCGTAAAAAAACGTCATACCCGGGCATGTCGCTCAAAAATGGTCATACCTGTACATGTCGTTCAAAAAACTTCATACCCGGGTATGTCGCTCAAAAAACGTCATACCCGGGTATGTCGCTCAAAAAACGTAATACCCGGGTATGTCGCTCAAAAAACGTCATACCCGGGTATGTCGCTCAAAAAACGTCATACCCGGGTATGTCGCTCAAAAAACGTCATACCCGGGTATGTCGTTAAAAAATGGTCATACCCGGGTATGTCGCTCAAAAATGGTCATACCCGGGTATGTCGCTCAAAAATGGTCATACCTGGGTATGTCGCTCAAAAAATGTCAAACCCGGGTATGACGTTTTTTGGGCGACATACCCGGGTATGTCGTTCAAAAATGGTCATACCCAGGTATGTCGCTCCAAAAACGTCATACCCGGGTATGTCGCTCCAAAAACGTCATACCCGGGTATGTCGCTCAAAAAACGTCATACCCGGGTATGTCGTTAAAAAATGGTCATACCCGGGTATGTCGCTCAAAAATGGTCATACCCGGGTATGTCGTAAAAAAAAACGTCATACCAGGGTATGTCGCTCAAAAAACGTCATACCCGGGTATATCGTTCAAAAATGGTCATACCCGGGTATGTCGCTCAAAAATGGTCATACCCTGGTATGTCGCTCAAAAAACGTCATACCCGGGTATGTCGCTCAAAAAACGTCATACCCGGGTATGTCGCTCAAAAAACGTCATACCCGGGTATGTCGCTCAAAAAACGTCATACCCGGGTATGTCGCTCAAAAAACGTCATACCCGGGTATGTAGCTCAAAAAACGTCATACCCGGGTATGTCGCTCAAAAGTGGCCATACCGGGGTATGTCGCTCATAAGTGGTCATACGGGGGTAAATATGCCATACGGGGGTGTGTCACTCAAAAAAGATCATTTGGGGTACGTAGCTCAAAAAATTTCATTCCCGGGTATGTCGCTCAAAAAACGTCATACCCCGGTATGTCGCTCAAAAAACGTCATACCCGGGTATGTCGCTCAAAAAACGTCATACCCGGGTATGTCGCTCAAAAAAACGTCATACCCGGGTATGTCGCTCAAAAACGTCATACCCGGGTATGGTGCTCAAAAATAGTCATACCCGGGTATGGTGCTCAAAAAACATCATACCCGGGTATGCCGCTCAAAAAACATCATACCCGGGTATGTCGCTCAAAAATGGTCATACCCGTACATGTCGCTCAAAAAACATCATACCCGGGTATGTCGCTCAAAAAACGTCATACCCGGGTATATCGCTCAAAAACGTCATACCCGGGTATATCGCTCAAAAACGTCATACCCAGGTATGTCGCTCAAAAAACGTCATACCCGGGTACCTCGTAAAAAAACGTCATACCCGGGCATGTCGCTCAAAAATGGTCATACCTGTACATGTCGTTCAAAAAACTTCATACCCGGGTATGTCGCTCAAAAAACGTCTTACCCGGGTATGTCGTTAAAAAATGGTCATACCCGGGTATGTGGCTCAAAAATGGTCATACCCGGGTATGTCGCTCAAAAAACGTCATACCCGGGTATGTCGTTAAAAAATGGTCATACCCGGGTATGTCGCTCAAAAATGGTCATACCCGGGTATGTCGCTCAAAAATGGTCATACCTGGGTATGTCGCTCAAAACCTGGGTATGTCGCTCAAAAAATGTCATACATGTTTTTTGAGCGACATGTACGGGTATGACCATTTTTGAGCGACATACCCGGGTATGATGTTTTTTGAGCGGCATACCCGGGTATGATGTTCAAAAATGGTCATACCCAGGTATGTCGCTCCAAAAACGTCATACCCGGGTATGTCGCTCCAAAAACGTCATACCCGGGTATGTCGCTCAAAAAACGTCATACCCGGTTATGTCGTTAAAAAATGGTCATACCCGGGTATGTCGCTCAAAAATGGTCATACCCGGGTATGTCGTAAAAAAAAAGTCATACCAGGGTATGTCGCTCAAAAAACGTCATACCCGGGTATATCGTTCAAAAATGGTCATACCCGGGTATGTCGCTCAAAAATGGTCATACCCTGGTATGTCGCTCAAAAAACGTCATACCCGGGTATGTCGCTCAAAAAACGTCATACCCGGGTATGTCGCTCAAAAAACGTCATACCCGGGTATGTCGCTCAAAAAACGTCATACCCGGGTATGTAGCTCAAAAAACGTCATACCCGGGTATGTCGCTCAAAAGTGGCCATACCGGGGTATGTCGCTCATAAGTGGTCATACGGGGGTAAATATGCCATACGGGGGTGCGCCACTCAAAAAACATCATTCGGGGTATGTAGCTTTAAACAATTTCATACCCGGTTATTTCGCTCAAAAACCGTCATACCCGGGTATGTGGCTCAAAAGTGGTCATACCGGGGTATGTCGCTCAAAAGTGGTCATACCGGGGTATGTCGCTCAAAAGTGGTCATACGGGAGTAAATAGGCCGTACGGGGGTGCGCTACTCAAAAAACATCATTCGGGGTATGCAGCTCAAAAAATTCATACCCGGGTATGTAGCTCAAAAAACGTCATACCCGGGTATGTTGCTCAAAAATGGTCATACCGGGGTAAGTTGCTCAAAAGTGGTCATACGGGGGTGTGTCACTAAAAATAGATCATTCAGGGTATGTAGCTCAAAAAATTTCATACCCGGGTATGTCGCTCAAAAATGGTCATACCGGGGTATGTCGCTCAAAAGTGGTCATGTCGCTCAAAATAGTCCATACGGGGGTGTGTCACTCAAAAAAGATCATTTGGGGTACGTAGCTCAAAAAATTTCATTCCCAGGTATGTCGCTCAAAAAACGTCATATCCGGGTATTTCGCTCAAAAATGGTCATACCGGAGTATGTCACTCAAAAGTGGTCATACAGGAGTAAATGGGCCATACGGGGGTGCGCCACTCAAAAATCATCATTCGGGGTATGTAATTTTTAAAAAATTTCATACCCTGTTATTTCGCTCAAAAACCGTCATACCCGGGTATGTCGCTCAAAAGTGGTCATACGGGGGTGTGTCACTCAAAAGTGGTCATACGGGATTAAATAGGCCATACAGGGGTGCGCCACTCATAAAACATCATTCGGAGAATGTAGCTCAAAAAATTTCATTTTTCGCTCAAAAATGGTCATACCGGGGTATGTCGCTCAAAAGTGGTCATACGGGGGTAAATAGGCCATACGGGGGTGTCTTACTCAAAAAAGATCATTTGGGGTACGTAGCTCAAAAATTTTCATTCCCGGGTATGTCGCTCAAAAAACGTCATACCCGGGTATGTCGCTCAAAACTGGTCATACCGGGGTATGTCGCTCAAAAGTGGTCATACCGGGGTATGTCCCTCAAAAGTGGTCATACAGGGGTGTGTCACTCAAAAAAGATCATTTGGGGTATGTAGCTCAAAAAATGTCATTCCCGGGTATGTCGCTCAAAAAACGTAATACCCGGGTATGTCGCTCAAAAGTGGTCATACGGGAGTAAATATGCCATACGGGGGTGGTTCACTCAAAAAAGATCATTTGGTGTATGTAGCTCAAAAAATTTCATTCCTGGGTATGTCGATCAAAAAACGTCATACCCGGGTATGTCGCTCAAAAAACGTCATACCCGGGTATGTCTCTCAAAAAAGGTCATACCGGGGTATGTCGCTCGAAAGTGGTCATACGGGAGTAAATAGGCCATACGGGGGTGCGCTACTCAAAAAACATCATTCGGGGTATGCAGCTCAAAAAATTCATACACGCGTATGTAGCTCAAAAAAGTCATACCCGGGTATGTTGCTCAAAAATGGTCATACCGGGGTAGGTTGCTTAAAAGTGGTCATACGGGGGTGCGCTACTCAAAAAAGATCATTCGGGGTATGCAGCTCAAAAAATGTCATTCCCGGGTATGTCGCTCAAAAAACGTAATACCCGGGTATGTCGCTCAAAAGTGGTCATACGGGAGTAAATATGCCATACGGGGGTGGGTCACTCAAAAAAGATCATTTGGTGTATGTAGCTCAAAAATTTTCATTCCCGGGTATGTCGCTCAAAAAACGTCATACCCGGGTATGTCGCTCAAAACTGGTCATACCGGGGTATGTCGCTCAAAAGTGGTCATACCGGGGTATGTCCCTCAAAAGTGGTCATACAGGGGTGTGTCACTCAAAAAAGATCATTTGGGGTATGTAGCTCAAAAAATGTCATTCCCGGGTATGTCGCTCAAAAAACGTAATACCCGGGTATGTCGCTCAAAAGTGGTCAGACGGGAGTAAATATGCCATACGGGGGTGGGTCACTCAAAAAAGATCATTTGGTGTATGTAGCTCAAAAAATTTCATTCCTGGGTATGTCGATCAAAAAACGTCATACCCGGGTATGTCGCTCAAAAAACGTCATACCCGGGTATGTCTCTCAAAAAAGGTCATACCGGGGTATGTCGCTCGAAAGTGGTCATACGGGAGTAAATAGGCCATACGGGGGTGCGCTACTCAAAAAACATCATTCGGGGTATGCAGCTCAAAAAATTCATACCCGTGTATGTTGCTCAAAAAACGTCATACCCGGGTATGTCGCTCAAAAGTGGTCATACCGGGGTATGTCGCTCAAAAGTGGTCATACGGGAGTAAATATGCCATACGGGGGTGGGTCACTCAAAAAAGATCATTTGGGGTACGGAGCTCAAAAAATTTAATTCCCGGGTATGTCGCTCAAAAAACGTCATACCCCGGTATGTCGCTCACAAAAGGTCCGACCCGGGTATGTCACTCAAAAGTGGTCATACGGGATTAAATAGACCATACGAGTGTGCGCCACTCATAAAACATCTTTCGGAGAATGTAGCTTAAAAAATTTGATACCCGGGTCTGTCGCTAAAAAATGGTCATACAGGGGTGTGTCACTCAAAAAAGTTCATTTGGGGTTTGTAGCTCAAAAAATTTCATACCCGGGAATGTCGCTCAAAAAACGTCATACCCGGGTATGTTGCTCAAAAGTGGTCATACGGGAGTAGGTTGCTTAAAAGTGGTCATACGGGGGTGTGTCACTCAAAAAAGATCATTCGGGGTACGTAGCTCAAAAAAAGTCATACCCGGGTATGTCGCTCAAAAAACGTCATACCCGGGTGTGTCGCTCAAAAAACGTCATACCCGGGTATGTCGCTCAAAAAACGTCATACCCGGGTATGTCGCTCAAAAAAGTCATACCCGGGTATGTCGCTCCAAAAACGTCATACCCGGGTATGTCGCTCCAAAAACGTCATACCCGGGTATGTCGCTCCAAAAACGTCATACCCGGGTATGTCGCTCAAAAAACGTCATACCCGGGTATGTCGTTAAAAAATGGTCATACCCGGGTATGTCGCTCAAAAATGGTCAAACCCAGGTACGTCGTAAAAAAAAACGTCATACCAGGGTATGTCGCCCAAAAAACGTCATACCCGGGTATGTCGTTCAAAAATGGTCATACCCGGGTAGGTCGCTCAAAAAACGTCATACCCGGGTATGTCGCTCCAAAAACGTCATACCCGGGTATGTCGCTCAAAAAACGTCATACCCGGGTATGTCGTTAAAAAATGGTCATACCCGGGTATGTCGCTCAAAAATGGTCAAACCCGGGTATGTCGTAAAAAAAAACGTCATACCAGGGTATGTCGCTCAAAAAACGTCACACCCGGGGATGTCGCCGAAAAAACGTCATACCCGGGTATGTCGTTCAAAAATGGTCATACCCGGGTAGGTCGCTCAAAAAACGTCATACCCGGGTATGTCGCTCCAAAAACGTCATACCCGGGTATGTCGCTCAAAAATGGTCATACCCGGGTATGTCGTAAAAAAAAACGTCATACCAGGGTATGTCGCTCAAAAAACGTCATACCCGGGTATGTCGCCCAAAAAACGTCATACCCGGGTATATCGTTCAAAAATGGTCATACCCGGGTATGTCGCTCAAAAATGGTCATACCCGGGAATGTCGTGAAAAAAACCCGTCATACCCGGGTATGTCGCTCAAAAATGGTCATACCCTGGTATGTCGCTCAAAAAACGTCATACCCGGGTATGTCTTTCAAAAATGGTCATACCTGGGTATGTCGCTCCGAAAACGTCATACTCGGGTATGTCGCTCCAAAAACGTCATACCCGGGTATGTAGCTCAAAAAACGTCATACCCGGGTATGTCGCTCAAAAGTGGCCATACCGGGGTATGTCGCTCAAAAGTGGTCATACGGGAGTAAATATGCCATACGGGGGTGGGTCACTCAAAAAAGATCATTTGGTGTATGTAGCTCAAAAAATTTCATTCCTGGGTATGTCGATCAAAAAACGTCATACCCGGGTATGTCGCTCAAAAAACGTCATACCCGGGTATGTCTCTCAAAAAAGGTCATACCGGGGTATGTCGCTCGAAAGTGGTCATACGGGAGTAAATAGGCCATACGGGGGTGCGCTACTCAAAAAACATCATTCGGGGTATGCAGCTCAAAAAATTCATACACGCGTATGTAGCTCAAAAAAGTCATACCCGGGTATGTTGCTCAAAAATGGTCATACCGGGGTAGGTTGCTTAAAAGTGGTCATACGGGGGTGCGCTACTCAAAAAAGATCATTCGGGGTATGCAGCTCAAAAAATGTCATTCCCGGGTATGTCGCTCAAAAAACGTAATACCCGGGTATGTCGCTCAAAAGTGGTCATACGGGAGTAAATATGCCATACGGGGGTGGGTCACTCAAAAAAGATCATTTGGTGTATGTAGCTCAAAAATTTTCATTCCCGGGTATGTCGCTCAAAAAACGTCATACCCGGGTATGTCGCTCAAAACTGGTCATACCGGGGTATGTCGCTCAAAAGTGGTCATACCGGGGTATGTCCCTCAAAAGTGGTCATACAGGGGTGTGTCACTCAAAAAAGATCATTTGGGGTATGTAGCTCAAAAAATGTCATTCCCGGGTATGTCGCTCAAAAAACGTAATACCCGGGTATGTCGCTCAAAAGTGGTCAGACGGGAGTAAATATGCCATACGGGGGTGGGTCACTCAAAAAAGATCATTTGGTGTATGTAGCTCAAAAAATTTCATTCCTGGGTATGTCGATCAAAAAACGTCATACCCGGGTATGTCGCTCAAAAAACGTCATACCCGGGTATGTCTCTCAAAAAAGGTCATACCGGGGTATGTCGCTCGAAAGTGGTCATACGGGAGTAAATAGGCCATACGGGGGTGCGCTACTCAAAAAACATCATTCGGGGTATGCAGCTCAAAAAATTCATACACGCGTATGTAGCTCAAAAAACGTCATACCCGGGTATGTTGCTCAAAAATGGTCATACCGGGGTAGGTTGCTTAAAAGTGGTCATACGGGGGTGCGCTACTCAAAAAAGATCATTCGGGGTATGCAGCTCAAAAAATTCATACACGCGTATGTAGCTCAAAAAACGTCATACCCGTGTATGTTGCTCAAAAAACGTCATACCCGGGTATGTCGCTCAAAAGTGGTCATACCGGGGTATGTCGCTCAAAAGTGGTCATACGGGAGTAAATATGCCATACGGGGGTGGGTCACTCAAAAAAGATCATTTGGGGTACGGAGCTCAAAAAATTTAATTCCCGGGTATGTCGCTCAAAAAACGTCATACCCCGGTATGTCGCTCACAAAAGGTCCGACCCGGGTATGTCACTCAAAAGTGGTCATACGGGATTAAATAGACCATACGAGTGTGCGCCACTCATAAAACATCTTTCGGAGAATGTAGCTTAAAAAATTTGATACCCGGGTCTGTCGCTAAAAAATGGTCATACAGGGGTGTGTCACTCAAAAAAGTTCATTTGGGGTTTGTAGCTCAAAAAATTTCATACCCGGGAATGTCGCTCAAAAAACGTCATACCCGGGTATGTTGCTCAAAAGTGGTCATACGGGAGTAGGTTGCTTAAAAGTGGTCATACGGGGGTGTGTCACTCAAAAAAGATCATTCGGGGTACGTAGCTCAAAAAAAGTCATACCCGGGTATGTCGCTCAAAAAACGTCATACCCGGGTGTGTCGCTCAAAAAACGTCATACCCGGGTATGTCGCTCAAAAAACGTCATACCCGGGTATGTCGCTCAAAAAAGTCATACCCGGGTATGTCGCTCCAAAAACGTCATACCCGGGTATGTCGCTCCAAAAACGTCATACCCGGGTATGTCGCTCCAAAAACGTCATACCCGGGTATGTCGCTCAAAAAACGTCATTCCCGGGTATGTCGTTAAAAAATGGTCATACCCGGGTATGTCGCTCAAAAATGGTCAAACCCAGGTACGTCGTAAAAAAAAACGTCATACCAGGGTATGTCGCCCAAAAAACGTCATACCCGGGTATGTCGTTCAAAAATGGTCATACCCGGGTAGGTCGCTCAAAAAACGTCATACCCGGGTATGTCGCTCCAAAAACGTCATACCCGGGTATGTCGCTCAAAAAACGTCATACCCGGGTATGTCGTTAAAAAATGGTCATACCCGGGTATGTCGCTCAAAAATGGTCAAACCCGGGTATGTCGTAAAAAAAAACGTCATACCAGGGTATGTCGCTCAAAAAACGTCACACCCGGGGATGTCGCCGAAAAAACGTCATACCCGGGTATGTCGTTCAAAAATGGTCATACCCGGGTAGGTCGCTCAAAAAACGTCATACCCGGGTATGTCGCTCAAAAATGGTCATACCCTGGTATGTCGCTCAAAAAACGTCATACCCGGGTATGTCTTTCAAAAATGGTCATACCTGGGTATGTCGCTCCGAAAACGTCATACTCGGGTATGTCGCTCCAAAAACGTCATACCCGGGTATGTAGCTCAAAAAACGTCATACCCGGGTATGTCGCTCAAAAGTGGCCATACCGGGGTATGTCGCTCAGAAGTGGTCATACGGGGGTAAATATGCCATACGGGGGTGTGTCACTCAAAAAACGTCATACCCCGGTATGTCGCTCAAAAAACGTCATACCCGGGTATGTCGCTCAAAAAACGTCATACCCGGGTATGTCGCTCAAAAAACGTCATACCCGGGTATGTCGCTCAAAAAAACGTCATACCCGGGTATGTCGCTCAAAAACGTGATACCCGGGTATGTCGCTCAAAAAACGTCATACGCTCAAAAAACGTCATACCCGGGTATGTCGCTCAAAAAACGTCATACCCGGGTATGTCGTTCAAAAATGGTCATACCCGGGTAAGTCGCTCAAAAAACGTCATACCCGGGTATGGTGCTCAAAAATGGTCATACCCGGGTATGCCGCTCAAAAAACATCATACCCGGGTATGTCGTTAAAAAATGGTCATACCCGGGTATGCTGCTCAAAAATGGTCATACCCCGGTATGTCGCTCAAAAAACGTCATACCCGGGTATGTCACTCAAAAAACGTCATACCCGGGTATGTCGCTCAAATAACGTCATACCCGGGTATGTCGCTCAAAAAACGTCATACCCGGGTATGTCGCTCAAAAAACGTCATACCCGGGTATGTCGCTCAAAAAACGTCATACCCGGGTATGTCGCTCAAAAAACGTCACACGTTCAAAAAACGTCATACCCGGGTATGTCGTTCAAAAATGGTCAAAAAACGTCATACCCGGGTATGTCGCTCAAAAAACGTCATACCCGGGTATGTCGCTCAAAAAACGTCATACCCGGGTATGTCGTTCAAAAATGGTCATACCCGGGTATGTCGCTCAAAAAACGTCATACCCGGGTATGTCGTTCAAAAATGGTCATACCCGGGTAAGTCGCTCAAAAAACGTCATACCCGGGTATGGTGCTCAAAAATGGTCATACCCGGGTATGCCGCTCAAAAAACATCATACCCGGGTATGTCGTTAAAAAATGGTCATACCCGGGTATGCTGCTCAAAAATGGTCATACCCGGGTATGTCGCTCAAAAAACGTCATACCCGGGTATGTCGCTCAAAAAACGTCATACCCGGGTATGTCGTTCAAAAATGGTCATACCCCGGTATGTCGCTCAAAAAACGTCATACCCGGGTATGTCGCTCAAAAAAACGTCATACCCGGGTATGTCGCTCAAAAACGTGATACCCGGGTATGTCGCTCAAAAAACGTCATACGCTCAAAAAACGTCATACCCGGGTATGTCGCTCAAAAAATGTCATACCCGGGTATGTCGCTCAAAAAATGTCATACCCGGGTATGTCGTTCAAAAATGGTCATACCCGGGTATGTCGCTCAAAAAACGTCATACCCGGGTATGGTGCTCAAAAATGGTCATACCCGGGTATGCCGCTCAAAAAACGTCATACCCGGGTATGTCGCTCAATAAACGTCATACCCCGGTATGTCGCTCAAAAAACGTCATACCCGGGTATGTCGCTCAAAAAACGTCATACCCGGGTATGTCGCTCAAAAAACGTCATACCCGGGTATGTCGCTCAAAAAACGTCATACCCGGGTATGTCGTTCAAAAATGGTCATACCCCGGTATGTCGCCCAAAAAACGTCATACCCGGGTATGTCGCTCAAAAAAACGTCATACCCGGGTATGTCGCTCAAAAACGTGATACCCGGGTATGTCGCTCAAAAACGGTCATACCCGGGTATGTCGCTCAAAAAACGTCATACCCGGGTATGTCGCTCAAAAAACGTCATACCCCGGTATGTCGCTCAAAAAAACGTCATACCCGGGTATGTCGCTCAAAAAAACGTCATACCCGGGTATGTCGGGTATGACATACACACACACACACACACACACACGCGTCATACCCCGGTATGTCGCTCAAAAAACGTCATACCCGGGTATGTCGCTCAAAAAAAGCCCATATCATTTACTCTGAGAAAAACTATTTAACTTGTGTACTGTATGTTTACCCTTTATTGCTGCTGAGAAAACTCTGTCTTTTATTTTTAAGAATTATTGTCAGTTATTGATTTTGTTCATTAAATGTGTTTTAAGTACAACATGGATTTGTTTCTTTCTGCAATAATATATATTTTTTATTCATTTTAAACATTAAAAAAATGGAAACATATTTGATACAGTAAAACCTTTATTTCACCAGAAACCAAAAAGGATATTAACAAAATAAGATTACACATTCAACAATTATACAAATTACAAAACCACAAATTCTAAACAAATACATTTCTGACTAAATTTCTGAAAGTCTACCAGTCTGTGTGTGACTATTAGTATCAAAAGACCATGCTGCTTCTCACTTGAAGAATTCATTTTTTCTTCTTCCGTCTTCAGGGTAAGGCTCTTCAGAAAAATCATCACTTTCAGGAAGTCATTCCTATTTACAGGGAAACGCAAAGTCAAAAAAGGTCATACAGGGGTGTGTCACTTAAAAATAGTCACACGGGGTATGTAGCTCAAAATAAGTCATCCGGGGGGATGTCACTCAAAATAGATAATTTGGGGTATGTCGCTCCAAAAAAGGCATACGCGGCTCAAAAAACGTCATACCCGGGAATGTCGCTCAAAAAACGTCATACCCGGGTATGTCGCTCAAAAAACGTCATACGCTCAAAAAACGTCATACCCGCGTATGTCGCTCAAAAAACGTCATACCCGGGTATGTCGTTCAAAAATGGTCATACCCGTGTATGTCGCTCAAAAATGGTCATACCCGGGTATGTCGCTCAAAAAACGTCATACCCGGGTATGTCGCTCAAAAAACGTCATACCCCGGTATGTCGCTCAAAAAACGTCATACCCGTACATGTCGTTCAAAAAACGTCATACCCGGGTATGTCGCTCAAAAAACGTCATACCCCGGTATGTCGCTCAAAAAACGTCATACGTTCAAAAAACGTCATACCCGGGTATGTCGCTCAAAAAACGTCATACGCTCAAAAAACGTCAAACCCGGGTATGTCGCTCAAAAAACGTCATACCCTGGTATGTCGCTCAAAAAACGTCATACCCGGGTATGTCGTTCAAAAATGGTCATACCCGGGTATGTCGCTCAAAAAACGTCATACCCGGGTATGTCGCTCAAAAAACGTCATACCCGGGTATGGTGCTCAAAAATGGTCATACCCGGGTATGCCGCTCAAAAAACATCATACCGGGGTATGTCGCTCAAAAAACGTCATAGCCGGGTATGGCGTTCAAAAATGGTCATACCCGGGTATGTCGCTCAAAAAACGTCATACCCGGGAATGTCGCTCAAAAAACGTCATACCCGGGTATGTCGCTCAAAAAACGTCATACCTCGGTATGTCGCTCAAAAAACGTCATACCCGGGTATGTCGCTCAAAAAACGTCATACGTTCAAAAAACGTCATACCCGGGTATGTCGCTCAAAAAACGTCATACCCGGGTATGTCGCTCAAAAAACGTCATACCCGGGTATGTCGTTCAAAAATGGTCATACCCGGGTATGTCGCTCAAAAAACGTCATACCCGGGTATGTCGCTCAAAAAACATCATACCCGGGAATGTCGCTCAAAAAACGTCATACCCGGGTATGTCGCTCAAAAAACGTCATACCCCGGTATGTCGCTCAAAAAAACGTCATACCCGGGTATGTCGCTCAAAAAAACGTCATACCCGGGTATGTCGGGTATGACATACACACACACACACACACACACGCGTCATACCCCGGTATGTCGCTCAAAAAACGTCATACCCGGGTATGTCGCTCAAAAAAAGCCCATATCATTTACTCTGAGAAAAACTATTTAACTTGTGTACTGTATGTTTACCCTTTATTGCTGCTGAGAAAACTCTGTCTTTTATTTTTAAGAATTATTGTCAGTTATTGATTTTGTTCATTAAATGTGTTTTAAGTACAACATGGATTTGTTTCTTTCTGCAATAATATATATTTTTTATTCATTTTAAACATTAAAAAAATGGAAACATATTTGATACAGTAAAACCTTTATTTCACCAGAAACCAAAAAGGATATTAACAAAATAAGATTACACATTCAACAATTATACAAATTACAAAACCACAAATTCTAAACAAATACATTTCTGACTAAATTTCTGAAAGTCTACCAGTCTGTGTGTGACTATTAGTATCAAAAGACCATGCTGCTTCTCACTTGAAGAATTCATTTTTTCTTCTTCCGTCTTCAGGGTAAGGCTCTTCAGAAAAATCATCACTTTCAGGAAGTCATTCCTATTTACAGGGAAACGCAAAGTCAAAAAAGGTCATACAGGGGTGTGTCACTTAAAAATAGTCACACGGGGGTATGTAGCTCAAAATAAGTCATCCGGGGGGATGTCACTCAAAATAGATAATTTGGGGTATGTCGCTCCAAAAACGTCATACGCGGCTCAAAAAACGTCATACCCGGGAATGTCGCTCAAAAAACGTCATACCCGGGTATGTCGCTCAAAAAACGTCATACCCGGGTATGTCGTTCAAAAATGGTCATACCCGTGTATGTCGCTCAAAAATGGTCATACCCGGGTATGTCGCTCAAAAAACGTCATACCCGGGTATGTCGCTCAAAAATGGTCATACCCGGGTATGTCGCTCAAAAAACGTCATACCCGGGTATGTCGCTCAAAAAACGTCATACCCGGGTATGTCGCTCAAAAAACGTCATACCCGGGTATGTCGCTCAAAAAACGTCATACCCGGGTATGTCGCTCAAAAAACGTCATACCCGGGTATGTCGCTCAAAAAACGTAATACCCGGGCATGTCGCTCAAAAAACGTCATACCCGTACATGTCGTTCAAAAAACGTCATACCCGGGTATGTCGCTCAAAAAACGTCATACCCCGGTATGTCGCTCAAAAAACGTCATACGTTCAAAAAACGTCATACCCGGCTATGTCGTTCAAAAATGGTCATACCCGGGTATGTCGATCAAAAAACGTCATACCAGGGTATGTCGCTCAAAAAACGTCATACCCGGGTATGTCGCTCAAAAAACGTCATACCCGGGTATGTCGCTCAAAAAACGTCATACCCGGGTATGTCGCTCAAAAAACGTCATACCCGGGTATGTCGCTCAAAAAACGTCATACCCGGGTATGTCGTTCAAAAATGGTCATACCCGGGTATGTCGCTCAAAAAACGTCATACCCGGGTATGTCGCTCAAAAAACGTCATACCCGGGTATGGTGCTCAAAAATGGTCATACCCGGGTATGCCGCTCAAAAAACATCATACCGGGGTATGTCGCTCAAAAAACGTCATAGCCGGGTATGGCGTTCAAAAATGGTCATACCCGGGTATGTCGCTCAAAAAACGTCATACCCGGGAATGTCGCTCAAAAAACGTCATACCCGGGTATGTCGCTCAAAAAACGTCATACCCGGGTATGTCGCTCAAAAAACGTCATACGTTCAAAAAACGTCATACCCGGGTATGTCGTTCAAAAATGGTCATACCCCGGTATGTCGCCCAAAAAACGTCATACCCGGGTATGTCGCTCAAAAAAACGTCATACCCGGGTATGTCGCTCAAAAACGTGATACCCGGGTATGTCGCTCAAAAAACGTCATACCCGGGTATGTCGCTCAAAAAACGTCATACCCGGGTATGTCGCTCAAAAAACGTCATACCCAGGTATGTCGCTCAAATAACGTCATACCCGGGTATGTCGCTCAAAAAAACGTCATACCCGGGTATGTCGGGTATGACATACACACACACACACACACGCGTCATACCCCGGTATGTCGCTCAAAAAACGTCATACCCGGGTATGTCGCTCAAAAAAAGCCCATATCATTTACTCTGAGAAAAACTATTTAACTTGTGTACTGTATGTTTACCCTTTATTGCTGCTGAGAAAACTCTGTCTTTTATTTTTAAGAATTATTGTCAGTTATTGATTTTGTTCATTAAATGTGTTTTAAGTACAACATGGATTTGTTTCTTTCTGCAATAATATATATTTTTTATTCATTTTAAACATTAAAAAAATGGAAACATATTTGATACAGTAAAACCTTTATTTCACCAGAAACCAAAAAGGATATTAACAAAATAAGATTACACATTCAACAATTATACAAATTACAAAACCACAAATTCTAAACAAATACATTTCTGACTAAATTTCTGAAAGTCTACCAGTCTGTGTGTGACTATTAGTATCAAAAGACCATGCTGCTTCTCACTTGAAGAATTCATTTTTTCTTCTTCCGTCTTCAGGGTAAGGCTCTTCAGAAAAATCATCACTTTCAGGAAGTCATTCCTATTTACAGGGAAACGCAAAGTCAAAAAAGGTCATACAGGGGTGTGTCACTTAAAAATAGTCACACGGGGGTATGTAGCTCAAAATAAGTCATCCGGGGGGATGTCACTCAAAATAGATAATTTGGGGTATGTCGCTCCAAAAACGTCATACGCGGCTCAAAAAACGTCATACCCGGGAATGTCGCTCAAAAAACGTCATACGCTCAAAAAACGTCAAACCCGGGTATGTCGCTCAAAAAACGTCATACCCGGGTATGTCGCTCAAAAAACGTCATTGCCGGGCATGTCGCTCAAAAAACGTCATTGCCGGGCATGTCGCTCAAAAAACGTCATACCCGGGTATGTCGCTCAAAAAACGTCATACCCGGGTATGTCGCTCAAAAAACGTCATACGCTCAAAAAACGTCAAACCCGGGTATGTCGCTCAAAAAACGTCATACCCGGGTATGTCGCTCAAAAAACGTCATTGCCGGGCATGTCGCTCAAAAATGGTCATACCCGGGTATGCCGCTCAAAAAACATCACACCCGGGTATGTCGCTCAAAAAACGTCATACCCGGGTATGTCGCTCAAAAAACGTCATACCCGGGTATGCCGCTCAAAAATGGTCATACCCGGGTATGCCGCTCAAAAAACATCATACCCGGGTATGTCGCTCAAAAAACGTCATACGTTCAAAATGTCGTTCAAAAATGGTCATACCCGGGTATGTCGCTCAAAAAACGTCATACCCGGGTATGTCGCTCAAAAAACGTCATAGCCGGGTATGGCGTTCAAAAATGGTCATACCCGGGTATGTCGCTCAAAAAACGTCACACCCGGGTATGTCGCTCAAAAAAAGCCCATATCATTTACTCTGAGAAAAACTATTTAACTTGTGTATTGTATGTTTACCCTTTATTGCTGCTGAGAAAACTCTCTTTTATTTTTAAGAAATATTGTCAGTTATTGATTTTGTTCATTAAATGTGTTTTAAGTACAACATGGATTTGTTTCTTTCTGCAATAATATATATTTTTTATTCATTTTAAACATTAAAAAAATGGAAACATATTTGATACAGTAAAACCTTTATTTCACCAGAAACCAAAAAGGATATTAACAAAATAAGATTACACATTCAACAATTATACAAATTACAAAACCACAAATTCTAAACAAATACATTTCTGACTAAATTTCTGAAAGTCTACCAGTCTGTGTGTGACTATTAGTATCAAAAGACCATGCTGCTTCTCACTTGAAGAATTCATTTTTTCTTCTTCCGTCTTCAGGGTAAGGCTCTTCAGAAAAATCATCACTTTCAGGAAGTCATTCCTATTTACAGGGAAACGCAAAGTCAAAAAAGGTCATACAGGGGTGTGTCACTTAAAAATAGTCACACGGGGGTATGTAGCTCAAAATAAGTAATCCGGGGGGATGTCACTCAAAATAGATAATTTGGGGTATGTCGCTCCAAAAACGTCATACGCGGCTCAAAAAATGTCATACCCGGGAATGTCGCTCAAAAAACGTCATACCCGGGTATGTCGCTCAAAAAACGTCATTGCCGGGCATGTCGCTCAAAAAACGTCATTGCCGGGCATGTCGCTCAAAAAACGTCATACCCGGGTATGTCGCTCAAAAAACGTCATACCCCGGTATGTCGCTCAAAAAACGTCATACCCGGGTATGTCGCTCAAAAAACGTCATACCCGGGTATGTCGCTCAAAAAACGTCATACCCGGGTATGTCGCTCAAAAAACGTCATACCCGGGTATGTCGCTCAAAAAAACGTGATACCCGGGTATGTCGCTCAAAAACGTGATACCCGGGTATGTCGCTCAAAAAACGTCATACGCTCAAAAAACGTCATACCCGGGTATGTCGCTCAAAAAACGTCATACCCGGGTATGTCGTTCAAAAATGGTCATACCCGGGTAAGTCGCTCAAAAAACGTCATACCAGGGAATGGTGCTCAAAAATGGTCATACCCGGGTATGCCGCTCAAAAAACATCATACCCGGGTATGTCGTTAAAAAATGGTCATACCCGGGTATGCTGCTCAAAAATGGTCATACCCGGGTATGTCGCTCAAAAAACGTCATACCCGGGTATGTCGCTCAAAAAACGTCATACCCGGGTATGTCGTTCAAAAATGGTCATACCCCGGTATGTCGCTCAAAAAACGTCATACCCGGGTATGTCGCTCAAAAAAACGTCATACCCGGGTATGTCGCTCAAAAACGTGATACCCGGGTATGTCGCTCAAAAAACGTCATACGCTCAAAAAACGTCATACCCGGGTATGTCGCTCAAAAAATGTCATACCCGGGTTTGTCGTTCAAAAATGGTCATACCCGGGTATGTCGCTCAAAAAACGTCATACCCGGGTATGGTGCTCAAAAATGGTCATACCCGGGTATGCCGCTCAAAAAACGTCATACCCGGGTATGTCGCTCAATAAACGTCATACCCCGGTATGTCGCTCAAAAAACGTCATACCCGGGTATGTCGCTCAAAAAACGTCATTGCCGGGCATGTCGCTCAAAAAACGTCATTGCCGGGCATGTCGCTCAAAAAACGTCATACCCGGGTATGTCGCTCAAAAAACGTCATACCCGGGTATGTCGCTCAAAAAACGTCATACGCTCAAAAAACGTCAAACCCGGGTATGTCGCTCAAAAAACGTCATACCCGGGTATGTCGCTCAAAAAACGTCATTGCCGGGCATGTCGCTCAAAAATGGTCATACCCGGGTATGCCGCTCAAAAAACATCACACCCGGGTATGTCGCTCAAAAAACGTCATACCCGGGTATGTCGCTCAAAAAACGTCATACCCGGGTATGCCGCTCAAAAATGGTCATACCCGGGTATGCCGCTCAAAAAACATCATACCCGGGTATGTCGCTCAAAAAACGTCATACGTTCAAAATGTCGTTCAAAAATGGTCATACCCGGGTATGTCGCTCAAAAAACGTCATACCCGGGTATGTCGCTCAAAAAACGTCATAGCCGGGTATGGCGTTCAAAAATGGTCATACCCGGGTATGTCGCTCAAAAAACGTCATACCCGGGTATGTCGCTCAAAAAAAGCCCATATCATTTACTCTGAGAAAAACTATTTAACTTGTGTATTGTATGTTTACCCTTTATTGCTGCTGAGAAAACTCTCTTTTATTTTTAAGAAATATTGTCAGTTATTGATTTTGTTCATTAAATGTGTTTTAAGTACAACATGGATTTGTTTCTTTCTGCAATAATATATATTTTTTATTCATTTTAAACATTAAAAAAATGGAAACATATTTGATACAGTAAAACCTTTATTTCACCAGAAACCAAAAAGGATATTAACAAAATAAGATTACACATTCAACAATTATACAAATTACAAAACCACAAATTCTAAACAAATACATTTCTGACTAAATTTCTGAAAGTCTACCAGTCTGTGTGTGACTATTAGTATCAAAAGACCATGCTGCTTCTCACTTGAAGAATTCATTTTTTCTTCTTCCGTCTTCAGGGTAAGGCTCTTCAGAAAAATCATCACTTTCAGGAAGTCATTCCTATTTACAGGGAAACGCAAAGTCAAAAAAGGTCATACAGGGTTGTGTCACTTAAAAATAGTCACACGGGGGTATGTAGCTCAAAATAAGTAATCCGGGGGGATGTCACTCAAAATAGATAATTTGGGGTATGTCGCTCCAAAAACGTCATACGCGGCTCAAAAAATGTCATACCCGGGAATGTCGCTCAAAAAACGTCATACCCGGGTATGTCGCTCAAAAAACGTCATTGCCGGGCATGTCGCTCAAAAAACGTCATTGCCGGGCATGTCGCTCAAAAAACGTCATACCCGGGTATGTCGCTCAAAAAACGTCATACCCGGGTATGCCGCTCAAAAATGGTCATACCCGGGTATGCCGCTCAAAAAACATCATACCCGGGTATGTCGCTCAAAAAACGTCATACGTTCAAAATGTCGTTCAAAAATGGTCATACCCGGGTATGTCGCTCAAAAAACGTCATACCCGGGTATGTCGCTCAAAAAACGTCATAGCCGGGTATGGCGTTCAAAAATGGTCATACCCGGGTATGTCGCTCAAAAAACGTCATACCCGGGTATGTCGCTCAAAAAACGTCATACCCGGGTATGTCGCTCAAAAAACGTCATACGCTCAAAAAACGTCAAACCCGGGTATGTCGCTCAAAAAACGTCATACCCGGGTATGTCGCTCAAAAAACGTCATACCCGGGTATGTCGTTCAAAAATGGTCATACCCGGGTATGTCGCTCAAAAAACGTCATACCCGGGTATGTCGCTCAAAAATGGTCATACCCGGGTATGCCGCTCAAAAAACATCATACCCGGGTATGTCGCTCAAAAAACGTCATACCCGGGTATGTCGCTCCAAAAACGTCATACCCCGGTATGTCGCTCAAAAAACGTCATACCCGGGTATGTCGCTCAAAAAACGTCATACCCGGGTATGTCGCTCAAAAAACGTCATACCCGGGTATGTCGCTCAAAAAAACGTGATACCCGGGTATGTCGCTCAAAAACGTGATACCCGGGTATGTCGCTCAAAAAACGTCATACGCTCAAAAAACGTCATACCCGGGTATGTCGCTCAAAAAACGTCATACCCGGGTATGTCGTTCAAAAATGGTCATACCCGGGTAAGTCGCTCAAAAAACGTCATACCAGGGAATGGTGCTCAAAAATGGTCATACCCGGGTATGCCGCTCAAAAAACATCATACCCGGGTATGTCGTTAAAAAATGGTCATACCCGGGTATGCTGCTCAAAAATGGTCATACCCGGGTATGTCGCTCAAAAAACGTCATACCCGGGTATGTCGCTCAAAAAACGTCATACCCGGGTATGTCGCTCAAAAAACGTCATACCCGGGTATGTCGTTCAAAAATGGTCATACCCCGGTATGTCGCTCAAAAAACGTCATACCCGGGTATGTCGCTCAAAAAAACGTCATACCCGGGTATGTCGCTCAAAAACGTGATACCCGGGTATGTCGCTCAAAAAACGTCATACGCTCAAAAAACGTCATACCCGGGTATGTCGCTCAAAAAATGTCATACCCGGGTTTGTCGTTCAAAAATGGTCATACCCGGGTATGTCGCTCAAAAAACGTCATACCCGGGTATGGTGCTCAAAAATGGTCATACCCGGGTATGCCGCTCAAAAAACGTCATACCCGGGTATGTCGCTCAATAAACGTCATACCCCGGTATGTCGCTCAAAAAACGTCATACCCGGGTATGTCGCTCAAAAAACGTCATACCCGGGTATGTCGCTCAAAAAACGTCATACCCGGGTATGTCGCTCAAAAAACGTCATACCCGGGTATGTCGTTCAAAAATGGTCATACCCCGGTATGTCGCCCAAAAAACGTCATACCCGGGTATGTCGCTCAAAAAAACGTCATACCCGGGTATGTCGCTCAAAAACGTGATACCCGGGTATGTCGCTCAAAAACGGTCATACCCGGGTATGTCGCTCAAAAAACGTCATACCCGGGTATGTCGCTCAAAAAACGTCATACCCGGGTATGTCGCTCAAAAAACGTCATACCCGGGTATGTCGCTCAAATAACGTCATACCCGGGTATGTCGCTCAAAAAACGTCATACCCGGGTATGTCGCTCAAAAAACGTCATACCCGGGTATGTCGCTCAAAAAACGTCATACCCGGGTATGTCGCTCAAAAAACGTCATACCCGGGTATGTCGCTCAAAAAACGTCATACCCGGGTATGTCGTTCAAAAATGGTCAAAAAACGTCATACCCGGGTATGTCGCTCAAAAAACGTCATACCCGGGTATGTCGCTCAAAAAACGTCATACCCGGGTATGTCGCTCAAAAAACGTCATACCCGGGTATGTCGCTCAAAAAACGTCATACCCGGGTATGTCGCTCAAAAAACGTCACACGTTCAAAAAACGTCATACCCGGGAATGTCGCTCAAAAAACGTCATACCCGGGTATGTCGCTCAAAAAACTATATACCCCGGTATGTCGCTCAAAAAACGTCATACCCGGGTATGTCGCTCAAAAAAACGTCATACCCGGGTATGTCGGGTATGACATACACACACACACACACACACACACGCGTCATACCCCGGTATGTCGCTCAAAAAACGTCATACCCGGGTATGTCGCTCAAAAAAAGCCCATATCATTTACTCTGAGAAAAACTATTTAACTTGTGTACTGTATGTTTACCCTTTATTGCTGCTGAGAAAACTCTGTCTTTTATTTTTAAGAATTATTGTCAGTTATTGATTTTGTTCATTAAATGTGTTTTAAGTACAACATGGATTTGTTTCTTTCTGCAATAATATATATTTTTTATTCATTTTAAACATTAAAAAAATGGAAACATATTTGATACAGTAAAACCTTTATTTCACCAGAAACCAAAAAGGATATTAACAAAATAAGATTACACATTCAACAATTATACAAATTACAAAACCACAAATTCTAAACAAATACATTTCTGACTAAATTTCTGAAAGTCTACCAGTCTGTGTGTGACTATTAGTATCAAAAGACCATGCTGCTTCTCACTTGAAGAATTCATTTTTTCTTCTTCCGTCTTCAGGGTAAGGCTCTTCAGAAAAATCATCACTTTCAGGAAGTCATTCCTATTTACAGGGAAACGCAAAGTCAAAAAAGGTCATACAGGGGTGTGTCACTTAAAAATAGTCACACGGGGGTATGTAGCTCAAAATAAGTCATCCGGGGGGATGTCACTCAAAATAGATAATTTGGGGTATGTCGCTCCAAAAACGTCATACGCGGCTCAAAAAACGTCATACCCGGGAATGTCGCTCAAAAAACGTCATACCCGGGTATGTCGCTCAAAAAACGTCATACGCTCAAAAAACGTCAAACCCGGGTATGTCGCTCAAAAAACGTCATACCCGGGTATGTCGCTCAAAAAACGTCATTGCCGGGTATGTCGCTCAAAAAACGTCATACCCGGGTATGTCGCTCAAAAAACGTCATACCCGGGTATGTCGTTCAAAAATGGTCATACCCTTGTATGTCGCTCAAAAATGGTCATACCCGGGTATGTCGCTCAAAAAACGTCATACCCGGGTATGTCGCTCAAAAATGGTCATACCCGGGTATGTCGCTCAAAAAACGTCATACCCGGGTATGTCGCTCAAAAAACGTCATACCCGGGTATGTCGCTCAAAAAACGTCATACCCGGGTATGTCGCTCAAAAAACGTCATACCCGGGTATGTCGCTCAAAAAACGTCATACCCGGGTATGTCGCTCAAATAACGTCATACCCGGGTATGTCGCTCAAAAAACGTCATACCCGGGTATGTCGCTCAAAAAACGTCATACCCGGGTATGTCGCTCAAAAAACGTCATACCCGGGTATGTCGCTCAAAAAACGTCATACCCGGGTATGTCGCTCAAAAAACGTCACACGTTCAAAAAACGTCATACCCGGCAATGTCGCTCAAAAAACGTCATACCCGGGTATGTCGCTCAAAAAACGTCATACCCCGGTATGTCGCTCAAAAAACGTCATACCCGGGTATGTCGCTCAAAAAAACGTCATACCCGGGTATGTCGGGTATGACATACACACACACACACACACACACACGCGTCATACCCCGGTATGTCGCTCAAAAAACGTCATACCCGGGTATGTCGCTCAAAAAACGTCATACCCGGGTATGTCGCTCAAAAAACGTCATACCCGGGCATGTCGCTCAAAAAACGTCATACCCGTACATGTCGCTCAAAAAACGTCATACCCCGGTATGTCGCTCAAAAAACGTCATACGTTCAAAAAACGTCATACCCGGCTATGTCGTTCAAAAATGGTCATACCCGGGTATGTCGATCAAAAAACGTCATACCAGGGTATGTCGCTCAAAAAACGTCATACCCGGGTATGTCGCTCAAAAAACGTCATACCCGGGTATGTCGCTCAAAAAACGTCATACCCGGGTATGTCGTTCAAAAATGGTCATACCCGGGTATGTCGCTCAAAAAACGTCATACCCGGGTATGTCGCTCAAAAAACGTCATACCCGGGTATGTCGCTCAAAAAACGTCATACGTTCAAAATGTCGTTCAAAAATGGTCATACCCGGGTATGTCGCTCAAAAAACGTCATACCCGGGTATGTCGCTCAAAAAACGTCATACCCGGGTATGTCGTTCAAAAATGGTCATACCCGGGTATGTCGCTCAAAAAACGTCATACCCGGGTATATCGCTCAAAAAACGTCATACCCGGGTATGGTGCTCAAAAATGGTCATACCCGGGTATGCCGCTCAAAAAACATCATACCGGGGTATGTCGCTCAAAAAACGTCATAGCCGGGTATGGCGTTCAAAAATGGTCATACCCGGGTATGTCGCTCAAAAAACGTCATACCCGGGAATGTCGCTCAAAAAACGTCATACGTTCAAAAAACGTCATACCCGGGTATGTCGTTCAAAAATGGTCATACCCCGGTATGTCGCCCAAAAAACGTCATACCCGGGTATGTCGCTCAAAAAACGTCATACCCGGGTATGGTGCTCAAAAATGGTCATACCCGGGTATGTCGCTCAAAAAACGTCATACCCGGGAATGTCGCTCAAAAAACGTCATACCCGGGTATGTCGCTCAAAAAACGTCATACCCCGGTATGTCGCTCAAAAAACGTCATACCCGGGTATGTCGCTCAAAAAACGTCATACGTTCAAAAAACGTCATACCCGGGTATGTCGTTCAAAAATGGTCATACCCCGGTATGTCGCCCAAAAAACGTCATACCCGGGTATGTCGCTCAAAAAAACGTCATACCCGGGTATGTCGCTCAAAAACGTGATACCCGGGTATGTCGCTCAAAAACGGTCATACCCGGGTATGTCGCTCAAAAAACGTCATACCCGGGTATGTCGCTCAAAAAACGTCATACCTGGGTATGTCGCTCAAAAAACGTCATACCCGGGTATGTCGCTCAAAAAACGTCATACGCTCAAAAAACGTCAAACCCGGGTATGTCGCTCAAAAAACGTCATACCCGGGTATGTCGCTCAAAAAACGTCATACCCGGGTATGTCGTTCAAAAATGGTCATACCCGGGTATGTCGCTCAAAAAACGTCATACCCGGGTATGTCGCTCAAAAAACGTCATACCCGGGTATGTCGCTCAAAAAACGTCATACGTTCAAAATGTCGTTCAAAAATGGTCATACCCGGGTATGTCGCTCAAAAAACGTCATACCCGGGTATGTCGCTCAAAAAACGTCATACCCGGGTATGTCGTTCAAAAATGGTCATACCCGGGTATGTCGCTCAAAAAACGTCATACCCGGGTATATCGCTCAAAAAACGTCATACCCGGGTATGGCGTTCAAAAATGGTCATACCCGGGTATGTCGCTCAAAAAACGTCATACCCGGGAATGTCGCTCAAAAAACGTCATACGTTCAAAAAACGTCATACCCGGGTATGTCGTTCAAAAATGGTCATACCCCGGTATGTCGCCCAAAAAACGTCATACCCGGGTATGTCGCTCAAAAAACGTCATACCCGGGTATGGTGCTCAAAAATGGTCATACCCGGGTATGCCGCTCAAAAAACATCATACCGGGGTATGTCGCTCAAAAAACGTCATAGCCGGGTATGGCGTTCAAAAATGGTCATACCCGGGTATGTCGCTCAAAAAACGTCATACCCGGGAATGTCGCTCAAAAAACGTCATACCCGGGTATGTCGCTCAAAAAACGTCATACCCCGGTATGTCGCTCAAAAAACGTCATACCCGGGTATGTCGCTCAAAAAACGTCATACGTTCAAAAAACGTCATACCCGGGTATGTCGCTCAAAAAACGTCATACCCCGGTATGTCGCTCAAAAAACGTCATACGTTCAAAAAACGTCATACCCGGCTATGTCGTTCAAAAATGGTCATACCCGGGTATGTCGCTCAAAAAACGTCATACCAGGGTATGTCGCTCAAAAAACGTCATACCCGGGTATGTCGCTCAAAAAACGTCATACCCGGGTATGTCGCTCAAAAAACGTCATACCCGGGTATGTCGCTCAAAAAACGTCATACCCGGGTATGTCGCTCAAAAAACGTCATACCCGGGTATGTCGTTCAAAAATGGTCATACCCGGGTATGTCGCTCAAAAAACGTCATACCCGGGTATGTCGCTCAAAAACGGTCATACCCGGGTATGTCGCTCAAAAAACGTCATACCCGGGTATGTCGCTCAAAAAACGTCATACCTGGGTATGTCGCTCAAAAAACGTCATACCCGGGTATGTCGCTCAAATAACGTCATACCCGGGTATGTCGCTCAAAAAACGTCATACGTTCAAAAAACGTCATACCCGGGTATGTCGTTCAAAAATGGTCAAAAAACGTCATACCCGGGTATGTCGCTCAAAAAACGTCATACCCGGGTATGTCGCTCAAAAAACGTCATACCCGGGTATGTCGCTCAAAAAACGTCATACCCGGGTATGTTGCTCAAAAAACGTCATACCCGGGAATGTCGCTCAAAAAACGTCATACCCGGGTATGTCGCTCAAAAAACGTCATACCCCGGTATGTCGCTCAAAAAACGTCATACCCGGGTATGTCGCTCAAAAAAACGTCATACCCGGGTATGTCGCTCAAAAAAACGTCATACCCGGGTATGTCGGGTATGACATACACACACACACACACACACACACGCGTCATACCCCGGTATGTCGCTCAAAAAAAGCCCATATCATTTACTCTGAGAAAAACTATTTAACTTGTGTACTGTATGTTTACCCTTTATTGCTGCTGAGAAAACTCTGTCTTTTATTTTTAAGAATTATTGTCAGTTATTGATTTTGTTCATTAAATGTGTTTTAAGTACAACATGGATTTGTTTCTTTCTGCAATAATATATATTTTTTATTCATTTTAAACATTAAAAAAATGGAAACATATTTGATACAGTAAAACCTTTATTTCACCAGAAACCAAAAAGGATATTAACAAAATAAGATTACACATTCAACAATTATACAAATTACAAAACCACAAATTCTAAACAAATACATTTCTGACTAAATTTCTGAAAGTCTACCAGTCTGTGTGTGACTATTAGTATCAAAAGACCATGCTGCTTCTCACTTGAAGAATTCATTTTTTCTTCTTCCGTCTTCAGGGTAAGGCTCTTCAGAAAAATCATCACTTTCAGGAAGTCATTCCTATTTACAGGGAAACGCAAAGTCAAAAAAGGTCATACAGGGGTGTGTCACTTAAAAATAGTCACACGGGGGTATGTAGCTCAAAATAAGTCATCCGGGGGGATGTCACTCAAAATAGATAATTTGGGGTATGTCGCTCCAAAAACGTCATACGCGGCTCAAAAAACGTCATACCCGGGAATGTCGCTCAAAAAACGTCATACCCGGGAATGTCGCTCAAAAAACGTCATACCCGGGTATGTCGCTCAAAAAACGTCATACGCTCAAAAAACGTCATACCCGGGTATGTCGCTCAAAAAACGTCATACCCGGGTATGTCGCTCAAAAATGGTCATACCCGGGTATGTCGCTCAAAAAACGGTCATACCCGGGTATGTCGCTCAAAAAACGTCATACCCGGGTATGTCGCTCAAAAAACGTCATACCCGGGTATGTCGCTCAAAAAACGTCATACCCGGGTATGTCGCTCAAAAAACGTCATACCCGGGCATGTCGCTCAAAAAACGTCATACCCGTACATGTCGTTCAAAAAACGTCATACCCGGGTATGTCGCTCAAAAAACGTCATACCCCGGTATGTCGCTCAAAAAACGTCATACGTTCAAAAAACGTCATACCCGGCTATGTCGTTCAAAAATGGTCATACCCGGGTATGTCGCTCAAAAAACGTCATACCAGGGTATGTCGCTCAAAAAACGTCATACCCGGGTATGTCGCTCAAAAAACGTCATACCCGGGTATGTCGCTCAAAAAACGTCATACCCGGGTATGTCGCTCAAAAAACGTCATACCCGGGTATGTCGCTCAAAAAACGTCATACCCGAGTATGTCGTTCAAAAATGGTCATACCCGGGTATGTCGCTCAAAAAACGTCATACCCGGGTATGTCGCTCAAAAAACGTCATACCCGGGCATGTCGCTCAAAAAACGTCATACCCGGGTATGTCGCTCAAAAAACGTCATACGTTCAAAATGTCGTTCAAAAATGGTCATACCCGGGTATGTCGCTCAAAAAACGTCATACCCGGGTATGTCGCTCAAAAAACGTCATACCCGGGTATGTCGTTCAAAAATGGTCATACCCGGGTATGTCGCTCAAAAAACATCATACCCGGGTATGTCGCTCAAAAAACGTCATACCCGGGTATGGTGCTCAAAAATGGTCATACCCGGGTATGCCGCTCAAAAAACATCATACCGGGGTATGTCGCTCAAAAAACGTCATAGCCGGGTATGGCGTTCAAAAATGGTCATACCCGGGTATGTCGCTCAAAAAACGTCATACCCGGGTATGTCGCTCAAAAAACGTCATACCCCGGTATGTCGCTCAAAAAACGTCATACGTTCAAAAAACGTCATACCCGGGTATGTCGCTCAAAAAACGTCATACCCGGGTATGTCGCTCAAAAAACGTCATACCCGGGTATGTCGCTCAAAAAACGTCATACCCGGGTATGTCGCTCAAAAAACGTCATACCCGGGAATGTCGCTCAAAAAACGTCATACCCGGGTATGTCGCTCAAAAAACGTAATACCCGGGTATGTCGTTCAAAAATGGTCATACCCCGGTATGTCGCTCAAAAAACGTCATACCCGGGTATGTCGCTCAAAAAAACGTCATACCCGGGTATGTCGGGTATGACATACACACACACACACACACACACACGCGTCATACCCCGGTATGTCGCTCAAAAAAAGCCCATATCATTTACTCTGAGAAAAACTATTTAACTTGTGTACTGTATGTTTACCCTTTATTGCTGCTGAGAAAACTCTGTCTTTTATTTTTAAGAATTATTTTCAGTTATTGATTTTGTTCATTAAATGTGTTTTAAGTACAACATGGATTTGTTTCTTTCTGCAATAATATATATTTTTTATTCATTTTAAACATTAAAAAAATGGAAACATATTTGATACAGTAAAACCTTTATTTCACCAGAAACCAAAAAGGATATTAACAAAATAAGATTACACATTCAACAATTATACAAATTACAAAACCACAAATTCTAAACAAATACATTTCTGACTAAATTTCTGAAAGTCTACCAGTCTGTGTGTGACTATTAGTATCAAAAGACCATGCTGCTTCTCACTTGAAGAATTCATTTTTTCTTCTTCCGTCTTCAGGGTAAGGCTCTTCAGAAAAATCATCACTTTCAGGAAGTCATTCCTATTTACAGGGAAACGCAAAGTCAAAAAAGGTCATACAGGGGTGTGTCACTTAAAAATAGTCACACGGGGGTATGTAGCTCAAAATAAGTCATCCGGGGGGATGTCACTCAAAATAGATAATTTGGGGTATGTCGCTCCAAAAACGTCATACGCGGCTCAAAAAACGTCATACCCGGGAATGTCGCTCAAAAAACGTCATACCCGGGTATGTCGCTCAAAAAACGTCATACGCTCAAAAAACGTCATACCCGGGTATGTCGCTCAAAAAACGTCATACCCGGGTATGTCGTTCAAAAATGGTCATACCCGTGTATGTCGCTCAAAAATGGTCATACCCGGGTATGTCGCTCAAAAAACGGTCATACCCGGGTATGTCGCTCAAAAAACGTCATACCCGGGTATGTCGCTCAAAAAACGTCATACCCGGGTATGTCGCTCAAAAAACGTCATACCCGGGTATGTCGCTCAAAAAACGTCATACCCGGGCATGTCGCTCAAAAAACGTCATACCCGTACATGTCGTTCAAAAAACGTCATACTCGGGTATGTCGCTCAAAAAACGTCATACCCCGGTATGTCGCTCAAAAAACGTCATACGTTCAAAAAACGTCATACCCGGCTATGTCGTTCAAAAATGGTCATACCGGGGTATGTCGCTCAAAAAACGTCATACCAGGGTATGTCGCTCATAAAACGTCATACCCGGGTATGTCGCTCAAAAAACGTCATTACCGGGTATGTCGCTCAAAAAACGTCATACGCTCAAAAAACGTCAAACCCGGGTATGTCGCTCAAAAAACGTCATACCCGGGTATGTCGTTCAAAAATGGTCATACCCGGGTATGTCGCTCAAAAAACGTCATACCCGGGTATGTCGCTCAAAAAACGTCATACCCGGGCATGTCGCTCAAAAAACGTCATACCCGGGTATGTCGCTCAAAAAACGTCATACGTTCAAAATGTCGTTCAAAAATGGTCATACCCGGGTATGTCGCTCAAAAAACGTCATACCCGGGTATGTCGCTCAAAAAACGTCATACCCGGGTATATCGTTCAAAAATGGTCATACCCGGGTATGTCGCTCAAAAAACATCATACCCGGGTATGTCGCTCAAAAAACGTCATACCCGGGTATGGTGCTCAAAAATGGTCATACCCGGGTATGCCGCTCAAAAAACATCATACCGGGGTATGTCGCTCAAAAAACGTCATAGCCGGGTATGGCGTTCAAAAATGGTCATACCCGGGTATGTCGCTCAAAAAACGTCATACCCGGGAATGTCGCTCAAAAAACGTCATACCCGGGTATGTCGCTCAAAAAACGTCATACCCCGGTATGTCGCTCAAAAAACGTCATACCCGGGTATGTCGCTCAAAAAACGTCATACGTTCAAAAAACGTCATACCCGGGTATGTCGCTCAAAAAACGTCATACCCGGGTATGTCGCTCAAAAAACGTCATACCCGGGTATGTCGCTCAAAAAACGTCATACCCGGGAATGTCGCTCAAAAAACGTCATACCCGGGTATGTCGCTCAAAAAACGTAATACCCGGGTATGTCGTTCAAAAATGGTCATACCCCGGTATGTCGCTCAAAAAACGTCATACCCGGGTATGTCGCTCAAAAAAACGTGATACCCGGGTATGTCGCTCAAAAACGTGATACCCGGGTATGTCGCTCAAAAAACGTCATACGCTCAAAAAACGTCATACCCGGGTATGTCGCTCAAAAAACGTCATACCCGGGTATGTCGTTCAAAAAACGTCATACCCGGGTATGGTGCTCAAAAATGGTCATACCCAGGTATGCCGCTCAAAAGTGGTCATGTCGCTCAAAATAGTCCATACGGGGGTGTGTCACTCAAAAAAGATCATTTGGGGTATGTAGCTCAAAAAATTCCATTCCCGGGTATGTCGCTCAAAAACGTCATACCCGGGTATGTCGCTCAAAAAACGTCATACCCGGGTATGTCGCTCAAAAAACGTCATACCCGGGTATGTCGCTCAAAAAAATTCATACCCGGGTATGTCGCTCAAAAAACGTCATACGTTCAAAATGTCGTTCAAAAATGGTCATACCCGGGTATGTCGCTCAAAAAACGTCATACCCGGGTATGTCGCTCAAAAAACGTCATACCCGGGTATGTCGTTCAAAAATGGTCATACCCGGGTATGTCGCTCAAAAAACGTCATACCCGGGTATGTCGCTCAAAAAACGTCATAGCCGGGTATGGCGTTCAAAAATGGTCATACCCGGGTATGTCGCTCAAAAAACGTCATACCCGGGTATGTCGCTCAAAAAACGTTATACCCCGGTATGTCGCTCAAAAAACGTCATACCCGGGTATGTCGCTCAAAAAACGTCATACGTTCAAAAAACGTCATACCCGGGTATGTCGCTCAAAAAACGTCATACCCGGGTATGTCGCTCAAAAAACGTCATACCCGGGAATGTCGCTCAAAAAACGTCATACCCGGGTATGTCGCTCAAAAAACGTAATACCCGGGTATGTCGTTCAAAAATGGTCATACCCCGGTATGTCGCTCAAAAAACGTCATACCCGGGTATGTCGCTCAAAAAAACGTGATACCCGGGTATGTCGCTCAAAAACGTGATACCCGGGTATGTCGCTCAAAAAACGTCATACGCTCAAAAAACGTCATACCCGGGTATGTCGCTCAAAAAACGTCATACCCGGGTATGTCGTTCAAAAAACGTCATACCCGGGTATGGTGCTCAAAAATGGTCATACCCAGGTATGCCGCTCAAAAGTGGTCATGTCGCTCAAAATAGTCCATACGGGGGTGTGTCACTCAAAAAAGATCATTTGGGGTATGTAGCTCAAAAAATTCCATTCCCGGGTATGTCGCTCAAAAACGTCATACCCGGATATGTCGCTCAAAAAACGTCATACCCGGGTATGTCGCTCAAAAAACGTCATACCCGGGTATGTCGCTCAAAAAAATTCATACCCGGGTATGTCGCTCAAAAAACGTCATACGTTCAAAATGTCGTTCAAAAATGGTCATACCCGGGTATGTCGCTCAAAAAACGTCATACCCGGGTATGTCGCTCAAAAAACGTCATACCCGGGTATGTCGTTCAAAAATGGTCATACCCGGGTATGTCGCTCAAAAAACGTCATACCCGGGTATGTCGCTCAAAAAACGTCATACCCGGGTATGGTGCTCAAAAATGGTCATACCCAGGTATGCCGCTCAAAAGTTGTCATGTCGCTCAAAATAGTCCATACGGGGGTGTGTCACTCAAAAAAGATCATTTGGGGTATGTAGCTCAAAAAATTTCATTCCCGGGTATGTCGCTCAAAAACGTCATACCCGGGTATGTCGCTCAAAAAACGTCATACCCGGGTATGTCGCTCAAAAAACGTCATACCCGGGTATGTCGCTCAAAAAAATTCATACCCGGGCATGTCTCTCAAAAAAAGTCATACCCGGGCATGTCGCTCAAAAAACGTCATACCCGTACATGTCGTTCAAAAAACGTCATACCCGGGTATGTCGCTCAAAAATGGTCATACCCAGGTATGCCGCTCAAAAAACGTCATACCCGGGTATGTCGCTCAAAAAAATTCATACCCGGGCATGTCTCTCAAAAAAAGTCATACCCGGGCATGTCGCTCAAAAAACGTCATACCCGTACATGTCGTTCAAAAAACGTCATACCCGGGTATGTCGCTCAAAAAACGTCATACCCGGGTATGTCGCTCAAAAACGTGATACCCGGGTATGTCGCTCAAAAACGGTCATACCCGGGTATGTCGCTCAAAAAACGTCATACCCGGGTATGTCGTTCAAAAATGGTCATACCCGGGTATGTCGCTCAAAAAACGTCATACCCGGGTATGTCGCTCAAAAAACGTCATACCCGGGTATGGTGCTCAAAAATGGTCATACCCAGGTATGCCGCTCAAAAGTGGTCATGTCGCTCAAAATAGTCCAAACGGGGGTGTGTCACTCAAAAAAGATCATTTGGGGTATGTAGCTCAAAAAATTCCATTCCCGGGTATGTCGCTCAAAAACGTCATACCCGGGTATGTCGCTCAAAAAACGTCATACCCGGGTATGTCGCTCAAAAAACGTCATACCCGGGTATGTCGCTCAAAAAAATTCATACCCGGGCATGTCTCTCAAAAAAAGTCATACCCGGGCATGTCGCTCAAAAAACGTCATACCCGTACATGTCGTTCAAAAAACGTCATACCCGGGTATGTCGCTCAAAAACGTCATTGCCGGGTATGTCGTTCAAAAAACGTCATACCCGGGTATGTCGCTCAAAAACGTCATTGCCGGGTATGTCGCTCAAAAACGTCATACCCGGGTATGTAGCTCAAAAAACGTCATACCCGGGCATGTCGCTCAAAAAACGTCATACCCGGGCATGTCGCTCAAAAACGTCATACCCGGGTATGTCGCTCAAAAAACGTCATACCCGGGTATGTCGCTCAAAAAACGTCATACCCGGGCATGTCGCTCAAAAACGTCATACCCGGGTATGTCGCTCAAAAAACGTCATACCCGGGCATGTCGCTCAAAAAACGTCATACCCGGGTATGTCGTTCAAAAAACGTCATACCCGGGTATGTCGTTCAAAAACGTCATACCCGGGTATGTCGCTCAAAAAACGTCATACCCGGGTATGTCGCTCAAAAAACGTCATACCCGGGCATGTCGCTCAAAAAATGTCATACCCGGGCATGTCGCTCAAAAAACGTCATACCCGGGTATGTCGCCCAAAAAACGTCATACCCCGGTATGTCGCTCAAAAAACGTCATACCCGGGTATGTCGCTCAAAAAACGTCATACCCGGGTATGTCGCTCAAAAAACGTCATACCCCGGTATGTCGCTCAAAAAACGTCATACCCGGGTATGTCGCTCAAAAAAACGTCATACCCGGGTATGTCGCTCAAAAAAACGTCATACCCGGGTATGTCGGGTATGACATACACACACACACGCGTCATACCCCGGTATGTCGCTCAAAAAACGTCATACCCGGGTATGTCGCTCAAAAAACGTCATACCCGGGTATGTCGCTCAAAAAAATTCATACCCGGGCATGTCTCTCAAAAAAAGTCATACCCGGGCATGTCGCTCAAAAAACGTCATACCCGTACATGTCGTTCAAAAAACGTCATACCCGGGTATGTCGCTCAAAAAACGTCATACCCGGGTATGTCGCTCAAAAACGTGATACCCGGGTATGTCGCTCAAAAACGGTCATACCCGGGTATGTCGCTCAAAAAACGTCATACCCGGGTATGTCGTTCAAAAATGGTCATACCCGGGTATGTCGCTCAAAAAACGTCATACCCGGGTATGTCGCTCAAAAAACGTCATACCCGGGTATGGTGCTCAAAAATGGTCATACCCAGGTATGCCGCTCAAAAGTGGTCATGTCGCTCAAAATAGTCCAAACGGGGGTGTGTCACTCAAAAAAGATCATTTGGGGTATGTAGCTCAAAAAATTCCATTCCCGGGTATGTCGCTCAAAAACGTCATACCCGGGTATGTCGCTCAAAAAACGTCATACCCGGGTATGTCGCTCAAAAAACGTCATACCCGGGTATGTCGCTCAAAAAAATTCATACCCGGGCATGTCTCTCAAAAAAAGTCATACCCGGGCATGTCGCTCAAAAAACGTCATACCCGTACATGTCGTTCAAAAAACGTCATACCCGGGTATGTCGCTCAAAAACGTCATTGCCGGGTATGTCGTTCAAAAAACGTCATACCCGGGTATGTCGCTCAAAAACGTCATTGCCGGGTATGTCGCTCAAAAACGTCATACCCGGGTATGTAGCTCAAAAAACGTCATACCCGGGCATGTCGCTCAAAAAACGTCATACCCGGGCATGTCGCTCAAAAACGTCATACCCGGGTATGTCGCTCAAAAAACGTCATACCCGGGTATGTCGCTCAAAAAACGTCATACCCGGGCATGTCGCTCAAAAACGTCATACCCGGGTATGTCGCTCAAAAAACGTCATACCCGGGCATGTCGCTCAAAAAACGTCATACCCGGGTATGTCGTTCAAAAAACGTCATACCCGGGTATGTCGTTCAAAAACGTCATACCCGGGTATGTCGCTCAAAAAACGTCATACCCGGGTATGTCGCTCAAAAAACGTCATACCCGGGCATGTCGCTCAAAAAATGTCATACCCGGGCATGTCGCTCAAAAAACGTCATACCCGGGTATGTCGCCCAAAAAACGTCATACCCCGGTATGTCGCTCAAAAAACGTCATACCCGGGTATGTCGCTCAAAAAACGTCATACCCGGGTATGTCGCTCAAAAAACGTCATACCCCGGTATGTCGCTCAAAAAACGTCATACCCGGGTATGTCGCTCAAAAAAACGTCATACCCGGGTATGTCGCTCAAAAAAACGTCATACCCGGGTATGTCGGGTATGACATACACACACACACGCGTCATACCCCGGTATGTCGCTCAAAAAACGTCATACCCGGGTATGTCGCTCAAAAAAAGCCCATATCATTTACTCTGAGAAAAACTATTTAACTTGTGTACTGTATGTTTACCCTTTATTGCTGCTGAGAAAACTCTGTCTTTTATTTTTAAGAATTATTGTCAGTTATTGATTTTGTTCATTAAATGTGTTTTAAGTACAACATGGATTTGTTTCTTTCTGCAATAATATATATTTTTTATTCATTTTAAACATTAAAAAAATGGAAACATATTTGATACAGTAAAACCTTTATTTCACCAGAAACCAAAAAGGATATTAACAAAATAAGATTACACATTCAACAATTATACAAATTACAAAACCACAAATTCTAAACAAATACATTTCTGACTAAATTTCTGAAAGTCTACCAGTCTGTGTGTGACTATTAGTATCAAAAGACCATGCTGCTTCTCACTTGAAGAATTCATTTTTTCTTCTTCCGTCTTCAGGGTAAGGCTCTTCAGAAAAATCATCACTTTCAGGAAGTCATTCCTATTTACAGGGAAACGCAAAGTCAAAAAAGGTCATACAGGGGTGTGTCACTTAAAAATAGTCACACGGGGGTATGTAGCTCAAAATAAGTCATCCGGGGGGATGTCACTCAAAATAGATAATTTGGGGTATGTCGCTCCAAAAACGTCATACGCGGCTCAAAAAACGTCATACCCGGGAATGTCGCTCAAAAAACGTCATACCCGGGTATGTCGCTCAAAAAACGTCATACCCGGGTATGTCGTTCAAAAATGGTCATACCCGTGTATGTCGCTCAAAAATGGTCATACCCGGGTATGTCGCTCAAAAAACGTCATACCCGGGTATGTCGCTCAAAAATGGTCATACCCGGGTATGTCGCTCAAAAAACGTCATACCCGGGTATGTCGCTCAAAAAACGTCATACCCGGGTATGTCGCTCAAAAAACGTCATACCCGGGTATGTCGCTCAAAAAACGTCATACCCGGGTATGTCGCTCAAAAAACGTCATACCCGGGTATGTCGCTCAAAAAACGTAATACCCGGGCATGTCGCTCAAAAAACGTCATACCCGTACATGTCGTTCAAAAAACGTCATACCCGGGTATGTCGCTCAAAAAACGTCATACCCCGGTATGTCGCTCAAAAAACGTCATACGTTCAAAAAACGTCATACCCGGCTATGTCGTTCAAAAATGGTCATACCCGGGTATGTCGATCAAAAAACGTCATACCAGGGTATGTCGCTCAAAAAACGTCATACCCGGGTATGTCGCTCAAAAAACGTCATACCCGGGTATGTCGCTCAAAAAACGTCATACCCGGGTATGTCGCTCAAAAAACGTCATACCCGGGTATGTCGCTCAAAAAACGTCATACCCGGGTATGTCGTTCAAAAATGGTCATACCCGGGTATGTCGCTCAAAAAACGTCATACCCGGGTATGTCGCTCAAAAAACGTCATACCCGGGTATGGTGCTCAAAAATGGTCATACCCGGGTATGCCGCTCAAAAAACATCATACCGGGGTATGTCGCTCAAAAAACGTCATAGCCGGGTATGGCGTTCAAAAATGGTCATACCCGGGTATGTCGCTCAAAAAACGTCATACCCGGGAATGTCGCTCAAAAAACGTCATACCCGGGTATGTCGCTCAAAAAACGTCATACCCGGGTATGTCGCTCAAAAAACGTCATACCCGGGTATGGTGCTCAAAAATGGTCATACCCGGGTATGCCGCTCAAAAAACATCATACCGGGGTATGTCGCTCAAAAAACGTCATAGCCGGGTATGGCGTTCAAAAATGGTCATACCCGGGTATGTCGCTCAAAAAACGTCATACCCGGGAATGTCGCTCAAAAAACGTCATACCCGGGTATGTCGCTCAAAAAACGTCATACCCGGGTATGTCGCTCAAAAAACGTCATACGTTCAAAAAACGTCATACCCGGGTATGTCGTTCAAAAATGGTCATACCCCGGTATGTCGCCCAAAAAACGTCATACCCGGGTATGTCGCTCAAAAAAACGTCATACCCGGGTATGTCGCTCAAAAACGTGATACCCGGGTATGTCGCTCAAAAAACGTCATACCCGGGTATGTCGCTCAAAAAACGTCATACCCGGGTATGTCGCTCAAAAAACGTCATACCCGGGTATGTCGCTCAAATAACGTCATACCCGGGTATGTCGCTCAAAAAAACGTCATACCCGGGTATGTCGGGTATGACATACACACACACACACACACGCGTCATACCCCGGTATGTCGCTCAAAAAACGTCATACCCGGGTATGTCGCTCAAAAAAAGCCCATATCATTTACTCTGAGAAAAACTATTTAACTTGTGTACTGTATGTTTACCCTTTATTGCTGCTGAGAAAACTCTGTCTTTTATTTTTAAGAATTATTGTCAGTTATTGATTTTGTTCATTAAATTTGTTTTAAGTACAACATGGATTTGTTTCTTTCTGCAATAATATATATTTTTTATTCATTTTAAACATTAAAAAAATGGAAACATATTTGATACAGTAAAACCTTTATTTCACCAGAAACCAAAAAGGATATTAACAAAATAAGATTACACATTCAACAATTATACAAATTACAAAACCACAAATTCTAAACAAATACATTTCTGACTAAATTTCTGAAAGTCTACCAGTCTGTGTGTGACTATTAGTATCAAAAGACCATGCTGCTTCTCACTTGAAGAATTCATTTTTTCTTCTTCCGTCTTCAGGGTAAGGCTCTTCAGAAAAATCATCACTTTCAGGAAGTCATTCCTATTTACAGGGAAACGCAAAGTCAAAAAAGGTCATACAGGGGTGTGTCACTTAAAAATAGTCACACGGGGGTATGTAGCTCAAAATAAGTCATCCGGGGGGATGTCACTCAAAATAGATAATTTGGGGTATGTCGCTCCAAAAACGTCATACGCGGCTCAAAAAACGTCATACCCGGGAATGTCGCTCAAAAAACGTCATACCCGGGTATGTCGCTCAAAAAACGTCATACCCGGGTATGTCGTTCAAAAATGGTCATACCCGTGTATGTCGCTCAAAAATGGTCATACCCGGGTATGTCGCTCAAAAAACGTCATACCCGGGTATGTCGCTCAAAAATGGTCATACCCGGGTATGTCGCTCAAAAAACGTCATACCCGGGTATGTCGCTCAAAAAACGTCATACCCGGGTATGTCGCTCAAAAAACGTCATACCCGGGTATGTCGCTCAAAAAACGTCATACCCGGGTATGTCGCTCAAAAAACGTCATACCCGGGTATGTCGCTCAAAAAACGTAATACCCGGGCATGTCGCTCAAAAAACGTCATACCCGTACATGTCGTTCAAAAAACGTCATACCCGGGTATGTCGCTCAAAAAACGTCATACCCCGGTATGTCGCTCAAAAAACGTCATACGTTCAAAAAACGTCATACCCGGCTATGTCGTTCAAAAATGGTCATACCCGGGTATGTCGATCAAAAAACGTCATACCAGGGTATGTCGCTCAAAAAACGTCATACCCGGGTATGTCGCTCAAAAAACGTCATACCCGGGTATGTCGCTCAAAAAACGTCATACCCGGGTATGTCGCTCAAAAAACGTCATACCCGGGTATGTCGCTCAAAAAACGTCATACCCGGGTATGTCGTTCAAAAATGGTCATACCCGGGTATGTCGCTCAAAAAACGTCATACCCGGGTATGTCGCTCAAAAAACGTCATACCCGGGTATGGTGCTCAAAAATGGTCATACCCGGGTATGCCGCTCAAAAAACATCATACCGGGGTATGTCGCTCAAAAAACGTCATAGCCGGGTATGGCGTTCAAAAATGGTCATACCCGGGTATGTCGCTCAAAAAACGTCATACCCGGGAATGTCGCTCAAAAAACGTCATACCCGGGTATGTCGCTCAAAAAACGTCATACCCGGGTATGTCGCTCAAAAAACGTCATACCCGGGTATGGTGCTCAAAAATGGTCATACCCGGGTATGCCGCTCAAAAAACATCATACCGGGGTATGTCGCTCAAAAAACGTCATAGCCGGGTATGGCGTTCAAAAATGGTCATACCCGGGTATGTCGCTCAAAAAACGTCATACCCGGGAATGTCGCTCAAAAAACGTCATACCCGGGTATGTCGCTCAAAAAACGTCATACCCGGGTATGTCGCTCAAAAAACGTCATACGTTCAAAAAACGTCATACCCGGGTATGTCGTTCAAAAATGGTCATACCCCGGTATGTCGCCCAAAAAACGTCATACCCGGGTATGTCGCTCAAAAAAACGTCATACCCGGGTATGTCGCTCAAAAACGTGATACCCGGGTATGTCGCTCAAAAAACGTCATACCCGGGTATGTCGCTCAAAAAACGTCATACCCGGGTATGTCGCTCAAAAAACGTCATACCCGGGTATGTCGCTCAAATAACGTCATACCCGGGTATGTCGCTCAAAAAAACGTCATACCCGGGTATGTCGGGTATGACATACACACACACACACACACGCGTCATACCCCGGTATGTCGCTCAAAAAACGTCATACCCGGGTATGTCGCTCAAAAAAAGCCCATATCATTTACTCTGAGAAAAACTATTTAACTTGTGTACTGTATGTTTACCCTTTATTGCTGCTGAGAAAACTCTGTCTTTTATTTTTAAGAATTATTGTCAGTTATTGATTTTGTTCATTAAATTTGTTTTAAGTACAACATGGATTTGTTTCTTTCTGCAATAATATATATTTTTTATTCATTTTAAACATTAAAAAAATGGAAACATATTTGATACAGTAAAACCTTTATTTCACCAGAAACCAAAAAGGATATTAACAAAATAAGATTACACATTCAACAATTATACAAATTACAAAACCACAAATTCTAAACAAATACATTTCTGACTAAATTTCTGAAAGTCTACCAGTCTGTGTGTGACTATTAGTATCAAAAGACCATGCTGCTTCTCACTTGAAGAATTCATTTTTTCTTCTTCCGTCTTCAGGGTAAGGCTCTTCAGAAAAATCATCACTTTCAGGAAGTCATTCCTATTTACAGGGAAACGCAAAGTCAAAAAAGGTCATACAGGGGTGTGTCACTTAAAAATAGTCACACGGGGGTATGTAGCTCAAAATAAGTCATCCGGGGGGATGTCACTCAAAATAGATAATTTGGGGTATGTCGCTCCAAAAACGTCATACGCGGCTCAAAAAACGTCATACCCGGGAATGTCGCTCAAAAAACGTCATACGCTCAAAAAACGTCAAACCCGGGTATGTCGCTCAAAAAACGTCATACCCGGGTATGTCGCTCAAAAAACGTCATTGCCGGGCATGTCGCTCAAAAAACGTCATTGCCGGGCATGTCGCTCAAAAAACGTCATACCCGGGTATGTCGCTCAAGAAACGTCATACCCGGGTATGTCGCTCAAAAAACGTCATACGCTCAACAAAAGTCAAACCCGGGTATGTCGCTCAAAAAACGTCATACCCGGGTATGTCGCTCAAAAAACGTCATTGCCGGGCATGTCGCTCAAAAATGGTCATACCCGGGTATGCCGCTCAAAAAACATCACACCCGGGTATGTCGCTCAAAAAACGTCATACCCGGGTATGTCGCTCAAAAAACGTCATACCCGGGTATGCCGCTCAAAAATGGTCATACCCGGGTATGCCGCTCAAAAAACATCATACCCGGGTATGTCGCTCAAAAAACGTCATACGTTCAAAATGTCGTTCAAAAATGGTCATACCCGGGTATGTCGCTCAAAAAACGTCATAGCCGGGTATGGCGTTCAAAAATGGTCATACCCGGGTATGTCGCTCAAAAAACGTCATACCCGGGTATGTCGCTCAAAAAAAGCCCATATCATTTACTCTGAGAAAAACTATTTAACTTGTGTATTGTATGTTTACCCTTTATTGCTGCTGAGAAAACTCTCTTTTATTTTTAAGAAATATTGTCAGTTATTGATTTTGTTCATTAAATGTGTTTTAAGTACAACATGGATTTGTTTCTTTCTGCAATAATATATATTTTTTATTCATTTTAAACATTAAAAAAATGGAAACATATTTGATACAGTAAAACCTTTATTTCACCAGAAACCAAAAAGGATATTAACAAAATAAGATTACACATTCAACAATTATACAAATTACAAAACCACAAATTCTAAACAAATACATTTCTGACTAAATTTCTGAAAGTCTACCAGTCTGTGTGTGACTATTAGTATCAAAAGACCATGCTGCTTCTCACTTGAAGAATTCATTTTTTCTTCTTCCGTCTTCAGGGTAAGGCTCTTCAGAAAAATCATCACTTTCAGGAAGTCATTCCTATTTACAGGGAAACGCAAAGTCAAAAAAGGTCATACAGGGGTGTGTCACTTAAAAATAGTCACACGGGGGTATGTAGCTCAAAATAAGTAATCCGGGGGGATGTCACTCAAAATAGATAATTTGGGGTATGTCGCTCCAAAAACGTCATACGCGGCTCAAAAAATGTCATACCCGGGAATGTCGCTCAAAAAACGTCATACCCGGGTATGTCGCTCAAAAAACGTCATTGCCGGGCATGTCGCTCAAAAAACGTCATTGCCGGGCATGTCGCTCAAAAAACGTCATACCCGGGTATGTCGCTCAAAAAACGTCATACCCGGGTATGCCGCTCAAAAATGGTCATACCCGGTTATGCCGCTCAAAAAACATCATACCCGGGTATGTCGCTCAAAAAACGTCATACGTTCAAAATGTCGTTCAAAAATGGTCATACCCGGGTATGTCGCTCAAAAAACGTCATACCCGGGTATGTCGCTCAAAAAACGTCATAGCCGGGTATGGCGTTCAAAAATGGTCATACCCGGGTATGTCGCTCAAAAAACGTCATACCCGGGTATGTCGCTCAAAAAACGTCATACCCGGGTATGTCGCTCAAAAAACGTCATACGCTCAAAAAACGTCAAACCCGGGTATGTCGCTCAAAAAACGTCATACCCGGGTATGTCGCTCAAAAAACGTCATACCCGGGTATGTCGCTCAAAAATGGTCATACCCGGGTATGCCGCTCAAAAAACATCATACCCGGGTATGTCGCTCAAAAAACGTCATACCCGGGTATGTCGCTCCAAAAACGTCATACCCCGGTATGTCGCTCAAAAAACGTCATACCCGGGTATGTCGCTCAAAAAACGTCATACCCGGGTATGTCGCTCAAAAAACGTCATACCCGGGTATGTCGCTCAAAAAACGTCATACCCGGGTATGTCGCTCAAAAAACGTCATACCCGGGTATGTCGCTCAAAAAAACGTGATACCCGGGTATGTCGCTCAAAAACGTGATACCCGGGTATGTCGCTCAAAAAACGTCATACGCTCAAAAAACGTCAAACCCGGGTATGTCGCTCAAAAAACGTCATACCCGGGTATGTCGCTCAAAAAACGTCATACCCGGGTATGTCGCTCAAAAAACGTCATACCCGGGTATGTCGCTCAAAAAACGTCATACCCGGGTATGGTGCTCAAAAATGGTCATACCCGGGTATGCCGCTCAAAAAACGTCATACCCGGGTATGTCGCTCAATAAACGTCATACCCCGGTATGTCGCTCAAAAAACGTCATACCCGGGTATGTCGCTCAAAAAACGTCATTGCCGGGCATGTCGCTCAAAAAACGTCATTGCCGGGCATGTCGCTCAAAAAACGTCATACCCGGGTATGTCGCTCAAAAAACGTCATACCCGGGTATGTCGCTCAAAAAACGTCATACGCTCAAAAAACGTCAAACCCGGGTATGTCGCTCAAAAAACGTCATACCCGGGTATGTCGCTCAAAAAACGTCATTGCCGGGCATGTCGCTCAAAAATGGTCATACCCGGGTATGCCGCTCAAAAAACATCACACCCGGGTATGTCGCTCAAAAAACGTCATACCCGGGTATGTCGCTCAAAAAACGTCATACCCGGGTATGCCGCTCAAAAATGGTCATACCCGGGTATGCCGCTCAAAAAACATCATACCCGGGTATGTCGCTCAAAAAACGTCATACGTTCAAAATGTCGTTCAAAAATGGTCATACCCGGGTATGTCGCTCAAAAAACGTCATACCCGGGTATGCCGCTCAAAAAACATCATACCCGGGTATGTCGTTAAAAAATGGTCATACCCGGGTATGCTGCTCAAAAATGGTCATACCCGGGTATGTCGCTCAAAAAACGTCATACCCGGGTATGTCGCTCAAAAAACGTCATACCCGGGTATGTCGCTCAAAAAACGTCATACCCGGGTATGTCGTTCAAAAATGGTCATACCCCGGTATGTCGCTCAAAAAACGTCATACCCGGGTATGTCGCTCAATAAACGTCATACCCCGGTATGTCGCTCAAAAAACGTCATACCCGGGTATGTCGCTCAAAAAACGTCATTGCCGGGCATGTCGCTCAAAAAACGTCATTGCCGGGCATGTCGCTCAAAAAACGTCATACCCGGGTATGTCGCTCAAAAAACGTCATACCCGGGTATGTCGCTCAAAAAACGTCATACGCTCAAAAAACGTCAAACCCGGGTATGTCGCTCAAAAAACGTCATACCCGGGTATGTCGCTCAAAAAACGTCATTGCCGGGCATGTCGCTCAAAAATGGTCATACCAGGGTATGCCGCTCAAAAAACATCACACCCGGGTATGTCGCTCAAAAAACGTCATACCCGGGTATGTCGCTCAAAAAACGTCATACCCGGGTATGCCGCTCAAAAATGGTCATACCCGGGTATGCCGCTCAAAAAACATCATACCCGGGTATGTCGCTCAAAAAACGTCATACGTTCAAAATGTCGTTCAAAAATGGTCATACCCGGGTATGTCGCTCAAAAAACGTCATACCCGGGTATGTCGCTCAAAAAACGTCATAGCCGGGTATGGCGTTCAAAAATGGTCATACCCGGGTATGTCGCTCAAAAAACGTCATACCCGGGTATGTCGCTCAAAAAAAGCCCATATCATTTACTCTGAGAAAAACTATTTAACTTGTGTATTGTATGTTTACCCTTTATTGCTGCTGAGAAAACTCTCTTTTATTTTTAAGAAATATTGTCAGTTATTGATTTTGTTCATTAAATGTGTTTTAAGTACAACATGGATTTGTTTCTTTCTGCAATAATATATATTTTTTATTCATTTTAAACATTAAAAAAATGGAAACATATTTGATACAGTAAAACCTTTATTTCACCAGAAACCAAAAAGGATATTAACAAAATAAGATTACACATTCAACAATTATACAAATTACAAAACCACAAATTCTAAACAAATACATTTCTGACTAAATTTCTGAAAGTCTACCAGTCTGTGTGTGACTATTAGTATCAAAAGACCATGCTGCTTCTCACTTGAAGAATTCATTTTTTCTTCTTCCGTCTTCAGGGTAAGGCCTCCTTTAAAATCATCACTTTCAGGAAGTCATTCCTATTTACAGGGAAACGCAAAGTCAAAAAAGGTCATACAGGGTTGTGTCACTTAAAAATAGTCACACGGGGGTATGTAGCTCAAAATAAGTAATCCGGGGGGATGTCACTCAAAATAGATAATTTGGGGTATGTCGCTCCAAAAACGTCATACGCGGCTCAAAAAATGTCATACCCGGGAATGTCGCTCAAAAAACGTCATACCCGGGTATGTCGCTCAAAAAACGTCATTGCCGGGCATGTCGCTCAAAAAACGTCATTGCCGGGCATGTCGCTCAAAAAACGTCATACCCGGGTATGTCGCTCAAAAAACGTCATACCCGGGTATGCCGCTCAAAAATGGTCATACCCGGGTATGCCGCTCAAAAAACATCATACCCGGGTATGTCGCTCAAAAAACGTCATACGTTCAAAATGTCGTTCAAAAATGGTCATACCCGGGTATGTCGCTCAAAAAACGTCATACCCGGGTATGTCGCTCAAAAAACGTCATAGCCGGGTATGGCGTTCAAAAATGGTCATACCCGGGTATGTCGCTCAAAAAACGTCATACCCGGGTATGTCGCTCAAAAAACGTCATACCCGGGTATGTCGCTCAAAAAACGTCATACGCTCAAAAAACGTCAAACCCGGGTATGTCGCTCAAAAAACGTCATACCCGGGTATGTCGCTCAAAAAACGTCATACCCGGGTATGTCGTTCAAAAATGGTCATACCCGGGTATGTCGCTCAAAAAACGTCATACCCGGGTATGTCGCTCAAAAACGGTCATACCCGGGTATGCCGCTCAAAAAACATCATACCCGGGTATGTCGCTCAAAAAACGTCATACCCGGGTATGTCGCTCCAAAAACGTCATACCCCGGTATGTCGCTCAAAAAACGTCATTGCCGGGCATGTCGCTCAAAAAACGTCATTGCCGGGCATGTCGCTCAAAAAACGTCATACCCGGGTATGTCGCTCAAAAATGGTCATACCCGGGTATGCCGCTCAAAAAACATCATACCCGGGTATGTCGCTCAAAAAACGTCATACGTTCAAAATGTCGTTCAAAAATGGTCATACCCGGGTATGTCGCTCAAAAAACGTCATACCCGGGTATGTCGCTCAAAAAACGTCATAGCCGGGTATGGCGTTCAAAAATGGTCATACCCGGGTATGTCGCTCAAAAAACGTCATACCCGGGTATGTCGCTCAAAAAACGTCATACCCGGGTATGTCGCTCAAAAAACGTCATACGCTCAAAAAACGTCAAACCCGGGTATGTCGCTCAAAAAACGTCATACCCGGGTATGTCGCTCAAAAAACGTCATACCCGGGTATGTCGTTCAAAAATGGTCATACCCGGGTATGTCGCTCAAAAAACGTCATACCCGGGTATGTCGCTCAAAAATGGTCATACCCGGGTATGCCGCTCAAAAAACATCATACCCGGGTATGTCGCTCAAAAAACGTCATACCCGGGTATGTCGCTCCAAAAACGTCATACCCCGGTATGTCGCTCAAAAAACGTCATACCCGGGTATGTCGCTCAAAAAACGTCATACCCGGGTATGTCGCTCAAAAAACGTCATACCCGGGTATGTCGCTCAAAAAACGTCATACCCGGGTATGTCGCTCAAAAAAACGTGATACCCGGGTATGTCGCTCAAAAACGTGATACCCGGGTATGTCGCTCAAAAAACGTCATACGCTCAAAAAACGTCATACCCGGGTATGTCGCTCAAAAAACGTCATACCCGGGTATGTCGTTCAAAAATGGTCATACCCGGGTAAGTCGCTCAAAAAACGTCATACCAGGGAATGGTGCTCAAAAATGGTCATACCCGGGTATGCCGCTCAAAAAACATCATACCCGGGTATGTCGTTAAAAAATGGTCATACCCGGGTATGCTGCTCAAAAATGGTCATACCCGGGTATGTCGCTCAAAAAACGTCATACCCGGGTATGTCGTTCAAAAATGGTCATACCCCGGTATGTCGCTCAAAAAACGTCATACCCGGGTATGTCGCTCAAAAAAACGTCATACCCGGGTATGTCGCTCAAAAACGTGATACCCGGGTATGTCGCTCAAAAAACGTCATACGCTCAAAAAACGTCATACCCGGGTATGTCGCTCAAAAAATGTCATACCCGGGTTTGTCGTTCAAAAATGGTCATACCCGGGTATGTCGCTCAAAAAACGTCATACCCGGGTATGGTGCTCAAAAATGGTCATACCCGGGTATGCCGCTCAAAAAACGTCATACCCGGGTATGTCGCTCAATAAACGTCATACCCCGGTATGTCGCTCAAAAAACGTCATACCCGGGTATGTCGCTCAAAAAACGTCATACCCGGGTATGTCGCTCAAAAAAAGTCATACCCGGGTATGTCGCTCAAAAAACGTCATACCCGGGTATGTCGTTCAAAAATGGTCATACCCCGGTATGTCGCCCAAAAAACGTCATACCCGGGTATGTCGCTCAAAAAAACGTCATACCCGGGTATGTCGCTCAAAAACGTGATACCCGGGTATGTCGCTCAAAAACGGTCATACCCGGGTATGTCGCTCAAAAAACGTCATACCCGGGTATGTCGCTCAAAAAACGTCATACCCGGGTATGTCGCTCAAAAAACGTCATACCCGGGTATGTCGCTCAAATAACGTCATACCCGGGTATGTCGCTCAAAAAACGTCATACCCGGGTATGTCGCTCAAAAAACGTCATACCCGGGTATGTCGCTCAAAAAACGTCATACCCGGGTATGTCGCTCAAAAAACGTCATACCCGGGTATGTCGCTCAAAAAACGTCATACCCGGGTATGTCGTTCAAAAATGGTCAAAAAACGTCATACCCGGGTATGTCGCTCAAAAAACGTCATACCCGGGTATGTCGCTCAAAAAACGTCATACCCGGGTATGTCGCTCAAAAAACGTCATACCCGGGTATGTCGCTCAAAAAACGTCACACGTTCAAAAAACGTCATACCCGGGAATGTCGCTCAAAAAACGTCATACCCGGGTATGTCGCTCAAAAAACTTCATACCCCGGTATGTCGCTCAAAAAACGTCATACCCGGGTATGTCGCTCAAAAAAACGTCATACCCGGGTATGTCGGGTATGACATACACACACACACACACACGCGTCATACCCCGGTATGTCGCTCAAAAAACGTCATACCCGGGTATGTCGCTCAAAAAAAGCCCATATCATTTACTCTGAGAAAAACTATTTAACTTGTGTACTGTATGTTTACCCTTTATTGCTGCTGAGAAAACTCTGTCTTTTATTTTTAAGAATTATTGTCAGTTATTGATTTTGTTCATTAAATGTGTTTTAAGTACAACATGGATTTGTTTCTTTCTGCAATAATATATATTTTTTATTCATTTTAAACATTAAAAAAATGGAAACATATTTGATACAGTAAAACCTTTATTTCACCAGAAACCAAAAAGGATATTAACAAAATAAGATTACACATTCAACAATTATACAAATTACAAAACCACAAATTCTAAACAAATACATTTCTGACTAAATTTCTGAAAGTCTACCAGTCTGTGTGTGACTATTAGTATCAAAAGACCATGCTGCTTCTCACTTGAAGAATTCATTTTTTCTTCTTCCGTCTTCAGGGTAAGGCTCTTCAGAAAAATCATCACTTTCAGGAAGTCATTCCTATTTACAGGGAAACGCAAAGTCAAAAAAGGTCATACAGGGGTGTGTCACTTAAAAATAGTCACACGGGGGTATGTAGCTCAAAATAAGTCATCCGGGGGGATGTCACTCAAAATAGATAATTTGGGGTATGTCGCTCCAAAAACGTCATACGTGGCTCAAAAAACGTCATACCCGGGAATGTCGCTCAAAAAACGTCATACCCGGGTATGTCGCTCAAAAAACGTCATACGCTCAAAAAACGTCAAACCCGGGTATGTCGCTCAAAAAACGTCATACCCGGGTATGTCGCTCAAAAAACGTCATTGCCGGGTATGTCGCCCAAAAAACGTCATACCCGGGTATGTCGCTCAAAAAACGTCATACCCGGGTATGTCGTTCAAAAATGGTCATACCCTTGTATGTCGCTCAAAAATGGTCATACCCGGGTATGTCGCTCAAAAAACGTCATACCCGGGTATGTCGCTCAAAAATGGTCATACCCGGGTATGTCGCTCAAAAAACGTCATACCCGGGTATGTCGCTCAAAAAACGTCATACCCGGGTATGTCGCTCAAAAAACGTCATACCCGGGTATGTCGCTCAAAAAACGTCATACCCGGGTATGTCGCTCAAAAAACGTCATACCCGGGTATGTCGCTCAAATAACGTCATACCCGGGTATGTCGCTCAAAAAACGTCATACCCGGGTATGTCGCTCAAAAAACGTCATACCCGGGTATGTCGCTCAAAAAACGTCATACCCGGGTATGTCGCTCAAAAAACGTCATACCCGGGTATGTCGCTCAAAAAACGTCACACGTTCAAAAAACGTCATACCCGGGAATGTCGCTCAAAAAACGTCATACCCGGGTATGTCGCTCAAAAAACGTCATACCCCGGTATGTCGCTCAAAAAACGTCATACCCGGGTATGTCGCTCAAAAAAACGTCATACCCGGGTATGTCGGGTATGACATACACACACACACACACACACACACGCGTCATACCCCGGTATGTCGCTCAAAAAACGTCATACCCGGGTATGTCGCTCAAAAAACGTCATACCCGGGTATGTCGCTCAAAAAACGTCATACCCGTACATGTCGCTCAAAAAACGTCATACCCCGGTATGTCGCTCAAAAAACGTCATACGTTCAAAAAACGTCATACCCGGCTATGTCGTTCAAAAATGGTCATACCCGGGTATGTCGATCAAAAAACGTCATACCAGGGTATGTCGCTCAAAAAACGTCATACCCGGGTATGTCGCTCAAAAAACGTCATACCCGGGTATGTCGCTCAAAAAACGTCATACCCGGGTATGTCGCTCAAAAAACGTCATACCCGGGTATGTCGCTCAAAAAACGTCATACGCTCAAAAAACGTCAAACCCGGGTATGTCGCTCAAAAAACGTCATACCCGGGTATGTCGCTCAAAAAACGTCATACCCGGGTATGTCGTTCAAAAATGGTCATACCCGGGTATGTCGCTCAAAAAACGTCATACCCGGGTATGTCGCTCAAAAAACGTCATACCCGGGTATGTCGCTCAAAAAACGTCATACGTTCAAAATGTCGTTCAAAAATGGTCATACCCGGGTATGTCGCTCAAAAAACGTCATACCCGGGTATGTCGCTCAAAAAACGTCATACCCGGGTATGTCGTTCAAAAATGGTCATACCCGGGTATGTCGCTCAAAAAACGTCATACCCGGGTATATCGCTCAAAAAACGTCATACCCGGGTATGGTGCTCAAAAATGGTCATACCCGGGTATGCCGCTCAAAAAACAGCATACCGGGGTATGTCGCTCAAGAAACGTCATAGCCGGGTATGGCGTTCAAAAATGGTCATACCCGGGTATGTCGCTCAAAAAACGTCATACCCGGGAATGTCGCTCAAAAAACGTCATACGTTCAAAAAACGTCATACCCGGGTATGTCGTTCAAAAATGGTCATACCCCGGTATGTCGCCCAAAAAACGTCATACCCGGGTATGTCGCTCAAAAAACGTCATACCCGGGTATGGTGCTCAAAAATGGTCATACCCGGGTATGTCGCTCAAAAAACGTCATACCCGGGAATGTCGCTCAAAAAACGTCATACCCGGGTATGTCGCTCAAAAAACGTCATACCCCGGTATGTCGCTCAAAAAACGTCATACCCGGGTATGTCGCTCAAAAAACGTCATACGTTCAAAAAACGTCATACCCGGGTATGTCGTTCAAAAATGGTCATACCCCGGTATGTCGCCCAAAAAACGTCATACCCGGGTATGTCGCTCAAAAAAACGTCATACCCGGGTATGTCGCTCAAAAACGTGATACCCGGGTATGTCGCTCAAAAACGGTCATACCCGGGTATGTCGCTCAAAAAACGTCATACCCGGGTATGTCGCTCAAAAAACGTCATACCTGGGTATGTCGCTCAAAAAACGTCATACCCGGGTATGTCGCTCAAAAAACGTCATACGCTCAAAAAACGTCAAACCCGGGTATGTCGCTCAAAAAACGTCATACCCGGGTATGTCGCTCAAAAAACGTCATACCCGGGTATGTCGTTCAAAAATGGTCATACCCGGGTATGTCGCTCAAAAAACGTCATACCCGGGTATGTCGCTCAAAAAACGTCATACCCGGGTATGTCGCTCAAAAAACGTCATACGTTCAAAATGTCGTTCAAAAATGGTCATACCCGGGTATGTCGCTCAAAAAACGTCATACCCGGGTATGTCGCTCAAAAAACGTCATACCCGGGTATGTCGTTCAAAAATGGTCATACCCGGGTATGTCGCTCAAAAAACGTCATACCCGGGTATATCGCTCAAAAAACGTCATACCCGGGTATGGCGTTCAAAAATGGTCATACCCGGGTATGTCGCTCAAAAAACGTCATACCCGGGAATGTCGCTCAAAAAACGTCATACGTTCAAAAAACGTCATACCCGGGTATGTCGTTCAAAAATGGTCATACCCCGGTATGTCGCCCAAAAAACGTCATACCCGGGTATGTCGCTCAAAAAACGTCATACCCGGGTATGGTGCTCAAAAATGGTCATACCCGGGTATGCCGCTCAAAAAACATCATACCGGGGTATGTCGCTCAAAAAACGTCATAGCCGGGTATGGCGTTCAAAAATGGTCATACCCGGGTATGTCGCTCAAAAAACGTCATACCCGGGAATGTCGCTCAAAAAACGTCATACCCGGGTATGTCGCTCAAAAAACGTCATACCCCGGTATGTCGCTCAAAAAACGTCATACCCGGGTATGTCGCTCAAAAAACGTCATACGTTCAAAAAACGTCATACCCGGGTATGTCGCTCAAAAAACGTCATACCCCGGTATGTCGCTCAAAAAACGTCATACGTTCAAAAAACGTCATACCCGGCTATGTCGTTCAAAAATGGTCATACCCGGGTATGTCGCTCAAAAAACGTCATACCAGGGTATGTCGCTCAAAAAACGTCATACCCGGGTATGTCGCTCAAAAAACGTCATACCCGGGTATGTCGCTCAAAAAACGTCATACCCGGGTATGTCGCTCAAAAAACGTCATACCCGGGTATGTCGCTCAAAAAACGTCATACCCGGGTATGTCGTTCAAAAATGGTCATACCCGGGTATGTCGCTCAAAAAACGTCATACCCGGGTATGTCGCTCAAAAACGGTCATACCCGGGTATGTCGCTCAAAAAACGTCATACCCGGGTATGTCGCTCAAAAAACGTCATACCTGGGTATGTCGCTCAAAAAACGTCATACCCGGGTATGTCGCTCAAATAACGTCATACCCGGGTATGTCGCTCAAAAAACGTCATACGTTCAAAAAACGTCATACCCGGGTATGTCGTTCAAAAATGGTCAAAAAACGTCATACCCGGGTATGTCGCTCAAAAAACGTCATACCCGGGTATGTCGCTCAAAAAACGTCATACCCGGGTATGTCGCTCAAAAAACGTCATACCCGGGTATGTCGCTCAAAAAACGTCATACCCGGGAATGTCGCTCAAAAAACGTCATACCCGGGTATGTCGCTCAAAAAACGTCATACCCCGGTATGTCGCTCAAAAAACGTCATACCCGGGTATGTCGCTCAAAAAAACGTCATACCCGGGTATGTCGCTCAAAAAAACGTCATACCCGGGTATGTCGGGTATGACATACACACACACACACACACACACACACACGCGTCATACCCCGGTATGTCGCTCAAAAAAAGCCCATATCATTTACTCTGAGAAAAACTATTTAACTTGTGTACTGTATGTTTACCCTTTATTGCTGCTGAGAAAACTCTGTCTTTTATTTTTAAGAATTATTGTCAGTTATTGATTTTGTTCATTAAATGTGTTTTAAGTACAACATGGATTTGTTTCTTTCTGCAATAATATATATTTTTTATTCATTTTAAACATTAAAAAAATGGAAACATATTTGATACAGTAAAACCTTTATTTCACCAGAAACCAAAAAGGATATTAACAAAATAAGATTACACATTCAACAATTATACAAATTACAAAACCACAAATTCTAAACAAATACATTTCTGACTAAATTTCTGAAAGTCTACCAGTCTGTGTGTGACTATTAGTATCAAAAGACCATGCTGCTTCTCACTTGAAGAATTCATTTTTTCTTCTTCCGTCTTCAGGGTAAGGCTCTTCAGAAAAATCATCACTTTCAGGAAGTCATTCCTATTTACAGGGAAACGCAAAGTCAAAAAAGGTCATACAGGGGTGTGTCACTTAAAAATAGTCACACGGGGGTATGTAGCTCAAAATAAGTCATCCGGGGGGATGTCACTCAAAATAGATAATTTGGGGTATGTCGCTCCAAAAACGTCATACGCGGCTCAAAAAACGTCATACCCGGGAATGTCGCTCAAAAAACGTCATACCCGGGAATGTCGCTCAAAAAACGTCATACCCGGGTATGTCGCTCAAAAAACGTCATACGCTCAAAAAACGTCATACCCGGGTATGTCGCTCAAAAAACGTCATACCCGGGTATGTCGTTCAAAAATGGTCATACCCGTGTATGTCGCTCAAAAATGGTCATACCCGGGTATGTCGCTCAAAAAACGGTCATACCCGGGTATGTCGCTCAAAAAACGTCATACCCGGGTATGTCGCTCAAAAAACGTCATACCCGGGTATGTCGCTCAAAAAACGTCATACCCGGGTATGTCGCTCAAAAAACGTCATACCCGGGCATGTCGCTCAAAAAACGTCATACCCGTACATGTCGTTCAAAAAACGTCATACCCGGGTATGTCGCTCAAAAAACGTCATACCCCGGTATGTCGCTCAAAAAACGTCATACGTTCAAAAAACGTCATACCCGGCTATGTCGTTCAAAAATGGTCATACCCGGGTATGTCGCTCAAAAAACGTCATACCCGGGTATGTCGCTCAAAAAACGTCATACCCGGGTATGTCGCTCAAAAAACGTCATACCCGGGTATGTCGCTCAAAAAACGTCATACCCGGGTATGTCGCTCAAAAAACGTCATACCCGGGTATGTCGTTCAAAAATGGTCATACCCGGGTATGTCGCTCAAAAAACGTCATACCCGGGTATGTCGCTCAAAAAACGTCATACCCGGGCATGTCGCTCAAAAAACGTCATACCCGGGTATGTCGCTCAAAAAACGTCATACGTTCAAAATGTCGTTCAAAAATGGTCATACCCGGGTATGTCGCTCAAAAAACGTCATACCCGGGTATGTCGCTCAAAAAACGTCATACCCGGGTATGTCGTTCAAAAATGGTCATACCCGGGTATGTCGCTCAAAAAACATCATACCCGGGTATGTCGCTCAAAAAACGTCATACCCGGGTATGGTGCTCAAAAATGGTCATACCCGGGTATGCCGCTCAAAAAACATCATACCGGGGTATGTCGCTCAAAAAACGTCATAGCCGGGTATGGCGTTCAAAAATGGTCATACCCGGGTATGTCGCTCAAAAAACGTCATACCCGGGTATGTCGCTCAAAAAACGTCATACCCCGGTATGTCGCTCAAAAAACGTCATACGTTCAAAAAACGTCATACCCGGGTATGTCGCTCAAAAAACGTCATACCCGGGTATGTCGCTCAAAAAACGTCATACCCGGGAATGTCGCTCAAAAAACGTCATACCCGGGTATGTCGCTCAAAAAACGTAATACCCGGGTATGTCGTTCAAAAATGGTCATACCCCGGTATGTCGCTCAAAAAACGTCATACCCGGGTATGTCGCTCAAAAAAACGTCATACCCGGGTATGTCGGGTATGACATACACACACACACACACACACACACGCGTCATACCCCGGTATGTCGCTCAAAAAAAGCCCATATCATTTACTCTGAGAAAAACTATTTAACTTGTGTACTGTATGTTTACCCTTTATTGCTGCTGAGAAAACTCTGTCTTTTATTTTTAAGAATTATTTTCAGTTATTGATTTTGTTCATTAAATGTGTTTTAAGTACAACATGGATTTGTTTCTTTCTGCAATAATATATATTTTTTATTCATTTTAAACATTAAAAAAATGGAAACATATTTGATACAGTAAAACCTTTATTTCACCAGAAACCAAAAAGGATATTAACAAAATAAGATTACACATTCAACAATTATACAAATTACAAAACCACAAATTCTAAACAAATACATTTCTGACTAAATTTCTGAAAGTCTACCAGTCTGTGTGTGACTATTAGTATCAAAAGACCATGCTGCTTCTCACTTGAAGAATTCATTTTTTCTTCTTCCGTCTTCAGGGTAAGGCTCTTCAGAAAAATCATCACTTTCAGGAAGTCATTCCTATTTACAGGGAAACGCAAAGTCAAAAAAGGTCATACAGGGGTGTGTCACTTAAAAATAGTCACACGGGGGTATGTAGCTCAAAATAAGTCATCCGGGGGGATGTCACTCAAAATAGATAATTTGGGGTATGTCGCTCCAAAAACGTCATACGCGGCTCAAAAAACGTCATACCCGGGAATGTCGCTCAAAAAACGTCATACCCGGGTATGTCGCTCAAAAAACGTCATACGCTCAAAAAACGTCAAACCCGGGTATGTCGCTCAAAAAACGTCATACCCGGGTATGTCGCTCAAAAAACGTCATTGCCGGGCATGTCGCTCAAAAAACGTCATTGCCGGGCATGTCGCTCAAAAAACGTCATACCCGTGTATGTCGCTCAAAAATGGTCATACCCGGGTATGTCGCTCAAAAAACGTCATACCCGGGTATGTCGCTCAAAAATGGTCATACCCGGGTATGTCGCTCAAAAAACGTCATACCCGGGTATGTCGCTCAAAAAACGTCATACCCGGGTATGTCGCTCAAAAAACGTCATACCCGGGTATGTCGCTCAAAAAACGTCATACCCGGGTATGTCGCTCAAAAAACGTCATACCCGGGTATGTCGCTCAAAAAACGTCATACCCGGGTATGTCGCTCAAAAAACGTCATACCCGGGCATGTCGCTCAAAAAACGTCATACCCGTACATGTCGCTCAAAAAACGTCATACCCCGGTATGTCGCTCAAAAAAGTCATACCCGGGTATGTCGCTCAAAAAACGTCATACCCCGGTATGTCGCTCAAAAAAGTCATACCCGGGTATGTCGCTCAAAAAACGTCATACGTTCAAAAAACGTCACACCCGGCTATGTCGTTCAAAAATGGTCATACCCGGGTATGTCGCTCAAAAAACGTCATACCAGGGTATGTCGCTCAAAAAACGTCATACCAGGGTATGTCGCTCAAAAAACGTCATACCCGGGTATGTCGCTCAAAAAACGTCATACCCGGGTATGTCGCTCAAAAAACGTCATACCCGGGTATGTCGCTCAAAAAACGTCATACCCGGGTATGTCGCTCAAAAAACGTCATACGCTCAAAAAACGTCAAACCCGGGTATGTCGCTCAAAAAACGTCATACCCGGGTATGTCGCTCAAAAAACGTCATACCCGGGTATGTCGTTCAAAAATGGTCATACCCGGGTATGTCGCTCAAAAAACGTCATACCCGGGTATGTCGCTCAAAAAACGTCATACCCGGGTATGTCGCTCAAAAAACGTCATACGTTCAAAATGTCGTTCAAAAATGGTCATACCCGGGTATGTCGCTCAAAAAACGTCATACCCGGGTATGTCGCTCAAAAAACGTCATACCCGGGTATGTCGTTCAAAAATGGTCATACCCGGGTATGTCGCTCAAAAAACGTCATACCCGGGTATGTCGCTCAAAAAACGTCATACCCGGGTATGGTGCTCAAAAATGGTCATACCCGGGTATGCCGCTCAAAAGTGGTCATGTCGCTCAAAATAGTCCATACGGGGGTGTGTCACTCAAAAAAGATCATTTGGGGTATGTAGCTCAAAAAACGTCATACCCGTACATGTCGTTCAAAAAACGTCATACCCGGGTATGTCGCTCAAAAACGTCATTGCCGGGTATGTCGCTCAAAAACGTCATACCCGGGTATGTCGCTCAAAAAACGTCATACCCGGGCATGTCGCTCAAAAAACGTCATACCCGTACATGTCGTTCAAAAAACGTCATACCCGTACATGTCGTTCAAAAAACGTCATACCCGGGTATGTCGTTCAAAAATGGTCATACCCGGGTATGTCGTTCAAAAATGTCACACCCGGGTATGTCGCTCAAAAAACGTCACACCCGGGTATGTCGCTCAAAAAACGTCACACCCGGGTATGTCGCTCAAAAAACGTCATACCCGGGTATGTCGCTCAAAAAACGTCATACCCGGGTATGTCGCTCAAAAATGGTCATACCCGGGTATGTCGCTCAAAAAACGTCATACCCGGGTATGTCGCTCAAAAAACGTCATACCCGGGTATGTCGCTCAAAAAACGTCATACCCGGGTATGTCGCTCAAAAAACGTCATACCCGGGTATGTCGCTCAAAAAACGTCATACCCGGGTATGTCGCTCAAAAAAGGTCATACCGGGTTATGTCGCTCAAAAGTGGTCATGTCGCTCAAAATAGTCCATACGGGGGTGTGTCACTCAAAAAAGATCATTTGGGGTATGTAGCTCAAAAAATTTCATTCCCGGGTATGTCGCTCAAAATATGCAGAGAATATGAAATACTTTTATTGACCTATAGTGTGTTCCACGCTCTGGCATGTGTCAAAGCTGTTGTGTCTCGGACGTATGTAGAGCAGCTGCTGCTTGCCGCTCTGGAGTTCCTTTCATCTCTGGCGAAGATATTGGTCCCTCCTGACAACCAGGTACTGGAACCAAACAATCACTAAGACGATTTTTACTACACTTGCACTACTGATGTTGCATTACAATATATATTCATTTGAGTTTTTTCGCTTCCATATCCCTATGGAATAAAGGGATTGTATTTGTTGACACTTATGTACAACGTGTAAAATGTAATGTATTTGCAGCATCTGTAAATTGTACATTTGTAATAATTGGATTAACTATTAAAGCTTAAGTTTACTTTGCAAAAAATATCTCATTTCCCTCCAACAGAGTCAAATTCTGCCAAGACTACGTAGCCTGTTTGGAGCTCTGCTGGCTGCTACACCAGCATGCCCTGGCATGCTTTTCTCATCACGCAGAGGTGCGGCTGGAACTTCCCAGATGTTGCCAGTGTCACTGTCTCTCACACACACACACACACACACACACACACACACACACACACACACACACACACACACACACACACACACACACACACACACACACACACACACACACACACACACACTTAAACTGTTGTGTTTTTGACATAACCTTAATGTGTCCTTTCGGTATTTAAGATAACAAACCACAAGGAGGTTATCCCCCAGAGTTTGTGTGTAGAAGAAACCAAGACCAAGGTGGTAAATTATCTAAGCAAGGTAAGAGATGCCAAAACATTGTGATGATGTTTGCCTAAGACAAAGCGTGAATGTGAACAAGCCCATGTTTGTTTTTGTAGACTGCGAATGCACAGGAAGATGTACAGTCACGGCTAGAAAGGCTTAAGCTGGAAACACCGGTTACTGAGCAACACAACCAAAGGCTGGAAAACAACAAAGTACGTGTTCCTGTCAAACTGGCTGTTGAAGCAGATGCTGATTCAGAGGTGAGTAGCATTATTATCCTTCATGCTAGTGTCCAGGCCTGCTTTCCATTGTATACTCTTTGACTGCATTCCAACCCACCACACATGCCATAATCTAAATCTGGGATGGATGATTAAAGATTTAATTTTATAGATGTCAATTAATTACCTAAAAGAAATGGGGATAATAAAAAAAAACCCTTGCTACAAATGAACCATGAAATTGTTTTTTTTAACTTTTTGGTTACAGCCCCATTGCTAGTGGTTTCTGTTGCCTGAATATATATTATAATGAATTCTATTTCCCCAAGCTCAGTCTAATTTCCCATAACAATTTCAGTAATTCTATAAAGTGTATTTATTTAACAAAATACATATAAAGTACTTGCATGATCCCATTTCTTCCTGCTTATGAAGTCAAATTTTTATTTATACAAGACATCAGTCCTATGTGATGTGAAATACAATTGTTATGTAAGCAAGAACTTGATTCATGAAACGATTAGATATTTCCCTCCCTGTTATTATTTCTCCCCCCAGCCAAACCCGAAGAGAGCTCGGCAGGAGGCTAGTGCAGAGGAAGAGTACAGCCGCTACGTCCAGACAGCGGAGAGTGCGTTGAAAGCGCTCCAGGCAATCACTGAAGGCAAAGCCAACACTACCGGACCACCTCCACCGTGGCTGGAGTCCAGACTACAGGAGCTGCAGACCCTTATAACTCACATCAGGACAGCCAGCCCAACAAACTAACCCTGTATTCCAGCCCATATCATTTACTCTGAGAAAAACTATTTAACTTGTGTACTGTATGTTTACCCTTTATTGCTGCTGAGAAAACTCTTTTATTTTTAAAATTGTCAGTTATTGATTTTGTTCATTAAATGTGTTTTAAATACAACATGGATTTGTTTTCTTTCTGCAATAATATATATTTTTTATTCATTTTAAACATTAAAAAAATGGAAACATATTTGATACAGTAAAACCTTTATTTCACCAGAAACCAAAAAGCTACTAATAAATTATGTAATTCTTAATTCACATTCATTCAAAGTGCAAACCTTCTATATACCAAACCAGACACATTTTTGTGTCATGCCATCGAGTGTATCTTGATCTTCATGCCAATGATTTTGGCACATTTAAGAGAAATTAAAAGTAAATTAAAACAGGATGACATTCACCTCTGATTACTATCCTTATTTATCTTGAGGTGACCAATATCAGTTGGCAAACAATTAAAAATGGCTTAATTTATGTCCAAGTCTAGCACCATCTGATAAGCATCCTGTTCAAAAGCAAGTCATATTGATCAATAAAAACTGATATTGAAAGTCTGGGAACCAACAGAAAAGCATAGAAAAAGTCTCCAGTAGTCTCTCTCCTCATCATTCCTACTGCATCATGTTGATAAATGAGATGTAGACTTGTGCATGGGAACTACCTCCAGTTTACTGGCTGTCAGTGAAATGGCACATCTGGAGGATACCAGTGTTCCAGTAGTCAAGTATCAAACCTTCTTGCTCCAGATGAGATGAGACACGTTAAACCTAATCACCAGGCATTCTCACCCTCCCAGTTCAGGGCATCTTCATCCCCCCAGCCATCCGTTTCAGTCTGAGGGAAACAACAACAACAGTACTTTAGAATGTAAAAGGAGACCAAGCATCAGGGTTTCTTATAAAGTAAGTTTGAAATAAGCAATGCACAAGCTAGGTGGCTATTTAGAAATCTTTTCTATTAAAAACAACTGCATTTTACAACAAAAGCTTGTTTTTTGTTGCTTGTTGTATTGCAGAATGTCTGAAATCCTTTCAAAATCTCATAAAAATTAAAACAGCCTCACCTCAGTCAGACTGGCAGCTGCGAACTTGGCTGTGAGAGTAAGAGAATCTATGGCGGAGTCAAGCTGCAGTGATGTAGGGTTTTGTGAGGAGGCTGCAGACTGTCCTGCATCACTGTTTTCTTCCAGTAGCAGCAGAGCTGGAGAGGACAGCTTGATGTCCGGCACCATATCTGCAAACAAATCCAGCTCCGGGTCTTGCTCTAGCTTTTTCCTCACTCTTATGGTGAACTCCTCTCCTAAACCGTCCATCTCACATTTTTTCAGCGGTACCGTGGGCTTGGCCTTCGGCGGGTTGTGCAATTTCTCTGATTCCGTGCCCGCTTGGGCCCATCCGTTGTCCCACGAGGAAGCGGTCTTGCTCTGTGTGGATTGTCGCAGCGATGAGCTCAGTTTAAGGGGTTTGGAGGCTCCCAGTCTCATAGCTTCGTGTTTTACAGGTGCATCAATGCCCCCTCTGGGCGGCGTGAGTATAACCGGGTCCGATAGAGGAGCTGTTGGGGAGAGATCTGAGGTAGGGTCCGTGTCCTCGAAGTCATCCCATGGCTCCTCTGCCATGTTCTGGTGTGGGAGTGGTAGCCTGCTTCTGACTGGTTCTACCATCTCTGAGGTCTGAATATGGATCTGGACTGGCTGTCTATCCTGGTTCTCGCCCTCCTCGGGGTCGCTCCAGTCAGGCCAGTCTTCCACTGGGCCTTTGAGTGGGTCTGCCTCCTCTGGGCTGTAAGACAGCGGCTCCGTCTCACTGTCCTGACCGAAGCCATTCAGAGGCAGAGACATCTGCTTACTGACATCTGAAACACACACGGCAAATGGAACTGGATGAACTTCAGGCACAGAAAGGTCAAACCTTGAAAGAAATTGAGCAGTATGATAATACCCGAGTTTGGTGCCAGGGAAGAGTTTCTTGTAGTCTCCCTACTAGCCACCAGGCTACCCATATTATCCAACATTTCAGGCCCTTGTCGTCTGGGGAGCAAATTCATGACTTTTGATGGCTGGGCAAGTTGAGGGTAGGAACTTCCAACAATATGGACTGGTGAAGCTGAGTAAAAGAAGGAAACACTTCTAAAATACTTCAACACTTAACATTGTAAATTGTTCCTCTACAACCACTGAACCGTCCAGCTGCTTCAGTACTCAGTTTCTAAATGCAGTTTCACAGTCAGGGTTGGAGAGTGATGAGATACCAGAATTTAAGTTTACCTTTTTAAAATACAAAATGTGAGTAAGTATTCCATTATAGTTACATATTATGTGTTGAATTATTAACACATATATAGTCTTCAAATTGATTACTTAATAAAAAATGTGTCTCTTCTTTTAATTGTTCTAAAATTCATGGCATGCATTTGCCATCTAACAGAGATTATGATAGTTATCCATTCTAGTTCACCAAGATACAGTATGTTTTAGAAAGAAACACCTTAACTTGAGGAATCTAATGGAATACTTTATATCCAATAACATTTTTAGGGCATGCATTCAGTAATCAGTAACAGAAAACATTTCAAAAGTAACCCTCCAAAAACCTTGCTCCATCGAGAAAACCTGTTTAACCTGAGGCCGTCATCCAGATGGTTAAACAAACACAAAAGTGGTGACAGCACGATGAGCTCAATTCTCTACTTCTGCTCATAACTACTGTACATCATCTGGTTGACAACACTGCTGAAAGAAATTATCTTACTTATTTAATAATTCCTGTACTGGTTCTAATGATTTTCACTGTTTGATTATTACATTGCTGAACTTTTGAGTTTTAGTGAGCCTGGGTTAATAGTGGGCAGAGATCTCCACTCTGTCCTGGCCTCATAACTGTAAAACAACCCATCTGAGGAGCCAGAATGGGTTAGATCAGATAATATAAAATCACTTCTCTATACACAACCACGTATAAATTTACCAAATGTGCTGTCAATTGTCTACAGCATGCATTCACTTGCATGTGTTGCTTACATTCAGGTGTGACCTCTGTAGATTTGTTGAAGTTGGGTGTGGTGCGTTTAAAGACCTTGGTTCTCTCTCCTCCAACCACAACCTGAGCCCCCAGCAAAGGCACCAGCACTGCCAAACTCTGCAGCGTCATGGCCACCAGAGAATCACTGGTGTCTCGCATTCCTAGCAAAACCTGCAACAAGATAGTTACAGGAGATATATTTTTTTAATCTAAAAGACAATTGCATATATACATGCAAATCTAAAAAATTCCAGCCAAAAAGAAAGCTGCATCGTATATTGACCCTTCTCATTTTAACTCACATCAGAAGAATCTATAGATTTTGAAAGAACAGTGTGATATGAGCCCACTGCTTCCACTCTACGCTCACTAAGATATCCTCCTTCTGGCTTTGGTTTCATAATCAGTACTCAGATATGAGTTATGTGGCCACCTCACCTGAGGTAGGATCTGGTTTTTGAGGTCTTCGTGGGAGAAGAACTCAGCGTAGATGTGGATGTGAGCCAGCAACACGAACCGGACGTGCTCCTCGTTGACTTTGTAGAGCTTGAGAAGTTGAGGAATAACTTGTTTACGGTAAAGGGAAACTGACAGCAGGCATTCTTCACTGTTGCCACCGCTGCTGGAATCTATGCACACAGACAAAAGGAAGAACAGGAGCATTAGACTCAATAGTTAACCTCAAACAATAAATACAAGATCATATTACTGCAGTATATGGGATTTTAACTTTAAATGATAATGATGTTTTGAATATCTTATCAAGAGAGTTTTACAAAAATGATGCGCACCATGCCATGTGCAAACTATGTCAGAAAGCTGAGGTTGCTCTGACAAACAGAGATTAACAGCAGGGGAAGGAGTTCATTAAAATGCCTTCTTACCCTTCTTTGGCCTTAGAAGATGAGGCAAGAAGCTTTTGACTGCCATGGGCTCTGCAAAAACCAGAGGGTTGAGGAGTTTGGGAACAAGGCGTGCAGCTATCAGCTCTTCAGGGAAGTTTTGGACTCTGTCTAAAAGAAACCTACAGACACAAAAAAAAGATTTTTAAGAATATTCTTAACAAAATAAGATTAAACATTCAACAATTATCTGGGGGAATGCATATACATTTTATTTTTCTAATCTATTGATTCAATAACACAATTATACAAAACCACAAATTCTAAAAAAATACATTTCTGACTTAATTTCTGAAAGTCTGCCAGTCTGTGTGTGACTATTTATATATATATATATATATATATATATCAAAAGACCACGCTGCTTCTCACTTGAAGAATTCATTCTTTTCTTCTTCCGTCTTTAGGGTAAGGCTCTTCAGAAAATTCATCACTTCCAGGAAGTCATTCCTATTTACAGAGAAATGCAAAGTGCATGTGTGAAAGCAAAACCTTTTGTGTGAGTAATTACTGATCAGAACCAAAGTAAACACGACTGCACTGACCTGAAAAAGTCATGAGTCAGCAGGGAGCTGAGTGGTGGGCGTAACATGGGGTCGGAGTTCAGCAGACCTGCATGCAGGGTCTTCTTCAGACTGTCGGACAGCTCCTCTGACACTAACCGGAAAAAGGGATGGGTGAAAAAAAAAAAAAAAAGTACAAGCAGGTACAATGGGGCAAAAAAGTAGTCAGCAAGTTCTCCCATCATAGGTGCATTTTCAACTCTGAGAGACAGAATGAGGGGGAAAGAATCCAGGATATCACATTGTGAGATTTTTTATGAATTGACTGGTAAGTTCTTTTGTAAAATAAGTATTTGGTAACCTAAAAACAAACAAAATTTCTGGCCCTCACAACTTCTTTATGAGGCTTCTCTGTCTTCTACTCACCACCTGTATTAATGGCACCTTTTGAACTCATTATCAGTATAAAAAACACATGTCCACAACCTCAAACAGTTACACCCCAAACTCCACAATGGTCAAGACCAAAGACCTGTCACCACAAACAAAATTGTAGTCCTGAATGACCTGCAGAGAGCTGGGACCAAAGTAACAGTCCACCATCAGTAACATACTACCCCACCATGGACTCAAATCCTTCAGTGCCAGAGGTGTTCCCCTGCTTAACCCAGGCCCAGCTGAAATTTGCTAGAGAGCCTTTGGATGATCCAGAAAAAGACTGGACTGGAAATTGTCAAATGGTCAGATGAAACCAAAATAGAAGTTTTTGGTGAAAACTCCACTTGTCGTATTTGGAGGAGAAAGAATGCTGAGGTGCATCTATGTAAAAAACACACCATTCCTACTGTGGAACATGGGGGTGGAAACATCATGCTATGGGGTTATTAAATATACTAGCGACAGTGTGTGGAAAAACTTGTGAAGACTTAAGAGAAAATGTTTGATCTCTGTCATTGCCAACAAGGGGTATATAACAAAGTACTGAGATAAACTTTTGTTATTGACTGAACATGTATTTTTCCACCACAATGTGCAAATAAATTCTTTCAAAATCAGACATTTTGTTCTTCTTTTGTCTCACATAGTTGAGGTATACCTATGATGAAAATTATATTTTAAGGAGAAACTTGTGCAACTGGTGGCTGGCTCACTAACTGTTTTTGCCCCACTGTTAATACAAAGTTTAACATGGTGCAGCAATAGAATTCACAACACTGTTATTAATGTGAAAAAGCCATTACTTTACTCACCATAGCCATTCAGAAGAGGGATAAGAGTCTCTACCATCACTCCAAAAGAATAACAGTCCTGAGAGTGTGCAGGTTTATCTGGATACATTTTAAAGCCCTCAACCTGTTGTTGACATGTTTTATGAGAATTTGTGACAAAGTCTGATCTTACTATATTTCTCCATCATGACCTTTAATCCGTTTACCTGCTCTTCTGGGGGAACACAACTGGCTTCTCTAAAATTCTGAATGCTTGCGAGGAACTGGGAAAATGAAGAAAATTTAAAATGTAAAATGCATGTACAGTAAAGTGATTATAAAAATATTTGTCCGAGGCACTTCAGTTTTTTTTTTTAGAAAAGAAACAAGTTAAATAAATAGATATAAATACTGACTGCCTGATTGGAATACTGTGCATACTATAGTACCTCCGGAGTTGCCTCAGAGAACTTGCAGACAGTCTCCATCCCTCCCAGTTTCCAAGGACCATCTTCACTGACAAATACAGATGAAATGCAGACATTGTTGTGGCTTGATTTGCCCTGGTGAATAAAAAGGTCAGGTCAGAAAAATATATGGAAGTCTGCTCAACACAGACAGAAAACACAAGCTTTGAATCCGTAGCATATTCTTAACGCCTCCTGTTGCATACCCTCTCATGCAGAAAGACAAGTGCCTGCAGGAGGTCATAGATTCCTGCACAGATTTCCTCTGGCGAGAGGCTGTCCAGCAGCAGCTCCAGCGGCTGCACGCGCTCTGTCACCAGGTGGATGCCGCCGTCCTGTACCGAGCAGGACAGGAACCGTAGCAGACATGGATGCCTCAAGGTCTTCAGATGCTACAGGAAATTAAATTATGCATTTATTTCCTGTGTAAAAAAATGCCTTAATCACACACAAGATTCTTCGTAGAAGTCAGTTCTACAAGGGTAGTTCTAAAACCACAAGATTGACTGAAATACAATGCAAGCAGGTGCATGAAGATATTTTAGGGAACTGGGTTTTAGGAGGATCAAGTATTTAAAGTGCATCAGAACAAATATTTCAGTTTATAATCATAAGCTTCAAGGATATAGAAAGACACAAATTCAACAGAATGCAAAAACTTATGTATTAGATGCTTGAAGTTTCAGAGTGAAAGACCTAGCAACCCCTTGATTAATGTCCCTCCAACAAAAGCTATGCACATGGCAGCACCTACATGGATAAGTGATGTAAATAACAAAACACAAGGCAATAAAGCTACAAGGAGCAAATACAGATGGTGGCAATCCCATAATAAAACGATTCATCATCATCATCATCATCATCATCATCATGGAGCCACAGTGTTATTTAAATGTCTCATATCATGCAAATGTGTTTTATGTTATTATTTCCTCTCTAGATAATGTCTAGGCATTACAACAAAAACTCATCTATACTTGTTAGCACTTGACTTTGTGACTTCAGTCCGTAACTCCCTTCACCTATAGAGGATCCCAGCATGACCCACCTGCCCCCATCATCACACCTACTTTTTTCAGTCATCCAAGTAGAAATCAGAAGATGCTCACAAATCTTTATGTGACAGAACATAAACCGGAGCCTGTAGGTCTATGTCCTACATTAAATTGCAGATTTGAGACCTAGAAACATGCCCATACGGGACATTTAGGTCACCCACAGCCAGTGCCATTACTGGCCTCACCGCACTATACCTTGGCAGCTTTGTTGACTTTGTCTTCATTCCCACGCTTGTGCACGAACACGGACGCGGGCTTCCCGTCCTGCAGCACCGCTGAGTGCATGGTGAGTCCGGAGGGCAGCGTGAGGAGCGGCTCCTCCAGGGTGCAGCTCCGCACGGCGCTGCTCTCCGCACCCATGGCCGAGCTGGTCGCCGCCGCCCCCCCTCCCGCTCCCCCTCCCCGGACCTGCGAAGGGGCGACAAACAGGCGTAAAAACACGATATGTGACAATTGCTAAGGTTGCCACTCGCTAGACGAGCGCACGCGGGAAGCTAACCGGACACAGCAATACCTGTTTCAAAGCGCGGAGACAAGCTAGCTGGCGGCGGTAATTTCTCCTAGCTAGCTAGCCTCGGGGCTACGTTAGCCAGCTCGTCATTTCTGTGCTCCCGCGTCGCCCCTCCGCCCTAAGAGGATCATGTTAAGCGTAGCGCCGCGCACGGGTACCCAACAGACTTTACAAAATCGCCAAACTGTATGTTTATTTGGCGATTAAATCCTGCTCGCCGCTCATCAAATCAGTGATGCTAACGTGGAGGGAGAGCGCTCCTGTAAACACGGGCTCTTCCGGTTGAAGAAGAAACCAGCGCGCAGGGTGGACTCTGGTATTTAATTGTAGGAAGTAAACCATTAGTGGACATCTATGCACGATTTAGGTAATATTTACCATTTTTCACCCGATTTATGCCATTTTAGCATAAGATGAATCATTAACTGGCCTAATTGTAAGTTTGATATTTAGAAAAGACCAGAAGGAAATACCCCCCCGTTCTCAACGCTAATGGTCGCGACCAGAGTGGTGTGAGATAACGCAGGTGGGCTGCGACACGCGAGGTGAGCAGCACCAGGCTGCAGGATGGTGAAAAGAGAACAGAGCACAAACATCACCTGACGTAATGACCCGATTAGACAATCCTCTTATGCCTGTGTGTGTATGTATGTGTGTGTGTGTGAGAGAGAGAGTTTTAATACTGTCGTTAAAGAAATAGCCTACTCCATACCAATTAAGAGTCCTGAATAGAAAGTTATAATAATAGTAAGGAATACTGTTTATCACTCGAGCCAGTTTTAGGTTTTGGTAATAGTGCTGCCTCGTAATATTTGGCCCATTTTAACACAAAGTGCAGCAAATAAAAAAAAAAAACAGAGACAGAAGAAATAGATAAAATAAAAAAAATTCTAATTTAAGCAGGCACATTGAGTGAGAACATGCTTTTTCCATTTAGAATAATATGAGCATGATCTCAAGATTTCTCTAAAATGTAGAATTTCTGAAGTGCTGCTTTATCTGCATCTGGTTGTACATCGAAACAACATGGACTCTTGATGGAAATGTTACAACAGAAACAGCAAATTTCTACATTTAAATGTAGGCTGCTATGTTTGTGACCTATATTGATGGAGGTAACATAAACAAGTCAATAATAATAATAAAACACGCGCACACACACACTGCTAATCCTTATTTCTGTATCCATGGTGTATGAACCAATAATAAAGAGACTTTTAAATTTTGTATGCCTTTTTAATACCTTTTATTAATTCTTTTTTATTTATCTTTTAATATATCTCTTTATTTTTATCTATATTCTTCATAGGTAAAACAAAATTGAATTGAATTGCTGTGTTTGAAAAATGCAAAGTTTTCCCTTGACTGACAACCATGTTACAATAGATGCTATCTGAAGTGGAGATCATATTTTAAAATCTGTGAAAGTAATACCATATTATCATTTAACAAGGTATCGTATACAAATGACATTAAACATTCCTATATGGTTGTATCCGCCTTAAAAAGTGGGCAGACACCTGCACTGTGCAGAAACTGTTCTTTCCCTTTTACCAGGAAATAGCAAAACCTCAACACAGACAGCACTAGATTCATCAACAAATGAAAAGGTCTGTCAGAGGAAGTGAGAGTTTTGAACAGCAGAGATAGTTGGTTGGTTACCTAAGTGATTCAACAGCAGCAAAAAACACATTCAAACTTGTGTAGATTTATGCTGACAGCAGCATGGATGAGCTCGGTAAGACAACTTTCTTTAATGTTCTTCTCTTTTAATCAACATCAAACTGATCTAAAGGAAGAAAGGTTGTAATTTTAAAACATTCATTTCAAGATTATATTACTCACAAATAATGTAAAAATTAGACATGAAAATATTAATTACTAATTGAATATGATTCCAGTGCTTTATAGTATGTTTTGTACATTATGGACTACATCTTTAATACATTAAATATAATAAATTATTCACTTATTTTACACTGCTACTTGTCTTGTTACATCTTTTTAGCCTTAGCTTTGTTCTGAATTTTTTTAAACTGTGCCAGGGCTTTGGCGAGGACTTTTGAAAAGAATTACTGAACTGAAACTAAGTTAAGGACACAGATTCACAATATTCTAAGTTTTGATATATAAGGCCATTTAACTCACAAAAATAATAAGTTTGGAAAAAAATATATATTTTTTTTAATGTCAGTGTTGTCTACTCCCTTATAAAAATTCGACTTTTAGAAATGAAGTTAGTGAATTTGGGGTATTATTTGTTACCAGAATCTTGCAACGCCCTTACAAGTTTCACTTCTGTAGCAAGTCATGCCTTCATTTCCTCGGGAAGCTGACATGCATGAAGCAACCTCAGGCAACCTTGCGCCTCACATCGATTTGCACCCAATCGCACAATCTAGTTATGCAACACCCAAGTATGTGACACCATTGGGTAAAGAGTAAAAGAAGAATCAAAACATTACAGTGGTTTTGTGTATATACATATATATTTATAAATACCTGCAAGTGTATTTTTGGTTAGAAAGTTTAAGGCCTGTGTCTTACCAAAACAGATTTGCTTCTGGAAGAGCTGGCTTTGGGACCAGCTGCTTCAGAAAGTCCTGATAACACCAGGAGTGGGGATCCAGCTTTCAAAGAGGTTCTTTTTACACGGCACCATATTGCATGGATAATCATGATGTTTCCTGATGGGCTGAAGAAAGGAGTCCCCAGCAGACACGTCTTCCATTCTTACAAGTGTCACATTCACATGATCTCTCATTTTACAACAGAGGAACAGACAATACACTACAATCACCAATCAAACCAGATATTGTTTCTTAAACAACCAGTTAACAAGTTATTATCCGCATTTAGGAACTTGGGAAATCATGTCATTTCAACAAATTATCAACAACTTCTTCACATGATCAGACTGTTTCCTAATCTTGAAACTATTTAATCTTGAAAATAATATTTTGTGATGTGTTTTCATAGGGACCAAGTGTGTATTATGCTAGACTTGCCAATAAAGAAAAAGACCCTGCCAGTGCAAATGTCTACAGGTAAACCACAAACTTATGTCTGTTTGAAAACTTCTGATTTACATCACTGTGTCGCCTGTGTGGATGGAACAGGAAATTGCACATTATTTCAAAGTTAAGTTGTTTCACATTCAAAGCATTCATCTTCCTGCTATTGCTCTACTACCGTTTTCTGAGTTGTTATTCAGATAGTAATTGTAAAGTAAAACCACTGCAAATAATGTTCATAGAACATCAGTTATAAGTCACTATGAATTTATACAGTAGTCATATTTATTGTTCTCTGAGATAGACTTTTGCATTTGTCATGACTACATTTCTTTTTTTTAATTTTCCTATCTCTGTGTTTCAGTGATCTCCCGGCTCCTGTGGCAGCTTCATCAGAGTCAGAATCACCCACTAAAGAGTTGGAGTCAATATTGCAAGATCTGATGGTTTTGGCAGAAGGGGTCAGTGTTTGCATGTGCATATTCCAAAATTACCGAACACTGTCCACATTGATCCTCGCTGCACCGAATGAGAATCAATATTATCAATTAGGCACCACTCCTGTGTGTTTAACAATTATGCACATGGGGATAAAATGTGGTGAAACGGTATCGTGCAATGAAATGAACCAGCTTCAACAACAGAGGGCAGCATTGTTCTAAAATCAAAACTGCACAAGCCCAGTGTCCAATAATATGTTCCCAGGAGTTCAGTGTGAGCACATAATGAAGCAATATTCTTTAAATCTATCTGTACTTATAATTCGTATCATCCTTTAGGATCCAGAGCCTTCATCAACCCCACCGCCACTAACGCAAAAGCTGTCGGTAAAAAAAAAAACAGCTGGACAAAAGAAAGAAAACAAGGAGAGCGGCGGCTCAGCAGGTTCAGACGCGAAGACCCCGATGCTGAGTAAAAGAACGGAAACAATAGACGACCTGCTGGGAGGTCTGAGCTCTGACTTGGAAAAGATTGGTGTCCGCACAACGGCCAAGGGTCACTGTGCTTTATGCAACAAATCCATCACAGGAAAGGTACGTTTAGTAATGCAAACCACAGCAAGCATTGAAATGGATGTGTTATAAATCCATTTGCATGGATGGATGCAAAGGACACGTGGCCTTTTTTCCTGTCCTCCAGATGATCACAGCGCTCGGTGAAGTGTGGCACCCTGAACACTTTGTGTGTGTGGTGTGTAAGACGGAGCTGAGCATCTCGGGCTTCTTCGAGAGGGACGGCCGGCCGTACTGTGACAGGGACTACCAGCAGCGCTTCTCTCCTCGCTGTGCCTATTGCAATGGGCCCATTTTGAATGTGAGAAGGGATCCCTCCTTTTCTTGTATATTTGTCATTTCGTGGCTATGGTAAAACAAAAATAGGATTTAAAAAAATGGCATTTACAAATAATGTAAGGCAAACTTTTAAAAAAGAGTCACATGCATTTTACATACTTAGGATGTGGTTATCTATGTTTGTCCTTGTTTTTATTTGTTCTACTTTCATCATTTATATCATGAAGTACTGAAATGTCATAACTATGAACTCAGCAATCCTTTTTCTAAATTTGACTCATCCTGTCATGTATTACATCCATTTGTGTCCACAGTAATCTTTTAAAACATTGGATGGCACATGGTAGTATGTAGTAGTCATTTTTCTAGATGTATCCACATGTCATATTAATAGATAAAGCACAAATCCAGGCTGGGATTTTTCACAGACATGGTGCTTCAGACCAAAGTCATTAATCAGAAACAAATGCAGCTTCTCCTCCTTGCGATGATTCACTTCATGTGGTCGTTAATCCAGATATTTCAACAATATGAGATGAGACGATTTTTAATAATCCGGAAAGGAAGAGAAGAAATCTGGATTTTCTTTTTTAATATTTTTTTTTCTTCCTATTTCTGGCTCCAGAATGTCCTGACGGCGCTGGACCAGACCTGGCACCCAGAGCACTTCTTCTGCACACACTGCGGAGGCCTGTTTGGGTCTGACGGTAAGGAGGAGCCTGAGCTGTCACTTCTCTCCACATGAGACCACAGCTCCACTGATTTATTGTAATCGTGCAGCATGCCATGTATTTTTCACTTGGAATGTATCTTTTACCTGTCCCAGGTTTCCTAGAAAAGGACGGGAAGCCGTACTGTTGCGAGGACTTTTACCACCTCTTCGCTCCCAAGTGCTCGGGCTGTGGGGAGTCGGTGAAGGAGAACTACCTGACTGCAGCCAATGGCACCTGGCATTCAGAGTGCTTCGTCTGCGCAGTGAGCCCCTTGCCTCAGACCACACACATGGCCCTGGCTCACACACACACAGGCCTGGGAATGAACGAGAAAGATACCCACACATTTGCTCTATTTGCAACATTTTGACCACGAGGTTGATGAAAACCTTATGCCTGATGAATACGCTGCGGTCGAAATGATGCAAATAAATCAAGGAAACCATAGTCCTCAGTGTGGGTATCTTTTACATCTCCTCAAACCGACTTGTGAGCGCAGCATCTGCTCAAAAAATGGTTCAATGTGCAGCTCCACTTCTGCGCTTTACTCAGCTGTGAGTAATCGTCAAACATCATGAGGTATTCTCAGTAGAGATGTTCTGAAATAATGTAGCGACTTCAAATTTTAATATATTTATGCTCCTTAAAGAAATAGTCTCTTAGCTGAAAATACAATGCTCATAAATCTGAACAAGGAACACATAAATAGGATGCTTTTAACGCCTCCCACTCAGAGATTTTATAAATAGATTTTAGGTGAACAACATCCTAAAACATAGAAAACATCCAATAATGATGAGTGAACCCAAACATTACTGTTACAAGCAATTTAACCTAAACATTGTTTGATAAGGAACAATCATTAATAGCCAGGCCAGAATTATACCGGTCCTCAGCACTCGCCTCTCAAGCTTTTTTAATCAACCTGCTTCTCAAAATAAATCAGGCAGTTCATACAATTTAGCACCTTTGACCTTTCTGCTCAGTCTCGCTGTGCTGTGCTGCGTCCTGTCCATGAATGTTAGAAGATACGGTGAGAGGCTTCAACGTACAGTTGTAGAATAGTCATTACCTCCCTAAAGAAAAACACCAGTTGAGGCTCCGCTGGAAGCACAGTTGAGCAGTTCATTTTCATTAAAAAAAAGTAATCTAATAAAAAAATGGTGTCACCAACAGTGCAAGCAAGCAAACCTTTCTTTATATAACCAAGACCAATAGATATGTGAATTAAAAGTTGGTCATTTTCCCACTTATTCCTCACTAGGGTCATTGGGGGGCTGCTGCAGCTGTCATGGGGAATCCTGGACTCAGCCAATGAAAGCCTGGAGTCCCAAAACCTTTGTCCACGAAAAAATCTTTTCTTTGTAACACTCTTTGTTTTTGCAAAAAGTACCAAAACAGGGTCAAAAATACACTTAGTCCAAAAGTGAGCAGAGTCGGAGCAGATGGTCAATGCAGTGAGATTTTACTGCAATATCAAATTATACAGCGTCAGTGTCGCTGATACGAAGTTAAATCCTGAGCTGTTCCAATGGGGGAGAGTGCTGAGACCACCGAGGGTCTCCGCTTTTATACCTGATGAAATCCCACCTTTTCCGGACAGTTTTAACACCAAAACTTCCCTTCCTTGCCCTTCCTCTTTTTTGACCAAATGCCAGGTACTTTCCACCAATCCAGAAACCCTGAACACCAATCTTTGTGAGTTTCGGGGTGGACCGTGCGGCCGTATTCTTATCCCGTTGGAATACATTGTTTCGTCTTTTGTTTTTTGTTGTTGTTTCTAAATGTATCAACCTGCATATTTTTAGGCTTGGCAGCGTTTACACTACGGGTGTGAGTCATTGGAAAGTCCCTTTCCAGAGGTGTGGCCTTGGCCTTCACTTTCACACTTGTCCTTTTATTTGTTGATTATTGCAGCACAGTAGCCTGTCCCGCTCATTTCCCACATCAGAGCTGAATCCCAACGCATTTCAGGCAAGAGGCAGAGATTAAAATCAAAAAGTGACTAATGAAATTATAAAAATAACCCAGTAAAGCAGTATAGTATAGAACAGTAATTAACCAAAAAAGTAAATGGACTAAAACTATTCAAAATAAAATACAATAAATACATGATAGCAATTGATCATTTAAAAAAAAGATGCTTAAGTTAAAGAAACAACCTTGAAATGAAAATAAACTGAAACTAAATATAAACCAGCAAACTTCATGCAGCTGAAAACTATTTTTGTTTAACTTCGTTTAAAATGACGATGGCGTTGGAGCGCTAAATGACGCAGTCGGCTGTTCCAGTGATCTGGGAACAAAACCCACTTTTCAGTGGACATGTGTTTTGTCAGACATAGGTGTTACTAATGTCATTATTAATGGCTGACGTCCACTCAGATGTTCTGGTGCCAGGGTCCTGGTGTTGTGCTCGCTGGCTCTCCGACGTGGACTATTGGCACACGGGAGTGGAGCAAGGCCGTTATTAATGTTAGGAGGTACACCTGTGTTTTTACTGCTATGACGAGTCAAAGCGTCTGCCAAAGTAAAGGCCTGTGATCCACTACAGGGACACGTGTGGCGTAAAGCCTGTACAGCGATATGTCAAAGGATCAGACCAGTTCCAATTGATTGCTGACAGCCATGATACAAAGCTTTATCTTCCCACCCCGCGTGAAACCGCGCAAGATAACAGATGACCATTCCAGTGGTTTGTTTCTTCACAACATTCGTTGCCTGCCCTACAGGCTTTGGTTTTGATTCTTATCAATTTACAGATATTTGAAACTCGGAAAGTACGAGTCAGCAAAGGAAACTAAGGTCAGATATCTGTTTGTGAGAGTCAGCTTCCAAAAAAACGTAATATCTTTAACGGAACAAAACTAAATTCACATTATACTTCTCGTGCTATTGATGTTACGGCAGGCAATTTGTGATATTGATAATATTGAAAACTGCATTCTTGGTTTGTCTCATGGCCTCAGTCTTGCAGGCTATTGTTGCCTTTTTGCTTATTGGAGACATGATTGCAACTGTGCTTCTCCTGCAAAGACAACTCGGACCATCTGCTACGAAAAATGGTCTATTGCTCGTTTTATCTGTTCAGTTTGGCAAGATAAAAGCTTGTTAGTCCATTTGCATATCAATAAATCAATTATCAATAAACACAACTATCACTGGAAAATGAATGCCAATATAGCTTATGTAAAGTTAATGGGTTATAACTCCCCAAATCACTGGAAGGGCCCTTTAAAACAGATCTTGCACTATTATCCTTCTTTCTGACCCATTTTCTGTCTTTGTCCTTTCTCTGCTGTATCCAGGACTGTCTGATGCCCTTCGCAGACGGACGTTTCATGGAGCTGGACGGTCGACCCTTCTGCTTGCTGCACTTCCACTCGCGGCAGGGCACGCTGTGCGGCGGCTGCAACGAGCCCATCCTTGGCCGCTGCATCAGCGCTCTGGACCGGAAGTTTCACCCCGAGCACTTTGTGTGCGCCTTCTGTCTGCGGCAGATCAACCAGGGCATCTTCAAGGAGCAGAAAGGGAAGCCGTACTGCACAAGCTGCTTTAACAAACTCTTTGTGTGAGACATAACATACAAGTTAACTCGCCACCCTCTTCCTTGTTGAGCTTTTAATTTCCTCTCAGCATGACTGATGAATGAAAATGAGACAACTGTTACTAGTATTAACATAGCTGTGACCGTGTTTGCATTTGTCCATATGAGAAATAACCTTTTCCACTTCTTCTGTCATTTTGTAAATTAACATGATGAATTTTGCAATAAGCATAAGTGTGTGATGTAATGAATAGATTATGGGAAACGTAAAAAGTGTAATATTATAGATGCCGCGGTTTTGAAACCTATTTCCAATGCAGCAAACACTGAAGGGAACTTTTTGTATTTGTAAACTTTGGGTGATTCTAAAAGGTGCTGACACTTTGGTTCAAGTATGATGGGATTTCATACATTATGATCACATAAAATATAGAAATGGAGAAAGAAAAACACAGAAAGTGCAGTTTTAAACCGTGGTTTCCATTAAGCTGTCCTCATTTGCCATAAGACTTGGCAATCCGGAGATGCTCGCTGGCCGTATGGAACAGTTTGTCGAAGGGCTCGTCTATGAGCCCGATAGCTTGTATTGGCAGTGACTGGCATGGAGTCGGAGTGCCAGCCGGAGTTTCCTCTTACTCCGACTGACCATTTGGCCCCTGGCATGCACAGGATTCAGACAGCCTCTTCCTTCTCCACACAGGCTCCTTTATAGCAGCCTATGGAAGATTAATGAAGGTGCTGAAGGAAACAAAGGTGGTTTCAGAAGGCGCTCCTTCACATCGCTGCATCTCAGGCGGCAAATCACCGCGCCTGTTGAGGGATGGATCCACCACAAAGTGCTTTAAAGAAATAATATTTGGATGATGTATCTTTCTATGTCTGAGCCCATTTTTCATTTGTACCCATTGAAAGTTTTCATTGTCGTGTCGTACATGTTCCCTTTTTTTGCTGATGTGATATGTTAGATACCTTTGCCTTTTTTTTTCCCAACAGTTGACTTTTGAAATATATCTGATGTCAGCGTGTCCTTAAACACACCATCGAGGGCAGTTTACAATCTATGCGGCTGATTTTCATACAGTGTTAAATATGGAAAAAAAAGGATATGACAGCAATAAAGAAATCTGTGCTTTGCCTGCAGTAAATCTTTAACTAAAGAAGTTATAGTAGATGCTACAGATAGAGGGATAGTGGAAACATCATCAAAAAAAAAAATATATATATATATATATATATATATATATATATATATATATATATATATATATATAAGTAAAGTATATTCATGTCTATGTCAAAATAGACACAGATCTTATCTATAGATGAACAGTGGTTACTTTTTGTCAGCCCTCTGGGCAGCTTTCTTCAGCTTTTCTTCGGGCCACTTAGACTTGCTGTGTAGAGTTAGTGTGTGAGTGAAAACGGAGGTGGGCATTAATCATGCTGTCATCACCGTCGGACCAGGCCTCTCACGGTCTCTATAGAATAGGAGCCTTGCATCGTGGAAGGAGTGTGAATGCTCCACCAAAGTCCCAGATTGTAAGCGTTTAATGATCCCATGGCCTCGTGCCTGGATTCTTATGGAACTCAAAAGTTATACTGGGGCATGGAATATTAAATGTGTTTAAACTCTTAGGAGAAATTCACAGCTTGTAAGATGCAACTTTAAGTGCATGTTTCAGCCTATTGTAAAATTGTTTCCAATTATGTTCATGACAGTTTTTGCACCGTTTAGTGCTATCACGTGTGAATTTGCCAAACTGCGTAATAAGTGGCAAGATTTGTTAAAAGCTCCTTTTCCTACATATGAATAGTGTTATGCTCCAATTATTAAAATTCCCCCCCCCCAAAAAACAGAGGTATGCGAACCTCAAATAAAAAAAGCAGAAAACGAAATATGATGCTGGAGAGAGAAATTCTGGCCTTCACAGGAGAAATATGAGTGTTATCGTATGGCTGTGGAAAAGGGGTTCTCTGGCACGTAGTAAAAATGAGAAAACATGAAATGTAAGCAGGGGGCCTTTTTTAAAGGAGTGGCGAATAAAGAGCTGTCTGTGGGAAGCAGAGTGAGCGTAACTCAGGTGACATTTACAACAGTGAAACAGAGTACAAAAGGTCTGGGAGCGCACTGGGCCATAGGATGGCAGCGTGGAACTCAACGGGGAAGGAACGGAAGCACGGGGAGTGAGGAGCATTTTGGGACATAATGGATACTGGTGCTGAGGGAGGCAGGGTTGAGGAGGGCAAAGGGTTGACGAGTGGAGTTGCAGCGAGTTACCGCTGCGTGACACCGAAACCCAAAACTTACCTCTTGTCCTGTAAAACCTACTGTCCCCGTCAGGGGTAGCCCAGGCTTGTCCAGACCCATGCGGCCCCACCCTGGTAGCCACCTGGCCGGCCCTGGCCGACCCCTCGATCAACACCGAAACCATAACCGCCAATTAGATCCCGGTACGGACCGACTCATTAATCACTACGTTTGCCTGCAGACTCACAGACGTAGATCCGTCGATGTGGACGGCCCCGGTCGCAAATCAGTCCCGTCAATGTGAAATCTTAGCTCTGGAAGGTGCAATAAAACATGGACGGATCATGTTACCGTAACATTGTTCATAACCATGTGTGTACTAATGAACTTAACAGGGCACATTCAAGTTTTGTGAACCCGTTTACATGTTTTAAACATTTTTAGTGTGACGGGTTGTAACATAATATGAAAAGCTTCCTCTGCCTTTCTTTTTTTGGTGGATTCTAAGAGCCTCTGGAATGGTTTTTATGTGAAGGGGTGGGGTTATGCGTCTTACCTCTCTGCCACTAGCTCTAAACAAATGACACTAGATACACTGTGCAAGCCATAATATTACAACAACAACTACCTCATAATGCACATTTGACTTTGACAAGCATTAGTTCTCCAGCTAATGAGAAGGCAAATTGGACCATCATACGCGCACACACACACACACACACACACACACACACACACACACACACACACACACACACACACACACACACACACACACACACACACACACACACACACACACACACAAAGCTTAATTACAATATTTCCTCAACAGTGGAGCAGAAAACAAGCACCAGACCATAGTGTGTGTGTGTTTATGTGTGTGTGTGTGCGCGTATGATGGTCCAACCTGTGGTGTGTGGTTGCAGAAGGGAAGAGGAACATGCTGCATGTTGGTGCATTGGATGTTTTGTGTTATTTTGAGGATGTATTAAGTGGAAAACACAGCACGCTGACAGCGACTCACTTATAAGCCTCCACAAGGATGCAGTTATTGAGAAGGACCTTCTGAAAGGTGCACGCCGCCCCTTTAAATCATGTACATGCTATGAAACGAAGAAATACTCTTACTAGAAATAATTGGAAAACTCACTGAGTTTGCCAGATACATTCTCAGATTACTGATATTTAGGCCTACTATGTATTTTTCATAGCTTCATCGTGCATTGATGATTGAAATGTTGGTTGAAATACCCTGGCAGGGGGATCCAAGTCTTGAATCACACTGAAGGGGTTTATTTCACAATAAATTTCACAATTGCTAAATATTATTTCACTCTCTCTACTAAAAATAAATCAATAAGTTGACACTAAACATTGATTTAAATATGATTTCTTTGCTTACACTAAAAATAATCTGATGTATTCTACAGTTGAACAGAAGAGTGTCCCTAGAAATAAATTGTTATTTATAGCGGTCTGCTTTTCAGAAATAACATTCAAAATCAAGTACTGAAAAGAGCGATGTCATAAAGATTCAAAAACACTAAAATCGTCTGAGATGAAAAACGTGACAGGCTGCCAGTACGTAAGGAGGGAATGAGAAATCTGTTTCACATAATGTCTATGTCTGTCCAGTTGTGCTATGACAATTCCATTCTACAAAAGTTCTAGTTTGTTTAGAAATGGCTCCAAAGATGATGTTGATGATCACATTCTCAGTGTCCGGAGAGTTCTCCCGTGTAAGGACGTCACTTTTTACAAAGTTCTGTACCTTTTCACTTTGTACAAAAGTATTTGAGAAATATGCAATGTAGCGCAAAATCACCAACCCTATCCTCTAAGAGTCTTTAGAGATTATTAATAGGTCTTTATGTTTTTTTTCAGATGCCATCACTCTTTAACAGCAGCTGGTGTGTCAATGCAGCCTGGAAAAAAATCCTGAAAATGATCAATGTTAACTTGTTTGCAATATGTTTCAGGCACTTAATTACTGCCATGCCGTCTCATGGTGAAGCTAAACAGCAGTCGGCCTGCAGACGTGGGACCAGAAATTTGAACAAGTTAAAAATCAAAACATTATGTGAAGTACTAAAGTCGACGTAAGTGGGAAGAATTGGTGTGTCCGTCGTTAGTGGACAAACACGTACACAACACATATATAAGTTGTCCGCGAAGGTGAGCTGGTAGGTGTACAGAGAGGGTTTAAGCAAAACCTTCAGTGAAACAGAAGCGTGTCTTTGTGAGAGTTCAAATGAATGTGTTTTTAAAAAGCAAAGGCAAAGTGACAACCTCAACACCTCAGTAATTACTTCCACATAGAGAGAAACTGAGCCGGAGCACGGCTCCACTTTGGGCGTGTTTGCTTTGGCGATCCGCTGATGCTAGCGCAGGTATCACACCTGATTCATGACTAGCTCCTCTGTCCAAAAAGAACTTTGTGTTGTCCTTGGCTGAACACACGCTCCCCGCTATCTCACACTCTTTCACACACCAGCAGACATATGAAAGTGCACACTCACACAAACTTGCAAATACTATGTGTGGAGGTTTTTTTTTCCGTATTAGCTTGGGTTAGGTCTGCACAAGCACAAAAAACAAGTTAATACAAACAGCTGGAGCTGACCCACATGTGCACATAAATCGATTCAAACATTTGCCTGCTATGGGTTTGGTCACCAGCGTTGCATACAGATGCAAAACACATGCACACACAGTGAAAATATAAATGCTTTTTATGAGTTTGCACTCCATCTCTTTGCCTTTGTCCTGCTTCTCTCCCTCATAGACTCTCCTTTAGACTCACACTTACACTCACACACAAGCACAAGCCAAGAAACTATGGTGTCCCCGGGTTTGGTTTGAGGACACATACTGTTTTTTTGGCTTGATATCTGTGTGAGCATCACTCGCTGATCAGTAACCCAGTAAACTCGGGTTCTCCAGGTTTTCCTGGGGTTAAACAGCTCCCCAGAGGGACGCTACGAGAGGTTCTTGAGAAAACTTCAAAACACTTAATCTCCATTCCTCTGTTGCATGTCTTTGTCTCATCTACCTCACATCTGCTGCCAAGTCTCTCAGTTGGACCTCCATGCTCAACACGGAAAAAGACAAGGAAGCAGAAAGGGAGGGAGAACGTGGCGAGGTTTATCTGGATCCTGATATTGGCCCAGACCAAACTGTCTGAGGTTATGAGAAAGATTTATAAGACAGTAAGCTCCTTCTGTATGCTAGCCTTTAGTGTCAGGAAGATAGATGGTTTCATTATGCTGCTTCATTGTGTCCATGTGTGTCTCTACAGTGTGCCAGAGTCTGTGATATGTTCGGGGGAGCTATTGTTACGATCGATGGAGCCGTTTGGGAAAATTAAACCCTTGTAATTGCTCGAACATGTTTTGAATGGCGGGCAAGCTTGGAGTGATTTGGCCAAGAGAGCTTTGAGATCACAGGACACTGGTTTAGAAAAGCCAAGGTTTGGGCCGTGTTTCTACAAGGTTTAAATGAACGTTATGGGGAGCAATTAAACACTTTGGTGTGGATCATGAAGTTGTAGAGACTTGGACTTCCGTTGCTGCCCTGTATTGCCGATGGCTGAGGGTTGGACCAGGGGTCGGACCCTGAGCCGAGTGGCTGTAACTGATGGGACGGGGCCAGCTGGGGATTTGGCTCTAATCCAGTTCCACTGCCTGTGTAATGGCCACAGCACGGACCATTATAAGATTTGTTTTAAAGAGTGATGGTTAACCACAATACAGCCCTGTTGGCTGAAACTAGAGGCTCATTGAGAACTCGGACGCCCTGTGAGGAGCAGATCATGGCGGGCTGTTCGATAAACCCTGTTTGCCACAGGGCCGGGCTCTGGTCAAACCTCCAGCAACCTCCAGCCACAGAAAACACTGGGAAACCATGTACGAACACGTACCGAGACCTGTAATTGCATCATAATGGGTTTAATAGCGAAACACACTCGCACACACACCCTGGCAGCTGCAATTGGGTTTTACAGTTATTTCATTAGCAGGTGTCCATTTTCCAGCGCCTCAGCGCCGGCGTGTTTGACAGCACATCCATTTAAATTGGACTGCTGAGGGATACATTAGCGGCTCACTCCAAACTTCAGGTCAAAGGAGACATTTTTCTTATCACTAATCCCCCCCGGTTCTCTCTGTAACACCGTGTTCCCACTAAACCCATTAAGATGCAATCGTGAGCCCTTGTCTGAGCGCCGGGCGCGTCCACAGCTATGCGATGATGGAGCTGGAGTTACTTCTTTGCATAAAAATGATTTAGTGTGCAGTAATTCAAAACCGCCGCATTGCTTTCATCATAAAGATTACTTCTTCATTTTTATAATCCTGCTTTTTTTGCAGCCACTCACATTCCATTCTTCTGTAAAGGCATTGGAGCATTTTACGGAGTGCTCACCAGGGACATACGATACAAACATTTTTAGATTTCACAGGTCAAGTGCCAGCCGGTTGAATTACTTGCATCTGAGCTAAACGTGGATAAATTAGTTTTTCCTTCGGGTGCAACAAAATAGAGATGTCCCCTTCATGAAACAATTTCAATGAAGAATATTTGTTTTTATGTGTCTATCAGAAATCATTTTGTTCACCCTTATATTCTGAAATATATATTAATATAAGACATCTTGACTGCATTTGTTCACTGTATGTAACACTTGTTCTGTATTAGGATACACAACTGAAGCAGATGACAGGACTCTTCCATTTAACATTATTTTCTCTTTCCTAAAACATTGACAGTTCTACATAAGCAAACTTCTCCTCAAAGACCGACACCCAGTGATTTCAAACACTAACATTTCTGTTCCTCTTATACCAGAAACTCACTCTCTCCATTGATCTCTTGTTCTCTCTCTCACACAGACGCACACACACACCATAGCAACCAACAAAGCCAAGACAAACAGGAACTGTGGGATTATTCAGTCATTTTTATCAACATCTTCTTCACTTTCCTTTCCCCAAAATGATGTCTGGCTTTAGATATGTTTCCACTAAACAGTTCTCCGTCAGGGTTTATGGCGGGATTAGAGCTCAAATTACTGTCTCTGTGGCTCATTTACTCTCTGAATCCACAGTCTTCAAAACAAAAGTTGCATGCGGACATGTCCAGTGATATGATAATAGCATGAAATGAGAAACACATTTCAAGAGGGAAACTCTTTCCAGTGCCGCAGAGAGGCTTTTATGTGTAACGTTTGATGTTACAACACATAGAGGATGTGAGAGGCAAGAGAAGACACAAAAGTAAAGACGTGCCATAAATTTGACTGAATGATCAGTACGAGTAAGAGGGGAGCAGTTGCAACAGTATATGATTCAGTAAGATGAAACTAATGATGTCTGTGAGGAGACGTGGGAAAACAAACACTGATATTTGTGGTAGTATAGCAGAATCCTATGGTAAAGGTCAAAATACCTTCATTATGGGCCCAACATAGTAATAAAACAACTTTGAACTGTGGAGTGATTAATGATAGCAATTATAAAATGCATTTTTCGCCCTATGAATTACCTACTTAACGTTGTTACTGAAAATCAGTTTTCTCTGAGTAAACACTCTTAAACCCACACTATTATTCAACGTCCAAAAGCCCTCCTGTGATCAGGTTCTTATAGAGGAAATTGTTCAATAATCGTTGCTTTAACAAGACAAATCACACGAAGCTCTGGAGCTGAATCAAACAATATTTGCACAGAACGGTTAGGGGCCTGTAATTTTACTGCTATGATATCTCTTCAACATGGCCGACTATAGGCTACAACAGAAAGCCCTGCTGTTTTGCTTTGTTTTATATCTGTCTGTTTGCAGAGAGAGTGGTTTGTTGAAGCCTGCATCCTCCCACTACTGTTATCTCCCCTTTTCTGTCTGTAAAACCACACGGCTGACAACGTGCCATGCCCCATTACCGTCTCCCCAGGCATTATCACTGGAGATAGCTGGCTACACACACAGCTCGCTGACTCCAGTTGTAACCTGTCCCAAACCCCACATCCAAACACAATGTTCCACAAACTAACTCAGGAGATGAAGGCGAGCATCAAGATATGGAAGGAGTGAATGTAATGACACGTGACATACAGTAGATCTTGTAGTTTGCAGTGGTTGCAGAGCTGCAGCTTTAACTGCGAGCAGCATGCCACTAAAAAGTGCAACTGCTACTGGCACAAAACTGATATTTCTGCTGTTCAGAAAACAGTGGTTCTTTTTTACATCCAGGACCCTTAAACTCAAAAGCTCTGCATTTAAATAATGAAAAATTGTACTTGTGTGATTTGTTTCCTTTTGCACATAAATAGCCCATTTATTTGATTTTTTTCTTTTTTATTTATTAACAGATTATTTTTTTATTTATATATTTATTCACCTCCATCCATTTGTTTCCTCAAATGCATTAATGTATTATCCTGCATTTCATTTTGCATTTCTGTCTCAATATTTCAAAATGGAAAATAAAAATTGAAAAGGGAAAATATTAGGAAATAAATGATAAATGGGAAATTAAATAAAGTCATATTTACTTTTAATACTACTCCATACAAATGCTCCTACATTCTGTCATTGTGTACATTGATATATTGTCATTGCTAAGTAAAACTAAATGACTCCCCTCTATTCTGGGGGTCCCTGGACCCCACTTTGAGAACCACTGGTTTGAAAGGCCAGAAGTCAGCATTTCTCCAACCTCAGGACTCCATTGTCTGATTTTGAATGGTTAGAACAGGTCCAAGTATAAAAGTCACTGTATCTACTATACATGTAATTTAAGGGTTTGGATCATATGTCGTTAAGGTGAGGAAAGACAAAAAAAGCATTAAGGGAGGGGGAAGGTAAGAGTGCCTTATGGGGGACAAAATCCATCGGCCACTTCACAAGAACAGTGGACTCTGTATCCTGTGTGCTCAAATTACTTTGTAAATGCTGTGCTGTCAACTTCATTTGAGACCCTGCGATATCAAAACAGAACACAGTCATCTCTGGGCGTGTACGGCGTGGTGAGTGAGGGGCTAGTTCATTGGCTTGGATGTGACTTTCAATCACGGTGGCGTGCCTCGGCCCAGTGGACCGCACTAGGCTCAGCTCCGGCTCATAAATCAACCAGACTGTCTCACCGTGTCGTGTCGGCTTCTGAGCCCCCTAGAGTGTAATGTGTGTTTCAGCCCCCACTGCAGTCAGACAAGGCCGATCTTCTCAGGCGTCTGTGCAGCCACAGAGGTCAGCGGGGTCACCGCTTTACAGTACGTCTCACGAATGGTGTTTGTCGCACAATGGATGCTGCATAGCTGAGCGCAAGAGCTTAATTCATATAGGATACCTCTGAAAAACAATACGAGTTTAACTATCCTATGCCAAATTTCTGGACTGGCTTGTAGATTCCAAATACTGCTAAAAATTAAACATTATTAAACACTTTTTAAGTAAAATATTCAAAATAAACAGCGTTTTAAGAAGTGCAACTGATGTTTTGGCATTTTTGGACAATGTATCTTTAAATTGGTGGCAAAGCATTAAAATAATTTAATGCCAAGTTGTTTTGAAAACACTTGTTGCAGCATAACTGAAACATTGAATGAAATCCTGTTTGTACCTGTCCCAATAAAACATATTGTCTTGTCATTGGTACCAGGTACTGGCTGCATAGTTGCCTATTTTTGTGCTTGCAGGTTCTGGTATGTACAGTATGTGTCTGATGATACAGTGTGTATAAGATCTGTTCTGCTCCCCGCGTATCAGCAGCTTCCCAGGCGCGCTTAAGGCTCCTACGCTGCCCTCCACCTGGGCCTGCGCATCAGGGCTCCGTTAGATTCACACTGTAATTCATCTTCTATGGGGCCAGGTGGAGACTGGAAGCTGTCATCGTGAGGTTATTGATGGGTTGTGCTAGAGGAACTGAGCTCTACTTGTATGGTAAAAAAAAAAAAACATGTTGATACAGTGCGCGTTGAAATCTTTGCCCAAATAAGATACTGCAAAAAAAAAAGAAGAAAAAAGGCGTTTTTAATTATTATCTGCCTGATGCACTGAAGTAATTCCTACCAAGGTAAGTGGTTAATGATATCATTGTACGCACATGGCAACACAACACGCACACGTCCTCTGGCAGCCCAAACACAGCTCCAGGCGAGCGCATAAATAAATCGAGAAATGAAAGGAAGGGCGAAGTTGGTGTATTTTCTTTACTCAGTCTGTTACAGTAGATTACAGTATAAACCTTGACACATGTTCAGGATCAACTGAAGAAGCAGAAAATTACCTCTCTAGGCCTTTCCTGGGTGGACTGCTTGTGTATTTGTCTGTCTGTGTGTGTGTGTGCGCATGTTTGGTTATTCAGTCGTGAAGGTCATCCTGTTTAACGTGTCACGCTCCTTCGTGCGCGCCCACGCCTGTGTTACAGTCGCATCGCTCTCGCCCGCACGAGCAGTGCCATTTAATTTGTTTCCCCGTGACCTTTCGCATGCGCGCGTGTTTGTGTGCGTTTCGTCACATAGGAGCCATGCTGTTTGACATGTTTCGGCTGCGTGCGCATGTGTGTATGTGTCTTTATGTCTGCATCTGCGTAGCGGTGTAGCGTGGTAGCGCGAGGCTGCTTCTTGACAGGCTCCGGGCCTGTTGACAGCCCCTCTGCTCCCTGTCAGGCACGAGAACAGCTCTATGTGTGAGTGAAGAGTAGCTGTAGGAACGAAGCCCAGAGAGAAGTCTGGAGCTTTGAGCGTGTGTGTGTGTGTGTGTCTGTGTGTTTATCATACTCCATAGCCAGGTTGTTATTATAGACCCAGATCTCAAAAGCTCCTTCCCCCCTCCACCTCCTCCTCCGCCTTCTTTCTACAAACCATTAATTGCAGACACTTGAAAAATGCCTCTTAGGGCAATAAATCATGTCTGCCTTGTATCAATACAGACGCATCAATCAGAGCTAATCATCTCGCTCCGCGACAGCTCTGTGTCTCCTCACGTTAATCGCCTCACGTCATCGCCTTCTCCTTTTGTGCCTCTTTCCCTCCTAATTTCCCACTCCTCCCTTCCCTCATCCCCTGCTCCCTATCGCTCCCTCCCCTCCTCGTGTCTCATATTTAGATGAACTTATATCCGCACTGACACATGAACTTGAGTTTTTCGGGGTCTGAGGGAGCGGACCAGCCAAGTGTTACAGAACTGCGCCTTGATCTTGAAAATAAACAGATGAAAATCAAAAAAAAAAAAGGACTTCAGGTCAGGAGAAGACACAGATACTCAGAAAGGAGAAGATGATGGAGAGGAAGCATGAAATGTCATATCGCGTTACCGAAAGAGTACCATAAGGATAGTCGTACACTTTTTCTGACCTCACCGCTGAAGTCCAGAATTATTCATCCCAGAGCTCGGAGAGGTTTTATCATATGGTTCTTGTAGATGGGGCATTGCAGTCAAGATGTTTGCCCTCCTGCGCCTATTTCTGTGAGTTCCAACCGCAGGCCTTTGTGTTTTTCATACTTCCAAACACATCTTCAAGCCACATGTCTTTCTCCAAAACAGTTAGAGCTTTAAACGCGGAGACAGTGGCCGATCTGTGCTCCACATCCCCCTGAAAAGGCAGGTACACACTGTGTCTGTGTGGTATTCCTGTGGACACCTGGCCCCACAGATGTGGGTAAACAAAACCTGAGGACAGCCTTCCCCCTCAAACAAAATTACATCCAACATCAGCCACAGCAGCCGGGATACAATACCACCAAAGAGTTAGAAAACATGACCGGTGGGATGACGGAGATGTGCCAGACAGAACACCAAATAAACCCTGGATAAACGCGGGTATAAACACAGTTAGAGTTTCACTGCCACCAACCTGGGCCGCGCTGACTCTTTGCTTTCTGCAGTCGGCCCTATAAACTCACATTAGAGAATCATGGCGTTCAGAAACAATGTGGCCAGACGGTGGTTTACGGCATTGCTTCCCTATCTCTGTTGATCTTTAAGCATGATATATTTATACAGAGGCAAGCTTTGATACCACAAATTGACAATACATGTGACATAAAAGCCCCTCGGACAATAAGATAATCTTCAAAGAACCTCATTAGACCAGATGGCCGCCTTCAAAAGGAGGGTCAAGTCCAAATCCAGATTTTTGGCGACTTAAAGAAGAGCTCATCTGATCCTTGAGGCTACAATTCATGTGTGGTTCCCGAACAACAGTGCAGACCAGAGGCTTTGATTTAATGGTATCATAATAACACATGCTGTTTATGCTGTGTTCCCTGGTGGACGCGAAGGGCCTTATTTGGCACCGGCAGCCTCTGTTGAACCCCTGCTTGGATAAACCACAAACAGGACACTGACAATGAACACCAACAGTATACCACTGGCTAACATTAGCTATATATCACATTTCCATAATATTAGGGTATCAATGGCACCTATTGTCTGGTGCTGAGATTTGCAACAGTGTCACAGACAGGGGGAACATTATTATTCCCCCATATCTTATTCTTTTACTATTCTAATAGCCAAAGGGTAGATCTGCTTAACACCAGGAGGAGCCTTTTCAGTCCTCGACTTCTCCTGCTTTGGCTCTCAGGGGTAAATGGGGTAGAATGGTAGACAATAGCGGCTAGTGGGGGTGTTCCGGATATGGCTTATACAATTACTCACAATGGAGATGATCAGCGGGAGATACCACGTTGCGACGTGGGGTGTCTTTACCAGCCCGGGCCTTTGATGTGAGAATACGCTGGGCTCCAGTCCTTTGCTGGTCTGATGATGGTCTGTTCCCTTTTGGTTGGGACAGCGATTAACACAATTTTCATATCATCAGGTGATTCACCGACCCTGGATGGAAGCATTGTTGTTCCTCCTCTCTCCCTTTAATTCAGATTTTTTTTTACACCCTGTGTATGCAGTATAGCTAAAGCTTGGAAATATATCCTGTAGAACACACATGAAATACAAGCATAAATACTGTACTGAGAATTTGGAGATACTTCCATTTTAAATAGCTGACAGATGGGTAACAATTGAGAAAATGTTTTATCACACCTAGGTGAGTGGAATACACAATATAGGCTGTATTTGTCCTGACTGTTTAGTCAAGGCACCTGTATTAGTAAGTTGCAGAAAGGTACAAATTCTTGTAAATGTTTAGTTGAAGATCTTTCTGCAGCAAAATATATAAAACAAAATATTTATATTATATCCCTGTCAACACACAACATAAAGCTGCCTTTATTCTGGCATTTCTTAAACCATTTATTGTAAATGAGCAGCACGTCTATACAAGAAATTGCTTTCGGCAACCCTGACTGTGACCCCTCTGTCACTTTATCACTTCCTCTCACCGCCCCCCCGCCTCCTGCCTTTTCTCATCCCGGACTGTGGATGATGAAGATAGACAACTCGTCATCGGCTGCATGTGTTGACATGCCGCGGGGGACGTCACTGACTGCAGAGGCCACGCTGAAAAAACACCATCTCAGTCAGTGTGTTCGCATTCCACAAACGCTGTCACAGATTCTTAGGGACATTTCAGAGGAACACTACTACTACTCAAAGTTTGTGGTCACATTTATTATATTAAAAAAAACACTGTTCTTCAATGAAGATAACCTTAAAATAATCCAATATGCACTCTATACATTGTTAATGTGGTAAATGATTATTATAGCTGCAAATGTCTGGTTTTTAATGCAATATCTAAATAGGTATAGATACCATCACTCCAGTGTTCTAATGGTACGTTGTGGTTGTTAATTGCATTAAAGCTAATGGATGATTATAAATCCCTTGTGCAATGATGTTAGCACAGCTGAAAACTGTTTAGCTGCTTAGATGGAGCACTACTTGATGAAAGCAAAGTTTGAATGAGGAAATTCATGGAAAAAAATGTCTGGGTGACCTCAGTCTTTTCAACGTTGGTGTAGTTACACTCCATCTCTACCTGTCCTGCAGCTGGGCTTCTTCTGGAACCCCTACTGACATTCTTTGCCATATTCCACCACCCTAACATTGTCCTCCACCTCCTATCCCTTTTCAATTACGCCCCCTTTCCCCAAGACGTCCGGAAAAGGGAAACCACAATAACATTTCACCGGAGACTCGGTCAATATTATTCCCTGACATCTTCAAAGCGGGGCAGAGGATATTGGAGCCCGGGCGAGGGAGACGGGTGAAGATAGAGAGGGGGGTAGTCCAGCTGGGAGCAGAGACAACAGGCGGAGATGGAGAGAGAGAAGGAGAGAGAGAGAGAGAGAGAGAGAGAGAGAGAGAGGGAGACAGAGCATTCATTGGCCTTCCCTGTGAGTCCAAAAGCCGGTCCTCCCTCTGAAGTATGGCTGCCTGAAGCTATGAACCACTCCTTCATATCCATCATACTAACATCGTCTTTGAAGCGCTATCTTTGCGCCCCCGGGTCCACCATCACCTCTCTGCCCTTCTTACCTTTGTCCACACTGAACACCATCTCAGTTCTTCTTCACACCACTAGGGGTCCCTGTGCACATAACAAACAAAAAGAGCCTGCACACATTCCCAGCCTCTCCTGCGTCTCTGTAATAGTTCAGTGGACGTCCTGTATGTATGGAGATTTCCTTTAATGTGGCGGGGTGGCAGGGGTAGTGGCTGTAACTGAAGAAGCATCTCTCTCATTACATGCCAATAGGCAAGTAGTGATGCCGAGGCAGAGGCAGCGATTTTTAAGTTGGGGTTTTGTGGCAGGACTCCTGCGCAACGTCAGACAGACAGGCGGCCGTGGAGCCGCAAGGACAAGTAGACACAGGATCCTCAGAGCTGGGGGCCACAGATATGTAACAAGGTCTTCCCTCTCTCCCCTATTCTACTCAATCCTGGCATGCTTTGTATCTTAGTCTGTGAAGTAAATATGTGAAGTGAGTGAAAATGGTAAAAAGCATCAATACTTGGTGCGATTCTGATGCAGACAAGCTTAATACTTGATATACACACCCAATCAATGCTTGGAATTCACCTTGCGACAGGGAGGATTTCTACTTCTCTTCTACTCTCTCTGCCTCTCTCACGCCTTCCCAGATGTGGGTTCCTATAAGTGAGTGTCTCTGCAGCCTGCTAGCAGAACATTAACTTTAAAATCTTCTTTCGTCCCCGGCTATATGTGCGCTATGCTGTAAGCGCTGGCCCCTGTCCAGGAATCTCCAGCAGCCAGCTGCTCATAAGCCCTCTCCTAACCGGCCAAGAATGTGAAAGCGCTCCTTCAAAGAGAAGTCCTCCGCGAGGTGTGGCTAACACAGGTACACGAGCCCACAGGTGGCCGCGTCAGAGCGAATGACACCGCTAACTGTATTTCCACAAATGTCTCTGAGCAAGAGACACAAAGCGGCAGAAATCTACTAACATGGATTAAAAAAAAGATTAGAGATTAACTCAACATGGTCATATTACGTTGCTTCTTTTTCTCAAATATAGGCCGCTGTGCAAATTGCATAAAACAGAAAAAATATTTACTCAGCCTTCCAGAATTTAAACACTTGATTAACGGTGCCCAATAAAAGAGTCAAGGGTCAAAGGGCAGCAGTGTCAGAGTTTTACAACGTGAAACTGTGTGAAAAGGCTGATCAAAGGCCCTCGCCACAAACGCCCCAATCTGCCTCATCTGAATGGAAAACACAATGAGCGAACAGGGGTCAGATGGAGCGGCTCGGTAACAGAAGTGAGAACAGAGTGGTGAGAAGAGCATTGGAGAGGAGGGAAGAGCATGGGACCAGGGACAAAGAGTTGCTTGTCCGCTGTGCGTCCGCCATTCGCTTACGGGAAGGGGCCCGGTGCCACTCGTTTAAGGGGTCTCCATGATAGATTTCCCACTACTTGATGCTGTCACACTGTCCGCCACTTGGACAATAACTGGAGTCCCTGCAGAGCGGGGCAGCGTTGACATGGCGGGGGCTGCATACACAGAGGGGGCCGCGCTCGCTCAACACCAGCATATAGTTCAGATCCGCCTGCGCCACATCATGACTAATACATCTCAAGGAGAGCGCTGGAGTGAAAATAAATAAAACACTTCTCACAGTTATCTTTACCTCGGCCTGTTTATTTGCTACATTAATCATACGTATAAAGCGTGACACTCCCCGCGGCACCGTGACCCTCTTCCGTGTGTAGCGCTGCGGGGTTGTCAAACAGAGACAGACATCGATAAATGTCGTCCTGCTGAAGAGGAAGCAGATGACGCCATTTGAAATATTGCATTTACATTTATGGAATGACCATGTTGAAAACCAAGTAAAACAAAACCCTGTGTTGCCAGCAAGGACCATGTGAGCCACCTGCCCTTCTGGCTCCTGGTTTATGGAAAAAAAGAGCAACAGTAATCCTACCTCACTGTACATTTTGGAAAAAATACATCACACAAATATTGCCACACAGAACCATAGGAAAAAAGGTTGATGAGGCACCAGAAAAACAACTTTTTCATCTGATGGAGATTTTGGGATTCTTTTTAGGGATGTTCAAGTTAAACTGAATTTTATCACCCCCTAAAATGAATAAATACATCATTATAATTTATTTTTTTATATTTTCTAAAATAAATTTTAGCCATCTTATTTTAGACTTGGTGAACTTGTCTGGGAGCTTAAGTATTTGTAAAACACACACACACACACACACACACACACACACACACACACACACACACACACACACACACACACACACACACACACCTAACATGCTTTCCATTTGTAAGAAAATGAAAGGAAAAAGGCTAAGCTGGCTTTTTTAATAATATAAAAAAAAAATCTTCATTGACCTTATTTAGGAAAAATGATGCATGGTGGTCAATGGTGAGAATCAAACGTTCTCTACAAGCTGCTGAAGCTTTGATGGTGACATGTAAGATGAGAGAAATAGCTTACTGAAACTAAGCACGTCATTATTTGATGCTTAATATTTTTTTCATTTTTTTTACTATTAATAAAAACATTTTTTGTAGCAATATAATTTTGCAAGCATCATATGTTATTCATGGCACAAATCAAACGGGCTTCAAAAGATAAATCGGCTCTTGCCAACAACACATTCCAAAACCAGGGTCCCGCGGGATTACCGGAAGGCCAGAGTAGTCCATACAAAAAGCCGTATTCCTCCACATTATTTCAGCAGCTAAACATACTGTTAAAACAATAACAGACACAACGTAAACTGATTCTGAACTATGAACCACATGGACGTCAGTCTGGAAGGCAGCTGAGTTCTTCTAAATGTAGAGTAAAAGTGCTGTAACATGGGAAACACAAAGATGCACATTTAGATAATGGCTAACGTTAGATCATCCAAGAGCTTTCTTGTAAATGTACTGATTTTAGATATTAAGCATGGCAGCGAATCAATGCTGTTTTTATAGAGAAAAGTAGATTTAAGAATGGGAAAGTCTCTGGTGATATTTCCATGGAGGAGTGTCAGAGAACATCAGCTGACACTAGATAGCAAGTCTGCCAGGCAACAAGTTAAGAGATGCACTTCATCATTGTAGCTTGATAGAACTGGGCCTTTTGACATATTTACTGAACATTTATGGACGGCGAACTGAAGCATTGGAACAGACAAATGTGACTCATCTCGCTTTGTTTCTGGTCTCAGATTGTTCTGTTACCAGTTTGCTCACAGATGGAGGGACAGTGACAATGTGTGTCTATGACGCTTCTTTCTCTGCTCGATGATATGAAGCAGATGGTGATTCAGAGACTGAAACACTGTTTTGTACATTTCTTTGTTTCTTTCTTTTGCAGCTCCCAATGATTGAAAGCTTAAAATATCATAATGATAATAAATGTAGGCCTTTTAATTATTATGTGGTGATATTTGTGATTTGAGGGACTATATCCATGTCACATTCTCATTGGACAGATATATCTGCGCAGGATGTCCATCAGATGAAAACAGATTATTCTGTCATTTTCAGTATCTAAAGGAGGCAAAAACTGCTGCCCATTTTTATAATAGCTTTTATGTTGTTGTGCAGCCTATCTGCATCACAGCATTTTATTTTTCTTTCTTTACCCTTTGCATATTGCCTTTTTTTGTGTTCAAATTTTAAGGCGTACAGCGTTTGTTTATTTTGTGTATGGATGCTGCACACTTTATTTCTTATTGTTACAGAATTTCCCCCTGGGAATGAACCTCACTAAACCTAAACTAATAATCCGGTGAACATCTATTGATTATTTAATGAGTTTCATTGAAATTGAAAAAGTATAATAATTATAATAGAAGAAAAGAAACAAGAAAAAGAAGAAGAATCTGATCTCACAGTGATAGTCCTGCCTTCATATAGAATATAGAACTACAATGTTCAGCACAGTATAGAAGCTGCATTATAAGAGCTCTGTTCTGCTTTACTCACGCAAACCTGTCATCTCTCTCTGAACCTGCACTCTCTCCCGGTAAAAGAAGCCGTGTGTGCGTGTTTTAGTGTGTTGCGTGTGTTGGGGTAAAAAGAGGAGGGGGGGGGGGGGTAGCCTACTCGAGTCGTCCCACCTCTCTCTCTCTCTCTCTCTCTCTCTCTCTCCCACTCAAGACGCTCCAAACTTGGGGAGCGCACCGCGGAAAACTCTCCAAAGAGTTGCGTGTGTGTGTTTTCCAGCTCGGCTCCTGCAAAGAGTGGAAGGAGGCAGCAAAAGTTCCGGATCCGAAGCGTAACACAACTCGGGAAGCGGAGAGAGAGAAAAAGAGAGAGAGAGGGAGCGGGGAACGGGAAATGGCGAAGAAGGGGCGGAATGGTCATCCAGGCGAGCGGCACATGTGAGCCCAGAGGCCACCGGTAACGTTTTGATTCGCCGGGGGGGAGGGGGGGAACAAATAGGGGTGGTGGTGGTGGTGGAGGGGGGGAGGCAGCGAGAAGAGATAGAGACGAGCGTTGTCGAGAGCCCAGAAGTGTCCTGTCACTTGGACACCATGGTCCGTCTGTCTGGACTCATCTGGCTCTTCCTGAGCGCCCTCCTGCAGCCTGCGGCACCCTGGGGCGCGCAGCGGCGGGACGCGCAGAAGCAGTGCGACGCACCGAAGTCGGTGAGTGCTGGGTGCAGGGGGGGGATTTACCTTTCTAGGACAAACTCATCTTACTTATATCATAATACGCCTTATATATATTAAATATGACCTGATCGGACGACTTCGTTGAGCCGAAAGAAGCGAGGCGCTTAAGGATGGTGACATTTGTCAAAATGGAATTGGTCAGATAAACAATAATGGCATTAAAAAAAAAGTGAGTAAATTTAGTTGAAAACTCCTTTCTACAAGAAGGTCAAAGGTTAAGTATTTGTATACATTAAAACTATAATAAATGGAATTGTGAATGCACATTTGAAAAAGTGAACATATATATATGTTCGCTTTTTTATTATATATATATATACATACATATATAGATATATATATAGATATATGTGTGTGTATTTTAAAACATATCTTACATTAATATAGGCCTGTGGGTGCAGAAATTGAACTCTCATATGTGAAGGTTCAGCTATTTCTGAGCTGCCTGAGAAAGTCAGTGGCTCTCCTATAATGTGATGAGACGTGGGGCCTTAGAAATGAAAGCAGTTGCCAGGAGAAATTGCTGCCGCTCGCCAAATTTACGGCTGTTTATGTGACAAACGCAAGTGGGGAACACCCACGGGTGACTTGACTTCATTTGGAAAAGGTTTCCCCTCCAAACCCCCCCCCCCCCCGCCTTTCAGAAGTGAAACGGGGGCCCTACTCAAACACTTACCGGGCATATTGGGGAAAGGATGGAAGTGGCCTGACTCCCGTCGTGACTCACATCACGTCCGACACGTTTCCCTCCTGCAGAAAAAAAACAACAACACTCAAAGAAAAGAAAAAAATATAAGCTGAGGAGGAAAAAAAAAAGAAAACAAAAACTGGCACTTGGCGGTTGTGGCCATGCGTGTTATTGCGTTTTGGAAGCTTTCGCTTCATCAGTGCGTTTTGTCCCGTACGTAACGGATGCTGACAGACACCAGCGAAGGCTCCGTGCTCCTTCGCTTCATGTGATTTGTACTGCGTCAGTACAGTGGTCTCTGTTTTCTGTTAGGCGTAATTACCCCGTAAAAAAGGCGCTCCACAAAAAGTCCACGCAGGAGAGGGGATCCCTGCTCTCCACAGGGCCCAGACAAGCACACCGCATTTTCCATGTCAGGAAAGTCCTCATTTATGCTTCAGCCTAAGCGCACATTAGGTCCTTATCATAGGACAAAATGCTGCGCGTGCGATATTATCAATATTAATAATATTAATAATAATAAATTATTATTATTATAGGAATAGTAACAGCAACTATACCGTTGTTATTAATAATCGTTATTATTATAATTATAATTATTAATAATAATAATAATAATAATAATAAATAAAATCTTTTCCAAAAAAAAAAAAAACATGATGGAGAATGCATGCACTAACGCATCTGATGCCGTGCGAACATTTCCCAAAAAGTCTGCACTGTCGGCTGGACCCGCGGCCAAAGTGAAAATTGAGTTAGAGCCCTAGAAACTAAACATTTCAGTGTATGATTCACAAAAACAAAACGCTGCACCGAATTTTAAATGTGGCACTCCGGATTAATTTGGTCTAGAAGTAACCCCCCCCCCAAAAAAAAGAAAAACTGCGCGAGAAGCGACCGCGCTGCACGTTGATGCAGTTTATCATGATGAGAACTGAACGTCCCACAAGGCGATCTGGCAGCACTTTGACAAAGTTTTATATGACAAAGGCAGTTTGGCAGCGTGCACTATAATTGGAACACAGCTGAGGGAAATCTTGATTAAATTTTAGAAGTAAACATTTTCTAAGAATAACTTTATTTTACAGTAATGGGTTTCATCCCTCAATTGCCTGATTACACTCGGCCTCAGAAGCCAGAAGTTTGATATTGTTTATAAAAGCTAATTCCCCTTTTTTCATATTTAAATAATGCCAAACATCAAAGTCGGAGCACATGTACAGCACATTTGCAGAGCACTTAACAAAAACCATATTTTAAATGCAGTAGGGTCTTATGCTTATTTCCAATGGCTGTGATTACTTAATTTCCTTTGTGACATTGTTTTGTATAAATATACCCACAAGAGACAAGCACTTCCTGTAACATAAACTATAGAACTCAAAAAACAGTGCTGTACTTAAGGCTGTCAGCATCGGGTCTCCCCGTCTGGTGCAAAAAAAAAAAAAAATTCACAAACAAAAGTATCACAGCGGGGTCAGAACTGAGAGCAGGTTTCTTTCAGCTTTGGGCTTTTATGAGCTCTGGTGCAGTATATTTGCACTGCAGCCTTGAAAATGCTTCCCAGGACGAAAGAGGCTTTGGCAACCGAGGTATGCACCTCAACAATACACGGGGGTCTGTTTACAGCCCAGAAGGCCCCCTCTATAAACTCCGGCTATACCGCGGCGGTAAGCCCCTCGCAGCACAGCCCCGAGCTGACTCCGCTTCATGCTTCCTCTGCCGTCATCTCGAATGCTGTTCCACTTTTTACCTTGTTGACCCGAGCACATGAGCCGGTAAACCACAATAGAGGGAAAAAAAGTGTCAGCCTTAATTTTTATGGCACCGTGGGTTGCTCTAACGTGATATTTCTTGTATTTTTTTCCCCTCTTATTTTCATTTCTTCTCCCCCTTCCTCTGCCTCCCCCACAGCAAAGTGACATGAACTCCTTCCTGTGGACCGTGAAGCGTGCGCCCCCTCACCCCCCTGCCTACCTTTTCGGTACCATCCACGTGCCTTACACGCGGGTCTGGGACTACATCCCCAAAAGCTCCAAGCAGGCTTTCCACAACAGCGGCAATGTTTTCTTTGAGTTAGACCTGACCGACTCTCTGACCATCTTAAAGCTGACCAGCTGCCAGCTGCTGCCCCACGGGGAGAACCTGCAGACCCTGCTGCCGCAAGACCTGTACCGCCGCCTCAAACGCCACCTGGACTATGTCAAACACATGATGCCGTACTGGATGACGGCCGACCAGCGCGACCGCGGCCTGTACGCCGACTACCTGTTCAACGCCATAGCGGGTAACTGGGAGAGGAAGAGGCCCGTGTGGGTCATGCTGATGGTCAACTCGCTGACCGAGTGGGACGTCCGGTCCAGGGGGACGCCAGTGCTGGACTTGTTTTTGGCTCAAGAGGCGGAGAGGATGGGAAAGACAACGGGGGCGGTGGAGCGGGTGGAGGAGCAGTGTCACCCCCTCAACGGACTCAACTTTTCCCAGGTAAGAGGATGGAATGTTTATTTTCACCTTTTTTTGCGCGTGTGTACACAGCTGGAGAAGCAAGACAAGCCAGACCTGATCGTCAGATTGTTCATCCGGTTGTGGTCATACAACACAAGTAAAATCGGGCTCTGTTATCCAAAAGAAGTCTCCAGCGAGTATGCCTGTGCACATTTTGGGTGTTGCACCTTCTCTGAGAGAAATGTGGGAAAAGACAACATAGGGAGGAGGAAAAAAAAAGTGATTAAAACTTGCCTGCCGGAGACAGCTTTATGGTTATGGATGTCCCTCCACCTCTCTGAACAAACAGGCCCAACAGCTGAATGTGCGGAGAAGGTGTCACGCTCAGCAATGTACATGCAGAACAGATTAGAGATGATGAAGAGAGCAGAGAGACTGGCCGTCTCTATTGCAAGGATTGCACTGTAATATAATTACTCGATGAGGCAAACATAGTATGTCCATCCTTAGTTTCTCGTGTGATAGCCAAAAAATTAAGGGAACACTGTCTATTTACAGTATTAAATAGGTCAGCTAAACTGGAGGATGAAGACAAGTTTTCAAAACCGTGGGAGGTTCTCGAAATATCTGTGATGCTACATGCTTATTTATTTTATATTATAACCTTGGATGATCTATTGTACATTAAGGGTAAAAAATATATATCTCAGTGTGCTGAACACATGTGCTTCGCAGGCATAGCACGCCGCTCACAAAAGGTGCAGTGTATGCAGCATGCAAAGCTCTGTACATGCACGCATGATGTGGTGCAACAGATTCTGTGAGGGCCAGAGCCTCCATGTGACAGGTCGAGGGGCTAATTTGAGAGGCAGTGGGCTCCCAGCCTCTCCTCTTTCATCAACACCTACTAACTACACTGTCAAAGTCGCGCTGCATACCCTGCACATGCCTGGGAGCTTTACTGGCCCTAGAAATAAGCTCGGTGAGGCCCACCGCGCTTCTCAGTAATAGAGAAGACAAGTGCTGATGCCATTAGGAAGGTGTTGCAATTTGTGTAGTCTGTTATGTCCTGTAGACGTGCACGCTTCTTATTAAAGGCGTTCACGTCCCCCAACCTTAGTGGCCCCTCGGTCTAAACGCTGATCTGTATTTAGTGCAGCAGGTGCAGCCGTTGCCCCCTAAAAACATCACTGTTTTAAATAACATTGTAACAGGGTTGAGCAGCAGCACAGTTTACAGCTTCAGATAAGTGTCTGCCAAGACCTTCCTTTCAACTTCAATATGAGTAATCTTTTGTTCTCAGTGAAAAAGTACAGGCGGGAATGCACTGAATTTACAAGACACTGTAATGCATTTACAAGACAGGTGTTCAAATTCAGATAAGAGTTTTACAGCCATGGAAATTCAGTCAAAACTGGATTGCGGATAACCTGAATTTCACTGCAGCAGAGCGCGAGCACGGCTGGTTGTCTGAACCTCGAGCCCCCTCATTTCCAGATATGTATGAGAACAATTCAGCGTTGAACTGAAACTGACATGGAAACCATTATTCTCAATTATAATAATTTGTGATTTAATCTGAACACTATGGTTGATTGGCTCCCTCCACGCTTGACTGTAACAGCGATGAGGTCAGGAGGATGGATAGACAAAAGAGTCAAAGAGAAAATGCGTGGGTGGGAATAAGAAGAAAGGGAAGCGAGACACTGAGAGAGTAAGACAGAGATAGAGGCAGACTCCATGCAGGAAATGTAAAGGCAGCCTTTCAAGGGTGGTTGTGCAGACCAAAAGAGAGAGAGACTGCCGTGCATCGTCTCACTGCTACGCCGCTAATCTGAAACATGAGCAATGCTAAAAGGGAGATCTGATTTGGGAAAGGTTCCAAGCCTGCCACTCCACATATTATTTGTTCCCAATAAAAGTAGCTGCTTACAATGTCCTGTAGCTTTGCTGCTGGCTCTTAGAAACATGAGCGCTGGTGATTCATCATCTGTCACACAGTCCCCTCATAGGCACCTGGTCCTAGTGGTGCCTGCTGGGCCGCTCCACGAGTTAGTTGTTGCTTGGCAGACCTGGAGGAGGAAGTTTTTGTTTAAAAAACGGGGAAACAGCAAAGAAATCATCCCCTCTGGGGACAGGAGGAGGCGGGAGCAGGTATTTCAGCAGTGGTTGTCTGTTTGTAGTGGGGATGTAGGTGGTAGCGTGGGAGGGATGGAGAGATGCTAAGAATGCCGGGGCCCTCTTTAGACCATCGTTCTCTAATGAGCGCTCTGTCTGGCTGAGGCCGCTCTGTGGTCTCCTTAGATCACGGAGAGGTGCGGATGTCTCTGTGAGAGGCGGTGGAAACAAAGGAAAGTCGTGGCGCCTGGTTCTTCTCAAGCTCCATGCACGCCAATGTAGGTCGACAGCTGGGTGGGCCGACCAGCACCAAAAACTTTGCAAATGCTTTGAGAACATAGTGGGAAGGACTGCTGAAAACTAATCGGTGCAAGCTCCACAACCACAGTGCTGGAAGTCACCTATATTACCCTATACTTCCTCTTCTTGCAAGGGTGGGGCGATGAGTTCCTGTGATGACGGAGTTGAGTATTGTACCTCTTGGATCTGCTGAAATTGCAACCTTGAGAAGGCCTCCGGTTGCAGCATCACAACGGATACTATGACAACATGTCTTGGTGGTGCATGGTACCAAACCCTAATGGCTTACTTTCAAATAGACACTGTGTATTATTGGAGTTAAGATGTGGGACAAACACAGCCCTGGTGCAAAATTGCTTTTGGGAAACTTGAGGGTGGCTCCAGCCTGTGGGCCTCCTCTCTCGCTCCCTGCAAATAAACACCCATATTTATTTTCTCTGGGTTGCATTGCAGCCGAGGCCACTAGCCCATGTCAGGGCAAAATTACATCATATCAGTGGCGCCTGTCTCCTGGGCAGGGGTCAAAGGTTGCGGCGGGAGGTGGTATTGGAGTCGTGGAGCAGCAGAGCGGGAAGGAGACTGTCTGCTGGGGTCAGTCTGGGCAACTGAACCCAATTTGATGGCCTGCCCGGCCCATCCTCTCAACCTGTTGGCTTTCCATCAGCTCGGACAGTTTTGTGCACTTTAATAGGTTAATGACAGTATGGTGAGGGGGCTGGGTAAAGGTTTTTTTAATAGGCATTGGAGGAGTGTTCCCTGGTGGGGTAGTTCCCTTTTTACAGTTTCAGCAACAGTTTAATATGTCATATTATATATATATATATATATATATATATATATATATATATATATATATATAAATAATCAGTACTGTTATAAAAATATAATATTGTTAATTTTTTTATTAGTACATGTATGAACCTAAATAATGAAAAGTACATGGTGATAGGGTAGCAGCTACTGAGTTTACACATAAGATAAGATAAGATAAGATATGACTTTGTTGAGGGGAAATTTGTCTGTTACTGCAGCGTACAAAGAAAAGAAAAGAAAATAAAAGCTAAAGAAGATAAAAACTTAAAAAAAAAAAAAAATACACAACGCTATGTACAAAATTCATAGAATTTGTTGATCCACATACACAGTATGCATTATGGACATAGAATGGAGAAAAATTGTGGTCTTGAAGTGAAACTTTGTCTCTGTGCGCCAGAGCTCTTAACTCTGTTTAGACCCACAATGTGTGTGTTTCCCATATGTGAATATTATGATATTAAATTTGATTTATAAAAATTGTGCCTTTTGTTTTCCAGTTCAGATTGAACCTCTTCGAGTATACAGCCCTAGGATACAAGCCTGACAGCAACATTGTAAAAGTAAAATACAGCTCCTATCCAGGAGGAATGTTTTTCACTGTACAGATCCAGAGGTTTCTGGCGATGTGCATGGCAGTTGCTGGATGAGCGTTTCATGGCGAGCAGAGAAGACCTGGGTAGTGTCTCTGGATTCTGGGCAAGGGTTGCTAAGGGTAACGGCAGAAATGAAACCAAAATATGATTCCCATGCAGAGCACTTGGCGTCATGCTGCTTGGACTGTGTTCACCTAAACAGGACATCTTTAATGGCAGGAATTAAGTAACATCCAACCTTACCCATATCCAAATATTTACATTCCCTGATGGGCGTGTATGTTTTAGTTTGAAGTGCTGTGTTGGCCACTGACGCTGACTGATGGAAAAAAGCGATTTTGCGTCTGCACTCTTCTTTCCTCTGACCTCCTCGCTCCGTTTGGATCTCTGCACCCGCCTTCTTTCTCTATCTGTCTCTCCGCACAAATACGCAGCAAAACACACACACCCGAACATGCAGTGGAAAAAGAAGAGGTGGAGATTATCTTTAAAGTGTGTTGGAGACGTGTATCCCCTCTTTAAGCGTGACATCTGAGGGTGTTTCACATCTAAGCTATAATTACCTGCACAAATATGTGGAAAACTGCGAGGCAACACGTATCAGGCCGATCATCTGGTCCTGTCGGCAGGCGGACAGACGGCAGTCCCACTGTTGCACTAATGACTTAATAGGCCCCTTAATGACCAAATAGCCTGCTGCCATCCAGAAGCACTTAGACAATTATGTGTTGGCCAGAACACTGCAGGCTCACTGTGAGACACAGGGCGGTGCAGAGGTTGGATGCTGAGAAAATACGAGCACTGCACACTTGACAACTGGATATACTCCAATGTGTTTTACTTAAATTTAGCTTTGTATTATATTATGTTTTGTATTTAAACAGGGGATAAAGGGGTAAAACACACAATTGTTTTAACAGAGTTAGGTGGCAGGCAGCAGACAGTAGCTAAGAATCAATGAATCTACAAGAAACAGTTTAAAGTATGTGCCACAATAGTAGCTTTTTTTTCTTAAGTGGAAAAACTAGGTCCAGCTCCACCCATTTATTTATTCAAAGTTGAAAGGGGTAAATTCACCAAGGAAGATCATGCAGGGAAAAGTGGGAACTGTGTATTCAGGGTTCATCTCTTTTCTTTATTCTATAGATCTTAAACCTTTGTCATAAAAAAAAAAATCTTTATTAATCATGAGTGAACCGTTAACATCCCTCTGGCCAGGAAACTTTTATAAATATATACGCTCCTCCATAAACCCACTGGTTTTTCTCCATTCGTGCATCCAATAGAGGCCACGTCCTCCATCGTTGTGAGTACCTGAGAGACCTGAGGTAATGACTCCACCACATTGTCGCTGAGCTGAGTGCCGCTGAGGTCGTGAGTTAAGCGTGGCAGCACCAAGTGCTCCTCCATACTTTACTGATCGCTGTGCCAAAAGCTCCCCTCCTTCCCTCGCCTACATTCTCCCTTTGGACGGGGGAAAATGATCGCTCCTTTTGCTTTAAATTGTGGTGGCCTCACATCACATTGCGGATCCATTTACACGTCTCCCCTTCAAACGAGGATCAAATCTGCTAAACACATACCTACATGTGCACTCTCACACACAGACGCTCTGTTACCTGCACACACTTCATCTCTGGTGTGTTTTCTATATAGAATTATTTTGCCATCCTAACTGTGGAAGTGTTGCAGTAAATTGAGCATGTGTTTTCCTGAATTTGACACTTTCTGCTCATCACAACAAGGTAGAGCTGTTCTGTGGGAAGGGCAGGTAGCTTCCAGGATGGTGGACATTCATCTCAGGTTGTCTGGGCCAGAGGCTGATTGATCACAGACAGGAATGTGACTGACTGATTTCCTCAGAGACCCACTTGGCCCCTCTGGAATGTTGTTGTCTTTAGGGACTTTGTCATTTTATAACTTCTGTTTGACCAGCTTAGCCCATTTAAAGCCAAGGCATTACATGGCCTTTTAAATTTGAAGGAGCTCTGCAATCTTTACATGCAAAGTGTTTTATACAATTTTGACTTTGAAAAGGGGCATAAATGCATATTGGTATTATTTTTCTTTGCTGGTGGGAACGCAGCTTTTAATATTTATCTAATGAAATAATTCCAAACCTACTAAAATAAATGAAAAGATACATTTGCCCTCTCAGAACACATGGAAGTGGTTCTGATAACCAACGTGAAGCGAAGTGATCTCTCTTCTCTTTAAAAAAACCCTGGTTTCCAAAAAGTGATAGAAATCACTACTGCAAAAAAAAATGCAATAACATAGGTATGGTCACAGTTGGGTTTGGTTTAGGCACCAAAATACATTTTTGTTAGAGTTAAGTGATAATATTAATCATGGTCAAAAGAAACAAACACTGACTATCAACTCCAAATGTAGCTCAGCTTTCTCTGACCCATTCACCCCCCCCACTCCTTCGTTTTGGAGATTTTATGTCAACGTCTCACTATTTGTTATTCAGGCAGCTAATTCTTAGTCCGCTTCCAAACAAGCGTTGCTTGAGCTGTTTATGAGAGTGTGATCCAGAGTTGCTCTCCGTCAGTGGTGAAGCAGCCAGAAGTTTGCCCATAAACAGTCACAGATGATTAGGGCTAAATGGGACAAAGAACTCGACGGCATTATGCGCCGATTCCTCCGCTCAGCGTGTAACTTAAAAAGCACAAGTGAACCCAAAACAAAGGTGCAGTAGCCAAAAATAGCACTTCATATTAGCACTAACCAAACATCAGTGTGGGTCAGCGTGGCCCCGTGTGTGGGTGAACGTGGAAAAAAGATTGCCAGTGCACTATGGCATGCAACTTTCCATGTTGGGCGCTTGGAGGTCTGAGATGAACTCAACGTCCCGGCCTGCGTGTGACATCAGCCACACATGCTACCACGCCTCACACACACACACACACACACACACACACACACACACACACACACACACACACACACACACACACACACACACACACACACACACACACACACACACACACACACACACACACACACACACACAGTCATAAATAGGTGCCAATGGTGAACAACTGTGTGTGTGTGTGTGTGTGTGTGTGTGTATGAGCAGGACTTGTCGAGGATTAAGCAGCATTAGCAAAGCCCTCTCGTTGAACCCGGTTTTAATGTGACCCATGCGTCCTCTCTGCCGCTTCTGCCGTGTCCCCATTACACAGCACCCAGAGGGGCACTTCAGCAGGGCTTCCAGCCTGCCACTGCACCACTCACCTCTCTACTCCGTTCCCAAAAACCCACCTGCTCAGCCTCATTTCCAGTCTCAGCATTCTTTTACTGACATGATCTTGCAGGCTGTATAAAAGTCTTTGTTTTTCCTCTATATATTTATCTATCCAGTCAGACCTGTTCATCACTTTTATTTGGGGGCTTTTGTCACACGCTCATGAATACAGTATTCATACGTGGATCTGCCCTGTGTAAAACCACTGGTTCCACTGCTACTTTTATAGCCATAAAGCTGCGAGTCTGCGACCATTGACCTTATCAGCCCACATTCAACTTTCATAAACACTTGTGTTCTGAAAACGGCTGGCTGTTTAATTCAAAAACTATGCTAGGACCTTTTGATGTCCTCTACTGAAGGCAGGGCAAGCCAAACCTTATTTATATAGCGCCTTTTCATGCACATGCGCAACTCATAGCATTTTAGTATTAAAACTCAATAAATAAAAACCCACAATAACAAAAGACAAATAGAGTACACAGAGTTAAAACAACAAGATATAAAGCATGAAGGGCCACATTAAGTACAAGCAGCTACTCTGTGTTGCAACAAAGACCACAGGCAAGTGTGAATCTGAGACTGAGAGGTCTAACTACGGGCTCGCCTCAATGTGTTTCTGGCTAAAGGCCTTTTAAACTACCCACAATAACTTGAACTCAATTCTTTTGGAAACTGGAAGCCAGTGCGAAGACCTAATTAAAGGACTAATGTGATCATTTCTTTTAATATGAGTGAAGAGACCCCTGGCAGCAGCATTTTAAATTAGCTGCAGTTTCTGATGTATTTATAGACCCATAAATATACTATTAAATTATTCCATTTCACCAATCACAAATGTGTGAATACCATAGATACTGTGTAACTGAAAAGGTTTTTAATTCTTGAAATACTCTTAAAGGTGTTATAAGGCTGATTTAGTAATGTCCTTGATTGAGGAGTGGAATTTCAATTCAGAGTTAAAGATTACTCCAAGGTTTCTGACCTAGGCTTTAGTACCCAGTGAGAGCGATTCATGGTGAGCACTTAGTGTAAATCTGTGGACTTTCACACCAAAACAATAGCTTCCATTTTATACTTCTTTAACTGTAAGAATTACAATCAGGCCCATCAAATCATTTGCTAAATGCACTTAATTAGAGAATCAAGCTAACTTAAAGTTGTCAACTGATAAGGCAATAAAAAGCTGTATTATCTGGAACAAACTGAGAGTGAAAATGTGAGTAAAGTATCCTTCATCTTTTGTGATTGTCTTTTGCCTCGTAAACGGGAACGACGATAAAACCTCCCTCCAAACTTCACAATTCCCCAACCGATGTGAAAACTGCCGGGTGGAAACAAGGCTCCCCACTCGTGAACTTTAACACATAAATCCTGACGTTGGTCCTGTTGTTCTACACAATGAGGCACAGACATTACACACCTCCCTACACGGGACTACCTCCGAGTTGAGGCAGGAGAAGCAGACAGTGGAGGGGGCAGAGAACAGACAGTCGGGCAGGAAGTGGAGCAGGAAGGCCAAAAGATTATAAAGACTGGGCGGTGAGGTGTAGAGACAGGGGGCATTGGCGGAAGTGGACCGACAGGAGGAGAGGCGGACTATCAGCCCAGGACAGGCAGGCAGCCAGGAGAGCGAGGGGAAGGCGGTAGATCCCTTTAGAGAGAAGTGAAAGTACAAACACAGAACTCCACAGGTCAAACTGAGCCTAGTCACCGATCTGAAAGACGTCCAAGACCCTCATCTTCCCACAGATCTGTTGTGAGTCAGTCATGTCTGTATTCCAGTCTAGTTCCTCCCTGGTGTTTTCTTCAAAACAAATCCTTAAAGCACCATTTCAGGTCAGTGTGGATTAAACGTCTCGCGGCCCGCTGTTAAAAAAAACAATCCCGATCCATCAGCTGACCACCTGGATGTGCAAAAAGTCCTCATGTCAGTTCAGCCTTAATCAAAACCTTCAGCCTCCGCTGGTCAATGAATTTGCGTTTACCCCGCTGCGCCCTCGATAGCCCAGGGGATTTGAGTCATTTGTGCATTCAGGCCTCTGTTTCACCTCCCAAATTAGAGTTCCCAGAACTTTCTCTGAGCCGGATTGACTAAGGGTGCCTGTGCCCTCTGGATGACCCACCCAATGCTATTGAACATGACTTTTCCAGCCCCGACACAGGCCTGAGCCAGTTAGTCTTAGTAAATTATTTTAACATGATAAGCTGATGAGACAAACGCATGGATGGATAGAGATTTATCTCTTTTTATGGTTTCAAGTGAAGTTGTTGTCAACGAGGGAACTTTGTGTACATTCTTCACGTCGTCCTATTTAAGAATCCCCATCCATCTGGCATGCAGAGAGGATAAGAACAAATAAAGATAAATTTGGCTGCCCTGCTGCTGACGTGTGACCTGGTCAATCCCTACCACGAGAGGAAGGGCCGAGAGGAAGGAAAAGAAAAAAAAAAAGAAAAGGAAAGACAAAAGGGGATTATGAGAAAGAGAACAGGAGGACCAGGGAGAAGCAGAACAGCCCCAACGTCATTCAGGAAAAAAAAAAGGAAAAGAGAGGAGAGGAAAAGAAAATTGTTCAATTTGGTGGTACCGGAGAGAGCAAAGACAACAATAACACAGGAAACCTTTCACTTTCTCCACTTGACAGTTTCCTTTGTGCCAAAATAAAAAGACAACAGTAAAAGAAAAAAAAAATGGGATGCTTAGTGAAGTCTCTCCCTTCTTCCTTTTGGGTTTGAACTTTTTCATTTTTTTCTCCCCCTCCTGCTCCCTCGCATCACGGTCAATTTCACCTGTCATTCACGAGTGCAGTTTTTCCAACACAGTCCTTCCACCTTTTCCCAAGGCGTACGCTCTCCTGGCGTCCACTGGAACAGTTTAAATATAATATCAAACATATGGCAGGGTTTACGGAACGTAAATGAGATGAGAAATCAAATTTGCTCAGAGAGCCGCAGCGGGACCTTGGTCTCCGAGGGGTGCGCTTGTTTAAGGAGAGTCCGACTGACGGACAGCCGTAATTACACAAACACAGACGGGATGGGACAGGAGGGAGAATGCAGGAGATGGTCTCAGCGGGGGGGGGGGGCACGGTGGACTTGAAAAAGAGGTGCTCTTAGTGGGTGGCTCTTTACTTTTTATTTTTTCTTCTTCCTCTGTCTCCCTCTCTCGCTCTTTGGGTGTGCATCATGTGACGATGTGTAATTGGCCTGCGGTTGCACCAGAGTTGTGCAAACAGATTAGCGGGAAAACATGTCAGCCTGAAGGGGCTGCGGAGGTGAATGTGTGTGTTGTGCCGATTACACATGTGGGATTGTGTGGGAAACGGTTTGATGGGGCAAAATATATATTAATGGTGAACAGGTGGGGCGGTGGACTTTGTCACAGACAAATTTGTTGTCATGGGCACACGGAGAGAATGTCCCGGGCTCATGTCTTCACGCGCCGCTGAACGCGCGTATTGAAGACAGACAAATTGGTTTATGCACAGACTTGCGCTTCATTTGCATTCCCTAAATTAAATTATGTTTGGACTCCGCTCATATATTCCAGAGGTTCATTGTGGTTTGAGGACACTTGAGGATACAAATCCTGGTTTCTACAGTGCAGTCTGGAATATGTTGCAGTACACACACTGTATAGAAGTTATGTACGTATATATGGAAGTGTGTGTGTGTGTGTGTGTGTGTGAAATCAGCCTTGTATCTCTAAGACATTAAACAGCACGTTTATAGATAAGGCACTGATGAAGAAATTAATTAGTAATTAATATTAACTGTTCTAGTGCAGCCAAGGAATCTGTATTTTCAGGGAATTTAGGAACTTAGACAGTGTTTTCGTCATGAACACCAGAAAAAAAAATCATCAATAACAATCTTTTAATACAGACATGCAATAACACGTCCCATTAAGATAAAGTTCAGGACTGTTCTCAGCTATAGTTGGCCCTGGCAACAGACAGATTCCACAAGAGTGAGCATTCCTGGAGCTGAGCTGAGGAGACAGAAAATGTCAGGCAGAATAAGAGCAGGAGAATTCTCATGAACATACTGTACGAGCCCATTCAGATACGCGCGTTTGACTTGGCCCGAGAAAGTCGTGTGTAAGCAGATGCAGTTATTGGTTTCTGATGCCCCTGTCAGCTCCCTGCCAGACCACCTGCCTTTGGGTGGTAACAACATCCCATAATATACCACCCAATGCGGATGGCCACTGTATTTTGTCCTGAATCACTCTGGACTCTTCTGTGTGTATATTCGCAGAACATTGATCGGGTTGCCAGGTTGTGAAAAGTCTTTTTCGCTGTGCTTCTTACAGGAGCTCTATGGTTAAACAAGAAGGTTCTTCCACTGGAGCTGGTAATATTTAATATTAAGATTGTAAATATTATTACTTTATTAATGACTTATTAGATGATTAGTTTATAGGTGAAAAATTAATGTTACTAGTGAGTGTTAAACTTTTCAAAACTGAATGGCTAATAACTGAGAACATCTTAAGAACATCATTTTTATATATAGCATATGACTAACTTTTTGTAATAGGTTATGTGGTGTTTTTTTTTTAATTTAACAGTTTTGACTCTTGACCTGCATCAGTGCTGTAATTAGGCCGGTTCCGTTTTCATATTATATTATAAAAATATATATATTACAATCATTTTGCACGAAAAATTGTTGCAAAGCTCTCACAAAATAGCATCTGAAGATGATGACTGAGCAGATGTTCTTTGGTAATTATACGATAGTGTCTCTGTTAGAAAATGTCAAATGAAAAAATGAAGTTGTTTTTTTATTCTACAATAAACATATGTGGTGTCAAATCAAGTGTCAAATTACTATTCTGAGAGCTCTCTTCTTCTCTGGTTTTGTCTGGCTGCATTTTCATAGCTCACAGTAGGATTTGGTTTTGTTCCTGTTGTTCCAGACTTTATTGTGATGATGTGTGTGTGTGTTTGCCAATGTTAAAGAGCTTTCCTTTATCCAATGTGGCCGTCATTGTTCTATGTCACACTGCAACTTCGCAATCTGATAATATGAAAAACATGGTCTGTGCTCAGCGTGAGCCGATCATGTCCTGGATCGGCATGAACAAATCCAATGTTTTTCAGCTTTTCCTGCTGTTGATTCTCCCAGGTAATGGTGTCAATACCTCAGGAGGCCAACAGAAGCCTGACAGGCCTGACAGCCGCCGCTGACGGCCAAAAGCTAGATCTTTGCGAGAGAAAGCAAGCGGGTATTCGAATGGAAACACAAGTCTATTTTATCAGCTTGCCAAGATGCAAAGGGGAGAGTGCATGAGAGACGCAGAGAAAAGAGAGACAGGGAGAGAGAGGCCAGGCCCCCTCAAAGCCTCTGTAGTCAGCTCTGGTGACGGCCAACCCAAGCACTTGAGAGCAGTGTGAATGGCTTTTTAATGCCTGCTAACAGCCGGGGTATTTACTGGGATGGAGGGGACGGATGAAGGAGTACGTTGGGAGGGGGGGGGGGGGTGGAGAAAAGATGAGAGTGATGACAATGTTTGAACACGCTGACCACTACTGTAACACGGCCGCCCTCCCTGCAGGACTCGCAGTCAGTGTTTCAAGCTGCAGAGATCACTGTCATAAAGCTGTGGTCTTTCCTCTGACTCCCGGCCCATTTATCTTGGTCAGGTCTCAGTATTTTTCTTGAGGTCTTGTTATTTTGCCTGAGACTGACTCAAATGAAGTCTCAATTATGGGGAAATCGCAGGGGCACTGTAATTGCCTTTATTGCTCTTCTATCTATAGATGAATGTCCAGCTGGCGGCTGATTATACGTTCACTGAAAGTGGATTTATATGCTGTTGAGAAACGCAGCCCGACGCAAGTACAATTCCAATATGCTATTAATAACATCTCTGACAAATTTGCACCATTTTGTGGAAGGTGGTGAGAAGGAAGGCCTTGTTGTGTTGTGAAATGATCAGGACCGTAGCACTGATTTACATTTTCCAACAGATGTCTGAGAAAAAAGGCAGAAAAAAGTGGCACAGCCTGCAACCTCAGGCAAAGAACTCACTTCCATCCCTGTCGTCACTTGTCAACCAGTTTATGGAGAATTAGGAACATACATGTATCGTAGGAAACTGCTTGTGAGCTGCGATACGAAGGACTAGTGGCAAAAGCTTTACTCGTGTGTCCATTTTCTGCATTAGACTCTGCTTCTGAGTCGGCTATAGGAGGTTTGTGTCTCCCCAAACGAGGAAAAACTAAACGTGCATTCATAAAAAGATATGACGTTGACATTCACTAATAGATTTCAAACATGAAAACGCTGTGTTAGCTCTACAAATAGTGCAGTACATATTGTAATTCGTGCGCTCTGTCACCGACCGCATTTAATGGATTTGATTTTTTGCTGCTTTGCCAAGGAAGCCGCTCATGCCAAAGCAAAAGGGGGTCTAACGCTGCTGCTGGAGTAAGCAAAAGGAGCCGTCTGTCCAAATGACTTCAATAAATGAATACTTTCTCTCTGATGGAACCGCGAGGAATTTTGTAAATCATTTCATAGACCTCGGTGTCATAAAGTAAAATAAGTTAATACATGGTTATGTACTGTATCGGTCCAAGAATTTTTTAAAAAACATCTATATTTGAAGAAACCACAGAGAGCCAGAATCCATGTTTATTTTGTTTATCGGAGAAGGAGGAAAACTGATGTAAAAAACTGGTTGGGTCATAAAAACCACACAAACTTCGCTATCTTACCTCAACCCTGGCCACTGTTTACACAGAGCGGCCCCTGACTCAAACAAAAGCTGGAAGGCTCCCCGAAAACCATGGGAAGAGGAGAGGAGAAAGATGAGGAGGGGAAAGAAAGTAGGGAAGAGACAGCACAAAAATAACATAACAGGAGGTGGTGAAAGAGGAGAAAGAAAACAAGAGGAGACATTAAAAAGTGCTCTTTTATTTTCATGTTTTTTTTGTGCCTGGAGAGTAAAACTGAGACACATGCAGCTTCTCACAAAGTACATGTCCGGAAAATGATGAAGTTACTTTTAGTCTTTTTTTTCCTAATTGTCCTGTATTTGTTTTCTCTATTACCCGAGCACAGTAAAGAAAAGCATTCTGCGTGTTGTGTAAACCGCCTCCAAAATTTGGCAAGTTAATCATCGATCATGAAACGTTTGCTAGGACCACTCCTGTGGTCCACGCCGGGACCACAGGGAATTCATTAGCTTGCGGAATTGTTTATGGACAGGTACTCTAAAATTCCACACAGCTAGCAAGCAAAGTCAAATAAAATATTACAGTCCTTTCCTTCAAACTCCGAAGGGGTCTGCTGCCAGAACTGGGAGACCAAACCCTCAATCACAACCCCCCCCCCCCGCCCCTGAAAGGACCCCCCCGAACCGTTGAACCCTATGGCGCCGTATGTGCCGTTTAAGCACCTCACCTACACCTACACCTACACCCCAACCACACACTCCCGGGACCAAGGGATTATTAGTCAAAACCATCAGCGCGTTCTATGAAGGAAGAAGAAAAATTCAGAAAGTGTGAAATCTGGTTTAGGTCTGCAAGATGTTCCAGGAATTCCATCCATCTTCACTTGGACTAACCTGGGATGGAGCGGACAGCGGAGACGGGAGTTTTTTTTTTTTTTTTTCTTTTTTTGTGTTTGGGAGGGCGCCAAGTTCGGGAGAAATTTTTCGGGGGCATGCCTGTTGTTGACGTTGCCCTCCGCGGTTCCCGAGGCGGTTTTCGTCTTTTTTCTTTTCGTTCTAACCATGCTTGTCTTGGATCGGTTGCTGTCATCGGTGCACCAGCGATTGTTGGAAGAAATGTTTCTGAAGGGATGTCTGGGGCAGCGCTGCCCACCCAGGAGGACCTGCTGACCTGGCTCTTAAAAAAAAAAAAAAAAGAGCAACGTTCCACTTTCTCTCCCAGGGAAACACAAATAAATTCCTTTTAATCAGTCGTGTGTTCTTCGGAGGCTCATTTGGGAGGAATGTAATTGAGACTTAAGGTAACATTATTCATAAGGTGAATGTGCTTTGCTAAGCTCGATTTCTCTCCCACAGCTGGCCTTCAATATACTCAAGGGTTTTAGACGAAGACACAATTATTCAAGGCGGCATGGAGGTTGACTTTGAAACCGTTCGGCAATAATCTCTGTGAATTGCAAAAGTCACGAAGCATGGGAAATATTTCAACAAATTAATAAATACAAAATCTCCAATATCACGAGTGGCCCTTGGCACTCACTTCCTGTCTGCCTTCCCTCCCTTCTTGTTCGCCGCCGCTCCCCTCGCCGCGTTGGCTTCTATCGCTCTCTGGAAGTTGCTGAGGGGGGAAAAGGTCCTGAGTTCAGCTCCTCTGAAAGGGGATCCAAACCGCGTGCTAACGAGAATGCCAAGCCTAACAGGGACTGACAGCTCATCGCACTGAGAAGTGCTGTGTGTGTGTGTGTGTGTGTGTGTGTGTTTAGAGGGTTGGGGGCCGGTGCCAAATATCTGTGTGCATTTATTATGAAAAGGCAAACATCCCTGGTAAAGCTTAATGACTCCTTTTTTTTTTCTCACACGTATGCATGCAGGAATGCATCCACATAAACACACACGAGGCGAGTGTTAAATTGCACACAATCACGTGGACGCGCTGTTCCCATGCCTTAATCAGTCAGCAATAATAATCGAAAGGAATTTGATAGGAAAACTAAAGAGTAAGTGGCTCCAACCTCGCCACCATCACGGCCGTGTAACCACCGGCCTTCTCTGCCCGTCTATCTGGGCTCAGATGAAAAGCAGATGGGTCAGAGGGTAATGAAAGTAAGAAATAAAAGAGGCAAGAAGAGGAATAAAACAGGCATAAGTCAGATGAAGGGTAAGGGGTCAGAGTTAGACAAGATAGATGAGAAAGGATTTAAGAGAAACTGTACAGAGAGAGAGAGAGAAAGTGAAAAGTGAGTGAGAGAGAGCGAGAGGCAGCGGAGGGGTCAGACTGGGAGCGAGGGAACAGTCAGCCATTTTCAGATGAAAGGAATCCAACCAATCCTCTCAATGATAAACATGTGTCTGTGTCACCCATCCCAGGACTCTGCTCTGTGTGTGTGTGTGTGTGTGTCTGCGTTGTTCACTGTTACAGACACTCTGACTCCTGACACTGACAGTGCCGACGATGATATACGCTCGCACGCACACACACAAACACACACACACACAACCACACACTCTCACCTCCATGTTTCTCTCTCATACACACAAACACGAAACACACGCACACACCTTGTCCACCATTTTGGCAGCGGCCGGGGGAAACGTACGACTGAGTGCTAACTGACACAAACCATCGGCTGCGCGGCACGGCAGCAGCCAGATAGCACGCCGCCTCTCCTCCCCTGACCGCCCCCCCCGTCAGCCCCTCAACTCGCTGCTCACTTACGCCACCAAGAAACTTCCAGAAAAAGCTCGCCTTGAACTTCGGGTCACGGTAGGGAATGGTGCTAAAAAGGTGGACCGTATTACAGCATGTTGTTCACCGACAGCCAATCCCTTGAATAAGCAACGCCGCCTCCAAGACCAACTGTAACTCTGAAATAAAAGAGTCGAAATGAAATCTCTTTAAAACTTTTCCACAAGTCTTCCAAATAAACCGTAAAATACATCATTTTTTTATACGGCCAAACAATAAATTATTCTTATGCCATTTTCAGCAGGACGGGATGATTAATAATCGGTGCTTTCTGAGAGATTGTGTTTATCGTTATCATAGGAACATGCTCTCAAAGACTGACATTTTGATGTTGCTCTATAACAATGTCACTACTTTCTCCTTGATTCCTTCAGTCATACAGGAACTCCTACAGCAGCTAGAGGGCTTTATTGCTTGAACATGTAATCAAAACCAGTTGTTTTTTCTTGGGAGAACGAAACTAAACATATTTTAGTTGTGTATTAACCAACTCAGGAAATATCCTCATTTAACATACCTGCAAACACAACAAATGGAACATTAGATGTCTGCCATCTGTCTATGTTTTTAAAATGTTTTCCGTACAGATTCTACTAAAGCGTGATTTACTTTTTGATGGTATTATTATGGATCATATTTAGGCAACCCAAAGCACTAGGTTAAGGTTTGGGAAAGATTGTGGTCTTGGTTAAATATTGAAAATGTCAGTGCTGACTTGAAGCGCACTATGAGATGTGTTGACATTTTCAATATTTGACCAAAAACCATGATCTTTCCTTAACCTTAACCAGCCTAACCACACTGGGGACGCATAATGCAAACTCAGGCCTCCGGTATCGACATCCTGTGCTTTCTGTCATGACTTTTGAGTCTTTCCCCTAAGTCATAATGTTTCTTTGGACAGATGATTTGGCCTCTACTGAGACTTTTCAGTTGGCTCACATTGCTTTAAAAACAAAGCAACAAAAGGCTTTTTATAGCTGAGAAACGCAATTGGCTAAAAGCCACTTTTGTTGGAGTGCAATTGAGATCAAGGAGTTTGTTAAACTGAGTGTATTATTTTGTCTCCTCTTCTTTCCTGTCCTGTCCTGTCCTCTCCATCTCTTCCTCTCTCCTCTCCTCCACATTCAGTCATTCTGGGACCTTTGAGGTAAAAGTTGAGGCCCCCTCACTCCACCACTTGCTCTCTTGGCCTGAGATGGAGGTTGAGAGAAGGGACTCTGTGGCTCTCTGTTGACTCACCCACCTTCCTGGAGGGTTGCCATGGCCACTGCCAGTCTGGCCTGAAATGAACCAGGTGGGGGTGTAGTTGGGAGTGGGGGGGGTGTGTGGACGGAGAGAGCAGGAGGTCAGAGACGGAGAGGAAATGAGGTGGAGAAAGAGACGCTGACCAAAGGAAAGTGCAGAAAGAAAAGTTCTTTTTTTGTTTTTGGCAGGTAAACATTCCTATGTGTGTTCCTGTTTTCAGAAGGTGACAATCACCACGCTGCAAACATTTGTGCGAAACAAATCATTTAAGACCAGCATGCATGCTTGCATGTGCATGCATATTCACACCAGTGTGTGTTACGTCCTGGTATTTTCACAATGGCTGCGGCGGACAGGGTATTTATTTGTTGGAGCTCCACGCTACAATCATTACCTTCCATTCTTCTGCTGCAACCCTGAGCTGTGTAAGGCCTCTGTCAGCAAGCGGCCCTGTCTGTGCGTAGCCATTGAGACCATGGCTACTCACCCGTAACCACACTCTTGATGAGTGGGTCACTGGCACACACTCACACACTCGTGCATGCAGGGGAACGCATAAACACTCATAGACACTCAGACTGTGGCACCACTTGATGTGGCTCCATTTCTACTCAATTGACTTTGACAGATAATGTTTTCAGTGACCCTCAAGTCGATAGCATTGTGTTTCTCTGTATGTGTGTGTACTCATTTTAGGTAACACACTGGAGCCTCAGGTTCGACTTCAGCACATAAATACTGTCAAAGCTGATGTGTAGCTGGTACTAAACCAACAGTGATCTAGTAAAATCCTAGTGTTAATTAAGATAGGCTTTGGCCCAGCAGGGAGTGTGGTGAAATGGAAGCCGAGAGCTTGGTGTGAAAAAAGTAAAAAAAAAAAAAAAAAAGCTCTTGTATGTGGAGACAATTCCACCAGTGATACATGTGCATATACATGCAGAGGCCAAGCAAATCGATTCTCGTTTCCCTGACGGGTAGATTCAGATCAAAAGTGGAACACTGGTCCATTTAAAAGCTTGAGAAAGCATAGCATCTCTTACAATAAACTGCTCTGGAAACACACAGCAGCTTTGATGGGAAATTGTTATCTCTGTGGTGAACCTTGCCCGTTAGGTGTGTGTGTGTGTGTGTGTGTGTGTGTGTGAGTGTTCTTGTTTGTTTGCCCACTGTGGTTTCGGAGTGAGTTCAGGCAAACAGTTGGCCTGTAGTCTCAGGCACTGATCGGTAAAAAAGATAACGCTAAGGTTAGGCCGGGTCACAAAGAACTAGTGTGTGCACATATGGGCACTCTCCTCACAAAAAGTGTCTTGTAGCCTCACATGTTGGGTCGTTTCCATCCAAACGACTGTTCCGTGTCTGCGCAATATAAAATTGGCCGCTGAGAGGAACATTTCCACTGTACCTTTTGTTTTCTGATCCATGTTTCCTGAAACCAAATCCAAGCATTGGTTTTAAAACTTCACCTGTCTAAGTGTTGAGTACATTTGTGGTTCTGCATGCTCAGCCTCAAGAATAGGGCTGTAGGCCTGAGGGTTTGCAGAAAAACAATTGAAGTTTAAAACTTAAAAAATATACAAATACTGAAAAAAGAAAGCAAATGACTCTAAATTACAAATGACCACATTACTCAACAGGCTAAAATGTTAAAGGAGAAAATATGTGCATCATGGTTAGCAAACACACACAGAAAATAGCACATTACACAATACATACACAATACAGACTCCAGAAGTCTACTTAAGTTAATTCCCATTTTATATAGAGCTATATTGGGCTGTTGTCTGTTACCTCTACTACGAGCTGTGCACACAAACTGCAGAAGTTGTAATCTTGTTTATCCAGCACTCCTCCCGTCTGCCTCGGCATTCCTCTCCATCGGTGTGTGGCCTCTTTGATGATTTGCGGCCCATTTAAAGCCACAATCCTGTGATCTGTCAGTCAGGTTGACCACAAACCCTCATCATGTCTGACCAAGTCTGCCCTTGAGCCGCTGTGGGCTGCACGGACACACACTCACACACACACACACACACACACACGATACAGAAAAACGCAGACATATGTAGGCGGACATATACTATACTGTACAACTTGCAGTGACTGCACACACATACTCAGTCAAACACTGACTTATGGGTCTTTCCCACAGTATGATCCTCTCTCTAAGAAGCCTGTGCTGTGGTCCAAACCCAATGTTTTCCTTAATAGAGGGTATGGGTGCTAAAACTATTAGAAGCAGCAATCATAGTCTTAATCATATTGGATTTCTTCATACCAAGCACTTTCCCTGGGAGGCTACAGAACATTCAGCTCTGGGTGGGTGAAGTTGGATCAATATGGAACTGTATATGAGATTGTGTGAGAACTCATATGTGTTCATAAAGGTATATATTAAAAAATGTTTTTGCAAGTGAGGTTGTCTAGAAAGCCAAAACAAACTATGCATTTATGAGTAATGTTCTATGCACTTCTCTTTTTATGTATATGAACACTTTTTATGTGTCTGGGCGATAGATAGTGCTGTTTAAAAAAAACAAAAAAACTATGGTTTAGTTGTGGGGAGCCAAATTCTGAAAAAGGCTTCAGGTCAGACTCAACAAAAAGTAGAGAAAGAGATATCAAAGACAACACAGAGATAAAAGATGAGCCAGGAATGTGACAGAGCAAGAATAAAACTGCTAATAGAAATATGTGTCATGGACTCGTGACGGCATATAAATCCAATGTGCACACCAGACGTGGTGAAACTGAAATCCCTGCTGGCGCTCTGCTGGATACACACGCATGTGCATGTAACAACAAAAAAACTAAAAAACAAAGCAAACATACAATGAACTCACTTTTACTCTTCATCCGTTTCCAACATTTTTCTATCTCACACCACCCATACTGTACACTCATATACATGCGCACACAAAAATGATTGAAGGTTGTAAATAAATTAGGGAGATTGTAAAAACATTCTCTAAGTCTTGGCGCAGGCTCAAATCAACAGAGTTGAGAGCCTAAACTGCAGATTTATGAAATAAAGAGAGTCTTTTGAGGGCAGTTAAACCCCCTGTCTCTGATGTGACAGCCAGCGCCGCTCCTGCAATCAAGGCCAGCGAAAAGGAAGAAACTACTAAACTATAGCCAGCTTTAACCCCTCCAGCGCATGCCGCCAGGACTCTGCCTTCCACCTCCAAACGGCCGGCAGCATTGTGGAGTCCGTTGCTTCTGTCTGTTTGTTTGTCTGCTTTCTTCTGTCTCCATGTTGGCTCCCCTGCCTCTGCCCTCCCTCTTTCCTCGCAGACAGACGGACGAATGCCGTTTTCCCCTCCGTCTCGACTTTCGCTCTTGTCTCTCGCGCGACGCAAACGCACTCACGCACGTACACAAATTCCTCCCTTTTCCTCCGGCATTGATTAGTTGCCGGGACGATGCGGGCAGACCAATTTTATGGCCGGCCTGTAAACTTGATTAATTCGCCCTCGCTCCAGATTTGAAAACATGTGGCCTGATGTCTGTTTTAGCCGCCAGTAGGAACAGGTTGTGTTAATTACTCACAGTATGGCGAGACTGAAATTTCTGAACCGCAGTAATTACGAGAAGCAGTTAGGAAGCCTCCTAGCGGACGGCCTGACTTCATAAAACTCAAGAATGTAACTGTTAAACTCTCTCTGATTAGTCGGCATTAGTGGCGTTTTTGTAGCAACACCAGAATCCCCTTTTAAATCAGCTCCTTAAACCTTCTCAATTTTGCACACTTACTTTCCTCCCTAACACCTCTCTGTCAGCTGACATGTTTTTCTTTTTACTTTTTCCTCCTTGTTTTAAAGCCCTCAGAGCCTCTTGAAGGTTGTCAGCTATCTTTTCAAGGCCTGTGCACGGATGGTTGAGTTTCATGCGGGTGTGTAGATGTCTGTGACTGTGTGTTATCGCTCCTTGTGATCGGTCTATGTGGAAGTGTATCAAGACGTTTGCGTGTACAGAGATGTCCCCAGTCAGTTCAGCACACGAAACCCTGATTGTTAGTCCCCTTGTTCATTGGCTTTTCATTCCAACCCTGAAGCCATCCACATGTCACATTTTATGCATTTAACATATGCAGACGTTGAAACCTCAAGATTGTTGTTTAACAAGCAGCTAGGATACGGTTTGGAGACATTCACTGACCTAACCAATAGTTAGCTTAGCCTCTGTGACTGCACGCAGCATTCTGCAGCCAAAGCTTCACACACCCTTTTATTTCCTTCAAATGTTTTCACTGAGTTTCAGCAGACATGACAAAGTAAATGCAGCAATTGCAGGACATGGGAATGTTCAGCAGTAAAAAAAAGAAAAGAAATCCATCCCCCCATGTTGATCACAGCCACAAACAAAAAGTGAAAAAAACAAGATGACATGGATTAAGGGATGAATAAAACATTATACGCAGTAAACCAGTGGTTTTCAGTCTTTTTCATGTCAAGAAACCTTAAACTGACAAAAATTAAACCCCAATGTAATACAATTTTACTGCAGAAAGTGTATGAATCCCATGCGAAATGTCATATTACTTATGGATGAACCTATAACTGGAAATACATTGCTGGGGACCCCCTGAGACCTAGCTCTGTGTGTTTGGAGGGACTTTAGACCCAAAGTCAGCCCTGGACATGTCCAGAACACACGTACATAGTGGACACATTACAAGCATCGCTCCTATTAGGAAATATTCCTGCCTAAGTGGGCTCTGTGGAGCACCTTGCACTGTAGTCGACCATGCCTGGAATATGTGAAGAGTTCATCAGACAGAGAAAGTCACTTCACTGGCTGTTGGATATGTCAACACCCAAGTTGTGCTAAGAAAGTTTGAGGGATACAGTGCTGGCTATACTTATGGAGTATATTATTTCATAGATAATAGATACCAGCCTCTTTTGATTAAAGTCAAGGGTGAGAAACCGGCCAATTTGTGATTTAGAGGGAAAGTGCTTAGAACAAAATGCTTTATTTGGAAAAAAAAGGGGAAAATATGGTCGTTGGCCAACTAAAATTTAAATGAAAGGGATGCAAAATATAACATATAATAATCTTCATATAAATTGATTACTGACTGTTTTCTTTTATTGCAGACATGTAGATTTTTTACCTCGACATGTTTCGTCAATAAATTTTCAGTCTTCATCAGATGGAGTTTGAGAGACATGTTCTTATCAGCTCATAGATCATCATTATTAAATGTTATTAAAAGTCCATTAGTTGACCATCTATAAACGGTTTGGTCACTGCAGGTTGTGGGGGGCGGGAATAAATGATTATTTAAAAGTAGTTTGTAGCTCAATGATCTGTGTAGAAAGACTGGTTGCTGTTTTCTGAAATGGAGCTAATGGAACGAAGGTGTTCAAGATTTTATGGATCACTAAGAACAAACACAGAGTGTAAAAAATAAAAGGAGATGATATTTTGGTATGATCCTAGGGTGAGTAGGAGTCAGAAAGTTTGCAGCTGGCCCAATAAAGGAGTTATTTAATGGTATTGGCCCAAAACTGAGGCTGGAAATTTGGAAATGCCAGGCATCGTTCTGAGTTGGGAGCTAAATAATTGATCTCCTAAGACATATAACTCCGGATGAACGTGTTTAGCTGCTGATTGAGACTGGTGAAAATGTATTTATTGAAATAAATTCGGATGTGTTGAAAGGATATAAAAAGTGGTGGCAGGATTGTAGGATATAGGGCGACCTCCCACCATGTTTGATTTCCAATTTAAAAAGAAAAAGAAAACACTGAAGGAGCTTTCACTGAACGCAAACAGGTATTTGAATCCCTCTCACGCTATGTCAGGGGAGAATGTGAGGGGAGTGTTTTACACACACCCTTTAACTCTAAACAAAACTGATGCTGTGTCTCAAATCACATACCTCTTACTTAGGCAGTCTGCAGGATGCTGTATGTAGGAGGCAGAAATATGTGATTTGACAAAGCACAGGTGATTGCTGAGTGCAGGCTTACCAGCCTATTCTGATAAGAACAGAATGCAACTTTGGAGTCACCAGAAGGTGCATTCCTCCTGTTTAGGCAGTAGTTAAATCATATATACTGGGCAGCCCATTCAGTTTAAGAGTGTTGGAGAAGATCTTCAAATCATTCAATTAAAAAAAATAATCCAACACTACAAAATACCCCATTACAAGTTAAAATCATGCATGAAAAATATTACACATTTTGTACATTTTATTGTTCATTTTGCTGTAATGATGCATTAATATCTATTTTATTTTGGCACTGGTGTACGTTTTGGTTTGTCTGTATAATCTGTAGGAATGAAGTATATTTTTATAAACTCATATGTTTATATTTGGATACTATACTCAAAATGATGATCCATTTTAAAACTGTCATACACTCTAAGTGCTGTGACATGAAATCATTTTGCAATTTCTACTCAAATGCAATGTTGTAAAAAAGCAATGCATAGAAACAGATTAAGTATGGTGTTTGTATTGTCAACAAATCTCATGTGTAGTACCAAACCCTCAAAGAACTGGTACTACTTACTACACCTTTTGTGCGTCTTATTCCTCTTTTTTTAACTCAGTGGCAACTTTTGATTGTTAAAGCAGCACAAGACCACCTACCCAAATAAATAAGAACATAAGAGAAAAGGGAGATTTTTTTTACCACACTGCAACTATGTGTTATTCCACTGTCAGCTGTAAATCACCAAACTACATATTGTGCTTACCGTCAGTGAGACACTTAGTTTTGCTTCTGGGAAATAATGGGATCAAGTCTTGGTGGGATGAGTGAGAGGCAGCATTCAAAGTTGCTTTCAGTTTGTTCTTTGTCTTGGATTTTGTGACATTCACAGTGGAAAATCCTGTGACTCACATAAATAGGTGGTGGTGAAAGGCAGCAGGAATCTGATTGCTCGTTTTGACAGAGAGAGGGATATTGACTGGCAGCCAGTATCCAGAATGAACCAAGGTCGACTTGTGTGAGCTGAAGCTTTGTAAGTGTCTCGGGAGCTTCAATGGTTTTAGGCGCCTCATTTGAAGGGTTTCACCACATTCAACACACTGTGCTTCCAGCTCAGCATCACTGCCTGCCATTAGGAATCCAAATTTAATGCATCCAGGGTCATATTTCCTCACTACCCGCATTGGAGATTTTATGGGTGTAGGACTGTCTCCCACATCACTTGTTTTTTGTTTCTCATTTCAAAAAATGATCCATTTTGTGGATTCTTCCATCTGTCTGCATCCATGGGAAAGTTAGCTAGAGAACAGTGGCAAAACACGTTTGTCTCTACCTGATGATGTATCAGGTTGTTGGCGTGGTCATTGAAAATATTATTTTAATCTACATTTTTATCCAAGTAAATTCCTATTTCAGTCTCTGGATGAACAGACAAAACTTTTAAGTACAACAGAATCAGTCCATTGTTGGTTTGGCTGTGCACATGAGATTTGTTGACGATAAGTAAAATGTAGAAAATCACCAGATTTATCCTTTAAGTGGAGCACTTGTGTAAATGTACTTGTTAGATTCTGCATTGCAACTGCCAATAACATTACACACATTCACTTCAAATTGGGATGGACAGAATGTGATATACCAGGAAAGTAAAATCTCCCTCTGGTAGACACTTTTATTCATAATCTGTCAAACACATCAGCATCTCTCCGATGGTCCAACTATTGTTAGTTGCTGGCAAGTCATCGTTGGGAAGAGTTGCACACGCTTGCATGTGTTTGTGTATTCCACGCTTCATCAAAGAGAGCCTGTTCTCATTGGTGAGATCATTTGGACTTCCCTTCCTGGTGGATGTGCTGACACAACATTTTGAAATGACAGCGTAGCATGGACCTTAGTTTGTTGTGCGATTTCACCTTCCCTAAACACACCGATCTAACACTCACTCACTGTGCTCATTCACAGTCTGTGCCCGTTTTCGAGCCTGAAAACAGAATAACTATCCTGCTCTGTCTCTCTCTGTTTTTCTGCCGGCTGAGTACGCTTGCATGAAATCGGACATTTCTCCAGCTGATTTGCCGTGAAATGGTGTGCTTGTGTGGGATTACGTCGCGTTAGCTTCAGCATCGGGTCTAATAGAGCCGTGACTGAGGGGTGCACAGAGAGGAGAGGAGAGGAAGTGTGGTCCACCTACTCCTCCTTCTGCCTGCTCCAGCTGGACAGACAGTCGCAGCACTGTGCGCCGTGGACAAACTCTGCAGCGAAGACAGACACATGTGGAAACACAAACAGGCAGTGTCCACATGCATGCACGTATGCACACGAGTGTTGAGTTACCGGTGCGTGCTCGCACAGAGAGACTGTGTACAAAGCGCAGCACAGGAAGGAGGAAGGAGATGAAAGGTAAATAAACAGAGATCAGTGACACTGGTGGAAGGGAAGCTGCTATCTAATGAAAGAAAAGAGAGAAAAGAGAGGGATGGGTGGGAGAGAGATGAAGGGCTGCTGCTGGACTGTATAATCCAGAGATTTGTCATTGAAATCACATCACCTGGGTGGGGAATAGAGAGGAAGGCTGGTGATTGAGGGTTTGAGGATTGATGGAAGTTGAGACGACGTGTTCTGTGTTTTTCTGGAGGGACAGGGCTGAGGATGGAGGGGTTTGAGGGGATGAAGCACGGCGATGGTGGAGGACAGAGCTGCCCAGCTGTGCTGCAGACCTGTTAGACAGAGAGTAGGAGGAGGAGGTGAGGGGCAATGGGTCTACTCCCTGCTCCCTTTGTACCGCTCCTGGCTAACTATAAACATCTGGTCTTTTGTCTTTCTCCACTGGATGCACTGTTGTATTTTTTACATTATGCCCCCTGCTCTGGCTCTTCCAGTCTTTCTCTCCCCCCTTTTTTTCTCTCATGCTGTCTCTTACTTTATTCCATTTTTCTGACTTTGTCTCTCGCCTCCCTTTACCGTCCTTTTACTCCCCTGCTCCACTGAAATACACATGCACAATGTGCAGACATTAACCCATACATAAAACCCACTCAATCAAATCCCTTTGATATGGGAACTTTCTTTTTCTTTCTTTTTTTACAACTTTGGTGCTTACAGTAAGTGTCCACTACTTTGCAGGGGAAATCCAATCTGACTATCAAACAGTACAAGCAAGAACATTTTAGTTTTGTATGCTGGCACGCACACACACACACACACACACACACACACACACACACACACACACACACACACACACACACACACACACACACACACACACACACACACACACACTTTTTTGATTCAATTTGGCATCACCTCATTAGATGATCATCAGCATGATGTGTGATAATCGAAGGCTGCATGTGTGCACACACTCAGCGTCACACTAACCACTGCGAGGATTCTCTCGATTTCAAAGAAGTTTACTCAACTGGACCGGCTCCTATACTAACTGTTTGGACACTTGCTGTTTCTCAATCTGGATCCGGTTTTTCCACCATTACACAATTTATGTTCGTGCGGCTCTCGTGTTTCAGCCGGACTTCAGATGTGGATTTTGCCAATGACAAATCATTCTGTTGGAATTACACTGTCTAAAGACATTAGTCGAACCAAAGTCTCCGGGAGATAAGAGAGAGTGGTCGGGCTCTAGTTTGGGGCCGGGGAGGTGTGTTTTAAACATACATGGCTGTTTCTGACTGCTCCTTTTTCATGGAATGGAGAAAACGCGGCTCATCTGGTTTGGATAGCATCGCACATCATAATGGAAGCTGGATAAACCCAACGGAATTCAAAAAGAGTTTTTCCCTATAGGAAATCTGTGAAATGTCTTAGCATTAGTGATGTTAGTGGTGGACTATGAGCTCTGGGGGAGATAAGGTTGGAGTGACCCAATCTTAGGATCCTAGCAAGTCATTTCATTCTATTTTCGTTGATGGTGGATGGGATCATTCCATTGAGTAAAATTGAACTTACTCTAACACTTTCCTAAAATAAAGCAAATAATGCCATTAGAATTAAGACAATTATACAGGTCCTTCTCTAAAAATTAGCATATTGTGGTAAAGTTCATTATTTGCTTTAATGTACTGATAACAAAGTGGCTTGACTTGGGGAATGCGGCACCTGTAGCCCATTTCCTGCACACGCCTGTGCACGGTGGCTCTGGATGTTTCTACTCCAGACTCAGTCCACTGCTTCCGCAGGTCCCCTAAAGTCTAGAATCTGCCCTTCTCCACAATCTTCCTCAGGGTCCGGTCACCTCTTCTCGTTGTGCAGCATTTTCTGCCACACTTTTTCCTTTCCACAGACTGAGGTGCCTTGATGCAGCACTCTGGGAACAGCCTATTTGTTCAGAAATTTCTTTCTGTGTCACCCTCTTGCTTTTAGGTCCCAATAATGGCCTTCTGGACAGCAGTCAGGTCGGCAGTCTCACCCATGATTGCGGTTTTGAGTAATGAACCAGGCTGGGAGTTTTTAAAAGCCTCTGGAATTTTTTGCAGGTGTTTAGAGTTAACTCGATTTAGATGATTACGTTCATATGCTAATTTTTTTAGATTAAAATGTTGGGTTTTAATGAGCTGTATGCCAAAATCATCAGTATTAAAACAATAAAAGACTTAAACATTTCAGTTGTATGTAACAAATCTAAAATATATGAAAGTTAAATTTTTATCATTTCATTATGGAAAAAAATGAACTTCATTACAATATGCAAATTTTTTGAGAAGGACCTGTACTTTATGAGGCCATAATTCCTAAACCTATCCACAGAAACCCTTTTTTTAATATATATTTATTTTGCAGGCTTCATTAAAAGGCACTGATGTCAACACCTTTTCCTCCAACACATACTAAACACATGCTGTTTTTCTTCAGCGAGCTGTGAATCTGAAGGTGATACAAAGATATTTTTTTAATCCTAACAGCTCAAGCCTGTTGCACATCAACACATTATAAAAAAAGATGGAAAATATTTTTAATTTCATCTAATTTGAGCCTGCATTCATTAATCTTTTGGCAATTTGGGGTACGTTGTAAACATGGACAACTAAATACTAACTATATATTAACATATTCTCCCCTTATAAAGTTATGGTTTTCTGTTGGCAAAGAGTTTCCAATTCATACATCCAGCAGCCAGGAGACAGCATTCTTTTAGGATTATAGTTTTGCCAGGAAAGTTACATTTTCAATAGGTTTTAGACTGTTAATTTAACGCCTGAGCGAAATACTATCTGGCACTTTAGCTTTTGCCTGCTCCATTTTGGCCTCTAGTTATTGATAAAAATATAGTTGCCTGCTTCAGCTTGAAAAAAAAAATGTAGTGGAAGTAAATATTAAAACAGCACTATGAAACCAACATGAAAAACTAAAACAACAACCAATCAATATTCATATATATATATATATATATATATATATATATATATACACTCAAACTAATGCCTATTCAACAGGTTTCACAATTTCCCGCAAAAATGTTCTACCACCCTTTCACCCCCACACCCCCCACCCACACACACACACTTTGCTTATGGGCATTCATGGTGAGGGTCCAGCTGTGTGCTTTCTCACTCTGGATCAAGTGATACTTTATTATTTTCTCTGTTTTCTGGGGAGGCAGGAAAGCTGGGATGACTGGCGCAGCGGCGGGACTGCCAAGTCAAACAGCGGGGTTTATTTGTGGACAAGTGTAGGGAGAGATGGGCCGACACCCAGCCCCACTCACTGGAGACTCTTATTAAGACCAGAGATAGGAGGCACTGGGGACTGGACGGGTGTACCTTTTCTGCTGTGGTGGGTCCCGGAATTAATATGGGTGCCTATTATATCTAGTTTTATTCAGAATGGGATGGAGAATACTGGTGGAAGTGGAGAGAATGAGGGGAAGGGTAAGAAAAAAAAAATACAACGAGGGGGCGGATGTTGGGAGGATTTTTACCATTCCAAGCTAAGACAGGGATAGCTCCCATCATTAGACCCTCACCCCCTACCTCAGAGAGGAAATAAGACAAGACGGAAGGAAGAGGGAGGGTGAAGAATGGAAGGCTTTCTGTGGAAGCTGGGAGCAGCAGGCCTCTGCCAATGGGATTGTCCCTCTGGTAATCCCTGGATTTCCTACACTGAGACAGGAGGTAGACCAGGCAGGGCGAGAGACTTAGTGAGACATAGAGACACAGGCTACGAGAGAAGAAAGAAAGGAAGTGAGAAGAGAGAGGGAGGTGAAATCAAAGGAGAAACAATATTCAAAATGTTGTCTTGAATGGAAGATATAAAATGTTTTCTATTTTAGGCTTTTATTTTTTGCAACATATGGTTTGTTTGTCTAACTATAAATGTCTATAAAATGATTAGTGTGTGTACTTATTCACAAATGTGTTGGGCACATACATCAATGTGTGTGTGTGTGTGTGTGTGTGTGTGTCACTGGTCTTAAGTGAGATAAAGAAGCAGAGGCTCTGGTTTGCTGCAGCTCCTGCCAGATGTGATAAGTTAAAAGTGCTGCTCACCTTCGAATAAGTAAACTACACATCCAGAGAGGCGCTGTAAAACCACTTTGGCAGCGCTCTGACAATCAGGTCGTTCCTTTCTAAAGCCCTTGACAGGTTACACGATTCCCTTCGAGAGATAAAAAAATGAACAAGTCATGAAGCCCCTGCAGATAAAACTGTAGGAGACAACAATGAAGCTATCATGTGAGACGTTCCAGACAACTTTGATGTGTTCTTGTGTGACACCATCTCTTCCACCCTAATGGATTCAAGGTGCTTTACGGAGTTAAGGGTGGATGGAGAGATCAGACAACATGCTTTTAAAATTCCCCTGCCACTGCATGAAACCACACTGAGTTAGTACAGGTTAAAAGAAATGGACACAGGGAGGGGTGTTTTTTAATGATTGTTTTCCCTCTCTATGCTTCTCTCCTGTGGCCTTGAAGGCAGGGTACACACAAATTGGTATCTAGCCTTTTTTTGGGGAGGCCCTGCTCTGTGGGGAACAGGGATGAGATATCCCCCGTCTCCTATTCTTGGGTTGGATGGTATTTCAGCTCCCTACCTCCTTCCCTTCAGTCACCCCGGGGTGCTGTGAATCCAATCCCCTCTTGTCTGTAGCCAGAGCCCCGGGGGGAAGCTGGCTCAGCCCGGAGGAACCCAGCAGTGCGTGTCCTGGGTCAGGGGTCTCTAGGGCGATGAAACATAAGCAGCTCTCAGGGAGACGAGAGCGGTCGAGGGGAACACGCCGCCATGAGAATGTTAGCCCTCTTCTTTTTTTTTTTTTTTTTTATCAGCGGCTGATTAAATGACTCTAAGAGAGTGATTCTCATTTGGGTTGGATCGAGTATTAAAGTGTCACAAAGTAAACGAAAAAACAGCATGTTTAATGTGGTCGATAACATCTTCCTTTGTGTTTCTGGTAGGATGTCAGATGTCTGTGATAAACATGGTCAGAATTCCCAAAGTTGAGGTGAATGTAGCCCCACGATTGGCTGGCGACCATCTGGGGTGTATCCCCCTGCCTCTCGCCATAAATGCGCTGGGATAGGCTCCAGCAGACCCCTGCGACCCCGAAAGGGAATAAGCGGGATAGAAAATGGATGGATGGATGGAGGTGAATGTATGTAAAATGTTTGCTGCTTCAGCCGAATCTGAACTCTGAACTGAACTTTAAACTGTCTATGGCCGTAGTTGGATATTTTGGCTCAAACAAGTATGTATGAAATCGAGAAATCTCCATTTGTAGCAAAAGGACGTGAGACATTACAAATGCTTTGGAAACCAATTCTGGTCCATTATTCAGCTACGTAAATGTGATGTGGAAGCCTGAATCCTCTAGTGATGCATAAACCTAAGAATTACAAAAATTCTTGTGTGTACTTTTACTTTAAGACTTTACTATACTTTAAGACTTTTACTCAAGTCATAGATAAGGAAAACATATAGAAAAAAATGGTTACTTTTTTCAGATTTTGATTGAATTATATAGCAATTAAATTTATATATAAATTTCTAGTCAGTTCCACCAGGTACTGCTGAATCTTACACACTTTTCATTTAAATGATAAACCGAGAGTAATGTAATGAATGTAAGAAATTTATGAAACATGAATGTTTTAATTGAATCATGTTTTAAGGTGTGTTTTATTTGAACCACCTTCAATTTAATCAAATTACTTGATAATCTATCACTCTGTTTTTGATTTCACATACATTGTTCATTTTCAGTACATGCATTTTTATCAGTTATGTTTTGTTGCTTCCATGCCTCATAAAAATAGTGAAAACCTACCACTAAACTGGCTGCAAAATGGCTGCATAATGGCTCAGGATCTTCTTTAAAGACAAAAAAATAAGGCTAATACACAATATCAGACTTTACCTGCACCATATTGTAAGAAGTTTTTGCCTTAACATTGAAACAGCCTAGAGTCTGGCACAGTAAAGAAGAACAAACTTTGTTGTTGTAATGTCTGACGCGTGTCTAATCTTTGCTTTTACTGTGAAATTACAGATAGTTTTACATTTCACTTAAACCTCACATGATGACAATATGAGAGTAATAAAGAGGAAAATCACTTCTAGGTGGAACTGTTAACAACTCGTAGAGGTTGAGAGTAGACATGCGTTTGTATCTCGAAAAGTTTGGAAAACACTGCAGTGAAGCATTCCAGATGATTACCTATAGTGGCAGCCAAAATGATGATATGGAGGTGATGATGTGTCGATATTTTGATGCGGGGACAAGAAAGGAAAGGAAAAACTGATGAAGGCTTGTTTGCCACAAGTAATAGAATATATAATATTTCTTTGTATTTTTTCATAAGGACAAAAAAATGGAGAAAAGGGGAAGATAAAGAGAAATACAGACGAGTGGGGAGAAAAATGGAAATGTGGGAAGAAACTCTGGCAGGCATCACCAGGATTTAATGCACCTGATTTCATACCCGGTGCTCATGCCAGGCCTTACCCACACACTTTGCATGCCCAATAACCGAAGCCCTCGAACAAATGGAGAAGAATCACTTCCATCTGTACAACACATGCTCCCCTCATACAGAACACGCTGTTATTTGTATACCATTCTTTCACACTCTCCGGCTTTTGTTCTCCGCTCCCTGTATTCTTTGTGCATTTACTCCTCCCTTCCTTTGTTCTTTCTTTATTCTTTCTACAGGAAAGTGGAATAGTGTCTCATTGTTTGACCACAGCAGGAGAAGAAGTGAGTAATGGATAGGGAAATTAAAAGCGTTGCTTGGAGGGAAGTGGACATGAAGGGAGGAGGAGAGATTGAAGCAGACAGGCTGGACATGTGACAGTGTTGCTTTTCTTGACCTGTATCAATTTTTAATGATACGCGCTTCTCATTTGCTTTAACGGACGCCTACCTGTCAAAGATATTCTTCGCCTGAGTTACGTGTTTGGCCTCCACAGTTTGACACTTCCTTACACTGTATCATAGCCCAAAATCTTTTCGCTCTATATCCATCACCCGCATTCTCTGATTCAGATTTAAGGAGGTATAATGGGGGGGAGTGATGTGGTCGACAAGAGCGAGCTCTCTCAGTTCCAGCACCTTGTCATCAGCACCTACTCATTACATGCTACAGACTCGTAAAACCTTCAAACAAGCTAACACTAGTGCTAGCAAACGGCCAGGATTTAATGCACTTCAAGGTCAATTGCTGCAACGCACACACATGTTGATAAATGACATTTTAAAACATAAACATAAAAGCTCTCTCTGATTTCTTTCTTCTTTCCTTTTCTTTTTCATGTAGCTCCCACCGCCTGACCCCTTCTTTCTGTTTTCTTTCCAACACCAGCTAATGAATTTTTGGAGTGCGGCTCTCAGATCACAGGTTCCAAGACCATCCGTGTGTGCTCAGCCCCTTCCAGCTTTGTTCTTATAAACTTTTTATTTAATTACAATGGGGGTTTCTCACGCACGTATTAGATCAGGCGAGGAAAAAGAGAGAAAAGAGACTTGCTGCAGTAGTAAACTATGCGGTGAACTGAGTCAAAGTGAGTTACTTTGAGAGGGATTGTAAAAGAGCCAGCCTGTCAGAGTGAATGGACCGCTCCGGTATGAGAACACCCACTCGGTCAGTCGACACGTGCACGCGTGGTTATACACGCATGTTCATGTGTAGGGACACACAGGCACGCACGCACGCACACAGCGCGTTTGCATTTTTTTTTTCTCTGTCTTCCCCCCTCTGCCTCTCCTGCCGTGATTGACGTGCTCTCTCATTCAGCCCGGCACAAACTCAGGCGCCATGGTTACAGCTGCAGGGATGTTCTTTCCCCGGGAGACGGACAATATTGAAATAACAACTCCCTTAACAACACGACTGGCCGCATACACCCTCCTTTCTTCCACTCGCCCCCCCCTGTCCGTCCTCTCCGGTGCGGTTTGCCGTGTTGAGGATAACTACTGGAGCTGGCAGCATTACAAACAGACCGGCAGGTGTGCATGCTCTGCAGAGTTATGTCCCACGACTCTGCCCAGGGCTGCTGTTTCTCTTGGAAAAAAAAACCCCTCAAGACATGGCAGAAAGCCCTGTGGGTCAGAGGTTTGGGCAGAGGCAACCCACTGGCAGCAGCAGAATTAGCTACTGTAGCTAATTATCCATTAGGCAGATTTTTGTGCCTGGCCTCGCTCCTCAGCGTGATCTGGAGCAATGATAGAATCTCATGTGAGATGAAACAGTGAAGCAAAGTTTACTGTCATTACTAAGGTTAGTCAGGCTCCTGGGTCTGGGAAGTCCGTTATTGAGATATGATATCGATTAATAAAACTTTATTGAAAGGGGGAAAATGGGGGAAATTCTGAGCTGAGAAAAGCACAGACGAGATTTTTTTTTTCGAGGGCTAAAATAGTCACAGGTTCGATCAGAACTCATTCCTGGATTATGCGCCTCTGGCAAGGCGACAGTGCGGCGCTGAGCATTTACAAAAATGCGCTCAATGAAACATGTCAAAAAGAATAAATAAGACCAGACTGCAGACCAGGAAGGGTGGGAGGAAGGGCTGGAGATCCAGCGCTGGCAGAGAGATGAGAGGGGGATGGAGAGTCTCTTTTAGAATGAAAATGTGAAGAAGGAGCAGGGAAAGAGAAAAGAAAAGACAAAAAAAGAGGGGGATGATGAGCGACTGCTGCTATATGCTCTTAGCTCATCAGTTGTCTCTTTGCATTATGAAGAAAACACAGAGCCCACAAGACTGGTTAGCAAACACCATGACCTCAGAGTGGGGGAGAAGGGGAGAGTCACAAGGTTGAGCTCAGAACTTGGTTGTGATTATCCCAGCGTAAAGGTTACCTGGAGTTGAAACATTCTATATGCACGATATGGGCATTTATGATTGCGAAAACATAAGTTAATTGTGTGAATTACGACCCAGACGTTTGACATCGGGCTCAATCAGTTGTGCAGCTGTATCGGCCTAAAGCTGCTCCACAAATCATCTGGGCCGGGACGTCGACGTTCTCCCTGCAGTATTTTCCAGAGCACTAGTCGGGTTTCTTAGTGAGGGTAATTAGGATCGTAAGCACGGATCAGACCGGTGTGGTTTGGAGATATGATGAGCCAGGTCACTAGGTCTAATCAAGTCAAACAACCGTACCACATAAAGCTGTTTAGGTGCAATGTAGAACTGTGTGAATCTGTTGTAGTTCCACACGCAAAGACAGAAAAACGATATTTTCTTGCACACCTCTGGTTCCTGTAAGAGAGCTTAGCGGTGATTGACAACGTGTCCCCGGTTGCCAGGCCAGTCAGATGTAGCGTGGGATTGTAGAGGGCGGGAGCGGGGAGGTTAACCCCTGCGGTGCAGGACAGCTGTGGAGTCGTTGGGCCGGCCGCTGCACGCAATAAATTCTCTCTAAAGAGGGTTTACTTTTGATTTTAATGAGCACTGTAAATTTACAGCACATTGGCCTTGCTGGTGAAAGAAGGTTATTTTTAAAGGTTCTTTCTTGTCAGCTCTCCATGTTCTCCCCGTTTTCCATTCAGAACGAAGCCAGGAGTCTGTTTTACCTGTAGTCAGCCCGTATGGAAAGAGTATGGAGGTATCCCGAAATAAACAGAAACACTTCAAGGGAATATACATCGTACTCAGCATAACGGCTTCATTGTCTATTATCACATTATATTTTTAAAGAGGAACACTGGCCATGCATGCACGATTCTCCCCCTCCGTTGGAAATTCCCCTTGAGCGCATAGCAGAGGAAACTGAGTTTGTGGATGCAGAAAGTAACAGCACCCTTCCTGTCTGTCTGTCTGTCTGTCTGTCTCTCTGCAGGTGCTGTTTGCTTTAAACCAGACGCTGCTGCAGCACGAGAGCGTTCGAGCGGGCAGTCTGCAGGGCTCCTTCACCACCGAGGACCTCATTACTCATTACAACTGTGGGGACCTCAGCTCCATCATTTTCAACCATGACACCTCACAGGTTTGTCCCCAAACTCAGATTACATGGAGAAATATGGGCTCCACCCCCGGTTAATACAAATGTCATTGATTGATTTGTTATTGCCTATTCACCTCTTAGCCAGCCACTTTCACAGGTAAATAAAACTAGTTACACATCCACAAAAATGTCTTTTACTGTAATAGTGACCTACAAAACAGTGACAATGATGACATTTTATATGTAAATGAAGTGATTTTAAATCTATGATACTTGCAAAGAAAGAACCACTACTGTGCACATTCAGGGCCGCATTCCTCTAGAAGTAAGCCCATGAAATTTTTTGGCGTATATACCAGGCAAGTTATTCTTATTGAACTGAATAGGTCCTATTTTTGGTATCCAGATTTTATAATGCATCCATGCACAGGAGACTACATGAAACAAACAGTATTAATACGATTTAATACAATGCTTTTTCTTGTTCTATAATTGATATATAAACTATTAAATACATTCACACATGTTGTCCGACATAAAAAAGGATAGAAAGCATGGTCTTTCCGCTTAATTACTTTGGAATTCTAATATTAGTCAAATAAATAGTTACTTTGTCGTACAAAATATTTTTAAATGATTAAATTTTGACCAAATGCTTCTGACAATCTGTTCCTTCAAATGTAGTAAAGTAAGCCAATATATTCATTCAGATTCAGTTTCTTTTAGTCAGAAGCCACAGAATTTATGCATGTTAGGTATGATGTAAAATTATACTTTCACATTTGTATTTATCACTTCATGGCGCCAACCAAGTGCAGCTTTTGTCTGCCAGTATATATTTTTTTCGGAGGCCTTTTCTCTTTGCCAAGAATCCAATTTGAGGACTGAAAGTGAATCCTTGTAATTTTGTTTGGTTTTCTTTGGACAAAAGGATGCTCAAGTTTCTGATAGCTAAAATCCCGAAACATCCAAATCTGTCAGACCTTTGATTTGAGTTGGCAAACCCGCTTTTCTGCCTTTACTCTAGTGTCACCATCAATTCCACACAACTGCACATCACCAAGTTAATCCCTCTAAACCTCAAGTTATTTGATAGGCTGACACATTAATAGCTCTACCCTGCTGTATATAACTGATTCCTAACATAGCCTCCACTGATGGTCTATTCTTTATTCTTTGCACAGAGTCGTGCTATTTGTCAAAAGGCCATTTAAAATCATTCACACAGATATACAGACAGCGCATGCAGAAGCTGCCGCTCCTTCACCACCCTTCAAATGTACTCAAATGCCATTCTCATAGGTCTATTATATGTCAGCGCCAGACACTGTGAACCTCAACCCACCGCTCACCTGCAAAGATTCCACACCATTCACACCAGAGAGGTGCATAATTTAATGGTCAGACATATCTCCATTTCCTCTGTCTGTGTCTGTACATCTTTTCTCTCTGGAGGCTGTGAAATGCTTGTTAGCCACAGTTCCACCTGCGGCCGTGGCAACATCAGGTCATCTCCTGCACGAGTGTTTTAAATCATACCGTTTCGCCGATGCTCCTTGTGTCATAATAACATGTATTAACATTCCCCAGCACATGCTAGAGCGATCAGGCGCCTGATGCGGCTCTGGGTTTCTCTGCTTCTGTAGCCCAGTGATCTATAGCAGGTTTTTATAGCAGTGTGTGCGAGACAGAGAAACTTTAGGGTTGTAAAAGAGCAGGTGTTTTTTGATAGATAGGACCTAATCTAGAGGCCTCCAGCACCCCGATGCTCTCCCTGCTCAGTCTTCATCATATTAGGAGGAAGTTGATGAAGGTCCCAGAGCGCTGCGCAGCAGAACGGTGCGAGACGGGGTAACGCATTTCAACACTCAATTGGCCCCACATCCATTTAAAAAGTCAAAGATAGATATAGAGGACAAAAAAGGATATAAAAAAAACTGGGACAGACAAGAATGTTCTATGTCATAATGTCAGATGGTGATTTATTTGCACTTTTATGGTTTGATGTTAAGTGAAAGGAAAGGAAAAATATATAAAAGAATAAACTAGAATGGCTTCAAAGAGCCAAATCAGAGAGGAAAAGACAGTGTAGAGGAGAGCATGCGGTTGCCAGGACAAACTGACTGAGAAAGTGAGTGCAGAGCGGGACCAGTGGTGAGGAAGGGAGAAAATATCTCACTGTCAATCCATATTTCCTGTGTGGGTTGGGATAGAAGGCAGCTAATGGTCTTTCCTGTGATAACTTATCTGCATTTGCCGCTACACTCCCACCTTGACCTCTCGCCGACCGAACACTTTGGCGCTTGTCATGAAACACTCCACACTATCCTCACTCATCAGAGCAAAGATGAAGCACTTCTTCTCCACCTCTCTCTCTCTCTTTAAATTATTTCCCCATGACAATCCAACTCTGTTTCATTTTATGTTCAGAGTATGGAGTTCTGTCAGTCTGTTTGACCCTGGGTCACTCACGGTGAAAAAAAAAAACACACAGTGAAACCTCAGGCAACAGATACTCTATCTATGTGAATGTGGTTTTCTTTGACCACTCAGTTATGAACAAGCTGAGTGAGTAAGATGTGTAACTAATGCGATGTAATGAACATGCCAAATAAACATTTGGATTTTATCAGGGCCAGAAATTAACAACCACAACGCTGCCAAGTGTGAGTAAAAATTAACTGTGGCAGGTAACATCCTTATTTTACAGTGGTATTTCTGTCTGTCGTGTTTACTCAATGTGTATATTTATATGTTTTATATATATAATTTGTAGTTTATGGAACCTAGTGAAATGACATGGTGGTTTTTTACTGCATGTCTGGCCTTTGTTTTTACTCAGAAATGGATGCAGTGGTTTATAAATATAAAGTGTTATGGATAATAATCTAAAATTTTGTGGGTATTTTGTTTTATCTTTGTGAATTGATCTTGCATCTTGAGAGCAAAAAAAAATCCACAAAATATAAAAAAGCAGTTTTTCTAGCTTTAAACCTTGATGAGTGACGGCTATATTATTTATGGTACATATCCATTTATCCATTTTTTTTTTATCATACCACATATGACCAATAACAATGGGACTGTTTGAGTGGCAGACAGAAGGTAAAGCTGCATGCCCTGACAAAACATCACCATCCATGAAATAAAGCGACGCTCTGAGGCAGCCCAACTCAACCCCACTCACTTTTATATAAAGTATATCTAACCCACCCCCAATATAATCATGGTGGCATCTTAAAGCCGTCAGTCCTCACACTTTCCTGCACGCCTGCTGTCACGCTGGTCACATGCTGTTGAAGCCCCACCTCCACCGTAGGCACTGAGTCTGTCTTGCCCCGGAGGGGAAGCTGGTGTCGTCACTCTCCAAAAAGGAAACACTGATCTCCCACAGCAGGGTTCGGGGCACGGGGAATTTGGAGCCAAGACGCCAAACACTAATGCTGTTCATATCCACATTTAAAGAATAATCTACTCCAGGTGAGGTGGCCGACCACGCGCACATGTGGATTGTTTAATGTACATCAGCAAAGGAAATAAATATCTGATGTAGGTGTGAATCGGGGCCTTTCAACTATTATGTGAAACAGACTTGTAGAGAAGAACAAACTGTGGAGGGAGAGGAAATGTGTCCGATACATATTTTGGATGGATGCTGAAAGAACAGCACCTTGTTCACATGTGGTTCAATAAATCTCCCCATGCATTCAGTATTCAGACACTCGCACACACTGATTTATGCACAGTTTTGCAGCTGCTCTACTGTTGTGTCAACTTATAACTCAGTTGTAGGCTTCACTTGTATGTACTGTATGCTCTGTGTGTTCTTCTCACACTCAAACACAACAGCGGATTGAACACATGTGTGCATGTGGCTCACACAGATGCGGACTCAGACACGCACAACACATAAACCAATAACCCAAGTGTCTTTTTTCTCTAATCCTTCCATCAATTCATTCTTTCCAACTAAAGCAACTTGTGAAGGAACACGAGGAGGGAAACTTGTCCCAGTGGGCAAAATTCTTTGTGCATAATGTTGAGTCTTTCGGCATTCAACTATGTGGTTTTGGGAAAAGGAAACATGGACAGAATGGAAGAGATTTGTTTAACAACATGTGACAGTGTTATTGTTACAGGAATATGTCTATATACCAGATGCTGATTAGTGGTGCACTGATATAAAAATTTGACAAATATTACAATAGCCTACATAATACTTTTAATAAAGCTAAAATACCTACTTTGAATAGCATGGTTCCTTCTCCAGTTCCCAACAGTGTAACAGGAATGTCAGTTCAATGCTTGCTAATCGATTACTTTCTGAGTCAGGTAACAGAATCAGAACGTTTAAGTTGAGCAGTGTGTTTCACAACGTGACGTTCTGTTGAAGGGCTTCCCTCCCGCTGTGATGTTCCCTTTGTGACCACGCTGTGTGCGATGTTAGGGATCGTCTGCTTAATCAGTGATAGTGAAAACAGGTGTGCATCCTCTGGCGCACGAAGCAGTGAGTCACTCCTGCACTGTCAAGTTGAGGTAGGACACAGGCAATACTCACAGAGCCTTTTATTAGGAACACCTGTGCAGGCTAAACAGCAGCTCCGCCATAAGTTCTTCATTTAAGGAGCTTACGCATTGTCAGTCTTTGTTGATATTGTGAGAAAGGTGATAATTATATTTACATGTTTATTAGTGAGGTTGTGGTGGGTGGCGGTGCACAGGCATGCAGTATGCTGAATATATATAAGTGTTCCTAATATTTTGTCCAACCCATTAATATACATAAATGGGGGAAAACTGAAAGTACAGACATATTAGGTGTTTCTAATAAGATGCTTGGTAATTGTATACGTTGGTGCATTCACAACTTTTGCATATATGATTGTGATGCTGCATTCCAGTTAGTTTGAGGCTGTGAAAGTGAAATGCACTGGTCAATTGTGAAACTTTTTTTTCCCTCAATGATAATTTAAATAAACGTCACCTTTTTTTCCACCTCTACAGTTTGCCGGCTTACTTCAGCAACCTTTTTAAAGTTGTGTCAACTTCTGTTTATGTAAGGTGTTTTTTGCAAGGTGCTTCAAACTCAAATGAAAGAGAATACATTACAATTTGTATTCAGTGCAATAAAAGTGAAATGGAGATGAAATATTTAAATTATTAGGTATAGCCATGCCAAATTTGTTCAGGCAATATCATAAATTATAGACAAACTAACTCTCAATTAAAAATAATACACTAGAATAGAATTAACTTAATTGTGCACCTTACACAGGAGAAATGTCTCAATTGGGAAAATATGAAGACAAACATGTCCATAAGATCAGAACCATTGAACTAATAGAACAAGGCACAACATTAGTGCATTCATTACCTTTTTTAAGGCCTAAACACCCATATTTTCACTGTAGTCTGTGGACCACGCTGATTACATTTGGGATAAAAAGGTCAACTCACATCACGAAAGAGGGAACAGACCCAGTTCTCTAGTGTGATCGGATTTCACCTATCTCCATTAATTCATATTTCATTACATATATATTATGAAAAAGAGCCAGAAAAATCAAATGTGATACCTCGAGAGGAAGTTAAAGGAGCTAAGGGCAGAAAAAAAGGAGACAGGGTGTGTGTATCGGAGTGTTTCTGAGTCGGACAGCTTAGACCTGCAATGCCAAACCCCCGCCACCCCACCGCAGACCCTGGCTCATCCTCGCAGATTAACAGCCTGTTGAATCCACCGATGCAGCCAAGAGTGGAACAGAGCCAGCGTGGTCTGTCTGTGCCTGTCTGGCTCTTAATAAATCACGCAGCAATTAGACACATTCCCATGCTCACACTCGTGGACATACACACACAGTACTCGTGGGAGCAAACAAGCTATTGCCTTCGTGCAGTGAACAAACATATATATCTGTATTTATACACCCCCCCCACCCCCATTCATTGATGGGTTCTCATTTAGAAACCGCTCTGTGTAGCTGAGCTTTGCAATGGTCATTTTCTGTCAAGCTGTCACATTAGAAACACCCCTGGTTGCCAAGTCTCACACTCACACGGGCAAACACATGTGCCTGCCAGGTTGTCACCAACACCCTCATTCAGTCCTCTCCCCTGTCACTCTCGGTTTTAGACGCCCTTTCTTTCCTTTCTGTGAATGATGTATGCATGGTTTAAAGGATTATTATATTTTATTTTTTCTCCGCTTTGGGATTTCACCGCAAAAATGTTCAACTTCTAAATTTCTCTACGTTGTTCTTTTTTCTCTCAGGTGCCTCACTTCATCAACAGTTCTCTGCCAGCTCATGACCGCATGACGGCCCTGGCGATCGACAGCTACTTCCGCCAGGAGCTCATCTACAAGCGCAATGAGCGAATGGCTCGCCGCGTGTCTGCCCTGCTGCAGAGAAATCCAAAGAAGACTTACTTTTTCGCATTTGGCGCAGGTAAAGGGGGTCTCAGTTACTTTAATGGGGATTTTTACGAGGAGGTATAGGTTCAGTTTTTTGCCCTAAGACAGTTTGAAAAGACATTTTGGCTGCAGGTCAAACAATGTGAGAATAATCATAATAGCCCCTCCAAATGAGATCTTTCCAAGTACATTCTGATTGGAGCTGAGAGAGTGTGTTTGCATGTAATTGTGAAGTAATATTGAGATCAGGTTGGCTTTGGTCTGCAACAGCGATTCTGTCAGCGTTAATGCGTGTTTATAGTGAACAATTTCCTCTATTTTGTGTTTGAAAGCCAAAGTGGAGAAAAAGCAGGACAATAATAGTGTACAATGGTTCCCAGATCCCTGGCATGAACAACTGTGTGTCTATGCATCCACATACGTGCACGCAGACACACACACACACACAAACACACACAGAAGTCTCAATTACAGCCAGCTCCCACCTCAGAAATGAAGAAACCATGAGCTGTTTGTTTCAATTAGCATTCCTGGCTAATGCTGCAAATGTTTCCTGAATAGTGCTGTGTGTCCTGAGGGAAGTGTATTCATGTATGTGTGTGTGTGTGTGTGTGTGTGTGTGTGTGTGTGTGTGTGCATGCATGCCTGTGTGTGCTCGTGTGTGGTTACATACTGTATACACGCACATGCAAGTGTGTTTGTAAAAACAGGTGGTGGGTGGGTGGGTGTCTATATGCGTCTGTTTATTGTATGACTGTGTGTCTGTTTTTGTGCATATGAAAATGGGTGGCACCGCCTCTAGAGTTTGTGTGTGTGCTTGTGTGTGTGCCTGTATGTTTCTGCAAGTGTGTGTGCCACAGTGTATATGATTAATGCTGGTTCTTTCATCTGTGATGTGATGTACGCAACAATAAACGTCATATCAACTTGAAGCCAAAAAAACAAATCCAACTCCTCAGGCTAAAACACAGGATTGAGGGTTTGGAGCAGAGACAAAAAAAAAAACAGCAGGGTTGCAAGTTAAAATGTTGTATCATTGCAATCAGAGATGGATGGGATGCAATGACATTAATTTTTTTTCATGCAGACGGCTAAGGATCAAGGAGATATAGAGTCAAACGTTGGGACAAACTTTCCCCTTCACTGGTCCTGTATTAGTATTATAGGACAGCTGTAATTTGTGAACTAATATTGCCTTTTACAGAACTAAGAAATGTTCTCTGTCCCTCAGCTATGGCTCAGCATAACATGACAAATACAAGCAATGAGATGAGGTAAAGCAGAAGTAGATAAAAAAAAATGTTTTCCTAACTATGTATTAATGCCAAGGCAATTCAGTCTAGTTTCACTTGTCAATGGGATGTTTTACTGCGACATTTCTGGATGTGTACTGTTCAAATGTGCAGGAGAAGAGTGCTGGGAAAGAGGATACTGCTCAGCAAAGAAACCTTCAGTGAATTAACATGTGACCGTATGCAGCTGAATGTCAGATTCTCGGCTTACATTCGTCACATAGCAACTCTTAGTAACACTGCAGCTTTGAATAGATAGTGATATGTCTCTAAAGTGACATTTACCCCTCACTGCTACCAGGGCAGTATTGTGAATTTTCTTCTTAAATATCTTTCATATATCAATTAAAGGAGGATATGAAAGAGTTATCCTTAAATTCCCCTCAAAATGAACCATTATCGACTTTCTTGTTTCGGCTGATGAGATTTTTTTTGTAGACATCTTTTCTAATGCCTCATGTTTTCCAGGTTATTTGCCCTCCGGTAAAGCAGCTTTGTGTGAGCTTTCCCATGTGCTCAACCTGGTCTGGATAGATTGTGTCGGGTCACCTACAGGTTGCAGCGTTGAGGGAACTGACAGCTAGTGTGAAGTGATGAAAACCATTACAGGTTGCTAATACACATGCACACACTTGAAGTCATACAGTACCTGTGTACAGATGTCATACGTAGTCACGCACACACACAGGTAAACACACAAGTCTCAGTATAGGTCTTGGAAAAGAAAAGCAGATACAAGTCAATGAGGGACAGATTAACATACATGAAAGTGCAGAGTAAATCCAATCTGTTCATTCAACATTGTGCCCACAGTTTGCATGTAATTAGTGTCTGATTTGCTGCAACAGCAGCTATTTACTTATTGGAGTTGCTTCCTAGGTTCAACTAGAGTGTACTTCAAAGCTATAACAAATGAAATGATGAGATAATGGTGATAAAAAAAAAAGAAAATATTCAATATATACAGTACATTTAAGTTATGTCATGAAGTGTGAATAAACAAAATGGAATGGATTTTTCTATGGATAAAGTATGGAAACAAATTGGTCTCATCATAGTTTGAAATATAAAACCCATTGAATATCCTTTAAATATTTTTTGCATTGTATTTGTGTATCTTAGCATTTAGTCTCTGAAATCATATTTCAGTCATTTTTATTTGTGATAAATTTGACTATATCAGAATATAGGAAATTCAAGTTTATATAATATATATTAACATAAGGAATTCAGTAGACCAAACAGATATTTGATTCCTAATTTGTTAAAACTGAATAATAATAAGTAAAAACAAGTTATGCAATTTTAAATTTAAAGAGTTGAACACAGAGGCTAAAAATTGAGTGCAATGCCTTTAAAAGATTTAAGTTACTTAGTAAACTATTTTGTTACAGATTTGTCTAACATATTTCCTGTAGTTTACACCATGCTTTAAATGCATGAAGAGAAAATATGTGTTTCACTAATTAGAAAAGCAAACTGGGCCCCCAGGGTGTGGCTGTTTGATAAATGACAGATATCTGACATGTTTACACTAAAGACATAATAAATCAAGGTAACTAGAGGCTCTCCCATGCTCTAATCACAAAACCTCAGGTCTTTACAGTCCTGTATCTGTCCCTGTTGCTCACAATTTCCCTTTGGCTGCACTCGCATTGCTCTGCAATATTTTAAAAAAGTACCTCTGGATGTGGTCAGGCCTGCTTTATGAAAGGAGCTCTTCTTATAATCGGATTATAATCTGATCATGAAACACATTTGGAGGAGTGAAGATAAGTAACGTTGGTGTAGGAGGTGTGAGGGTTAATATTATCTAGACATATTTTCAAATAAAAACAGCTCGGGGGGACATAAAACAGACGTTCCCAGGTCAAATGTCGGCGTACAATAATGTGATCGTATAAAATGCAATCTTTATGGTCTGATCGCAAAAATCACATTAACGTGATATGTAGCTGTAGGGAGTGGGTTCACAGTACGTGGCTTATTCTTGTGGATTATTAAATAGAAAACGAGCATGTGGGAGTTGAGTTGTTGGGAATCCACAATCTCTCCGGTAATATGATCCACAGTTAGATACGCAATAGATAATTAATGGTCCCTTTCACTACCTTTGCCTTGGACTCTTTACTTCCTTGGATCCTTTACTGAACCATGTCCAGATCGCAGGAGGAAAAGTGGATTGTCAGGAAGGAGCCGGGGCAGCACTCAGGTCAAGGCCCTCTAGAGTTACCGCCGTTGTAGTCCGGTCCAGGAGTTTCTTCACAGGGTAATTAAACTATACGACGTGTGTATTAAAGTGGTTCAGGCAGGAAATCCATCTCTGTTCTGCTCAGCACCTTACCTCCCAACCTCCCCCTTTCCCCTCCTCGACACCTACACCTTCCTGTAGCGTAAGTACTTTAATGTGCAAAATGTATGTGTCTTACTTGCTAAAGCTGTGTTTTTTCCCTCTTCTCTGTTTCCTCCATCCTGCACACATCTGCATACATGCTGTAACAGACATTCTTTATTTTCTTCACTTTCACTAACGGGTTATTAATATACATTACAGAGTAAAACGAGCTGCAGCAGGCATAATTGAATTACACCAGGCAGTATAAAAGGGACTGACAGAGCAATATAACTCTGTCACTGGAGCTTCCTGCTGTGCCATGATTTCATGATATTGATGGTCTGCCGTACAGTGCCTCAGTCGACTCGAGTTTCTCCCTCACACATATTAGTCGTATTTCAGTCAGTAATTCTCATGAAGTGGAGTGCATTACTGTAAGCTCCACTAATCAGCATTTCATTGGCACCGTACCAAATAACTACAGACTTATCACTTAAGTACACAGCTCCAAGCGGTTTCTTAACCTCATTCTCAGTGGCTCATTATTTTGGTATATAGTTTTAAAATGTAATATACTGTCTGATTCAATCTCTGCTCACAACCACTCTCTCTTCTCTTATATGTATACATATAAATATATATATAAAGAAGCTTGAATATTTTCCATTTCCAAGTTTCCATTTTGAAGAACGAAACATAACAAAAAAAAAAAACATTATTCTTAACTTAATAATATTAATAGAGTATGATAGCCAGTTAGCTTTAGCTTAGCATGGAGATTGAAAACAGGGGCAGGTCTCTTATTCTTTACCAGTGGCCACTGCTGTTCACTATTACTATCAGTAGGCTATTATGTAATGGGGACCAATCACAGGCGCCCGCTGTAGCATGATGTAGCATTCTTTGTGAGGCCAAATGAACTCATCACTCTTTTCCCTTTTGAAAACACGGCGTTGCCACATGACAGCGGTAATCAGAAAGCATGTTAGTGGATACATCACAGCGTTGTTTCTTGTTGCTATAATCATACCCAAACAAAATCATACACTGTAATTTTCACACACAACACAGGCACTCAGAGATTCATCATGCGGAGCCGTGCCGGGGTAGGCAGCGTCACGTTGGAGCTCTGTGGTGTGCCTCAGCAGGTTTTCATTTGCCAGCTCTCTGGCTCGCTGCTGCCCGGCCTTATTGAAAACATCCCATGGAATTTCCTGGCGCTGCCTCGGCCCAGATACCACTTCACACACACGTGTGTCTGTGTACGCATGCGACACAAGTCATATGATCCGCAGAGATATTGGTTGCCAAAATGGGCAGTTACTGTCAAAACACAAGCAGTCTTGTTTGTTTTTAGGTCTGAGCCACTTTAGATCTTTGCGCAGAAAACAGATTTTTGTGCGTATGGCCTTACGTTGGCCCATTGTGCGGGCAGAGTGGGACCATGTGTTCTGCAGTTGCTTGTGGTGCTGTGGCGTTGAAGTGATGACTGAGGAGGGAGAGAGTTGGCCTGCTGTGCTGTGTCACTTCGTCTGTGTGGGTCGTCTTCACAGCATATCTGCTTTTTGCAGCATTTTATCTGTCTGCCTGTCTATCTGTCCTAAGCTGCTATCTCTGTGGCTCTTCCTGTCTGTCCTCTCCATCTGCTGCTGCCTCACCTTTATTAAACCAGCACCATCCTTCTCTGTCATCCAGCTCCGTCTCTTCTGCCTCCTGCTGTTTTCCCCCTCCATATAGTGCAGGAACATTTTATGAAGTGCTGGAGATAAAATGTAGGCGTCGTGCATACGCTTTGTGATTCCCCAGCCCAGCAGAGAGGACACATAGAGGCAGTTAGTGAGATACTGAGATAGAGAGAGTTAATTATTATATCCCCTCTGGCAGTTTGGTCTTAGCAGGCTTTAAATGTATTTTCCCAGGTGTGTGGTTTTGGCCAGAAGCCAACATTGTTGCTTTAGTCCAATATGTGGAGACGTCTAACTTTCCTGAACATAAACAAAATAGTTTTAATATTATCTCATATAATTTAACAAGTGAATTCTTATATCTAAAACGGCTTACGGAAGAATTGACTAATTAGAGTGAATTTATATTTATATAAACACAAATTGTTATCTATCGATTTTAACAAAACCAACTCGGGATGGTCCTGCTTCTTCTTAAACAGGGCTGCTTATTGCGTCCATGTAAGGATACTTCATCCCGTAAATGTTCAGGAATGTGAGTTTGCATGGAAACGTCTCTTGGTAACGGTTAGCTACACGGGTTGAAATCTTAGCTCTGATTCAAGCATTACAGCTCATTAGCTTGTTCAAAGATTACACACTTCATTTGCAACAGAAAGAACATGTCACAGCCTATTTCAAGCCAATAAGCTTAATGCTACATTTCCATCCATCCACATGATTGTTGCTTGCTTTGATCTTTTGAGCGTTAAAAATGGACCTACTGTATATGCACAGGAAATATATAGATCTAAGAATACAAGCATACAACAGATGAGATCTTGGGACTTCTTGGCTACTGCTAGTAGTCGGTAGTTAAATGCATTCACCTGGCATCCCAGGTGTTAATCAGATAATGATTAGATTATAAAAATGAAAACCAGCCGGTCTGCAGAGAAACAACTGCTGTAGGACAAGCCAAGAAGGCACACTTAATAAAGTATACACTTTACACATGAACCTGCACATACTGTTGGCTACAAGGCACCTCACATACCTGCCTATTGGTACCTATGTGCCTATGCCTGCTGGGCAACTGTGCACCAACATCATACACGTGAAAACACACTCCACGTTGATACATGGACACAAATAAGCACTCAAAACATAAACACACAAGCATTTGCAATGAACGGAAACATATAAATGTGCGTGTTGTACCTGCCAACACGAAAAATAAAAGCGCTGCAGTTTAGCCCGAGGGATGGAGGAGAGGAAATGAACCGACGGTGCAAGAATGAGTCAATGAGATGAGAGCGATAAAGACCTGAGAGAATTGTGTAAGGATATCATATCACATTCTATCTTATGAGCGTGTTTGTCCTTAAGAAAGGAGTCTCTCTATTAGTTGACCAGCTGCTCCCATTACTCCATGTCCCAGCAGGGAGAGACGCTAAAGAGCACAGCTGACAGGGAAAAAAACAAATAATTTTCACTGGATGTTTTCGCTAGACTCAGTTCACCTCCTGTCCTCGCTGTGTTTCTTTCAGGTTCTTTGCTGTCTCCCAGCCCACCAGGAGAGCGTTACAGACAGCAGCAGCAAGCTCAAACAGTCTAAATATTTAAACGTAGGGGATTACTTTAAAGCTTCTAACACCAAACCCTCCCGCCAGCCTTTTCTGACACAGACTGGTGGCTGGCGGTCGGCCTTTGGATCCGATCCTCCCCGGCTCTCTTGATCTTTGTATGTGACCATAACGTCAACCAGAACCACAGCTGTCACTCATAACACCTCAGTATTGTGCAGAGACACAGACGGACGTCATGCCGCATGCATTGGAAGTGAAGTCATTACAGAGATGGGGAATGAGCGAGAGAAGTTGGGGAGGCTGGGTGAGAGACACCAGATACCCATTATTCCCCTTCTACAAACCCAGAGCTGAGCTGAGACGTGGAATTTACCATCCTGCCTCTTCAGATTTACACGTGAAAAGTGAAAGCCGTGCTCTGCTTCAAGGCAGTGGTTCAACTATTTCTGAAACTCTGTGGGTAGCCGTTGCTACAGCTCGGCTCTGTTAATCCAAAGACTGTTGTGTGATTTATAGAGGGATCCCGGTACTGTAAAACTGTAAATGGAAATGCACAGCAAGGCACAGGGATGCTGGGCTTATTAAAATCTTTGTTGCATTACTCATATGTTGCTCCAGGAAAGCATGGCAGCGCTAGGCAGGATACGTCCAGAGGGAGATTTGCGCTCGTACGTCACACTATACTGTAATACTACTTCTGGTGAAAAATAGAAGGGTGAAAAGAAAAAAAATATGCATTTTCATATATACTGTTAATACTGGTAATACCAGTAATAGGATAATACTGGTGTGGTCACAGATCAGCTATCAGTCAGTGGAGAAAAAAACAACACTGTGGCATACCTACGTATGGTCTAGGCTACATCCACATTACTACATTTTGCTCCAGAATTGAAGTTAAGGCAATCTCTATCCACACAAGACTTTTCAGTATAAATTTCCATCCATATCAAAATGTCTATAAACACATGTCACATCAGTGTTCACATATGCTGGGCATGCATGTGCCAATGTAAACATGTGATCCTGTTCTACATACTGCTGCACCCGTTGCACTGCTGCACCCACTGCAAGATGATGCAACGGGTGCAAAAATCTCCATTTGTGCCGTTCACTTTGTGATTTTTAACCTGGAAACAGGCTCTGCAGCATTTGCAATGGTTTCTCTTTGCAGGGCCCCGGAGCAGTGGAGACTAGCCCTAAATCTAAACTTTTACTAAGTGAAAGTCTTGCATGAAAAATCCTACTTGGTATTATGAGCTCAACATAGTTAAAGTATTGCATTAAAACTGGTATTATAAGCTCGATATAGTTAAGTATTGCAGTATAAACAATATATTGGAATACAAAATACAATGTTTCCGTCTTAAATGTAGTGAAGTGGAAGCTAAATAGAATAGTACTTAAGTAAATGTACTTAGTTAATTTCCACCACAACTGAAGGGAAAACCTGAATAAATGTGTGGAAAAACATACAAAAAAAGTCTTCCACTCCAACCACAGAGAGCCACTGTTTATGGGAGAATTTGGAGTGATGAGTTAGGCAGCGCCCATCATGAAAACATCCCTCCGGTGGAGTTCACTGGTGAACACTTGTGATGCTGGTCTGGTGGTTCAGGGTTGACATTTATACACATACAAACACATGCATATGAGAGGAATGTTTCCTTCATCATCACTGGAAACACATTTCCAAACAAATCTAGAGAGGAACACGCCCTTGTTAACTGCAAATTAGTGCAGGCAGTTTTTTTTTCTTTTAATTTTCCTCCCAATTCATTGGGTTTCTGTCTCCACCGTATCCTCCCGCTGTCGCTCTGCTTTCCCTCATCGCTTCACCTCCCTTTCATCTGTTGTTCAAATGGCTGGAAGGCAACAACGTGTGTTTGTTTGGGCCATGATGTAGCAACCCAGCATGCATTCTGGGAGCGTGCGCTGGAGAAAATGCGCAAGCCGTCTCACCCTCAGGATCCTGTTCTATGTCTTTGCCTTTTCTCCTTCTCTTTCTTCACATTTTCTCCCTCAGCCCACTCATCTATCTATTTGCACCCTCCTCCCGCTTGTACTCCCTCTTCCTATTTTACTGCTTGTGCTCTGATTACAGATTTTTTTATGTGAGGTGGTTTGCTTACAAGCGATGCAGCGTTTTCCGAAAACCACCAGTGCATGTCAGTTGATCCATTGTTTGCACAGTGTAATTGCAAACACATTTGTTTGCGTAAAAACTGAAAAATAACATAAATTTGCTCGTGTGTTTCTTTTATTTGGAACAATGTCCCATGCCTAACCGCTCACTGAAGCTCTCTTTTCCTTTTTTTCCTCATCTCTCTTAAACCAGATTCTCTTTGTGCTTGTGAAGGTCTTTGGGAGGGTTGTAAAAAGGAAAAGACGGCGAGATTGTGATGGAGCAAGAGAATGAGCACTGGAGCGATAGTAAGACAAGTGGGTGCGACTGAAGAGGTGCCGACATGGCTGGAGACCTGCTGCTACGCCTCGCTCGCTTTTTAACTAAAGCACACAACTAGGATGGAGAGGAAAAGTTGAAATAGAAAAAAAAGAACAGATTGACAGCAGGAGACAGAGCTGCAGGGACAGCCTGGGCTACTAAAGATGCTTTATGGAGAAAGGATTAAGTCTGGAAAGCCAGACAGATAGAGAGATAGGCCAGAGACAAGATGTGGCTACAATAAACACAGACAGAGGGTGAAGTGGTGTACGTTAAGCCGCTACTGTAAGTGGAGATCAGGATGGTGAGCAAACAGCGGCGTAACCGGGTCATTAACTCTGCTTTCAGGAGCCACAGGAGGGCGGAACACGCTGCAAAAAAAAAAAAAAAAGTCCTGCCTGCTTTAAAACTGAATCGTTATTTAACTTATTTTTTAAGTAAAGAAAAATATTTAAACCATATCTGTTTTATTAGAGTGATGACAGCAGACTGGCAAGAAAAACTGGAGGGTCAGTGATATGTGAAAGTGGTTATAAGTGGTTTGAACCCACATTACCACAAGTCATGTTACATCTGTCTACGTCCAAGCCACTCAGCTGGTAAAAATAGCCCCGGAGCAGCGGTGCAGCTCTGAGAGAATATGACATCTCACACGCAGTATATCGGATTATTCTTGAGATCCAGTGAGCGCAAAGAATCCAGTTAAGCAGTCAGTATGCGGTGCAATGCACTTCCCAAAGATCATTGGCAAAATAAACACTGCAATGAAAGTGCAATGCAGGCCAAATATGTTTTTCTTCAGGCTTTCCCTCAGTTAAATGTTTAAAACTGAGAAGTCCTATGGTAAATATTTTGTAATTAATATCCTTTTCAACAATTTTTAAACATAGAGGAGTTTGATTTATTTTTTTAAAAATCTTTTTAACTTTCTTTAACCAGATGAAGGATTTTATTTCATCAAAAGCCTGATCTTAAAGCTGTAGTGTGGCACTTTTGTCCTCTTGTCCTAATTACACAAACATGGAATAACAATAAAGGCACAAAAAAAATCTATTTATTTGGAAAAGTTTGAACGGATCGGTTATTAATCAGACAAAGAAACTAAGCAAATGTTCTCTTCTCGCATTATCTTTAGCAGGATTTGTGACATATCAAAATTCAAGCCAATCCTGGTTCAGTCTTCCACTTAATGTAATTGTGATGTGTAGACATGAAGCCTCTTGTACACAAACATTGAAAAAAGTACTTTTTAGTCAAGTAGGAGAACTCTTGAAGCTTTTGAAAAGAATTTGTTCACATCATATATATTCAGCCACACCTTGTTGATCTCTGTAGCTCCAACTACAGGAATTTACTTTTTTTTTTTTTTATTCATGCACTTTTCTATCCAATTCATAGAACCACACCAACAAACCGGATGAACAAGTGGAGTGATTGATTTGAAAATAATAAATTGAGTAGATTACAATAAAGAATGGCTCGTGCATGCACGCAGACAAAGCGTTGGATGCTCTTGCACATTGTATTTAAAACAACAATGATGGCGGACATGTCTCAGGTTGTGCCTGTGCTCTAGATACTTTCAGTATCATTTGTAGCTTTACAGCTGAATTTAAGATTAGTGCATGAAGCGCACATCCGCATCATATTCTGAGTAGATCACTACAAAAACACTCTTTCACACAGGTGAAACTTTGCTTTTCACCACTACAGGCCTGGCGTGGTATCACAACCATGTAGGCAGATTGCATTTCTATTTGGATTTAGGTCTCAGTGTAGTCTGAGATATTTATCAATCAGGTGTTTTTCTTCAAGAAAGTATCCGGTTATAAGAAATCTAGACTAGTGAAGCTGGGGCTGCAGCAGGGAAGCGTTTTTAAATCAGACTACTTCTCATTGCACCTTGGCTAATGAGTTGTTTGTGCTGGTTCTCTGCTCGAGAAGCACCACAGTGTTTACTCAGTGTCCCCCACACACACAGTACAAGAGCTATTACCCCTGTGCCCGTTCTGCAGCCACACACACAGGGACGAACCACAAACACACACACAAACAAGCAATACACATGCCGCTGTTGTCATATGACGGGATTGTGAATAAACTACGAAAAACAGTTTTGTTTGTTTGACAAACTGTGCCGGCTCATGGGGAACCTCGGAATCCCTCAATTTGAGTTCAAAACATTGTTAGCAGCGTTCTAAAAGTGGCGGTTTTCACCCTGAGAGTGACGGCCTGTTTGTCGGTGGGGGGGCCACGTGTGCGTAAGTGCATGTTTGTCCGCTCATTTCGGTCTTGTTTCGCAGACAAACATGTCTGTGTGTGTGTGTGTGTGTGTGTGTGTATACAGTAGGATATTTGATGAGTGGGCGCGTGTTTATCAGATGTTGTTTACAGGAACCATGAAAACAACAAACAAAGCATACACCGAAAAGACTAATCGGCGGAAGGAATGTTTAAAGAATGTTTGCTTTAGAGCAGGTGTGTACATGAAATCATGTTGTCATCCTCCGGCTGTGAAGGGAAACAACCTCATCACTCACACACACACACACACACACACACACACACACACACACACACACACACTCGCTGCCTTATTTCTATGTGTGCTGTGAGCAAAGGAAATCAAGTCAGCGTATCAAACAGTCAGCTTGACCTCACACCCGGGGAACACACAGGAGGCGTCCTTCATGTAGAAATTAATGAAATAGCTTCTCGACACAAATATTTGGGTGGTTGAATCTGTCATCATGCAGCAACTGAACAAGATGAATTTGGCCTCAATGTTTGGCTAATGCAAAAAGATTAAATAATAAGCAACTTACTGTCTGTATAGGTTACAGCCTAAATCCACATATGCATGGTACATTGTAGTTTTCTCCACATGCACGGCGTCATGAACTGATGAAATTTAACTAAATGTGAAAATATTTTCAAGAATATGCTGATGGTTAAGAGATATAGGTTATCATAAAAACATTATATAACGCATTATCATGCTAACAGTTAATTAGTTCTAAACACAAAGTACAACTGAGGCTAATTGGAATGTATTTAGTTTTGCAGGTACAGTATTTGGTTGTAAAACTAAAATGATTGGATGAATAAAACATTTGACCCGTTGATGGCACTATAAAAAATGTTTTACAACTGAACTCCTATTTCTTTCAGAGCAATTTGCTTTCACTTTAGGTACTGAAACCTTAAAGACATTGCTAAACAAACCAGAATGAGAGCTACGTCTTCACTTTTAGCCCTGACTTATGCTCCTTGTGAGGATATTTAGTCTGCACTCTAGCAAAACAAGAACACACACACACACACACACACACCTTCGCCCAGACAAAAGCTTGCACTCTCCCCTCTGTGTAATCCCATCTGATCTCGCCGACACTCCGTTGTTAGAAGCCTCCACTCACTCCACAGCCTATCCCGGTGTTGCCTTTGAACTTGGCTGCCAAGAAAGTGTAATACCGCGTGCCTCTTTCTTTGACTTTCAGGAATGATCAGGAACATTATAATGATAAAATTGGCAGGGGGTGAGGTGCCGAGTGGGAGCAGAGGGGCTGGCAAAAAGGCGAGGAAGAGGTTTGAATATTGTCAATGTGTTGTTAATAAGCTGCCGGAGAGATGAGGTGTGTGTGTGTGTCTGAATTCCTGTGTGTGTCTGTACATATTTTGCATGCTCAGGTTTATGTGTGAGTGCAAATGCGAATTCTTCTGTTAGCATTTGTGTGTGCCGAGATGTCAGGCAGGGTTGAGTGACGTGCAGGATTATCAGCTGATGGGAGAAATAAAAAAAAAAAAAAAACAGGCTTTCATCAGCTTGATGCTGGGGGCCACATGTTTGATGTCAGACTGAAGGAATCATACGCAAGGCGAAGCAAAGAGGGAGAGGAGCGGAGGAGAGGAGGCCTCTGCCTATATGTAAGAATAAGCTGTTGTAAACCCTAACCCCAAACAACAATGACACGTCCATCCCTAGAGCTCCACCTTCAGCATCGTGAGAGCTAATGAACTGGGGAGCGTCCCACTTCTGTTTTTTTTAGCATCAGAAGTTTTTCCCAAAACACAATCCGGGTGGTTCAACACTCATGCTTCCTTTAAATGTGCACTGACCTTTGGCATTTGTGTCCACTGTTAGGACACTTCCTGGGGAACCACAGTGTGCTGGACATCCTCAGGCAGGAGGGCTACGAGATCGTCCACACACCCTCTGATTACCAGGAGCCTGCCACAGAGTGAGTAAGCAAAAAAGGTTGATAAAGAGATACGAAAAAATAAAACGTGAAGTATCTGCTCACAATGAAATCTGATCTCTCATTTTTTGACATCATGGAATGTGACGAGCATGATGATGATGATGATGATAATGATGATGGGAAGTACATATTATTTCTTTTTGGATGCAAAACAAGTCTAGACACATGTGGACATACATCACAGAGCCCCCTCATGCAGAGAAGGAGAGAATCCATCTAACCCCCACAACTGTGCAAAGAGTCCACATCTGTCTTGTTCCCTCCAGAGTCTCGAGGCATTTAACCTCAGTAGATTTACTGAAGTGCAATGCAGATACCGTCCAAATTGTGCTCTGTAACAAAAAAACCCTCTGCTATGCAAGAATCCTTTGATACCTCATCAACTCCTTCACCTTCCTCGTTTCGCTGCCTCCCTCCCTTCCTTCCTCCTTCCCCTTCCTCCTGCGTGCCAAAAGGCAGGCTGCCAGCGGTGGTCCTGCCTGTTCTCAGCAGCCACTGGTACCACGGTCAAAACACACACATACAGATGTGAACGCAGGGTGAGCAGCGTGATGCGCTGTGCCAAGGAGCAGGGGGAGCAAGGTTGTACACACACACACACACACACACACACACACACACATACTCACAACTCACACACCTCACACAGAGGCTTGGCTCCTGTCCTGCAGCATTTCTTCACAAAAAAACAAAAAAAAAAACTTCTACAATCCCACAAGCACAGAGCAGCTCCCCTCTCACCTAAGGGCTTGATCCATGGGCCCATAAAATAGTAACAGCCACTTGATTCAGGGAGAAAATGGGAAAACAAGGCACAACAAGGGGAATCTCTTTAAAACCGTTAAAAACAGGGGGCGACCATCTATCTTTTAAGAACGTCTCACTGAAAAGTGCAGCTGTAAATGTGGCCTCCCTATCTTCCGCCACCCTGTTTGCAGAGCTTGTGGGCTTCGGCCAGTGGCTCTGGTTTAAAAGCCGACAAGTGGACTGACTTACTGTGGTCACAGGGGAAAAAAAAAAAAAAAAAACATGAGTGTGCCGTATGTCACGAACCGCACAACCGCACACTTGAGAGAGTGCATGCATGCAGTCACTCCTAGCTCTGTGATGCAAGGTGATCCGACAGGCGAAGAAAAACTCCCCAAGATGGCTGTACAAAAGGAATTCTTGAGGATTTCTCATATGACTGACAGACGGTGCAGACGAGAGCCGGGTTTGGCTCCACAGTAGCTTGACCACAGGCTTGGAGCTATTATAGAAGTGAAGACCGTCCTATTCATTATGACCTGAGAGACAAAACTAATTATGAATGAGCAGTTCTAGTGGAAATCCTGACAGGACTTAGATCCCTTACGGATACAATGCAAACACATCAGCATGCGATATAGCGTCAGCGTTCCCTTTTACTTAGGATCATTTTGAAGCACCACCTCGAAACACAGATCCACATGCAGGCCATCTTGAAAGGAAAAGAACAAGGGTCGAGAAAGTATGAGTAATGGATGGAAGAAAGAGGAGCATGGCAACGTTTTTTTTCGAAGGAGAGCCCAGTGATTCTGGGTGGTCCGTTTTGGAGATGACATTTTGATGCAACAGTGCAGCCACAAGAGTTACAGCTTCTCTTAATGTTGCCTGCTGGATGTTTCGGCCACTTGGTACAACATTTATAGGGCGAGGCATCCTTCATGTCCTTGGGTGAAGTGCGGTGTTAAGTGAAAAGCAATGGTCAGAAAACCACAAACAATAACACTCATTTGTAGGCCAGGATGAGATCTTAGAAGGGAAACAGGCTGACTGCAAGTATGATCAGCTGAGAGAATCACTAGTCAGAAGTTTCGTTGAGTATGAACTGACATTGTCTATGTCCTGTTTATCCTGTGTTTCAGGAGTGAACCTGATGAAGACTCTACAGTCCAGTCCAGCGAGGAGAGCGCCAACATGAGCACGCCATCCCCCACCAGCTGGTTTACCAACTCGGCAGAGGCGGAGCTGGAGGAGCCGGAATACGTCCCCAGCCCCGAGGAGGACGAGGCGCTTCCCCACATGCTGCTTCCCGACAGCCTGAGCCAGCTGGAGGAGTTTGGACGACACAAACGGCCCCGCAAGGTTCACCGCGGCCACGGGAGACCCCGCCTCTTCAGTGACCTGTGGGTTCGCATCGGAGATGGGTGAGATATCCATCATGGTCAATTAGAAGGTCCCGTATCGTGTATGCGTTTCTACTTTTCCTAGGTTTATTTGAGGATGTGACATTCCTAACAAGATATATTTGTGCTTTTTTGTTGAGCTACTAATCATTTCAATGTATGAGAATCTCCTGACTTGCAGGCGAAACCCTAAATTTGTTTTGTCTCTCTTTCTCCAGCACCACCCCATCTCCTAATATGAGGATAATCAATGGTTATGTGACGGTGGAGCCTCCACTGACCAGCCAGGAGCAGCACAGAAGGATGGATATCTATGCGACGGAGCAACACCGGAGTCCAACTTCCTCCTCTCCTCCCAACCCCAGCTCGGGCCAGCCGGCCTTAGTCCACAGCGTGCTTGCCCTGTCGTGTATTTCAACCTGGCTGTTAGTACACATGCTGTTCACGTCCTGACCGTAACTACAGCATTATCCCACAGACAGACATTCAGACACTACAGCCTCCGTGGTCCAGACCAGAGCCGTGGAATGTACCCGACAAACAAGGAATGATCACCAGCACATGCAGACAAGGGCTGGAGGAATATATTAGTCAGGACACTGAGGCAGAGCAATCACGCTGGAAGACTCATCTCCTGCTGAAATGCCAAGCCTTTCAATTCTCAAGATGTGTGTAATAAGCTCTCTGAATGGACGCAGTTGGACTCCAGAGGGCGGAGTCTTCCAAACTCTTGAAAGTATTATAATAGAATAACAGACATAATAGCACAACAAAGACCTGTATTTGTGTGTGGTGGAGTCCTCTGCCCCGTAAAAACTGTAATACTGTATAGACGTTAATAATGAGAATAGTGAATACTAATAACAATAACATCTATAACTCGTGGTAAATGAGTATAAATGCAGACAGTCAAACAGTACTGTGTAGCAGGTGGAGCACTTGGTTGCCGATTTTGTAAATTGTGCATTTTGTTCATAAAGAAATATTGTATATTTATTAATTGTGGAAAAAAAAGAATATATTTTCTTGCTTGTAAAGATAAATGAATAAATACACTTCAAAAAACTACTACGATTGTGTGAACCGAGGCTTCCTTCTCCTTCTCAAGGGACACGTCATTTGGACGGGAGCGTCAAGGCCAAATCATGGAGGGGAAAATAGAATAAAAAAAAGATGTTTGTAGAGAGAAACCACAAACGAGAAAGACAGATGAGCCCTGCCTGTTTGTGAAATCAGAGATGTGTTTAGTGTAATGGCGATAGTGCATATAACATGTTGAGAGATTATAGAGCATACCAGAGTTAATGCTTTGTCTCTAAAAAACATGTGCATGTTTTCATTCATGTTTAAAAATGCAAAGGAAACATGAATTAAAAAACAGTATATTCCCTCATAAACTGAAACATGAAGCTTGTGCAACAGGTGGTCTCATTCTGCCATCTGCTGGTTAAAATAATATATCAAAGGTTTAGGTGAGAAATTGAAACCCCTTGACATGCGGTCTCATATATATATATACACACAACACACAACACAATAATAGGATCATCCAGACCTCAGAAGGGCTGATGATACCTATAATAATAATAATAATGATACAAAATAGCTGTGAGCTATAATACTGTGAACGGGCTCATAGGGGCATTGAAGGTAGTTTATACTGCAAAAAACTTGAATTAGCTATTTTGCTATTTTAGTCAGAGGTTTACCATGAAGTTGCAGCATTTACTTGCGAGGTAAAACTGTGTTCTGATGCAACCAGTTGGTTGTTATATATAATAAAGCAGCAATTGAGAGAATTCAGCTGCATCACAAGGCAAAGACAATGGCACAGACGCATGGAAAGTTTTAAATGTGATGACAAAAATCACTTGACATCAACATTATTTTACAGAGCATTATCACCTTTGAAAACATAACTAACATTGCCTTCTAACTAGTTACTGCACATGGACTATTTTAAGATGTTGGTACGGGCTAAATAATAGTAATAATAATAGTGACAATGAAAACACTGCTCCAGCCACTATTATTTATGGATAGACATAAGAATAGAATAGAAAATAAGTCAAAATGGCTAATTTATTAACATTTATCGTGCACTGTGGCTTTGAAGATGCTTTATTACAATCAGCTGAGCAGAAAGAAACTTCGAAAAGACTTAGATACCTAGAATGAATCAGAGAAAAAGCACATTAAAATGATGGATAAAACTATATTACTACTATTAGTTACTTATTTCAAATTGTTATGTAGAATAAAGCTGAAGGCACAGGCTGTAACTGAAGTTAAAGTCAAACAAGACAATGTACACTGTATGGAAACAAACACTGAGCAATAAATACATTATATAAAATGTAGTAGTAGTGACCAGCAAATAATAAATGTGGCATGTTCTGCCACTCTGAAAATGAAAGCCTTTATGTGATTTAGTGTCTCAAAGTTAAAGGTTCAATATTCGATCATCCAGATTTCAATGAGTTTATTCAAACTTAAAATCTCTATTAAACCTCTTTTATGAGTGTTAAATGTTTTTTTTTTATCCATTAAAACATTTTGAGCCTTGAATGGCAGAAAAAATAAATCAGATTTTGTCTACATGTAAATGAGACAGCATTGCTCCAAAAGGAGGAAATTGATTCAAGGAATATAAGGAGGCACACAGCCTCCAGGTTGGAAAACAGTGGAATGGAAAAAATACGGACAAGGAAAATGAGAGATGAATGCTCTCCCATCACAAGTATCATGTAGCTGCACACTTGACCCCGACAGTTGAAGTGCTCAGTGGCCAAGAGCAGAACATTTCAAAATGAACAGAATTGATCCAACTGTTTTAAACATCAATTATAATATAAAACTATAGTGCATATTTAATCTGTATATACTGTATGACAATATAGAGGCAAAACTATTTTGAAAACAACTGGCCTTAAATGATTATGTTTTACTGCTGCAGTTTGTACGTCTGCCACCAGATGGCGCTACAGTCACACTATAACTTCAGCAACAACACAACCAGAAGCGCTGCAGAGGAACTCTGTTTAAAGGCCTCTTGCTCGAGCCTGAAGACATGCAGAGACACAGGTAGGCACTGCCTTTTGGATAATATATCTGAATAAAAAATGGTTATACTGACACAATTCAACCAAATATTATACAATACAGCGATGAAGGTATTAAATTATCTATTATATCTGATTCAGGCTCAATATTCCACATAGCTCAACAACATACAGTTAATGGACCAAGACATTACAGGTCATTATAAAAGAAGAAGTTTACCTTTAATCTATTACATTTGTATTTTCTGCAAAATTCATTTCATTATGTTCAGGTTCATGTTATTGTTGCAAACTACCTAGGAAATAAAAAAAACTTAATTCAATATTATATTAGGTTTTGGTTTCGTAGGGAATTTAGAGAATATGCCATTTGTATTTTATTCCAATGCAGTTCACATTTCTTGAGCACCTTCAAAACAAGTCATGCTGTTTTATGACTGATTGCATAATAATTCCATCATAAAATGCAAAATTATTCACTTTTATGATGTGTGATGAGGAACACACTTGAAATATATATATATATATATATATATATATATATAGTTTGAAGGTATTTTACTAAATGCTATGTGTAGCTTTAAAATGTATAAAGTCAATTATTTGATAAATGTGTATAAACATATGAGAAAAAAGGCTAAAATTAAATATATTTCATACACTTTTTCTATGAAATTTATTCAGACCATAATAATCAACTAATCAATACAAATAAAAGTAACATGAATTAAACCAAAGACTTCTCTTTTTTTATTTTATTCCTCATTTTTTTTTTTTTATAAAATCATCAAACAGTTAATGAAAAACCTACTTAGACTTTTTAATTAAATGCTTCAGATCCATATTAATTAGATGTTATTACAAATCATGGACCAAATTTTGTTACAATTTTTCCAAGAGAGCCTTGCACTCTTAAACAGTCTCCTCTTGATTCGTGAAAAAAAAAAAAAGAGTGAAGAGCAAGTTTTTTAGAACAAACAGCTTTTTCGCCCCTTAAGCCAAGACAGGACAATATTTGCCTTAGCTAGAATACCATTTTCCCTGGGCTTTGGGGTGTTGTTTGAGGGAGTGGGGGCCTTGACAGGGCGCTCTGAGGGCTGACCCTCACTCTGCCGGGGACACGCCGCCAGCCGCATATAAATAAAAGATTACAGTGGAAAATCAATTTCTGAGCAAACTCATTAAAAATGCCCCTCACCTTAAATGATTCCCATTTCCTGCCATTCAACCTGTTAGCGCCTAGCTGTTCCTGAGACCACCCTCCCCCCACCGCCCCACCACTGCTGCCTCATCCCACCCTTCCCTCCCACCCCTCTTCCCACCATCCTTCCTTTGCCCTGTTGCTCTCCCCCGGTGGTAATTACTTGCACAAGTCGTTTTTTGCCCTTTGATTTGCACCGTTTCACAAATGAAGGTTAAGTTTGTTTAACCGTGGTGGATTTGCCAGTCATGTTAAAGCATATAATGTGGCAGGCTCTTGGTTTTCCACACACCTCCGGCACCCCCTGGCCTGCCTTCCCCCTTGTTCTTCTTCCCTGTTGGCCTGGGCCTCTTGGTGGTGGGGGGGGGGGGTCCAAGGTTAAGGCTTACTGGGCCTGAGGAAGCCTGCAGTGGATCAGGCTTCCTACCCGTTGACTTGACTGAAAGGGGACCAGGAAGTTGTTAAAAAATCACCTCTGGTAGAAGGATTAAGATTCAAACTGCCATGTTTGACCTCCCAGCAAGTCACTGAAACGATTTGAAGGAAGAAAAAGATAAGGGATCATCTGTTAACGTCTCCCCAAGGCCTTGGACATGGCTGCTACTTCTATTGACATCGACGTATGCACTATACTCCTTTCTGCTAGATATAACACATGTGGTGCAGGGACCAATAGTGACGAGGGCTGCAGTGTTTTCACATTTCATCGCCGTGGCCTCATCTTTGATCAATAGCTCACAGAGTGACAGTCACTGGGGCCAAGGTGAACATCGATCCCAGGCATCTGGAGCCGTTAAGAGCATTTCAAATGCGTGCTGCTTTGAATGTCGAGCTGCAGCTCACACATTGATCACAGCAATAACACGCGGAGGAGTTTGTTATCCAGCAGCCAAACAACAGCTGACTTTCACATTCACAGCGACTCATTGTTGTCTTCAAGCTAATCAGATCTATGTAGCACACGTGTGCGTGGTTGCTGTGAAAGGATGTTTACAATATGTTGTTTTTTTAACACTGGATCTGTATTTATGAAATACAGGGAATGTCTGTCTTCCCTAACCATGTCATGCGTGATAAATCTTCCTCCACATTTCATTGAGTGGGACAAGGGTAGCAATAAAAGCTTTGGGAAAACAAAAGTGTGTTTAGCACCAGTGCAGATAGCTCATCTCTCTCTCTCTAGATAATCCTGCTGATGGCGAAGGCAAAGCGGTGCTGTTTGGTGAGCTCTAACTGACTAGCTCACCTGTGTTTGTGCTGGTTGAGACATTATTTTCCCCCCATTGTCTGAATCCCCTTGAAGATGTGTGGCTTGGAGCAATAGTATTGAGCCCTGTGGCCTTGTAGTGCCTTAACACGGGTCAGGTGCAAGTCTCCAAGGCGAAACAGCGTCTGGTGAAGTATATATCAAAGCACTGCTCGTGGTAATTTGACCATAGTAAAGGTTAAATTATACCGTGCAATTTTGATTCAGCTTCATTTACAGCCATTTTCTAAATGAACCTCTTTTTGATAATTAAACTATCAACATAAACATTTTTTTCTTTTGTGTTGAGTAAATTACTAACACACTACAAGCCAATGTGTCCTAATCTCTGGGTAGCAGATAAAGCTACAGCTGATAGAGCTTAATATAAAACTCTGGCTCTATCTAGGAACTATTAAAATGAGGCCATGCGGGTGCATTTGGCAAGTTTTCCTTTGATTACAGTGAACATGGACAGTGTACTGAAATAATGCCACAAACAGCACTTGTAATCTCTTGTAGACATCACATAGCATGCTGGGATACTTTGCTTTATGTTTACACTGCTTTATTAGTTTGATGAGCTGAGAGTAATGGAAAACACTGAATACGTCACCCATTTCAAAAGTATGGCTCTTTTTTTCCCACAGAGGCATTCTATGACACAGGCTATATTTGACTGTGGATGTTTTTTCAAGGGATTGAATATTAAAAAAAATACCCCGACATCAAGTTTTCTATTATTGCAATTTGGTATAATGAGCCTTGCATGCATACTGTATTGTAAATAAACTACAAGAATCTTGCATGCAGATATGTTGCTGGTTCTGTATTGCAACATATAGTAAAGCAAACTAGTTTGTTTTTGAGTGCAGAGGTAGAAGGAACAAATGTGTTCCAAGTAGAGTAAGTAGGTACAAAGGAGAGAGGAATACCATGCGTGTGTATACGTGTGCGTGTCCATGTGTATATGTGCCTGTGTGTCCTTGTGTGTGCATTGAAGGATGGTGGTGAGAGTGTTGTGTTTCTCAGTTTTTCGCCATGATGCACTGCTTTATTATTCTGCACAAGGGGCACTTCACATGCGGAATGGGTTCTCTTTGATATCGACAGCAGCTTGAGGGAGAGAGTGCACTCAAAAACAGGCGCGGGCGAATTTATTCTGGGAAAAAAACAGATAGTTGTGTACTTCCCTGGCAGTGGTTGTCACACATGCGAAGAGCCAACCGCTTTGATGCTCCAGCGGTGACACTCCACACGCTAATGAAATATGGTAATTACAGCGACATGAAAGCCCTCCTAGACAGAACTGGAGAAAGGGTATAAAAAACAAATATGACTTTATCCAAAGATACCCACTGTGATTAATTCTCCTTTTCATAAACATATATTTTATGCCTTACACTTGCTACAAAGCAGTGTGGGCCATCAGTTGACCCAGGAACTGGCGAGGGGGAAAGGTCCACTGATTAAGAACCCTATTGTTTCCATTCAATGCGAGCCCCTGTCAGCTGGAGAACACAGGATGGAGGACTGTGAAGAAAAAAAAAGACCTCCAAAGAGAGTCCTCTCTGTGCTGTGCTCCTCTAACTTGGGACCTTTTCTTTTGAGCTGCAGAGATTTTTTTTTCTTCTCCTATTTTGAAATGCACCCAATCTGGACAGCAAAACTAACTCCAGAGGACCAGCACTTGGCTCTATCAAACACCTCAGAAGTCCCATTGGTGGAAAACATGGTAACTTGATTGTGGGAGGTAAGAGATTTAAAGCAAAGTATTATGTTGAAAGTTTACACAATGGAAATTTGAGCAATGAGCATGCATTTTCCAGTCCAGTTCCAACAGACCTGTGTTACCAAAAAACAAATCATAGTTCACATGGAAAGGACCACAATTTAATATAATGTCAATTACATTTCCGAAAACGTAAAAAGGCTGCCTGATTGCGCTGGAACCTGATGTGTGGGACAAATTAGGATGGATGGATGGTAAATTTGGCAGTTTTGTCTGAGAGAGTTGAATGGGGGGCCCTAGTGGTCTCCCTGTGAATAAAACCAGTCAGACACAGTCTCCTCACAGGAGAGTTGACCTGGCGGGATACAGTAGAAAGGAATGAGGAGCAGGAGAATGGTGCAACAAGCATGTGCATTCCTGCTAAATTTCTGTTATAATAACTTCTTTTTTTAACATGAATAACAACTCTAGAATATTATAAAAAATATATATATTTAGTTGCCAAGCTTGGCCAGACAGTTTGAAATCTGATGATTTGCCATCAATATTACACTTCAACAAAACTCCTTTTGTTACTTTCAGAGGCTTTATTAAGTGCAATATATATATGTGTGTGTGTAGGTATGTATGTATTTAAATATTTCTTTTGCATTAAAATAATAAATTTTCCTTATATACTTGACATGTAATTAGGCAAAATAATACAATGAACTCTGAGTCACTAAAGAGGGGTGAGGAGGACTGGGAGAGAGTGGGAATGGAGGAAGGGGTGGAGGAGGCTGTGTGTTTGACCGTCAGTGTTTGCTCACAGTAAGATGGCAAAGCAGCCCTCCATCCCGTGTCTCACACACACACACACACACACACACACACACACACACACACACACACACACACACACACACACACACACACACACACACACACACACACACACACACACACACACATTTGCCTTTGCTGACACCAGCTCTCCCAAGGGATGGAGCTAGAGGTCAGAGAGAAGGTGGAGGTCAAATGAGCTTTGAAAAGTCCTGCTAATAGGACAATGAATGTGTGTGTGTGTGTGTGTGTGTGCGCGTGTATGTGTGTGCCTGGTAAAGGGTTGTGGGGGACTTACCAGCTAACCAAGGCTAAATACTACCTGAACAAACACACAGCAATGCACTGTGCTGATGAACACATGCTCACACACATACACACACAAAGTCAGGCACGATGTATGCATGCATGCACACTCTTTAAGGTCAGAGGATGGGGTGAGAATGTTAAATGGCCAAGCTGAGGACATCAAATATTTTCCTACCCATCACTATCAGCAAACCTGCATGAAATCTTGAACTGTGTGTACACGTGTATGGTTGGGGGAGTGTGTGGCTAAGCAACATTGTCTTTGCTGATGAAACTAGAGACAACTTGGCTTTGTTGAAGCTGACAGACAGACAGACAAGCAGACAGACAGACGCAGTGTGTGTGTGTGTGTGTGTATGTGTGTGTGTGTGTGTGTGTGTGGGCGCCAGCAGTCATTGTGCAGCCGACAGACAGATGGACACTGGCTGCTCAGATAGGAGGCCATTCCCACTGTGTTTCTAATGCTCCTAGCTCCTTTTATCACTCTCCTCCAGGTGTATCCAGGTAACTCCAAGGCCAGGCCACTCTTAAAACAACGACAGTCAAGGTAACAGGTAATTGCGGAATGGTGCTTGTAAAACTGTTTGCTTCCAGCTGGACTCCGCCCTTTTTGTTTAGACGCCAAACTTGGAGAGGCAGGAAGCGAAAGCTTATAGGACGAGGCGGCATGGCGTGGTATGGCTGTATCCCTCGATTGTTTTCGTGCTACATCCCACCCCCAACCTACTTTTTCCTAGCTTGAATTATTCTCTGTCATCACACCAGCCTCTTCGTCTGTCTGAGGTTGCATCCCATCTTCAAGTTTCTCCTCCTTTTCAGTCCTTTCAGTTCTCCCTCTTGAATTTGGTTTATTCAGTGTTTTTTGTGTTCTTGTTGTCTTTATCTATCCGTCTCCCCCCTTCTGTGCCCATATTTCTCCGACTTTATGAGTAACTCTGGCTCCCTCCCTCTTTTAATGTTTGATTCCAGGTGATAAGACAAGACTGAGGGATGAGTCTGACTGCACCAGTTAATGTGGTCAAAGGGCAGAGGCTATGTGAGGGGCCAGGCTGCACTCAGTCAGCCCAAGCCCAGACTGGACCGTGCTCAGCTTTGGAGCATGAGTTGTGGATGGTGGCCTTTAGCCAAGCTGTCTGCACACAAGCCAGGAAAACATACATGCTGAAGCAATTGTCCACATCTGCCTGAAGAGTCATTATCTGACAACCTATCAAGATATTGATCAAGAGTTTGTATATATCTGCTGTCACATGTACTTACCCTCTGAACAGTGATAAGATTACTACTTCTCTTTGCACACGGGCCAATAAACACAGTCATTGCACACAAGTGCACACCCCCCCGTACAGGCACATACACAAATGCATGCATGTAAACTGCTGCACGTATTTCTACTGTATATATTTTCACATAGAAACATTGTATATAGACAAGAGAGTGCACATGATTGATCGTAACCTCACAAATGCACTTGAAGATATGTGCTATAAATGTGGTATACTGCAGAGCTTACTGTCAAACAAAGTCATAGTCCATCTCCTTGCTTTCAACAATCACTTGTTTGTTTCAGACTAAAAACAAACAACAAGCTCCCCACGTAGTGGTCATTGACACAGCAACTGAACTCTCCTCACATCGCCCTCTCTTTATTCTCCATCTTTCGCTCTTTGTCCTCTCACCCTCTTTGTCCCTCTCTCTCTCTCAGTTTTCAACTGATTTCATTCCTCACCCTGCTCTAGCCATTACACATTCATTGTATGCTGTCGTGGCTGATTGAAGTGATGGGCTGATTCCTCAGAGCCTCCTGCCTGATGGAGGGTGCTATAGCAAATAGCCCAATGGGTCTGTTTAGATAACACTGACCTCTCGCAAACCACCACCACGTATGCTCTGAGTGAGCATGGGACTCACTGTCATCCCTGAGTGGAGGGACGAACAAGGAAGGGAAATGAAAAAGGTTAAATGGATCATTTAAAATGGAGAGAGATTGAGTTAAAGGAAGAGAGAATATGTAAGAAAGATGAAAAGAAGAGAAAGAAAGATAGGAATTGGGGGGGTGACAGAGGGAGAGTAAATGGGAGATCTCGGGTGGGCAATGATTTGAAGCGTATTGTAACTCCCACCTGCCCTCTCCATGAACAAAAGTGTTCGTCATCATCAGGGTGAATTGTGAGGGGAGACAAGGGGCCGCTTCGTTGCTCTCCCTGATCTGCATTCTGCCCATGGGGTTACCAGGGTAACGAGTACAGTACACCGAGGGGCGAGGAGGGTGAGGGGGGGCATGGAGAGGGCACTCACCCTTTTCCTTGGAAATGGATATTCATGCCTTTGTTCCACAGGGGTTACGATCATGTTGATTAGGGGGAGAGAAAAAAAAAATCTTGTTTAAACGGCCCGCCCTCACCGCTGGCCCCAGACATTATGTGGCTGAGCAGGCTTCACCTGGCCAACAAATCAGGATTCAAACACCAGAGCTGATGATGAAAGACAGGCAGGTGATGGAAAACAAATTAATAACAGGTGAATGGAAAACACACATTTATACTGGCGAAATAATACTGAAAATCAGGGAAGGCTCAGTTTCTTCTTTTTATTACACACAGTCTATTGACCTTGCCTGGTCGTTATTTCTGTCCAGCAGATGCGTAATATTTCTTCAGTCTGGGTAATCTTGCCTCCCTCTCTCCTTATAAGTCATTAGTTTTATGTTTCCGTGCATATGTGCACTGGTCATTCTGTAAGTGCATCGAGGCCTGTGTGTGCAGCATGTATCTATATCCGCAGCCTTGTGTTTAAGTACCCACTTTACGAGCGAAATCAGAACACACATACCCCGTCTTTAAGTGTGCATTTGAAAATAATGGTCTTTGGCGTTACACAACTCTTCGCACACACTGAGCCTGTTTTAAAAGTTACGGGGGGCAATATTATGGCTCATCTTTGAAAGCTGGGCGCTGTAAAACATTATTGTAACTCCCTTATGTGACAAGATGTTTTACAATCGTGCCATTAAAAGCTATCGAGAGAGCATGGGCCATACAGGCAGGAGAGTAAGCAGCATCAAACGTGGGCATGCACTCTTTCTCTCCTGACACAGCACTGCAACACAGGACATTTCTCACTGGTAGGAGTGAAGCTGCCCTAAGATAATGTTGTTCTTTAATTAAACCACAGACAGGTGACAAAATAAAGGGAAAAACAATGTGTCTTAATAAGATGTTTGGCCACAATGTGCCTCCAGAACAGTTTCAACGCTCATTGCCATTGATTTTATACGTCTCTAGAATTTTACTGAAGGTATGAATGCCATTCTTCCAAAAGATATTCCCTCATTTGATGTTTTGATGCTGGCGATGCGTAGTGCTCTCAATCGTGTCGGTCCAAAATCTCCTATAAATTCCATAGCATATGATTCACAAAATGTTTATAGTCAACAAATCATTCAGTTACCCCTAGTGTCCTGTGGAGGGGGGTGTAGTCATCCTGGCAGAGAAAATTCTCTAATGAGGAAAGAAAGGTTTTATCATAGGATAAAGGTAATCATTCAGAGCAGCTTTATATTGATTTTCAGTGAAGTTCCCTCAAAGAGGACAAGTGGACCCAAACCATGCCAGCTCTTCACAGTATTGCAGTAACTCACAGAATCATCCTAAATGGGTCTCCTCACTGCAGGGGTCAAGCAGCCAGGCCTGCATCTGACTCTTGTGTAAGGATGACTTATTGGATCATATCATAGTTTTCTTGTAGACCAGTGCCTATGTGCCTTATGTGTTTTTGCACCACTGAGCTCTCAAATGTGATTTCATCTTTGTAATAATATCCTCTCTAAATCATTGTGAGCACACTGTTTTTGCTGACAAAGGTCGCAGGTTCAAGTCTTTGGCCTGGGACCTTTCTCTGTGGAGAGCGTATGTTTTCCCCTGTGTCTCAGTGGGAATTGCCCTTCTATTTTTTCTTACGTATGTCCTACCAGAATTTCCAGCGCAAACCCTATTTCCTTATGTTTTTGTTATAGATCTAAATTCAGCTGCTGATTAGGTAACCAGTCCTATTGAAACCGAGCATGTTTGGATGTTAATTGCCTAATTGTACAATGCAGTGCACCTGTGTGGAAGCATTTTCATTTGCAATACATTTGCTGTATTTCTCTTCTCATTTATTCAGGATTTCCTTATAATTCCTCTATAAATTCCCTTCCATCGCTACCATGCAGCATTAAGGAGCAGAGGGAACTGCACTGAGACACGGTAACCTTGGCCGAATGGATGAATGAATACATGCAAACAATTCATTGTGACGAGTGCTGTGAGCTTTTTTAATGGCAGCAATGGTGTGTGCATGTGTGTGTGTGCATGTGTGTATTTGGAAAAACTAGAAGTGCATGCTTTGATGCCTTTGTGTGTGTGTGTGTGTGTGTGTGTGTGTGTGTGTGTATCTTTCCAGACTGATCGCCAATTAAAACAACCTCCATTCAGTCAAAACATGAACTGACTCCTGCAATCATAGTTATGAATCAACCATCAGTGCTCATTACAGGAATCAGGTGAACAGCCCCTGAAGCAGCCTCAAATTATACAAGATTAAACCTGGAGCAGAATATTGTCCAGATTAAACATCATGCATATGTGCAAACAATGAGGTATATCATTATTATGGTATTTTATTGAATTATATGCTGCATGATTGTGCAGTCTTATGCTGAACTATATACTACAGATATCCAAGATAAACTGCAATACTTTAATAAATAAACTTTCTTTTTAGACATTTCAAATATTTGTTATATTGTGTGGACTATTGTATGTAAATATAGATATTTAGGAACTGAACCTAGAAAAAAATAATTTATCTACAATAGTTCCTCAGCACTTTTGCTTTCTTTCAATGGGATCATAGGATCATAATGTTGCTCGCATTGCTGGTCATAACTTATTATTGGTAATAATATTATTGTTGATATAGCATATCTCCAGTTTTGCAGAAATTATCTTCATTCATATATGTATTAATGAGGGCTCATCTTGTAGTGTCAACATTGCACTTATACATATTCTGTAATTCCAGTGCCTGAAATATAATATATATTGAAGTTGTAAATCTAATTAACGATGATTCATTTAAAGGAGAAACTCATTAAGACTTTTAGGTGCTTGTGTCTGGATGATCGCTTGATACAGGGCAGAAATTTGAGCTGGCAGCTTCTGCAGTCTGTAATTTCTCTCAGCTCAAGTAGCAGTACTGTGGGGCAGATCAACTACTGCTGAGATTTGAGAAGAATAATTCCGCTATCTCCATGTTGATCCATGTCCTGCGGTTTCGTCCGCTCGGCCTCAGGCATCTGCTGTCTGACAGAAAGTTGGCACATAAGACGCACCGTCCAGTTTTACACTGGAGGCACGAGAAAAAAACATCTTCAAAACATTGCCAATAAAATGAGGCGTTCTGTCAGTGCTCAAACACCTACTTGTCAAGTGGAATAAAGTCAAACGTTCTGTCGAAATTAGGAATATGGCTTAAAAAACTCTCTGAGAATTATGCTACGACTAGTATTCATTGAAACTGAGTCGACCTTTGCTATTGCAGTTCCGCTCTCATTCAGGAGGCTTGTACTTCATCCTGCAGTCACTAGGAGGAGGTATAAATGAAGACTGACTTTACCTCAGTAAACTCAGCCTCAGCTGATACTTTGAGAGATGCACAAAGAGCCAAATGTGGACAAACAGCACAATAAATAAATACAAACATCAGCAAAAGCTAACAGAAACTGTTAAAGAAAAATATGAGATATCGTCGCAGAAAACCTGGGGGATTAAATAATATGAAGAGTGCATTTTAGGAGGAGGGCTGAGGGGAAAATGCTGTTTAGGATTCAAGATTTTCCATTTGGTCGCCTGAAAGAGACTTAACGCCAATTGTCCTGCTGGTCATCTCACTCGATAGAATGCAAATGTGGAGGTCTATAGGGTCTGGTGCGGGAAAGCCATTGATTTGAGATGAATACAGTGGCTACTCTCAGGCCCTTCACAGTTATTAGGACTAATAGAGAAACATAAAATAGTGAGAGAGAGAGGCACAAATCCGCACAAATGCTCTAAATAGCTGGCTACTCCACAGGCCTCTCGGAGAGTTTGGCTTGCAATTTGCATTCCTTTGTGTGACAACTTGTAATCCTCCCCTCAGCATGCCAAGAAACAACAGATTTATTGTCCCAGTCAACAAATCGTTTAGGTCATCCCAAACCTATTACTGCCTAATGCAGTGGGAGCCCCCCTCCAGCCCCAGTGCACCGCCTGGTCTCAGCCACCGGAGGATTGCAAACAGAGCCTCCACGGCCGGGGCCCCACGGCTGCAGCGCTTTGTTGGCCCCGCGGCGGCTCTATTCAGACCCGATGCACTTCTGGAGCTTTTCTGAGCAGCTTGGGAGGTTGAAGGGGGGGACAGAAACCATGGCTGCGGCTGAGGCAGTTTAGTGTCGGGACAGCAGAGATAAACGGACATGAGGTTTTTCGCCGCTGCAGGGCGCGCACAAGGCTGCGCTGAGACTTGGCACATGCGTTTAAAGTTTGTATAAAACGCACATTTATTGCTTTAGTCTAGAATAACAAATCAGCGACTGTGGCGCGCGGCCAGGCCAGAGTTTGGAGTCGTTTCGGATTCGAAACTATTCAATTCGAAAACACGTTTAAATTCTTCGGATAAATAAAATTAAACGCCAAAACATTATCCAATCCTTGTGGTGATGCGCTCTTGTTAGAAAACCCTTGTGGGATATAGTATTGTCTAAAATTGCTGCGATGTGTTTGTTTATTTTGCCTCTTGCTTTTTCATTGCCAGCCTACCAGTTTCCATTTTTTAAACACGGGTTGTATCTTGTCATAAATCATTACGCGTCGTATTGTTTTTGGGAGCAGATGACCTAAGAATGACAGTTGCCTGGTCCTGTTATTATATTTGATGGAGCGCAACCACATCCTCACGTGTCTGCAGGAAAACCATAACAACGATGTATTTTTGCTTGTCTGGGCCGCCTGACGGACGGACGGGATGTTTGTTTGTCGGTGGAGGGAATTGTGTTCAAGCGCTTTATTCTTTTATGATGGATTTGAGGCAGTCATGCAAACACTGCTGAAGAGAAGCGCGCTGAATTGAGTTATTGAGTTGAATCGAGCCGAACTGAATTGATAGGAGTTGAACTGGGAGTAACAGACAGATAATGAGAGAGGGAGCTGCAGAGAGAGAGAGGGAGAGACTGCAGCCCATCTGTGTGTCCCGGCCTCGCACCGCAGGACTCAAACGCGAGGTCAGCTCGGAGAGAAAGGGAGACGGGGGGAAGACATCTCCCCCACCAGTCATCTTCCCGCAAACACAACGGGCCTTTGATTCGTTTGTTTGGACACACACATTCATGTCTAATTGTTGTTTTTCTTTTTATAGTGCGTCTACCCCACAAGGCGCGCAGGCATCACGCGGGACAGACGGCGCATATGGCACCGAGGCTCCTCGGAAAACCACAGTAAACGGCGTTCAGCGGCGCTGCAGCCATCGCATGCGGAGCGGCTTGTGGCACAACAAGCGTCATTCTCTCGGCAGAGATCAGCGCTGGCTATAATTACAACGGAAGTCAGTGTCCGTTTTAGCATCAGTGGAGGGGAACACTGAGAATACATCCGTGCGTCCCGCAACAAGTGGCACGCATCCATTCACAAAATCCTATTTTCGTAAAGCACCGGGGCCTGAATTATGGTTGAAAGGGATTTTCCTTAAATCAGACGCTAATCGGCGTGCTGTCCTTTATTTGGATGCGCAGTTATGGTAATTCTCTTGACAGTAATGAGGCGATTTTTAGTGGCAGAAACTCTGAAACACTTAAAGTTGCACCCAAGAAAACGTTAAGGTTTAATATGGAGGGACAAAGGAGTTAAAAAGGGCAAGTTTGTGTATGTAATGCGCAGCGTAGTGATACAGTGATTACTGTGAAACACTAATGACATGTGAGGAACACTGTAGGTAAATTACAGCTCTCAGGCGGCCTTTAATTGTCTGTTTGCTGCCACGCAGGCTGCACACAGTGGCCCCCACTCATTTGTCATAACTTCACTCTCAGTGTTTCCCCTGCCAACAAAAGGCTGATCTGAACTACATTTAACACACATGTTCAAGGTCTAGCAGAGACCGGATTTCATTCATTCATTTTTTTTTTTTTAATTCTGCCCTAATCCTTCTTTATCCTTGTTTAAACGTCACTCATTTGTAATCGAGAAAAACGCGCATTATGCAGTTGAATGAAGGGGTTAAGAAAATAATTCTCCATCATTGTACCCAAGCGCACAACTGCATGAAGCTGCATCATGCGTTAGGCAAAGCTGAAACACATGTTCCCCATTTCCATACAGCCAGTGTTGCTGTGATTCATGCACCAACCCCCGGGCCACCAAATAACATCATCCATTACATAAGTCCTAATTCACATAGAGCGCATCCTAATTTGATTAGCACATTATGCATGAGGCACTGGAACAATTAAATTAAATGTAAATGCTCGATTTGCATTGACATAAAAATACGGTACTTATTTATTTAGTTATTCGTTAATTTAACCACAGATATACTACAAAGATTCAATTCATGACAAAGTAGTATTACAATTACAATAAAAATACATTTTAAACACGTCATTGTTTTTATTAATAATTAATATTATTTTTGTTAAATTATTTAAAAACCCTGAACAAAACGGGGAAAAAAGCCGATTAAAAATGTTTTGCATTTAAGATTGCCTGATATTAATTCATTTTGTCTAATTATTTTTTTTTCTCAGGACCAATGACGCCTGGCTTTGGAGGTAGGTGCTTGACAGAGAAAAGGAGGCCAGCGTTCAAGAATGCACGACCTCGTCTTATTACATTAGCATCATTTTAAATATGTTAACGATGTGTGCAAATTGCAATATATATATATATATATATATATATATATATATATATATATATATATATATATATATATATATATATATATATATGCTTTTATTTTTTTTACTAAACGCCAAACTGTCCTTTTACAAGACTGTGCAGCTCCCTGATACACACGTGGAAGTTTATTTGAAGCGTGATCTACCCTTTTCTAGTTATTATTAGGCCTCTATATATATATTATATAAAATATATAATAATCTTAATGCTCTTAATATATTACAATATAAAAATTCACAACCACTTTAGAAATATGATTATTAACCTTTTTAGGCGTATCCACACACACACACACACACACACATATATAAAAACATCGCTACTTCTAAATATGATCTGAAAGAGATGGCCAGAATAGCTGAATGAATATCGCAGAGGAGCAGAGAGCCTGAATTAAATCGGTTTCCCTCGGGGCAAGTGTGAAGCCAGAATGACTGGGGGACACGAATTTCTTCTGAATACATTTATCTGGCCACACGGCTCCTCGCACACATGCCCTTGGTTAGGTCGTCTCCTTTTGCGAGACTTCCCACAGATTCCCCCCCGTAACTCAACCTGTCGACAAATCAATATGCTGCCCAGAGCCTATTGAATAAATACATTATTCAATTATTTGGAAAACTCGGCACTGGAAATCTCTTTTTGACTGGGCGGCAGGGGAGTGACAGACATATACTTGCTACAAATGGTGATTATTTCGCGAAAAAAGTAGATTTTAATCAAACTTTTGACACTCTTTTACAACACTACAAGTTACAGCACTACAGCTACTTTGAGGAGTATTCCAGACCCTAGTTTTGAAAGTAGCAGGTGTTTGTTCCTGGTTGTTGAAGGGGTCTCACCACTGGCTTAAAGACATCATCCCTGGTCCCCCATTCTGCTGCTGTGCTTCACCTCTTCTCTCTCCTGGACATTGCCCCCCCCTCCTCCTCCTCTTCTTCTCAGGCCTTTGATCAAAGCTGGCCTCTCTGCCACAGCTGCCCATCAGGGGGCTCCTCACCCTCACCTACAACAACACTGCCTGCTGGGAGTCCCTCTCTCATGCTCGCACGGGTGCAAACACACGGGCAAAACGCAGGAGCCCACGCACAGTTTCACACAATAAAATAAAGGCCACCCCCGCCCCACACACACACACACACCCAAAAAAGAAAAGAAAAAATCTAACTGAATCATTATTCTGGGAGAAAACAACCTGAATGAGCCTTCTGTTGCAAGGTAGTGTTAAATTCAAAACGTTGTAAATAATTCTTCCACGTGTGTGAAACAATGAGGCAACAGCCTTTTGTGTGTGCGTGTGTGTGTCAGTGAGGTTTGCACATGGGTTCACAAATTTGCACAGGTTCATATGTGCTTTTGCCAAGTGAAAGAGACAGGGAATGTTATCCAGAGTACATGCAATGCTTCGACTGAGCAAACACATTATGCGTTGGGAGCTGCATTTTCCACATACAAACAGACACCAGAACAAACAAGCCTCACAGCTTGCTTACATATGTAAGACTGTACTTAGTCACACCTGTAAGCTTTTATCTGAAGGCCTGGTGCCCAAGTTACTTCCTCTTCTGTACTTGACCTCAAAACTCCTCTCATTTGGCATGTGCACCCCCAATTATAGACCCAAGAACACTTTGGTCTGCCTTCCAGAGGCACCGAGCATTCCAGTTCCGCATTTTTATAAACTCTTATGTTGTACACGCCGTGGCAGCAAATGTTTGTTGACTTCTCCTCTCTTTGTCTTTCTTGATGGAGAGCTGTTGGTTTCTCTTTGAAAATCCAGTGTTCTTCCCCAGAACTGGAAGTAATCCTGTTGAAACATCTGGTGATGACTCAGGCTGCATATCAGATACACATCACATGTGATTCATTATCCTGAGGTTGGCCTGTCCCAGGCAAATTGGACTTTGTATATTTTCAGACAGTCCCATACATATACATGGGACTCGGCTGTGATGACACATCAGGCCGATGAAAGTGTTTCCAGTGTTTGTGTCTCAGTTCAAAGGGGTTGATGGGTACCTCCACTGGTGATGTGACACAGGAAGCACCTTGGGCCAATCCTCTCCACCCTCACCTGTGCCCCAAAGCCCCTGTCACCCTTTTCTACCCCCCCCCCCCCCCTCCCAACAACGCTGGGGTCAATTAACTAATTAAGGGCTAATTAAAGCATTAACTGCTTCCCGGAGGTTGTGAGGTAGCACTGGGGTTTGGATGTGGAGCTAGTGGCCACAGGGCTTATCCAGAACAAGTTCAAAAGGGGTTTTATTTCCTAAAACACAATGACAAAGAGGGTTGGCCACTGCGGGGGAAAGTGGATGACTTCAGTGTATTTACCATGCTGTCATTGCGTGGTTGCATACAACTCGGAAAATAAAACTGATTTTTTTCAACCATGAAATGCTACTTTGGGAAGGCATAAATATGTCTCAGAAGAAGAAAATCTAAATTTCTAAGTTAAATCTATTAATCTCTCTCAAATAAGCATTTTAACAAGATTTTATTATCATTCATAATGCAATATTATCATAGTGTATCAATCTTAAACCAGCTTTTTTCTATCCATCAAAACGCTGCATGGTGTTCATATATATCTGGCTATATGAATATATAGTAACCATGCAGGTGCTGCCTGGGTAGAGATTACAGCATAAAACAGTGCCAAAAAGTCTAGACAAACAATGCAGTCAATTAAGCCTACTTATCTTGATATCATTGGAATTATTCTGACTAGGTAAACCTAATCCACCTGGCACTTCACCCAGGTTGAAAGACGCAAATGCAAATTATTTCAGAATAATATTTGAGCCAGGTCTGGTCAAGTCCCTCACATAGACACAACTGCTGTTAACACCTCTAGCTCTGCTGAACAGTGTTTTCTCTGTGTGAGAATTTTTTTCTTTCTCCCATGAACCCCTGCTGCTCGCCTGGACTGCGCTTAAACCTAGAACGGTCAAAGTTGAAGGGGGACCAGAGAGTCAGCGAGGTAAAGGCAAAAGGAGCGATATCCATTCCCTCTACAGAGGGGTGAGTGTACAGGACAAAGGGCGGAGACACATGTAGCAGCGCAGCCATGCCTGCAATAATGTACAGCTTAAATGTCTCCCTTGTGGAGTTAAGGTCAATTTATTCTCAGTTTAACATGTAATTTAAAACGCCAATTCATTAGATGAGAACCTATGCATTATCTGCAATCACTGCCTTAAAGGTTATAACAGTATTTTTTCATTTCCACCTTATTTTCAAAGAATCTACTTGGTAGGTCGACTTAAAAGTGAATTGAACTTTGCTGCTTTGCAAACAGGATACTGCTCTTTGGATTTTTTTTTCTTTTTGCAAGACCCAGATCCAAATCCTGTCTGATACCTATATGTCCCTTTAGAGCAGCTGTGATCCAACTTCACTGCTATGTCTGCTCCCAGTGAGCATGTGTAAGGGTTGGCCTTGGCCTGGCCCGCTCCCTACAGGCCCGGTTATTGGACATTTCTCTTCCACATTTAGGACCAACAGGCTGCGTCCCTGGCTCCCGCCTCACTCTGTGTTTACCTAGGCCGGATGCCACCTCCCTTTCAGCAGGTTCACATGGAGTTCTGGAGTTTCAACTGGCCAAGTGACGCCTGTATCAAGAAATCACATCATCATGACACGGCAGAGAGGGTAGCGAGAAGCAACATCACTGCCGTCGTAAAAAGAGCCAGGGAGCAAAATGTAGACCGCACTTAACTTTCCATTCAGTGGGCAGCTTCACAGGAGACGAGTGGGAGGAATGCAGGGAAGGAGGCAGCCAGCGAGAAGAGGACAGATAAAGCAGATCAGACTAAAAATATTGTCTGAGATTGTGGTTACTAAATGATGCAATTCTTGCTGAGTGAGTAGGTTAAGCTTTAAGATGTAATCTATCTCACCTTTTAGGCATTTTAGAGAGACAGGGGATAATTAATGTGAGGCAAAAGTTTTCATAAGCTCTGTGGCTTCCAAGGCATTCATACAAGTGTTATGTGAGACAAGAGAAGAGGGAAAAAGACACCATGGGAGTGAAACTATGAGGAGGGGTAACACAGAAAGGAGGGAGACGAGGCATCGTGTGGAATGTCCAGGAAAACACGAGACAACAACCCAACACAACTGACTGCAACTGTTGCACATTATCAGCCTTTTGCATAGCCAGAAATTCCTGCAATGCACATAAGCATGCACAGGCAGATACATGCACAGATATACAGACACAAATGGGCAATCCAAGGAATGCTGACAGCAACTGCTCCCTATGCGCCTTCAGTGTTGAGAGGGAATCTAAGGAATGGTACCGTGAGGAATCTAAACCAATCTTTCACTTTCCTCCTAGTGAAGGGATTTAAGCTCTTAATGTTTTCTGAAAACACTGAACATCTGAGATTCATTCATCAACACAGCTTGTGTGCTGCACATTCTCCTGATACAATGCTTTGCCTAAACTATAAACAAGAACAAATGTCTCTGTTCTATATGCAGGAATACAGCAGGTCGCAGGTTAACACTTAAAGCAGCAGCCTTTTATGATATATTACCCTCCTACCTCCGACTCCATTCTCTCTCACTGCCTCGCTTTATCTCTCATCTCTCCTTCACTGAATGTTTCTTCTGGCACTCAGCTCCCCTGTCTGTGTGCATCAACAAACACAAGAGGAGGAACCAGCAACTGTATTAACAGATGGCCAGAGTCAATAAAACACACACAAATCAAGTGTTGGACACATCTGTTGGACGTGGAGTCTGACTAATCTTTCTGTGTGGCTCGACGGGAGTGATGGAATCACAGCAGCCCGGCCAGATTAGGGGACAGGGCAGATCACCCAGGGGACAGCAGGGAGCTTTGTAATGGATCGTAGCACGGAGATAAAGCCCAATAGAGGCCAGAGGGGACATGTTTTCAGTCAGATTAAGTCAGTAGTATGGATAACAACTACTAATAAATGTCCTACCATATGACATGTCATATTTGCTTATTGTTACGAATCATTTGAAAAAAAAAAAAGTATATTGAGATATGTTGGATCACATTATATAGGAATGTGCAGCCAGTTATGTTTTGCTTTATCAACCCCCCTTCCCTGCAAAAAAAATAAAGTTATAGCAATTAGGCTCATTCTGTCTTAATAGCCGTGTAAAGTATTTGGGACCACCAACAAACTAGTTGTGAGTGGCAGCCTTAAGTATTCTAGCTGCTGGTGTAGATACTCAAATATACAGAAGAAACAGTGATTGAAAAAGAAAGAGAAACATAAATGAAGGAAGGGTGAGGTAGGGAGGAAAGTAGTGTGGAAAGATACACTGGGAGAATTATTGTAAGATATTAACAACATCCTGACATCATACATTACTCACTACACTCATGAGTCACACATTTTTGTATTTTGCTATAGTACATGAATGATATTAATTAATATCTGATTAACTTTTGTTTATTGATTTCTGCCTTTTACATATCATTAACATCTCCAGGTTCTTTATTTTAAGAGAAAGATGAGGACATAATCAGATAACGTGTCCTCTTAATGCACAACCACAGCAGCCATTGTTGCGGACATTGTCCACTTGAGTGGGCTCTACCATCAATGGAAAGTCAAACATTGCCGTTGGGATTTAATTGGGAATAAGCCATAATGGAAAGGCCAGCATTGCTATGACTGGAGAGATGTGACAGTGCATGGAGGGCCGGCTGCTGCTGCCAGTGATTAGAGGGAAAGGTTAATGCTGTGCAGTGTTAATCCTCCATTTGTCTGAAAACATATCAAACAAAAATGTACAGCAAATACTGAATACTAGCTGAGCCGGCTGAAAAATAATGAAGCTAGAAAAAAAAGCACCAAACATCAAACAGATGTAATCAGATGGGGTCGATAAGCATTCGGGCTCAGTTAATTCCCAACAAATTATCTAATCCAGATGTTGCACTCTTAGTGTAAACACAGTGCCCTGCAGAATCATAAAACAAATAAGCATGAAAAAGGTTTAAAGTTTCAAACAGAGCCTAACCCCGGACGGAGACCTTCCCACTGAAAAAAAAAGACAAGAAAAATCCACACCACACACTCCCCCCTTTGCTGCCTTCTTGAAACAGGAAAATGTAAATATGGTAATATTTAGCACGTGTTTTAAAACAGATCAGTTTTCTCAAGCAGGGAGAAGGAGAGAGAGAGAAAGAGAGAAAGGCAGACAGGGGAGGAAAAGAAATGAAGAAAAAAAAAACGGCCCACACACGTTAGAAGGCCTCCCCAGATTTGTGTGTGTGTTCTCGTCTGTGCGATGTGGACAGGCTGCGGCTTCCTCTGTTTGCACACAGCTCCACCAAGAGCTCTGGCCCATTGCTGATGGCCTCAACGCACTCCAAAACACCAAACTGGATCTGTCACACTGTGAGTCTAGAGAGTCAACAACAACTTAACAATAGGAAAACACCACTCCAACGGGTCATATCATCCATCTGTACACTGCAGCCATTTTTCATGGAGGAAAAATAGGAGTTGGAAGATAGGGGAGGGATAGAGAAAGAGAAAGAGTGAGAGAGAAAGAAAGAGAGAGAGAGAGAGAGAGAGAGAGAGAGAGAGAGAGAGAGAGAGGGAGGAGCAGAAATGGAAACATGCTGGACATATGGATGTGTTTAAGGACCACCAGGGAAGGGAAACTTGTGCATTTTCGCATAAACCCCGATAAACTCCAAATATGTAATTACACGGGGTTTAGGGCTTGTCTGTTGCTGATTCATTCAGGAATTTCTGGTTACGTCTCTCTGAGAGTTCGGGTGTAACAGGGCTCTTTATCATTCTCAAGTGGCGGATCTGCTCAGCTTTAGAGCGGCCAAGCCTTCCACACACTCAGCCCTGGACCTGCTCAGTGTGAGAGTGCCATTGTCCCTCTACCTATTTAACAAGGCGGCGTGTGAAAGAAGAGAGCAGTCAAAAGAAATACCTCTGACTTCATAAAAGAGGGAAAGGAGTGGAACCCTTGTAAAATACCTGCAGCACGTTTAAAGATTTCATCGCGTCACAATATTTATAGTTCTTCGATTCCTTGTCAGTGTTTGTAGCCAATTTGTTGTGCGCCAATAAATAGACTGGCCTATTTATCAGCAGACCACATGGCAGCCATTTATGGTGCCTAACAAGAGGCAGATGTGTTTTGTATATGTTTTCACATGCAGGTTTGACACGCTGACAGGCAAGAGACAGATAGCTGAGATGTACAACCCCTGTCCTGACTGCAGTATGGGCTGTAAACATCAGCTCTGATTAGACCGTGGAAAACACAAACACGGCTCTCTGGCCATCCCAGAGCCCTATTTGTCTTCCTATGACAATGGTTTCAGATTCATGCACAGGCCGCGTCACTCTCATGCTGCAGCAGCGTGCACCTTTTTTTTTGCAGCCTGTGAGGCCTGAGCACAGTATGTGTGTGAGAGCCTGTGTAAATCTATGTGATGTCTATCCTGGGCTGTAAACACAAACTACTCCTTATGTGTGTACTTTTAAAAGTGTCTATTTCTTTGTACTTTGCTATGTTTTGCGTGTTATGCGTGTGTGTTTGTGTGCGTGTGTCTGAGTGTTGCCAATTACCCCAGCTATAAATACAAGATCCCCATCCGTCACTGAGTTTCTGGGTGGCTGCAGGACCGCCATAATTGGTTTCAGATGGTCACCCAGATCGTTCTCTTTCTGCTGCAGCGCCATCACACTGCCTGTGTGAGTGAAAGCCGCAGGGGAGAGCGAGGTGGAAAAGGGGGGGGAGATGAGTGACAGGAGTGAATAAATACAGAGCGAGCAGAGGAATAAACAAGCAGACACTACATGTTTCTTTTGTCCTGAAATTCTCCTCAGCCTGCAAGTGGGATGCATAGAAGGGAAAGGAGCATTTAACTTGTTAACTCAATAAGAGTCTGTTTTTTGTTGGTTTTTAACCAGTGTTTCCATTTTTGATGTAATGTATCAAAATCAGATGAGGATTGGGAGGAAGCACATTTGGCTCAGATGTGATATAAATATTGACATATTTTTTATGAATGCATGTGGAAATACAAAATCAAACATGATCTGCTCAAGCAGCTTGACATGTATGCAAAATCTGTAAAATGAGTCATGTTTATATAGGAGTAACATTACTTTTTTATAGAAGCTCCTAAATAGACAATAAGATTTCATGTTAATATTTTTTTCTTAATCAGGCCTACATTTATTCAGTTATTCAGCACATCGTAATTAGTTGGCTCACCATGGCAATTTTACTTTATGATGTGAGGTTACACAGGGATTTAGTCGAACTATAGGCTTAAGCGCTGTTTCCCTATCCGGTCCCAGAGGACACTTGATCAATGGACATATATTAACAAGAAATTAGCAGGCTAGGCCTATCGATCAACAAAGCAGAGGACAGTGTGACAGCTGGTGAGTAGCCCCATCTCAGAAGGTTAGATCAGAATCAGAGAGGAATTCCAGGCTGTGCTTCTAATCTAAATTAGACAAAAAAGGTGAGTGTTGCCTTCACTGAGAAATTATATACAGTACAATTAAAATGCATTTTAAATAAAAGGATTTTATACATTTAATTTTCTACAAGGCTGTGTCCTGATCTATTGTATTTATTTAGGATAAGTGTCCATGTAGAAAATAAATACACTCACTAATGATCACACTACTCTTGCATATTCAGTATAATATGCACCTGTAACCTCCATGTCTTTTCAACCTATTAGTTAAGATTACTAACTAGTGGCAGGAGAGGAAGTGAATGTACCAATACAATTACAGAGGAGTATTCCATTACAATTAAAAATTCCTACATAAAAGTGAAAAATTAATGGCAGTAAAATATTATGTTACAGTCCTAATTTCATCAATAGCCTAAGATGTTCTCATTATAATAGATTGTTAATATTGATGAATATTAGTAATGTGCATTAGCATAGTGCAAGCAGCGTGTTCACATGTCCTCTTTACGGAGGTTCCCAAACTAGGGGTCAGAACCCTTTAAAAGGCCATCACATAAATGTGAGGGGTGAAAAGAAGATCAATGAAAAAAGGAAAGAGCAAAAAATATTGTTCCCTAGTCTCTTAAATCTGTTTTACTCTGATCTGGCACATTTTAATACTCATTGAAATTAAGCGCTGTGGTAAGTTTAGAGGGGAAAATCACTGTTATGTGGAAATGTTAAACAGTTTATTGTTATGTGACTGAGTAAAGGCTGTTTTTGTAATATGTCAAAAACTGCATTGAAATGCCTACAACCTTAATCGGAATAACACAAACCACTTACTAGCCTATAACCACTTAGCCTATGGAAGCTAAGCTACTCTTTAATTGGCCCAGGCTACCAGGTGTGAATGAAGACTTAATGAGATGTTTATGCTGCCATTTTAGACTCTTAAACTGTGTCAGATCTCACCAAAACGCTACAGAACCACACAAATAAAAACATGTCCAAATAGAAATGTGGGGAAACGACCTTGCTTATGAATCTTTACATCTTCACATTTTTACAAACCCAGTTCCCAGTAAACTCACAGGGTCCCGTCCTCCCTCCAGGCTCTGTTGGCCTACGCAGGCTCCCTGTTTGTTTCCTTCGCGGGAAGAAGCGAAGCAGCGCAGAGGAAACGCGTCTTTTTTTCCCCAATTCGCCTGGTGTTAATGTGGGGGCGGTTCACCAACTATTACAGACGTGGTGTTAGCAGCCAGAAGCTATGCTGGGCCTGCGCCGCCACGCACGGCTGTAAATCCATTAATCCCCCGGTCTCATTAGGAGCGCGAGGACACACAGCGGGGCGCGTGCTGCTTCCCGCGCCGCGGGTGTCGCCTCGCGCGCGCGCGCCCCTCCCCTCCCCTCCCCTCCCTCATCACCGCTGCTCTAATTACTTCACTTTGTTGAAAGGGGACGTCGGTGCAACAACTGCGGGGCGACGCTCGTTTCAACGCCACCGTGGAGGAAAATATCAAATCCTGTACTTAAGTGGAATACCACACATTACAAGACAAGTAGCAGCTCTGCACGTGTCAGTGAACCTAACGGTATGAAGTAGGTTGAAGAAGTGGAACAAGTGGTGTTTTCATGTTTACATATTTACTTGAACAGGGGAGACTGAGGACAGTTTTTTTTTACTTTTTAGACTAAGCTAACTTTGTTTTTACATAGGCTATTGAACCTCTGTTGAACTGTTCAGCGGCTTAATCTGTAACAATTCATCATTCTTTATGAGTTCTTCACAATCGTCTTTGGGAAATCTTAATACTAGTAAAATCTGTCAAAAAGAGTATATTTCCCTCCTACATATATTGCATTAAGTGGCATGAAAATATCACAAAGTACAGCACAAGTACCTGAAATGTACCCTCATAGGTACGGTGGCTGTTTATTATTATTATGTATTTAGTTACATCCTCCTCGGGTCATAGAAAGTGAAGTAGCTATTGTTAAATAAAAAACATTGGTTAAACTTTGACCTTCACAGAGGCGCTGTCAAACATCCATCCATTTATGTAGCTGTATACCCTAGAATGAGTTAGAATTAGTGACCGCCAGTCTATTGCAGTGCTAATATCTGCAGATAAAAACAAAAATTATTTTTAATTCAGAATAAACACAGCATCTTTCAAGTCGTTATTATTATTATTAATTGAATAAATACTGCACCTATCCAACTGTGGGCTAAAAGACACATTCAGGGGACCTATAACTGAAGGTATTTCTTTACAAGCAGCAACTTTAGTGAGGTCCAATTCAGTGGAAAGCTATTTTACAATATTATTCTATTTCCTATAATATAGTATGACACACTCTAATGTTTTATTGTTGAACTGGAAAGCGAGCGAAAGACGAAGCTAAAATAATAAACCCCATAATTTTGCCAGAGCAAATTTATAGCAATCCAAAATATCCAACAGCATCGGTGCTCTGCTTTGAATGGGAAAAGTAAATGGTGTCTATAATACAGCGCAGCCTCACACTTGATTTACACATAGGTCTATAAATCACGGTGACATTTTCAACTGTGTCAGCTGAATCCTGTTTTTCACGGTGTACTCTGTCAACAAGTGATACGTCTGTGTCAAAAGGGATTAAGACATCCGAGCCATGCCAGTTGCTCTCAAGGAAGAGCATTTTTTTTTTTGCATTTAGCCACTGGAGGAGATGGAAAGGAGAGCATGCAGGAGAGACGTGAGTGGGAGTTCAAATGACGGAGAAAATACTGAGCGCGTAAGACAGCGCTGGAAGATGGAGCGGCGGTGAGGAAAGTGAAGCAAAGAAGACAGGGAGGTGAAGGAGAGGACAGCAGACAATCATCGGGAGGACAGCCGAGAGGGGAGCGGAGGTCACGTCGTGGAGAGCGGGTCCTTGTGTAAATGGAGATGTACTAAACCTTTGTTAACCTGGATCGCCCAAGATAAAATATTTATATATGCTATTGTGTGACGGAGCGCTGTGCTGAGTAGAGCCTTAATTTGTTTTCCTCCAGGGTAAATTAATTCCCTACCCATCATCAGTGGAGTTAACCCATAGTGATTACTGCCGCGTCTCTCTCTGCCACTGGCACTTGAGAGATTTTAATAGTCAAAGTACACCTTACAATTATACTTCACCTGCTCCATATATTTCCATAGATTAAAGGTGAAGCAGAAACACTCAAGGGAGATGAATGCTGGTCCCTCACAGCATTGTCTCCCCTCCTTGCTCTTCTCTATCCCCAGACCATCAGTCTTTTCTTTCCTAACCCCTCATCTCATTCTCATCTTTGGTGTCGATCGTGAAAACAATTCAAAACTACAAACTCACCAATGAAACTGATGTGACAAGTGCAACTAGTCATTTGTTTACCCTTTAGATGTAGGCTGTAATATTGTGCCAAGTAGGTATTTATATGGAAAAGTGTATATTATTACATCTTCTGATACGTTGAATGGATGTCTAAACAGGGTCGGCAGTGCACAGAACATCTGTGTATGCTAACTATATGTTAAACACATAGTCAGAGGGGACACAGTGAACAATATTTGGAGCTCGGCACAGATTGACACTGATTGTCATGCTATTACAGGCAAATAGCAACACTTGGTCAGCAGTCGACAGGGCATAATCATGTGTGACTAACAGTGATGGAGCGAGCGCTACAAAGGGAAGGCGAGATGGTGGAGGTACAGGCTCTTTGTCTCCCCTGCCATCTTCCTTATCTTTGAGTAGCCTGGAGGAGCGAACAGAACGGGAGATGATAAAAAGATGGAAGCCACTCAAAGTTCAAGGCAGAGATGCCCCTTTCATCTATTTCAAGACAATCATTTTGGGTTCTACATGTACATTACTTCAAACTAATCTTCAGAAGGGAGGCAAGGTAGGAAGAAGTCAAGAGGTGGTGGCGCGAGTAACCCCTGCATAATACTTTTCTCTTGTTGCTTTGGTAGTTTTGATTGTGGAAAAAGGAATCAGACAGTCCATCGGAAGACTAAACTTTTTATTCTAAGTGATTTAAATTGAAATCAATATTTAAAAATAGTTTTGAATAATAATCTATGATCGAATGGGTTTGTTTTCCATAAAATAGAGCCAATGACCAATTTAGTAGAATAACATGTACTCATTCTCCCTTATTTCAAATCTTGAAACCATGAATATGCAAATATAGGTACTGTAAATTCTCCAACATAAGATTGGGCCTTTACTGCCCTTTACTTACTTACTTATTATATATATATATATATATATATATATATATATATATATATATATATATATACTAAAGTGAAGGCCCAGTCTCAACAAAACCTCAATCAAACCTTCTTTTGATCAAAAAACAATTTAATTTAAATCTCACTTCCCGTGACATGAGACCTATAATTATAGGAGGAGTCTGCAGAAGTTGCCAAACCAAACTAGAAAAGAAAGATAAAAAAACAGTAACTGTAGGTGGTTAATGATTTTTCAATCAAACTATCAACTATCTCTCTCTCTCTCTCTCTCTCTAAAATATATATATATATATATATATATATATATATATATATATATATATATATATATATATATATATATATATATATATATAGGAAGGACATGTGTTATATTGACATGATTTTTGGTTCTAACAAAATCCGGAAAAGTGTAAAAAATATGGGACCTTCAAGGCCCACAGGGGCACATTTCACACAGTGGAAAGCAATCTTCACTCTCGCCCCCTCACACTTCACAAATAGGAGTCAACTGTGATTCAGTGTCATGGATTAGTCAGAATGGAGGGAGCCATTCAGTCCACCACAGACAACATAGTGAATCTGTCATGCCCTGCAGCCTTTCCTATGTACGTCCTCAGTAGTGGTGGGCCACCGCAACAAGAAAATTACCAGCGCTAAGCCCAATTTCCTCTTATATGGCAAGTAAGTATAGGACCGTTTTGATGCTGCTACATGCACCAGAACCAAAATTGGAACTGATGGACAATTAACCTTAACTGTAATTAATCCCAGCCAGCGCTGCCGCTGAATTGTCATTGGAGAAGTGCTGTTGTCCTGCATTAGTCACGGTTGCTCATTCATTCTGATGAAGGTCCTTTCAAGAAGAAATAACAAATACAATTTTATGCTCATGACCTGTTGTTTGATCTTTTAGTCGGCCAGCTGGCTCATCAGATAATCGCTTTGGATTCAAGTCGACCGTCGAGCAAAGAGTCAGCCAGTGGACCCGGGCCTGCAGACAGGCAGGATGCAGAGGGAAAGTCCAAAACTCTTCCTGCCACACAGTCTGATACCGTGTGCATTACAGCCTTACAGTGGAGCGGCAGCCCGCGGTTTAATGAACGTAACCGGAGCTCCCTGTTAAACAAACAGGCCGAACCTGTGAAGAAAACCTCCACATCACCCTTTCTTCATCTCTCATTAAAATCGCCTGGACCTACAGTGTGAGCCAGACCCCATGGCCGCCTTCCATTTCTTTAATCTTTTAATTATAGTGACTGCTGCCTTTTCTGCATATTTTCATAAGGAAACATTAGAAGTTGCTGCTGATGGGTTTTGCCCTTTGTGAAAATGTGGATGAATGACCTAATTGATTCACCGCGACACCGATAGGAAAAGACTGTCTGATATAAAGATTAGAGATAAATGGGATGTATTGTTTAATTTAAGCCTGTCTGCCTCACTACCCCTTTACCTCTTTTTTTTTTTTCAGTCCCTCTACTCTTCCGCCGAGCCATTAGAGAAAGTTCAGCCCGAGTTCCAGTAGCGTTTTTTGGGCCTACTCTAGCGTAGCTTCACTAGCTTTTCCTGGCTTCACTCGCTGCTGTTAAACTACATTGTGAAACGTTTGAGTTAGAGCCTTGGCGTCACAGCCAAAACTGCTTTGTCTCTCAAGCCTTCGCTCGACTAAAAGGGGAACAGTTGCTTTCTTTTCCCAGTAAAGCTGGAAATCATCTACGAAGTATTGTATCTTCACCTCCCCAATCGCCCCTGCAGTTGACTTTACTCATTACCGGAAAGAAAGGGGGGAAAGTGTTGCAAGCAAAAAGCTTTAAGACAGACAATTCTAAAACAGGAGTACGGTCTGGTTACGTGGCCTTTAATGGGAAAAAGCGTCTCTCGCGCTGTGCTTCTCGCCCGCCCCTGTACTGTGTGCTTTGCCCCAGCTGCCTATCAAAAACTAATATCCTCAAATTTGACGCTGGTGTTGTCCTTTGAAATTAGAAAGAATCTGTGTCTAATGCAATAAGCCAAACCTGGCTGCTGTGAACTCTAACCTCCTTCCCCTGATCTCCATCTCCCCACCTCCTCATCTTTCTTTATCCTCCATCCTCCCCGCTCCAGAAAATTCCCTGTCCAGCGTGTACTGTTGAGAGAAAGAGAGGGGCACCCAGGATTTAGAGACCCACAAACCCCTTCTTCTCCCCTCCCTTTCTCTCTGCACAAATCCCCTTTACCCAGCCTGCATCTCTCTCTGTCCCCAATCCCCCCCCCCCACCCTCCCCATGCTCTTGTCCCCCTCCCTCCACCCTCTTGTTTCGATCTGCAGTCATTTTTAAATACAGTAACACAATCTTAAGGAAAGCTGATATAATCTTTTTCTAAACTATAAAAGTCAGTCACCCAGAGAAACATCTGCACGGTCAAATTTAAAACAAACTGTCAGGGAGTCCGATGTCCCCATAAAGAGGGAGCAGAGCAGGGGGGGAGATGGGGGAGAGAGGGGTGAACGGTGGAAAATAGAGGTGGAGGGCGACAGAGGGGGAATGATGTTTTTAGGAGGGAGTTTTAGAGCTTTTCACTCTGCCTTAACTTCAACACAAACCTTCCACGGGCCATCCGGATTCTTGCAGGGTGAAAGCTAACTCACCAGCGGAGCTGCCGCTCATCTTTCATGGCTGCTTCCATTACAAGGTTATTGTCAGTCTTTTACTTTTTATTGACACCTGAAACAGCCAAACATGTGAAAGTCTTCATGTTTGAAATCTTAACAGGGTGGGAATTTTCCCTTGTATGATGTGAGGGTCTAAGGACAGGGGATGATGTGTTGCTTTGGTACAAACTGTAAAGCCCATTGGTGTGAATCTGTGATTTGTGGTTTTGGGCTATACAAATAAAATTGACTTGACATTGGTGTAAAATGCATGATTAGATTTGGCTGTGTAGCGTGAGCAGTGAAAGAAGTAGTCCCAAGGCCTGAAAGTGCAGAAACAGCATTGAAATTACAACCAAAAGTGATGGTTTTTAAACTTTGACTTCACAAACTGTTTGTATTTAATAGTGCATTCATTTGAACTATTATACACTCATAATCTGCAAAGTTACTGGAGTTGCCAATTAAATGCAGTGGAGTCAAAAGTTCAGTCATTCCCTCTGACGATGATTAAGCTCTATTAGATGTAATTCATATAAAGTACAAGCAATTAAAATGATGCATTTAAAAAGGTCCCGTATTTTAAACTTTTCCTGGATCTTATTTAAAGTTGTCACATCCCTATCAACACATATTTGTGGTTTTAAGAACCAAAAATCACCTAAATGTAGTGTTACATCCTTTTGCTCAGAGGAAAAATAAAAACAGGCTGTTTTGTCTGAGTAACAACAACGAGACTCTCTGATTGGTTGATTTGAGTGGCTGCAGATGACCAGTGACTGTACAGTTGTGACATCAGCAACTTTACAGCTCAATACATTTTGACAAGTGACAGTATTTATATCTATAAATGTAGACATATATCTATATATATAAAACGCCTATACATTCTCATAATTAAAAAGAAAAAAAGAGCTTGCTTTCTATAATATGGAACCTTCACAGGATTTTTTTTTACAATTTAAGTTATATTCTGAGATTTACATGAGAACATCTGTATCACTCCTATTTCTTCCTGAAGCTAGCACCACCAGACAGCTAGCCCGGCTCTGTCCAAAGGAAACAAAATCTGTCAGGATTTCTATGGCTCATTAATTAATATGTAGATCAAATTTGTACATGAAAAAGGATCATAAAGAAATGTGGTTGTACAGGGAGCAGGTAGTTATGTTCCAGAAATCTTTGAGTTTCCAACGATTGTAGTGTATTTACTCGAATCCTGAACTACTACGACGGCCCTCAAGTTGTCAGTTTGCAAAACTGAGGAAGAACTTCTCCTGAAATATCCTTATATTAGCAAATTATTAAATGAGAGTGCGGCCTACTGAGGATTTTCACATAATAAATGTTTAAATGTGTTCTATTAGGTGCTTTTCTTGCCACATCCCTGCCTTGCTACTGCTTGTTCCACTTCTGCTAAAACTCTATCTCATAGTCAGGGCTTTTGTTCATACCAATACAATACATAGTCTTGCATAATGTACAAGTTAAATTTGAATAACTGACACATCACTGAGAGCAGGTGCATTTGTACATGCAGTAGTCATTGACAGGGTGAAATTAGATTTGGGAGGTAGAGCATATATTATATTCCTCACACATTTGACCACGCAAAAAAAACAAAAACAAAAAAGAAATCAGGATGGACATATTGTTATTCATCTCAAGGCCTCGAATGTAAACGGACCTCTACAGAAAGCATTATCCTGGAGTGAGTATAGCTAAACAATCCGACACACTTCAGTCCAATTCCCATGGGTTTTAGGTTAGAATGCCACTGAAGTACATGTGAACAGAGGGGCACAGTGCCTGCTCTACTCTGCCCTGTCTGTTTTGAGCTGAGTGTTGGATTGGTTTAATTGATTTAATGGGAGAGCATGGAGTCACAGTGGGAGATGGGGAACACTGGATGCTTTAGGGAAGTCAAGTGTGTTGCACTACCTCAACTCGATCTTAGACAGCCCGTGTCAGCTGGCAGAAAGAGACGGCGGCGATGATACGTGAAGGCGAACGCGAGCGCGCGTCTCTCTCTCTCCCGCACGTATGAACACACACACACACGTACAAATTCACACTCACTTGTTCCCTGCCTGGAACACCACGCTCCCTGCTAATGGTTTGAATAACACCCAGAGCCTATAAGAGGGAATAAAGCCTCAGGGAAGTGTGTGCGCGCTTGTGCATGCGTGTCCACACGCGGTGACACAGTGGAAGCAGCCTGTGCTAATGCCACACTGAATGGTGTGTCTAATTACTTGGCCCAGAGATAGCTTTTAGCTAAATCACCCCGCCTTTTGAAGAGGCTGTATCAACAGTGACAAGGGCCCGGACAATTACATTAGCCCTCTCCCCATCCACCGGGTCCAGCACTAACAATCAGTGTGATTTGCAGCCGCTTCATTGTTGTCATCCTTCTCTCCGTGACAATGATGTTTTCCCTGCCGCAGACCGAGAGAAGGATGGAGAGTCGGCGAGAGAGGAGACAAAGAACAAGGTGAGAGATCGCAAAGATTAAAAAAAAAAAAGGCAAAGAGAGAAAATGCGGAAAAGCCGACAATATGAGAAGAGAGAGAAATGGAGAGTGAGAGTTGTCAGTAGTGGGCTTACTTATGTTAATGTTTTCCCTGCTAGTGTGTTGGCCGCGGCAGAGCTGGATAAACCTGGGTGACAGCGGCAAGTGGAGTGAGCTGGCGACTTTAATTGATACTGGAGAGGGGTCTTCTGGCAGGATTGCTCAACAGCTCACAGTGAGACACACACACACACACACACACACACACACAAAACCAGTAGCAACCCACATAACACACAACAAGCCAAAGCTCCAATTTTTTTTTCTTTTTCCCCTCACCGCTGGTCTTTCTCACTTTTCGCAGGACTCCAGGGACGTGCACAGACGCAGGAAAAAAATGTGAAGGTAGCAGCTACTTCACAGCATAGGAAAAAAAGGAGGCCTGATGCCGCATAGGAAGACACAAACGAAGAGGATCCGGGGTCAAAAGATGACCTCTGAGCCCACGGCCATGTCAAAATCTACCAGGAGAGAGTTGTGGGGGGAATTCCACAATCCTACTGAGAGACAGTAAACTTTATCAGGAAGTTTAAGGAAAAAGAAAGAGTAACAGGAGCTATGATAACTAGAATTTTCCTACCACAACAACCATATACCTATTTATTACCAAGTTATACTCGCATTACAGGTAAAAGCTAATATCATTTTATATGAATGTATGGTTTATCAGCTAATAAATCATCCTAAAGGACACATTAAATGAACTGCGAAGGCACGCCGGAGGAACAAGAAGATCCCTGAGTGCGATATGGACACTATAGGGCGCAGAGTGGTGCCAAGTGGGGTTGGATCACTCGACAGCAGCCTGTCTCACCCCATTACCCTCCGAGCTCCCCCACCTCTACCCTCTCCAAAACCCCATCACCACCTCCACCGTGCCCCCCACCCGATGCTCCGGTGGGGTCACACCACCAGTCCCACTACAATGACACCATCACTGGCTCTTACTGTGTGAATGGAGAGAGAGAGACAGAGAGGGGGGGGGCGCTCTTCACATAGAGTGCTTTGCAATCACTGCATATTTTATGGTTGCACAGTGTCATTCTGGCAGACTTCTGTGGGTGTCACAACACTAATGGGTGCATGCTTTAATTGAAAAAAAAGAAAAGAAAATCAACCGGAGAGGTTTATTAAATGTTTTATAGCATGTCTTGTAATGCATTGCATTTTCTCTTTAACAAATTGCCTGAATGTAGGCTAAATATATTGGTTCCGGAAAAGGACATTTGTTAGAGGACAATTGTTGAAACGCGACATTCACCTTGTGAGGCAGACCACACTGGCAGTAGCATCAACAGATCAGAATGACCTGCACACTCAACATGTAGGAAAGGTAAAAGCAACAGAAAGGATGACGTGGAGTCGGATCAAAAACAACAACATATGAGTGAGTAACTCCTGGGAAGCGGCGTGGGGTCAGGCTGCAGGCGCTGGTGGAGGGAGGCTAAGAGGAGAGGAGGGAGGAGTGAAAAGTGGAGCGCTTTTGGAAGCACCTCGGAGCCACCGATGTTAAGGAGGTGCTCCCAGAGGTCCGAGACAAAGGTACCAGTCAACAATGGGAGCCGGCCTTGCCTCTTTTTCATCTCTCGCTCGCTCCCTCCCGGCCTCGGAGCCTCTTCTCCGCGCCACACAAAGACTTGTTGGGGGGATAACAGGGTAGACGGGTCGAGAGAACGGCGTGGCATTTTAATGGTGGAAAGAGTGAGAGTAGAGAGGAGGTGGTGGGGGTAGAACCTGAGAGCGACCCCCCCCCCCCCCCCCCCAACCCTTTTTTCCTCACAGACACACACACACACACACACACACACACACACACAAACAGGTATATACACAAACAGGCATGTAGCACAACAGCATCATTGTAGGCGGCTTTTTACCTGAATGATTGCCCTCAATTAGATCCCTGATCAGAGTAGGCGAGAATAGACAGCTATCTGGAGAGGGAGGGGGTGAAACCAGCAGACGGTAAGAGAGGATGCTAAGGGAAGGAAAAGTAGAGCGGCAGGAACACAGGAGAAGAGATCACACCTAATGAAGCAAATACACACAATGGAAAAACATAAATACTAGAACATTTTTATGGAAAGGACAAAATTTGAGAAAAAATTGCAAAATTCACTTTTAGACCTTGTTTGAGGTGATTTTATATATATTTCTTTGTCTTCATCTCCAGACAACATGCTCCATACTAACGTTCATGAAAGGTCAATTGAAATTTTCTCAAATGTAATAAGTTCCCAGAGATCGCTCCACTTTGTCTCATAGATGACTTGCTTTGTTTCCAGACTCCTCCAGCCTGTTTCTTTTACCCTGTTTAAAACAGCCATGCGTGAACCGCGCTTTGCTTGAATTAACGAATGGAATGGATGTAAAAAAAAAATTTAAAAAAAAGGAGATGTAAGAATGTGTTGTGATGTGAGAATGTTTTTTCTGTGGCTGCTGTGAAAAAAAATCTGTTTATAATGTTCTATGCCTGCAAAACATTCACTGTCATCATCTTTAATTACATTTCCTGCATTATCTGCCAACTAAAGCATGAATAATTTTTGCTATGGACTGATAAGGTCAGCTAAACTAAAATATTCAAAGTAGCATTTTCCACCTGCAACTGAAACCAATGTATTTTTTCTGTACTATTTCATTATTATTATTATTATTATTAATGTCTTATCACCTGCTCCAATAAGCAAACACCTGAATGAAATTATACTGAAACATTTAATCACATTTAAATGATTTGGCTGAATCAAATTTATGTTAAAGGCTTACATGCATACAGTGGACTGTTGTTCTGAATTTAATCAAACTTTGCTCACTAATAGCAGAAATATGAATAATGCACTGTTCCTTTACATCAGTGGCAAACTCATTCTTACTATGTGCTTTTTGCATTATTATCTACCAATAGACTTTGAGATTAAATAATTCACCTAATAATCTGTTCAAAGATTAACTGTCTTAAGGACTCATGGCAGTTGAGCTGCCTGTGTAAAGGCTGTTTTCATCACAGTCTACAGGCCGACAATAGAAGCACATTATCTCACACGCACACACACACACACACACACACACACACACACACACAGGATACAGATCATCCAGCCGTTCCCACTGCTGCCCACCGAAGCCCAGTGTTTACCCTGTTTTGTTTTTAATCACAGCAAGCCTAAACTCTAGATGTAATTTCCCACTCTGCATACACCTAAACACAAACACAGACACATAGAAAGATACACATGCATTCACACACACACATACACACTCACACATACAGTACGGTACACTCAGCTCCACAATTACCCCTCAATTAGAGATAATAACATGACCACTTCCTGACCAATCACCTGCAGCCTTGCCGTGACTCACACAGTGTTGCTCCACTCTCACATACACACACACACACACACGCACAAACACACACACACACGCACGCACACACACAGGGTCAGATGGTTTATAAAGTTAGTGGTGGCTGTAGAAATCATTGGTTATTTTGTCTGACCGCCGTGCTTTGTTATTTTCTCTGTATCAGGCAGGTGGAGCGAGGCCTTTTCCTCATTTTATGGAGATAAATGTTAGCTTTCTGTGGTTTCCTGTATGTGCCGACTGCTGTCAAGACACTCACATACACACACACGCGCGTGCACAAATATACAATACAGACACATTTCCTGGCAAAACTGGAATAACCCTTTCTGTCTCCCTGTCTCTCTCATGGATGAGTGAGAAAATACAGTCTTTTCCCACTCCACAGCAGTTGCCATATACGCTTAAGTCCTCCTGCGCGCCTTCCATTGCGTTCTTCATTGCTGAGGTGGGGATTTATTTTCCCAGTAGACATAGACATCAGTACTTTCAGCACAGAATACCTCAAACCGCTGAATGTAGAAGTTGCTACCTGGCAGACATGATATTTAATAACGGACCTTATTCCCACTGCAGCCATTTTCAACTTAAGTCACACTCAAGCTCGGAAACCTGACCCAGAAGTAAAACCCAGTATTATAGCTGAAAATTGTACATAGATTATACCAGTTAATAAATTATTGAGCAATGCTGTGGATGCAGTAAAGAATTTATTTATATAGTGATACTTTTTTTAGTGTAGAAAATGGAATGTTTTAAATGATTTAAGTTCCTGTATTTTCGGGAAAAAAAAAGTTCTCCCACACACTGTCTTCATCACAGGTTCCCATCGCTGCCTGCTGAAGCCCAGTGTTTGCTCTCTTTTGTTTTTAATTATAGCAGGCCTGAACTCTAGATGTAATTTCCCACTTTGCATATGCCTCAACACACATCTGTTGCTTAAACATAGCTCCCAATAAATCTTTCTCACTGGGAGTACAAAAGGTTCCGCGTTGAGGTTAGGCTTCGCTACAAAACAACATGTGAAACAAAATGTGGTGCATTTTTTATGTTGCCATATATATAAATATATACTGTGGAGGAAACGAATATTTAATCCCTCACAAATTTTTGTCTACTGACATAGAAGCGAACTCTGTATAATTTTAAAGGTAAGTTCCTTTTAACAATAAAATACAGAATATCAAAAATAAAATTCAGAAAACCACATTATATAAAAGATATAAATTAATTTGAACGTACCTTGAAATTGTAGACTGTTCAATTTAATGTCAGTGGGCAAACTTGCAAAGTTAATGAGGGATTAAATACTTATTTCCTCCACTGTATATAAATCATCACTTCAACTTACATCTTACATCTTCATTTTTTAAGCCGGGAAAAGGTTAACTCTAGGCTACAGTGGCCGGGACTTAAAACAATTAGAGTTCATGAGCCTTAACCCTTGGCTGGTGCCTGATACAGCACAGGGATGAAATTACATACGATCAAACTGTATTTTACAGTCAATTACAGAGCAAAATGCTGCATGGTTTGTGGAAATATGTTGTAACTGTCATTTGCACCTTGTGTTGGTGGCTTTATAGGAACACCTAATACAGCGAACAGAGTTTCTGTTAATATATGGGAGAGAAGTGTACAAGAGACCCGGTGAGGATAAAAAAATGAACGCTTTTACCTCTCTAGTCTGTTATTTCTGCCTCCCTGTGCTCTGTCGATGCAGAGACAGAAGGTACTAGAGTTAAGTCAGATTATATCTCTATATTACACATGTGCCACTCATCAAAAATGGAGGAGTACGTCCAAGACAATAATGTGCGCACTATACACTAGGAGATAAACACATGTAAATGCCTGCTTGTGACACAGTATTCAGATGAATCCTCAAAGACCCCCCCCCCCCTTGTGCTCTTAGGATCATATAGTGCCCTCATTCAAAACATTAGCGGATTGACACTATCACACCGGCTATCCGGCAGAGCCCCTTTCACACATAATTACAGGCTCTCGTTTCCCCCGCCGAGGGAACAGGTGCAAGGGGGAAGAGGGAGAATAGTTCAGGCCCACTGTCTGCCTGGGCTTAGGGCCTTTTCCTGGCTCTGAAAGGCCTGTATTGACAGAGACAGAGGGGGGACGCCAGCGCCAATAAATCAGTGCGAACGTGTAAATGCCACTGCACCACATTCCGCCAAAGAACAGGAGGCCAAACGGCTACAAGTTCCTTTCTCTTTCTGTTTCTGTTGTTTTAAGGAACTGTCCCCTCCTCCTACCCACACACACACACACACTATCCACGCCAGATTTTTTTTCTCCCTCTGCCTCCATCTCTCTCTCTCTCTCTCTCTCTCTCTCTCTCTTTCCTCCTGTCTCCGTTATTCTGTCTCTCTCTGCTCCCCCAAGCAGCTAATAGCATAATTTGAGGAAGAATGTTCCCGGAGTTTCCTGTGAATTCTACCATTAGTCATCCGAATGACCTCTCTGTTCCTCCCCTTTCCCTTCCGTGTCACTAACATGCTGCTTTGGAGCAATGGCTGCCTGGGGAGGAGGGAGGTAAATAGGAACCAGAGGTGAACCGAGTGTGTGTGTGTATGTGTATACAGTATGTGTATGTGCATGTGTGTGTTGAAAGCCTGTGTATGTACAGTATGCACACGGATCTTTTTGTTATCCGTGTTTGTCTGAATGTGTTTATTATCACATGTCTGCATGCACCTACACTGTGCACATATGATGGAGTTTGTGCGCATGAGCACGCGAGTGTGTGTTCATGTGCATGTGTCTGTGTGTGAGGTGGAAGCTCCTCCACTCAGTGGGGCGCTGAGGTAGGGCCCCAGTACTTACCCCCTGACACTGAGCTGTTAACTGGGAAAAGTAGAAGAGGGGATGTGCAGGCTGGAGTGGGCGGAGGGTGCGTGTGTGTGTGTGTGTGTGTGTGTGTGTGTGTGTGCGCGTACATGTGCACCATGGCTGGTGTGGGGCTTGAGATGTGCGGTGGAGGAGAGGGGGGAGGGGGGGATCACCCGAGCAAGAGGAAGAAAGCTTGTGTCACCGCTTCCATGATAGCTGAAATTACTTGTTTATGTTCCTTTCAGCAGTAATAACCAAAGCAATTATTTGCTCTCACAGTGCCGTTACTACTTTGGCTGCGTGTCCGCATAAGATTTATTTGGATTGATTAGACAACAAGACAAAGAGAAAGGGGCCGTTATGCTGCACAGTTACGACAATTACATATACATAAACATCATTGTCTGGGATAAGTTGGCCTTTGCTGTGGGGAGCGTGCAATTAGCTTTGGGGGAGTGAAAGCGAGGCCTGTATTCAAAAAGCAAACAGACGTCGACAAATTTAACTCCAGATGATGCAACATTGGCTGGATCTGGAAATAGATTCGGGGAATCTGAAACCAATTATTTACAAAAGGAGATTCTGAGAGATTGAGAGTTAGCTTTATAGCAGATGTTTTCGTAACTCGTGATTGACTTTGGATAGGATTATTATTAGCAGCTCCGCTCAGGTTTTTCCAGCCTAATCCTCCGCGGAACAGGTAATTGGCAGACCTCGTTCCATTACTCCAAAACATTTATGTTAAAATCATCGGTTCATTGGTTTCACCGGGTACTAGACTGTAAAGGTGCACAAACTATGTTTATGTGGATTCATTATGGGGAAGCACATGTTTATGAATGAGGATTCTTCAAGTCGCTGTACCTCCTGAACCTTTCGGACGTGCTCAACGATGACTCACATCTCCACTGTTGCAATTATATATGTATTGTACACCAGAATCAGTGGGCCCCTCAGTGGCCCTATCCAGGTCTTTACCTATCCATACACTCCTCCTGTCCTCCATCCCAACACCCCGAGCCCCTGTACCTCCACCCCCCGCCCCCCCACACATCAAAGGCCATCAATCTCCCACAGTACAGGGGGAAAGGCAAATATTTAGAGAAGGACTGAGCCCCCATAAATCTGTAGTAGGAGAGAGAGCGAGAACATGATATCCCACCCTACTCCTCCAAACCTCCACCCCCACCACCACCATCGGCCCGGTCCCTCAGCAGTCCTATGTCTTGACGGCTAGAGGAAGCCCTGAGGAGGCCACAGGAACCAGAGAGGAAGAGAGAACATGGTCTGTGGCAACACTGGCGAGGAAGAGGACGGGCCGGTGCAGAGATTAAGAAACAAAAAAAAAAGGGAGAGGGACAGCGCACCCTCCCACACTAGGTCAGTCAAATGAAAACACACTCTTACGCCCAAATGGAAAGCTCACACACACACACACACACACACACACACACACACACACACACACAGTGGTGGGACTCCTCTTCTTGGCCTTTGATTTACTTCAACTTTCAGTTCCACTCAAGTGAGACTCTAGAATATTAGCAAGTATTTATGTCCTTTTTCATTTGAAAACAATATGGCTTTCAGTAATAAAGAAAGGAACGCTGCACTGACAGGTCAGGGTTGGGAGGTCACGGGGAGAGTAAATTGGGGGCAGATGAGATCCTGAACAAAGCAAGGCTAGCCCCTACAAAAACTGCCCAGGAGAGAATGGAGGCCGTCGCTTGTGAACAGCTTCAAGTGGGGCTATGCACACAGTCAAACAAAGCTGTTTCGTCCTGTGTCTGAGAGATGAGATCGTCATCATTCATATAGGCGATCGAGCATTTAAAAGTACTTATCTCTTTGATAAATCCCTTCATTTCTATGGTTAGTGGAAATCATGATTATGAAAACTAATTTAATCAACCAACACACAAAAAAATACACATACACACACCCAACACATAAACGCAGAGGACAGTTACACAGGACCTTATGTATATTGTTTCATCAAAAGTGCAAAAGGACACACACACACTCACACACACACCCCTACAGTCAGCTGTCAGACCAGTATGGAGGATTTGAGGAGCTTTGTGGGGCTCTGGATGCCCCCACTGACTGCGAGTCTCCCAGGGGTGGAGGGCATTGATTCCTGGGCAGTGAGTGTGCCCTGCTCCCCTGACAGACTAGTTGATTGACTTTTCATCCCTAGAGGGAGTCAGCACGGGCCGATAGAGACACAGAAAATGCCTCAGCACCGGCGTGCCTGCTCCACATTCACATGTGCGATAAAGCAGATGGTGTGTGCGTGTGCGAATGTACGAACGCAACCGCATACAAACTCGTGCGAGATACACTATATGCATGCACCACACACGCCCACTAACACCTTTACCGACCACCGCTGCCATATTCATGAGTGTGATCTGCAGTGAGCTGCATTATCATGGCCCAGATCCTGCCTTTGTTCTGCCCTTTGTTGGCTTTCCTGCCTGCCTCTGCCTGCTTCAAATGTCACGTCTCTGCAGACTCTGTATTTTGAGCATCAATGTCAATAATTAGACATACAACATTTATTGAAGCTTCTCACCCCCCTCTTTGCAGGCACTTCTTTTTTGTCTGCAGTTTTGTGCTTTGTTTCTCCTTCTCCTTATCACGTCCCATCACAGAAGGGGGAGGGAGGTTTTGCTGTCCATATTTCTTAAAGCATTTTTCTTCTTGAGATCACCAGGTTTTCCTCCTCCTTGTTGTTGCCCTCTTCTGTCTCTTTGACCTGCTGCTTCTGGTGCCATACTTCAAAATAATTTGAGTAATCATGACATTGTCACTTTTTTAGGTTTTATTTTTAAGTTTTGCATGGCATATCAAGCAGCTTGCTGCTAAAGCCATTGTCATTTATAACACGCGCCCATTCATACCCAAGTTGAACATGTACCTATCGCTTGGCTGGAAGTGCTCTTTGCAGTGTCATCAGGAAAAACTCATCAGTTCTACTTCATACATGAAACTGCACTTCCTCTGGTCCCCAGTGACTCATCTGCCAAGTATGAATTGATTGGAAGAATGGTTCTCAAGATATGCGTTATGTGTTGTGTATAGTCATACAGACAGGAACTGCCACAGCTGTAGTGCCACCTATTGGCCACATTCGTCATGGTCACACAGACGTCAAATACACATGTTTAGCAAATGTGCTTGCAATAGCACAAAGTCTTAAAGAGATATGGTATGTTTTGTATTCTAAGGTTTGAGGGCCAGCCATAGCGTACAGAATATATGGGATATCACTAATCCAAAATCCACCTTTTTTCCAACTTTGTCCAGAGAGATTCTGAGCCAAATTTTCTGACAATGGCCTATTGACGAAACATCTGCGGACACACAGAATCCGGGAAAAATGAGTGATTCTGAGATTTACGGTTCAAAAGTTTTAGGTGGAAATGTAAAGTTTGTTGGTATAGCCCCACCATCTGGCCAAATTGTAATTTTGTCTTGTCCGCAATACAACCGCCAAGTGAAAGTCGATAGGATAAACAGTTATTCATGTAATAAACATACAGCTGAAGGAGAGAGAGATTTCATGTGATAGAGATTTAGATCAATTCGATCGAGTGGGACAAAGTCACCTGTCTGCTCATATTGCTCTTGACTGGACTCTATCCTTGTTTCTTTTTTCTTTCATATTTGTCCTTCAAATACACACACACACACACACAAGCACACCTGCACACACACTAAATGTGCCTGGGGGAGGATAGGGGGCTTGGGATGTGATGGGAATGGCCACCTAATTGCTTCTTACTGATCCAAATAGCACATCAGAGGCAACGGCACTTCAGTGGACCTCCGAAGAGATCCGCTGGTTTGGGGCTGGTTCATTACCATGCTGACCCCCCAGCTCGACCCCTCATACGCGCACATATTACACACACACCTCCACCCCTTCACCTACCCCAGCTTATTGTCTCTGGGGTTTAATTGGAGCGATGTTCTCCATTGTGAGCAGGCTCAATGGCAGTGGAGGACTCCATTGTGGGGCTGAATGAGGGCAGGAGTGTTCATTAGGTGAGTCTCTGAATAAGGCCTTCTGGAAGTACGTTACTGAGAGCCGGGGGCTGCCGGGGACCTCCGGGATGGGTGAAACTGCATGCTCTTCTCTTCTCTTCCCTTCCCTTCCCATTCTCTTCCATTCTCTCTTCCTCTCTGCTTCCCTGCTCCTCTCATGTTGTCTCCTTTTTTTCGCAACAGCCTGACGCTTGGCCCTGAAAGGCAGCGACTGCGTTTGTTGGAACGACGGGCTTTGTCCACGCCAGGAGGATGAAAAAGAAGAGAGAGGCGGATCAAAGACAGACTACTGAAAAAAGACTACAGAAAAAGCGAGGACCACCTCCTCTGATGGAGGGAGGGAGAAAGGGAAACCGATGAGCCTTGAAAGGAGTTTCATCATTTCTCAATATGCATTTGGTCCCTGGCCCTCACTGGTGGTCCATACCAAAATACTTAATGAAACACTACTGTAAAAGTGATACTTCATTGATCCCTGTAGGGAATATACTTTACAGTTGCTCTCATTCAGAGAGGCCAGGGTGCTGGTTCAGCTGCAGAGCAACACCTCAGGGGCTGATATGGATTCTTCCTCCTGGACACTTTGCCAAGGCCAACGCTTACCAACACACTGTGAGCTCTGACTGCTAGGCCACCCTGCTAACACAGAAAAAAGCTGTATAAGCAGGCAGCCTGTGCAGAGGCGAAGCTCCTAAAAAAAGGACTGCATGGTAATGAATAGAAAAAAGATGTCTGGACTTTGATTGAATGACTGGTGATAGAAAAGGGAGATTTTTTTTATTCCCAAAAGTTGATCCAGACACCAAATGAGGACTCATCACAGCAGCGTCTGGTATTAATAAATATAAAACCTGAAGGAAAGGAAACAGGTGGGTATTTCCACATGTGTCACTGCTGGAATTGGTAACATCCACACTGGGCTGGCATACAGCCAGGTATGCTGCTGATCCAGAGACAACACACACATATATATATATATATATATATATATATATTATATATATATATATATATATATATATATATATATATATATATATATATATATATATATATATATATATATATATATATATATATATATATATATATATATATATATATCCTTTTTCCCCTTTTGGTAGTGCTCCTATTTGAAATAAATTAAACTCATTTAAAATCCACTTAATATAGGAAACTCTAATCAATTACATTTCAACTGACCCTAAAATGTTCAATTTACCGTAGAAAAGTACACACCGGTTACTTTCAGGCATGGCCATGAAGTTGAGAGGAAAACCTTTTAATGTAGAAATCCAATGCCAACATTCGCTGCGACTGTTACTTTTCTCGTTCCAGGCTCCGGCGCTGAAACGTTTAAGCTGCCACGGAGCTGACAGCTCCTGGCAGACCACCGTCAGCCAGTCCTCAGGCCCCTGCCAGCGGCTGAGTGCTCTGTTGTGAGCGTGGCGTGCAGTCAGACGACGTCTGTGTGACAGACCCGGCTTCACACTGACCAGAGCCCCCTTCGCCCGCTCCCTGCCCAGCCGCTGATGTCATCATCCCCCCCCCCCCCCTCGCCACACATGCGTACACACAAACACACGCATGGAACGTCTCTGCTCCTCCACTCTCCCTTAGCCACTACCTTCCGCTGTTTACATTTCCCTTACTGCCCAAAAAACAATACCAGACATCTCGTCCACCGCATTGAATACACACACACACACACGTATAAACATAGGCCCAGCCTCACGCTTAATGCTAATCTGACATCATCAGAGGTGTGTAGGGTTACACAGGCTTATGTGTACACACAGAGCCAAGTCTTGGAACTGTGTTATTGCTGCCACCCACAAACACATATTACTGCTCCTTAACAAGGGTGCGTTCAGGTTTCTGAAACAGGATGATTCATCTGTCTCTCAGCTCCACTCTGCAGCTCCGTGACTTCAAACAGATTCACTTTCCTCTGCTCTCCTACTCTAACTGTATTTATTTTTCTGTCTGAGCAGCTCGCATGAAGCCCTGCATGGACAGTGTAGCGTCTGCCTTCTGCCTGTTGTCAGAGACTAGGCCCCAGTCGCGGAAGTACAAAACGTATGTTCAAACTCACACACACACACACACACTGCAGGTGCATTCACTGCAGCGTGCTCACGACATACACACTTACCACCCGCAGTCCTTTTGGTCTATATGCGGTCACTTGTAGGCGTTGTGGGTTATGGCAGTGTTTGCGATATTCATTTCACACGAGGGACGGCAAACTGGATCCACAGTGAGAGGGCCTGTCGAGGCGGGTCTGCCTTCTGAGTCCCCTGTGACGGTCTCCTGTCCCTTCCTGTTTAGCCTGGGCGTCCGCCGCACATAAACACTCTGGGGCCTCCTCCGCTCCGGGGATATGTGGACGTAAGGGGCGGGGGACCAGAGTCATGGTTTCAATCCCCCAGAAAATGTCAGAGAGGGCCAGCGTACAGACAGCATGGGGCATTGTGTAGGGATGCTCCTTAAGCTAAACTCATTCCAAAACCAAACTTACCTTCTCCTCTACGCTTTAAGACAGCCTATTGAGTTTCCTTCCGAGTTACCACACGGTTTCATTTAGAATTTCTTATCAAAGTGTATTGTGTGAATCCCTGAGGTTTGAGCATTATGTATAAGATTCGACCATAATGAGTAAGGAAAAAAAATGAATATGAACAAATAACAATGGTGACATGATATCACAGGCCTGTATGTAATGTGTTCCAGAGATGCTTCCGGAGGTTAGCATGCTAAAGCCCGGTCCGTAATGTCCTCTAACACCAATTTACCCTCGAGAGGCGATAATGAGTCACAGTACCATCCAGTCTGCCCTCAGCCCAACATGAGGAGGAAGTTAATGTACTGCAGAAACCTTGTTGTAATTTTAGTTGTAGGTCGATATGTCAGTTTTATTCAGTTTTAATAGGTTTTCATTGTAAGAAAAAAAAACATTTAGATTCCCAACATGTGGTCAGTTTATCCAAATAAGTCCTGTTTAAGGACACTACTGTCGTCCACTGTACAGCTCTTTATAGTAATTTACAGAGTACAGAGCTGAGGTCTCTTCTAGACTGGTCTCTAAACAATATAAAGTGTGGTATTTAGTGAAATTATTTTTACTGCTACTAATGACAACACAAACTGCACCCAAGTACACTCTAAATGTCATTTTGCGGTTCTGTTGTGGCTGTTTTTCTCTGCTATGGTCTGGCTGCATATTTAGAATGTATTGATCCAATAATGTTAGTGGATCTTATGTTATTTGTAAAGGCTGCAAAGCTGTCCCATGTACATGACAGCTATGTCTACCATTAGGCAACACAAATGTGTTAAACCCTAAATAAGGCTATCCTATGGACGTCATCCCTTAAACTTTCTAGCCTTGCATCAGCAGCACATAATAGACCTAAAAAAAAATTGTGAATGGATGGAGGGTGCAGTTTTGAAAATTGGTCAGAAAAGATTGGTGCAGATGGATGGTGGACGAATGATATGATTTGTGATGCAGTTGCAGATGAAAAAATAGGCCATCTGCTTCTAAACCTGGTCCCAGAGAGCCGCTCCTGGTGCAGCTTTTGTTCCAAACAAGCGGCTACAATCAGAGTTTCCTAACCCTGTACTAGTTTGATCGCTCCATAATGCTTTCTTTCTTGACCCTGGCGAGGTTGCAATAGTACGTAGTGTTTTGCACATTTTTTTTTCCACATTTTGGCACACCCTACTTTAGAGAGTTTATCTCAGTATTGATGTTACAAGTGTATTTCATTGACGTGAATCGAGTTGTGTGTGTGTCACATCATAACTGTATAGAAAATGGTGTGTGTGTGTGAGGTGAAATGCTGCCCCCTATTAGTTTTGGAGCAGGTGGCAGGTGAGTATTACACATTATATCTTTAATAAATGGTAAAGTTCATAGGTTTGTAACAGTTTTGGGAAGTGTCATATTAAAAAAGCTTCTAAGGGTCACTGTGGAGTGTACAACACATTTGACTTATGTGTTTGTTTTATTATGGATGTGTTGCAAAGGCCTGTGATCAGGTGATAAAGTTCTTTACATATGTTATGCCCTCCAATTACTGATTAGTGGGATAATGTGAAATCAAAGGGCCTCATAGACAGATCTTTTCTTTCATTTGAAATAATTTAGCTTTGACTTATGGTCCAATTTCTAACTGACATGCATTATGGTTTGCACGCACAAAAAAGGTTCGTAATTGTCTTAATTGTGTCTTTTTAAAACTTTAAAACAGTAGTGGTTCAGTGACAGGAGAGACGACTTCTGTGTCCGGACTACTGCTCTGAACACAGGGACAGATTCGGCCAGACATAATGAATTCAAGAGCAGAAACCGAGTGCTGCCGCACCCAACTCTCCCTCATCTCTGACATGGAGGGGAACCACTATGACACCATCTGCAAGGGCCACAGTGGGACCACACAGCAGGATCCCAACCATTCATCACTGTGAACATCTAGTTATGGTCTGAGAATGATAAAATGTTACAGTGAACCGCTGCCTGTCCCCTGTGAGGTGACAATAAAAGTCCTGCCCTTGCTACGTGTACGTCTGTAAAAAATGGAAGTGTTTTATGAATTCATTGTTTGCCATCCTGTCAGGGTTCTTATCCCGCCACAAACACATCCCAGACGTCAGAGTTTGACTCTTTTTTGAACGATCAAAATATGAAGTGTTTCAAACCAATCTGGAGAACCCAAAAAGCTGCCACGGACACTTTGGTGCCACCACAGCCGTCAAACGGTGCATGACAAGGGACTGCTGTCATTGATCTCTGTATATAGCAGTCGTGCTGCAGGGATTAGAGGCTGTGGTGTGCGTGTATGTGTGAAATTCATGCACATATGCTTTCATGCCAGCGTGCTCCCATGTGTGCGTGCTTGAATTACATCTGAGGGGACTTGGCAACACTTGTCGCCGTGGCGCTGTGGGAATGTTTCACAGGCTGTTGTGTAAAATTCTCCAGTTTGTTTGTTTGCTCTGCCTTGGTACCATAAAAAACTCCAGGACGGGCCGTTGGCACCGCCCTGTTTACATGCCGGGGCTGCGACTTCGGAGAGATGAAGCAGAGTAGGTCTGGGGAACAAATGTTTCCTCACGCTACCTCACCGCAGAGGGGCACTGATCAGGGCAGCTGTGGGGAGTCTGATGTGTGAACGGCTGGCTGATGTGGGGCTGGGATGGGATGGGGTCATAATGAGCCCAGGGATCCCCGCTGTATGACAAGACAGTTTCATCTCCTCCTCCTCCTCCTCATGCAATCCCGCCACTAAAACGGGATCCTGACTCCAGCCACATCACACGGCCGCCATACAGGAAGCGGAGCGCACCCACAAATCACTGTGACAAAAGAAGAAGAGGAAGAAGTGAGAAAGACGAGGAGAGGAATGAAAAAAAAAAAGTCTGAGCAAGTGAGGGCAAGGAGGATGAAAACAAAAAGGAAGGGATAGTAAACACATCCCCCAGCAGCGAATATCCTGCCTGAAGGAGTGCCATCTGTGATTGAAAGGGAGAGAGGAGAACAGAGAGAGGAGAGGAGAGCTGGGGTCCGTAAGGTGGGAGTCCAGCTGGGTCCCATTAGAGCCGGACCACATGTGCCTGTGTTGGAGGGGGGGGCAGGAGGGAGCAGAGAGGGCAGCGGAGAGGAAGTGCTGAGAGCGATGGGCCTAGACCCTGTGAAGCTTTATTAGGCCTGTCGTCTGCTCTTCTCAACGGGGCTGCACTCAGGCCCCGTTGAGAGCCCCCCCACCCCCCACCCCCGTGTCTCCCAACCCTCCGCTGCCCTCGGGCACCGCCAGGGCAGAACAGTATAAAACTATTAGAAGAAGGGAGACGGGACTAGACCACCCAGACACACACACACACACACACACACACACACACACACAAACACACCCATAATGGCTACCAGGAGGAGGCCTCGGCATGAGAGCTGCAGCTGGAAAGGAGAGGGACATTCACACACACACACACGCGCACACACACATACGTCCACACACTGAAGTGGTGCACATGTGCAGGCAAAGTGTAATGGATCATTTCATTCTTTTTATTCAGATGTCATGTGCATGTGCATCATCTTTATTTTTATTTATCATTGATGAGTCTTAATAAGACACTTTGGTATAAACTGAAATGGTTGTAACTGTGACATTTGCATTTGTATTAAAGTTTGTGAGAAAGTGTGTGTGTGTGTGTGTGCATCTGCCATGAACACCTGTGTGTCTCCTCTCCCCTCTTGTGATAGGTGCAGGCGTCCGAAGGCTGTCCCAGACAGATAGATGCTGTTTGCACACATATTCTCCCCTTTATTTGTGTGTGTGTGTGTGTGTCTGTGCTTCCATTTCACAGGCCTGGCATATCTGACATGCCTGCAGGCTCATCTGCCTCCTGCCTTCCTACCATCCATCCCTCCATCCATCCCTCCATCTCCCCGCCCCACCGCTGCAGGCGCCCAGGGGACTCGTGAGAAAAGGCCGGCTGGAATCTGAGCCCTTCCTGAAATGCTGACCAGCCCGGCGAATGGATGTGTCGGCTTTGTTGGGAATAATGATGGTGATCATCCAACAGGGTTGCAGACGGATAATGAGCTTCGTGACGGAGAGCTGTCGGTCTGGTATGTCAACATTAGCATACTGAGTTCAAAGTGCCTGAGTGCAGTCAAAAAATCTCAGGTTTGACGGTGGAGATCAGAGAAACTCACAGTGCTACACAGGGGCTGCTGTTCCAAACTGCTCTTACGTCAGCATTGCTATACAGTGCCTAAAGGATGGGGGGGGGGGCTGTCAGGAGAATGCAAGATCTGTCAGAAGAATGTTGGCTTTTTGTATCAGCCTGCGTAAAATGCTAAATAAAAAATGGTCAAAAAGTCAGTAAAAGACACAAAATGAATAAATAGCGGAACTTCTCTCACCGGAATATTTTTTTTTAGTATTGTGTTTAAAAGGATTGGAGAGTTTTCATTCAGGACTAATTATTAACCTGCAATATCCACTCCAATATAAAGATTTACTGAGGCGACACCTCTGCCAAGGTAACTGTAAGGTGAGTATGAGTCATTGTATTTGCTTGTGTGTGTGTGTATATGCATAACTAGATTACACCCTGGTCCAGGACTCTTCCCTGGACTCGACCAACCCCCCTCCCCCCCATCCAGGTCAGGACCCCACAGCCAAAGTTACAAGCTTTAATACTTCAGCCATTCAATCATTAAGGCGTTTTATACAGCCTGTCCCCGGACTTCTTTCGCTCGTAAAAAAAATAATATTTGTCTTTCCAACTGCACCATGGACCACAAAGTCCTCATGTTTTATTTTAGTCAGAGCAGTAAAACCCTGTCCTTCCCACTGCCAAATACTTCCACCATAAGCTGTTGTTCTTGTTCTGTAACTGTACGAGTGTGTTTATGTGTGTGTGTGTGTGGAGCTAGAAGGGGAAGTACAAAATCCAAGGTAGAAGGCACATTTTTTTTTACAAAAGAAGAGGCTGAAGGCAGGAGAGTAGAGGAGAAGAGATCGCATATCAAACAATACCCCATTTATTTTTCACCTGATAAAGATTTATGCTTCCAGTGTTTTAACACTATATGGAAAAATCCTCATCAATCTTCTAGAGCTTCATGGGCTTGTTGGACAATGGGATTTGTAATAACACAAGCAGAGATATCCTGATAGCTCTGGATTCATAAGTCATGACATAATGTTTCCAAATGTACAGTAGCAACCTGAATAGTCACCTCTGCCCCTTTCCTAAATTATCACCTGGAATACTCCTGTCATATTTCTTTTCTGCTTTCCTCTTTCCCTGTCTGTGCTGCTGTATCGTTCACTTACTGTGCAGTCTCGATTCAGTGATTCAAACAGCAGAAAAAGTTGGTCTTTTCCACTTCTTAAACGGCTCTGAAAGAGAACAAGATGTTCCTATGGTCTCCTTTTATGTTGATCAGCGTTCTTGCAACAGCGATCTTAGGAGTTAAACCACAATGGCACATTAACTTTGTGCTTCACATGTCACAAACAATAAAGAAGGCCATGTGCAATATGTTTGAAGTGTGTAACATGAAATCACAAATTAGTATTATAAAAAACATGTATTTTTTTATTTTTTTTATTTTACTGCATTTCTGTCCTATAATTAATGTTAATTTACAAGACCTACCCGGAGTTTATGAACTGGTTATGCCACCGGGTCTGCTCAGCCACTCTTTTTTATGTGTTTTTCCTGGTTTTAAATGCACAAATTGTAATTTTCTGTCGACAGGGTCTCTCTATCAAAACAGTAACAAAGGATGGGAGTTTGATGACATGGTGGAGTAGCATTCGACCATGGGAGTTCTCATGGTTAGGAACCCTTCTGTGTTCATTGTTCGGGAGAATTTTATGAGACACACTGAACACGTGCTGTGTTTCTTGGCGAACGGAGGTGATCATCATTTTACGCACATAAAATCTCTGGAAGAGGGTAAAGAGGGTGACGCCATTGTGGTGCATGACCACGATCCCTTCCACCATGACGCATGATCATCTTGTGCATGTATACTCTTAGATAGAGGAGGGTGATGCATTGACAGACAACCAAATGAAACATCCCTTTACCATGAATAACATGACAGATTTCACTAGGTTCAACATTTGAGATCATTTAAATACACAACTCTACAAAATATATACCAGGTCTTCTCTTTTTTAGACATTTTATTGCGGAAAAGTTGGGCCTTCAAGGTCTTTTTATTATTGTTATATCATCGATGTGCATGAAACCTTATTCTCAAAGGATTCCGTGTGATTTCTCTTCATTACAGGTCCTGACAGTCCACTACACTAACAATTTACACTCACTTCTCCGACCGCGGCAGCCAAACATTGTTCGAACTTCAGTAGGGATCCCAAACTTTCCACAGACACAAAATTCATCTGTAAAATATTTCCATTTGATGGAAAGGTGCGGCGGTACACAACGCCACATAATGTCAGTGAAGAGCTGGAACAAGCCGCTGCAGACACTGTCAAGTGTGGGATTAGGGGAATTTTACAACCTTAGCAGTTGCAGCAGAAAGAAACTGGGGGAATTTAAAAGGTTGAAGACAAAGCGTGTGTCATCCTCCAGTTGATGTTTTGATGAATCCATTTTAGAAAGTCACACAGTTTGGACAGTCTAGTTAAATCATGCGGTGTAACGTACAGTAGCTTTTTATACGTGTGTCTGGGTGTTATTGTCTTAAGCTGTAGAGAAGGATGCAGCTGAATGGAACACTATAGGACATAGCACTATACGTGTTTAGTATTACTTGGGGAGTTTGACAATCCAACAGGGGGATGTGTCAGATAGGACAACTTGACCTGCTCTCAGCTGAATAAGATTAACACTGCCATAGAGAGAAAGGGGCCTACTCGCACAGATGATCGTCCGTTTTGAGCAAGATGCTGCTGAGTTAAATGACCGCACTGCTATTGCTTTGTCATTTATTAGTCACTCCTGATTGTGTAAATATGTGTGTACATTTTAATTCCGATGGCAAGATAAACTGGTCACAAGTGATTGTTTCAAAGAGTAAGTGTTATTTTTTTAATTTACAATATCCCATTGAATTCAATTTTTTTCTTGTTTTTATACACTGCCATGTAATAAAGTTAAATGACAAATTTGTGTTATTAAATGTTCTCCCTTCTTTCATTCTCATGCGATTTCTCGACATGCCTGATAATCAACTAAATAAATATCAATTCCACACAGTGAGAGGACTAGACGAAAAGCCTCCAGGAGCACCTCACCTATCCGAGCATTTCTGCATGACACAGAATCATTAACCACGAGTGCATGTGTGCAACGCTGCCTCATTAGCTAATAAAACCGGAGAGTCAGACGCATGAGGAGAAGATGACTCATTAAGCGAGGAGAGGACACGATAAGATGGGAGAAGAGCCATCTCAGGGATTATCTTGAAACTGTTGTGCCGTTACGTCTTTCTGTCTGAGCCACAACATAAACTCAAGCCAAATAAGCAAACAGGAATTTATGTCATTTATAAAAGTCTCTCACATGCATATGTGCTCAAGGTCAAAGTTGTTATTTAGAAGTGATTTATTGATATATATTTTTTTACACACACACATATACACAAAAAGCTATTGACCCTTGTTTGGCATGATGTTCTATGGAAAACAGCTCAAAATTACGTGAAAATAGCACTTCGACAATGTATAATTTGTGTGTGTGTGTGTGTGTGTGTGTGTGTGTGTGTGTGTGTGTGTCTCATAACACTGAATACATCTTATGGTTATGGGGTTCTACATAAATGGAAAAGCAAGGATGAGTTGATGGAGTATGTCAAGGGTCGGCTTTGTTATGGGTTGGGATTGGAGAGGCTGGTGCACATTAATGACCAATGTTTTATCCACTTGTTCGCTAAAGCATGAAAGTACAGTCACATAATGGAGGGGCTCAAGTGTTTGTGTCGTGTTTTTTTTTTTAGATATTACATGACTCATAACAGTTGTTTGTACTGGACACACAGGGTTAATTTTGGGAGCAACGAAAAGTATTGATTTTTATTATCAAATTTTTGTATGTGGCTAATAGTGAGAGCAGTGAATATTACGCAAGATGTGCACGGTATAGTTTGATTATTCCTGGATGCTTTAATCAGGGGAAAACTATGAGGACCAGCAGAACTCTAGCCATTCTCTATCAAACATTAACATGTCCCTTGCTCTCTGCTTTTACCACCCAGCTTTAAAAGCACTAAATTCCTTTTGTCTGCCTTTCCCTCAGTTCATCCTACTTATTTATACACACATCCTCCCCCCTTTTCACCTCCTCTTATCCAGTATTTCTGTCTTTTTCTGTCTTTTGTTCTCTCTTTTTTCACGCTACTCATTTGTTTCTCCTTTCTCCTCCGCTGCGCTCTCCTGCTTTCATCTCTGTGTCCTCCTCACTCCTCATGACTCGTGAAATATGGTCAAACACACACGCACACACACGGACACGTGGTGTTATATTTCACACCTTATCAGATTTTGATACTGTGAAATACAGCAATCTGCAGCTACTGAAGAATTCGATGCCAAACCGGGTTTATCAGCTGTTTATGGTGCGGGTAATAATTCTGTCTTCATTGTCAGGGATCAAAGCCTGTGACTCTATCCAACAGTGTGCAGGTGTCAACCAGGGGGATCCAAGCCCAGCGTCAGTGACAGAACAGCGCCCACTGCAGCTGGTTCCAAAGCACTGTCTTCTTTCTATTTGAGGGATCAGATGTTGGCTCTCTGCTTCACCCTGCTACCCTCTGAAGTCGTATGTTCACTTCAAGGATGTCCCTGGGTGTCATATCCATGTGCCCACCTGTCCCTTTCCCCTCTGAGGGACAATAATTCTGTGTGGACAGGAATGAGGAGCATCCCGAGAGTCTGTGGGGGTCATCTTTCCCTTTCCAGCCACACTGGAATCCTGCATCCAAATCTGCCTGCCTGTTTTTCTGTCTTCAGTATCTAGCCAATATAACGACCTAGACCTACTTCTGTCTGCATGCTGAGCAAACAGAGGGCCAAATGGGCACAACAGCTCGCCCCGACCCCAGTAAGCACTCTTCTTCCAAGTGAAAATATTATGCTATGAGTTTTATGAGTTTCTATGAATCTATGATTCAAGGTTACGCAGCATTTGTGCAGTTTTATGACAGCCTAAACTGCTGAGCAAGGCAGAATGACAACACAGCCACAGAGAGGGGAGCGGAGACGAGGTCGTGACCGGAGAAGCAAACATATGACAGGGAAAAAAAGACGCAATATCTTGAAAAATGTACTGTTACAAATCCAAAAAAAGAGAAAAAAAACACTATTTTACACTCAAGGAGTTCTAAGGCTTTAGTTGGAAATGTCATTGTCAATTAAGAAAAAAAAGTGTAAAGCTGGAAATCATAGTGGAGGGAGAAGGGCAAACAAAAAAAGAAATCGCCTATGATTTAAAAAACAAAAAGAAAGAAAAGACATATATAGAGAAAGAGTGAGAGACAGAAGGGAAGACAGGCCGCTCCAGAGGGGGTTGATGTTTGTGAAGGAGAACATGGCGTGGCGGTGGTGGTGTTCAGTGTCGGGCTTGGGTTGGGTTTCCAGCTTCAGCGTTGTCAACACTTTCACTCCTTCGCCTGGCGCTGCGTCGCTCCGCGGCCCACCGTGCGTCGGGCAGGATGGGGTTCACCCTCAGAACAGGAGCCGGCGTCGCCCCCCCCGTGCCAAAACCACTCTGACTTTACAACACATGGAACCTGCGAACATGACACCGGCGCTCGGTGGAAAACAGCATGCAGGACCAATTCTGTCACGCCCAGGCCATCTGAAATGAATGTTCTCGCCCCACATCGCTTGATCTTGTTGATCCATCCCCTGGCCCATGCCAGGTTTGGGTTTCCCTCCTCGCAAACACATTTTGTCACAGATGAACCCTCCGGATCAAAGCCTAATAAGTTTACGGCGCTTCACATTTTGACTGTGTTTAGCTTACGGAAGGGCCCGCTAACCATGTGTGCGCTTGACAGAGATATCCGCTCCGAGAGACAGCACGAGAGGTGAAGGAACCGGCAGATCAAAGCGGGGTGTGGACAGCGAGAGAGAGAGAGAAAGAGCCGGGTGGGAAGATATTTAAAAAATATCTTTCAGAGAGTAGGTACCGAAGGAGCGAGAACATGTGCGCTTGTTTAATGTTGGTGTGGGAAGTCGATAGGAGTGTAGTAACAGGGTGAGAGGGAACAGGGCCTGTGGCTGCTAGTGTTTAGGTTTAGCAGCGTATGATGACAGCTAGCCGCGCTTGAATGTGGCTACAAAGCTGCCCGCACCGCTGCTACAGTCTGAAGCTCAAAAATTGCAAGAAAATCAACTCTGTATGTTACGGCACGACTGACTGTGTGAGCGTATAAATAAATGAGCGAGTGAATAAAGTGAGTCAGAGTCGAGAAGTCAATCAATCCGCTCAATGACTCCCTTGACTTAGAAGTTTCTTCGCTTGGGAAATATATTTATAGCCTTTCTTTTTTTTTTTTGCTGACTAAGAGTTTGACGCGAGGATTGATAGACTCGTAACGTGTTCCAACAAGCCGGAGCTCGAAAAAAAAAAAAAAAGGTCCGGCCTCCCGCTTCATGATGGAATAGCTCTGGAAGTCAGAGCTCCTACTGGTAAACCGGGGCCAATTTCACACACCCCGACTCCACCGAGAAGCAGATGCTCTGACGCCACTCGCATGGCAGCGGCTCAGAGAAAGCAGGTTTCCAATGGTGTTGAATACATATGTGAAACTGAAGACAGTTTACTGGTGAGAAACGTATATAACATTACGGCTACTTGATTAAACTGATGCGAAACATTTTGCAACGGCCTCTTACCTTAGCCTCCTCCAGCTTGTTCCCATTTCCAACTATTAGTTCTCTATATGCTGCGAGCCGTAAGAAGGCAGGGTTCCTTCTGTCCGCCATACATCAATCGACTTTTGGGGGATAGAAAACTTCATATCTTACCGAAGTCAAAGCAGTTTGACATGTTATTAGCAGAATTTCATCAGTGTTAAACAAACTAGTCATTCATTTTCCACCTTGTCTGAACCGGAGCATTCAGCATATCCTGATAAATGTATGTAAATATGAATATTTCTTACAAAAGTTGAGTCACCAGGTAACAACAGCTTTTTTGTTGTTATTTTCTTATTTGTACTGTTATGTTAAAGGTTATTCTTTACCCCTAAAGGTGGCACAATATTACTTTGCTCGTGATGAATCATTACACACAATAGTGTGTGTGGTCAATTTGTTGTTAGCTTAGCTTAGCCTGTTAGCTCAGCCTAGCATACCTAATAAAAACTTTCAGGGTGTTATTTTTACACTTGTACGTTTTTTGTCTGCAATAAACAAATGAACCTGATAGTATTATACTATTATAACAATAGCTATATTGTTCCCTTCGGTCTGAGCCTGGCTAGCCGTCTAGGCTAATCTGCGGCTAGCTGTAGCCACATATCTTTAGTACAGACTTATATTGATCTAACTCTCAGCGTGAAGCTATTGCTTTATCATCGTCTTCATGCCACATACATAACTGAATATAGCTCTCTGTTTGCCATGTTTTTCTTAGTAAGAGCCTATATGAATTTAGCCACTTTAGCTTTCTCTGCTTGATATTGACATTGCTTCTTTTTATTAAGCTTGGATATTTTATGGTCAACAGGAATGAGTTATATTGGCTAAATGCAGTCTGTTGTTTTAGGACCCGTGCGGCTACTCGATTAGAGCAGTCATTTTGGTCTACACCTCATTCTGCAGCCCATAAAGAGTGAAACCTCAGAGAATGTGCATGTGTAAGCTCGGCGTAAAATAACAATGACACAAGAATAGCAGCAGCAGTCTGAGGGAAAGAAAGCTGATTGAAAAACAAGAACAGAAAAAAAAATGATCAAACGGCCGTGAGGGACATATGAGATGCCTTTGATTATTCCCACGCTCGGATACTTAGCATACTCTTTCTGACTTCCTTAACATACGCATGCACACCACCGTTAACACACACATAAACACACACACACACACACACACACAGGTCGCCGATCATGCTGACCACCCAGCCAGTGCCCCCTGGCCCCCACCTCTCACCTCGCTCAGGGGCGCTGTAGCTGAGAAAAACTACACCATTCACTTCCTTTCCCCTCGCTCCCTACCTAGCCCCTCCCTCCCTCTCTCAGTGCTCCCATTCATGTTGTAACAACTCGTAAAGGAAGGAGACTTTGACCCCCCCAGTAAAATGTTTCCAATCTCCTCCGTTCATCTGCTGTGTGTAGGAGGGTTAGACAAATTCAGACTGACTCTCCTGGAGAGGATGGCCGTGTACCGACTTCCTGTTCAAAGTTCCGTTGTAAATTTCCTAAGCTGTTAAAAGCGATTTTGTTTAAATAAACTATTGACTTGCGTTATAACCCTTTGCAAATACCCAGGACATATTTAAAATACCGAAAAGCAAAAAAAAAAAGCATCAAATATATCAAATATGTCAAAGCAGGAAAAATAATTTGACCCTGCGATGCATATAAAGTAGTAAATCTCAGTGCTTTGAATTGAATCTTAGAAGCATGAACTTATACCTACAAACCATTACAACCTTTTAAACATTAATATATCAGATCCTACTAATCTGGCATCAGCCTAATTCTAAAAGATTGAGATTCAGAGAGCTTTCAAATCTGGGACTGATGTTTTTAAAAGGTAAGATATCAGATAAAGCTGTGTGCACTTTCAGTTTACAGTATGTTGTCTGTGGTGTGAAGCGATGACTACATGAAACAATGTGCCAATCCCAAAAGTCCCTATGGTCAGATACACATGAGCTGAGATCATTATGTGACTGAGGCGTGTCCCCTTTAACTTGAGTAGAAAATAAACAAGTTCGCCTTGACCTCTTTGTCTTATCTTTGACGTCACTCCATATGTTTAAATGCACATCTTAGTCATATTATAGCCATAGCATTGTCTGACTATACATGACAAAATGTTAACACATCATACTCCAGTGTGATGGGTGGTGCTATAATCTATTTCTACTAGAGGCAATGGAGGCATTTCTGGTTGACCCCTTTACATTTAAAAAATGACACTCAACGAGTACAATTAGGCTCTGCGCATGTCTTACATGATATACTTAAAAATGACACAAATAAGATGTACAACAGCTCCTTCAGCACTCCATTATATGTTTGCTATTTCCAGCAACAATGACACAAATTACCACAGTCTCCTTCCACTTCCAGGTCATGGACCAGGGGAAGAATCTCTTGTCCTGTCTACTATTGCGAAGCATGCAATCATGCATTGTCTAACTTCAGTCTGACTAAGGCGTACACGCACCTGAAAAATTTAAATTCCCATCACATTATATGGTGTGATAGGTTGACTATGAGATGTCCAACTTGGTCCAATTTAAATCCAGGTAAGGAGTATACATATGTTTTTAAAATCCAACACTGGTAAGGTTAACACAATAATTACTTAAATATTTCTTTTGCTGAAAATCAACTTTTGCTAAATATATATTTTACTGACCCAAACACTGTAGCCAAGTAACTTGTTTAGAGTAATTATAACATTAGTTGCTGTGAAATATATATGCTCTAAAAGTGCAGGGGCATCATTTTTTTGCCGCATAAACTGTGTTTTTTGCAATTTGTTGTTTCTATATTTTTGTAGAAATTCAACAGATAAATGTTTTTTTATATGCAATTTTAAAAAATGGTATTTTCATATTTTCAAAATAAAAGAATTCAAACTGATTTTTTAAGTTCAGTACTTTCCATAGCCGTGTATCTTTTGCAATAATCTTTGACCTGTACTACAACAAAACTGCCGCACACGACGCACACACTTGTTCACGGCCGGGCAGGAAAACAGACAGACACGTCAGGCTGTCATTCAGTGGGTAGCACATGCAGACAGAGAGACAGAGATAAACAAAAAAAGCATGCATGAAAAGAGTCAAGCAGACAGGACAAGACAGGGAGTCATTTAGTGAAGGCAGCAAGAGCCATATGTGGGAGCAGTAGCAAGCAAAACCAAACAGGGGTCAGAGGTCAGGTGGGATTTGGGTTTCCGGCTTCGAGACCCCAGTGGAGCTCAAACATGTCTCCCTCGTCTCAGAAAACTATCATCTCAGCCTGGATCTCTTCTGCTCCGCATCCTCTACTACTAACACACATGTTTCTCTGTTTCATTTAAGTTTCTCATAAAGCTGCAACACCTGGAAGTTATTCATTTGAGAAACATTGCGTTTGCTTAAGTCAATGCCGTGCAACGATATTGCGTGTAATGAAAATTAGTATCCTTCTTCTGCTGCGGTGATATTATTCCATTTTTTGTATATTCCTTGGTTTGTTTATTTGCTATGTTCTTCTGTTTCTTTTTACATCCTCCATATTTTTCTTCTTGGTTTCCTCTGCTTGGTGATCATGTTCCAGGGTAGATTTCACAAAAAAAAATTAAACAGTAGTTACATTTCTTGCTCTCACCACTGCAGCAAGAAAAGCATGAAAAAATGAGTATTTTTTTATTATTATTATTTTTTAGTGTGTATGTGTCTGTAACACACGCAAAATTTGAATGAATGTGTATTTGTTGTTTTTCGTGCATACTATTGTTTGTATTATCCTTGTCTGAAAGTGTGTTTTTGTGTATCCTATGCACTGTAAATGTGCATGTGTGTGCATGTGTGTGCGTGTGTGTGCGTGTGTGTGCATGTGTGTGTTTATGTGAGGGCAGCTCCCACTGCAGCACTCTTTATAAACACATCAGTTGGGCTGACAGTCCACAGAGGGAGGCAGAGAGAGCCCTGAGACAGCCTGGGACAGAGGCCCTCATAAAAAATCACTTCTAATTTATTTCCCTCCAAATTGGAAAGTGCACGCTCACACCTGACTAAATCATCACGCGTCAACTGGAGACGGCCCCCCACTGTACGCTGACGAAACCCAATCCCAGTTTTGCCGCGTAGGCCCAAGCCAGGCCTGGCAGTGAAAACACGGCGTCACGCCGCATACACACTCCTTAATGGCTTCTGCAGATGTGCTGCTCCTGATAGCCCCTCTAAAGCCCCAACCCCACCCCCCCATCCCCCTCCCTCCCGATCTAGCCCCTGCTAGCCAGCAGGGCTTTATCTACTTTTTTCGTTTCACTGTTTTCTGCAGTTCACGTGGCCTCCATATGCCCTTTTGCGCCTTCCCACCACCCCCTCTCCCCTCCATGCCTCTTTCCTCTTCTTGCATAGTCATTTCCACATTTCATTTCCAATCCTCTTCTTGATCTGTTTTTCCCTCCCTAGTCTCATCTGTCACTCCGCTACAGGCCTGAGCTCAGCATACCTTTGGAAAATGTCCTTTCTTCCTGCCTCCTTTCCTTCTGTGTCTCTGTACATTTCGCATTATATACCCCCGTTATCTTCTCCCCTGTTCTCCAATTGTGGCTCTTTCTTGTTGTAATGTGAAACACACGTTATTGTAGCGCATTAGACATGGCAATCATAAACTGGACAAATACTAAACAGCACAGACGGCCTGTGGGACTGGTAGAGGCCAACAAAAGGCCTGTGGGTGACATAAGACGTCCAACCGCATGATGTTAGCATCCACTGATGTCATTCCAACAAAACAGTGAGACAGGGAGGGCTTAAAAGTGAATAAAGTCCATCCAAAAGCCATAAGGCAACGATCAAATGAAATAAATGACGAATAGCTGGGTGGAGCTAACATCACTAGCCTGGCTACTAGTGAATTGGCATGATGTATCAGAATCACTGGTGCTCCATTTAGAATGAAATCTTGTCACGTCTTCTTAAATATGTTCTTGCAAACACACACTCACACATCCATTGTGCGTCAATTCTGAATTTTGACTCAAACAAAAGCTTGCCAACGCAACATTAGAAACAGAGCAGGAAACATGTTGCCAGCTTCTCCAGAAAACACACAGCGGTGGTTTCTGCTGACTGTTCAGACTCTGGATGGCTCAAAACAGGGATGACTGGCCAGTCATGCGTGCGTATTCCAAACACATGGTGTGGCCTTAACCTTTCCACCACAAATACTTTTCCCCTCTTCATCATCTAATGAGGACTACGGCTGAGGAATTGTGAACCAAACACAACAACAAATCCCAGCATGCCATATAAAAACAAAACGTGGGGAGAGACAGAGAGAGAGACGGAAAGGATCACTGAACCGTGTCGTGTGCACTCCCACAAAGCTACGCAGGCGAATATGAAGCTGATAGATGGAGCTTCCACATATACGTTAAAGGCAAGCACACATGGGAAAATATGTGATGCAAAGACAAACACACAGATCTCCACGCAACATAAATTCAACATAAAAATGAAGAAGCACAAACAGAGGCGGACAAACGAACAGCGTGATAACGTACTCTGTGTTTTCGGAAAAGGTTTTCTCTCTCCCGTATGCTTGTCATGAGTGTCTCTGTGTTTTATTGCAGGTACAGGACAGGGTGGTCAGATGTTGAGGTCTCTAGGAAACAGTTTATAAAAATCACCCAGAAGGCCACGGGGTCAGAAACGGAGGGCAGGAAGAGGCTGAGAGGACAGGACAGACACACATTTGTTGTTACAACTTTGTTGTTACAAATTGTCCTTCTATCCTCCTTGTTTCCATATTTTCACACTGTCTCTCCCTTTGTCTTGTTTGGACTTAATGGTTTAGCTAGATTTATCCTACATTGCAAAATGAATGAAATCACACAACAAGAAAATAATATAGCCTACCATTATCTACCACGAAACATTTGTGTTTCTGTTCTCATAAATGTATTGATTAAATCACTTTAAAATCAAAAAAACAAAAGAAAGGCTTTTTTTCGGTGCATAAGGGTGGCCTATACAATACATAGCCCAAACCCACCAATGTTATTGATATGAATGTGACGTGTTTAAACATAAAAACAAAAATTGCTGAGCGATTGATTGGAATTGTAGACATTTTGTATTTTTTGTTAAGATTATAGGTGGATGGGATGAAGTAAATGTGTGTCGGTGTCGGGCACCTGAAAACCCACATACCTCTGGCTCTTCTTTTCACTCTTCCCGCTATACTGCTCCTCGTGTGCAAGGATTTGAAAAACAATCACATAAAGATTTAGATTTGGACACACTGGACTATACAAGAACAGGTTTTAATAGGCAAACATAATTCAGGCAGATGTGACTGTGGGATGGAGCGCGTCATGGGACACTGTCAGAGGTTTGAGATACGGAGGAGGCAGCTGGTCCGAAACCTCAGGAGGATAAAAGTTTAGTTTAGCATCACGTTTTACAACAGAATACAAGTTGTAAAGTTAATGATATCGTTTCAGTTGTTTTCAGTTCCTTAGAGTAGGGAATTCGACTAGGAAGACGTGTCTTTCCAAATGTATTTGGATTTATATACATTCCATAGCGGTTGGTGGCGGTAATGGAATGAAAAAAAGATAAAAAGAACCAAAAAGTATTAAATAAATATGTGTGGAACATTAGTTGTCAGTACAACTCAACACTAATGCTGTTTTTCACTAAATCCGGATAGATCCGGATAAGGATAGATAGTGGCTTTAGCTTAGCAGCTAAATTAGCTCACCTAGCCTCAGCTGTTAGCACGGCTAACCCTCTAATGTCTGATTAGCCCCATCTCTGCCTCCTTACTGATAATGGTACGTAAAATATATATTATTTACAACTCAACACTACGGCTGATTTGTCTTGAATTAAAGTGATTTTTTCTTTATCCACACTACATTACACATAGGTTATTTTCTACTCAAGTGCTCTTTAACTTCTTTTAACAACTTCCATCGCTAAGTCCCTCAGTTGCTAGTGGCTTTAGCTTTAGCAGATAATTTAGCTAACCTAGCCTCAGCTGTTAGCATGGCTAACCCTCTAATGTCTGTTTAGCCCTTTATCTGCCTCCTTTAGTAGTAATGGTATGTATAATATATATGATATATACATATTATATTTAACAGCATAATATTGGACATGTAGCTTTGTCACCACTGATATTATTATTACTATTGTGTAATTGTTAATGTTATTATATTGTCAGATTAATACTGTAGTTCCTACTTTATGCTGTTATCTTTAATGTTTTATTTGTTGTATTCTGTTTTAATGTATCTTATATATATATATATATATATATATATATATATATATATATATATATATATATATATATATATATATATATATATATATATATGTTGTTGCAGTGGTAAGGTGTTATACATGTTACATACAGCTTGTGTTGGAAGCATGGCTATTGAGATAGTCAGTTCCTAGTAGCCGCTGTGGACTGAGCCAGTTTAGCTTTTACTCTCCCTCGGCAGCTTCCCAGCAGCCGGGAGCCCAGGGTGGTTGACTCAACAGAAGGAAGGAAGAAGAGTCATGAGCAGAAGCCCTTTGGTTCACCACCAAGTTCATGATTCTAACAGATATCCCTCGCTGAGCAACACACCCGCTGAGAAACGAACTCCGCAGCTTGCTGAGGCGTCATCGTTGTTTTACACACTTGTGGGCCGGTGTTGTCATCCTTTTTTTTTTTTTTCTTTCCACAAAAAATGTGACTTGCCAAAACACTGTTGAAAGATTCCTCTCCGGAGCCAATTGCACAAAGCACCTTAAGTTAAGATTTTCCTTAATACACATTTGGGGATTTGATTCGAAACCATTAGTAACAACAGTTACAGCAGTCTATCAAAGATGTTTCTGGTAACAGCTGTTTCGAATCATATCTCTCTGATAGACTGAAAACTGTTGCTGCAAATGGCTTCGAATAAAACTCCCAATTTTTTTAAAAAGGACAATCTTAATTAAACTGTTCTTTTTGCAACTGGCCCCCTGGTATTAAAAGACTGGGGTTTCAGGGCCCCACAACTCTGTTGTCATGAAAACGAAAGAAACAAATGCACCAACAACTTCGTGTTTTGTGCCAAAATCTGTTGTGTAAAGGAGGCCTAGGAAAAAGTGCATATTCTTGATCAGGAAGCAGTTGTCCAAAACAAACTTGCTGCTACTGACATTTAAGCTTATTAATTGCTTGTGGAAAATATGGCAAATGTTACAGCAGACGGAGCATGAGAATCCCCTTTCTCACCAATTGCTCCATCTAAATCAAATAGCCAATGGATTCTTAGTCCTGGCTCAGTAGAATTCTTAGACGTACATCATTGGTGAAAGGAGCTAAAAGCTGCAGCAACAAATTTTGGCGCTGATTCTCACAAGAGTTCCTTGGCCTTTGCCATCCTTTCTGACACATCATGATTTGCAACAACAACAAAAAAATCTGCATTTGTCTACTCATGTGTCTCTCTCATGCTCCTCTCTTGCTGTTAGGGATGAGTATCGTATCCCTGCTGCCTTTGTGACCAGATGTCCAACTCTGTATAACCCGTAGCTGGATAATCCAGGCAGATCGCATCTTGGGTTTCTCCTCGGCTCTGTAGCTCCAACCAACGCTGTCACTTCCCCATTCTGGTAAGATCAGTGGAACCTTTAAACAAAACGCTTTCAAATCCATCTCAAAACATCCATCCATCCATGTGTGGGGACACATAGGTGTTAGGTGGAGACTTCACAGTGCCAAATTGCAATTAATCATAGTATTAGAGGAAAAAAATGATAGATGCAAACAGGCGTGCGTGTAACATTAGGCAAAACACAGGTGTAATTCATGAATCATAAAGGCTGATTAGATATTTCTAATTCAAATACAGCTTTATTTGCATGATTTAGTACTGATTCATAAAATCCCTGGACCCATCATTTATGCTTTTTACTGTAGATGTTTGCTTGTTAACGCTTATGTTGATCACACTGTGGCAGTGATAGATAGTGATAGATAGGATAGATAGGATTTGCTCTGCACATTTCTCATCAGATAAGTTAAATATAGTTTATATATATAAACGCCATGAGTTACTATTTTATATTGCAACATTAATAGCATGCATGGATATATCAGATGACGGTAAGTGACTTAATTTACTTCTGAGAAAAGAGACATAAGGAAACGATTCACAGAATAAATACAGCGTAAAAAATACACGATAAAACAGGATAAAACACAAATATTAGGCTTCTGCTTTTTGTATTCTTGGCTGAATATCCCATTCTGCTCTGATTTCACAGCATACTACAGTTGTACAAACCAACTCATCTTACATTTTTCCAAATATCCCATCTTTTCCCACTGACTAAGTCCTTCTCTGTATTTTATAGCAGCTTCCACTTGGCAGAGTCTTTCCATGGTTTAGACTTTCTGAGTTTGGCTTAAATGCAATAACCAGCATGGATTCATGTGTTTCATCCAAAATCTCATACTATAAACTACATACTCAATAATCATACTATTGTTCAATATACTTTTGTGGAAATACTCAGTAGTATGTATCTTTTAGGACGCAGTGAGCTGTGATTATCCTGTTAGTATCGTAGCTTACGACAACTTAAAGTCTGAACTAATTTTAAAATGCATTACATTTTAGGATATTTATGCCTGCATAGTGGCTAGTCTTGCATACCATAATATTTCCCTGGAAACAGTATGCAGCTCAGATATTACACTATTACATGCTATACATATAACATGTTAGTGGTGAATTCTGGATGCAGCCATGCTCTTGTTTTCCAGTATCCAGACCACATATCCACATAACCATCCAACCGAGATAGGTGCAAACATTGTTGTATTTGACTTGTAGTTCCATGTGTGCTTGGTAAATCCTGAGGATTATGAGGAAGTGTCCTTTATACTTAAACATCATATTTTACCATTTTTGTGGGTTTATGGTTGTTAAATATTCATTTATTTTATTTTGTTTTATGCTTTCTGTCTAAAGTCAAAGCCGCTGTCATATTTTGTTTTCTTTCTTTTCCTTTTAAATTAATTTTCATCAAAGCTACAGCAAACTGAAAGCATATGAGTTGTTGGCTCAAAGGACCTGGTAGTTTATGCACTCTACTAAAATCAAGAACAATTTACAAAACACATATACAATATTACAACAAAGGAGTCAAATCCATCTCTTCAGTGATCCCTGAAAGACTGGTGGTTAAAAAAGAAGAGGGATTATTACCATGACTCTACCACCCTATGTATTATTGATATATAGATATTATTGTTCTTTTGGATCACATATTAGTTTGCTAGCATTTTGTGGTTGATTCTTTTTAACAATATATCTAGTAGTTGGCTCTTCATTGTTTACTCTTACTCTTGGGTGCACTATTTCTTTGCTGCCTTCTGAGTTGATTGAATCATTTTGAGGCTCCACCTTTTAAGATGCAACCCTGTTTATACTCCTCGTGAATTATTGCACTCCGTTTGCCCTGATGAAGGCCTGTGTTGGCCCAAACATGTCAGTTTTGTAACAGCACAAATGATTTTTTTATGATCTTGTACTAAACTAGCCAAGCAGTAAAGGCTTTTTAAAACTTGTTCTACTGGAAGAGCTGCCCTAGTCTGTTTTTTCCATTAGATTTTTGCGACTCCCTACTAAAGAGCACCTTCCAGTTCACTGCTCATCAGGTAACTGTGTGAGCCCTTCGTTTTTCTATAAACAGTTTATTTGACTGAACGCTCCCATTGAAATAGATTGAAAGTGGAAAAAAGAGTGTGTATTGTGTGAGGCTCTAGATTCAGATCAATCTGGCAGATTTCGGTCCGCAGCTATCAGCAGACAGCAGGAGACAGTTTTAACATACAGCATACAGCCTTATACAGCACAGCTGCATTTAATAAAGCACTAATTAAAAGTCTCAGATCTGAGCACTCACCACTACACTTTTATTCACAACAGACTCAGATTCAGACTTGTAAAGCGCAGGTGTAACTAATAAATTTAACGACAGCTACTCAATTGAGGTGCACCACTAATACACGGCAGCATGCACAACATGGTGTCCGGGCAGTGTGGTAACAGCCGGGGTGTTTAAATATGTCAATCACTTAACAGACCAGGCGTTAATTTGAGACCAGGTGGCAGTTTGGGAAAGGTGATTAATAATTAATCATAGGCTACTTTCCTGACAAATAGTCATGCTCAGCAAAACTAGAAAAAAAATATGGTAACTTATTCAAATTCTTTTATTAAAATAGTATGACTACCATATAACTTACACTTTGAAGGTCAGATTGTAGTACTGTAGTTAGACATCTTGCGGCTGCTTCTCTAGCCCTTTTCTCTGCATATTTTTGGAATTGTTGTACTTTTTATTTTTTCATTGCACCCACAATTGATGATATTATTATTAGCATTTGAGCAGTAGCTGCACGGGGTGGTAGTAGTTAGTGTGAAAAAAAGAACCAGTCATCAGTATAATCTGATTTGATCGGATTTTTGTTAATAACGCATAAACAGTCTAGAATAAATTTCGAGACATGTTTTTTAAAGAAACATCTCTTGTAAGTACATCCGAGAAATATTGTCTGCTTGGTATTTTATCACGGAGCTCAATGTGCTCCATAAATCTGAAAGGTTGATAATCCAAGAACTCTATTGAGTTTTCAACCATGTCGGCCATGGACAGAGTGGTCGTGCTGTGACTAGACTTGTACTAAACATTCTATTCACGGTGTTTTGCTTTTAGGTGACAAATTAAACAGTAGTGCTTAAGTTCTTTGAAGAGCAAACTCCTCTAGATAGTTTCATTCAGCACTTGTTGGAAACACTTTAAAATATAACAGAGGCTCTAGGTCACAGCCCTCTATGTTGTTTGTGTTACGCATCTACATGTTGTTTGTGTTACGCACCGTCTTCTTCTTCTTTGGGGTTTTAAGAGAGCCACCATTCAAAAAGTTGTATTGCTGCCATCTGCAGGACTAGTACCTTGTGTATCAAATGCTGATTGTGGTGTTTTTTGAATATTCGGCCAAATGTCTATAGTTATCAAATATTCGGTGCATCCTTACTTTTCATTTGCAATTTTATTTTCCTCACACACTTCATATCCTGGCAAAGATGACGTTAGGAGTTAACAGGGCCCAGAATTCGGTGCTACGCCCCTGTAGATTTAGTGTTTAAGATGTAGTTTCAAGTTTCATAAACAGTGAAGGTGAATACATTTTTCTGGCAAAAGTATTCCATAGTGAACTGAAAATATTTAAACAAGCACGCGAAAAAAAAAAAGGGTTACAGCCTACATCGCAAGGACTCAGTATGGGGCCCCACCTCCTTCCTGACCGGCGGTGATGTGGATCCCTGGAGAAGTGGCCGAGCAACCTACAGGCCAATTCCCTGTCCTCTCATATCCTGGTGTGCACACAGGGGTGCTGACCAGGCCAGGGCAGGTGATGCCCTGAACCCCATTACATAACGACAGCGGAAGCCATCAGTCAGCGTGGTGAAGCGGAGGGTGGCACTCAACCCCCCCTCCTAATTTTTTTGGTTCTTTTTTGCTCCTCTCTGAGGGAGCTGCAGCTTCCAGCCTGTGAGTGTGACGGCGCATTGAAGTGTTTGTGTGAGCCAATCAGTTTGTGAGAGGTGGAAACAATCCAGGGGGGCTGTATCTGTGTGCGTGTGTGTGTGTGTGTGTGTGTGTGTGTGTGTGTGTGTGTGTGTGTGTGTGTGTGCCTTTCGCTAATGATTTATCGTGACAAATGATCAGCCATAAACAAACAAGCAGCAAGCCACCCGTCTGTCCACACAAACAACAAACTAACAAACAAACAAACAGAGGCGACGGACAAACAGGCAGAGTGACGGCTGAGTTTAAGGTGATCAATCACAGTTAGAGAGGAAGAGATCAGCGTGGGTTTATTTAGTCCTGATCAACGGGTGCATTGTCCTGTGTGTCTGTGGCCACTTGTGTTTGTGAGTGAAGGAGTATTATTGGGTCTGATTTGTTTTTGTTTTGTTTCTCTGGTGTGTATATGTACATGGTTGCCAATGTGCCTGTCGTGTGCGTCTCTTTTTTTTTTTTTTTTTTTTCCCGAGCAAGTGTGTGTGGGATGTAACCCAAGACGGAGCGGCACAACACAGCAGCCTGTTCAAAGGCCTGTTTGTATTATTACAGCTTGTCCAGCTGCTGAGGACAGACAAACAAGACTTAGTGCTCCGAGCTGCAAAAAACACAGACCTCCCACCCCATTGCAGAAACCCCTGCGGCCCGGCCCAGCCCAGCATTGTGGCTCAGAAATGGACAAACAAACGCCTACAATTAGACAAACTGCCAAGCATGTGGTGGAAGTTTTGTCCAAAAGGGATGATGGATGATCGAATCGAAATCATCATCAAAAGGAGCGCGTCTCCTTGTTCTTTTTATCTTTCAATGGCTGTTATAAAATTTGCCATCTGGGATGTTTCTACTGAATTTCTACCCTTTCCGCAATCACCCTCCCTTCCTCATAACTCGTGTGCTCTAGCTGAATAAACAAGGGAGTTTCCATGATGCAAAGCTTTGTTTCCAAAATGATAATGCTCATTTATTTTAAATAGATATGGTGGACTTGTGTCAACATTTGCACAGTGAGCAGCAGTAGCCCCTTCTCTCCTGATGAACACTATAGAAAGTGCCTATACATTTCTACACCACCCTGTAATGAGTAACGTTACCTCCTGTCAAAATATTGAGTCTCCATTCCACATTTGCTTTTCAAATCTCACATACTACATTGAGCAATGATCCTGAAAACAAAATATTGCTTTATATACACAGTGATCTACTCAGAAAGCTGATGAAAATTAATGCCTGTGTTTTTAGTGCAGACTTTTTGTCGGCAATATTTCTTTCGGTGTGTACTCAGCGTGCACTCTGTTGCCCTCTGAACAGCTCTCTCCTCTGGAGATCGCCCTCAAATGGATTCGATCATGGTGATTAAGATCAGAGTAAGCTAACACTCTCGCTCGCTCACACCTCTCGCTCGCCCAGCTCCTCCACTCCTCCATTTGCGCCGTTTCACTGCAATCTGTGCCGTGCTCACTCCCTTTCACCCACCGAGCCACTCGTCCCACATCCTCCTCGCTCCTCCGTTCCCCGTCTCTCCTCCTCCCTCCCCTCTCCCCACATGCTCCTGCTCCCTCTCCCTCTCTGACTCAGGGTCCCTGTGTGCCTGTATGTAACATCAGTAAAGCTGTCAGGCAGCCAGGCCAAGGTAAACAGCCCAGCACTGGGTTCAGGGGTGATGGGGGCTGAGATGTTTTTCCTTAGGAACCCAGGGACCCCTGGAGGCTTCTGGCTGGGGCCAGGGAGGGGCCGAGGGGGGAAGATGATCCCCTCAGTTGCCCCCCACAAGAACACACACCGGACTGTCTCCCCTTTTGTCTCTTTCCTCCTCATCACTCTCTCAGTTCTTTTTTTTTTCATTCTCCCTCTTTCTGCATCTGTGTACACAAAGCTCTCGAACAGCATCCCCTTCACACACATACAATCATTCAACGCAGTCACACACTCCTACGCGCACACTCTACTACCTAAATTATTACCGTGTTGGCACAGGGGAGATATACTGTACACAGGTATTTGCCTTTAAATGCGCCCCATATACACAGTAAGTCCGGATATGGGAGCCGTTGAAGGGTAGATTTGGCTTGATGCGCTTCTGGAAGTATTCTGCAAATCAATTATGTCACTTGAAGAGGAAGGGAGGCAGAGAAAGAGACTGAGAGAGAGAGTTAAAGGGTAGGAAAGGATAGAGGGAGATAGGGGGAAGTGATATCCCTAACCCAGGCGTGACCCTTCTCAGCCCCAGTGAGCAGCTCCCTCTGAGGGAGGCAGATGGCCCAGAGAAGGGGAGCAAGATGGGGAACATCCAGAGGTTGCAAATCAGAGGCAGCACTAAAAACAGAGCAACTGGGAGCAAGGGAGACAGAAAGAGGGGAGAGAAGGAGGGAGAGAGAGAGAGAGAGAGAGAGAGAACTCTGGGAGTCAGAGAAGAGTTGGAGAAGGGACTAAAAACAAGTTTTAAAAAAGGCGAAGAAGGATTTAATGGAGAAAGCAAGGAAGGAAGAGAATAAACGAAGGAGGCAGAGAGGGAAAAAAATGCTGAATGAAGACAGGAGTCGGTCAAGCCAAGAAAAGCATGTAGAATTGAATTAGGGGAGGGAGAGCCACCAAGCAAACCAAAAGGAGAGGAAAGCAGGGGTGCAAGGAGGAAGAGGAGGACCATTACCCTTCGTTCATCAGCCGTTACATCCCTTGGCGGCTGTCGGGGGGAGAGGCAAACATAACAGTGCAGAGTGAATAGAAGGATTAGGATAATTGGAGATGAGTAAGAAAGGGAGAGCAAACTCAGTGGAAAGAGGGGTTAAGACCAGATCTTATTTGTAAATACTATTTGTTTTAAACATCTTGGAGTAGCAGGTGGGCGGATGCAGATGCTGTGAGTGATTTTATGGGGACCAGGGATTGAAACAAGTCAGGCATGACAGATGTTAGTAGATGTGAAACTCATGACAGACACACTGCCATTAATGTCAATCAGGACATTTCCCTAAAATACTCATTTAAATGACACAATTATAATGATCTGGTCTACATCTTTGAGGGTTTTTTTTGTTTTTTGTTTTTTTTAACAAAATTTGGACTGGACTGATCATAATCCAGCCAGGTATTTTTTTCCATTCAGACCAGACAGGAAGCAACAACTCCTCCTCCACACATGTTAAATGGGAGTTTGACTTCGAAAGACACTTTGACTGGAATTTCCTGATAACACATAAAGCAAGAGTGTTTCAATACGAGATCACAGTAATTGTACCATTTCACCAATGTCTGATAGACACTGATCTCTAACAAAGTGGTTTATTTTCCAGTCTACAGATGTGAATTTCTTTTATTTCCTGGGGTTTTTTAAGTTAACTGGCTCGCACATCGGCCCCATCTCTACCTGCAACTGGATTTCGCTCTTCCTCTTCCTCGTCTCGTCCTCTTTTTCTTCCTGTTCCTGTTTCCCAACAGCCCTCACTGTTGCTGTTCCTCATCAATCGTACACTGCCACAATGGTGTGCGACAGCTCACTGACAGCCTCGTGACAGGCCTGCCACCCGGACGGCCTGTCCCAACCGGCCAGCCCCATAATATGGGAGAAGACAAACAGACATGAACAACTCACTTCCCTCCGCCCCAAACCCTGCCTGGCTATGTGGCCAATCCCCTTCCACTCATAGACTTTCTTTTCCTGAGACACAGTCATTACATTGTTACCTGCCTCCTGGTCTGAATCACATCCTCCCTCATCACACTGTACAAACCCTGCAGCATGGCATTATAGGGATGGTGCTGTCGGTCGGCCCACCACTTGGGCCCCGTATATTTCCTCCACCGCCTTCTAAGGCGGATGTTTTTTTATTGGGTAGCTTGCAATAGAATTTGGTGCAGAGAGGCATTGTAACCAGAATATATTACAAGGACTTGAATTAATGACCTGTCACTTATTATGATAGCTTCAGCCCTGTATAATGATAAATACCTTTTCCCGGTATTTAAATGGGATGACGATATTAGCCTTCAGAAATAAAGTATTTTGTTTGGTATTAATTAGGATGAAATTTATAGACTGGAGCAATTTAACATCCTTTTATTATGGCAGCTGCTTCCAGAAGCAAGAAACTCCACTGTGCAGAAGAACCTCTAATGATAATTTTTGAATCAGTTTCTACTGGTGATTGATAAGGCTTGTTATCATAAAAAATATAGGCTATAATGTTTTATAGTCATTTAGTCTAACTTTCACAAGTTATACTTTAATGTAATATAAAGTGCTGTGCATATCCAGGTAGTACCAGGATCTTCACCCCATTATACATGTTGATGAATATTGAGTGTTATCACTTCATTCAAAATTTGTCACACCTCAGGTTTCAAAAAGTTGTCAAAACTGGGAGTTCAAAAATTGCCCTTTTATTCTTTAATGTTACATAAGCGACACAATATTCTCTGCATTTTATAAAGATGTATGTGATTTCCCAACAACTTGAAAAATGACTGAAACCATTATTTGATAAGATATCAATATGGTAAATTAACATGGTGAACATGATTAACATTATGCCTGCCTCACTTTATTTGTGTTATCATTATGGGAACATACGCTTTTTGTGATGGCCTTCATGCAGCTTCCCGGAACCGGCCATTTAGAATAGAGAGGGCCGCCTTATAGACTAAATAGACTATAGACTAAATTTTTTTTTTCATAGTTTTATTTTCTTCCTTTTTTCCTAACTATTCAAATGGGCACAATATCTTAAAATTCAAATGCACAGTCTTTAAGTAAGAAAGGATCAATAAACTATGCAGCAGGCAACCAAATACATCAACACAAATTTATTAAACAACTCTGATAACTTTATTTCATGCCAAAAAGCTCCTTCTTTGTTAAATTCTATTATTTAGTGAAGATTTGTGCCAAGCCATAAAACAAACCCAGTTGTCATTCTAAAGATTACACTTAACCTTTAATCACAGTTTATAGATTCTTTCTAAAGTTGATTTTATATATTATACGATGATATAATGACATTCAAAACAGGGATGTTGGTATTGGCAGAACATCACATTCGCATACTTTGTGTCCCCTTGATATGTAATCTTCATTTTTGGGCCTTTTGTCAGAGGAATTTTATGAGGCTTTTCTGGCAAATTACAATGAATCCATTATAATAAAACTCAGTATATTGGCTTCAGATTTAACTATCTGAAATCATCAAAAATACACTAATACATAAACCAAAGGGAACACATTGGATTTTTTATGGCTGTAAATGGCCAATAAATGAGAAATGTTGGCAGACAGGCTTGCAGATAACAGTGAGCCACATTCACTGTAAGAAATGAATGGACACCATTAGAGAGAGTGTGCAGGGAGAGAGCTGCACCACCATCAAACCCATCAAATATATTGGTATGAAAATGTAAAAATCTGTCTCAAATACAATATTTCAGACTGCAATTAAGTCTTGGTGGCGCTCTCTGAAATATAGCATGTGTATACATGTCTATCCAACTCTGGTTTTGCTCTCTCTCTGGCACACACACACACACACACACACACACACATACACACTCCCCCACTCTTGATCTACTTAGATCTGCAACATCTAACTGCCACTTAACCTTACTTTCTCTACTTACCCATCTGCTCGCCCCTTCAGCTTCCAATCCATCATCCAGCCGCGCCTCTAGCCCTGTGAAATGACTCTACTAGTCATGAACAACATTAACCCCCCCCCCCCTACACGCACACACACACACATGATCAGACGCCCCTTTACTTCTACTCAGAGTGCAATCTCAGGCTAATTCACCCCTGCCTCTCACAGTGGAGGCTGTTGTTTCTCTGCTCTGTTGATTTTCTTTATGTGTGACATTTCTGCTGTATAAGGAGCCCCAGAGTGGCCTTATCATCTCTGGCCTTTTTATTCGCCTCGGCTTTGAACCTGGGTTTTCTGTGAGCTCTCTTGCACTCACAGGGGTGCACACACTTATAGATGTGCTCACAGATGTAATAAATGAATAAATAAATAAAATAAACACACTCACTCTAACTTATGATACATCACCATTATTGGACATCAACCTACAGTGTCTTACAATAAAACACAGTTTCTTTCTATTTTTTTAATTTTCATTTTCTGTAGGAATATAAAGGAGAAGCACTACTTTCATTCTTTTAGATAGGTTTGCGAAAATCCGGAATTGATGTGTGCGTGCGTTTTGGTCAACATGTGTGTGATATTTAAAGAGAAGCTCTTTGTAGAGGCGATGTGCGCCGGCTGCCATTCATAAGACTTATATTATGTTTTGTCTACCTGCGTGCATGCATGGTTACACTTAGCCACATAAAAGCTGAGCCAGTCAAACATGAGCTGATATGAAGTGGGTTTATAAATGTAAACCTCCTGACACGCACTGACTTTGATACGCCGTCCAAGTGTATGGGAGAGGGTAGCTGCATATCTTTACCAATGTGCATAGGGCTTCGCTCCACTTTCAGATGAATAGAAGAGTGTCCACAGCTACACGAAATTATAAATATAGCGTAGGAATATTATCTTATTTGCATTTTTTACTTGTTCTCGATGCCTTTCCATTCGTCGCGCTCTGTCCTGTAACTCCTGCTGCACCCTGCCTCTCCAGTGGAGTGTCTGCGTGCCGGCTGCGCCCTGCCGTAACTCCGTAACTGTTGTTGTGGCTCCTCAGGGCTCTTATGTGCTGAAGAATCGCATGGGCCTACATTGTGCGCAATTGTACAGGCACTTTAGGTTGATAACTTCCGCAGGAGGGGGGAAAAAGGTGTTTGGAGGCTTGAGATCTTCCTATACTACTCCAGCACTATCCAAATTTGCGCATGGAGAACCTTCATCATGCAATATCAAGACGAATAATTGTTTTGTTTCAAAAAGTGACAACCAGCAGGAAAAGGAGGGGTGTGAACAAGTAGAGGGATTATTTTTATTAAAAGGATGTCACTTCCCCAATTCACCCTTTGTATTCGTGTTTTATAGAAAATGCATTTTGTAGGGGGGCAAGGATACTGTAGTTTTACTATCCTTACTAAAGAAACAAGGTGCACGGTCACATCACAGAAGGTGCTGGCATGCGCCTTCCTGTGTGGAGACATGGCGCTTTCCTGTGGGTGCACATGTGTGCACAGTGCGCATGCCCGCGGTCTGCAGGGCTGCCCCATGCTGCTGCTGCTGCCGCCGCCGCTGCTGCAGTCCCCGTCCAGGTCGCGCCTCAGATCAACGTTGGTGGTGCAGTGTGAGCGGCCCGGAGGAGCAAGGCGAGGTGTTGGGGGACCGCGGGTGCGTGGGAGGGGGGTTGGGGGGGGGGGGGGGGGGGCGAGCGAGAGGGGAAGAGAGCAGAGATGGTAAGATAGAAAGCGGACTGCATGGACACAATGTCTAATGGCAGTTCCAGCTGAGAAAACAAAAAAACCCAAGGAACACTAAAACCTGAGGGGTGAAAAATATGCGGGTCTGGCGAGAGGTCAGATTCCCCACCGTATCTAATTCAATTTTACAAACTGTAAGAAAACACGCTGCTGCTCCGCGAGCGGCGGCGCAGGACGCGTTGAGCATATTTCAAGTGTTTACGCTTAATAATCAAGCAGATTCCTTCTTCAAAATAGCTTAAAAGTCGAGTAAGAAATCACACTGTTTTTCAGGGCATTTCTTTTATTTTATTATTTGCTAAGTAGCAGGTGTCAATAGTTTTGAGGCAAGGTCATATAGCTATATCATATACCACAAGAAGCCCAAGAAGAATATTATTTAGTTTCGAGAAATAATAATGAAGATGATCTAAAATTATTCAATTCTTGGTAAAAGTCTAATATTGCATTGTTTTTTGATCAATTACCATAAAGATTATAGAAGCAAAGGTATAATATATATGATATTATATTTATATATTATACTTAATAAATCTCTTTTGCTGCAAAAAAAAATCAGGTGACTCTGGAATTTACAAAATTTACAAAATAGCATTAATGTTTAATTATACAGGCATTTTTTGTAAGCTTTGTGCCAGGCGCTCGTAAATAATTAGCCTTGTGCGGCTCTTGGTTTCGCAGGACACAGCGCAGGTTTTGCTTTCTGTGTTGCACTGGATGTCTAAAAAAAAAGGCCACAACACTGCAGGCTGCAGCTCAGAGAGCCGCCTGCACTGTGCAGTCTTACTGGTGGTCTGGTCAGGCCTGGTAAAGACATTAGTGCGGCATTCTGGGAGAACGGGGAGTCCCATAGACAGCGCTCACTTCTCTAAATAAACATTAGTCTTAAAAAGTTTGGCCCCACGACCCCAGCGTGATCGCATTTCACTCTGGATAGTAAACTTCAATTTTATCGCGAGGTTTTCCTCCACTTTTCGAAAACACACTTTCACGCTGAAAAAAAAAGATTGGATGTCAACTTAAACAAAGTTTCATTTTCACCTCGCTTAAGGGACACAGGAGGTTGCAGTGTCCTTGGTATTTCTTATATATATGTATGTATGTACATATATGATACAAAGGGCTGATTTTTGTTTAAATTCATCGGTTTATGCTCCGTCCACGTTTGAAGTCTAATCATTACACTCTTAGAAAAAAAGAGGACATAAATAACTGTGGTTTAAAAAAATGCAGGCAAATTGAATTACATATATTGTCGCATACACTAATGTTGCACCAAAGGCGCTATTTTTTTATTCTCATCTAATTAGACTACTTAACCTCAAATATCTTAATTACAACAAATACAGTTGGTTTATTTTTTTTAAACCTATAAAGATGAGATGTTGTGAATGTTGAACCAAAAAGCAAACAATTGTAATTTGAGGAAAGAAAGAAAAGAATCAAAAGTGAGCTGCAAAGACTTTGAGGTTTCTAGACCTTTCATTTAAATATCTCACAACTGCACTCACTAATCGAATTTAATCTTTTACGACACGCTGATCCTTCTTTTTTTTTTAGTTTCGGTTAATGGGGAGAAAATTACACAAAAAATCATTTTATCCACAGCGCACGTGGATGAAACCATCAAGAGGAAGCGTTTAAAATCCCAAATTAATAAGTGTGAGCCAATAAAGGGGTCGGAGCGCCTCCATTAATCGTTGCTGTGATCCTCGCTGTGAGTCTAATGCCTTGTTATCAAAGGTCAAATGCAAGAAGCCAGTAAAAGCGCCCGCATGACACCGCTGAGGATGTGTGAGAGCGACCAGCAGCAGCTGCGCCTCTCTATCAAAGCCATAGAGGAAAAGTTCAGCGCACTCGCCTTTCCTTTAGTGCGCCCTGCAGCCGGCGGTGGCCAACGTGAGGTGCGAGGACCGTCGGGGTGCGCGTCGAATGTCTTTCAAATAGGTCCTCGTTTGGGAAAAAAAAAAAGAAAAAAAGTTTAATTTCACCACATAATTGCGCAGTAAGTGACGTTCTTGGATTAGGCTACGTGTTTTCAATAGACACATGTTGACTTTACCTCACAGTGCTGGAATTAAGGGGAACCAGAGGGTACCCCAGCTCCCCCCATATGAGGCCACCTGCGCTCCCATGAATAGCGTCGTATAATTCAATCGTAGACGGGGGGTGCAGGGGGGGAGGGGGTGTGCAGAAGCTGCTAATTAACCTTTCATTTTCACATCATTTCTGCTCCTGCAGCGGTGCGTATGCGAGATGGCAATTTCAGACGGAACTTTTGAAGACGCAGCATTGTGTCAGAGCGCGACCGCTTCCAAAGTAAAGCCTCTGGAAGTTTTGGATGATGCCGGTGTGGCAGCAGCTGATGAACCGCACGGACAGCTGAGATGAAGTCTTAGAGGAAAAAAAGGGGGGGGGGGAGAAAGTGTGACCCTGTGTATGTGGTCCGTGTTATTGGAGAAGGCGTTAAATTGTTTACCGTCGCACTAGAATAGACACATTGTTAAGATTTTACTGTTGTCTTTGAACGTTAACGTGCACTTCCCTCTCTAGGCTCTTATATACTTTCACAAACTAATCGGATATATATATATATATTAATTGAGACGCATCTGGTGTGTTTTGCGCGTTGCAGCATCGTAGGCGCTTTTGTTGCTTGTTTTCTTTTGAGCGTAAAAGTGATTTTGTAGTCGCTTTGGTTAATCTGCAGCAATCTCGCGAGGCCGCACAGAAAGTTGTCAAACAACAGACCCCGTGTCAGTGTCTGCAGTCATTGTCATGCAGATTTACCCCGTGAGTGGATGCGAGTCAGTAAAGACTGGAGCAAATTTACGCGCCGCTCCACAGGTGGATCACTTGTGATACCCTAAAAACCAGAGTGTCCTTTAAATAGAAGTGTATGAGGGGAGGGATGCCTCAATCTGATCAAATAGTTGAAATAACAAATGGGGAAACACAGATCTGCTCAGGAAGTATGATTGGGGGAAAAAGAAAACTCAGAAAAACCCATTCTAGACTTTACAGTAAACACAAATCCGCAGGTCTGATATAACATCACCTGCTATCATACTTTGGTGATCTGTGCGGGCTAATATCTGCAGTCATTAATACCCCTGATAGTGTGTGTGTGTGTGTGTGTGTGTGTGTGTGTGTGTGTGTGTGTCATCTTTCCCCCCCTCCCCCCCTCCCCCGGCAGCAGGTGCTCGTTTAGTGTGTCAGAGAGTCGGCGGGGCGAAGATCTTCCAAAGTTAATATTGTGTTTCCAGAGATGATGGGGAGTTCACTGTCCTCGCTTTATTTACACATTCTAAATTAATTAAGCGCAGGATTCCTCTGCCTGTTGCAAAAACACAGCGACTGGAGGGGAGAGCGGGAGCAGCGAGGGGAGGCTGTGATTTATAGCGGCGGTGCAGCTCGGGCCGCGGCTCGCCTCTCCTCCAGGCCGGGGAGCCGCGGCCCGGGCCAACATTCCTCTGTGGGGGCGAGGAGGCTCCTCTGATGTGCGCGCGCGCACGCGCACACACACACACGCTCAGGAGACAGAGAGGCAGCTCGAAGATATCGTTTTTTTTGTACATGTTATTATGAGTTGCTGGTATATAGGGGGACATTCCCTTTAGGCCCAAATTCATAGCGTCATTCAGTCAGGAGACGCTCACGCAGCCTAAAGAAAGATGAACGATATTCAGATAAAACCAGTCAAGTCTCAAAATAAAAGGGAAAAATGCTTTTATTTGATCAGCAGTGAGAGCTACAATCAGAGATTAGTATTCACCGAGCTTAAAATAGTCAGAGGCCACCGTCCGCTTCTGCGAGTCTTGCTTATCTAATCCATTTAAATATTTTTTTGTATTTACAAAGCCAGATCAGTCCTTTAAAAGGCAGAATTGATGATATTTAGAGAGGTTAAGGTTCATTTTCAGCACTAAATTGATTGAATTATCCCAATAGGTTTGTGAACGTGCCCCACTGCACGTTGGAGCCGCAGCTGTTGGGTTTATTATGGCGCCTTATAAATTAATCAGCCGTGTGCCTATAACGTGATATGAAGCTTTATTATATTACATAATATTAATGAACGCTAGCTTTCGACTCTTTTATAGTTTATGGAGCGTGACCTTGACTAGCTTAACATCTTTACCCCCCCCCCCCCCCTTGCTGCCTCTCCCTTGTCTTCGTGTCCTTCAGGTCGCCCACACGATGCATCGATCAGGAGGCGTAATATTATCGACAAAGCAGTTAAAGATTGAAGCAAAACGATTTAGGCTTAATCCTTCTGCTGGCGTGACAATGCAACTCTAATTACACATATTTATTTATCAATTATATCGATGATTCCGGTCTCGTTGTACTCATTTTTATCATCATCCGGAAGACTTGAATCCCCCTGGAAAAAAACGGAGGAAATACAAGAAAATTTGAATCTAAATTCATGTTGACATGCGTCTATAAATAAATTAAAGAGGCACGAAATGCTGGTTTAAGGCTGCTGATCCGCCCAAACGGGGCATATGGAAGCGGTTAGAAAGAGATGGGGAATTGCCTTGAAATGTATAAATGTGTTTATGTGACCGTGGAGTCATTTGGCTTGTCACTGCGCACACAGGCCATCGCTCAGTGCTTCGTTGCGTTCGAGCGAAGAACGAGAAAAAAACAAGAAAAATGACGGATGTCGCGGTGGGTGCGTGAGACACGCTCCCCGCGGCTCGGCGCGTGGGTGGTCCGCGTGTGTGACAACCGGAAACCAGGGTCTACGGAGCATTAACGCGTCAGTGTAACAGGCAAGGACTTGCGTGAGAAAAATGAAAAGGGAAGATGAGCACTGGATCTCTATTGTGATATTCTAGGCACAATAGGCCTCTAATATAAATGTGCGTTTGAGCTGAAAATCCTTAGAATTCCCAAATCCTCCATTTTTTAAAGTGTGTGTGTGTGTGTGTGTGTTTGCGCGCGAGCCTTACGCTTTGTGTCTCGCCTTTTTTCCCCTTTTTTATTGGCTTTGGTTTTCTTTCCTGTCGTTGTTTAAATGGGTTTTAACCACCTCTGCAAACGCTTCATGTGGATTTTAATGGACTGATGCGGTGCGTAATGACTCCCTGTCAGTGCGGCTGTGCGCGGAGAACTTCAATAGTCCGCTAATGTTTTTCTCCACCTCATTTACTGCGCAAATTATATATGCTGGATATCAATTAACATCACTGAGGTAGCAGCAGAGGAGAGGATCTAAATCAAAAGGATCCCCCTCCCCTTCAAAAGCTCTATATCTATGCGATATTTATCAATTGTGCGTAATTTGCACTTACAAGCAGAGAGGCGGGAAAAAAAAGAAATAAAAGACTGGGTGTGGGGAAAGAAAGTAGTGTTGGTTTTCGTTTCAAAGACTTTCAGTGAGCTGTGCACGAGGGAAAACGGAGGAGTCAGCCCTCCCACCCTTCATCCTTAATAATCATCTGTCAAAACACCCACAAACTAATTTAACCATTTGCACACATTTCTGGTAAATAAAAGGAGGCTTTACACCCCCTTCTGTCTGGAAACATGTGCTCCAACAACTCTGGAAAAAAAGACCAATAGGCCTGTTTTCTGTAGCCGGACGAGTCCCACTGCTTCTTTTATACGTGTCCCGAGACAAACACAGATGACATGAAAGCGGAGCAAACCGAGGGCCTTTTGAGAAGATTGCTTTTCAGGGGCTCGAATGTGTGTGGCTGGTCTCACAGGGGACCGCTCGCTGCGCGCACATTCTCTCCCCGGTGCCAGGGGTCCGCGCTGACAACATCAACAAACGGCCCAAAAAGCCGCATTATGGTGGATTAGGAGCCTGGTGAAAAATGCTGCTACAAATTAGCAACGAAAGCCCCAAAAGACCGTGGGTATATCCTTGTTCACTTTCAATTACAGAGCGCCGAGGCCCGCTAACGTCTCCCATTCATTTGGGGCCTTTGTAACTTGCTAGAAAATGGTCCTTTTTTTAAGTGAGTGAGAGCCACACAAGAGGAATACTTGCCCACTGTTGCGTGATATTCATGACTGTTATATGGATCAAGTCGTGTTTGAGATATTTCCAACGAATCTCGTACGTTTCTCACACCTAAAAAAAAAAGAGTCTGGTGCTCGTTGTAATTTTTCCACATATAAATTCATTAGTTTAGACGATGCGTAATTGGAACAGAACAGAATTCGATTTTTTGGGCTTTAAGTTTCAATAAAAATGTTTAGTTTTTTCCCCTCTAAATGCAACATTAAGTATAAAAAGAATTTAATAAGTAGTAGTAATATTATTAATAATAAGGCAACTCATTTTAATTAGTATAATATACTACATACTACAAATGCACGTGCAGCTTGATTTAATTTATGTTTTAACAGCAGCTGAACGTCTGGTGCATCAACTCTACATAATATACATAACAAAATGATAACAATAAATTAACGATATGTTGTTGGTGTTTTTTTTTCAAATTCACAAACATTTATTATTCTTGTCATTACAACAAAAAATGACCTATGAACATTTAGCTGTCTCTCTCTATTGGCAACACATGACATATTGTATGTCTCACAGATTAAATTGTGAAATAGATAGGAACGAACAACAATGAAAAGGTTGAAGAGAGGTAATGCGCTCTTTTATACCCAAAAAAAAAAAACAGCCTACATGTCCACCGACAACATGAAATGATAAGTGTCACAATCACCATGTAGAGGAGATATCGGGGGAGGGAGTGTGATAGTGGAGAACTTGTTAGTGTGTTATTAATAGTGTGTGTGTGTGTGTGTGTGTGTGTGTGTGTGTGTGTGTCAGTAACCCCCCCTCCCTTTCCCTCTTTTGTCTCCATGTGCTTTCTAAGTAAAAACCTGAGTTTGCCGTCTGTCAGAACTATGTCAACAACAACAACAGTGCCATTTTTCTCACGACGCACAAAAAGAAAAAATAAAAACAATATAAATCATGATATAATTCTCAATTATAATAATGGAAATCACCCACCCAGCAGCCGTGAGTGACACCTTTAACTTAGGTTTAAAATACCAGGATCTTTTTTTTTCCTCTCCACTGACCACTGAAGGCCACATACACGCGCCAGATTTACAGATTTACAGGCCAGTAATTGTTTTGTTTTTTAAGATCCCTCTCAGAGTTTCTCTTGCTCTTTTCTCTCAATATTTATACACATATTTACATTTACCATAAATAAACCGTTCTCTCCTCTTTTACATTGTGGTGAACCGGGGGAGAGCAAAAAAAAAGAAAGAAAAAAACACTCTGATTTCACCCAAAAAGTTCAGCCTTCTTTTCACATAGGGCGACGCCACAATTGAGCATTCTCGCCAATTCTTTTTTTTTAATGTTTTTTTTCTTTTAATTTATATATATTTATATTTAGAAAGGACAACTGTTCATAGTCGGGGTTTTGCTGGAAAAAGTCTGCGGCCCTGGCTGTAATACGCTGTCCTGCGATAGGCTCAAATGGCTGGAAGCGGAGGCCAGCGCCGGGGTCAGCATGGCCAGGATCTGCGCCTGGCTGCCCGGCTGCGCGCTGTAGGAAGAGCCGCTGCTGTTGGCCGCGCCGATGATGTTGTCTATGGAGAAGGAAGGCCGGCTCGGGGCGCTGGAGTCCGTCTTCAGGGGCGGCAGGGACGGGCTGAGCTGAGGGTAAAAAGGCTTCCTCAGGTCGGCCCCGAGCAGGGAGGGCAGGGGGTGCGGCGCGGTGAACATGGACGAGGGCAAGGTGCAGGGCGCGTTGGGGAACGGGAAGGAGCCACCTGCGTGGTGCGCGTGGTACGGGCTGTGGACCGCGTGGAAGTTCTGCAGCTGCAGTCCATAGTTGTATCCGTACGGGCCGTATCCAAACCCGGGGAGGAAGCCGCCGGAGTCCCTGAGGATCTCGTTGCTCTGGTGCCTCTTGAAGCGCTTCCTCCTGCGCAAGAAGCTCCCGTTGTCGAACATGTCTGCGGAGTCCGGGTCCAGGGTCCAGTAGTTGCCCTTCCCGGGGTTGCCGGGCTCCCGTGGGATTTTCACGAAGCAGTCGTTCAGGGAGAGGTTGTGGCGTATGGAGTTCTGCCACGCGGGGAATTTCTCCCGGTAGTAGGGGAATCTGTTGCTGATGAACTCGCAGATCTCGCTGAGGGTCAGGCGCTTCTTGGGGCTCTGCAGGATGGACATGGTGATCAGGGCGATGTAGGAGTACGGCGGCTTCACCAGCGCGCTCTTCCGCGACTTGTCCCCGATCACGGTGCCCGCCTCCGCGCTCGAGCCCATCTGCTCCGACGGGCAGTCGGAGCTGCTGAGCCCCGGGGAGGAGACGCGCTCGGCCGCGTTCTGGGAGTAATTGTCGTCCGAGTCGTTGTCCAAGTTGAACTCGTGGTGAATGTACTTCCCGTCCTTTCCGACGGATATGTCCCCCCCGACCACGTCGATGTCCACATCTTCGGACAATGCAGAGCTGTCGGACATATCCGTCCCTAAAGTCATCCTTCTCTTCCCCGCTCTGTCCCGGGTTCCCCCCTCCTCTGCTCCGATGAGTGGCGTTTATTTTCTCCTTCTTTTTTCTTTTTTTTTTTTTACCGAGCGAGCGCAACACACACGCTGCCTCCTCACCTACACCCACACCAGAACCAGAACCGTCGCCGCGGCTTTATCTCCAACTACTTAACGCACACATGGCTAGAATCTATTGAAAAAAAAAAAATAAAGGAACTCTTTGACCTGTGCGGGGGTTTGGCGACTCCTGGTTGTCCGAGGCTGGTCACGCAGGGGCCGCGCGAGCTTCTCATCGAGCAGAAAACTTCAGATTTTCAGGCGTAAAAAAAAAAAGCCACTCAAAAAAGTATCATCGATCTTGCCCCGACGTGGACTCTCGTTGCCTTCAAACGCGCTGGTTCCCGTCTGTTGTCAGTTTGCGCTGTTTGGCCATTTAAAAGGCTACTTTTGGATATCCAAGTATCTTTCCAAAATATCTTTTACGCACGGGATTGGGTAGGTATCCAGCCAGACTGTCACACTATCCTCCTTAGCTCTCAAAAGGTATTTATAGGACCACGTTGATCACGTGACTCTTTGAGTCACTGTTACCAGGAACTGGAGGAAATCACTCTGCGAAAAATTAATATTTCAACCTGTGTTGAAATCGTGTTTTTTTGCGTGTTTGTTTGTTTTAAAAAAAATATCACAAATAAAATCAGGAATAATCTCGGATCTGGAAACTTCTGATTGGACATCTTTATAAATATAGATTATAATACGGATTTATTAAAAGAATGACAAGTTTTCACTTACTGTGTCGCAACCTGACATTTTTTTTTCTATTCTGCATCTCGTCAACATTTTGAGCTTTTTGTTAAACGGAACTTTTAGATGAGGAAAATGTCTCAAAAAGCTCAATCACGTCGCGGTTCACATATTTCGCATTTACTCGCCTTAAATAAGATTTTTACTCCTGAACACGAGGCAGCGAGAAAAATGAATTTTAAGGTTCCTGACATGGAAACAACCTGCAAACGCGAGCATTGACATTTCATTGTGAAATAAAGACTCACGTTGATTTTATAACGGAATTAAAAAAATACATGTGCATAAAGTTCATCATAGAAAAACGTACTGATACGGATCAAAAGAAATAATTAGTATTATTTTATTATTATTAATAATATTTATATTATCTTTGAGCTCCCTTCACACACAAACGATTATTAATGTGTGTAATCTGCAAATTAATTTACATTAATTTGTTATGCGCCAATAATGTAGATTATAATAAATATCATGATGTTGTCAAATCCACTACAAGAGAAATGTAACCAATATAATTTAAACACATATATATTAATAGGTTTTTACTTTATGATAATATTTATTTAGGTAATACGTGTCGATTTAAAACTGTTCCCCCAATAAAAAGAAAGGGCAGATTATTTAGTTATTAGGTATATTGAATTCCACCTCAAAGGTTTGGGCCAGCAGCCTTAATTCCCCTTATTCCCCTGATCACTTCCCACGGGTTTAGTGTTTTCCTTGTCAAGAAGTCACAACATTATCCATGTGCATTTTCTGCATAATTCCCAGTCAGCTGCAACCTGCTCCAATTCGTCTCCGTCAGCAGATGACAATGTGTAATGTGTGTGTAATGTGTGTGTAATGTGTGTGTAATGTGTGTGTTATGTGTGCGGGCTTATTTACAGCAGGCGGACATTCCGCTTCATTAGGCTACAGAAACACGGTTCTTGTATAAAGCTTTCACATCATCACCACATCCATCTCACAGGACAAACTATATATACACAGCCTGACATATTATTTTTTTGTGTTTTTTTATTATATATATATATATATATATTTTTAAATCTCATTTAATCCCAGCAGAAATATATTTTTGGTTAAGTGTTTCCACGTTTGTTTGCTTTTTTTTTTATAATTTAGTCTCAGATTTCTGTGCTTTTTTTTGTTGTTTTGATTAAAGGCAAACAGCAGCTCCACCAAGTCAAGCGACTTCCTTTTATTCCACAGAAGCTGTGACTAACCCGCGTCCACTTCCCTCACCTGCCTGTCACCGTGAAAGGAACAAAAACATTCTGAAATCTGCAAAATAAAAAAAGTTAGTTGATTTAAATTTTTTTCGACTTTATTATTAGATTTCTCTGAACGGTGTCGCTTGTATATCACAAGATGACGCTACATAACAGAGCAGCATTTAGACACCAGCAGACAGGATTTATACACAGCTGCAGTCCTCTTCTGTCGCCTGCTTCTCCACAACCCAGTCATAACTCTACACAGGTTTTACACAGGTATTTTATTTTTATTTATTTTAGGTGTGGACTGCAGAGGTATGGGGACACATGACTCATTTAATTATGAGAACCTCACATTATTTTCCCTTAACTGCCAATTAAGGAGCGTGTTGGTTTATAGGGCAGTGGTGTGTCTTCATCTATATCTTTTATGGTATTTAACAATTAGCAGCCTTGGTTAAAGGTAGACAACCTTAATACGTTTTATTGGCGTGTTTAATGTTAGATTGAAGATATGAATCATGCCATCGGTTACAAGTCGTTTCTAAAAGTCAGCATCAACAGTACCATGGATCGATTTCTATATGATTTCGTTGAGGCATGTGGTTTAAAAGACAAGGCATTGGCACATTTTACTCTATGTCCTCTGACCTACGAGGCAGACCCTGTGGGGAATTTCGAAAGGTTCTTTTTGTGGTTCATTTGATCTGCAGAAAAGGCGATTTTTCTTATCTCTTCACCAGTTTGTGGTGTTGAGGCGCCCTCTTCTGTTACTGGAACACATCCTCCCCAACACCTAATTATCTAATCAACAGGTTAAATTGTGTTTTTCTCCATATAAATGAGATTCTGAATTGCAGTAACCTCATTATAAAGTGTCCTTGGTGCTAAGATACTTGAGTAGAAGCAGTAAGTGAGTATAAATACAAGTAAAAGTCGTAAATCTACGATGTCATGTAAGTAGAAGTACAGAAGTATTAGCAACTAAATGTACTGAAGGTATCAGTAGTAGTAGAGCTCATTATGCAGTCTGTAGTATTATTGCAGTACAATACTTAATATAGTATATGATCTGATTTTAATCACTAACAAACACATGAGAACTTTTTAATGTAATGTGAACCCAATGTTAGATACTTTGAGTTGATTAATAGTAAAAGCACAGAATCATATTATATTATTATATATGTGTAGTGTATTACATATACGTACACACATATACGTATTACATATGAAAAAAGTCATAAAATGTTCAGTGCAGTTTAAGGTAACATTCATCATGTATCAGTATCATGTTATTTGAAAGTGCATTTGGGTGAAAAAGTGCATGAAACATCAAAAAAAGTAAGAATATTAAAATACTTCATGGGAGAACTGCATCTGAAAAGAGACTAAAGTTGTTAAATGAATGTTGTGGAGTTTAAAGCCATTAAAATGTATTGGAGTGGAAGTTTAATCTAGCATCATATTGAAATATTTAAGAAACATACTTTCTTATTATCTCCATCCTACATCAGGCCAGTGTTTGAGTAAATGTGCAAAAGCAACTCGCTCCAGTTCTCTGACAAACAACAAAGTTAAAGGTAAAACAGCAAATGTTGCACAAGGAGAAACAGAAGCAAAATTAAAATCACTTGAAATGCTTCATCACAAAATGAGCACTGAAGTCTTTTAGGACAATTATCATCTCCTAACTTCAGATGTTCTTTCACTGCTGTTGACTGTTGTCCTGAATTGGATAATGTGTTTAATTAATCATAATCACCACAATTGAACACACACAACAAAAGAAAAATCCTCATAAAACTGTGGAACTAACCCCACAACCTGGGCATCATGCTTTTGCTTCCATCTAGTGGTGGAACGTTTCTAACCTTCTGCAAGTGTGATTCCTTCAGCTCTTCTTTTAATCAGTTGGAACAGACCTACACTATGAATTCAACCTTTCTAGCTCATAGATTTCATCCAAACATGTATTATAACATCTGAAAAGGACTTTTATTGGAAGAATATCTTGCGTCTTACACACAAAAAGAGTGCAATTATTATTATTATGTTAGAATTCTTAAAATTACATCTAATCCTTGTCCCAGGTTAACAAATCTGGAGTCTATAAATATACAAAATATATTTATTTCAAAAGTTACCACTTGACAGGAGATACTGGACTTTGTGTTTGGTTCTGTTTGGTCTTCCGGTGCCAGTCCAGTTCTGACTGGATGTTTGATTTTTGATCCTGTGATGTGCATAACCCCATAAACCCACCAGGTGGCAAACATCTGAAGGCCTGAAGGTGCAGCTCAGACTCCTGTGGAGGATCAACCCTCTGCATTTAAACAGCGTTTCTAGTAGCTGGAGTTCAGCAGTTCAATAGCTGAGGCCCCTGTGTAATAAAGGACCATGAATGATTTTACTATTATAATCTCATATTATCAGCATGTGTTTGATAAGGATAAAAGACATTTCCTTACTTCCTTTTGGAAAGCTGACAATACACACTTGCTGAATTTGAGTAAAAATTAAGGTCAGAGATTTTTTTTATAATAAAATAATAATTTGTGTGGTTCTATATACATTTTTTGCCTACTTATTTTGTCATATATGATAGATTTGTATAGGTAATTTCAAATTATGTCAAATTAAGAACATAAAAGTAATTAATAAGCATGTGTTGAACTGTGGCTGTTACCTTTTCAGAAAGGTTAAACTTGACAAAGATCTTATCACCACTTTTCCCATTACTGACAAGTAGATTTCAGCAAGATTGCAAATCTAAAATTAAACTCTCACTCTTTCTTTTTGCCTATGTGATTCCAGGCTTCACTAAGTAACCAGAAAAGCTTCTAGATGCTGATAAAATTGGTCTTGGGTAAAGAGTGAACTGTGAATGGAATTGTTCTTTTTCATTAATAGGATGCATTTAAAATTGAAAGGTAAAAAATAAAATCTATCTCATGGATATGAAACCTTATAAACATTTGAGACAAGACAAGAGGACTATGGGCACAGCTTGAAGTGGAACTTTATTGGCCAAAAAGATCGTTTGGTATAAGAAATCAATTATTCTAGGCTTCAACAGAAAAAGTGTGAGAAAGCTGATTTATTCAGCATCCTTCACTTTGTCTTTGAGTGTTTTTCAATAGTGACACTAAGAAATAGCCTAAAATCAGTGTTCCTCATGTGTACATTTTATTAATAGTATCAAGATTTTATACTTGGATTATTAATTCATAACATACATTTTTCTTTCATTTCTGTTTGATTATTTTTAAAAATAAATTCATATTTATAAAATGTCATAATTGTGTATATTTTGTACATTTATTCTACTTAATTAGAATAAAAGGGGAATGTTTATGCTTTTAAATTTCATAGAATATAAAACGTAGCTAGTTCTACATTTCAATCACAAAATAAACCAAATAAATCAAATATACCCTGGCTAGGCCTGTTAGACTGTTCTTCGGCCTTCTGGTTGTAGGAGTGTTAAAAGAGAAAAATAATAATTATTAGAGTTTTGTATTTGTCTCAAAAATCAAGGAGAGAGCCACTGTCAAATGTCAAAAAATAAAGACCACGTTTATTTAAAAAAAAAAGAATTTATTTTAAACGATCTGTCGATAATAACACTCTTCATTTGATAAAGATTTTTTTTTACACCCAAAACAAACTATTTACATCGAGAAAAACAGCACTTTAATAACAAACGCATTTAAACACACACACACACACATCTACACACCGAAAATAAGAAGGAAATGTGTCACAAATAAAATACATTAAAGCTCTCTGAGATACAGTCATGGAATGTGTCAAACGGATCTAAATGGCTTTACACCTGTCAAATAGGAATGTTTGGTTCTTAATCACGAGGCTCGGTCACTGGCATGTTTCTGTTACCATATTTTTGTTTTGCAGTGTGAATTTGTCTTAATAAGTCCAGTGTGATAGGATGTTTTTCCAGCAGTTTTGTGTCTTGAATACGGAACCTTTTTTCCCCTTCTGGCTCACATGTAGCGCTCTAACCCTGACGCGAAGTTGGCCTGTCTCATGTAGTTGTTGTAGGAGTTCATGGGGCTGGAGAGGCCCAGCAGCTGCTCCGTGTGCTCGGCGCACGAGCCGGGCCGCAGCGCGGGCAGGGAGAGCCGGTTCCCGGAGCAGTACACCTGCGAGCTGCCCGGGGAGAAGCCGGACTGGCTCATGGTGGGCAGGTTCGGCGGCGAGGCCGAGGAGGAGTACGCGTACCCGGCGGCCAGGTTGGAGGGGATGTTCCCGCTGTTCCTGCCCAGCATGTTGGCCGACGGGTTGACAGTCTGCGTCTGGAAGCAGGCAGACGGGTCGCCGCCGCCGCCGCCGCCGGCGACGGAGCAGCTGGAGGTCATGGAGCCCAGGTCACCGCCGCCCAGCCCCAGCGCCTGTGCGTTCAGGTCCGCCCCGGGCGCGCCCTGCACCGCGCCCTGCACCGCGCTCTGCTGGCTGATGATGTTGTCGATGCTGAACATGCGCGGCTGCCCCTGGCCGACCCCGGCTGACGCCTGGTAGTGATGCAGCATGGCCGGATGCGGGGACGTGGCCGCCAGCTGCGACCCGTAGCCGGAGCCGATCCCCGCGTAAAGGGTGTTCGGGTACGAGGGCCTCCCCATCGGGGTCGGCGTGAACGCGCTGGAGCTCTGCATGTAGCCCGGGTAGGTGCTGACGTCCGTGCGCTTGAAGCGTTTCCTCCTCCGCAGGAAGCTGCCGTTGTCGAACATGTCTTCGGCCGCGGGGTCCAGGGTCCAGTAGTTCCCTTTGCCCGGCCTGCCGGGCTCCCGGGGGATCTTCACGAAGCAGTCGTTTAGGGTCAGGTTGTGGCGGATGGAGTTCTGCCACTTCTTGGAGTTCTCCCTGTAGAAGGGGAAGCGCTCCATGATGAACTTGTAAATGCCCCCCAGGGTGAGCTTCCTCTCGGGGGAGTTGGCGATGGCCATGGCGATGAGGGCGATGTAGCTGTAGGGGGGCTTCCCCCGCTGCACCGGCCTCTTCCTGCGCCGGCTGCCGGTGGGCAGGTGCTCCTCGGTCTGGCCCTGCAGGCCGGCCCCGTCCTCGGTGCCCGGGCTGCCCCCCCGGGGCTCCGACTTGATCAGCACGTTGTCCTTGGCCCGGGCCTGCAGCATCAGCGGCGGCGGCGGCAGCGGCGAGTCCAGGCTGACGCTGGGAGACATGACAACAGGACTGGCCTCCGCCGGCGAGGGCTGCTGCTGCGTCTCCGCGGTCATGTTGCACATGCCAGAGAAGTAGGAGTAATTTGCCAGATTCATAAAAGTAAAATGGACTGGTCTCCTTCTTGGGTCGAAAAAAAGAGGGGGATCAGCTGGAGGAACGTGTGCCCTTACTTTGAGAGAGAGAGAGTGAGTTATTCCTTTTGCTCTGGCCAAAAATAGCCCCTGTCCTGCCCTGGGGTTTGGGATACTGTGTGTGTGTGTGTGTGTACTGTATGTGTGTGTGTCGGTCCAAGTGAGAGAGAGGCGTTGACAGTTTTATAAGGCAGGGCACGAATGACGCCGCTGACTCTGTGATGACGATGGAGGCAGCTGAAAACTCCACAGAAATGTTCAGTATTGCTCTAATACACAGACATGGACCCTGGTGCTGTAATAACTAATTTTTCTGCTGTCCTGCTGCTGTCTGTGGAGTTTCTACACACTTTATATTAAGCCCTTGTAATATGTGTTAGTTAATATGTAATAAAGCTCTTTATAAGGTGCTTAACATTTTTAATGCGTTTGTAATACTATAATAGCTTTGTATATAGAAACTGTTGTAAGACATTCACAATAAACTTATTTACACTTTATAGAGCTTAAGACCATTAATAAAATATGAGTTTTTTATAACTGTTATAACTGAATATAACTTACCTGTCATTGCCATTGATACATTTGGTAAGGTTATTGGTTGTTTTATTGAGTTAAAACATACTTTTATTATTTTTTATCAGTTAAAGTATACTTTTTAATGTAGGCATTAACAACTACCTATGCTAGCTCTGAAGTGAGAACAATGCCTTAATAAGCCTAATAAATCCTTTATCATGCACTATTAGCAGTTAACCAAGTTCTTGTAAATGTCTTATGATCTAACAATAACTATGTTTACGATGCTATTAATAATACTCAAATACTTACAAGGACCTTATTATATATATATTAACACATATTGCAAGGAACTTATTGAAAGTTTTCCCTAAAGTTTTACCTTGATGTCAGCCTTTCAATATACATAATTGTAAGTGTTGATTGTAGAAGTCATTACCCATCAGGTCTGATCTCGCTTGGCACCTAATGGAGACTACGTCTCGCAGAGATTTACTGATGACCCTTTCTATCTCTCTCTGTCCATCTCTCCGGGCTTTCACCAACAGCTGTGTGTATATCCAGGGCAGAAACAACACTCGCAGAGCTGCTCTGTGCTGCTCCAAACCCAACAGCCAATCCACCGATTGAAAAATAATAACAAGCCACTGAAAGCAAGCAATTGAGCTATCAAAGCTTTTGGTGAAGAAAAGTAAATATCCCTCCATTTCATTTTCATTTTTGGAGAGTGATAATCAAACAGTCCCCTGGCCGGAGAAGAGAGGTGTTATCTTATGGATTTTGTCAAGTCAAAACACAGTTCTGCACACAACACCCTTTAAACACAACGAGTTAGCGATAGTGGCTCTAATTGATTATTTTGGCAAAGAGAGGGCTGAAGTTAATTACAAAAGGTAAGATACACAGGGAGATGACCCGCTGCCATCGCTTTTAACAACATGGAGATAAGTGCTGTTCTAGATTGTTGTGCATAGTACGAGACTCCCAGTCAATACTATCAAACTGATGAACCCGAGTGACAGATTATAGGACAATAAATAAATGACAAATGCATATTTTTTCATACACAAAGGGTCACTTAGAGCTATATGGGCTTACAAAACACCAAAGAATAATAACCAAGATAGCCGCATGAAAAAATATATAAATGATAAAACATATAGTACAATTTAAAGAGAGCATTTCAAATCTTTCAGTTTATGAGGCAGACATGTCCTAAAAATATCTCCACATTAAGGGCCAATTCACCGTATGAACTTTGCCAAAATCAGGATTTTTTTCTTTTTAAAAAAATCCTCAAGTCGCCATACAAAGTGCAATGAAATATACATAATGAAATTCATCATCAGCAACACCAAGATCACACAAAACACATAAACATTACTCTTCAGGTACAACCATCTTGTTTTTTTAGTTCTTTTATTTTCTCTATATTAATGCATACATCATGGGAAAATATGCAGACATAAAAGCTTGAATTGGTGAACCAAAAAGTAGCTTTCTTTGAGCCGAAAAGTGTCTGGGCATCCTCAGATCTGACCACCAACATCAAGCTCAGGATCTTCATTACCACTCTGAAGCCTGTTTTGCTGTATGAGCAGAGACCTGGAGAACAACTGTCACCGCCATGAAGACAATCCAGACATTTCCCAACACCTACTTCAGTAGAACACTATGAATTCGCTGGCCATCAGTGACATAGGAACTCTGGCGGAGAACAGGACCTACGGAGGAAGAAAATACCTCCCAAGATTCTGGAGATGGATTGGCTGCACAAGGGAAAATGAAAAGAGGCAGACCCAAGAAACACCTGGAGCTGTGACCTGTGTTCATACATGGGGACAGCAGCATAAACTGGTCCAGGAGCCATGGTGCCCTTGTTGGCAACAGCCTATGCCCAAATTGAGGTCAAGGCTTTATTGTTAAATAAGGTACTGGGAATGTAATGTACATGGAAAAAAGGTCAGAAGTAAACTGTAAAAGAGAGAAAGAAAGAAAATATGATGTCCTCAAGTTTATGACAACATAACCTCATGTAAAATAAATAAAACAGGTCCAATAATGACATCAAAGTCATTAATCATAACCGCCCACTGGATGCCTGTTTCCCGTCACCCTCAGGCCGCCAACACAGAATAGGTGGCACCCCCCACAGATGACTGGACCCCTCCCGACCCTGCCGCAGCTCAGACAACACTAAGCCCAGCTAGCTACTCACAGCCAGTGGCTAACAGCTTCAGACAGGCGTGGGAGCGAGGCTGTATCCAAGCAGGATCTGCCCCCAGAGCTGCCAGGTCAGGCAGGACAAACAGGGGCTCAGGCCAGGAAACGGGCCCTCTGCCTCGGGGCCTGCAGCCCCTTGCTTAATCCCCTCCCCTCCCCAAACCACCCCGCCGCCCCACCAGAGCCTCCCTATACCTCTCTGCACCACAGTCCACTCATCCTGTTCTGTGGTCATTTTGTCCAGCATCTTCACACACATCCCCAACGCAGAGTACATTGTTGAGCCTGTACTGTACCTAAACATGACATTTCTGTATGAAAACCTGGCTTCGCTGTCATCTCGTGTTAAGACAATGACAAAATGCTTGATATTGTCCCCAAAGCCAATAAGTAGAACATGTAGAACATTCTGGGACGGTCCAGTGACAATTAAAGTAAAACTCATGTACACTGAAGTCCACTGTTCCAAAATATATCCTTAACTCTGCTGTAAAGAAAAAATAAATCGCTGTACCCAGAGCGATAAGTGAGTTTGACATCTTGATATCAATGGAAATATCAGCCACTTTGCATGGATACTTAGAACCAAAAACACGTACACGTACAACACACAACTCAAATCTCATTACATGTAATCAACGACCAAAGGCAATACAGGAATAAGTAAAAAAAATGCATTTTATAATTGGAAAACCTACAGCTGCAATATGTTAAAATAGACAGCTGTCATGTTGATTAAAAGATGTGTAAGAAAGAAGATTGGTGGTAAATACCCAATAACTGATGATTAATCAATGAAGTGTTTTCTTTTCTAGTCCATAACCTGCATAAAACCCCCCAAAATACAATGGAAGAGGAATCATTATGAATGAAATATTTGTTGTTTTTTACATGCACAGCTTAAAATTAAGAATAATTGAAAGGAAAAAGTAATATTCATTTAGCAAACTAAGGACTGATATGATTCAGCTCAGTGGATAGAAATCGTTTAACCAAAAACATTTTTAGGAGAGGTAAAATATAAAAATACAATACAGAAGTACAAGCAAAATTTCTATTTCTTCGAGAGAGTGAAACACAGTAATGCGTTGCTCCAAAAAATGGTTTTGAAATCAAACCACAGTTTCACAGAGAAGCAAAGCATCCCTCAACATGCCCTTCTATCTCCATTGTTCACCCACAGGTCTCTAATGGTAGCTGGTCTGCAGATCTGCAGGTCCTCATCCTCAATCTGATGAAATCCTGAGAAATACAGAGGATGAGAGCGGACAGACGGAGTTGCTGAGTAAACACTTGGAATCCATTCATTCGCAAAGTGGCTCCAGGGGACGGCGAGGGGGGGGGCATGAGAAAAAGAGGGGGAATAAAAGAGTGAAAGACAGAAAGAGGGAGACAGAGAGAGAAAGAGAGAGAGAGAGAAACACACGAGAGAGTGCGACCTTTTTCTTGCTCAAGCTCATCAAGTACGGGCCAGGGCTCCTGAAAACGCGGGGATTACCAGGGTACTGGGGCTGTGCTGGCCCAGGCCGCCTCTGCTCGCTCCTGCACTGCACGCTACACTGCTCTGCTAAAGCACTGCACATGGTTCTCACACACACACACACATACACGACCAGTCATGCTTGCTTATATGGTGCTCATCTCTCATTTGCAAACATTCACATAGATAGGTAACACATAGATACAAAAAAGACACATAATCACGCTCACACTGTCCTCTTGTTACTGATTTAATAACCTAAAGCCTCTCTAAATATGTAGAGAGAGTGATATCTAGGAAACATCTATCTCCTCAGATAATACTGTATGCAGCATTGGCAATACTATTGCCTGAATATCTTCTCCTACATTTGAATATTCATTGAGAAGCTTTGACACTTTGACCTCTAACGGATGGACTGTAGATGCATGTTCTTTAGGTTTCTGCCTGGATAAACACCCCTCTGGCCCAAATGACACCTTAGGAAATCCCCTAGACTCCAGCACTGGAGCGGGGGATTCTCCCAGATCATCCTCCACAAGAGCGAACGCCGAGTGGAGGTCACATCCTGCCAAGATAAGTGCTGCAATTAACAAAAATTAGGAAATGAGTGGCACATGCATGAGGTGGAAAACAAGATTTTAAAGTCTCTGGTGATGTGTTGGGGGCTGGTTTCGGCTGTTGATAACACAGATGTAGATTATTAAGAAAGAAAAAAAGGGCTTAGGGCACCTTTACAAATATATTTTTTGCTGCCACATCCAAGCTAAATGTCAATGAAACGACACAAGGAAAAAATTAAATAGTGACACCACTAGTGTTTTCCAGTGATGATAAGAGAAGATTTTAAAAAATGTTTATAACACTTCTGTGGCTATTACCGTTACACGTTTGCATCTATTTGCTTGAGCGATTTCACACCACCTAAAAGAAATTAAGACAAATATTGAATAGAGACAATATTTGGACATTTTAAACGCATACATTGACCAGGAGAGACGCCCAGATAGTGCAAAGGTAAGAAGTAAGCACTGTCATAATGCTCCATTGCTTACTATGTTGAGCCGACAGGAAGGAGCTTAATGACTAGTTGGGCCCTGCTGGTGCTCTCTACAGCAAGGGCCACCAAGACAAGAGCAAACAGAGGATACTATGCACACGTCTGTAACCCACAACAAAGGTGTATTAAATATATTAAAATCTTTCTCTTAACAGTTAAAAAAAGATCTTTAATGCTGAATAATTGAATGCAAATGCACGTTTCTGATTAAGTTCAGATATCCTTTTGAATGCTGCAATTGCTGACTGTTGGCCTTACTGTATAAGGCACTGTGTATTTGAAGCATTCCTGGAAGGCTATGTGGACCAGACTGGCAGACTGGGTAGTGATGAGTAACAGCTTACTGCAAAGGGAAGGGGGACAGGGGTGTGGGCTGTGTGGCTCAGTTGCGTGTGTGTGTGTGTTTAATCATGTGTCCATGCATGAGTTAGGAGAGCTGAAAACAAAATTCCCTGTCGCTTCATTCAGGACATGCTCTCGAGATGTCAAATCGTGCATTTCTATCAGCCTAAAAAATGTGGTAAAGCTGAGTATCAGTGAGGTCACAGTGACATAGACGGATCGTTCATTAGACGTCAGAGTTTCGGACTCGAGAAAGGTGGGCTCAAAACGGAGACAAGGACCCTCATTCAGCGACTGCATGTCGCCACACTGCTGTCTTTCAACGTGCACTTCTCCTTCTTTTGCTTCAGCTCCTGAAGTGAGAAACAGTAGAAAGTTGTCCAGTGAAACATTTATATTATTTAGCTGAAAGTATTACTAAGTGAATCCCCAAGAGTCCATATTGCTGATATCACATTCATCAATGGCACTTATTGTACACCTCAAAGCACCTACTGGTGCTGGCATTGCTTGGTGGTGAGAGATGGATAGCCGGCATGCAGACACCTCAGCAGCCAGCCTCACGGCTTTATTACACTGAGAAAGAGAGAGAGGAGAGCAATGATAAGAGCCGGCCTTTACACACAGATAATGTAGGACACACACGCACACACACAATAATGTTCAACCTTTATCATCGAAATTCATTAAAGCAGAAAGGTCAAAATAAATCAAATTTCAAAGACTGGATGTTATCCAGCAGACATACTTTATACAAATCTAATTCAAATGGGACATTATAAGTAATGTTACAATTTCATAATGAATCCTTAGTGGTAGAACCAATATTTTTTTTTTTTTCATATTTCAGGATAATTTCAGAAGCATCTTGATTAAGTGTAATAATGTGTCTCCCCGGTTTATCCATTCATGTATGTGGAAGTAACTGTTTACCATCCAGTCCCACACCCGCTCTCCTCCTATTGTCCTTCCTGTCATCTAAAACCAGCTCAGACAGGTGGGATCAACACCCATTATGTTCTTTAAGACTTGTGCGCGCACACACAGACAGTAAACTGCAGGTAGGAGAACCTTTTAAGCAGATATCCACACACATGGGATGAAGACACACATGCAGGTTCATGCACACGAGTCCCCAGTTTGCAAAAGTAAGAAGAAGGGGTGAAGGTTCTTTCTGTATCTTTGAGTTACATTGGGTGCTCTAGATGCAACAGATGTGTAACTTAGGGGGAGTGGATATGGACAGTCTTGCCATTTAAGAGTGAATAGGTTATAACGCTGTCATTTTATCTCATTCTACCCTTGTGATGGCATGGTTACCTGCTCAGTCTTAGCACAGCCCTGCATGCACCTCAACCCTAAGGAAGGAGATGGGTAACAATCATATATAAATGTTAGTTGATTTTATTATCCATCAACAGAAAACAGGGAGATCGTGTCTTTAATGAAATTTGAATTTACAGTCTGAAACTTGTATTTAGCCCAAAGGGATTGTCACCCAACATGTATTTTACCCTGCCAGTGAATGCAGACCCTTACACCCATCTAGTGGTTACCAGATCAACTGTAGCCTATGTCCTTTGAGTGGTAGAGAAGCATCACAACATAGAATGCTCCAACTTCCAAGTTTAGGGAGAAGGAAACTTGGAAGATTCATCGAAGATTGTCAAATAATTAGTCAGTGGCTTTATGAGATTTATTACTCCAGTTAGGTTTTAGAGATGTTTCATGGTAGTTGTATTGGGGTTTGGGGTCAGTGACAAATAATGGTTGGCAAGATGAAAAAGTCCTTTTATAATATACATTACATTTATACATTTTTTATACATTTTTCAAAACAAAAATCATGACTGTAATTCTTTTACACAAAATGTTAAATGGTGTAACCAAAAAAGAATAATAAATCTTAAACATCTAATCCACCCAGGCATATAAAACTACTTAATATCATTTATTTTATTTTTTAAAACCTTTTAAGAGTGTCAAACTAAATGGTTCCAAGTACCAACACGTGATCTTTATGTATTGTGTGTGTATGTGTGTGTAAGCATTATCCTACTGTTGCATATTAGTTACTTAATCGCAAGGTCCCATTACAACAGGGAGGCTTAGGGGGCTGTTGTGTCATTTGGAGACAAGATTCGTATTAAATAATGAATTGATTAATTATTGCTATGATTCGAGACACACGGTTGCAGTACATCAGCAGACACATTTAATGTTTGCATACGAGTCGCCTTTAATACATTAAAGGCTTTAATGTTTGGAAACGAGGAAGTACCGTATCACGTGGTTTCATATATTCAGTGACGTGTGCAGCAGGCGGGTCGTTTCAAAACATAATGGCGTCGAGAAGGAAAACTATGGCGGTTCCGCGTACGGTGAAGAATGCCTCAACTGAGACAAAAAGGTAACGACTGTCTTTGCCGTGTTCTTTTTCCCTTTAGGATTTTCTTATTTCGCAATTTTGCGGAGGAAGTCAGCTTACCGATATTTCGGCTTTAGCTCGTGTCGTGGTTCTGGTCAGCTGTACATGAGCGTTATCCTGCGCTCTTATTTTCACTTAATTAAATAAACTCTACTCTTCTTTTTGTGTTCAGTGCGAAAAGTGGAAACACCGCCAACAATGGTGGCACGGGGAAGAAAAGCGCTAACGTGAGCGTTAACGTCAAACGTGAGTATTTACAATTACTGAGTCTGAGGGTCGTTATCAGGCTTCTGCAGAGATCGATGACAAACGGATCATATTGATCAGCGCATAATGCTAATGTAATGTATTTATCCATTGCTTTTCATTACAGAAATCTATGAAGGTAGCTAATAGGGTAGGCATGTTATTTCAGACGGTTGACATAAAGTCAATTAATGAACAGAGGAGGTTCTGTCATGTTGTTTTATTATGTATGTATGTCTATCCGATCATGCCTAATAACATTGGTGTTATACTGAAATAACATATACCTATCTATACATTGACCTAAAGAGAGTGAAGTTCTCCATATTCTCCAGTGTCATTGTATTCAATCTGATTATACATACAAAATAAATCACATTATAGACCTTTATCTGTATATTAATGGGGGGGGGGAGTTTTGTGCACATCTGATGTTACAGTCTGTAATAATGTATCCCCCTATACGTAGCTTTATTGTTTTGTGTAATGAAAAGCACTGTATTGTCATTTACAACACCATTGTTTACAGTGCTGCTCTTAGTTTAATGATGCCTGTCTTTTGACTCAATGTGTTAAAGAGAGTTAGCTGCAGTGATCATGGTTTCACAGTATAAATAGCCTATGTAGTACATTATCAATTAATATAAACTTCAACCACTTCTGGGATTCATTATGAATAAAAGACTTTTAATAAATGCATTGTGTCTTTAGCAAAACGTTGAAAGAACTACAACATTCAAACAATGAAAAGAAAACCTAAGCCTAGAAATGTGGATCCACCTCCTCCTTGTGTAGATGCACATTTCCCATTGCCAGGGACACAATACTTATCCAGGGTAACAGCACCTTGACATGGCACAGTAGGGATGCCCCAAGACCAGGCCTGAAAAACACTGTTCTGCAGTCATTACCTTGTAGTGACACGCCAACATAAAATTAGCTTGTAGAGTGTCTGTCATATAAATGTAATGTTAGATTACCATTAACCGTTTCTGTAAAATACTGTATTTCTCCTGTCCATCTGTGCAATGACAACTAGCTACTAGCGCACTACTCTGTCTTTCTGTCATTCTTTATTAACATGTCTTCATCACTCATCAGCAAGTGGTACCACTGTCAAGTCCCGGTATATGCAGTTGGCTGAGAAGTCCTCCCTTTCAAAGGTAATTCTACCTAATTTCTGCCTTCTGCCTAATTTTCCGATATTATCACAGTTGCATTATCACCGTTTTTTTTTTCCCTTTGGACTCTTGGAACAATTTACAGTCTCAAAACTCTCTGACTGATTCTGGTGCTGCATTACCAAGACCCGCTTCACCTAAACCCACCAGTGGTGCCAGACCAAAGGTCAGCAATCCAATAAGACGCACAATGTGCCAACAGACTCCTGGAGCATGTAAGTGCTTATAGATATTAGTGTGAAGGTGTATCTGCTAAATGATTATCTCAATAAGCTGCAAGCAGGATTTGTGCTGTTATTATTTTATTATTTTATTTATATATTACAATTATTGTAATAATTATATTCTTATTATTCTTTTAATAACTTTCACCTTTGCTCAATGTATCTTTATAGCAATGATGTTGCATGAAACTGAACCATCACTGCTGGGGAAAAGTATACTTCAGTCCACTTTCTCAGATGGACACTGTTTTCGTCCAAATTTTGATATTTCAATCATTAAAGGTAAATTGATTTAAACTCCTCTATGCAGGATTTATTTAAAAAATGACTTTCCTGTAACAATTTTCTTGTCTGTCTCTCTAAGAGAAAACAGTGATCGAAAATCCAGTGGAACCTGAGAGAAACCCAGAGATTGAGAAGAAGAACATTGAGATGCAAACATTCCTACTGGCCTACCTGACAGCCAAGGTGAGTCAGACTAGCAGAAGCTGTCGATTTCAGTGTACAAAATTATTTTAACTGAAATGTTAGCTTCAAAGTAGATTTAAGTGACTCTGAAATTGGCTTTACAGGTCCCCTCTATTTTGTATAAACCTCAACATTCCAGAATATTCCAATGTCTTTTATAATCTTCTCATTTTCCCTCTTGGGTATTTGACTTAAGATTGACAGTAATACTGCAAAGCTCAAGGCCGAGGCGGAGGCAAAAATACTGCAAGTGATGGAGGAAGAAGAAGCACTGCGTAGTGAGGTCCATGAGAAGAAGCGCCGGTACCTCCTCATGGAGAAGAACAGGATGCTGAATGAGTTGCTGGATGTGCAGGTCAGAAATTGTTTTAGTTTGTTCCATAATTAAAAAGGCATGTTGAACTTGTTAGGTGAAAGAAAACAATAATTTTCTGTGTTTTTTTTGCTTCTCTACTTGCTCAAAATTTTTATAACGGACATAATGCAAATGTTTTATCCTTGCCAAGCAGCTTAGTTGAACATTGAAACCAGCACAGAAATGACTGATTTTCACCTATGCTGATTGAAAATAATGTATGTTTGCCAATAACTGTCCAGTAGCTGATTTAATATCCAAGAACTTTTAAAATGTCAACAAATGTGTGTGTTTTTGTGGAAGAAAGTACATGATTCTAATGACATTAATAATGTAATATTGTTTTAGCTTTCTGCATTGACCACTGTGGAAGAAGCTGCCAATGCTTTCACATTGGACTACAAATCTTTTGCCTCAGCTGTCGACACCACCCGACATGAGCTGCCTGTCAAGAACTTCTACATCGATGGGGACAGATGGGAGTTTCTAGGTGAACATTTTTAGTTCCCAAAATACACCTAGTAATGACTTAAACACTCAAACTCAGCTGATAATTATATCCACTCACTTTTAATCATTTTAGATAAAGCTGAGGTTTGCCTGAAGGAGAGTGAGAAGTTGCTGATGGAGTGCACAGAGGGAGATCATAAGGACAACAGTACATCTCTAGAGTGCCTTAGGGAGATGAAAATGGCTTCAAAAGACATCAGTCGGCAGCTATCAGGGTGAGCCCAGAATATGTATAGAAATGCTCTAAATGCATTGCCTGCTCTTAATTTATTTTTAATTTGTCACAATGTGATGTAAAGAAAATGGCAAGGGTTCCACAGCAGTCTGAATTTTACTTTAAGTTAGTTTACACAAATATTTTTCTGTCTTCTAAGGGCGTTTTCTGAACTTTTGGAGCTTTCATCCTTGATCTGCCGCCACACAATCCACGTCCAGCAGGCTACAGAGGAAGAGCAGCTTGGCAGCGCAAGAACCCAAGAGCTCTTCTGCCCCAAACAGTGAAGAATACCACTCAGAATTGATTACACATTACATGCACTTTGGATAACCCTGGCACCCTAAATCTCCCTGGTTTGGATATCTGTATCAATTGTGTCTATTTGTTTTGTATTTTCTGAACTTATTGTAGAGACATTTTGAATAAAAAAAGAAGGTATATGGTTTTAAAGCTGTAAAATTTTCAATAAATGGAACAAAAAACATTATAACATTTCACAAGCGCACATAAATGAAATGCATCAATAAGCAAACATAGTGCTTACTAGTTCCATGTTGTGTTAATCAGCAAACTTGGGCATTGAAATAGAAAAAGTCTATTTCAGAATCTATCTACAGATTATAGAATAAGAGAGTAAACAGATATTCAAGAGCACCATCTCCTGGTTTAACATAGTAGTGGATAACTACTCTACTAACTCTAATAACTACTCTTTTTTTTCTAGATATTTAGTAAAAGAAGGGTGCATTTTGTGTTAGGATTTTGAAGTGTACTTTTTGACCTTATTTGAAAAAACACATGAGGTATAGCTACACCTTTCCCCAGGACATGTTTGCGCTTTGTCAGTTCTGATCAATCTAACATAAAGGTTGTATACTATTAAATCATTCTCAATAATCCAACAACTGGTACATTTGATTGCCACAACAAAGTTAAAACATGTAAATGTATGGAATATGCACAGTCCTTACACAAAATACACAATAATACAAAAAATATTTTGCCATACTAAGTTTCTTTTGGAAGAACATGAGGTACAGTAAAAAAATTAAAAGAATCAGGAAAACCAAACATATGACCAGCTTCATCAAAAGGTTAAAATAAAGGTTGAGAGAAAAGAATTCGAGAGAAAAGATTTGGGGGGAAAAACTCGTGTCCATAAGTCCATTCAAAAGCTGCATCCTTCCACTGTAAACAACTCTGAACCCGGATGTGACGTCATATTCGAACAGCACCGGCTCGTTTTGATTGGATGATGCTGGAAAGTGACGCGCTGCTTTCTCAAAGGAGCCAATGAACCGCAGGAGAGTGCCTCGGCGCACGTGAGTACAAACAGGTTTTTATGTCCCATAAATTAGCATTTTGCAGTAATGACATTGAAAGAGAAATATTTTATTGTGTTGTCTTCTGCTTTACGTAACGTTAACTTACGTAGCTATTCTACGGTAGAAGAATTTCGACCTTTCTGTCGTTGAAAACTAGCTAACACTCATTTCTAGCTAATGGCTAGTAATGAGCTTGTGCGTTGTGACATTAGTTTAGAGAGTTCAGCGAAGAAAATACTCACACAACATTGCTAGGAAGTGATACCCAAATAAAATGTTTAAAGACAGGATACTACATCTTGATTTGCTAAAGAACAAAAGGAAACACGTTAGAAACATGTAATCACTTTCAGGGATGAACCCATTCAGATTTTAGACGAGTCCCACCAACAGAATTTGACAACAATATTTTTAGTTTTTTAATGGTTGTTAGGGTCTCCTGTTAGCTCCCATTTTGTCATAATAACAGCACCAGCTGAAAGCCCATGAGATGACATGTTCTATAGATTAAGGCCTCCAAAAGGTTTTAATCCATATTATAAGATTATTTTCATTAAAAAGAGTAGTGCTTAATAAAAGCTCACAGCCCCTTTATTTTAAATCATACACACATGTCAGATGTTTCATAGTGAGATCAGTTTTTAATGTGACTGCTACTTTTTATTAGATACTGGATAATTCAGGGTTTTATTCTTATTAAACCACATCCTCTGCTATTAACCGACATGTGTCCCACAACCAGTTCTTACTCCCAGAGGAGAGGTGCATCAACAGGAGGTGAATGGAGGCAGAGGAGTCACGAGCAATGGCGAGGCCACGACAAACCACAGGAGAGAGGAGGGGAGGAGGAACAGGAGGAGGTCAGACCTGGGCAGCAGGAGAAGGAGAACGTGCCCAGGGGGATCTGCCACTCGATGTGTCCCGTTCGTGAGATGAAGGAGCGGGAGTCACAGAACCGCCTGCATCGCTTTGAGATGTTAGCAGGCACAGAAAGAGATCGACGGCCCCGGGTTGACGCGCTGCGTGTTGTCAAGGAGTACTCCAGACCAGCAGCGGGGAAGGACTCGACAAACCCTGCAGATCTCCGTCCACCTGCTGTGTTGCTGAAAACTGTGTGCTACCTCATTGACGACGTTGCTGCCTCCCCTCGACTGCATCCTTGGACTGAGGTCAGTAACGTTTACTAACTAGTTTGGTCAAGAAATGTGGCAACTCCTACTGTTTATTAATGGAATCATTCACTGAGAATATAAACATCTGGAATGTTGTAGTCACCTTATTGAGTGTTTGAAACGGTTTCATGTACATCTCCTCCAAAACAACATACATATTAGTATCTTATCCTTAGACATATCCCATTATCCTCTAGAGTAGCAAAGAGGCCCAAAATGACCACATAGCAATTAGTTAATATTTAAATTTTTATACTCTTCACAACATATATCATTTTATTTCAATTCTGCTTATTTTCCAGGTATATAGCTTTGTCTTCGATCGTCTGCGTGGTGTGAAGCAGGACATGATCATCCAGAGGGTGAGCGGGTCGGACTGCGTCGCCATCTTGGAACGGACGGTACGGTTCCTCATCTATGCCTCCTATCGTCTTTGTGGTGAGCCCCTGCGGCTGTACGACCCGCGCATCCACGACACACACCTCCAGGAGAACCTGAGCTGGCTGTTGGACTGCTACGCATCTGGAACAGAGCCACATCCCCACCAAGAGGAGTTCCAGGCTCTCGGCCTGCTATACAACTTAGGTCAGTGACTTTATTTGACACTTTTTCTGTTCTCAGCAGATTTAAAATTCCTGCTTTTAAAACAATATTAATGGCTTATTATCTGAAACTTGTTGTAACACAAGTAGGATGTTTTATTTATTCTCACTTCATTTTTTATCTCATCTCCTCCAGGTTCAACTCCTGCCATGCAGCACATCATGGAGCTTCCCAAGCGGCTTCGCAGCTCTCCTGCCATCTCACTCGCTCTGGCCATTAACCGGGCTTTTCTAGAAAGAAACCCTGTGCGACTGCTCCGACTTGCCAAAAGGCTGAACTTCCTGCAGAGCTGTGCTCTGCACCGACACCTGCCGTCATGTCAGAGAGATTTGCTGCTTATATTCAGCCATGGATACAGCAGCAGAAACTGCCGCTTCCCCCTGGACAAACTGTCTCAGCTCTTGGCTGTGGACGCTCCGCTCGCAGCTCAACTCTGTCAGACGTACAGAGTGCAGGTTAATAAAGAGAACCAAGTGGTCTTCAGCAAGGCAGCTTTCACTGAGCCCGAACAAGGGAAACTGCACTGTAGGCTATCCCACAGCATCGTGGAAGAGAAACAAAAAGATCTCACTATTGGGAACATCATTCACGGGTGCACACAAAAACTGGGTGAATTAGTAATAAAATGAGCCAGTTTGCTGCAAATTATGTACACTGAAACTGGCAGAGACTTAAAGGTCTCGTTCACAGCAGGGCGACTGTGGTGTTTTTTTCCTTTTCATTTTGATGCATCAAAGCACTGTAAGTTAAGTGTAATTGTCATTGTCTGTCTGTGTTGATGAAATTCTTTATGTTCCATGTTTAAAGGTTGTTGTTGGGGTCATTGTTGGGCTACGCTGCCTGAGAGCCTCAAATCAGGAGTCAAAGGTCCCCTCCTGGTTCTGTTGGACCATGTGCCTGATACCTGTACTTCTTCAAGATGTGAATTTGTTTTATATTTGTACTGTTTTAGTGCTGTATGAGTATTTTCTTTTCAGTATTTCAGTATTTCAGAAAAACAGCTCTAAACTAAAGCTGTACCTCAGAAACCTATGTCAATAAAATTTGTTACCTAAATGATAAATGTTTGGAGTTTTTTTTTAGCTGCATCTGAGCCTATTGGCCACTAGAGGGCAGCAGAGATCTTGTTACAGGGCATCGTCGCACTCACCCAAGTAGGAAAATACGTGTTTTTGTCGTTGCTGTTTTGAGTATTGGGATTTTGTCTGATACAGTTCTTGGTGTTTCAGCAGTCCAGCCTGTGTGATGCTTCACAAAAGCAACAATCCTCCAATCCTGTCAGCTGGATCCTGTGTGTGTGTGTGTGTGTGTGTGTGTGTGTGCCGTGCAGGGCTGCGTGCTGTTTCCTTACACCGGGCTTTTTCTTTTTTTCTAGTCATTCCCTCGCAGCGGAGAAGTGAGAGCAGCTATTGAAGTGAATGAAGCGCCGATCGCCTCCTGAGTCGCTGCTGGAGGAACGGAGAGGGAGAAAAAAAAAGATCCAGCAACTTCCAGGAGATCACTAGGAACGATCGGGTGGAAGAAGAGAGGGAGAAGCACGGCGGGAGGATTTTTTATACGCGAAACCTCACTTTCACAGTGACATTTCTGCGCTGCAGTGGGAGGACGCCTCCAATTTGTAATGCTGAAATATGAGAGAACGGAACCGGGGCGGGTGAAGGCACATGGGAGAGGACTGTCCGCGTACTCTGGGCTCTGAAAAAAAGGAGGGGGGGAAACCCTACGATTTGCTTGGAACTTGGATTTTTTTTTTTTAAGCGAAGTGGGATGATTACAAAAAGTTCGCACCGGACGAAAGTGTCGCCGAACAGCCTCCATGGAGGCACCGAGACGGCTGTAGACGCGCTGCTCTAAAACCCGCATTTAACTCTTGATCAGAGAAGATCCAGCCCTCCTCCGGGAGAGAGAGAGAGAGAGAGGGAGAGAGAGGTGTGGGGGGGGCGAAGAGCCGATATCCAGGAGTATCTCTGTCCCTGAGGAGGCCAACATGTTGCGCTTGTCTCTGACAGCCTTCAGTCTTTCATGGACGTTGTTCATCTGCAACGTGAGCAGAGCTTGTGCACAGGAACGACTGTAAGTAGCTCGTGTTGCATGCGGCGCCTTCTACTCGCCAGTTCAGGGAATTCTCTAAAACATCTGATGCGGCCACACTAATGTTTGTAATGTGCAGGAAATGTGCACCACCGTGCACTGTATGTGCTCTGTGGTGATGGCAGACACACACTTTTCATTTGGTTGCACGCAGCAACACACTTGTCCATTCATTTCTGATATTTGCTGCATAAATCTTCCTGATTAGCACAGATTTCAGGCAAGGACATTGCCTTGTGATCACAACACCTTGTCATTCATGTGTTTTTGCAGATATTTACAGTAAAGATAATGGACCTGTGAAGCAGGTACATATATTTCTGTATTAAAAGGGAAATTTTATATATGCACACACAGCTTTTTTTCAGAGCTTTTCATTTTTTTGGCAGTGGTCGCCTATTTTATGCACTCTATAACTCCAAAGTGGGATGCAAAAGAGGTAAAATTGGCTTTTGACTCTGGGATACCGTCATTCAGGCTGACAGCTGCTCGAGGGCTTAATCCTGACCTTGAGGACCGTGTTAATAGTAAAGAGTTGTAAACATTTTCCTCCAGAGTGTCCAGGAGGGAGGGAGGATAGTGCAGCCCGATGCGGAGCATAAACACAAAGCGCTGACAAATGCAGGCTCCAGTTTTAAAAGAGAGCTTAAATCATTCTCAAGTATTACAACCCGTCTGAGAGAGAAGTTAAAAGTGTTGAGAACAACTAAAAAAGAAATGAAAAACCCAGTGAAACTAAAAAGCTACAAAAGGGAAGATCAATCCTTCTCAGGCACTGAACAGCTCCCAGCTCGGGACAAAAGTTGGGCAAAAACAATGAGAACTTGAGTGCATGAAGCCATGTGACCGAAATAAGCATGGTCTCCACCACCTGATCCGGGCTCATCCAAGAGCTGGTTAAACTCACTGTAGATCAAACGCACAGAGTCAATTTCCTCGTATTATCTTCCTTTTCCCCAAGCCTTATTTTCCAGGGGATTTTCTCATGACTTTCTCTCTCAGGAACTGCACTTGCCTCCGGCCGTAATGCTGTAGTGCCGTAATGCCAACCACCTGATCCTTCTCTCAGGCATGCAATTGGGATATGTGCTCGGGGCTTTGCTCACTCCTAATTTGTGTGATCTTCAGTTAAAGGAGTGAGTAGGCCTATTTGCCTTAAGAATTAAAGCCGGAATGGCTGGGTCAGGACTCAAATGGTCAAACGGGACCATATTTTTGCCTCGCAGATATCTTATTATCTGCCACATGTGGGTGGTTTAAGTGATTTGTGGGCTGGGGCTGGGTCAAACACAACACGTCTTTTGGTAGACACAGTGTTGTGGTTGCGTTTTGCCAGGTGACCCCAGCGGGAGACACACCCCTAACACGCCACACTGCCAATTTAAGCAAACCACAGCGCCTATTATTCTCCCATTGTCACCTGAGAAATGCAGCTTCCTGCGCCAGATGTCATATATTCTTTCATTTAAATAAAACTTAAATTGGTCCCCCGCCCTCACCCGGACCGTTTATATGCATCAAAGAATGACCTTTGCTCCATGACCTCGGCGATAGGCTCCTTCCCTCAATTAAATGTCAGAGTGACTGCGTGGAATCTCACTCGTTATTTTTTCAAAAGCAGACGCCAAGGTTCTGTCGGAGGTGCCAGACCACCCAAAGGAAAAACACTAAAGCAGAGCACTGATTGGGCCGGCAGGTACCGCGTGTCCCTGGTCGACCGCGCAGTTAAACCTGATCTCGCCGCGCGTGTCCATGTGGAATTTGTTGCTGTTTGTGCACATGTTGTTTATGTGCGCGCGCATATGTTCGCACACTTAACACTGTGTGATTTGTTGATAGCTCACAATCATTTAACATCAGGAAAAGCAAATGAAGTTAGATGCACCTGAAACTGAGCATGCATGCTCATTTGCAGCATTTATTCACCCTCTTCCACATCTGTCACTCTCTGGCCTCTCCTTTTATCACCTCTCCTTCCTTTCCTATCCCTCTTTGTTCCACCTCCTTCGATCCCTATGACTCTTTTCCTCCCAGGGGTTATTTGGTCGCCGCTCCTTCGGTGTTCCGAGCGGGCGTGGAGGAGAGCGTGAGCGTCACCATCTTCAACGCGAAAGCAGAGACCCGCGTCCAGGTGCAGCTGTCGGTGAAGGGGCAGACGGTCGCCCACAGCCATGGCTCAGTGCTCGGTGAGAACACGTTCCTGGAGCTAGGGTTACGCCTGGCACAATGCACGGGGACAACCTGCGCTGACAGGTCATGCCATGAGATACCAGCCCTCACCTCCCACTCCTTTTGTGTGATTTATTCAAAGGATGTTCAGAACACACAGACAGGCAGATCACACACAATGAACACACACACACACACAGTGTGAGGGCCTGGTTGACCTCTGCCATGGCTGCGTCCTCCTGACCGGCTACAGTTTAATAGATATTATCTTTGATCGGAGGCATCAGTTCAGCCCATCCCACCGGTCCACACAGTGTATACAGTCTGTGATTTGTTTGACAGCACCATTAATAGATGGTGCTGGCTCTGCCTCAGGGTGGCATGGAGACAGGTTGCAGCTGGATTTCCTGCTAACCCAGGGTGAAAACCCCCAGGCGAACGCAGCCAGAGTCTACCAGCGTTCAGATCTAACTGCTTACTCATGGTGTTTTTACAGGTGATGCAGATTTATTAGATCCGGCGATAACACACAATAAACATCTCTTTGTTTCTATTTTAGACAAAGGCTCCATCAAACTGAAGGTGAGTGCAACAGCACGGGTGTGCATTCGTCCCCTCGCCGGCGTCCCCCCCCCCCCCCTGCAAAGCATGCCGCTTTTCCAGAGATGCTCGAAAGTGCACGGCGCCGTTTAGCGGTGACAGCTGCACAGTAGTGAGAGCCCCCCCCCCCCCTTGTCCGTCCGTGCGCATTCTTCAGGCAACGTGCAAATCACCACTAACATTACTTGTAATGCAACATCTGTCTCTGTTCATTCATTGGGAATAAGGTAACAGCCCCGATATAATATGCAACAGCTGTTGACGTGCATGTATGGTCCGCCGCCCCCGAAGGCTGGAATAGATCAATCTAGTATGCACGACTCGATTCTTCCCCTCTGTCTCTCTGCCTCTCTCTCCCACCGCTCGCTCTCCCCTCTCTGTAACCTCCACCCTCATTCTCGTGAAATACAGTCATGTGTAGTGTGCCGTGTTATAGCTTGGCATCTTGCTCTTCTCTTGTTATGCTGTTGCTTTTCTTCCCTGATATATTTATATATACTTATTTGAAATGTTGTGCTGCAGCAGCATCTAACAGTTCCATTATTCCCCCTTATTGGACTAATTTACTTACAGCATTGATCCTCCCTGTGTTCCTATGCGTGTGTGTGTGTGTGTGTGTGTGTGTGTGTGTGCCTCCAGGTCCCCTCGGGGCTGAGAGGTCAGGCCCACCTGAAGGTGTGGGGGAACCGTCACCTCACAGAGGGAGGCTACATCTTCCACAACTACACCACCGTCACCGTGGAGAGCAAGGGCACGGCCGTGTTCATCCAGACCGACAAGCCCGTCTACAAACCCAAACATAAAGGTGGTAGTTAGTCAGAGAATCACCACGCAGAAATGCAGGGAACCGAGGTCCATTTGAAAAAGGTTTTTGTTGGACTCGATCAATGGGATAATTCTCACATGCATGAACGTTGTATTTTTTTTTTCTGTCTCTAGTGCTCATCAACGTCTACACAGTCACCCCCGACCTGAGGCCTGTTAATGACAAGGTAATGTGAATCTGAATGTGAATACTTCAAATGTTACCATGCAACGTTGATAATCCTTAGCTCCACTTTCATCTCAAATTTTATTTCATAATGTCAAACTACAAGTGTTTCTCTTTCTTTACTGCAATACAACAACATCCACAATATTAAGAGCAAACATACCTTTCCATATTACTTTGAGAATTTAATCTTCACCCAGTGCAGAGAAATGTACAGTTACCTGTTTACAGAAGCCGAGCAGGAGTCATTTCTCTTGGAATGCTCGCTCCAAATATACTGTGCAACTGTGCAGACAGGCGGTTTATTGATGTTTGCAGCTATAAAGGTCGGCTGCTAGTAAAGGCCAGCGCTCACTTTCACAGATGGATGATTGTTGGATAAGGATGGAGCGGGGTGAAGTGTCGGGGAGAAGCAAAGGATCCTCTGTAGTTAAGACTTTTTTTTTTACATGTTGTACCTCTTTTTTCTTTTTTTTTTCCCGATTATTTTGCAGATCGAGGCGTATGTTCTGGTGAGTGCAGCCTGGTGGGACCACCCAGGGTTGGCAGAGCAACATCCGGGAGGGGACAGTGGCAATTTGAGTTCCCAGCCTGGTCTGAGATTACAGAGCTGGAATCAGGGAAGCTCACCTAGATAACAGGGTGCTCCCTGGAACAGTGCAGGATAAACAACATGAAAGGAGCTTCTTCTCCTGTCTTCTGTTCTCTTCTCTCCCCACCCCCACACACACACGCACACACACACACACACACACACACACACGGTTGCTCCTGCTGACCTTTCTCATTTACTGTCTCTCTTCCTAGACCCTGAGACATTTGTAGGGCAAAAAAACACGCTTCATAAATAAGCAGCTCGGGGAAACTCGTGAATGACTTATAGCTGATGACAAGCACATCGGAGTTGTTTCTTTTTTTTTTCCTGTTTTTTTGCTTTTGTGTTGTTTTATGACTCTTACCTGCAGTCAATGCATAACCCGAGGAAAAGTTGTAAAAGCATTTTGACAGTGGTCTGAGACATGAGCCAGGTCTCTGGGTCAAGTTCAGTTCAAGGATTGTTAAACGCGGCCCAACGATTACAATATATGACATAGATGACAGCATGCGACTTAATCGTTAAATTCTGTAAATCTCTTAATTTTTTATCTCCCAGGATCCACGAGGATCCAGGATGGTGCAGTGGAAAGCTCTAAAGTCTCTCTGCTGTGGTGAGTCATCTTCTCCCCAGTGCAGAAGCCTGTGAATTTACATTTTATTGCAGTGATCCTCTAAATAACATTTCTAGTGCAGCGGAAGGTCCTTTTAATACACTATTGAACATGTTCAGAAATTTAAAAAAAAATCTGGTACACTTTGCATAAATCTGACTAGCACCGTCAGGCATGTATATGGTGATAATTTCTATTGTGTTAAACAGACTCCCCCCCCCTCTCTCTCTCATGCAGGAGTGGTGAACATGAGTTTCCCTTTGTCTGACCAGCCTGTGTTTGGAGAGTGGTTTATCTTTGTGGAGGTACAAGGCCACACCTATAACAAGTCGTTTGAAGTGCAGAAATACGGTGAGGACCTGCACGTACAAGACGTTACTTTGAACAACCATTCACAACATACTGCTGCCAGAAGCGCTACTACTTCTATTCTATTTTATTCTTATTTTATTTTATTTTAAAATAATGTCTAGGAGTGACATTGTGCTATGTTTAGTCTTTCTGAGGGAAACATTAATAAGGAGCTGCACAGTCGGCTTTCATATCTTAGTAGATGCATTTGTTTTATGGCAGAACAACATGACAGCAATCCAACGTCATGATATCCAACCTGTTCTTGTGATATTCTGCCGTGTGCTCCACAGTGATGCCCAAGTTTGAGTTGGTCATTGACCCACCACGCTACATCCGTGACCTAAACATGTGCGAACAGGCCACTGTCAGGGCCGGGTGAGTAACACAAAATTCAGCGTCGTAGGACATGAAATCCCTTTGGAAAAGAGTGTTGTGGCCACCATTAAGAACGTGAATAATAATCGTTCTTGTTACTCTGACGTTTGCTGCCATGTGCATGTAGAATGTAGGACTTTAAAAGGCCTTAATGCTTTAGAATATAAAAACCATGCATTCATGCATGGTAATATCTTGCACACAACGGTTTAATTCATGGTCTTAATGGTTTAATTCACGACCCTTCAGTTTAACTTAAATGTTAATCTCTGAAATGTGCGACAGGTACACGTTTGGTAAACCGGTGACAGGGAAGCTGACGGTGAATATGACGGTGAATGGAGTGGGCTACTACCGCCATGAGATGGGGCATCCTGTGATCAAAACCATGGAGGTCCGTTTATTTGATTGTTAATGCTCCTCTTTATGAGCTCCGCAGCAGAAATAGTTTCTTTTACTATGTGTGATCCCCATTTCCAACAAACTAAATCGCTCCTCCGCTGCTCTCAGATTAAAGGCTCCGCGAACTTCAGTCTGTGCGTCAAGGACATGATGCCCCTGGATGTGGCCGATCACTTCCGCGGCACGGTGAGCATTTGGGCGTCGGTGACCAGCGTGGATGGAAGCCGGCAGACCACGTTCGACGACTCCACGCCTGTCCACAAACAGCTCATCGACATCAAATATTCCAAGGACACGCGCAAACAGTTCAAGCCGGGTCTGCCGTACAAAGGGAAGGTGAGACAGCCAAGCGTAGAGATCATAATGTGAAATCAGCTGAATGCTAAAATACGTGACAAACGAAGCGATTATTGAGCAACATGAGGTCTTTAGATCGAGGTCACCTATCCTGACGGGAGCCTGGCTGACGGCGTGCGGGTGCGTGTTAAGGCGGAGTTGACGCCCAAGGACAACGTCTACACCAGCGAACTGATCTCCAAGGACGGCCAGGCCACCTTCGAGATCCCCTCCATCCCCACGGCTGCCCAGTATGTCTGGCTGGAGGTGAGTGGCCGCGCCGGCACTCGAGTTGTGTGGATTTGAAGTAAAAACCGTATGAAGACTTGAAAATGTTTTTGTGTTTGCCTGGCATAGACCAAGGTCACATCTATTGAAGGGAGGACGGTGGGAGACCAGTACCTGCCCAGCTACCTGTCCATCAGTAGCTGGTACTCTCCCAGCAGGTGTCACATCCAGATCCAGAGCCCCAGCACCCCGCTGAAGGTTCGTATCGCCGTCTTTTGAAGCTTCATTTTTTCTGAGAAAAGTATCCTGTAGTAGTGGTGTGAGTGAGAGTGCTGCAGTGTGTTCCTACCGTGATATATTTCTGTGCGTGTAGGTTGGCCAAGAGGCAGAAGTGGCCCTCAAATCCACCTGCCCCTGTAACTTCACCCTGCACTATGAGGTGGCCTCCAGGGGAAACATCCTTCTGTCGGGCCAGCAGGCGGCCAATCTGACCGCCCAACACCGCGGGAAACGGGCCACGGTCACCTTTGACAAGAACGTTCATACCACCCAGCCGCCTCCCTCGGCCTCTGGTGAGTACACGGATCCGTTTCCTGTTATTACAGTTCCAACAACATCTTTATCCACTGGATTCTAATAGAATAACAATGTTAAGAAAACAAATCCTTGGATAAACACATTCTTTGGTTCTTCTGAGGTGCCTGTTATGTGTTTTCGCTCTCAGCGCCATGTGCTAGAGTTTAAAATATTTGAACATCGTGTTTTTAAGAGGTTTTTTCCGCAGCCGAGCCCCGGCGGAGACACAGTCCCCTCCCTCTCTGCCCTCGCGTCACGCTCCGCTCCTTCCCGCAGGCTCCTCCGCCCCGGCCGAGATGGACAGCTGCGTGTCCTATCTGCGCTTCCCCGTCGGCCACGGCATGGCGCCCCTCAGCCGCCTGCTCGTCTACTACGTGAGGGAGAACGGCGAGGGCGTCACGGACAGCCTGCAGATCCCCGTCCGGCCCGCCTTCGAGAACCAGGTTTGCGAGATCTGATTTACGGAGTTCCTCCAAGTGCTTTTTACACCACAGGGGGAAAAAACGTCAAACAAAAACTTCTTGTAATTGTAACATTGCTCACATCACACGCTAATAAATCAGTAATATTCAACTGATCATATCTGGAGGCATGGAAAGGGATGTAAAGGGATGCTGCTGGCTATAAATCAGTGGGTGCTGTCACCGTAAAAATAGCTCCATTATGTAATAATTATTAAAATCTGCACGTTGTATATACCTTTTGGAGTCAGGCCCGAGCACCAGCTCCATCCACAGTGTGATGCTTGTAAACAAACAGCTGTGTTGGCCTGGGAGAGCTCCCCAGTTCCTGCCTGCATTAGGTGGAGTTAACTCCCTGAAGTATTTACAGCTCCCTGGTATGCCATTACAACACTCTGCCTGTGTGCGTGTGTGTGTGTGTGTGTGTGTGTGTGTGTCGGAGGAGGGGGCCGCGAGGGCATGATGAGACAGAGGCCGTGCGGGCCGCAGGCGGATGAGTGGGGTCGTGACAGGAGAGGATGACAGGTTACGCAGTGGTGAAAGGAGCGCAGCGGGAACCGATTACCGACGCTAATTTGTGACTTCGCGCGGCTGAAAAATGGTTTTTGATGTGTGAAAGTTTACGGCCGAACCCCGCCGTTCCCCTCCGCTGTCAAATTCTGTAGTTTTCCACTCTCCTGTCCTGACGTTTCCCGCCGTATCCCACGTCGGATTGGCCTTCTAGTGTTGTTCTACTAGGACAGTAAAGAAGCCAACTGGTGCTGAAACACTCAGTAAATGCATCAGCCATTAGATTGACTGTTTGATAGATCTATTAATTATACTTAATTATACTACTACTATATATTATATTAAACATTTCAAAAAGAACCTTTTATGTTTCCACCCTCAAATATGAGGGTGTTTATATTTGCTCTCTTTCATATTCATCCTGTTATTTCATTATTTCCTGGCATGTTAAAGCCAAGGAGTGATTGATGAGTCAAATGAAAAGTCATCAGAAAATGTAAAAGCTTTCCCGTTCAGAGGTGAAACACTGTGATTTATTCTATAAATGCATGCTGCATGCACACATTTGATATTTCCTATCTTACGTGTCGCTTGGTTTGCAGGTGTCCGTGTCCCTGTCGGCCAACGAGTCCATGCCGGGCGACCCCGTCACCATGCACGTCCGCGCAGAGAGGGGCTCCTGTGTGTGTGTGGCCACCGTGGATAAGAGTCTTTACCTGTTAAAGCCTGATTTCCAGCTTAGTCCAGACAAGGTTGGTCCTTGCGTTACAGTGGTGTGATTGTGACATGTTGCAGTAATCTCCATCAGGCTAATTCTTCTAGTGGAAAATCCAGCTCCTTATATCTGTCTCGTTGCTTATATTACATGACATAACTATTGTCTGATTGATCTAAAGAGGAATAAATGTGTGTCTTTGTGTGTGTGTGTGTGTGTGTGTGTGTGTGTGTGTGTGTGTTGTTTTTCCCCCCCAGGTGTTTAAAGAGCTGGCGGACTTCGACGTGTCGGACGCCTTCGGCATCCCTAAAGACGACGGACACTTCTGGTGGCCGGGCCTGTCGTCAAGGAGACGCAGGCGGTCCTCCGTGTTCCCGTGGCACTGGGACATCACCAAGGACGCACGCTTCGCTTTCACAGTGAGAACACACCCTTTGGTTAATGAGAAAAATTATAATCTGTGTGTGTGTGTGTGTGTGTGTGTGTGTCCTCATACGTTCGTATCCCTCCGTATGTTTAACACAGGAAACGGGGCTGGTGGTGATGACAGATATGGTGAGTTTGAACCACCGGCAGAGCGGGGGGATGTACACGGATGAGGCCGTTCCTGCTTTTCAGCCGCACACGTCCACCTTGGTGGCGGCCATGCACTCCCGCTTAACAACCAGGTACAAGACCCGTGACCTCTGACCTCAGAAAAGCCCACATATGAGGTCGAGTCCTGTTTCAACTCTGAACTTGGAAACCTTTCCTAAAAATGATATTAAGCTGACGTAAAGCTTTTTTTATTTAAGCTACTACAACAAATCACTGCCGTTGCCTTTCTGTGCTAACCATTAAGGCACCCTATATTTTAATTTATTACTTATTCCGCCCTCCTTATAGCCGTGCTGGCAGAAAGTAAAGACATCGATGAGAATTTACTGTGATCTCCTGACAGGACCACACAGTGATATGGGCATGTACTTTTCTGAAAACAATAAATTTAAAAAGCAAAAGCCATGAGAGAGCAATAACTACACCACAGGCCTTCAGAAAAAACAATATTCTAGTAATACAGATTTCACTGTCGGTCATGCTTGGGTTAAATGAGGTCTCTCTGGAAAAAAGGGAGAAATAGACAAGAAGGGAAAAACATGACAAAGAAAAACAAACAAGTTGTTCTGGGTTCATCCATATTTCAGACCTACATTCCTTAATGCCACAAATACCACTCATTCTAGTGATGAACATTAAACACATGACTTTGGTAGAATGTGGGTGTGGAATTCCGAATAATACATTTTCCAATTATGGCGTTGTTTTATTGTGAGCAGCTGAAGCCGTTTATTGATGTCAGCTTGTGTTTTGGTTGCAGAGCGGAGAAGCGGAGGCGCACATTTTTCCCAGAGACTTGGGTGTGGCACTGCCTCAATGTCAGGTATTTAAATCTTAAATTCATAAATATTGTGTGAGAGTATGTGTGTGTGTGTGTGTGTGTGTGTGTGTGTGTGTGTGTGTGTGTGTGTGTGTGTGTGTGTGTTATATGCGTGTGAGAGGAGAGATGCAAACTTGAAGAAACTTGCGATAATGAAAGAGAGGACAGATAAATAATAGGAAGGAGGTGTGAAGATAATCAACCGTATAGGTGTGCAGAAGAAGAAAACGTGCTGGATCAGAAAGATAAGAGTTGGAAGGAGAAAAGAGTGAAACGGTGCGACTCAGACCTATGAGGACGGATATAAAGTCCTGGGGTGTGAATGTGCCTCATTTAGATCGGCCGATCTTGGAACACACTGTCACTTCCCCAACAGCTCCTTCTATTCATTGTCAGCCAATATAAATGCACCGCCCGTAGATCTCCATATGCTTGATGCCTTTGGATGGGACTGCAGCTTTGACTAATTCCCTGTGAAGTCCAAAGCTCTGATTTCCCCCTTAAAGTCTATTAATGTGGGGATTTTTTTTTTTTTTGGGCAACTTTGATCAAAAGGAAGGAGGGCGTACATGCAGTTTTTGGAGTTTATTATGCCCCGAAACAATTCGCCAAGACCAACACGGAACACGCGTTGCCAATAGTGACCTCAGCGCGTTTCATTCGAGGAAACTGATCGGGTCAGCACCTGACTGTCCCTCACACCTTTCCAGCGGAGAGTCGCTGCAGATGTTGGTGTTGACACAGGTGTGAATAACGTGAAGTTAATCATCAGTGTTTAACCAAGCCCGCCCTGGCAGTCTGCCGTTTTATTGCTTGTTTTAATGCTCTAATCTTTTTTTTTTCTTTTGCTCCGCTGTGCAGTGCAGTTTGCCTCTCACCTTGCTAACGCGTGTGTGTGTATTTGTCTGTGTGTGCGTGCAGCGCCGACACCGGGGAAGCCGAGCTCCGACTGGACGTCCCGGACTCCATCACCACGTGGGTGGCGGAAGCCGTGGGCCTGTCGGAGGGGAAGGGGCTGGGCTTAGCGAAGAGGGCGGAGCTTCGCACCTTCAAGCCGTTCTTCGTGGACTTCACGTTGCCCTACAGCCTGATCAGAGGGGAGCAGACCAAGGTTCCCCTCACCGTCTACAACTACCTGCCAACCTGTTCTGAGGTGAGATGATGAACGACGACGCGTTTCTGCAAATTTACACAAGTCGTGGTGTGGATCAGTGACTAAACACATTTGTATGAACCATTCATCAGGTCTCAAAATGTACATTTTGTGTTCATGTTGGTTTCTCGTCATTTAAAAGTCAATTTGTATGATTTTATTTTTACAAAAAAAATCACAATTTTTATAATTTAGAAAATGTGTACCCATAAAGGATTGATAATATTTAAATCCGTTATCCCCTTAAATGAGTGTTTTTTACATGGTCGTTGACCCTTTTCCAAAGCAAAATACCCATTCATAGATAGATTATATCACATTTATTCAGTTATTATTATTTTTTCAGTCAAAAAGGCTGATATTAGGTAATCCCTCACAAGAAGCATTTTGTTATTATCACATTATGGGATGCAAAGATTGTTAAAAATCTATTAGAAATGACTTGGTCCCAGTCATTATTCTTTGCATGAGGTCCAGTTTTTTTTGTTTCCTTAATTCAGTAGCTGTTGATGTTCTTGTGATCAGTGTTGTCAGTGAAACCAACTGGTTGAGGCCGTTGAAATGTGCAGGTAATGTCAGCCTGGTCAGTGTTCAAGTTAATGCTAGGATATTAGCCCTTTAAACAGAAACAGAAAAAAATACATTTATTTGTGTGGCACTTTCAGTGGTTGCAATAATGCATAAAAAATAAGAGAACAATACATTAAGATGCATTGAAATCCCCTCAAAAAAAGTTTGATGCCGAAGCACTCTGACAGCGAGACGAGCCTTGCTCTGTTATATCTGCAGGTTAAGGTTCTTAGGGATGAGCGTCGGTGGCCAAAAGAAACACAGGTTCGTAACGTGAAGATATGTGATTAGCACAGAAGTATGTTTCCAGCTCTCACTTTGAAGAACGCTCCGGGCTCCATCTTGGCCTTAAATGGGTCCATCCTGCACTCGGCAGAGATGACATCATGATGTTTGCAGATGAGCCTGTTAAATGGCCTGTGCGTGCGCCGCCCGGATGTCATGTTAGGTGAATATGCAAACCAGCGTATCCCTCCCTTTGATGTCCACCCCGGGAACATGTGATTCCTATATTTTTCTGCTCGGTTATTTACGACTTGTGGCGTGTGGACGAAGAACAGTTAAAAGATCCCACAGCATTACTGAGCCCTCTGCGAAAATTGGACGATGAGTGGAACTTAATCCTTCGGGGAGCTCGAGGAGCATGAGTCAGTCAGCATGAAAAATTCACAATGTGATTTAAAAAAAAAAAAAAAAAAAGCTCCCTCGCTTGTGGAGCTTTGAGGCGAACACGCTATATGAGGGAGGGGCGTGGTTGGCAGAAGAATGATGTCGTTGTGTCGTCCTCTTCCCTCAGGTTCACGTCAAAGTGTCGGTTCCAAAGGGCATCAAGTTTGTCGGCCATCCTGGGAAGCACCATCTCACCAGGAAGAAGTGTGTCGCCCCCGGAGAGGCCACGCCCACATCCATCGTGCTGTCCTTCACTGAGCTGGGGTCCGCCAACATCACAGGTATCTGCAGATGAATACCTGCCGTTTGATTGTTTTAAATGCTACGTTGACTGGGTGGGGGCAAACTTTTAATCTTCCTAAATGACTTCTCATTTGGAGAATCACATGTCCATAAAGAAAGCGGCGGATCGGCCTTTTATTGTGAATGAATGAGTCGTGTTTCAATGCTCATATTAACAATGCAGATTACATGATCCGCGACAATGGAAATGGAATAATTTTAATCCTTAAGTGGCATGCCACTTTAAAACAATGGCGGCCTTTCACCGGGTCGGCCCGGGGCCTTTTCCACGGAGCAGAGCCCCGCCGGCCGTGGAGCCGAGCTGTGTGTGATCTGGTCACCCACCCGGAGTTACAAACGTCCCCTCGAGAGCGCATGTGAGAACAAAGGTCGGCCGGCAGTGGGGGAGCGGCCGGAGCTGTGCTGTGACACTCAGTGGCATGTTGATGAGTTTGCAGGTCACTGGCGGTCAATGGGCCCCCCGCGGCCCCGCTCCTAGTCCCCTTGGCCCCTTGAGTTTCCCTCTCACTACACACGCACAAAGAGACGCCGGCTGGCACAGGGCCACATTTCTAATGTGCCCCCCCCCCCACACAAGCAGGAGAACTGGGAGTCCTCTTACGGGCATGTCCCGTGTAATGTATGTCCTGCAAGATGAGTGCGGCATTTTGTACAATTACAGTCATAAAAGACATGACTTTACAGTCACAGAAGGTTTCAGATTCAACCCCAGGGTATTGACTGGTGCACAATGGAGCGCTTCAATCTCCTCCTGTTAAACGTGGAACTCTGTATCTCCTGTGTGAATGTAGCACATTGCGTCCACTGTTCAAAACGTGGTCGGGATCGGAGGTCGGTGTTGTTGGCCGGCTGCGTGTTGTTATCTCAGGCTGATTCACACGCTTTCTCAAGTGGTTTAACCTGCGGTCTCTGAGCAGATTTTTTATTTGACTGAGCGTCAAACCCACCCCCTCCCTTTTAAAGAGTGATTTAGAAGGACTTCAGCAGGACGAGCCTCCATGTCTGAGACAAAGGTCAAACCAGTGTCACGCTGCGGGTCCACACTGCAGGGGCTCTGCAGAAGCACTTTGTAATGGTAATTATAAACAATTTCAAGTATCACAACTACCACGCAACTCCACACACAAACAGTTTTGCCACGTTTGATGGGCTCAGCCTTACAGTACACAGCTGCCCCGCGAGCTGTTTTTGGCAACGGGGACAGTCGTGTCCTCTGTCAGGAGAAGATTTATTATCACTTACTGTAGAGACACGGACAGTAACTCCAGCATGAGTGGATTCTTTAGACGAGCGGACGGAGGTGATCTTTTACCGTGCCAAAAAAAAAAAAAAAACGAAGAGGAGAGACTCATTGTGTCCTCTGCTGCCTCACCAGCACGCGCCATCGCCTACAGCGAGCCCAGCTGCTGTTCAGACGGACTCCACACGAGCAAAATAGGAAATGAAGTGGACGAAAGAAGGATCTCAACTGGCCTGGACTATGTTCGTAGGACGGTCCTGGTGGAGGTAAATGAAAAAAAACAAACAAAAAAAACGCAATATCAGTTGATAGGGAGGACTTAACTCTTGCATGTTTATTGCATTCATTCAGCATTAGAGTAGAATTAATTTAATATGATATATTAAATCATCCCACTGTTTGTCATTCTGTTTTTCTCTCTTTCTCCTTGCAGCCAGAAGGTCTACCCAGAGAATACACCTACAGTGTCTTCTTCTGCCCCAATGGTCAGTGCAGTTATATTTCCCTAACATTATAGTCACTTCTTATTATATTAACTGATAAAAAAAAGAGATTAACGGGTTATGAATATATGGGATATTTATTTAATTTAAAATCTAAAACCGTACTTTTGTCAGAGAGGATCCACATTTCCACGCCCAACAAGTATGAGTATCAGTATGTGAAGAAGCCGGCCAAGATGACCCAGTTCCAGGTGGCGGTGAAGACGCACAACGACGCCCACTTCGCCCTCTCCGCCAGCCCGCACGACAGCGCCGAGCTGCTGGAGATCGTGCTGGGGGGCCGCCAGAACAGCCGCTCCTGGATCTCGCTGGGCAAGATGGGCGAGCCGCTGGTCAGCGCCGCCACGCCGGGCGTCCTCTCCTGGGACGAGTTCCGCAGCTTCTGGATCAGCTGGAAGGGCGGCGTTGTGCAGGTGAGAGGAGAAGGGAGTGTTGAGAAGACAGGCCTGCAGGGTCTGTGTGTTAGGGGGGCCGGCGCCACGTTTACTGGCCGTGCCTTTTTGCTGTAAGGTCAACGGGCGGATGTCAGCGAGGACACTCGCTGATCCATGGCCATGTCACTGGCTGGCGCGCCGCTCCCCGGCCCCAGCATTACCCACGCACCATTCACCAAAGGGAGCAATTAAAAGCCCGCGGTGCAGCAGCGGCCGCGTATGGCGGCCCAACCAACTCAGTCCTGTTCCTGAAGGCGCTGCAGCAGGGCTTTAGTTGACCGCCACGCATGGTCTTTGGTTTGATGTGATTACGAAATGAAAATACCAGAGTAGGAAATATTCTCTACATGTTTGTATGTTCGTATGGGCTTGTGTGTGTGTGGGGGGGGGCGGCGTCAGCAGCACTTGGCAGAGGGACGTCATTAGTGCTCTGTGTGAATCTAAAAACGGCACCAACTGCTTTCGGAGAAGATCCGCTACTCTCTAAGTTTGTTGACCGTCTGTTTGAGCTGTGATTGTCCCAGGCTGCTGGAGTTGTAGAATGACCAGTGAACCCTTTACCCTCTATAGGTGGGCCACGGTTTACACCCATCCAATGAATCTGTGATCGTCCAGTGGGCGGGACAAATGCCTGGACAGGTTTGTCTGATTTGTATTTATTTTATTTTTTTTTCACTTATTTCATTATGAGCAGCATAACACAACCATACATGCGACGATGCCAACACTGTCACACTTGGTGCCACATAGTTTAACTCTCTTAAAAAGGTTTTTAAAAATTAAAAACACGTGCTATCGACTAGTTTTATATACTAGCTAAATTAAATGTCTAAAATAAATAATTTTCTTTTCCATTTGACAAAAAGTTGCAAAAAGTCCAACATTAATACAAAACTATATTTTAAACGTTTCTTGACTTTCCCATCTTGCCAAACATGATTTGTTACTGATACATTTTTGAAAGAAAAAAAGTACGGAATAAGGTCAAATAAAGGTATAATCTAATCATATGCATGAATAATAGAAGAGGGAGCGCTATTCTAAGCGGTATTTCCTCTGTCCACCCAGGTGCGACACATAGGCTTCTCAACAGGCTGGGGCTCAGTTGGGGAGTTTAAGATCTGGAGGAAGGAAGACTCTGATGAGAACCATAATGAGGCGTTCACCCTGGGGGTCCCACACAACATGGTGCCTGGATCTGAGCGGGCCACTGCTTTTATGATTGGTAAACCTTTTTATGATGAATGCATGCTTCTTTGTGTGCGAAAAGCAATATTTAGTAAGCGTTGCATCATAGCCCAAATCCTTAAAGGCTCTAACTTTTGATAAAACAGCCGAGCATACACTTCAAGTAAAGTGTAGTGTGAGTAACTGATGTGTGTGTGTGTGTGTGTGTGTGTGTGTGTGTGTGTCAGGGGACGTGATGGGGCCGACCCTGAATAACCTTGACAAGCTGCTGCGGCTTCCGTTCGGGTGTGGGGAGCAGAACATGATCCACTTCGCACCCAACGTCTTTGTTCTCAAGTACCTGCAGAAAACCAGACAGCTGAGCCCTGAGGTGGAGAACGAAGCCACCGACTACCTGCTGCAAGGTACCATGCCTGGAATGGAGTTTTGCACATTTTGCTGGTGTTAAATAAAAACAAAAAAAATGTTACCCCGAGCTCCACTCATCTGCTTTCTCCACCTTTAGTTTCAGTGAACTCCTGTAGCACGTATGTAGTATAGTTGTGCACAAGAACTGAACAGGAGGCATGAGACCAAGAGTTATTCCCACCATCTTGACATTGGAAGAGACATTGAGGTCAACCTTGAGCTGACCCAATGGACCACGCCAAAAGACACACGGAGCTCTAAGGACGTTTAACTGTGTCCGGAGCCACGAGAGCAAAAAACAAATCCAAATATGTAGACGGGGGAAGTGGTGGCAGTCGTACACAAATAAGTTCATCCTCTCCAGCACATACCTCATGAAGGAGCGGCGGTTTTTGCAAAACATTAAATTGAGTGAGAATTCACTTGCTGGATTGAATCAGGTACAGATGCGACGGTACTATGATTTCCATTAAGCAGATGTTGGATTTCCATTTGCACAAAAAGTGCAGGACTTAAAAATTATAAACAGAAGGCAAAACAAAACACCACATGGTAGCTTTGCCAATTGTTGCTTCCACCAGTGACCAGGAAAATAAACCCCTGATGTCCAATCCTACCCTGATTCTTCTGGTGTCCTCAGTCTGCATCCCTGTCATACATGCTTTGAGTTCAGAAAGTATTGACTGCTATGGACATAATTTCAGAGTTGCTACACTTTATTCCTATCCAGGCTATCAGAGACAGCTGACGTACAAGCGGCAGGACGGGTCCTACAGCGCCTTCGGGGAGAGGGATTCCTCTGGCAGCATGTGGTAAGTCCTCGTAGGTGTAGCTGCTGAGGTTTACACAGCTCATACCAGCCGATCTATGCTTAGCTGTGGCCACATTCCTCGACTTTAACTGGGACATAGGTTGCTGGCCGAACGAAGCAATGAAGCTTTCTTTTTTTTTTTTTTTTTTATCAGCCTCTCAGTATGCTGCGCTCAAATGAATCCCTTTCTGTTACTGTGTTTAAATCCCGGGCAGAGTGTTTATTTCATGTTTACACTCCCCGCGGGCAGACAGAACCATCTCATAATATTTCCAAAAGCCGAATGGATGCTTCCAACAGGAGGCTGCGATGCTTGCGTTTCCAGGCCCGGGCACAGTGTGCATACCGCGGCTTGATTTACGAGCTGAGGTGGGTATTCTGATATTTAATAGCGCTAACACCGTGAAACAGCAGGTTACACAAACAACAGAGAATCCTAAACAAACGGCATAATTGGATCCCCGAGGTCGGCGTAGCTGTCAGGGTTTCTCCTCCGTTAATCAGGGTTCAAAGGTCGACCCACGCTGCTTCCAAGCTGTTAATGCTGGCGTTGGAGACGGTCGTCTGGAGCCACTCTCCCTTTTCCTTTTTTCTTCCTCCCCCCTCGGACATGGCCTGTAACGTGGAAGTGGTGCATGCCTCTCAGTGACTCACTACCTGGGTGTAATTGGTAACATTAAACTGCTGTGGAAACCTTGAACTCTTCCCCCCCGATGACTGCGAGAGGATATGAGGATGGAACGAGCGGCGGTTTCCCTTGAAGCCCCGGGGCGGCAAGTGCGAGCTGTGGGCACAACACAGATGGCTGAACCCTGGGTAAACCCGCATCACACGTTATGAATCCATCGGCGGCGGCGGCGGCGGCGCTCGCATCCCAAACGACCTCCGCTTTTTCCTGTTGTTCCGGCTCCAGAGTTCACGGGTGGAGCGGCGCATTTACTGCCTGCTTAAAAGCACTCCGTAATGCGGTGTTAATGTATTCCAGCTTGTAAAAGGGTATCAGAGTGGAAATGGACAGGATCTAATGAAAAGATTGAACATAATGACACGGGCCAGGCCTCACACACAAACACGCATGTGTGCAGGTTTGTGTTGCTGCGCCTGTGTCGACCGTTTTATGGCGACATGCCCTGACTTTAAACATCATCTCCAATGCAACTTTTACCTTCAAAGTCCCCTTTCCCTGGGTTTGAGAACTCTGGTTTCCCTAATGAGATATACTTATATATTTAGCATCAGCCCTGTGGAAAGAACAGGTCGTTTTGTGCCCGTTCTCGTTAACATTAACGAGCCTCTCCTCTGATCGTATTTTCACACGTGTCCTAAAGGCTGCTTTAATGTTTGTGCACGTTTCTTTGTGGATTGCACAATTTGAAACACGGGGCAGACTTTCTAGAACACATCAGGCTCACACAAATGTCCCAGCTCCCCGTTTTCACGGTATCCCTGCTTTCCCCCTTCCTTTCCATACAAAGAAAACTTTCTAATAAAGGAAAACCCTCAATTCTCAAGTACAGCACTAGCTTTATCTGTGAACTGAAAATGACTTTTAACAAACCCCTCCCTATATAATAACCTTTTTTTTTTTTTTTACCTTTTCATCCTCGCTGGCGGCCCCGTCCTTGGCCGTACATGTTGAGGCTGGCATGGCATTTGTGTCTGTCCAAGAGGACTGATCTGACAGCATTAACGGGGCCGGCGTGGCTGAATACCAGAGATGGAGAGAACTGATATCTGTGTTTGCGTCGAGCTAATATCTATTTCCATTTCTATGCCAAACTGGCAAGCCGATGTTTCCTCTGTTATTTGTGCATTTTTAAATATGGTCTGTACGTTCAACTAAATATGAAGTCAGGGAGGCTTGTCACATAATTCAGAGCGGCCAGGAAACAAATCATCCGCAGACCGCTTCAAAAACTAATTTATTAGAACTGAAAATAGAGACACATCCACATAATAACAGAGGAACCGATCGGCCGCAGCCAGACATATGCTAACGTTTTACTGGTGCCTTGATTTAATTTAACAGCGGCTATCACCTGATCCATCTTTTCAGCTTCAGTAGTCCCAAGGCAGCTAGTTAGCAAACCCCTTCATAGGAGAATCCAGTTTAATCTAAATCTAAGTGATCGACCCGTGGGCGCGCTCCAAAAAGCGGCAGAGGAGCGGCAAAGTCCGGCTCATAACGCTCCCCTTTGAGCTTGTCAACCGGGGCTTTATCACGGAGCACACCCATGTATTGTCTTTAAAAAAAAACAAAAAAAAAACCTTCAGATCTGCTCTTTGAAGTGTGGCGCTGGATAAGGGGAGCTCAGAGAGGGGATTTGGGGGTGGGAAGTTAGAAAACAGGAGGAAAAAAACCTGAAAGCGGGCGAGCAGGAGGCGGGGGGGGGGGGATCAGGAGTGGGTGACCCTAGCCGGAGGGCCTCGTGGTGAAAGTCCGTCTGTGGAGTGCTTCCTTCCTTCCCCAAACTAAATCATATTTACACTCTCCAGTACTTTCCCCGGGGCCAAACATTTAAAGCCTGTTACACAATATTACTTAACATTATAAAAATTCCAACATGCCTGCAGCTTTACTTTTACTTTTGTCTCTGGGGAGGAGTAACATCCAGCCAGGTTCCAACCAGGGAAGATTTAATGTTTCGCTTTATTAGAGCAGGGTTCCTTTTTTTTTTCGTTCCCCTCCTCACCCTCCCCCCGGTGCTCGTTCTTGGATTGTGCTCTCACTTACGAGCCGTGCGGAGAAACCCGGCGCGCGACCTGTTTGTTTATTTCTCCGTTTCCATCTCGTGTTTCTTTGGTTTTTTTATGGTGAGCAGCTTGCCTCATCCTATAAGTCAGCTGTGGTCTGTAATGGAATGTTTCGCTGTCACCGTGGCGACGCTGGCCAGCCGCCGCGGCTTTTCTCCGACCACTACCGGGAGGTCTGTTGTTTATGGATGAGCGTGTGTTTATTAGCTCAGCCGTGTCCCCCAGGGCTGACCTTGGCCTTTGCTCCGTGCTTCCCCTGGTACTCCTCCACCGCGGCCCACACTAAAAACCGCGGCCCGTAAACTTCTCAGCCGCCCTTTCTCTTTTCCATTTCATCAGCTCCATCTATACATGCCGATCAGCTTTCCAGCACCTGCATTAAAGGATCTCTGATATCTCCCCCGCCTCCATCTGTCTCTCTCACGCCGTCATCCCTCCTCCAGGTTGACCGCTTTCGTGCTGAAGTCCTTCGCTCAGTCGCGGGGTTTCATCTTCATTGACCCCGAGGAGCTCCGCGCTGCCAAGTCCTGGCTCATCAAACACCAGCGGGACGACGGCTCCTTCCCCGCCATGGGGCGCATCCTGAACAAAGACCTGCAGGTAGGCCTGGGCCCTGCGTGTGGGCGGGGCTTATCGCATACATACCATCCATCAGGAAGAGTCCTCAGGGTTATCTCGAGTTAGACTTGACAGAACACGTGTTATAAATGAGGTACATGGAATAGGACATATACGAAATGCATGTAAGGTCTAAAGAAATTTGGATTTTATGCAAATCACTTAATTTTCAATTTTTCCGCTCCTTGTGTTGATTTGTCAGTTAAAAGCCAATTCGAAGGCAAAAAATGGAGGCGGCTACATCGTGAAAATGTTACGTTAAGGCAACATTTGCTTTTGCCTACAGGGGGGGATCCACGGGAAGATCTCGCTTACAGCTTATGTGGTCGCTGCTCTCCTGGAGACGGGGATAACCACCGAGGTAAGTGGTCCCATGGAGTGGCTGCAGTCTGTGCCGCTCAGTTTTAGTTTAACAACAATAACAAAAAATCCACTCTTCCCGATCTGTCAGCTGCACCGGAGGCGGCGTAAAACCCATTGATTCATAATTTCAGCGAGGTGATTTGAGCACGAGCTGTTCCACCTGAAGCAATGACTCCGGTAGCCCGCCCTACCAGCGGGAGTCATGTGTGAACGTATTGCTGCATTCCTGACGGTTGTGAAGACGGATTTGCTGGCAATCAGCCCGCTCGTGTTTGTTATGCCCCGGTGCCGCTAATCTAACCACTTTTTAGGCCTACGTCTAAAGATTTAGGACAAGCAGGTCCTGTGAGAGACGCCTCGGTTTGCATTCCTCTCTTTCTCCCTTTTGCTTTTGTCTTAGCTCTCAGTTCTTCCACGCAGCTGATTTAGTTGAGTTGCAGCTTATTGAGCATCCCCTGGCTCCCCCCCATGCATCTGCCTCTAACGTTCCTCTGCTATCCATCCTGAAGCGCCTCTTCTGAGGATCTGTCCTTTTCACAGCTGATAAAAACTGAAGAGGTATCCTTCACATCAAAGCAGACACTCCACCCCCCTCCCCTTCCAATTTCACTAAATTAAAAGATGACTGCTGCAATTACAGCAAGTGGCTCTGGAGGCCTATCATCTCATGGATGAGAGGGGGGGGGGGTCACATCTGCACGGGATGAAAGTCCACTCTCAACTTTTTTAATGGCCAAGATGAAATGTTTATTCGATGAGCGCGGTGCAGGAGACGGCTGTGTCCACGAGGACGGTGCAGCCCGTAAAATAGAGATGGCGATGGTCACAAATGTTTGCAAAGGGTATGTCAAAGGTCAATGCTGGCGCAGAGGTCAGTGCAGCATCTTGTAAGCTATTAATTGTTATCATTCCTTTTTTTTTTTTTTGGACTGAATGCGCTGTGTGGTCCAGGAAGAGAAGGTGGCAGTGGCCAAAGCCAAGGACTTCCTGGAGAGTAACACGTACTCTGCCGATGACCCGTACACCACGGCGCTGTCGGCGTACACCTTGGCTCTGCTGCGCAGCCCGTACGCGCCGCTCGCCCTGCGCCGCCTCAACCACATGGCCATCACACAAGGTACGTACGTACGTACAATATGGGAAACTCACGTATGAAGAGATGAGCAAGAAGGCAAATAAAAAAATTACATTGAAAATATATTGCATTTAGAAATGTGTATTTGTAGCAGCACAAAGCGCGAGTGTTTGCATTTTAAACCAAACAGTTTGACACGCCATGTCCCAGAACAACAAACCTCCTCTGCACAGCTGTAATTGAACCCGCTCCTCCCTTTTCCCTTTTCCCCCTTTTCAGCCTCTTATCTCCGTGTCAGTTTCCTCTGGCCATTTCCTTCTCTTCCTCTTGACGTAAACTTTCTGCAAGTTCTGGCACATTTGTCCGAGTCCAGGGGAAGTCGGAGGACAATTGAGGGCAATAAAGTCCCGGCGCTCGGCGGCGTGGCTGTTGAGAGATGCTGACGATTTTGAAAATGTTGTTTCAGCGATTCATGTGATACGCAACGCCCCTCCTGCTCTGTGTTTCTGCAGACGGACTCACCCACTGGAGCCTGACTGGCAGCACCATGACAGATGAGGATACGTTCATGGGCTTCAGTGACGGCCTCTCTCAGTCAGGTACACTGTCCACCTATTAGCACGGAGTACCATCCTGCTACAAATTCCCCCAAATAAAACTCACAGTTGTTGGTTCACAGTGGTGTCTGCAGAGGTGGAGATGACGGCCTACGGCCTCCTGACCTACACCCTCCTCGGGGATGTGGCCTCAGCCCTGCCTGTGGTCAAATGGCTCTCCCAGCAGAGGAATGCCCTGGGCGGGTTCTCTTCCACCCAGGTAGCCTGCCTCTCTTTATCTGTTAGTTCGGATAACGCGCTTTGCAGCAGCATCGGTGTAACGCTGACTTTTCGTCCACCCGCCCCCGCAACCAGGACACGTGCGTCGCTCTGCAAGCTCTGTCCGAGTACGCCATCCTCTCCTACGTCGGGGGGGTCAACCTCACCATCTCGCTGGCCTCCACCAACCTCGACTTCCAGGAGACGTTTGAGCTCAACAGGGACAACAAGAAACTCCTGCAGAGTGCCAAGGTAAATGCTTCTTATGTTTTAAGGCCGCTTCCTCTGTGCGCTTGTGTGCGGATTTAATTTATAAAGAAGTGGCACTGTGATGGAGAAGGGGGAAAATACAGCTAGAGTCAAGTTTGTTTGCACAGCAGCACGAAAAGTGCTTTACATGAAACCTAAAGACTTCAAGACAAAGTGTAAAAACAATATTAGCAGCAAAAAAACGAAACTATAACAGGAAGGTAAAAGTTAATGCAGTGTGAGCTATTGCTCAAGAGCAACTGCACGTTAATGCAATTTAGAAATGTTTCCCTCTTGATTACAGTGACTGATGGAGTGTGTATGTACCGGAGCCACACTCTGGCATTCAACATTAATCTCTGTGCTTCCATGTCCGGCTGTTTGGTAGCCAGAACCCACTGCCAAACCAAACCACGCTTAACCGGCCGGATTTCCCAAAAGCATCTGTCTTATTTAAGAAGTGTGCTTTACAGGCCCGCGGTCTGACCTCGGTCAGGGCGCCGTGGTGCGAGCTGAGCCAGGGCAGCTCAGGTGAGAGTGCACTTACGTCCTCTCCGCTGGGCCCGTTCTTCCTCCGCCGTGATTAGTGGTGTCGGCTTAATTGGGGGCAATTAAGGCCTGGTTAGTAGCCAGGGAAGCTCTAGTGGCACCGCAGCGGTCCACATGCATTCATTCCCCTGATAAACGACTCATTCCCCTCACCCTGCCCCCTCTGACGCTCTTTGTTTCTCCTCTCTTTCTTCTCTTGTCTGTCTCTTCTTCTTTTTTTTGTGAAGATCCCCAGCATCCCCACAGGCCTTTTTGTCAGCGCTAAAGGAGAAGGCTGCTGTCTCATGCAGGTATTGTAGTGCCACACACACACACACACACACACACACACACACACACAGTTGCAGTGTTGAACATTGCCCAAAAAGGAACTGTAATGCTGCGCCTACTTCATCAGCTCCCAGCAAGAATTTGCCGGCGGGAGAGTCGGTTGCCGTCGCCCCATAATGCCCAAATTCCTCGCTGTAAATTGGAGTAATCTGGTAGAGCTTAGCCAATTGTTTTGCTATGTGCTGATCGCTGCTCGCTGATTCTTGTGATCCCCTGGACGAGGCGCTGTTCACGTCCTGCCTCGTCACAAGGCAAACAAAAGCTTCTTTCATCAAACAACCTGAGTAATGTTTGCTGGTTTGATGATTTGCCCTCCCTTCTTATCACTCATGTTTAAACGTCTGGACATATGCAACCAAACATCCTATTTTTTGGAAACATGTACGCGAGGTCTGATTGGACGCCACTGAGGCGGATGTTGTGTTTTCTGCTGTGCAATGCGGCGAACGTCTTCCAACTTGTTCCCCGCAGCAAGTCTCTCACACACAAACACACAATGTCTTCCTGCAGACCGCTCTACTTTCCCTCTCTCCCGTCTTTCCTCTCCGTCCTCACCTCAGTGTGTGTGTGTGTGTGTGTGTGTGTGTGTGTGTGTGTGTGTGTGTGTGTGTGTGTGTGTCAACACACCCCTCTGACAGCCCCTCAGGGCAGCAGCACCTGGGCTCTAATGAAATACAAGAGCAGGGCAATCAAAGAGAGCCGCCTGTGTGTGTGTGTAGTACAGCATGTGATGAGTATACGTCCTGTGCCTTCAGGTTTGTCATTTTGTAGCTTTGCACAGGTCTCAAATCAGGCCGATGTTTTATCAGAATGTGTGCAGTTCGTGGAATTAAAAGTGCATCAGTGTTGAGCCGAGGCTGAGCTGGTAGCCTGCTGAATGCAGCTCTTGTGTCAAGTGAATATGATTTGTGGTTTTTGCTTCAAAGCGCTGCCTTTATTTATTTATTTATCTTTTTCTCCTTGACGTTCTAAGGTGTTTTTTTTGCCAATCCTTGGTGCCAAACGTGTGTTTTTTACATAGTTTTATATTTTATGAATTAATTTAATCTTTTTTTTGTACAAATTTCTTCTTGGAACACATATCAAACAAATGGCAAACTAACAAAGACTTGCTTGAGCGCGGGCATTCAATCATCAGTGATATTTCATTGTGTCATTTTCCATTAAATACAATAATTCAATTCTAATATTCAATTATATAAACATTTTGAGTAATTGCTCAAGCCTATGGGTCTCTATAGGCTCATCATGCTATTGGCTATTATAATGCCTACCATTATATAATATAATATAATATAATACCATTATATTCCAAATCAGCCACACCCATAAACAGTCAAGACAAACAAATGACTTTAGAATTAAAAAAAAAAAGTCTTGAACAGTCTGGGCAAATACCTACTATCCCTGTAGAGCTGCAAATCTTGATCTAGTAAAATCTGCCTTTTTTTTTTTTACATCTTTTCTGGAAAGCGCCTGGTTGCACACACACACACACACGCTCCAACCCCTGCTCTCTGTGCCCGCAGATCGATGTTTCCTACAACGTGCCCGACCCAGTATCAAAGCCGGCCTTCCAGCTCAAAGTGGACCTGAAAGAGCCTTTTCAGGAGCGCCACCCGCAGCCCCCCTCCTCGCGCCACCCCGCCCCCCGCGCCCGGAGCCGCGCCGACAACCGCTCCGAGCTCAACCGGAAGCGGCGGGCGCCTATCGACGACGACGATCCAGCAGCCCACCAGGACAAGATGGACTTTCACATTTCCTTGGAAGTCTGTGCCAGGTACAGAAACTGGGCACACGCATTTACGCATTTGCACATTTGCACGCACTGCTTCTAACAGCCCCCCCCCCTCCCCCCTCCCCCATCCAGGTGGCTGCATTCAGGCTCATCCAATATGGCCGTCATAGAAGTCCCCATGATTTCTGGTTTCCGGGCGGATGTGGAGAGTCTAGAGAGGGTACGGAGTCACACTGACACGCATGCACACCATCAAGGTTTTGACATTGGACGCCACACTGAACACACACACACACACACACACACACACACACACACACACACACACACACACACACACACACACACACACACACACACACACACACACACACACACACACAGATCTAGTGGCTCGCAGGTTGCTGGACAAGTCCTGAGGTAAGTGGCCACAAAGCAAAAGGCAGGTAGAAAGAGACAGATGTGTCCACATCTGGAGGCCATTTGACAAAAAAAAAAAAAGCAGTGGAATTTATCCTCCTCCTGTTTCCTTTGCAAACTCCAGGCTCATGTGTACACATTCACACCCACACAGGATGCCTCCCTCAACACACTTGCATAAACAAACACACATATTGGATATGGATGTTATCCTTGCTGTACAGTGGAAAGTGTTTGGATGTAAATATTAGTCCGAGCAGGAAGCAGGTGAGCAGTTGTTTACCTGACATTCTTGTCGTTGTTGTTAACGCTACTTCCTCCGCGATGCTACAGGGGACTTTGCTTTTTTTTTTTTTTTTTTTTTAAAGTGCCAAAGTGCTGGTTGTTGTGCACATTTACAACGTGCACATGTTTGTAGCAGTCACAGGAGTGGTCGGTAAGGTGAGGGTCCTTTCTTATAGTGTTTTTTTTTTTTCTTTTAAGCTCGAGCCATGCAGAGTTACACACATACACACACAAACACACACATTCTCCTTCTTAAGACAGAATGAACGGACACCTATTGTCATGAACAGAGAACTGAAATACTCCTGGAAAGAGAGAGAGAGTCTAAATTTGAGTGCTGCATCCAGGTCGTTTCCCTCGCCGCCCATCACGAGTTCGTCCCCTCATTACCACACAGTTATACGGCCTCAGCCTGCAGGCTCCCACCTCTGGAAGAGCCACCGCTCCGGCTACCTGGGGAGACGTTGCACACGTGAACACATGCACACGTACACTTCAGAGTGTGTGTCAGATAAGGCTGACCTGAGTTGTAGCGGCTAACAAGCTCAGTTTACACCCCTGCTGGCCTCCCTTGGAGTTTTATTGCTGCCTGCCCGACTGCCACTTACATTCCTCAATTTATGGTGGCAGGTTTGGCTTCTGCAGTCACGTCTCGTTTGCTTGCGTGGATGCTGTAGTCATGAATGATCGGTCTGGTGACTGACTGGGAGCCGCCGCTGCAGCAGCCACGGCGTCTTATCACCCAATATAATGAGCTTTGTTTAACGACCCAGAACACACCGCGGGTGTAACATTTGAGCTACGGGAGTTCATTGCCAATTTTTTTCGGTTGCTAGATAGACAAACAATGCTTTTGTCAACAGAGACCAATTGTGTAGTGTGTGTGTGTGTGTGTGCATGTGTGTGTCTCTGTGAGAGAGAAAGAGAGAGACAGTGTTGTGTGTGTGTGTGTGTGTGTGTGTCTCAGTGGCGCCAGCTCAGGCTGAGCACCTCATAAACCCCTGCTGTCCAAAGGCTGCCACCTTTGACAGAATGAGAAATCCCCCTGTGGGGGAAATTAACTTCGCTGGCTCTCTGTGCACACACTCCGATTTGCCGTAAAGAACTTCCTCGTTACTCATTCGTACACTCTCGTATTAACTGGATACGGCCCTGCGTGTCTGGGCCAGGCTTTGTTTGTGCACTCGGTTTAGAAAACACCAGGTACGCGTTAAGGAGAAAACACTGAGCCGAGCTGGGGGTCCCACAGGAAAACTCTGATCCCTTGTTGACTTCAGCTGTTACAGTCCCAGTCCTTGATTGGTGACCAACACATTTTCCATCCCAGCACTGACGTCGCAGTGGATTACATTTGGTTTGTATTCCAGATGTGGTCCAACGGAGCAAATCCAATCCATGTGGGCTTTTGGCTGTTGGGGTGATAATGGAACTGTACAACTTTCTGCATTTTAATATACTTGAAGTGTGCATGTTGACAAAGGGATAACAGATTTATGACAGCAGAGAGAAGTGGGATTTCCTCATGGTTTCTTGGAGCTTTCAGACATGTAAATCTCAGTGTTGGGTTAGCCCAGTGTTTCTGTTGCATTTCTAACACTTCATATTAAACCTGTGTCAATATCAAACCTTGATTAGCGTGAGACGGAGCTGTCCAGTCCGCCGTGGTGCTGATTGCTGTTCATGTCTGTGTCAGCGGCTGTTGTCCATGCCCGTTGATGCTGTTCGGAAACAAGTCTCAATATATTCGTGAAAAAAAAACTTCAATCAGAACTGATTCATGGTACACAATGCACATCCGGGCTTGTAGCCACTACATCTATTCTTATGAATGGGTTTTGACTTGTTTTACAGTTGCTATGTTAAATTTTGGCATTGACTGGTTTACAACACTGCTAATCACTCACTAAAATGTTTCACACCTTAGAGAACAACACACACACACACACACACACACACACACACACACACACACACACTACAGAATTGTTACTAAGCAAAGTCAAATCGTTTCAGGCTTCAAATCTAGTTGCTTAAATCCATTCTTGTCTTTTTATACGTACTTATTTCAGTTCATTGTGTCTCTCGCTACAGCTGCTGATGGACAAGCGAGTGGGTCTGAAGAGATACGAGCTAAGTGGGAGAAAAGTGCTGTTCTACTTTGATGAGGTGAGTTCAGTCCAAATTCCTCATCGCTGCGTCAACCCCAGCTGTGCACATGTGAAATCATACTGTATGCGTGATGACACTGGATGAGGACAGTGTTAGTTACCACATCTGCACAAGGTCTGGGAGAAATGTACAGGATGCGTGTGTGTGTGTGTGTGTGTGTGTGTGTGTGTGCAGATTTGCATCGCCCCACATATGCATGTATCCTAGCGCTTGTTGTTTGTTTTCTATCAGATCCCCAGCCAGTGTATGACGTGTGTGGCCTTTCAAGCTGTCAGGGAATACATCGTGGGCAAGACAGCGCCTGTTCCGGTCAAGATCTATGACTACTATGAACCAGGTGTGCCTCTGATGAATATTTTAAGCACTGCTCTTTAACCTGTTAAACTCCGATGTCCCCCCCAGTCGGGGGACCCTGAGACTCACTGCAGCAAAACTGCCCTAATTATGTATTATCAAATATCAAAGTCTTTTATATGTAAAGCATCAGGTCAACGGTATCACCATTATTTCCCTATAGCAAAAACTCAAAATTCTGTCTTACTTTTCCAGTTTTGTGATAAAAAGTTACACAAAAACCTAGTTATACAACCTATGCCAACTTCAATCTGACTTTGCTTAAAAACCTAAAGACTTAAAAAAGGAGGCTGCAGCTTTACAGGCTACAGAGTTGCAACGGTCTAACGCACCGTGAGTCACGAAAACGGGCCTTTTTTCTTTTCTTCTGTCTTTACGGGAATTGGAATTTGTCTAGCTCGCGACCTCGTTATGGTTTGCGTCACCGTTGCTGTGTGTGTGTGTGGATGTGTGATTGGCCGGTGCGTGGGTCTGTGCCTGTTCCGCAGCCTTCGAGGCCACCCGCTTCTACAACGTGAGCGAGAGCAGCCCACTGGCCCGGGAGCTGTGCGACGGGCCCACGTGCAACGAGGTGGAGAGCTCCACCAACCAGTGGATAGGTGAGGTGTCCGCCGCGCACCCCCACACCCCCGACCCCCTATTCCGTCCTGTCCTGACAGCGACGTTTCCGCAGGTTTCGTGCAGGCGAGCCAGTGCAACAACGTGTTCGGCTGCCTGGAGGAGGAGCAGTTCGAGCGGTGCACTTGCTACAGGGACTGCGGCTACGACGGGGAGCCGGTGTGCGGGTCGGACGGCCAGCTCTACCAGAACCAGTGTCAGATGGAGGTGTTCGCCTGTCGGAATGGAACACGCATCAAGCAACTCCCCCTGTCCCAATGTTCCCAGGGTAAGAGCTCTGTTACTGCCACATCACTTGATGTGGGATTCAACAATCCATCATTCTACGTGCTGCTGCTTGCATCTCAGAGCTGGAGTGGACTGATCTGATCAAGAAACAATTACAAAATAATAAAAAAAAACGGAAAAAATGATAATTATTTCTTTTATTTGTGTAAAAGTGTGTTAAATATCAGGTTGAATTGTCCATTGAACATGTGTGTCAGTTCGCTTGCAAAAAATCCTCCTGATCTGAGCTCTGGAAACAGCTGTTCAGGTGTAGAGCTGATTACTGGATAAGTTTTTTTTTTTTCTTTTTTTTTGAGGAGAGCTACCCCCATGCAACCCCCCACCCCCCACCACCACCGCCACCACCCTCTCGCTCTCTGCTGTATTACAGGGCTCCCTCCAAATGACAGAGTGCTTTTGTCCAGCCCTTTGAAATCCTTGTCACATTCCTTTCCGACGCACAGCCCAACAACAAAGGAGCCTTCATGTTCTGAAGCAGATTGGGGAAAAGGCATAGACAAAACTTTGGTGGGAAAAGACCTCACTTTGTGCCAAGTGGATTTGTGCTGTAGATTGTCAAACGGATCGCGTTTTGGTGTTCGAGCTCCCTGACCTTGTTTGTTTGTGTATGGTTTGGTTTGGTGTGGAGGAGATCCAGGCCACCATTTCCTCATTTTGAAAAGGAAAAAGATACAATTTGTTTCCACACACACACACACACACACACACACACACACCCCTCCTCCCAGGCTGCGGTTTGGCCCTGGCTATTTTTGGAAAGATTTTAATGCAGGCCTCTGTTGAGACTGAGCGTACATCATTGTTTTGCCAAGAAGTGTTGCTCAGTGGGGTGGATACTGCTCCTGGGCACTATTTAGATTATGCAACACTGCAACTCTGTTGGATTCATGACCAGTTTGTCGATGCGGGAGCAGCCACACAAATGCCAATAATGTAAAGTTTGTCTGTGTTTGCGTTCGCAGCGGCGACCACAGTGGAGGACAAGCAGGGAGCAGCGAGCCAGGAAACCGAGCAGCCCTCGGTGCCTGTGCACACAGGTAATATCATCCACAACACCTTGGCGCCCATCTCCTGCATATTCTCCCTGCAAGTTTTCCGCACCAGCGCGCTCTCTCTCCCTCTCTCCACCTTCCCTCCATCTCCCTGCTAAGTCCAGCTGAACCCTCCAGCCGAGGCAGGAATTCATTGTTTTTCCTACAGACAATTGTAATCATTTGTTTCATTCTAAATTTAGATTGGCTCCTTACCATCCAGCCATGAATAGCAGCCTTTCTTTGTTAAGCATTGCCCTGTAAAATAAATAATGCATAAAATGAAATATACAGTCACTTTTACCTTTTCACTGAGTTTCCTACATTGTCTAGATGCTGCAGCTTTGAAATTCTAATCTGGTTCTGCATCCATTATTTATTTTCCACTAAATGTAAATGTATGGTCTAAATTGTATGCATGTATGTTATGTATATGCATTTGCATATTCTATTTTGATTTCAGCATGTCTGTGTGTGGAAAATGGGATTTTAAAGATTTACAGGCTGAAAAAAAAAGTGATGAAAGGGTGTGTGTGTGTGGGGGGGGCAAAACTGTGAAGAAGAAAGAGGAGAAAGCTGGATGAAAAAACTGATGAGTGGGAGACGAGATGGAAAAAGAGAAAAGAGGAGCAGAAAAAGGATGAGAGGGAGAAATTAGATGCGAAGGTGTGGTGTGTGCGTGTGTGTGTGTGTGTGTGTGTGTGTGTGTGTGTGTGTGTGGCACCACATTCCCCTGCCACCACATCATGTCTCCGATGGCTGAGATAAATAGGAGGATAGGTTTCACACCGCCGGCCTGATTGTTGCTCTGCCATGGGCTTAGATCAGCTGCCACTTGCAGAGAGGCAGCCAGAGAATTCCTGATAGGATGTTTGGCCTGTGTGTGGAGGGAGGATGTAGCTGTGTTACATTTGGCAGGGCAGACGAAAAAGGCGCTGCGGTCATTCACAAGTTGCAGGAGAGCGTGCGTAGGGAGCGCGCGCTGTAATGGGAGCTGCTGCAGATGAAACGCGCCGAGGTGTTCCTATATGAATGTTAGAGTTGTCTGCAGGTGTGTGTGTGTGTGTGTGTGTGTGCATGTGTGTGTGAAAGAGAAAGAGAGAGAGAGAGATGTGGCACTGCCTGCGCTGACTTGTTTCTCAGCCTGCAGCCCTCAGTAGCTGCAGCTCACAAAGCTGGTCTCAGTCAAAGGTCTCCTTAGTACAAAAGCTAATGCTTCACACTTACCACAGGAATGCTGTTACACACACACGCACACACTCGCACGTGCACACGCACGTACACGTATCTATGCGCGCACGCGCACACACTCGCCTTATTGCAGGCTCACACAGGCAAACACTCCCACACAGACACACACACACTCACCCACGGGTGATTCAATCGAATTAGCACTGTGAAAACACTGTGATTGTAAACCATTAGAATGTCTAAGCGCCCTGACAGTGTAAGAGGTGAAGGCCGGCCCTGCCAAGGAACTGACACTTTCCGCTGGAGCGGCGGAGGAAGCTTGAAGCCCTGGAATTAGCCTCCCTGTGCAGACTTGTCTTATTAGTGAACTTGTTCCGGAGAGGCAGGACAACATCTGATGGATGCACGAGGCGCAACGCGCTTCATTTGAGTTGACGTGGTCTCATTGTTTGTCAGTTAATCTTCTTTAATTTCCTCCTCAAATTTCTACAAAAGCGAGTGTTTAGACGTCAGAGTGAAGCCCGATCTGTGCAAACCTGAAAGTGATCTTGAATGAATTGAATATAGAGGGGAATTATATTAAGTGTTTACACACAATGAGCGTCTAATAAAGCCATAACATCATCCATAAGGAGTGATTTTTTGTTTTGTTTTAAGTGGCATGTAAGAATACAACATTTTAAGCAGGGAGGGACACCTACTGTCCATAATAGGGTATTACATGAACACTGGAATTCAGCTGTGCATGCAAGAATCTCTCATTTTGTATCAGATATTTTAATCTACCATTAAAAAACAAACCAATTCAACCTTTTTTTTTTTAACTACGCCTTTTTCTTATGTCCCCTGTCTCCTAAGGTGAGGAGGAGCAGGGCTCCATGGCAGAGGTGTCGTACTACTCTTATGAATACGACCAGGACACTGAGCCTTTCCTTGCTGATGCGGAGGGAGGGGCGCACTTTGACCTCCCTGAAGGCGGGGAGGACGTGGAGGAGAAGCTGCTCCTACCGGCAGATACCCAGATACCCACACTGGACACAAGGAACAGCCCCGAGCGATGGTACGAGCCGCTCCCTTCAGCTTTTGTTCCGTTTCCTATAGTCAGGAACTTTCGAGAAAAAAAGGCCGATTTGCAGTGACTCCAAAAAAAATGTTCTGGGCTGTTTGCTAATGAAGTGTTCAGTGTCTCACACAAACACGCGTGTCCTGTTCTGCTGTCGTCCACAGAAACGCTCGCAGAGTGAAGCCATATCCACCTCCCAAAATTGTACATTATTTGTGAATATGCTAGTGAATGGAAAGAGAAGAGAGACTTGGGACTTCCTCGGGCCTGAAGGAAGAGACGGTGGCGTCTGGAGAATGAGTGTGACTTTTGCGTGAGAGTGTCTGTGCTTTTAGAGATCGTTTGAAACGTTTTTGAATGGAAACGATTCCGTGTGGTGGCTTTTCATAGCTTTGGCGTGTGCGGTCGGACGTGTGACGTGTGTTTATCCAGACTTCCATTTTTCTTCCTCCAGACTCCTAGTCACCAACAGGCACCATAGCGTCTTTGTTATTCACTGTACTGCCTTTATAATCACTAGAAGAAATAATCAAGTATTTATGTTTGTAATTACACCTGACTTTACGCAAAATATTTTGTTATATTTTCTATCTGTGGTATTTATTTGTAGCTAGAGGTCATATCATTTTATTGTTTTTTTTTTTGTGTCAATGCCGGCCCATACACTTTCGCCCTGTTACCTTGTGATTCTTTCAGTTCAAAGAAAGGATTTTTTGCTGTTTTTTCTTCCTCTTTCATAGCAAGCTTTAACCCAATTACAGAAATGTTTGATGAAATTCCTGTACTGGTATCCTGCTGGAAAAAAAAGACATATGCTACCCATATGCTTTACAGAAACATAAGCTGAAATGTTTTTCATTTTTTAAGATTTTCTTGGCTTTTTGCCTGCATTAGACAGCACAGTGGAGATTGACAGGAAACATAAGGAGAGAGAGAGAGAGAGAGAGAGGGGGACTGACATGCAACGAAGGTCCCTGGCGGACTCGAACCGTGGACGTCAGTCACTTCACAGATACGCATCCTAGAGCCGGTTCACCACCAAGCCCCTCAGCTCAAAACCGTTTTCACCAAGATACCAACGTCTGCTCTCAAGTCGCCCTTCGCCGTACCTACCTTGAGATTTGATTGTACAGTTTATAAGCTATTTTGTTTATGTTAAATTTTGATTCTTGAGGCAATCACCTTTTAACAAAAAAAAAAAAAAAAAAAAAAAAAAAAATCAAGAATGAAGTTTTTGGAATTTCTGTAAATGTACCAAATTTGATTAAATGTAGCCCGCGTTTCATATCAAATATTGTGCTTTTTAAACAAACGAGAATAAAATTTGTATACAATCCAGGATTTTGGTTGTCGTTGCCTTCACACGCTCGTGTGTAGATGCCGTGGTTAAGCGAGCAGGACATGTGCATCCAATTACTAACACAGATTTCCCCGTTTTAATCTTCTTCCTCCTGTTTTTAGTTGTTGCCAGTAAACGTCGTACGACAGCGGGGGAGAAACGCCACGAGCTCGGTTGCTTTTGCAGAACGGCGGCTCTCTGCAGATGCACCGTGCATGGATCCGCGGCGCAGTTAATGAAAGCTGTGTTGCTCCATTTCCTTTGAAAGGCTAGTTAAGTCTGGAGATAATTTCCTGTCAGCAGTGAGCTGTATTACAACCCTGCTTCAGAGGGCCCTCTGCTTTGATACGTGACTCTCTGACCCTGTGTTAAGAGACAGAAGGCCTGTATGCACCCATATCAGTCTGTACATTCCGTATTCATCTCTGTGAGTTTGGATGTGCACAGAATGTGTTTGCGTCACCGCCAACATCAGATTCCTGTTACCAGGGCAGCAGGCCGGGAGAGGGTCAGACCCCGTTAAAGTTTAATGTCATGTTTTCCGCACAATGTCACTCGTCAACCATCTCGGTTACTGCGGCCTCTGGCGACTGGCGGCTCGGGCCTCGATGGGAGGCCTTCAAATCTCATCTAGAAACCATCACCTGGACTAGAGAGGTTGCAGGGCTGTACAGTTTAGCCTGAGACTATAGAAGAAACCAGAGATTTGCTGGTTTAATTTCACCACTGGTGTCTTCTAGCTGTACGTTGGCAACTCATAACTACATCACTGAAGCCTGTAACTTCTCCAGGTCCATCTGTGTTGAAGCTTTATGCATGGCAGCAGGGGGATTTTAAAATACAGTTTTGAGAAACATTCATCAGATCTCTCAAAATGTACATTTTGTGTTCACAATGGTTTCCTGCATTTATTATTTATTTTATTTAAAAATGTCAAATGATGTACCTGGAAAAGGAATGGTAAATTTAAAATTTCAATCCACTTAGAATATGAAACTAATAAATAGCATATGTTTTTAATTTGTTAAACCCTTTTTAAAGAGGTAAACAACCTGGTACCAAGTATTTAGGGTTACACGTATTGCATATTCTCACTATTCGGTAAAACATATGGACAGTACTTTCCTAAGCTCTTAATGAAGTCGAGGTAGGACAGTTTTTCCTTTTATATTTTAATGTGAACATCAACCAGCCATGGGCAGCTAAATGTTTAAATCCACACACCACTCCAGAGTGAATCATTATTTAGTGTAACTTCCCAGGTAAAACGCTTGTGTCTGCAGTGACAACGGAGCCAGCGGTGCAGGAGGCCTTGGCTGCAAAAGACCCGCACACAGCAGTCTCCGTGGCAACTGCATGCATGGCTGAAGAGTGATATTGTGTCTCCACACTGCAATGAGCAGCAAAGAGTGAAAAGAGAAAGGAGGGAGAGGGGGATCTTGGTTTCATGGTTTGCAGGGGAGGGGAGGGGGGGGGAGCTAGCGTTACACGGGGAATAATCCGAGTGATGACATTGTTCCTGAGTAGCAGCTGAGTGCACCTATACACCCACCTCTCTGGAGGAAAGGGCTATTCACCTGTCACCAGTCATCTGGGCAAAGGGACAAACAGGGGAAGCTAAATAAACCCTATCCACAGCACAGCCTGCTCTGCTGTTGGCACTTTGATAACTATTATAGGTCTCAGGTTGCCTGATTGTTCACGAGGGATTGATTTTTTTGGGATCGTCCGGGTTCTTGGTTCCCGTGACATCCCGGAGAAATCCCTCACCGTGATGTCTGAAGAAAGACCTCTCATGCCAGCTCGCGATAAGGAATGAGGTGTTTCTCCTGATCGTCTTATGACTTTTAAATTTCACATCTGCAGCCTGCCTCAAGGGGATATATCTGTGGTAAGGTGCACATCATATTAAAATGATCAGTATGTTTTCCTTGTTATAAATTCACATCCTATAGTGGGATTTTCAGAAAAGTATTGTTGAATATTTCTCACCGTCACTGTAGGATTCCTCAAGCAACATTCATCACTTTTACAAAGAGCCAAATGGAGAAAAAACATCCAGTGATTGCAGGCAGAGAAAAAGGTAAGTCCTTACAAACATGGTGCACCATCTGTATTGGTAATTTGAATAATTGCGGGGGGGGGGCAGACTTGAGCAGATCGGATCTCTCAGTGTGCAGACTTGTCAGGACTCGTTCTTTCTCTGTGAAAAATGCCTCCACTTGCTCGGCTGAACGCTTGCATGCTGATGTAATGCTTTTCACCAGGTTGTCGTCCTGGTTCCTTCTTTCCTCTCCCATATTGATCTCAGAGTATCAGTATTAGAGGTCACAACGGCTTATCTAATCTATTACTTAGCGAGTTTACAGACATTCCACATTTACTAAATTACCCACTGGCTGATGATGGAATATACTTTCTTGCAGAGGAAATCCAGCTGCTTGCATAGATTACAGAAGCCATGATTTACAGGGAAAATGTTGCTACTTTAAGTCTCCCCCTCCTCCTCCCACACAGCTCTTATATATGCAACGTAAATGTTATTTATGGCACCCAGTGTGTATATGAGATTGTGAGTAAGTGTGTAGGCACTTCTTCGTCTTTGTGACACTCCGCCCCCTCTCCAGGGCCAGGTCCTGGGCGCTATGGGCTTCCTCCCACCATTGGATTTATGGGCCATGACTTCACCAAACCAGCAGGCCCGGCCTACTCTTTCCATGGAAGGATGAGTGACACTAGTGAGCCTCTCTCATATGTAACGGAGATTATTATTAGCCGCAGTGGAAAGTTTTAGTAATATTGTTTATGTGGTTAAATGCTTTGATTTTCTCTTGATGTGAACATTGATCACGAAGAGCAGCATTATAAATATAAACCAAAAAACTGACAAATCTTTCTGTATCCAGCAATTTATAGTTACACATTAGGTAAATCAGTGGTGTGATTCCTGTAGTGTAATGTCAGGTTTTAGCCACTAGGGGGAGACAACACATCATAAGTGGGTATTTTTTTCTCACTTTTTACTCCTAAAATTAAATTTAGTTAGGCTTCTTTGCAAATTTTTAGTTCAGGACAGCTGCTCTTCTGGCTTACCCAAGTCTATTTAAGGAATACTGCATGATCAAACCAAACCAACAGAGCATAACTGATATTATATATTTATGATAAACATTTACTTTCCCTGCAGTGTATTGCGTTGACTCCAGTCCAGGACCTCAGTATCACATTGATGCAAAAATGACGCGCTTTGGAAGGGACGGCACACCTGCTTACTCCATGCTGGGCAGAACGAAAGCACAGAGTATGTTCCTATTCATGACAGATATATTTTGGGTGTTTTATTTTATATTCAATCTAAAAGATTGATTTTATAACAGACAAAGTCCAAACTCCACTATTGTGTCCGAATGAACTTGAACCGTTATTAGTATCTAAGACATCTGTTTTTTTGACCCTTCTAATAGAGCCATTGTCAGCTGCTGCAACTGAAAATCTGCCCCCCCCACTCTACCAGATGGTGCTGAATTGGCTGTTTATACTTTAACTGTTTTCTCTTCACTAGAGGAGCTATTCCAGACACCTGGACCAGGTTCGTACAGCCCCGAAAGAGCCCCGCCATGCAACCTCCAGCGCAGCCCCCCATCCTACACAATGGGCTCTCGCACACACTATCGCAGCATCGACTCAGTGCCCGCTCCAAACAGGTACTGCCTCCCTCCACTGATGGGCCCTCAAGTCCCGAACAAACCGGCCAGCGCCAGCTACACAATGTCTGGTGCTTTCAGCACGGGAGGACCGTCTGTGGACTTAGCCCAGACCCCGGGGCCCTGCAGGTACAACAGTACGGACCCGAGTGTTTATCTACCCCGGCAGCCAGCGTTTTCCATGCTGGGGCGTCACGGGTTTCCCAGAGATGCGACAAAGAAGCCTGGTCCTGGAACATATAATCCAGAGAAAGTGACGATTCACAAAGCTCGGGCCCCAGCCTACTCCCTCGGTATAAGACACTCAGAATTCGTCACCCCGCTAGTTGTAAGCGTTTCTGATTAAAACACCCCCCCCCCCAAAAAAAGCTCTGCATTACTAAGTGATTTCTTGAACAAAAGCATGAAAACATTTGAAGAAGTACATTTTATTTTGTTCTTTAAACAACAGAACATGTTGAATCAACCACCAACTCACTGTCAAAATTTATAACAAGAAATAATATATTTACATTAAACAAACAAGTTTATAGAACAGCAAGTGTTCAAATACAGAAAGCTTTTAGGAAGAGTGTGAGCTTGAGAAAAATAACCCTCACACTTGTATGACCAATAAATCAATCAACAAAAATGACTTTGACATTTAAAAAATGTATTAAAATGTACAGTCGACAGGCAAACTGTCAGCTTTATAATGTTTGTAAGGTTTCCATTCACAGTGAAATCAAGCCATCTGCCTCTCCTTACCTCTATAAATTGAGGGAGTTTGAACAAAAAAAAATACAATACAATTAAGGATTTTCTACAGTACACTATACACAAGAACTCATGAGAGATGCATGTAGGAGAGATGTATGGGCCAGAGACAATATAAATCAGCACAGATAATTGAAAGTATGTTACATATGGTTTCCATTTAATCCTTTGGAAGGGGTCTTCTGAAAAGCAGTATGTGTGGCTCTGGAGAGTAAAACAGAAAAACATCTGTCAGTATCAACAGTACAGAGGTTACATCAATACATAGTCCTAACAGCAACGATCCATGTCCACCTAACTTCCTACACAGACTAATGGGGTCAGATACTCAGAACTGCAATAGTCAGTTGATCAATAGAAAATGAATCACCAACTAGTTTTAATGATTGATCAATTTTGAGTGATTAAGAAAAAAAAAAAAAAAGTAGCTAAATTCTGATTCCAGTCAAATGTGAATATTTCCTGCTTTATCTTTTATGGGAGTAAATAACCATTAGTTACCATCTAACATACGTTTCATGTTTATCTTAATACAATACTCATGCATTCATAAAAAATAATTTTGAAATTTTGAATTTTATACTTTGAGGTAAAATAATTCTCGAAACAAGCATTCGACTACAGTCCAGACCTGGAAATCACTGAAACAGTTCTACACCGCATTGAGCGAGTTTATCAATGATGGATTCCATGAAATGTGAAACCCTCCTTAAACTGTGGATCCTCACCCGGCGTGTGGATCATGTAGTGGATCCAGCCCTGGCTCTGCTGCACCCCGATCCCCCTCCACTCGTCCTCTGTCATCAGGTGGGAGGTGGGCACCAGCTTGGACAGCTGCTTCGGAAGCACCACGTGCCTTCACGGAGGAGGAAACGGACACTTTCAGAAAAACGGAGCAACGAGGACACGTGATGCGCGTTACGAGTTACGGCGACGTCACGGTGTCATCACGTGATGCGCGTTACTGTGACGTCACAGTGTCATCACGTGATGCGCGTTACGCGTTACGGTGACAGCTGAGATTGATACAGTTGATTACCGGATGTTCTCTGGAACGGGAAAGAGGAGACGGCGGCGGTCACCGGTTATATAACGTCAATGTTAACGCCCCACATTAACACATTAACGTTACCACAATGCTGACGTGAATCTAATCCTTACACTAAACTTCACCTTTTCTCTCTTTTTCTTTTTAACAATTCACGAAATGATTCGCAACAGTAGAAAAACGTTAAAATAACTTAACGGTTAAAGTTGCCATGCTAACGAGGGAGGCCCAAACGCTGTTTGAGTCACGTTAACGTAACGTTAAGCTATCCGTTAATTGACTACGTTAACTTACAAACGATATCCTAAATGTAACACCCTTACTGCGGTCTTACTAAACCAGCACATGAAATGAAGCTACCGGCTGAATTTAATGTTTTATTATGTTATGTAACTCGCCTCGACGGAGGCTTGACCGTTAGTTAACTGCTATCTCAGCTTGTAAACGCCAATAACCATACCTGTACTCGAACTGATCGTCGTTGTACTTGTCGGAGTAGTAAATCTGTTTTTTAGACATTTTTCAGTCGACGACAGGAGTCCAACTGGACGTGTAGAAGCCGTTTTCAGGTGTGGTGGTGTAGCCGGCTACAGCGATGTTGACGAGTGCCACAAGTTGCTGTCATCTGCCGCTGTTTTCAGAGGGCAATTCAAACCTCAACGGTTCCCCGCTGCCCGCGGATTGGCCCAGAGCGCCTGCGCTGCTTCCTAGATCGTCTATGTGTAAAAAGAGAGCTCACTCTGCTTGTAAAACGTAAACGGAAAAGCACAGTTTTTGGTTTTGACTGCAATGTTTTTGCGGAAAAAAGCGCACATTTAAGATCGTATCTTTACTCTCAGTGTTGTTTTTGTTCGTTTAAATGTATTATACCTGATGTATTTGAAAATGTTTCTGGTCAATCGGAAAAGTTTACTGAAACCGAAAACAGGGAGTGAACGACAGCTTCGTGTTAATCTACTATCTCTGCTACGTTGCTTCTATTCTGCAGTCAACGCGAGGAAGCGCGAGTGGGCGGTAGAGGCATGGGAGACATGGGTAGAGGGTATGGACCTGGAATAATATCGCATTGTTATAAATTGATGTGTCATATGCATTAACTCTAAACGCATTGCATTGGTGACACCAGGTTTCTATTTTGTGACAACCGATCCTGAGACTACGGGTGAAAATGTGCTGACCTAGCTAACCCCAGCACATTTACACTGATGTGGAAACTGAAATGCTCATTATTGTGCACTTTGATGAGATTTATACCTATAAAAATATTTCTAGATGATTTGAGGCCAGCAGTTACAATAATTAACGTTTAGGTCAAATAGTCGTGGAGCTAATTTTTTGCATGTAAGGATCTGCACACATGGAATGGAATTAGTATCATTGCTAACACCTGTGTTTACCTATTATTTATTGTTAATGTGGCTTCTGTCAGAAATCTAATATACTTTTATTAGATACACTAGTAATCAATCAAGTCAATTTGAACATGCATAATCCAGAAACTGGAACGACCTACCTAATTGGGTTTTTGCATTGTGCATTATGGCTCCACTGTAATGCTCTCATAGTTAAATGGGACAAGAAAAACAACAATGTTATTTAAGATTAATAATGTTTAAAACATGTCTCTAGCGTTATGCAATAATGTGTAAGAAAAATGCATTGGTCACCTGTTATATTCTCTTTTGGCCTTACACAATGTATATACGGTATGTTAGTATTCTCAGTCAATGATTTGTGTGTCAATCAAAATAAACTCTCTCTTTACATTTTAACCAAACATTGGTTTTGTCATCGCCAGCAGCCCATGTTGTTCTTGGTTGTAATCACTGTTAATGGGTAACTGCTGCTAATGAGCGGTGGTGTATTCACAGCATGATTTGTTCCACTTGTATATGCAAACCACCAAAGGGAGGAAATGTATAGGTTAACTCTTTACACACAGGAAAACATTATTGTTGAGTGATTGGAACTGTTCATTATATGTTTGATCAAGCCCAGTTAATCTTTGTAATGATTGTTATATCTGTTAAAAAAATACAAAATCAATTAGATTTTGATTTTAATAAATGCTTCACGTGTATTTTACTTTCGTGTGCAGTATGATTGTCAGTGCAGTTATTTTCCATACAACAGAAAAACGGGGCAGAAAATACAGAGAGAGGTGCATGTATTGATTGCATCTGGTTTATCAGTAACTTCTTATGTCCTGTAGCAAACTAACAAGAAGTGATTGGCTGTTTGACAAAAGGTGGGAGGCAGTGTTGGTTCCCGATGGTTGTGTGTGTGTGTGTGTGTGTGTGTGTTTTACTGTGTAAAGCTGCATTGTACTATGATAACTGATCCATACACATTGCTTATCTCTGCTGACTGACATTGGCTGTTGTGCTGGATCTCCCGTTTCTCCCCTGTCTGCTCAGAGCCTGATGTAGGTAAGTTTCCTGTCGTGCCCTTCTGAATAACTTTTAGTTTACATTGCTGTGTCATTAACATTTGTTAGAGTTGTTTCTGGAGTTGCATTTTATTGGACAGAGAACTTGCTGCTCCTCTCTTACACTACTGTCCACACTGATTATGGGAGTAAACAAATCATAATGATTTACTTGATTGAATTTAAGCAATTTACCTTGTTTGTTGGGAACATAATGAGCTCTTTCCTAGTGTGTGGGTGATGTTATTCAGTCGGTTGATTAGCCAGCTTTTTATGTAATGGATGATGACCCTGACTCCTGGCTTATTTCACAATCAGTGCACACATATTTCACATCTATTTGTATTTGCAGGTGCTTTTTTTTTAACCATGATTCTTTTTTTTCCATTGCTTTCCCAACAATCTTCATAATCTTTTAGCGAGTTCCCGACACAATACAAGATATTAACATTCTTATTTAAATACGTATTATTCACTTTCACCTGTTTGCAAGGTTTGATGTACAAGAAACGAAGAAAAGATTTGCAGTGTAAATCCCTGATTAACCCAGTTTTACACTGTGAATCCTGAACGCTGTCTGAGTGTGTCACTTTTGTGTGGGGTAGGAAAATACAATTGAAATGATTTCCTGGATTAGAAGCGAGAGTGAAAATGATTCATCTGGGAATGGGGGTGTGGGAAGGCACGAGGGAGAATGCTAAAAGGATCATGCTGAGAAGGCTGATTGCTCTCTGGGGAATCAGATGGGAGGGAAACCGAGAAGAGAATTCTATGGGATGGGCTGTATGTTGTTAGACATGCAGTCCTGCAGAAGTGTGGCTGTTTTGTTTCCTTTGTTAAGTTTTCGTATAGTGCCAAGGCAATGGTATTGCACACACTCCTGTTGACTCACACTAGATGCACTTTAACTAATTGGATGAGGCTCATGTCTGCATTCATTTACAATCCCAATCTACTCTTCATTTAATATTTCTATTTTGGGGTATGTATATAAACATATATATATATATATATATATATATATATATATATATATATATATATATATATATATATATGTGTGTGTGTGTGTGGAATCCAGTACTGGGAACCCATTCCTTGCCAGTAATGCTGGCCTCTTCCACACATGTTTAGTTTCAATTCAAATAATTGACTTGTCAATAAGCTTTATCGACATGTACTTTAATGTTGCATTATTGATATGATTTAGTATGAATCATTTTACACAGCACACCAACATAGATAGATAATCACAAGACTATAAGTTATCCTGCCTCACCTCAGTGACATAATTAGGGCACACAGAGATAATCAATCTTTAAATTCAATGTGTATCATCCTGAGAGAGAGGAAGGGGCATACAACAAGAGAGGAAATAATGTTGACGTTTCTCTGAGGAACCAATTCGCTTCCTTTTGTTGTCTCAACGCATAGATAAGCCGAACTGATCAGTGGTTCACATCATTATTCCCATTCTAGCTGATGTGACACGGGTTATAAATTTGCTGAATTTTCTTTATACAAGAGGAAATAGCTGCAGAGTGTGAATGTCTGTGTCAATGTGTGTGTATGTGCTTTTGTGTGTGTGTGTGTGTCTGACAGTGGGGTGGTTGAGGCAGATGTGTTTTAGCTAATACAGTGTGAGAGCAGCTGGGCAGGGCAGGGCTGATAGACCCAATGACATCATCCAGAGAGAGAGGGAGAGAGAGAGACACTGGGAGGGAGTGAGCGAGCCTGCCTCAGGCAGCGGGAGGACGCAGGCCAGCGCAGATAGAGAGGAGAGCTGCACGAGAGCGGGACAGTGTGTGTGTGTGTGCGCGTGTGTGAACGGGAGAGGACCAGGCAGCGTTCAGTTGACTTTGACAGGGATATAGGACCCCGCCTGGAAGATTTTCTCCCCGGCTTTTGCCCCCTCTTCCGTTACACCTCTCCCCCTCCCCCCCTTCCCCTTTTCCCTTTCCCTCCTCATCCTCTGGCAGTTATCCCCCCTCTCAGCTCCTGCTCCAGGCGGCTCCTCCGGGCATGCTCCTTAAGCCAAAGTATGGCCGCTTTCGCAACGAGTCTGTGACCTCCTCCGACGACCTGATGCAGAGCTTAGCCATGAGCGGCAAAGTTGTGGCCACGCCGATGGGCCCCTCCTCCACCCCGAGCCTTCCTCTGCCTCCGCTGCCTCCTCTGCCTCCGCTGCCTCCTCTGGATCCCGGTGCCCGGTCCTCCTCCTCCGCCGGGGCCGCGGCCCTGGCTGACTCCCCCTGCCTGGATGGAGAACAGGACGCCACCACGACATTCTGCATGCTCATCCCTAAGATGCCCCAGTGGAAGTTCTCCAACTCCCTGCTCAGCCGGAGCCCGTCCAACTCCAGCTCCAGCTCCAGCTCCAGCAAGGACTCGGGCAAAGGAGCAGCGGCTCCGTCCCACTCCGCCTCGTCTTCGTCGTCGCACAGGCCCGGCGCCGCGGCCTCGGCCAGCGGCCCGGTGGCCAGTCTCGCCGCCGTGCTCAACTCCTGTGACCCTGTGTGTGTTACCCCCTGTTCCCTGCAGGCCATTCGTGGGCAGAGAGCAGTAGCGGCGGCGAACTCTGCCGGTCCGGGGGGGCAAGGATTCGGGGCCACAGAGGCGATGGCGAGCCCGGTGGGCTCCAGCAGCTCCAGGTCTGGGGTGCACCGCAGGACGAGTGTGGAAGGCATGTGGTTGGGGGGCGAGGACTTCAACCAGAAGGGCAGCTTCATCAACAAACCCTCCCAAGGCTGGCTGCACCCTGACAAGAAGATAACAGGACCAGGGGCCTCTTACATTGTCCGGGTGAGTCTGTCCCATACAGCCCCTGCTTTCAATGCATACTCCATTACCAATCAGAAGTAATTAGACATGCCCTTAATTCAGGATGTGCACGACTGAACTTTTCTTCTTCCCATCGCTCACAACAACTGCCCCTGCACGGTGAATCCCATAATATTAATGAGTCCATTTAAAGCTTTCACTATCTGGGTGGCAACAAAGGGACACCACAGTGCCAGGCAGTTTGTTATGCAGCTCATGTGGTGAGAGCCGGGGGAATACATAATTTAATTCAGATAGATGGCTCGGTGTGGCTGGTCGGGAGACTGCGTCAGGGTGGAGAGAGATAAATCATAAAATTCAGTGTGGGACTGTGGCGGGGTTGTTATTTTACAGCATTGTTTACCATAGGCTGCAAGCATCATACTGTGCTTAGAGCAATAACCAGCTGTATTTATAGGGCTTTAAATCCACATCCCATTGTAAGCTCGCACTGTCCGATTTTGTGGGAGTGGTGTTCTTTGTGTGCTTTCACGATAGTTTGCATTCATGCGTGGAACACTATAAGATTTTATCTATGGAAACGTAGCTACAATCCCTCAGCCTAGTAAACCTTAATCCTCTAATTAGTCCTGCTATTATAGTATTCTTCATATACGGTGTCTTTACGCAGAAAAATGTGTTCTAATAATACCAAATTTGTGTTTTTAATAATAATAGGACATAGAAAGGATGCTGGTTTTGTCCAGAAATATGAAAGTGATTATAATTGAAACCATTTTGTATAATGAAAAGAAGTACATCTCTCTCAGTGTGTGCGCTACAGATTTGTGTTTACAAAGGGTTACCATCCCGAGCAGACTGCTTGACGTCAATGTCAATGATCTCCCCTCAGTTGTCCCCCGCGCCTGTTCACCTCCGCCCCTCCTGGACCGCTCTGCTCTCTTTCCTCTCCTCTCCTCCTCAAACTAATGACATGGCTCTTGATTAGCCCATTCTGAGACTCAAGCAGGCTTTCTAATGGCATCATACAGGCACCATTCATTCCTATATTCAATTACATTTAATCACAGTCATTTGCATCATGTGATATGGGAAGAGGGCGGCTGGACCGGCCATGGGAGGGGTCAGTCATCTGGGATCGGTGATGAGTACGTTTCGAGCTTTCATCACCACGCGAAGGCTTTTCCCTCACAGAGCATCACAAGTGCTGCTCTCATTGATGTCTCAGTCAGTGGCGGAGCCTGTTGTTGTCAACTGGCAATAATGTTTGATGACCAATGTGAGATACCTGTTTCACAACAGTTGGAGCTTAACTATATGTGCAATTCAGTGGCAAACCCATGAAGGGAGGAGTTTGTGCTGCATGTATTAGTGTCAAAGTGACAGTAGAGTTCTGCTGTGCATTGCCATTTTATTTAAAAAATCAGCATAGCTTGCATAGTGCACAGCTCTCTCTCTCTCACTCTATTTCTGTTTCACCTCCCCTCTAATCCTGTTCTCCTCTGCTGGGAAAGACACAAATATGATTCTATGGTTTCCTCCTTTTTTTACGCTTTCTCTCTGTTCACACACACACACACTGCGTCTGCTGCCGTCCGCGGCCAGGACACTGCAGCAGCAAGCCCAGCACTGCAGCTGCCAGAGGAGTTCCAGCACCATCCGCTGAGCTGTGTTTAAAGCAGCCTGTTATTCTTTTATGCCTCTCGCATACAATCTGCTGCACAGCATTTTCCCCCATCAAATTATGAACTCTGTAACCTCTAATATGTTTCTTTTTTTTGTTGGTGTTGCTATTAATGCAGTTTCTAGGCGAGTATATTGCAGCATCTGTCACAGCATATACTGGGACAAAAGTGTTAAATTAGAAGAAAGTACAAAATATGGAAAATGTATCACTCACAATATCAATTACAAATAATAGGACATATTATATAGAATAATTCACTGTCAACACTATCCAGAACACATGCACACGTGTCCTGACCTGCAGTAATATTAGTGGTCAAATGAAAAGATGAATGGGCTCAGGATATGTCAGGACAGTGATTAGACATAAGCTTTAATGCAGTTCTTGGAAGAGATTTTGGAAGTGGATGCCAGTGTTATTCAATTTATGAAGAATGCTTCTTGGAAAGCCAAAGTGGCCGTAGCCAGAAGCACTAGCCGGCCCCAGACAGGGCCAAGAGGATGGGAGGGCACGTCGGGTGATGGAGGACGGGCCGCGTTGCATCAGCAGATGCGCGTGTGACAATGGAGGCATTGGCAAGAGAGGGGGAAAGAAAAAAGAGAGAGACAATTTTCCTGATGGAAGACTTCCCCCGTCTCCAAATCGGGTTAGAAAGCTCATTAAGCTCTCGGGCTCAAAGGTCTCTCTCTCTCTCTATCTCTGTTTCTTCTCTCTCTCTCTCTCTCTCTCTCTCTCTCTCTCTCTTGTGTTTGTTTGTGTGGCTTCTATGTAGTCTGTCTGCTGTCAGTTGCAGTCACAGTAACACACTAAATCACGCTATATTACATCCATCTGTGCCAAAGTACTGCTAGATGGACAGGATGCGACTTATAGCAACAAGTGATTTTCATAAAGACTTTCTAACATCTTGTGAGTGTTTTATATTACAACATGTGTATGATATTTAGGATTTTTTTCTTCATGTCAAGCACAGTTGTAGCGATCAAATGACAGATATAAACACTCACAGAAAATGCATCCTGATGGTAATCCGCGTTAACAGATGTCCTCATATTACTCTTTATTTAATAAATCATTGTGATGATGTTTATTGACTGTATTTATTTACTTAAAGAGACAGGGCACATGACACATGACCTCGACCACCCGCGCTGCCAGCGCTGGGTACTGTATAGACTACGCATGTGCAGAAAGGCCCGTTTTAGCAAGAGCCAAGTTCCCACTGCCATTAAAAAAATAAGGTTAAATAAGTTATGTTCTCTTAAGATTAAAAAAAATCCAGTCTTGTTTGTAGCATGACAATCTGTGTATATTCGTCTTACTTGTTTCTGTTCTATATGCACCTACAGTGGGAAAGAATTTCCTGCTTTAGCTGCTTCTGGACAGATGCACAGTACATTATGTAGATGAAATCGTATGTAAATCGGGCCAAAAACCAAAACAAAGTGAATCTCAGTGGCAGTAGTATTAGTAATCAGGCTGATGCAGGCAATCCAAATGACAAATACACTACAGAAACAAGCTAAAAATAGCTCTCTGCTGATTCCGTCAGTCAGAGGCTGTACTCATCACTACGTCTTCCCGTGTGAACTCCGAAGATATGCAAACGAGCGCGGGTCATCCTCACGATGCGTCGGCTGTAAACAAACACGCTCGCACTCGCAGAATCCCCCCCGGGGGGCCGAGGAGGCCGCATTCCGTCCATGATCGGGAGCTCTTAGTGCTGCTAATCTAGTCAAGGCGCCATTAGCACCCCGACTTGACAACCATTAGGAAGCCGCTCAGCTGCCTGTGAGCCACTCTAATGCCCTGTATGTGGGTCTCTGTTAGATTCTCATGCATTGTTTTCTATACTCATTTCTGCAGATAGAGGATAATATATTACACCCTCTGCAATGACACTAAAGTGCAATTTTTGAATTCTATACAGCAAATGTAGCGTTTTCTATAAATGTCTATGATGAAATCTAGAAGCTGTGATCTTTTTATTAGAAGATAGCCCATATTTATAGTGACTCTCTATAAAAATGAATTCAAATGAATTCAATGTTGTGTTTGTCTTTGCAGTACATGGGTTGCATTGAGGTGTTGAAGTCAATGCGCTCCCTGGACTTCAACACGCGGACCCAGGTGACGAGGTAAGCCCCGAACCAACATGCTTGACACGCAGCTTGTGAGTCAGAAGAATTTGATTTGACCCGAGACGGAGTGCGTTCAGTGGTGTGTTGTCAGCTGTGGACTGCTGCACGCAATGCGACGTGAGGCGTGATCCTTAGGTATGCTGCCTTAGTTGGGATAAGCTTGATAAACATGTCACATTTATGGAATGCGTGGAAACCTTTTGTTTTCTTTTTAAATTGTCTTTTCTTTTTATTGCTCAATCAGTGACAAGTCATGATGTGATTATGTGTAAAACTATACCTCAGGGTCTCGGTATGCGTTTGTGTTGTTGTGTTTTTATGCCCGACACGTGATGTTATTGTTATAAAAGCATCGGAGAAGTGCACTCCCCCGCTCCGTCTCTCACCCCCCCACCCCCACCCCCCAACTATTGATCGGCAGTAATCGGAGCCCACCGAGGCCTAAGTGCAGCACAGGGGGGGCGGGTGGGAGGAGGAGGCAGCAGAGATGGAGTGATAGAGAGGGAGATCTATTATTGATGATGATCGCTAATGACCAAGGAAAGCTGCAGTGGCCCCCGCGAACGCACCCTGCTGGATAATGTCTGCGGAGGAACCGGGGGGGGTTCAAAACAAAAACAAAACCAAACCAAACATTAGCAAATGGAGACACCACACCGGGCATCATTAGGCTGTAGTGCAGCTGATTGCACGACACCAGTATAGCTACATCTGTTTGCTGCACTGAAGAAGTCCATTTTGCACTTTTCCTTATCCAGTAGATGGAAAAGGTGAGATTAGAAAAGCTATGGTCGAAACTGGTGTGACATATCTAATCCACCTTTCCCATTTTCTCTAATTAATTTTTTAATTCTTTTTAGGCGTTTTCAAGTTTAGCCACTTACTTGTTGTGGCAGCACTTAACTTCTGACTATTTGTCATTAGGAGGAGACATTTTTTTTCTGAGGTTAGAATACAATGCCACGAACCCAAAAGAAATGCTTGTCTGGAACATTTATTCCTTGCAACATGTCAGAGACTTCCTGCAGGAAGGGCAACAAGATGAGAATATGTGAAAATGATTTGCCTCGAAGGCTCCAACATAACCGTTTATATTAATGTGTGTGAACTAATGTGAAAAAACAACCTGTATCAACATTTTTAATGTAAAGCCCATGCACCAAGTTCTGGAAAGCTCCAACAAATCATGGTCGTTAGAATTTGAGAAATGTAAGTCAGCTCCCGTATTTAAACAGAGAGCATGTTGTGTCGTGGTGTCTAACAGCAACACCAGTGATAATGAGGCCCCGGCATCTCAGTGCAGGAGCTGCAAACAACAACAACAACACCCCCCCCTCTTTCTGTCCTTGCACCAGCATGAGTCATTCCAACTATCGTGGTGTTTTTTTCAAAAATCCCCATAGAAGACATTTACTCGAGCTGAGGCCCGGGCAGCGTCCCTTTTCAAATATTTATGAGCCACTTGATAGGGGCCGCTGGGTTCTCGGCTGCCGTCCCCACCGTCCCCTGGCAGTGAGAGCATGATCTCCAGCCTCTAATTCACATTACCCCCCCCCACCCCATATCAGACAGACCAGTTATGCTGCTGTTCCTGGGAGTTTTCACAGCCATCATATCTGAAAAGAGGCTTGCACTGATAATACTGACTCACTGAGTGAGCAGATGAAGCTGTGGATGGGTGGGAACCCGTGATACGTTTATTTCCTCTTCTTCACGCTTCCATCATTTAAAAAGGGAGGTAAACAGTCAGGCATCAGCTGCCTTTGTTCAGGGTGGTTAAACATCAGCGGCAGCAGGGGTTTGTTTCAGCACTTGTGCACGGACTCGCCGGAAACCTTTTCTTGACCTTTAAACCGTGACCTCTAACCTTAGCCCAAGGGCGGGAACACAAAGCTTCCGTTCATGTTTACCCGTTGTGACGCAGCAGTTTTGTGTCGCCTTGACATTACTTCATATTGTGGCGTGTTGTTTCGAAAATTCACATGAGTTTCTCAGAATCTCGGATCATACGTCCCTGTTGCGTGTTGATGGGTGGCTCCACCAGCATGGTCTAACCGCTGGCTTTCTCTTTTTCATGCCTGTGACCAGGGAGGCTATCAACAGACTCTGTGACGCTGTGCCAGGCGGGAAGGGGGCGTGGAGGAAGAAGGTCAATAGTAAATTTATAATCCTTCTGAATTTATGACACGAAGCAGAACAGCGATTGTAAAAGTCTTAAGACTGCTCCGTACAAATAACTTCTTGTGTGATGCTTTGTGCTTCCTTGTTCAATGGAAGTGTTAGTTTAAGGTTTTTTTTTAATGACAAATATGTGACATTTCCATCTATGTTTAAAGATAAAATAAAATATACCGTAGAATCCATAGTGTGACATCTACTTCTTTGTCCTCATTAGAAACTATAACCTTTGACTTATAGGCCCTGAACAAAGCCCTCCAGTCCATAATGGGGAAAAGTAACCTGCGCTTTGCAGGCATGAGCATCGCACTCAATATTTCCATAGACGGCCTCAGTCTGCTCATCCCAACCACGCGACAGGTATGATGCTAAGAATAATAGTAGGTCTTCCCACATGGGGCTATCCACTGCAACTATGAACTATTTATTCTGTAAATACAACTAAAATATACATGCAGTGCTTTGCTCAATGAATAGGGGTTGTAGGTCATGAGTCGGTTAATCAATGAAAGGAATTCATAGGTGTGGGTTTTACTGAAGAATGTAGGTCCTAGGAAATTACTAAATCATTTCAATTAAGTTATTAAAATGGTTACATTTGTATTGTACTGTATTGTAACTCAAATTTCTATTTCATTCAGTAATGATCCATAATACAATTTTAAAAGTTTAGTAGTATATAATACAGTATAATGTAATATAATAATATTAAAAGTCCACTTGTGTTTTACCCACTCTGCCAGGTGATAGCACACCATCCCATGCAGTCCATCTCATTTGCCTCAGGGGGAGACACAGTGAGTGACCTGTATTATTCCTTCCCTCCTTTATGTCGTTGGAATGGACGTCCTGGCCGCCCTGCGCGTATCTGACTGGTTGCATTTCGCTGGTTTCCAATCTGACCGAAGAATCACTTAGGACTTTAATCTAGTTATATCCATCTGTGGAAAAATCATCCTAACCCCTTGCGGTCTATTTATTTATTTTTTTCCAGAGCTGATTATGTCTAATTTATCTGGTCTGACTGAATTTTCCTCCCGTCTGCTGCAGGACACGCCTGATTATGTTGCGTACGTGGCCAAAGACCCGGTGAATCAGAGGGGTATGTCCTGAAAAACTCGTCTTTCTGGCTCGCTGCTTGTTTCATAACCACGCACATACTGTACAACAGGCCTATTGTGTCTTTAACATGTATGGCTCACACACTGCTGCAATTATAGGTTTAACCTTTAAATCACCCATAGTTTAAATTTGAGAAAGCTTGAAAAAGGGAATGAGGATTAACACAATCAGGCTTTATCCTTTTTCTGTCTCCCAGCTTGTCATATCCTGGAGTGTTCAGACGGTTTAGCCCAGGGTGTCATCAGCACCATCGGCCAGGCCTTCGAGCTGCAGTTCAAACAGTACCTCCACAGTCCGCCCAAAACCATGGCGTCTACGGAAAGGTAACCTACAGCCCTGTGAAACCCTCATTTCCTGTATGTGAACAAATGAAAATCCAAAAGGTGATCCGCGTCTGTGTTATACATCACGGAGTTACGGTTAAAAGTGATATGACTACACTGTAAAAACCTATAATACAGCATTACAGTTGTAATTCAGATGATATTTTCCCAAAAATATTTACACTTTCCCCCTCCATCGTGGTACCTATTTAATTTTTCCATCTTCATCAATGATTTGGACATGGCCACCCAGGCATACATAATCACTCTGCGGTTGGTACTATCTTCTACACCCAGGCCTCCACTATAGATCTGGCTGTTGAAGAGCTTCAGGCTGCATTTCAATCCATTCATGCTGCTCTGTGAAACTTAAAACGGGTTTGAGATGCTCACAAAGCTAACATTTTGTTTTTTTTCCACTAGAAAATGTTCTGAGATTACCATTAGAACATCTGATGGTAAATCTATTGAAAGCGAATTTAGTTTGATGACAAGCTCTCTATCAATTACAAATTGACAACTTACCCTAATTGAGTATATAATGCATCTCTGAATTTTATTACTAATGCAAAGTCTATAACTCACCACTTTCTAGCAACCAAATGTAGTATTAGGCACATTGTAGGCCTACTGCTGCAAGCTTGACCAGGTCTCCCGATTTAAAAAAAAAAAAAAAGGATTTTAATCTAAATGAGACTTCCAGGATAAATAAAGGTTGAAAAGAATCACTGCTATCCAGACATCCTACATAAAAGTTCTTAGTCGCGTTTGAACCTGATCCGCTGTACGACTCTCATATTTCCTCTTTGTTTGTTACAAGCAGATGTCACTGTTTGTTCTTATATTACCTCAAAATACATCCAATAATATTGATCCTCACAGAACCTCTCCCCTCGCCAAACCTCGGGCATTTCAGTGATACCGCTGCATGCGCAGGAGGAACTCCAGACTTTTCTGTTCTGGGTTTAAATCCACATCAGAAGCATCTTCGGTGATCTATATAAACCTCCAGCTGATGAATATAGATCACTCTCCGATATAGAGATGTCATCTGATCTGACCTCTTGTCCTATCATTATTATTCCTATTAATATCACATATAGATAAAACCTGCCATCAAGATTATAGAAGTAATATCCTTTTACCTTCACCCTTGGATCTTATCCTTCTCGTGTGAACTTCTTCAGATCTGTCAGGACAGAGGAGCCCATGTGGGGGGAGGAGGACGACTTCTCTGAGCACGATTACTACAACAGCATCCCGGGGAAGGAGCCTCCTGTGGGGGGGGTGGTGGACTCGCGGCTCCAGCCCACCGGGGCCCTCCTGGGTCACATTCACATCCAACCGCAGGGCAAGGCGGCCGCACAGGTGAATCTCTAGACGCGATTTTACAAAGCACCATAGAGGTAAAGTTGCATATACAGCAGCTTTAACCCAGCGTTGCCTCCACTACTACTGCACTATGCATAAATCATTTGCAATTATTTCTTAAATTTCCATCTTCACCTTCTAACTTTATTACGGACACAATTAGGGCTACATCTGGTCATTATCAAGCAGCGTGTGATTGCGTCTTAGAATGGTGTGCCTCCCTCATAATCTGGTGACTGATGTTTTCCTGCTCTTTCCCAGAATTGTTTACATAGAATTCAACTGAAAACATATTTCATAACGTCTACACAATAATTGCCAAAACCAGATATTATTAGATAAAGAGTCCGGGCTCTCCTGTTATCTCTCGCTCTCCCTCTCACTCTCTCTGCAGCTTTTTCAGCAATATGGTGACAGGCTGTAGCTAATGTTTCAACTAGAGTGCCTCAAAACTACATTATGTTGTGGGGGGGGGGCGAGAGACGAGCGGTTCGTGCATTCAGGTAGAGACACAAATGTATTTAGGCCGTGTTCCGCTGGCGTGTCTGTGTTTTTGCAGATGGGCTCGCCAGCCAGACGGGAGCAGGGATCCTACCCCCCAGGTCAGCTCTGCTATGAACTTCACTGGGACACAGAGACTAACAGCAGCTCAGGTGAGACACCATGTGGCAGCACACAGATATAACATTTAGAACAAAAATAAAACATGCATGGATCTTTTACACCAGTTTATAAGCAAAAACATTTATTATTTCAGTTGAGATGGAGTTGTGTCATTTAATAGCATGATGACCTTCAGAAGCTTGTGTGTGTGTGTGTGTGTGTGTGTGTGTGTGTGTGTGTGTGTGTGTGTGTGTGTGTGTGTGTGTGTGTGTGTGTGTGTGTGTGTGTGTGTGTGTGTGTGTGTGTGTGTGTGTGTGTGTGTGTGTGTTATGTGGTACAAGTTGTATAATCAGTAAACATGTATTTTACTTATGACATTGACCATTCAGTTATAGTTATTTTTTGGCCACTAGAGGGGGCCACATAATAAGTTTCATGCAAAAATGTGTCAACACTATACACATGCAGCCAGGAGTCAGCGGTGCATTTCGAATCCCGTCTTTTCCAGGTCTGACGGCTGACGGCTACCTGTGTGCTGACGGACAGCCACCCAGAGACTATGAGGAGCATCAGTACGTCAACACCCAGAGCTTCGAAAACCTGGAATCACTGACACAGGGGCCTGATGGACACCGAGCGTCCAGGGTACCCGACAGTCCCAAAAAGGACCTGTTTGACATGAGTAAGACCTTTTACTTGGTATGATATATATTCTGATCATAGATGAAGTAAACTTGTAAAATATATGCATGAAAAAAAATTGCAATTGGATCTGCAATCTTTTAGGCCCGGAGATTAAATAGCAGCAAAACATTACATTGCATTACAGGAAACTATTCAGTTTATTCTGATGAAAATTCCTATAATTAAACTCATTGTGTAAGCACCACATAAGTGCTGTAGCCTTCACTGACTGCTATGGACCCTATCAGGGCCCTTCGAGGACGCCTTAAAGCTCCACGAGGCCAGTGGTGGAGCCGCTGGTTCCTGTCTATCCGCTGCAGCTGGAGGTGCGGGTGCAGGCGGAGGCGTGCTGGTCCTGGAGGACCAGTGGCCCAGCCCTCCGCGCCGCCGGGCCCCCGTGGCCCCGAACGAGGAGCAGCTCCGCAAGGAGCCCTGGTACCACAGCCGCATGAGCCGACGGGACGCGGAGAAGCTCCTGGTCCGGGACGGAGATTTCCTGGTCCGGGAGAGCACGACCAACCCGGGACAGTACGTGCTCACCGGCATGCACTGTGGCCTCCCCAAACACCTGCTGCTAGTGGACCCTGAAGGAGTGGTGAGTCCACGCCTATTATACCGGTTACTTCTTTCTCCCTTTCAAACTATTTTACCTGCACTGTTTCTCATTGCAGGTTCGTTAATTAGCTTAGACTTTTGATGGAGTGAGTGTCATTAAGTACTGCGTGTCAAACGTAATTACTTCCACTCCCTCTCTCTCTCTCTCTCTCCTGCAAAGGTCCGGACCAAAGATATGTTATTTGAGAGCATAAGTCACCTTATCTCGTATCACCTGAAGAATGAGCTGCCTATTGTGGCAGCGGAGAGCGAGCTCCACCTCAAACAGGTGGTCAGGAGGAAACAGTGAGCCATCTGGCCCCGCGTGGCACGGTGAGCAGCTTGTGTGTATCCAGAATAGTGAAAACCCCTTGTGAAGATTAAAAATTAAAAATGGAGACTACAAATTAAATACATATATTGATAAAGATTTTTGATTAAGTTCTTTTCAATAAAACTAAGATGGGTGCTGCTGAGGAATCATTGCATGTAATGTTGCAGATTCTCTCTTACGAGACATTTGTTAACTTACTTACCTACAATACTTCTTCTTCTCCTCCCATGTTCTAGTGCTGAATTACTCTGTGCCCATGCAAACCACAGGAAAAAAAAAACTGTATTTGAGAAATCATTTATCCCTGGATGGACACTTTTCTGCAACAAAGGATATCACTGATATTTTCTGTCCATACACAAGTTTTCCGAAGGATAACATAGGATCGACCATCGCCAGAAACTCAGCACGCTGCGGTGATGCTGAGGAAACGACCATAATCCACACTTTGGAAATAGCCCACACCTGGAAGAACCAAAAATATCAGAAATTAAAGAGAGGACTGCTCGGACAGAAATGTCCTCTGCTGCCTGTAACAGTCATGTGCTTCCAGTCTACCGCGGCTCACCTGACCAGTCAGTCCACGGAGCAATGAACCTGCTCATATGATGCACAATCACCAGAACAAAACACGTCACTGATTATCTGCTGCAGGTACAGGTGAATACATAAGAGATGTCAGGTTCCATAGTCAGTGTTTATTTCTGCAAAAAAAAAAATGCTGTGACAATGGGAGAAATATATGTTTCACTGGGATGTGAAGTGTAACGTGTTACAGGTCCGCAGCAGCTGACTCTGAGATGGCACAACGGATTCAGTGCTGGATTTCTAAAATGCAACTCAGACTACAAATCCACTATTTTTTAATTCTCCATGATAACCAAAGCACCAGAATCCCACTTTTGTTACATGATGCTTTATAACATTTTGTTGAGAACATAGACATAGTATTACACATAACTACTCGGTGGGTATAACCTTTCCCATTCTAAACAATGCAGTTATACTACATCTACATGTAGTCTTAAAAGTGGGAATTTTCACCACATTTACCAGGTAAATAACCCATCAGTCCGTTGTGCTTTGTTTGTAAGGTCCACATATCGTATGTCTTGTTTAAACCTGTGAACATTATTGCTCGGACACAAATACTAAATCACGGGTTACAAACGACTACTCTGCATACAAACTCAGTATATCCATGCCTGTTTTGTTCCCCAGCCCATCCAACTTCAGTGCCTTAATAACTACAGAAACAGGCATTTGTGTCAGTGTATATAATGTGCATTAATGTATGCTCCTATATTGCAAAAGACAAGTGTACTTGTCATGCCAATGAATGACTGAACAAACATCAGGATGATTAAGCTCTTATACTTGTGAACAGTAATGTAAGCTGCTCTTGTTTTTGGGGGGGTGAATAATGTTTAACGCCCTGTCTCATTATGTCATGATTGTCTGTATGTGTGTTTAGCCCCCTGTCTCCACTCTGCAGTGATTGATTTGAAAAAGCAGGGATTTGGACATCAAATTAAACCCTTTTATTTGTCCCGGCTCAGGGAAATACATCACTTTATCGATTGTCCTATCCCACGCCTGTGTCTTTACATGTCAGTTGCCTGCTTTCAGATCTTAGCAACATACCTTTAACCAGGCCCTGCTCTTCCTAGCTGCAACCTCATGAATGCACAGAGACGAGGCGCGCTGCATGGATTCTTCATGAATACCTTCTGTTTCCAGATCTCCCTTTGTTTTGCTTTCTCAGGAATTTCTTGAATCTTTTTCTTCTTTTAATAACCTTAAATGCTTTTTTTTTCTCAATAAAATGAACTGAAACGTCATTACAAGACATCAAGTTTCATTTGTCGAGTTCCAGAGTCTTAGTATGTGCCAGATAAAGTACCAAATTACAACTTCAGATTTCCATAACCCCAAATATAGATGTGTGAGCATTAATTGAGTAAAAGAGAACAGAGCAATTTGTTTTTATTTTTATTATAACAATATTATATAAAAACTGTAGGCTCATCACACAATCAATGTACCTGATACTATTGTCTAAATATATCTGTGTCCACATTCATTTTCCACAACATAAACTCCTGACATTTAACTATAAAGGCACTCCACAGATCTTTCCACTGCTTGGTTATCATGTCAAGCCATACGGCTGCAGTTCAGTTAACTGTATTGTATGCATGCGTCTATGTCTGACCACAGATCAGATGTATTTGGCTTTCCGGAGGAGGTTTCTGTGATATTGATGTTTCTGCAGGTCGCTGTTTGCTGACCCGTGGATGGACTGGAGTCCTACTGGTGCAGATGCTGCGAGGTTCAGTGTCCCTGCTGGGTCATACTTAGGATCTGGAGCAGCAAACTCTGCACCTCGTCATCCATTCGGCCCTGTTGGACACCCAAGTTCAAGTTATTGTCCACTAGAGGGAAATATTATTGGAGACAGGTATTATGAATACACATTGCATCAACACAAGGACAGGAAAAAAAGCACAATGCAGTCTCACTTCATAGTAAAAATGCTTAAGTGTGTGTGTGAAATCATCTGACCTGTACAGCAGCCAGTAAATGGGAACGATATACAGTCACCACCTGTTTGTGCTTTCTCTCCCAATCCTGGAAAAAAAGGGTCAAACGTGTTATTGTCATGTGAAGATCACAGATATAGATGATATAGAAAAAGCTCACCTGGAGCTGCTGGGTGAGGATGCTGATCCTGTTCTGCAGCGCCACCTGCTGCCCGGGGTTGCCGTGATGGGTGGTGGAGGAGGAGGACGAGGAGGTGGTGATGCCGAGAGGAGGCGACAGAGCCCCCAGAGCCTCTTTTAGCCGGAAAACTTCTTTGGAAAGCTCTGTTATCTGGGCAAAGACAGAGACTTCAGTCTGGTCACTTCAGCGGTTCACCTTGCAGCAGCAGCAGCAGCAGGAGCAGCCTTACGACCTCTCACCTTCCGGTCCTTCTCCTTGACCAGGCCCTGAGATTCCTGGATGTCTTTGTGGAGCTCCTGGATGTGGCTGGACTGGGACTGTAGCTGGGCCAGCTGCTGCTGCACCGCGGCCAGCTGGGACTCTGCAACCTGCCGCTCGCTTTTATTGAAGAGAGCCTCCCTCTGCACCTGGAACACCTAGACCAGCAGCACCCTGTCACTACAACCATGCTGACGTAAAAACCTGATGCTTTGGCTTATTTCAAATGCAGATAGAGACACACTTGCAGAAAAGATCTTAATCTATTCTTTAATTTAAATGTGGACTTGTCAATTGTATGCATTTAGCTGATAAAAATAATCTAACCTCCTATTCTTTTGGGGGCTTTAATTAAATGTTTTTTCCGCAGCAAAATCTAAAATATATCATCTCAGAATCGTTATTTCCCACAACCACTGTCGGAGTTTTTTTTTTTTTTGCTCGTGGGACTTTCCAGTTTCCCTTGGAAACAGTTTTCCCTTTGATCTCCAGGACGCCCACGCTGCAACACAAATCAATGCAGCAAACCAGGCGTTGGTTCTGGTGCCGTGTTTACCAGCGCTTTGTGTGAGAGGGAAGTACGACTCTGCAAGGATATGGTGTCGTTAGCCAGAAGAATTGACCGTTTGTGTGTGTGCACCTAGCAGCATTACGTCCCTATGGTTGGACGTGTGCCAGGAAGTTTCTTCGTGATAGAATGTACACTCTCTAATTCATGAGATTACACACTATGGTATATTAATCTATGAGGGGGGACTTTGTTTCCCTTGATGCCGCTACACAAGCGGAAGGAAAATGGCAATTAGATCATCCTTAGGAGTCTATAGTTTGCATGAAACACTACTTCAGTGCATCAGTAAGCACATATACTGAGATGAATGAAGCAGATGGAGGTACTGAATAGAGAAAGTAATACACATGAATAATGTAGATCCAGGAAAGAGGCCTTCATGGAACACGGCTTTCTTTGTGGCACACACAATATCATCTAATGTGACATCAGATGGCATGGGGAGAGATTGGAGACAACACACACACACACGCCTGCTCGAGTGCGTGCGTGCATACACACACGCGAACCTCGGTGCAGGTCTTCTCGTGTTTGCGTGTGAGGTCGTTGAAGCGGGCCGTGAGCGCGTTGATCTCCGCCTGCATGGCCAGGCGCAGGCCCTCGTGGTCCTCCTTGGAGATCAGACCCTGTTCTGCGGCCTTCTGGGACTTGAGCTCTCTCAGTTCCATCTCCTTCTCGCTCAGAGCCTCCTGAGCTGCCGCTGCCTTGCTCTCGCTGGCCTGCAGGGAGCGCTGCAGCTCTGCCTACGTCAGGTCAGAAGCAGCGGGGATAACCTGATTAACTATAACTTCCTGTCCAGATTTAAAAGGAAATGTAGCAGGAAAAACAGACATGCTTTGACAGTTCTTTTACCAAATTTGCTCCTTGCATTCATTGTTAATTTCTCATTTTCTGAACAAAAACATATGGATCCCATATATTTCCTATGCAATCTGAATTAAATAAGAACAATCAACCTTATATTCACCTGACAATTCACATGCATGCATTTCATGCTAAAACAAATTTGACCAGCTCCCATAGGAATTTTTTGATCTTTTTGATCATTCTTATAAGATTTCCAAGCTGACCTTGACTTTCTCGTGCTCCTCTTTGGGTACGGCGTCCTGCATGCCCTTCAGTTCGGCGTCCTGCTGCCCATCGTGGCCCCGCAGGCTCCGTTCCTCCTGCAGCTCCTGCAGCGTCTGGGCCAGCTGCTCCGACAGCGCCGACAGGGCTTCCTGGTGTTTGGAGAGCGGCACCACGTCTTTCAGCTGCAGGGCGTCCTGTGCCCGGCCCTCCCGCTCCGCACACAGGCAGTCCAGCGCCTGGGCCGCTTCCTGCCTCGCCACCTCCAGTTCCTCCCTCACGGCTGCCAGGGTGCGCCTGGAGTGACCTGATTGGACAGAATCACAGCGTTTCACAGAACTGACCAGACAGAAGAGGTATTTTGATCTCTGTAGTTAGAAAAGAACATATACCCACCTGACATGACTGAAGGCTCTGAGCCCTCCGAGTGTTCTTCTTCCTCATCATCCTCCTCATCCTCGCCCTGCGGAGGAGGCCTGAGTCTCTCCAGCTCTAGGAGCGAGTCATTGAGTCTTCTCGCCACGTCTGCCCTCTCCCTGGCCAGCTGCTCGCATTGGAGCCCCAGAGCCACCTGCACCTCCTCCATCTCCGAGCGCGGCACGCACTTCCTCAGCTGCGCCTCCAGCTCCCCGACGCGCTCCTGAAGGCGACGCACCTGATCTCCATCCGCCGCTGTCGCCGCCGCCGCTCCTCCCTCCCTCCCCGACGCCCTCTCTGCCAGGGCCGCCTCCAGCTCGGCCACCTTCTCGCGGAGGGCCCTCGCCGTGTCCTTCTCTTCCCCTTCGCCGCCTTTCTCCCTTCCTACAGAGGCAGACTCCTTCTGGACCAGAGCAGCTTGGAGCTCCTCGACTTTCTCCCTCAGCTGTTTGATCGTGTCACTGTCCTCGCCGCGCCGACCCCGGGCCTCGCCCCCTCTCCGAGCCAGCTCCTCCTCCAGCTCTGCCACCCTGGCTCTCAGCTGCCGCGCCTCCTGGCTGGGACCCTCACTCCCAGACCCGCCCGGGGCCTCCGCACCTGCCGCGTCCGTGTCGCCTTCGTCGCACGCCACGGACAGCACCCCGAGACGCATCTGCTCCTTCAGCTCCTCCAGCTCGGTCTGGGCCGTGGACAACTGCTCCTGCAGCCCACACAGCTTCTCCTTCAGCGCCTCCACGCTCTCTGGATCTCTGAGGAGGTTAAAAACGTCTGATAAATGACGGAAACTGGGTAAAAGATTTTGGTTCATCAAAATAGTGCTAATTATTCTGTCTATTGACCAATCAACTAATTGTTTCAGTATTACATCATACAGCGTTTATATTATTATTGAAACTGAAATCTGTGAAAATATAAATATGCATATATAGTGTGTTTAGTGTGTGAGCTTGTATCTATGACATGCAGTTCTGACATTTGACCTGGAGTGGAGCTGTGTTTCAAGAAAGCATTGATCTGAGCAACAGGAGATGGGACGCAGGTGTGAAAAAGCAGAGAGTTTGTGCGGTGTAACGTCACATTGGAAGGAAGGCAAACCTGATTATTGAAGAGGGGCATTAAATCAATATTTCAGCGACCTAATCCACAGAGCATCAGCTGGACGTCGGTTCAAGACTCAGCAGCTTATGTGAGTATGTTATTTCGGTTAAAAGTCATGAATTCTATTATTCTGCAGTGCACAAGATGAAGAACAGCAAGGGGGATATCGTGTCCCTTTACTAAGCTGAACAAAAATATAAACGCAACACTTTTTGTCTAAGGACACCTGTCAATAATCATGCTGTCTAACCAGCATCTTGATAGGCCACACCTGTGAGGTGGGAGGTGGGAGGGATAATCTCTGCAAAGGGCAGGTGCTCACTATCATAGATTTAAACAGATTTGTGAACATTGAGAAGTGAATTTCTGAGATAAACGGTTATTTCATGTATGGAGAAAATTTATATTTCTATTTAAGTTTCTTCTCATAAAGAGTTCAGTATAAACTTGACACCACGGAGGTTCAGGAACCAATACTTGCATGTGTAAAGGCCTCTTGTCTAAGTTCGCTAGTTGCAGCTCAGATGATACGAATGAATCTTACCGCTCGTCCGCCGCGCTGGAGGCGTCGTCTGAAGCCTGAGCCTGAGAGAAACGCTCCTGTAGGGCTTCAAACTCCTTCCTGAGGGTCTCATACTGAGCCATGGGCACGAAGTCCGGGCTGGAGCTCTGCATGTCTGTGTCGTCTTTCTCAAACATCTCCAGCATCTACAGAGCACACAGTGAAAGAGGCAGCAGCTTCCAGTGACTTAGACTGGGATTATCATAAACAGCAATCATTTTGGTGACCATCGTCTTCTCTTCTATATAGTTATAGAAAAAAAAAACGTAGCAACAAACATACATACATTTTCTGCTTTTTATATAAATCTGTCATTTCAAAAAACATCATTAAGACAAGCCTAGAAGTAGCATCAGCAGGAGTTATTTTCTCCTACTTGGCTAAAAGAACCATCAGAATCATAGAAGACAATGTACAAGTCTTTTCACAGACTATACAGTACTCCCAGTAATGGTAAACAAATCTTTAGAATTGGTGGAGCTGCTAAGAACAACTAACAAACTAACAATTCCGTAGTGAAAAAGCTACTAGCGCTGGCCATAGACTGTAGTTCACAGACGATCTGGCCTTCTTGGCCCAGCTCGCCACTCTTCATACTTCTGGTGGGGATGGAGTAACCACACAATCACAGGGTGCTTGAAATTGACTTTAGAGCTTTGGAGCTAAAACTCTGGGCATGATTCAGTTAGTGAAGAATGTCCACGAGATGCCCCCACGTCGGATGGTGCTTTGCTCTATTTATACCTGGCCGTACAAGCTGCCCTCAGAGCCTCAGAGGAGTGGAGCGTGGCATCATAGAGTATATGTGGTCATGGTGAACGCTTGAGTCAGGGACACTCTGAGACAGTCTCCTTCATCCTGCTGACCATTTAATTATCACGTCATCAATTTATCATCTTTAAAGAGGCCTCGCACTAGGTGTGTGTGTGTGTGTGTGTAATATAGGCCTGCTGAATGAACATCTTTCCTGTCTTTTTCCTTCTCAGCTAACGTGAGCGCGTACCATGCCTGACCATACCTGCACTTTGAGAACGAGTTCCGAGTTCTGTGAGGTGAGTTCCTCTATTTGCTGCCGCAGCTCGGCCACGGCCTTTGAGTCGGCCGCGGCCGGACCGGGGCTGGCCGAGTCTGCGTCCCTTTGGAAAGTGGCCTCATCCTGACTAGGGCAGGCTCTGGAGCGTTTGGAAAGCAGCTTCTCTATGGGGGGGGGAAGACACAAACCACAGCAAGAAGCACTCAGTGTTATTTCCTGACACATATAAAAAAAAAAAACACGTGTGGTAGACTGTAACTGCAACACATGCATGAAATAACATGCTGACTGAGGAGGAAGTATTCTCACAGATCGCCTACCTGGGAAGTCCAACATTTCATCCATGTCCTCGGAATCACTGGCCCCGACGCCATGGGCTGCCTTCTGCTCCTCCAGCAGCCTGTCTCTCTCTGCCTCTGACTGCTGGAGACGCTGCTTTAGTTGGGATAACTGGAACACACACACATACACACACACTCATGCTATGCCTTGTTGTCTCCGATACAAAAGAACAGTGACAGGTTTGAATAAAACATGATACATTTTTGCATTTCGCTGAATAAGAAGCAGAGGTGGGGGGGAATACGCCTGCAGCGCAGTACCTCCTCCATGGCAGCGAGGGCGCTCTGTTGCTGCAGCTCATAGGTTTTAATCTTCTGGAGCAGGCGGCCTCGCTCCAGGCGCAGACGCCGGATCTCCTCGAACACCTCCTCGTCTTCCTTCTCACACAGAAATTTTTTTTTAAAAAACTATGTAAAAAAAAAAGAAGCTTTCAACGCTGCCCTCCTATACAATGCACCACCAGGTGGCGCCGAAACAATGACTCCTGTCGACTGCCACATAAATAATACAAAGTGATCCCGAAACCAGGATTTTTTCCGGATCATTATCAAAATGTAGTCATCTCTTCACGGTACATATCCCAACTTTCGCTGAAAATTTGACAAAAATCCGGCCAAAAACAGACAAGCTCTGGGGTTAAAACATGAAACTTAAATAGAATATACCAGTATCACCACAAACCTGGGCTGATTGCTGTGATTCTGGAGGCTGCGGAGACGGAGACTGGGACTGGGGCTCCGGGGACGGGGCAGGGGGGGCACAACTCCGGGGCTGTGGAGAGGGGGGCAAGCCCTGGAGGATGATGGGATAACAGAATGAAATGAATATTTCATTAGTCATTACAGAGATGGCAACTCGCGAAAATCAATGCTGGTAATTACAAAGATATTACTAACGGAATAGTTGTAAAATAAGCATAAATATGGGCTTACATTGGAGAACATGAGGTTTTAATTGCTTTTTATGACAAAGTCTGGGAATTCATTGCAGTCATTCAGATCAGTCAGTAACAGGAAAGGCTCATTAATATTAACGAGACAGGCACAAAACAACTTGTTCTTTCTAGAGCTCCCGAGAGAACGCTTGAAAGAGAAGATGTTAACGAACACTGAGATGATTTTTGTTTGGTACTTAGAATGACAAATGTAGGTTGTTAGGAAGGAAAAGTGTAGAATATGCAACATTTAATCTTGTTTTATCACATCTCCCACACAGGTTAACTGTTTCAAAACCAGGAAAAACAGGATAAATCTTTTCGTTTTGTCCTGATTTTACCTCTTCTACTTACTAAGGAAAGTCACTCATGAGCAATGTGATGAAAAGCAGACATTAGGTAATTTCCATCCACTGAAATGTCTCTCACGGTACCTGGAGAGGAGAGCGCGGAGGTGGAGGAGCTTTCCGTTTGCGGGGGGTAGTCCCCCCTTGCACCGACGAGGCGCCGGAGGGGACGTGTGCAGGCTGCGTGGGGGGAGGGGGGGGGGATCACAGACGTGCAGAGGTCAAGCTCAACTTAAGACGGGGAAATGGAGGAAACTAAGATAAGACACGGGGTCAGCAACAAAGGGGGGGGGGGGAGGGGACGAAAGCCAACAAAAAGAAAGCGGCCCACAAAAACAATGAGCTCATATTGGAAAACATGCACAATATGATCAGCCAGAGTGGGCCATGATCTCATGATGGAGGGAGTGATGTATCACACAGCTATGCAACATTACCTCCTCGCCGGCGCCCTCGGAGACTGCGTGTATGCAGGAGGGAATGAGACAAACTTTAACGTTTTCAGCAAGCGGTGCATGTAACAAACACACAAGTATAGAAACCTACATTCTTTCTCACTTTTTTTTTGCAAGACGCAGCTCGCGTTAATGCCGTCCATTAGTGTCGTACGTAAGAAAATCCACCACAATCTCCAATTAAAGAGCAAAAACTAACATGGTCAGGCATCATGTGCAAATTCTCCCCAATCTATTTTTCTCACCAGCAGCCAAACATCTGTTTTTCATATAACAGAGACTTTGTTGGGAGATAAAAGTGGAGCAACCCTTCTCACTTTACAATCACACCCAGCTGTCCCGCTGATCCCCTTCCTTCTATTACAGTAACTTTCTGGGGGAGCGGCAAAACATCGAGAGCACCACGGCCGCAAACAGGAGCCGAGCGCTCGGCGTGATGCTGCCATGAGCCGTTTCATTTATTCCACTGGATTTACCAAAGCTAGGACTTGATTCTGCACGCTTGTCTCTTCCAATAAAAGAATAAAAAACTCTTCAAGGCCTCAAACCGTACGTGGGGGTGCTCCGTCCTGCAACATCTGCATGATACGTTGGTTTCCTGTGGTGGCGGCGTAATCAGTTGCTTTGTGCCCAAGGGTGTCATCCAGTTGCGTGTTGGCCCCGCCTCTCAGCAGCGCCTCCACTGTCTCGACGCTGTCACTCTCACAGGCGAGCATCAATGCAGACCTAGGATTCCAGACACAGTATCGCAGCACAAGGGTGAGTGTTTTAACAGAGGTACACACTAGGCCTTCTAAACTCTATAGACTGTTCACTAACCTACACTATGAGGGCTTAACTTTCTGTTTAATCAAAGGTTTTGAAGATATGATACGGGCTGAGATTTAAGGTGAATTGCAATGAAATCAGTTGAATGAATGAGGAGACGATGGCTAACACCTTGCAAAGTGAAAGCTGTTGCTCCCTGCTGGAGGTCCCCCTCAAATCTGTATTACATACAGACGTCCTACATGAAACCTTCCTCTATTCTGACTGGGACAACCCACCACTGTGAAAATGATCATGGAAAGATTTTTTTTTTGATGTGGTTCCAGTCTGGCTCAGCAAGTCTCCCCCCTGTCTGACACCGTGCCATCTGTCAGCGATTCAGCAGCGAGATATTTACAGAGGGCAAAGAGGATAAAGTTGAACATTGGACAGTCGAGTACCTTCCCTGGTTGTCCTGTATGTTTGCGTTGGCACCTCGACCCAACAGGAAGACACACAGCTCCACTCGGCTCATCTGGGCCGCCAGGATGAGCGTGGTGGCCCCGTCCTGACGGAGACAAACACGTGATCATCCAGACATCATGATGCAATAGGAATATTAGTGATGGACAAATGTGCTTGCAATGAATAATCAATAATTACATTTAATCTAATCTAATTTCATATTATTTAGAATTTACCGCATCCTGGACATCGAGATCGGCTTTAAAATCCCACAGAGTCTCAATGCAAGACAAGCAGCCACTGACCGCTGAAGAAAATGATAAAAAAAATGATGGTTCCTTTATTTAAAGTTTCTCATACCCCCAAAATGATACATCTGCAGTTTGAAGCCCAATAATTCAACTTTCACAGCACTTTTTTAAGCACTTAGCTGGCCTTCTAAACAGGCCTTTTTTTTGGTCTGATTCATTATTATTCACCTCTCGTCTGATTGGCTGTTTTCTGAGTGACGCATGGCACTGGCCAACCACAGGTACATGTCAGAGCCAGGCTAGCCATGTTAGCTTCATCGGGAAGGAGGCCGATACTTGACTGTCGACAACACAACTGCTGTTTTTAACAGACTGCAAAGCTGACACTTGCACAGAGCTGCCTGGCAGTGGATCTGGTAGGAGTGTTGCGATCAGGGAGGATTGGAGTGGAGCAGGTGACATCGCGCTAAATGTTGGGGACAATTACTGATCACCATAGCCCAATAGGTCAATATCCTGTGGCTCTTCAAAGTTCAGTGAAAATGCCCCAACATTCCCAATACTTGGGAAGGTAGGGTTATAAATTGCAGTATTATCTTGACTTTTCTCTTGTAGATCGCTAGTTTGAGCTAACTTTTTCATTTACCAGCTATAGGCAGTGGTACTGCATGAAATCATTAAGGAGGACAAACAAGTTTGGAAACAGCAATGTTTCTAAATCCAGGCTGTGTTTGGTGCATGTGACAGTATTTATATAGCCCCTAGACCTCATCTAATAAAAAAAAGCCATGAAAAAGGCTATTATAATTATATGGGACCTTTAACATTTATGCTACATACATCATAAAAATGTGATTGAATCATTAATTCTCTTCAGTGTGAATAGATGATAAAATCCTTGGTTAGTTGATCGCCATTCTCAAATGTTCATAAACAACTGATTTCTTCTAATGCTACTGGATTCTTCATGCAACTGTTTTTACTCTTTTGTCACTACAATGACTTTGCATTTCAGTGGTGCAACTTTTACCTGCATGGTGGAGAGGTGTCCTACCAATGCTGTCCGTGCCATCTACTGCTAACCTCTCCTGTTGAGGGAAATAATAGCAAAGGATGGACCATTTTTAATGAGTAGAGATTCCCATGTCCTCACGTCATTCATGATTCACAGTGTTTGGTGACTCTATCTATGGTATCACTCTGTGTTTTACCTGTAAGAGTCTCTTTAAACACTCTGACTGACCGTTTTTGGCTGCGAGGTGAAGGGCGCTGCAGCCTGGATTCAGTCGGTCAGAAACAGACTTTTGTAAACCGTCTGTGACACATACGACTCAACAGCCTAGGGTCATGAGATAAAATGTGTTTTTTCCTTAATACAATACCGTACCGGCACCGTCAGCAATGTTGAGGTCGGCTCCGTGGGAGATTATCACCTCTAGACAGTCAAGCCGCCCCCGAGACGCACACAGATGGAACCTGCCATGGAGACGTTAATGTAGATTAGTATTATACACGCTGTTTTAAATAACTAGCAGCCTGGCTTTATATATATATATATATATATATATATATATATTGCTTCTAATTCTTGAGGCGAGGAGAGGAAATGTGGCTTACGCTGACTTGCCCTCAGCATCCAGCTTGGTGGGACAGAGGCCTTTTTTGACGATGAGCGCGGAGACTTTGTCGGGTTCATTCTGCTCCACAGCCTGCAGGAGCCTCTCGTCACTCTTACTCCAGTCCTGACTCTGAGCGGGGGGGGCCGAGGCAAAGGACAGGTCAACACCCCCGAAGGGCCCCAATGGAAACCGATACCCCCCCACCGCATATCTCATAACATGCAAAACAATGGATGACTGGGCAACAATCAGCGATGATGTACAAAAAAAACAAGATAATTAGGAGAACACACGGGTCATTTTCGGAAAGAAACATTACGAAACTTCAGGAAGAATGTGATCAGTTCCTTTCTTACTCCTATGATTACTGCATATAGAAAGAGGATACCTACAGGCAGCGGCAGCAGGCTGAAACAAGGACAGAACCGCTTCATCAGGCTAAAAACAGGCTGCTGAGGATCCATTTTGCTGTCACACACACACGCACACAGATACAGCTACAGAGCAGCGGGCCGCCGCCGTGTTTCCTGCCTGACCATACACACCGCCGCCCGGCTGCATAACAGACCCGTAGACAGATCAACAAAGTTTCAGCCAGATGCCCTTCAGAGGTCAGAGCGCATCCCGGCCAGATCTACGTGCCAGGAAAAAAACACGTAGCATACGCTCTTCTCAAAAAAAAAATCACACGTCTAAATGAAGCTGAGGAACACGACTAATCTTCACAACGTCTCCCGTAACATCTGCATTCAAAAAAGGGCTTCGTTTCGTCCTATTCCAGCAGCTAGCAGGGACATACAGCCAGTCTGTCCACTGCACCTCGCTCCCACACACACACACACACACACACACACACACACGCACGCTGACACTTCCTTCCTTTTTGCTCACTGTCCTCCTTTCTCTAACCTAATTCATTTCTCCGCTGCCTCCGTCTCGGTAGCCCCGTTTTCTCTCCATCTGTTTTCATCAGGCCCCCGTTTGCAGCGTCACAGATCCGTTGCTCTGCAGCTGCAGACCTGTGCGATGTGAGGACTCAGCAGAAAAGGGAAAGACACAGGCTGGCGGCGCCGTCGCTGCTCTGTTTCGATGATAACTCACAGGGGGCTGATGGGGCATAAACAAGCTGGAGTCTGAAATAGTCACTTAGGTTAGGGAGAGGTTTGTGTATAATGGATGCTTATTAATCAGTCTATTTTTTACCTCATTTTATGTTGAACCACTCATCTGCCAGATTACGATCAGCAATATAAATGTTAAAAATGTAAAAAGCTATATGTTATAATTGTATGATCCAAGGGAATAAGGAAGTAACATTTCCCCTTTAGACATCTAACAATAAAATGTGTTTTTTTCTAACAGCATGGACCAAGATCCAAATAATAAAACCATACCACAAGGTTGACAGGGTTTTCAAGGCCTACAAGTTTGAAAGGCTGCTAGTTTCCACCAGTTTGTACCAGTGTCATGGACGCCATAGACATCGATCTGCTCCATGCAAAACTTTGTTTTCCATCTGTCCTTGCAGGAAAAACTAATAATAATAATAATAATCTGACAAAACACAGGACCACTTGACAAAGCCCCCTTAGCATAAAGACGGCAACAGGAAAGTAAGAATTCTTTGTGTGTGCACGTACGTGTGTGAATAATTGAACGCCACCTGAGATCTCTGGTTATAGCAGCAGTCTGGAGGCGGCCCTGCTCTCCTGCTGCTGCTGCTGCTGTGACACTGAATCCCAGTGCCCCCCCCCGACACACACACACACACACACACACACACACACACACACAGGCTGCTGTATAACTGACTACTTCGTTTAGAGCAGCCGAGTACTATAATATCAGGCTCAAAATAGAAGTGTGTGTAGGAACAATGGCCAGGTGCACCACTTCCATGTGAAGATGAGGTGTCTCTCACCTCATTCTTCTTAAACTTTGCCTTCAGACTCTTCATCGTGGGCTGGCAGCCTCCGTCTCAACAGGATCACTGCAAACCAGAAACAGAATGAACACACTTGCTGTAGGTTCCTGCTGATTCAGTGTGTCTTGAAGGCTCTGTGGTCATTGGCCCGGCTGTCAACAGTGGCAATGCAGGTGTATAAACGTGTAATGAATGAGCCCAGACTGACATGATCTAATGTTAACGCAGTTCACGCACATCCCGCAGCAGCACACACGCGGACTTACCTGTGGAGGACGGTTTTTCTTTTTTTTTTTGGGGTCCAGCAGGTGAGTGATTCCTCTCTGTCCCATCAGCTCCTCTCAGCAAAACACTGAAGTCACTGCAGCCTGGCGGACAGCAGCGATGCGCCCGCCCCCCTCGTAAATCAACCAATCAGCAATGCGCAAAACGCCGGATCGGCTTTTGATTGGCGGTGATGAATTGCACTGTTATTGTGTCCGGGACGAGCAGCGAGGAAGCTCAGCGTGGAGCTTTTCTTTATTTTTTCGTTTTTTTCCTTTCTTCTTCCTTTTATTTTTTGCACCTCCTCTGTGAAACACCGTGAAATAGTCGCAGCTCGTCGTGTAACACGAGCTGCAGGAGTCGGCGAAAGTTCCGTGTTTTTGGGGGAAATTTCAGCCAATCGGTAAAACGGAAAGTCAATTCAACCAATAGCAACAACTAAAAGGTATTTAAATTGGCAATTTATTAAATAATATTTTGATTTATTATTCATTCAAATGTAATTGTATTTCATTATTTGTTTTGTTTCATTAGTTGATTAAACAAATTGTATTTTTTTTATTATTTCATTAATTTTTGTGCATGCTGAATTTAAAAGTAAATGTGCCTCTGTTGTTATTTCCCAAAAATACACAGATGCAGTACACACGATCTACCAAATGAGGGCAGTAATTGCAAGGGAGAAGAAAAAAATGTGAAAATCAATTATTTTCCCTTCCCCAGCCTAAATCCAAGCCAAAGGGTCATGATAATATCCCGAATTTTTTCATGATTTGGAAACATTATCCAGCGCTGATGTGAGTCTGCAGTAGTTTTACAGCCGTTGATGCTCTACAGGGGAAACAGGTTTTTTTTTATCTGTTTACTTATTCAGATTCACAAACAACAGCGCTGAGCTGGGAAAGAGCGACATCTGAACGTGTGAAGTTTCAGAGAACATATGTCACATCCATATTTAGCCTTTTATAATGAGGCAGTCTTATTAATTCTCTGAAATATGCCTTCCGGCGCCTTGTTGTTTGATTCAATTAATTCTCCGGCTCCCATGCAACAGTGTTTACTTTGTGTGAAAAACACAATGACTTCATACCTGTGTGTTGTGTGATTATCTCCCTGTGCGAGATCCTGCTTTTCCCATTTCTGTTTTCCTCTCATCCCCCCTTCTGCTCTCTGCGTGTCATCCTCACGCTGAGCCTCACAACATCTCTCTCTCTCTCTCTCTCCTCTGATTTTCCATCTTTTGCTCTTTTTTCAATCTTTTCTTCCATACAGTTCACCCCGGCCCGGGTGGAAAGAGAAAAATAAACGTATGCTCAAAATGTTACCGGCTTGCAGAGCAGATTGTGCAGATGAAAAGGTGCAACTGTGAAGAAGGGACAAGATAGAAGATTACTGGTACATTTGAAGATAACAGAAGATTAAAAGGTAAAAAAAAAATATAGGGGCAGACAATAATGGCAGAGAAAGGCCAGAGGGTGAGACAGAGAAGCATCACAGATATTATCACACATGGAAAATCATCCTAACTCGTGGGAAGAATTTGCTATCTTGCTCAAACATTCATTTATATTGTGTAAACAAATGATCCATCAAGATCCTCGGGGTGTGCCAACAAGATCTCTATCGACTTATCGAGGGAATTCTGTTGATCTCATTCCCACAAGATAAGACCTTTAAGCACAACATATTGATTCTGCTCCCACCTAATAAACACTGGTTCTCACAATGCATTTTTGAATCTTGCTCCCAAGAGATTTTCTTGTCCCTAATGTAGGTAGAAAAGCCCAGAGAGCGTAGTTTTTAATTCCCAGTAACAAAAACTAATTCGACAGGATTTCCTGTTGGCTGATGTCGTGAAATTGATCTTTTAAATTTACTGCTTCTCTAGTATCGAACTGCTGAGACCTGCAAGACTCAAGGTTTGCAATCACACACCTCAAGTGACATCAGCTCTCCTTCAGAATGCTGGGTTAGGTTCTCCTTATTTTCCTTATTTTGAGTTTTGCAGCCTGGTCGCAGCAGAGCAGGCGGGAGGCCGTGGAGATGTGAAGGTCTTGATGGGTGCGTGTTGAGAGCCGTGGTGATGTAGTGGCGGTGGTGGTGTGTGTGTGGGGGTGTGGGGGGTGGGATTCTAGCACGATGACCTCATCCACTCTCCCGCCACGGGGAGACACTGAGCTCATGAGATGCCGTAAAGAAAGAAGCATTTACGGCCCTTTAACAGACTTAGATGGCTGCACGCGCTGTAGCACACAATCCAATTTACCAGCTCGGACTTCTGGAATAATGGGACATCTGTGAGGAAAGGATGGAACACTCCGAGCAAAAAAAGGACACACACACTGGTTTATTTTTCAATCAGAGTGGACAGGCCTCAGTGCTTTTGTCATCTTGTATGTGATAAAGAGTGTTTGTGCATTTGTTCTGTCTAAACTTGACTGTTGCACAAAGGGTGATTGGAATTCCACCAACAGCCTTTTCACCAAGAAACACATAATAGTTTATTGACCCCTCAGGCTCAGGCTTTTCTGCAGTTTGGAGAAGAGGGGGGGTTACTAAAGAGTTTCACAAAACCTTCTGTGAAGCTAAATCAGGAGAGATGTGGAGGAGGATGAGGAGGGGGGGGTCTCCAGTGATGTCATGCGAATAAATAATGCACATCTCTGGAGCAGGTTTCGTGCGAGATCATTTTCTTTATTTCGCTTCCCCTGCAGTTATTGCGCATTTTTTAAAGGAGGACGCTGCAGCCCGTGCGATGTGCAGACATGTGAATGAATGAACAGTCGGCTGACTGCGAGAGGGGAATAGGATATTCCTGTGGGAAGCAAGCACCTCCCCTTTAATCGCTCGGCTGAGTTCGTCTCGGAGCTGGAGAGTCGCTTCTCTTCACTCGCACGTTTCAGCGCTCAGAGGAAACTCTGCAGGATTCCGGAGCTCGCGTCGTGCCTGGAAAGCTTTTCCGTTTTTATTTTATTTTTCTACTCTTGTCGTTTCATGGAATAAAAAAAAGCGTGATCACTGGAAGGATTTTCACTTCTGTCACTCCTGTTCGTTTTTTATTGTTGTTTTTGTTGTAGTCATCGGTTTGTCATCGACATGAAGAAACGCGGCGTAAAGCATCCAAAGTGGCTGAAGGACTGAACGGGCTCTGTTGGTGAGTGGCTGTGCCATCATTTAAACCTCGTGTTTTCCTCATTTTTTAAAGGGGAACTTTTAAAAAAATAGCTTATTTCCATCTTACCAAATGGTTAAATTACAAACATCAAATCAAAGGGAAAAAAACGCACGATACGTTTGATATCTTTGATTCCACGTTACTTTTTGTGTGTGTGTGTGCGTTTTTTTTTTTTAAATCCACTCTCTCCTCGTTGTCCTTCCTTGTTGCTACCAGCGTGTTCACGTCGGACTTTATAGCTCGGGTGTGAAGCCTTTGGGCAAAGTCCAGATACCAGATGTTAATGGCTCCCTGCGTAAAACAAAAGGAGTGCGTAAAACCCAGCTGTTGGTGTCACTTGAGTGCACGTAAACGCGTCTGAGGTCAGGGGGGGGGGAGTTGGGATTTTTTTTTTCGACCAGGACGCATGGATTGGTGTGGTTCCGTTTTGTTTTAATTAATGATTTAATTGCATCTAATTAATGCAGTTGACAGAGACTGTGCGTATTAATAACATGTGTGAGAATAATCCAGGACTGAGCCTCATCTGTAGTCAATTATCCCTGGATCAGGGAAAAACAAACGCAAAGCTTGCAAAATCAGCTCAGAAATAAGGTCAACAGTAACGTGGTGTCCCTGTGTGCCCCCCTGCAGCCTCCTGCTCTCACCCCCCCCCCCACGCCGTGCTGAAGCAGAGCCGCCATGGCCAAGTGGCTGAAGGACTACCTGAGCTTCGGCAGCAGGAAGGTGCCCCCGCAGCCGCCCACGCCGGACTACACCGAGAGCGAGATCCTCAAGGCCTACCGGCTCCAGAGGGACCTGGACTTCGAGGATCCGTACGAGGAGTCCGAAAACAGGTCCAGGGGCGAGTCCGGGTCTTCGGACCCGGCCACCCCGGTGTACAGCTCTCCCATGAAGTCCTCCGGCGTGGACGTGAAGTCGCCCAAGCACAGGCTCATCAAAGTGGACTCGCAGGAGCTGGGCCGCACCAAGATCCTCCTCAGCGCCATCTCCTTGGAGGACCAACAAGAACCTGTAAGCGCCCCGGGTTTCTGCCTGGTGCAGGCGATGATGAGATTTTTTATGTGGCTCCCGTTGCGTGGAGTAGAGGCGGAGGGGGGGTAGAGAAGGACGGAGGGACGCAGCTCTCCCACTTCGCTCTTCTCGGCCCATTCCCATCACTGTGACAGCTTTATTGATCCGGCTCCATAAGCAAGTGACTTGTAATGTGTGTCACAAATATGCATTGTTTACATAAATCACATTAGGTGCAGCGCATATTTTTTTTCTTCCCTGGATGGAAGGGAGAATTATTGATGGCCTGAGCGGACCATTGAGTCAGAGAGGGTCACAGTCCCTTGGGTTTATGTCCTACCATAAATAATAAATAGGGTTTGGTTTTGCAAGCTGAGAGACCCCCACATGAGCACATGTCAGGGGCCGTATACAGTCTGATGTGCCATATACGGCAGGCTGTACGGGGCTGTGTCAGGGGCCACGGGGAGCTATGATTGATGCTGTGGTGCTGTTTGTGTCATCAGGACTGCAGCGGCTTCCTGCCTGTGTGCTGTGCATTTTTTTGGCAGCAGAGAACACACACTGCTACAGAGAAGAAGTTAGAAGAAAAAAAAAAAGGCAAACAGATGTTATTGAGAGGGTGCGACTGGAGTGGAGGAGAAGTTTTACAAGGAAATGGCCCGCACATAAATTCAGCTCACATATGCTGAGCGAGTTAAGTAGTATTTCAGGGTTTTATCATGTTCATCGCCTGCACTTTAAACCCATGGCTCCTTGGGTGGAAAAATGCTACAAGTGCAAAAGTCCTGAAGTGGATTGGAGTAATAGTCCTAGCCCGTGTCGATAGCTCCCCTCTCAGCCGTGCTGTCCTTCCCGCTTTCATTAATTTCCCAGGGTCTGTGTGGGAACATCAGCGCTCTAATTAACATTGCAGATTCCCGTGCATCGACGGGTAACCTGTTACAGAATCAACACGGGATTAGGCCGGAGTTCTTTTTTCCGTGACAGAGCGTGCATGCGCGCATGTCTTGCAGGAATTTGTGCAGCACGCCTTGCTGGAGTGATTTCCTTTGTCAGAGAGGGAGGGAGACATGGGAGAGCACTTTGCCAAAGGGTTTTTTTTGTAGGTACGTGCTAGTGTGCGTCTGTGTGTGTGTGCGTCTGTGTGTGTGCGTCTGTGTGTGTGCGTCTGTGTGCGTCTGACCATATGGCTGCCTGTGTAGCTGTCAGCATGCCAGCTGACCACTGTTTTCCTCCTGTGCTTGCATGAAAGAACAAATGCTCCCAACCAACCAAGTCTTTCTTCACCCCAGCCAAAAGAATAAAACAAAAAGGATCATCCCCAGACAGGACGGTCTCTCGCTTCATTGCATTCATTCTTCATGTGGCAGCGAGGACACTTCAATGGTTCACTCTTCAATGGTTTTAAGAGGGAACGTTATATTGCCACTTAACATACACGGAATGGATGTGGCATTGCGATGTTGCACACTAAATATGTAAATGAGTGCAACAACAATGCTCTAAAAGCTTTTTTTTTTGGTGGAACCAAACATATACTTATCATGGCATTCGGAGAGAACATGATTGCTTGTTTAGAGTGTTGCGCCGCTCTCTCCATCTGGAATCTTGATGAGCTATTGTCTGTGCAACACTCCTTCCTTTTTCAGCAATCCTCCATGCCGTGCCGACTGAATTCTCCCCTGACTATCAGAGAGCGTTCATGCTTGATTCAAGTGCGATGTGGGGCTTTTGCAAACGCAGGATGGAAGTCAAACTCGTTGAAGCTTCGTGAGCTCGAGCGCGCTTGCGAGACATGAATCATTTGGTTTGTATTTATCATGTTAGGACAAAAAACGCCGGCGATTGTTTCTTTTCTCGCCTCCAAAGGGGACAAAGGTAATGTTCTGAAATGAAAGTGATTTTTCTCCACGAGTAATTGTGTGTGTTTTGGCCTTTAGGTGGTGCCGTCTGCTCCGCTGGCAGGGGACACGGATTACTCGGATCCCTTCGACGCCCGCTTGGACCACCGATCAGAACCGGATCTGGGGCCCGTTCCGTGCGAGAACAACGGCTACATGGAGCCGTACGAGGCGCAGAGAGTCATAACAGGTTAGAGGACTCATCACTCATGCGTCTTATCGGTGTTATGACGTTTCTGTGAGCCACGCTGTTATCACAGAATGTGGTTTCAGCTCCACTCCCCTCCCACGTCCTGTTTTATGTTTCGGTTTTTCATTTTGAGTTATCTTTGACTGTCATCTCCACATGTACACCCACAAAATGATGAAGCACAACTCCCTTCATGATATAAGATTACGCCTAAGGGTTAAATTAGGATGCTACATAAAAAATAATAAATAAAATAAATAAAAATTCAGTGTTATGTATGATGCATTTCAGTAGTAAATCATGAATAAAATATACACCATAAAGTGGAGTGTTATTATTATTGATCGCCTGTCAACATCCATATTGAGATGTTGTTTTAACGCTGACATATTCCTTGTGAGTGTTATATTCCTGCCATATTTCTCATCCCTCTGTTTTCACCACGCTGGCCTTAATTCCCGTTTAATTGCTTTCTGTGTTATAAGACCGACGTGTGTGCCCGTGTGTTCTCAGCCCCTCGCAGCTGAGTCAGCTCTCAGCCTGGCGACGTGGCCCTTTTAGAGATCTCTGTTCACTCTCGGACGCTCCCGCAGGATTTTCTTTTTTTTCTTTTTTTCTTTCTCATCTATCGTTTTCCATTTGCCTCTCCTCCTGTAACGTCTCTCTCTGCCCCTTCTCCCCCCTGCTCTGTCCCAGGCATTTAGCGTAAAAGCCCCCCACCCCGCCCTCCTCCCCTCCGCTTTCCCCACTTCTATCTCACTTCATCTCAAGGGCTCTCTCTGGCCCCGAGGGGGGCCTGGCTATCCCTCTATCTGGCTGTTAGCAAATTATATGTCCTGTCATCCCCCCCCCCCTTAATCTCAGGTTTAAAGGAGGATTTCTGCATTATTCAACCTGGACCCTAGTTCCCTATCTTTTAGAGTGGTAGAGGGATCTGAACACTAATTCCTCAGTGTCGTCTATGTCGCCACATCCAACACATTCTAATGGATGTGGTCGGGGCTTATATCCCCAGCTGTGTTTGTCTTCTATAAGCAATATGTTTCACTTATGTCAGGCTCGCATTGTTATCCTGATGTTTTGTTTAACTTCTTTAAGATACACACCCTATTTTTCAATCTTATTTGTGAAAACACGTTCCCACGTGTTGCATTTCACATGTGGTTTGAAAGCCTTAGCTACTGTCAGATTTAGATGTTCTCATCATGGGGAATTTAGAATACGCTCCACTGCTGTCCATCAAATCAAAGGTGGCCATCTTTCATAGCTGGTCTTTCAAGCTTGCTGTCGCCCCACCCCATACTTTAATTTGCTTGTGCGTGTTGAAAATCTATGTGAAACAACTTCAAGACCATAGGTTGTTGCATTATTTGCACATAGAACTCAATGGCTGCAGCTTAGTATTGCTGTAAATGACCCTTATGGACAACGTTTCTAGAAATCTACAGCAGGAGCCTGAAGCCTCTGGCTCTGTGTCGCTGGATCTTTCCTTCAGAGCTCTCAGCAGTTCTCATTTACACATACGGGCGACCTCCTGCACCTACAGTACTCTCATGAGGCTTCAGGGAAGCTTTATGATAACAATCTGAGCCTGGCAGGGGAACAACATTTTGAGGACCAAAAATACGGGGCCTTACATGCCTCATATATTCTATTATAACGTAAAGTAGGCTCCTGGTTTTTGCTTAGCACTGCATCAATTTGCGAAATTTCTTCTCAGATTAGTAATTGATACTAAAAGATAGGGACATTTAGTTCCAATGAAAAACGCAAAAACTATCTTTGAAGCAACTGATCTGTACTTATCACAAAACAACTCAAAGGAAATCTTATTCTGTGGCAGCTGAAAGGAGCCATTGGAGAAATTAGACTCACAGCGGTGAGCTGAGTGTTTGGCAAAGCATTGTTGCTCCTCTTTCACTGACTTTGAATCGGGCCTGTCACTCCGGGGCTGTCTATCCGCCCGCTTTTGTCTGTCTGTCTCGCGGTCTGTTTTTGCCTCATTAAAACAAAAAAAAAAAAAACACAGCGGAGCCGCACAGACAGATGTGAGAATGAATAGTAATTAACTTTCAAATAGACTTGTCCCGAAAAGACACCTGCGTGCTATTTTTTTTTTTTAGACTGTACTTCTACTGGAACAAAAAAAAATACATCTGTCACTCAAGTTTCCAACTCTTCAGGTTGGTTTGTGAGGACAGAATCCCGACCTGCGTCAGGTCCTGTGTCATGAGGTGCTCTGACACACATCTGTATGCTGAAACACTCCTCATCACTCCCCTCAATCTTCAATTTCTGTCACCTCACTGTCAAATTGCTTTTTTTTTTTTTCATGTCTCCGCTGGTGTTTTCCCTTCCTCGTGTTTCCTGTGAATTTCTCATTTTATTTCCTACACGCCGCTTTTAATCTCCCTGCCTTCATCTCCTCCGTCTCGCGGCTGCCGCTGACATCACGCAGGTTCCCCGAGCAGGTAGAGCGGCGTTCAGCCCCGCTGTGCCTCTGTCTCGATGACTTAACATCAAAAGATGACAGACCACCCCGCGCTTACCCCCCTTGTCTCTCCCCCGCCGCCCTTATTTCCTCGCTGCTTCTCTCTCCTTCTCCTCTACCTCTCCTCCTCGTCTCCTCGTCTCCTTCTCTTCTGTCTTCCCTCCCGCCCTCTCCTTCATAACCTCGGGGCCTCCCCCCCAGGGCCTTCCACTCGGTCGCCATGGCGACTACCGTGCCGCCCAATAGCAGCGTCTTGTCGTGTGAAGGTTAAACTTTTCCTTTCATTTAATCGTCGTGCTGCTCCCTCCTTCACGTGAGTGCGAGGCTGCCGGCTGTGGACACAAAAGACGCCTACTTCTCCATTTTCACCCCCCTACCCCCCCCTTCCTCCATTTTCTCCTCTTCTGTACCACCTGTTTTCTTAAAAGGGTACATTTTTAAGGTCAGCCAATCAAAGCACGGCCACCGCTGATTGCTGCCACGGCTTTAAAGGCTCCTAATGACGCGTCCTGAAATCAGATTTTGCTCCTCCGCGCTTGCGTAAATAACCTTAAAGCCTTTTTTCATCTCGTATTTGACTGTGCACGACAGTCGCAGGTCCCGGGAAACGTTCCTTAGATGGAACCCACTGAGAAAGTGATGAAAATGTTAACAAGGTAACAGGGATGCTGTCGTGAGCCGCGTTAGATTGCTGCTGGGATTCAGACGGAGGGGAGAGAGACGGGGGGGGGGGTTGCCTACCATATTGCTACTCAGCATCCTGCCTGAGGCCTCATTAAGCCCCCCCCCCCATATGAGATTCCGAGCCCGCAGCAAGCTGTGCAAACATCATTTGTCTCGCTTTTAATTCATGTCAGGGCTCAACAGGCTTTTGTTTGACTTCGTGGTAAAGAAAAACATCAGTGTTGTGTGTAAAGAAGCCTCATCGTTAGTGGCAAATATTATTGCATTCATATGAATTTGATTGTTTTTTTTGTTTTCTTTTGCAGAGCTGCAGCGGGGCCCGGGTGGAGGCCGGGCGCGGGGCGGGATGCAGCTCTACGACACGCCGTACGAGGACGAGCGGGGCCAGCGGCCAGGCTTCGTGTACGGAGAGGCTCAGGAGGAGGGCAAGGAGAGCAGCAGGCTGCCTCAGGACGACGAGAGACCGGCAGACGAGTACGACCAACCCTGGGAATGGAAGAAGGACAACATCTCCAAAGCTTTTGCAGGTAATCAGAAAAAAAATAATAGTCGCCTCAGCAGTGTCGGCAAATCCAGCCGCTATGAAACGGGCTCAAATCACAAGAAAGGTTCTCCCTCACTGAACCATCTCTACTCCGTATTGCAGGAATGGTCCATTAAACTGGATTGTCTAACTGGAAGTCATTTTAATGCTGTAGAGCTGCGATTGCAATGTGAATCCTACATGTGTTTTAAGGGGCGGTGAATCAGCTCATTGCCTCAACCTCTCCTCAGACTTTGCTGGTTATTCTGGGGTTTTTACACTCGATCCATGCTCTGAATTTCACCAGAATAAAATTCAGCAAAAAAAAAAAAGAAGAGGTTTTGAGATTCTGGCTGCGTTCGCAGTGTGGAGGAAAAGGCATTTTTAACTGAAGGCGCGGTTTAAAGTGACCATGTTGGCAATCGCCCATCGTATCATGTCTTCAAGCAAAACACTGTATCGATAGCGGCAACGGAGAGCTGCCGGCATTGGCTGCCGACCATAAACCATGAAGTAGCTCACAAAATATGTCTAGTTTTTTTTTTTTAAATGGGATCGTTCAATAGAATTAGTGAAATAGCTTAGGACCAGGCTGTATTTAAAGGTCAGAGCCCTGCCAGGAGCTCGCAGAGAGCTCTGCTGCTGATTCTGCAACGCTGAAATCCTTGTCTCTGTCCTGACCTTTCCTGTTGAATCTGCACCCCCCACCCCCCCAGTAAGAAAACCCTTTTTCTGCAGGAAACAGAGACTCCCGTGACCTTCACTGTCTCAGCTGAAGTGACACGTATCTTTCTCTCTCTTTTACTCCATTCGACTGCCTTCTGCTCAACATTGATTTCTCACTCGTGCGCAGACGAACGACAGCAGTCACGACGACCTCTTGGATGATCATTCATATTGACAGAAGCATGTGTGTGCGCGCGCGCGCGTGTGTGTGTGTCAAAAGGAGGACACTGACATGCAGGGTACAGTTTCATTCATGATCACAGAATTATCTGTAGTATTTCTTTCATTTCAAAGAATTTGCAAATGGTGCATGAATATTATATTATTTGTACGGACAGTCCACATCCCATCCCATTATGCTCCATCTGCCGAGTATAATTGGAAGGAGGGAGCGAGGAGGAAGTAAGAGATAGCGCCGTAAAGAGAAACAGAACCAGACTGATCGGTAATTTAGGAGTAGATCAGTGTAAAGCATGCCGGGCCAAGTCGGCTTAATTGAGCTGCTTCTCCGAGTCACCAAGGTCAAGGTGATGGGATAATAAATCAGCCGTGCTGCCTCCACTCCCACTGTTCATCCCCCTTCCCCTTCCGCGTGTGTGTGTGTGCGCCACCCCCTCCTCTCCTCTCAGTTAATTATAAGCCTACATGTGCGTGACTGATCCAGTGCTAATAACAGTCATGGTCAGCACACAATTGTCCAACACACACACACACACACACACACACATATCCGTTCCACATCGTGTTCATGCTCAAATCACTTTAATCAGAGAAAGCGGCAGAGAGATTTTAGAGTGGAGGTGATTTCAAAAGGAGACAGTTAATTCTGCAGCCTATATCACCTACTTAGCACACGTTCTTGCTTTATCTGTCGTTTTCGCCCCCTCCAGCTCTTCCTGCCCGCGCCACATACAGTACGAGGAGCGCTCGGAGCCCTGTTACAGAGAACGCAGCGGAGGAAAAACGCTTGCACGGCTCGAGCTGTCCGACCTCCTTGTTTTTTTGTTTTTTTTTCCACTCGGAGTCAGCACTCGGAGCCTGGCACGGCCGTCTGTCTGAGCGGACCAGAGCGCTGAAGTGTGAACACACAAACAGTGTTTTCCATTCTCACATTTAATCCATATTCCCCCAAGTCTCACTCAACTGCGTTGCTATAGGCACGGCCCACGTGCGAGGGAGGGAGGGAGGGAGGGGGGGTGGAAAAGATGGAACAACGAGGGTTGTGGTGGTGGGCTGGGGGGCAAGAGATAGAGATGGACAGAGAGGGGGAAATGGATAGAGAGGCTGTAGAGGGGGGGGGTTAAACTGGCTGGAGGGAAACAGAAAGGGACGTCCAAGGTTATTGTGTGTTTGGTGGCAGCTCGCTGGATGTTTGCAGAGGCCCAGTGGAGGGGAGGGGCGTCGAGGAGAATTAATGGTCGGGGGCTGTGGTGAGGTAAGGCGGAGGGAGAGGGAGAGAGACTCAGGGCCATTGTGGCGGGGTGCAATCAGTCATCCACTAGGCACACACACACACACATTCACACACACCGGCGCAACAGTGGTGACAGGGCTGTCACTGAAGCCCCCCCCCCTCCATGGATCTGACACATTCGCTCTGATAACCTGATGCGGAGGGCAAAGGGTGCAGAGGGGGCATCGCGGATCTGCCAGTGGCCCCTAAGCCCTCGCCTCATCATCACCTCGGAATAAGCACTGCACATTCTGCACACGCACACGCACACACACACACACACACACACACACACACACACGCACACAAAGATTCCTAACCAGGCTTTTGCTGATTATCACCAGGCATCAAATTCAAGGGTGAGAAGATGCTGTGTGAATGTTCACACAAATGAGTGTGTGTGTTGGGAGGCTGGTACATGTGGATTGGCCAGACCTCTCAGACTATCACAGCTTAACTGTGGTTGGGCAAACGCCACATGCTATGGCTATTTTTTTCCCAAATAGAATCATAAAATAAGGCTGCCCCCGTAGCATTTGACTTTGCACACACACACACACACACACACACACACTCGGACGCTGAGTCCGCTATTACCCCAGCGGTGAGAGGGCGAGCCCGGCGGTGCCTGAGGGGTCGGACGTGACAGGCCTCCCTCAGTCCGCTGGGTTTTAATTACAACGTTGGAAAGGCTGTCACCGGTTGCCACCACGCGGCTCAAATTACAGCACTCATTAATTCCTGGAAGTCAATACACAGTCCAACAGTGGGAGATCGGCCCTGTAGCCATTGGGCACCAATTAGTGAGCTAATGAAAGGCACCGTCTCATTAGCTCTCCGCCGGCCACACCTAATGAACAGATGAATGGCTGTTTCAGGTATCCCCGGTTCTTAAGTGTTATAGTGCCGAATAGAAGCTTTGAAACCATTCGACGCAGGACCACGCCAATTGGAGGTTTGTTGGCACAGGATGAGAGAGAGATGCAGATTAGCTGGAAATCTGGGGGATTGAATAACTCCGCCACCCCTAGCAATTACTATTATGTTGCTATTGAGCAAAGCACTTATGGTCCTCTTGTTCCAATGCAGCTGCTCATTAGACGGGAGCAGAGAGCCGTGCGTGTGCAGGGAACCGCTGAACGTGTGCGTCCCAAAGTAAGGACGGATAAATCCTTTCTTGGGCAAAAACAATATATCCTATAAAACATTTTTTTCTTATCGGTGGCTGTGTTTTTATTAACTGTTGCTGAAGATGTGAACCCGAACACGTTTTCTCCATGCAGTGCACACGTCTCGGGGAAACAGGAACCCGACCCCAGTTATGTGGAGCAGCTGTCACCACTGTGTGTTCGCCGTGGTCGCGGCTCGGCTTTAATGGAAGGAAATGTCGGTCGATCACTCCGTACCTAGATGAAATGTGACCTAACGGGTCCGTATTGACCTAATTGCTATGGGATACATTATAATGACTTTGAAAACCATTCAAGTTAGCATTTAGCCCCATCAACAAGTCACTTTGCTTCACGTAGTGTTAATATGTATTAGTAAATCCATATTGCTTATATGCTAATGCTAATATATATATATATGTATATATAAGCATTTTTACAAGTTATTATGGTAAGATAGAAGATATACACCTTAAAGGTCATAAGCATAGCTGATTTCATTATCCTTACTTTTGCAAATATCATCGTAAGCTGGATGTGAAAGGGAGCTTATGAGGGTTTATATATGAAAGCAAAAGGCTCAGTTGAGCAAAGATTGTGATGAATCCTTGACTTTTGTATGGACACAGGTGCTCTGGCTGGGAAGAAAGAGGTTTTCCCGGCTATTCTTAGTGTGTCTGTATTCCTGTAGGAGACCTGAACTTGTATTTGTTAGCGATATGTGCACATAGACAAACGTGCAGGTAAAGGGGGGAGGAAAAAAAACAACAGAAAAACGAGATTTCCGTGTCTGGCCTGTGTTGCTGTGAGCAGGCCCTGCGGCCGTCAGACCGGCCCTGTCATCAATCCGCTGCCAGCGGACGGCCCCCTGTTGCACGGCCTCGCTCCCTCCTCCACTCTCGCCTCCCTTTTTTCTCTCTTTGTCACATTTCCGCTCTCCTGCCCTCTCTCCCCTATCGCTCGCAGCTTCCTTTCTCCTTTCGGAGTGAACCCTTTTTTTCTGACATTAATGAAAAGGCATGTCCTTCGTGATTTCCTCTCGGCGACCAATATGAGAGACGGAGGAGATGATGGAAGTGGAGTAGGGCAAGAGAGCAAAGGAGCAAGGCAGGGAGATAATGGCCCACTTACGTGCAGATAAGTGAAAGGAGGAGAAATGGAAAAACCCAGCCGCACGTTGAGAGCTGCATAATTCCACGCGGGAATGAATATAATGTATATCTGCAAAATGAAAACACAGACATGATTGTCATGGGGAAAGTGATGCTTTTCAGATTAAAATCAGAACGGTGCGAGTCCATATTGTGAAACGAGAACGCCTTTTTGTTTTTTTCTCCTCCTACGCTGGCATACGGCGTTAATTGTCTTCCCTTATGGGGGCCATTTTGCCCAGCAGAAGGTCTTTGTGTGCGTTAGAGAGAAGGAGACGGAATGCCAGGGCTGTTTGGAGAAAACAGATGTCTTCATTAACGGACCTGATGAAGCTGTGCTATTGTCTTTGTCTGCTCCTCCTTTATTACGAGGACACCGAAAACAGCTGGTGCGCTTGAAAAGTCAGTTATCCGTCACTCAAGGCGATGTATCCTGTGTGCAACAACACGAATGTGAAAACCTAGCCCGGCCTTACCCCCCCCCCCAGATAATTTCTGGTAATTGCTAGCAGGTAGTCGGGGCGCCAGGCACACGTTGAGTTCTGGCAGGCCACCAATTACTGAATTGCTATCTGTCAACCATTAATCTGTCCCATTGTCTTGTATCGGAGAACAAAGCATTTCACTGACAAATCCACAGGTGCCATTAGAGGTGAATGGAAGCCAGATGTTCCCAGCCAGTGAATGAGTGACATGGTTTGATTGTGTTTGTGCGTGCGTATGTGTGGTATTCAGACTTTTGTTATCTGGATGAGGCGCTCAGAGATGTGTGTGTGTGTGTATGTGTGTGTGTGTGTAGAGCTGCAAGTGTTTCAGTCTGACAGGGAAAAACATACAAAACATACTGTAGGCTATGTGAAAATGGATTTCTTTATACGGATTAATATAGTTTGACAGTGTGTAAAGTTTTGCCCTGTGACATAAGGCAAGCACATAGAAGAGGATGTTTTTGAAATCACAAGATCATCCTGTCAATACAAAGCAAGAGTTGCTATCACCACATCAGACCATAACAATTTTCGTGATAGTCTTTTATTTCAAGGTGCAGGGAGTTGTTTGAGAAATATTTAATGGATGGTTTAGACGCTCAAAATGACTGGAATCCTCTCACTTTCGTTTACCCTAGAACAGCAAAAGAGGCTTTGGCGTTAACAACGGCTACCCAAACACCAGGCAACAGGAATCTTGATAGAATTCTCCCCCCCCCTTGGTCTCGCGGTACACCCCCACCTGAGCTTATCTCTCACTCAGATGGCTGAGCACCTTCCTGATCTGTAATAAATCACCTCGCCCGTCTCCTTCCTTGATCTCCCGTAACCCCACTCGCCTGCTTCTCATTTACACCCCCAGCTTTCCGCGCGCCTCGCACTTTTATTGGAGTTAGGAGTGTGTGAAACGTGATGCGGTTGGCGTTAGTGTTTTTAGGGGTGCAAGGCTTGTGTGTCTTCGCACGTGTGGGTGTGTGACGTGTGTGTGTGTGTGTGTGTGTGTGTGTGTGTTTCACGTTGACGGGTGCCAGGCCACACTTTAATCCTGGCTTCGGCAGGGCTGCGACCTGCTCCAGATGGGGCCATTGTACTGTGCCATGCATCAATAATTCACAGAGAGCCAGAGAAAGTGGCAGAGTGTGTCTGCCTGCTCAATAATTAACAGGGGAGAGAAGAGGCATGTATGTACAGCCCGGGTCTCTCTCCACAACGCCCATTCAAATGGCCTTTGATGTCGCGGGGCCCCGCGGGGGGGTTCTACGGATTTGTAGTCTCATTAAGACGTCACCCCTCTTTTCCTTGTATTTGTTTTGTAATCCGTTTTTGCCCCGAGCCCGGGGGGGGTACGAGTGCACGGTGTTGTGAAGCTGGCAAATCGCATAAGTGTGCGTGCGTGTACGTGTGCGTCAGGCTTCAGAAGTGACTGTTACACCCGATGGTCGCCTGCCGCGGTAGATAACAAGCTATTTTCAGGTTGTGTGTCGCCGTGCACCCGCCGCCGCCCCCCCCTGCAGCAGGTAGGACGGTGCGTTCTGCCCCCGCACCCCTCGGTTTCCTCTGTCACCGCGCTGTGGGTTGTGGCACACATGGAGCCACGCAGCCACGTTCTGTTTACAGTGGTAGCGCTAGCAGGCGATCCCTGCGAGTGAATTCGCCCAGACGACTATAAATAATGCAGCCGCTGGCTTCTCCTTTCCTCCCCGGGTCTTATCTCCTTTGCTTTCTTAAACTGTCGCTCGCGTGATGAAGTATTGTAAATAAAGTGCTGGGAATACCTGTTTATCTGCAAGGAGAAGGGTTGGAGTACATTAATGCTCTTCATGACATGAGCTATAGCTAACCCGAGTTTTTTTTTTTTCTGCCATGCACACACAAGCTGCTTCTCTCACCTTCGACGTGTTTTTTCCACCTCTCGCTTCCTCCCTCCCCCCCCCCCCATGTCAAAATCACCTGATTTCAGTCTCACCTCTTCATCGACGCCACTGACGCGTAACTTGCTTTTAGTCAACTTTTTTTTTTTTTTTTTGCATACCCATCTGCTGTTTTCTCACTCTGTCGCCCCCCCCTCCCTCCCCTTCTTCTCTCGCCTCCTCCCCACTCTCCCCCCCCTCCATCAGAAATGAGGGAGTTGTCGGAGTTGCCCTGGCCCGCCCCGGTGGGTCAGCTGGAGGATGAGCCCCCCGTCAGAGAGCAAGGTGACCTCTCACCCCTGAACACGACCCCCCTACCCCCCCCCTTCCCAACACTGCCTTCCTTTATGACTCATGACCACACACACACACTTGCACTCGCCATGACCTCCGCGACCCCGGCCGTTGGCCTGCATCTGCACCACCTGCACCTGCCCCCCCCCCGCGGGTCACGACCACGCGGTGGTTAGGTTTGAGGCTTTCCAAGCACTCCCTTTCTGAGCATAACCCACCCGTGTATCAACCATGCATGAAAAGTCCCCCCTTAAACACGCTGTCTCACCCGCTCATATCAGCATGCTCAGCGCTGCTGTGCTGCGTTTAATGTTTAATCACGAGTTCCGTAGATTTGAATTGTGTCTGAATCGGGCACAACACGTCAGCCTGTGATTCGCGCCAGAGGGAAGCCTAAGTGCTGTGTGGGTCTACTGGGAGACGTGGCCAGGGATGGAAGACACCAGCTTCCTGTCAATCTGTCCCAGGGAGGAGAATGTTGATCCTGAAGAGTTTTGACGATTTAGTGAATCAGAAACCGAACTTATTGCCTTCTGTCTTGACCCGCTTGTGAGCGGTCCCTCTGCTGCATGCGCGGTGTTGTAATAGCCGGATGTCTGATGTTTACCCCTCTGGCCTTGAGGGTTAAATCCCCCTTCTGATCGCCGAAGAGTATAAATAAAGCGACTCACTTTGTTTCCCTCCCCCCTGTCTGCCAACAGTGCAGTTTGATGGCGCGGAGTGGGACCGCTCGTCGTCGCCCACGGAGCGGTTGCGTCCTCCGGGGCCCAGATCCAGCCCGCTGGCGGGAGGCGGGATGAAGTTTCGGATGCCACAGGAAGGCCTCGCCATGGTGGGAGAGAGAGTGGACCCGACCCTGCCTCTGGAAAAGCAGGTGTATGTATTGTATAATGCCTCCTTTTGAACCCATAGGAGCTACATAATTATTATAGAAGCTACATTTATATGTATTTAATAGTTGAACTGGTAATGCATTTGATATTATTTGACATTCACATGGTGCAAGAATAAAAAGGAAGTTGTTCACATGTTACAGAAATATAGGATGAAACCAGGCACCTTAAGACATTTTACTGCACCACCTTGATCTATTAAGAGGCGTGGACACATTAAAATGGAACGGTTATGTGTTTTGTGCTAAGCAGCACTCATCAGCGCTTGCAGAAATTGCGAAAGGTTAGGAGGAAAACTAATTAAGTCAGAACATTAAAAAGACACATTTACTTTGGTCTTGTAATTCCAAACATCATGGGTGTAATTTATGCGCCGTTCCTGCGCACATAAAGGGTTGTTTCACTAATGAAGTCCGAGCACATGACAGCCCTTAATCACACGTGTACACATGCAGGACTCGGGGTCAAACACACGCACGCACACACACACACACACACACACACACACACACACACACACACACACACACACACGAGGGTTGTAGTTCATTATTTTGCCCCATTACTCCTTGATGATCCCTTAAGGGCTCTTATGAGCCTTGTGGTTTTCCTCGGCTCTGTTTTCACACCGGAAACATCAGACATCTTGATGTTTTGCTGCAATCATGCAACCTGTTGCATCGAATATACAACATGACGCTATATATTTCCTGTGTGTGTGTGTTCTGTGTCCATCAGATGGTACCACGGCTCTCTGTCCCGGTCCGAGGCAGAGTCCCTGCTAACGTTGTGTAAAGAGTGCAGCTACCTGGTGAGGAACAGCCAGACCAACCGCTCCGACTACTCTCTGTCCCTACGGTACGACGCACGCGCAATCCCGCACGCATTCCTGATTCCACAACAGGCAATCAAACACCTGAGTACCTTCCCGCCACGCCGCTGCTGTGCGCAAAGTGTGCGTGAAGCCACCTGAGCTGCTGCTCTCATATCTCAGCCCCCCCTCCCCCCCTCCCCCCCTCCCCCACACACCTCTCCATCTGTCTCCCTCTTCCCCCCCCTTTATCACCCCCACTTAAGATCACCGCCTGATTCCTCTCCCGATACTCATTTGCGGGGCACAATACTGCTTATCTGGTCAAATCGCTCCCTTGTAATTAGCGCCGCAATCCATCGTCCCAGCCCGACACCCTCTGTTCTAACCCCATGCCCGGCCCCTTTCTGTGGTCTTCTTCCTCGGGCCCCAGCGGGCCTTCTAAGTGGCAATCAGGCAGGTAGAGCACACTTCAGTGCACCCATCATCTCCCCCATAATCACTAATGAATATGAATTACCTTCTGTGGGCTCCACAAGAAGGGAATAGGGGGGAGAGAGAGAGAGAGAGAGAGAGAGTGTCACTGTGTTGTGCTGACAAACAAGCTCGTGCATCGCTCATTTACGCAAGTGGAGCAGGTTTGACGCATGCACACACATTCCTGCACACACATTCACGCACGCACGCACACATTCATGCACACACTTGCCGGAGCAGCAAGGTCACACTTGGCGCCGGTTCCATGGTCGACTTGGTTTGGGAGCAAGAAAATGCGTCTCATGAAGCTACAACATTCATCATTCTCACATTCTTTCTGTGTTCAGAAAGGAGGAATCGCTGAGTACAAAACCCAGAACAGCATGAATCTGAAAAAGAGTTGACATGATGTACATCTTTAATGAGCTTAGAGGAAAAGTCAGTTTTTTTCTTTTAATAAAGCCTTTATTGTCTTTATTTTTGGCCATAATTGCTATGCTTAATAATAATATTGTACTCACAAAGTTTATAGCGGAAATCCAAAAACATGACATCATTCAACAGAAGTCAGACATGGCAAGAAACACCAACAGTCAGTTTTTAAACAAGACTCCTGGTTAGCTAAACATGTCCGGAATAGAAGACGAAATCCCACTGCGAAATTATTTTAAACAACTATAGAGGTTTAAAGACTTTGACCTACTTCCTCCGTTGTGAATGAATGTAGTTTTCCTGTGTGATGATGCCTTTTTGGTGCGCTTTCTAACTCCAAACAACCGTTGTTTATGGAGAACGACATTGTCTGCATGTTTTAAATGTCTGTCTCAACCATCCAGCCCCTCGTCCTTCATCCAGTGTCCACGCGTGCCATGGGATTACACAAATCTTGAACGTGATCTCGTGTCAGGCACACGCAGATGTTTTATTTTTGTCTTTCATACCTGGAAAAAAAAAGCTGTGTACATAATAGAGAACGCACACTCTCGTGTGAGGAAATTCTTCTTTGTACAGAGTTCAAAAGACACACAAATCCCCCAAATGTGTAGGCTGGGTGCTGGGTTGAAGAAACATTATGATGCAGAAGAATGAGGATACGGATAATAAGCACTCTAAGGGCTCCGGATTACATTTATTTTTTTATTTTCTGCATGCATGACATTTCGTGCACAATGCTCTTCCTCTGACTTCTTTAAATACCCATATTAGGCTATAGAACATGTGATATAACACCATGTGTCATCCTTCCTATTCTGCTATGGCCATGCTGTGTATAATGTAACGTATGACGTGGTGTTGAACGTTCTATGCATCTCATGGGGGGGGTAAAATTTGATATGTTCATATTTCTGTCTCATATTTATGTATGTGACTATATATATATATATATATATATATATATATATATATATATATATATATATATATGCACGTATGTGTGTGTATGGATGTATATATATTACCATTTCCAAAATAGAATTTATTGATGGATTAATTCCAGATGTGCCACATTACGTGTTGTGTAGCAGAACGAGTCGGAGTGAAATGCCACACACACAGAATGACCTTCAAACAAACTGGGTTAGATAATATGGCTGTGACCGTCAGTACACTCGTGTTTATTCCCCTTTATTGCAGCAATGTTGCCTTATTTCCGAATATAATAACTGAAAAAGAAAAATAAATTCCCATCATGTTTGCGTGTAGATTGTGATTTAGACTTTATAGAGGTATTGCTGACTAGCCGGCGTATTGTTTTATGCGCTGCTGCCATCTTGTCAGCATATCCTTGAGAAAAGGACATTTTGTGTAATCACAACGCCCATCAGCTACATTTTTTCGAGATAACGTAATGTCCAATCCCTTTTCATCACTGCGCTGGTCCTTGGAAAAAGTGAACCACACCTAGAGTGATGTGAACAATGGGAGGAATGACGGAGGTTGTTTAATGGAGACAAAGTGAAGAGCCGCTCCAAAGTGAGTCAAAGCCGCTAGCACTTAAACCAACGTGGATATTTATGCAAAAAGCTCTGGTTGCTTCTTATGTACCATGAGGCACAAAGAGTCCCCAAACCAAACGGAGCTGGATGAAAGCACGCTGTGGACGCCCTGGCCCTCAGGAGCCGCCGTGAACTTCCTGTTGTTTTTTTGCCTGTTCGTAGGCGCGCTGAGTTCCTTTGGTTTCACTGCTCTTCAAAAATCAAATTCGGTTTACTTAAACAATGACAATTATGGTGACCGTTTTTCGGTCCTTGTCTTTCCCTCTGTTTCTATAATTAGACGTGCATTATGACTGGCTGGCGGGCTCTTAAAGGGGAAGCCCTGCCGCGGCTGGCTGCCTCTTAAAGGGGAGGCAGCAGCAGCAGCATTAACAGCAGCAGCAGCAACAGCAACATTAACAGCAGCAGCAGTAGCAGCAGCAGCATTAACAGCAGCAGCAGCAGCAGCAGCATTAACAGCAGCAGCAGCATTAACAGCAGCAGCAGCAGCAGCAGCATTAACAGCAGCAGCAGCAGCATTAACAGCAGCAACATTAGCAGCAGCAGCAGCATTAACAGCAGCAGCATTAACAGCAGCAGCAGCATTAACAGCAGCAGCAGCATTAACAGCAGCAGCAGCAGCAGCAGCAGCATTAACAGCAGCAGCAGCAGCATTAACAGCAGCAGCAGCAGCAGCAGCATTAACAGCAGCAGCAGCAGCATTAACAGCAGCAACATTAGCAGCAGCAGCAGCAGCAGCAGCAGCAGCATTAACAGCAGCAACATTAGCAGCAGCAGCAGCAGCAGCATTAACAGCAGCAGCAGCAGCAGCAGCAGCATTGACAGCAGCAGCAGCTGCAGCAGCAGCAGCAGCAGCAGCAGCAGCAGCAGCAGCAGCAGCAGCAGCAGCATTAACAGCAGCAGCAGCAGCATTAACAGCAGCAGCAGCAGCAGCAGCAGCATTAACAGCAGCAGCAGCAGCAGCATTAACAGCAGCAGCAGCAGCAGCAGCAGCAGCAGCTTGTCTCGGCCACTTTTTCACATTCCACCGTTCTTCCGTCTTTTGTTTTTTTCCTCCCATGTGCCGTTCCACCACCGCTCATCCATCCATCATAATGCTTAATTTAGGACGTGGTGTTAAATCCTGGAGAGAATCATGTTATAAAAATGCAGTAAAAAAAAAAAAAAAGAGGTGAGCATAAATACAGGCTGTCGTACCCACAGTGTCATTATGTGTCAGAATGTGTGGAAGGTTGCGTGGTGTTTTACGTGTGCTCTCACATTCCTCCCCGTCTCCACTCTCTCACTCCCTCTTTATATTGTCTCCTACACCATCTCAATTCTTTTTTTTGTTCTCGTTTGTTTGTTAGGAGCTGCCAGGGTTTCATGCACATGAAGTTCACGCAGTATAAGGACGGCAAGTACGTGCTGGGACAGAACAGCCCGCCGTTCGACACCATCCCGGAGGTCATCCACTTCTACACCACGCACAAGCTCCCGATCCGGGGGGCGGAGCACCTGTCGCTGCTGTTCCCGGTGCTGGTGCAGACGCTCTGACTGACCCGGACGCTCCTCCTGGACCTCCAAAAAAAAAGGGGGGGTTAAAAAAAACAAACTTTGAATGTTTGACAGGATCTTTCTCCAGGGTGGAGTCCCAGCGCTCCGCTCCGCTCTGGATGATGCTCCACGCCGCCGGGGGCCGACGCCTTCACCCACCACTGCTGTCGTACTTCGTGCCAACTGTCTCCAACATCCACAGGGATCCGTTCACCTGAAATGCAATAGGCCCAGCTGTGCTGTAACTCCTCTTTCTGTCTGTCGGCTCCTCGCCTGAACCCATGGGGGGGGGCTGTCTTCAGGATTTAAACTATCCCGTTTCCCCTTATTCCATCTCTTTGTGACTGGAATGCGGAGGAAGTTAGTAGAACTGTATCAGAGATTTTGTTGAGATTAAATTACTGCTGTTTCACAAAAAAAGACCACCTCATGGACACTGATAAAATATTGCTGTTGTCGGGTGATGAAACTTTCAATATTTTGCTGATGTTCTGTTGACTCAATTTTCAAATCCTTTTTGTAAATGTCGGAAAATTCCTACCGCTATTTTCGGAAGGTTCTAAGGTTGCAGTGATATTTCCAGACTCTTTTTCTACACAAAGCCACACCTGTACTGTACTATAATCTGCATCATGCTGCTGTATGTTGAGGATCCGCTTGACACGCTGCGTCTCCGTGTTACTCGTTGATTGTTTCGTCGTAAGCAACAGAGGAGCTGTGTTGTATTGGTACTCGTGTTGACCTTGCTGACATGTATCTCTTGTTTGTTGCCTACGTTGCATTCGGTAGACAATGCTGGGTTTGTTAAAAAAAAAAAGCGGCCTGTCACTGCTGTCGTCGTCTTTTCACTGACTAAACGCTGCGCTCAGGAGCTGAGCCGCTACATTTGGAGCTGAGGGATGCTGATCAGGAAACGCTGATCGCTCTGGCAATCTCACACTTAGCACGTTGTCACACTTCCTACATGTTCGATTGCGTCGATTGCCGGCCAACACGCTGGTTGGAGAGTTGTATTTCAGTTAAATTCATGCCATCTGGAATGTGTTCCTGTTCGCCTGGTTGCAGTACTTTGTAGAAAAACATAATTTTAGAGAAGAGACAACGTGTATCGGTCACAACAAATGCAAAAATTATGTAGATAATTGATTTTCAAGCCAAAGCTTCATATGGCGTGTTCTGTATTCATTTATCATTACGACCATTACTTTCTGTCACTAGTAAAACATGATGGTTGAAGCACCTCATCCGCACACATGTTGATCACCAAGAACATTGGTGGTTTCTAACCTGGTGACAGGGCTCTGGATATTAATAAAAGGTTGAGCCTTTAAAAGAAATAATTGCAGGAGCCATAGTGCTGCATATGCATGAGACCTGTAAGTGTCTCCGTATCACAGGGTCACGATGTTTGTGTATGATTTTGGAAAAGCCAACACCGTGAAAATCCTCCTGATAAACAGTATAGCTGAGCACATTTTCAAACAATAGATTCCTTTGGAGCCCAGAAAGAAGGAAAAGAGGCACAAAGGACTTGGCAAAATTGCACGCTTCACATTTTCAATAACACACTCACACACACACACACACACACATTTGGTCTCCTTCATCCATTAACAGCAGGGTTGGGAGGGAGAGGGTGAGGACTGGGGGGGGTGTGAGGCTGAGGAGGGGGTGAGGCAGCCCTCATTATTTGGGCTGCGCTGCGGTGAAAAGCGCTGGGATTGCTTTCATTACTGATCCAAATGAAATAGCGGCGGCTGATTACCCGTGTGACAGAGAGACGAGACGAGCCGGATCACTCTCTGTTGGGGAGAAAGAGTGAAGGAAAGGGGAAAAAGGGAGGGGGGAGATGAAGGGAGGGGGGAGAGGAGGAGGGGGGAAGCACTGCTTGGCTGTACTTCCCCAACAAGACTCCAAACAAGTGTGTGTGTGTGTGTGTGACAGAGAGAGACAGTGACATGGAGGGGGCTGCTATAGTCCCATTTTTCAAACCAGGCTCCCTGGGGAGGGATATGAATAATAACGACAGCGGCAATGCAGCATGTAAAAATCAAACAAATGTCACGCTCACATTTTCCTGCCTTTTGTATAGCTCTTACCTCCTATCTGTGTCTGGGACTCTGCAGGTTTTATTTTTCGATCTGCTAATTTCTTTCATGCTCATGAAGCCTGTTTTTTTTTTATGAATTTGCATCGGTTAGAACAAATGGCTTGGTCCTTTCAGTTTTATAAAAACAACTATGTGTTTGTGAATAGTGAAGTGTGTGTGTGTGTGTGTGTAATGTCAGACGTGGTGGGTATCAATGATTATGCAGTGACGGCAACTGTTAATCCATCAGACAGGCTCGGAGGAATGAACACCTGTGATCGCCACAGAGCCAAAGAACATGATAGAAAACCACATAATGCACGCACACACACACACACACACACACACACACGCACACAGACACACGCCTGACAGATTCACACATACATGCAAATGAGCATGTTCAATTGAGCTAGGAATTTCAAATGAGTTTGGAAATAGTGGGAGCTGGAATCTTCCTTTAAAAAAAAAAAATGAAGCTTCTTATATGAATACGTTCTGACTTATTTCAAATTCAAGGTCATGAATGAACTTCCAGTCTTTTATGTTGGAAAGTGCTCGGAAACAAAGGCAGTTAATCAGTTCTATGACACTTCATCAAAGAGGAAGGTCATTAACGTGATTGAAAAATGACTACACAGACATTGTGGTGTGATTGTTTTGTCAAGAGTAGGAGGAATCAGAAATAAAAAATAAATAGACCTACTGTTAATAATTGCTAGGAAAACAAATAAGCCTCTATCTAGACAGAAATCTTGACCTTAAAGCGCTATCCAAGGTGAAAGGTCAAATGAACCTTATTTTTAAAAGAGGAACAATTTTGGTGGCTGACAAAAGTTTCTTAATATTTTCTGAGGGTACACAGTTTGAAACACACACATTGACTCCTCATCGACATTGTAAGTTTATCAGGGGTTTTCCCCTTGTCTAAAGTGACACTTTCATGCAACATAAACCTCCCGGCTGCTCGCAGGGAATCGGCCAGCTGTGCACACACACGCTCGACGCCACAAGAGACCGACACGGACACGCACGTCGGGAAAAACGGGAAAACGGGCCCCCTGTCCTCCCTCTCACTTATCCCCCACCCCAGACATGCTAATCCCTACAGTTGCGGCAGGAAGGCGTGGAGCTGATACATTGGAGGTCAGCGCGAGCAGGTGTGAGCACGCCGTCCGGCCCTGCCAGAAGACTGCAATCAGAGAAGAGAACGCAGCTGCTGCTGGGTGGGGTGGGCAGTTAAAAAGAGGGGAACAATTTGGAAGAGACTGCCTATCCACTCCTGCCACCTATGTGTTATGACAGCATGGCATTCGAAGGCCGTTTCACAAATGTTAAATTTGAGGTTCTGAATGATTCCGTGCTGCTGCTTGCTGAAGGTCGTTGCATCACAAAGGTTAATAGATGACATTTTTAATAAAAAAAAAAAAGGTCATCATTAGTTTATCAAGCAAAATTGACATTTATGCTTTTTTCATATCTCTGGAAATTGAAGTCACAGTGGCAACTGAGAAATAGTTTTTGAAGGCAAAAACATACATGACCGGGTTATATTCATCTGTTGCAGCCCTACAACGTGCACATGAAGTCACAATGGTGTATCGCCTGTTTTGTGAAATTTTCAGGATGGGTATTCAAGACGTCCATATTAGCTGTAATGCTGAAATCCCTTACACTTTAGCATCACAGCGCCCCCCCCGCAGCAGCAATTGCATGACAGTGTAAAGCTTTGTAACACAGTGCTCCTCCTCATGTTGCTTCCCAGCACTTTCCATACAAATACTTGTTCCATTATCTTCTGGGCCGATGGTGCAGCAAATGTAACAAAAGTAACATAACGCAAAGATGTCAGCCAGTTTATCTGCTATAATTTACTCTTCTACTGTGGGGTGTAGCTGTCTTACTCCAAGATGTGATCACTGACCCTCAGGAAATCCCAGCACTGTCACCTAATTCCTTTATATGCTCTGCTTGTTGCACTGTACAGGTACATACAAGTAATAAGTATGATTTTCAAGTCCGGTTTAATTGGCCTATCAACACAATTTAAAACTGATGTGAAGATTGACAGCAACACTTTCAAATAACTTGTAGCCTTTTTCTTACAATAACTTTATTTGCATGTCTCTAATTATCTCAATGTATGTCCATGTCTTACCCAATGTACGATTTATCTGTTAAGACCATGTAACAGTCCAACACACCCTTATTTGGCCAATATATATAAAAAAAAATCAAGCTTCCACTTTTATGTAAGAATTCATGCTTTCTATGGGCACTATATATATTATCTATATATATAAAATCTTCCTTGGGGTGAGCACATGTAGCAAGGTGTTAGAGAGTTCAGTAAGAAAGTAGTGATATTGGTGGTTTATTCGAGATGCTGGAATGATTCATCGGGTCCACTGAGTCTACTTGACATTCGACAGGAGAATTGATGGCAGCAGAGTGTGGAGGGAGACGCTGGGAAGGAGCGTCCACCAATCCAAAGCTCAGCCGGCTCCTCCAGAAATCCTCCTACAAGGTGACCTTTGCCTCCGCTCCCACCACGCTCCTTCCCAGCTCCTTCCCAGCTGCTCCCTGGATAAAGCCCTCTGATCCAGGGGAGCTTACCACCAAAGGTCTTCACTTTTTCCTTTGTTCGGCGTATAATTACACTGCATTCAATGATAGATCTGTGGAGGAGATGGCAGGGGAGAAGAATCACTACACGGCAGACCAATGTTCGTGCGCCTCTCCTCTGCTGACTCGGCTCGTGGAGGAGAAAATGGTTCCAGCTTCAAACGGGAACTCCTGGCCTCTCTCTGCCCGGCCTCGCTCCACCACCGAGCGGCTTCACAAGTGTTTCACACCGCTTCCAATCGGACGAGTTTCTTTCAAATGTACACACGTGCATGCAGACGAACACATAAAAAACACACGAATGCACATTTCCTCTCCGCAGTAGCGATGCAAAGCCGGGATCAGGATGACAGGGGGTGGCGTGATTCTCTTGTCCTCGGCCGTGTTCACATTAGTCATATGCAAATAGGCATTGTGCACAGAGAATGACACAAATCCACCGTGTCTAAATCCTTCAAAGAAGACTGTGCGACGGCTATTTAGTTAACATGATTTATTAAGGTGTTTGACCCAGTTAGCAAATGGGTTTGTTTCAGGTGTTTTGAGAAAGGGAATTTGACGACACGGAGGAGGAATGCGGAGGAAAAACAGCGTTGGCTAATTGGTACTAACCACGTTTGAGGGGTTTTCTCTTCTAGACCAAGACTGAAGGCAAAGATGATTCAGTTTCTTTATTAAATTTGGGTCTTCTGTGCCCTTTTAGTCAGATAATGAGAACGAATGATTTTCTTTTGAAATTGCAGCGTTTCATCATTTTCATTATGCTTCTTTCTTTTATTTGCATATCTCTATAGCAGGGGTCACCAACCCTGGTCCTGCAGGTTTTAGGAATCTCCCCCACTCAAACACACTTGATTGTAATCATTAACAAGCCCTCGACAAGCTTCAGCTGCTCCATAACGAGTTGATAATTAGAATCAGGTGCCGGAATAGAGGGAGAGTTGTGAAACACGCAGGAATACGGGCAGGAGAAAGAGAGGAAGGAAAAGGAGCAGAAGGGGAGAGGGATTCTTTAACCGGGAACGACGCTGCACGCAGTTTTTTGGCATTTCCTCATGTTCCAGATGGCATAAGGCCACCATCATCCCGGGCTAATTCAGGGAAAGCTCGCCCGTAACGTCTGAGACGGGAAGCAGTCGGTGACCTTTAAGTTGGTAGATGCTCGGCTGGTGTTTCTTCCCCGTTGTCTTTTTTCCATCAGAACCGAATCGGAGGAGTGGAACAAAGACGGCGTCCTTTGAATCGAGGTGAGCTCCAAATGCCGTTCTGTCAGCTCCTGTCTGCGGCACAGCAGACAACCACTCACGCCCTGTCTATTTGTTTAGTTGTAACCATCACCTGAAAAGGTCTTTTAATATCAGGGGCGAGACTAGACACTAGATCGAGGTCGTTTTCTTTAAACGTTGGCTTATCAATGGTTTGGTTATTTAGGTTCCCTCCAAAACTAACACAATCATAATCATGTCAACAGTTTCTCTGCATTCTTCATCACTGCCTGACCCACGTCTCCCCGTGAACGGGGATAAGGCGGCGTCTCGTCGGTGTATTACACAGTGCAGCAGGTTAAGTCAAATGACATTTCTTCTCTCATAAGTGTTTAAATAACCTAAAACAGACTGATTTAAGATAAAATCGACCGTTTTTATGAAGGAAAAAAAAGGGGCAGGAAGCCCCCACAAAGGGATGGACATAAATCCCAAATCTCACTGTTGCCTGTAATTGGATCAGCAGAGACTCTGAGCTCGGCCCAGAATCCGAGGATCGAAAGCGAGTGAGTCATTGATTCAATATAACAACATGACACATGAAAATCTCATAAAAGGGAATAGGATTTTATTTTATTTGCTCTAATAATTGCATCAGGCACTACACCACCCTAGGCAGACATGTCATTTACAGTCTACTCCCATTAAATAATTCACATCCAACACTCCTATTCACTAGTGGTTAGTTGATGTGTGAGTGGTTTCTAGATGTGCTGATGAAAAGCAAAAGGAAAAAAAAAAAAAGTCCATGAGTGTAGTTATTAGGCACGCTTGTTCAGCCCACAGTGCGTCTGAAGCTGGCAAAGTAGAGCTTAGAGTAATGAGAGATAAACCACGCGTGGCGATGTGTGTAGTTATAATGCTGCCACTACGCTCACAGCCGACAAAATCCTCTGACGCCACCATCAGGACAAACTTTACATGTTGCCCCACCGGTAAGGATATCACAAGATCAACATCCAGTTCCATTCATCCAACGGCTTATTTTTACGGTGTGTAAGGAGCGTGTCAGCCTTACGTGGCTTCTCGTCTGACAATAAAACCTCTGGGTATCGTTTGGTCTCACAGTGCATCTGGAATCCTAACGAAATCAATACCAAAGTCCAAGTACCGTGACGACTTTTTTTTATGCACACAAAGCAAAAAGTATACCTTAACGGATTATAAGGTGACAAATGTTTTCACAGAAAATAAATAATTTACCAAGTCAAGTTGTGGAAAACGCAGGTGTTTTAAAGAGTGCGTGCATACAGCACATGCAAAAAAAAAAGTGCCCCAAATTGATATTTTATGCTCAATAAGAATTAAATAGAACAAACACATTTACAGGCATGACACTGATAAAGGTAATGATTCTGTGATGGTTTTCAAAGCGTTCTTAAAAAACATGGTTTCACAGATGAGGGTTGAGCTCAGAGACTTTGGAGCGTTTTCAGTCCATTGAAGATGTTGTGTTATATTTCAAATCTATGAGCACAACAATTCACTTTCATTTCCTTTGGCGTGGTGAGTAAGATTGTGGAGCTGCTGTAAATAGTGGCTTTGAACTCTGTTGATCGTACTCCAGTGTACAATCTGGATTCATTCGTTTCCGATTGAACATTTGCTCGTTCCTTCATCCTGTCCATGCTACAGTGGCTGAGTGCATCAACAAAGAGGCGGAGGTCAGCGGGGTCCGAGCTCCGGCTCAGAACTTGCTGAGCGGCAGCGCCCCCGCCTTCACGAGCACGGCCGACAGCAGCTCGGCGGGCCGGGGGGGGTGCGACACCGCCGCCGGGTCCCCGTGCTTGTTGTCGGAGTTCATGGGCGCGGGAACCTTCCCCCTGCTCAGCGCGGCCTTGCCCGCCCCGCTGACCGCCCCCACGCCCAGGCTGGTCCTGCTGTTCTCCGCCGTGGGGATGACGACGCCCAGGTGGGGGTTGCCCACGGCGTGCGTCCCCGCGTGCTCCATGGCCGTCTGGCAGCAGCACAGCAGCCGGAAGAAGGCGGCCCTCATCTCCCTGCTGGACAGCGTGTATATGAGCGGGTTGAGCGCTGAGTTGAGCACGGCCAGGGCGATGAACCAGTCCACCTGGTAGAGCACGGGGCACCGGGCGGGGCTGCAGCCCACGTCCAGCAGCAGCAGCAGGAAGAGCGGCGCCCAGCACACCACGAACACGCCCAGCACGATGACCACGGTCCGCAGCAGGGCCAGCGAGTGCTCGGACGGCCGGCTGCTGACCCGGCGGCCACTAGAGGTCACCAGGCGGTAGATCCGGATGTAGAGGATGACGATGGCGACCAGCAGGACGCTGAACACGATGATGCAGAAGGCCACGTAACTCTTGGCGTAGAGCGGCAGCACCGTGGAGCAGGAGGCCAGGTTGTTCAGGCAGTTCCAGCCCAGGCTGGGCAGCGCGCTGAGCAGCACGGACACCAGCCAGCAGGCGGCCAGCAGCCCCAGCAGCCGCCCGCGGCCCGCCGTCTCGCACGGACGCAGCCGCACCATGGTCATGTGCCGCTCGATCCCTATGGCCAGCAGGCTGAACGTGGAGGCGCTGAGGGCCACGAACATGCTCCCCTCCCTGGCCAGCCACTGCTCGGTCTTCAGGAAGAAGGTGTTATGCCCGGAAGTGAAGATGTTGACCACGTAGGCGATGCCCGCCAGCATGTCGGACAGCGCCAGGTTCCCGATGAGGAAGTACATGCGGCTGTGGAAGCGCTTGTTCCTCCAGAGGGCGAGCAGCACCGTGACGTTCTCCAGGACGATGAGGACGCAGATGAAGAGCAGCACGGCCATCTTGCAGGCACCGCCGCTGCGGGGCTGGTCCAGCTTCCCCGAGGCGTTGTAGTGGTGGACGATGACGGGGTTCATCCCCTCCTGCAGCACCAGCCCCATCCTGCCTCTGCCCCTCCTGGCCTTCCTGGGTCTCGCAGCAGAGGGCGCCACAGCACTGGACACTTGTCAACCTGGCAGTGATTCCACTGACATCATATGGCCCCCCTCAAGGACCTGCCAATCAGATGGTGAGTTAGGGATCCGAATGTGCTGTTAAGGTTATTTTGAACAAGCAAAAAAGGGGGGAAAGCATCAGTGAGGTTAAAAATCTCTTTCATAGAAGATAAAAAAAACAGCAGGTAGAACATACAACATCTAAACAGACTCCCACATGTAAGGGCTCTTTTTTATTTATTACTGTAGTAGGTATTGGAGCTCATAAAGTCTGTGCTATAAATATTATAGCACAGACTATAAGGCTCAAGTGCCCAGCCGAAGAACTGTGATTTATAAATAAATAAAAATGTTAAATGACTGAATTTATGACTGTGAATTTATGATTTAAGGCACAAGTAAGTAGATCAGATTAACAGTTTTTCTTTCTATTCTCACAGTTAAGCTCATTTATGTGTGTGTCTATGTGCGTTTTGACATTTTTATCTTAAATCTGTATAAAATAAAACGTGTGAAACAAGTTTAATCGAAACAAGGTGCTCTTTCAGGAAAGTCTGAGTAACTTTCTAGCTTCTGGAATAAGATACATGAAGTCGGATTGCAAAGTATAACGTACCTTTCGGTGGTATTGGCCTCATCTGAACATCTCGGTGGTGGTAAGATTTGCCGTATTTGGTAGAACTTGTGTTTGTTGTTTTTTTCCCCCCCTCCTGCGTAAAAGTTGCGTTGGCACAAAATATGCGCGTTCCAAAAATGGAATATAGTCAACGTGAAGTCAAAAAGTCCATAAACTGTCCTCGCCCGTAACTACAAAAATGGATAAAATAAAAATGAGGGGGAAAAAAGTGTCCTTTCGCTATTGTACAATCCTCCAAACATCCAAAAGTGCTGGACTTAACAGCGTCCTCTCCGCTCTGTGAGACTTTCTCTGTCCAGCTCTGACAATCCGGCTCTCAGCCCTCCCAGCCGGGGGAGGGGTCCCAGCCCTGACCTAGCGCTCAATTAATGCTCATTTCTTCCCTTTTTTTGTTGAACCACTTATCCTGAGTCTGGGAGAGAAATCAGAGCCGCGCGTCTTTACGCACGACGCAGTGTCAGTCAGACAACCGGACTTTAATTGGCTGTAATGCTTTTTTAAAATGCTTCCTGTTGACCCCAAGAATAAACTACTTTTAAAAAATGAACAATCATAGCAAAAAAAAAAGTAAGCAAATGGATATGAAATTCATGTCATGTGAAACAAAACATGGAAAAGTTACAGTTTGATTTATAGTCTAATATTATACATTATGTAGAGTATAAATAATAATAAAATTGTGTGTCTCTCAGATTAACTCACAGTGTGAGAGATGTTAAACTGAGACCCATGGAAACACAGACTCAATAATAGTGTCATCTATTGAAACAGCATAGGTGGAATCAGATGCTTCTGGTTACTGGCACATTTGTATTATGGTGGTGAACAGTACTAAAGGGGGGAAATAAAGTTCTATGAAGTCACTAGGAAAATAATGACACTCAATTAAAGCATCTGAAGTGTACCTAGTGTCAGTAGGATTAGGGTTAAGGAGTTTTTTAGTTTTTTTTGTCCTTACAGCTAACACCTAATTTGATGTTCCAGCATGACGATTCGCTGCACGTACTTGTCCCAGCACATGTTATCATGATTTGCCTCGAGGCCCCTGTGCGTGTCTTACAGTTGTGTCATCGCGGTTAGTCATGTAACCCTCCTGTTTTACTCTGCGCTGCACCTCGGGATCCTCGTGCTTTAATTCTTATTGCAATATACGGTATGTGTTATTCGATTTACGGTATGTCCAGTGTGGACCACAGTGATTTTTTACTTATGTTTTTCAAATGTTAAGTGCTTTGTAAATAAAAATTCCCTATTGCATCACTTTATTTCCCCCCCTTTCCGAGAAAAAAGTCACCAACACTGCCAGTAAATTTACTATTCTTTTTTTATTATCTGTAATTTGATGAGTCATTTGTTTTTTTTCATGTGAAAGCGAGAGATGTTGCTCCGTCCGCGTGTGATAGGTCAGACCTCTCCCAGTGGAGATCACTGGGATGGATGGGAAGGAAAGAGACACACACTGTTTCCTTTTATGCCCTGGTTACGGTGTGGTCCTGAAAGTCTGTCGTAGAGGAGGTGACGAAGGAGCATGGGAGGCTAAATATGACAGGGGCATCTGTCGGCTTCATCCGCAGCGCCTGATATTGCACATCCAGCTCCAAAGAGCAGGCTAGGTCGGTTTGCAAGAACCTGTAGCCATTGCAGAACGAGCTGGGGAATTTAGCAGAAAATCCAACTGCAAAAGCAGTTGAATCTCCAGCAACTACAGAGTGGCACGCCGAGTAAAGACTGCAATTATGTCACGTAAATCCTATGTCATCATGGCTGAGGCAAAGCGGACTGCTGCTGGAAACAGCGGGTTTGCTCTGTGAAACCATTACAGCAAATATAAAAGTTATCCTGGAATTCCACAGTGTTTCCCCGCGGGTACCAATCAGACCTTTCCCACAGAGGCGACCCGGTGATGTATGACTTCATAGCAGCCGAGTGGCTCGAAGAACACGAGGGCGAGACCACATCTGGAGGACTGTGTCTGACCTGCTGACACCTCCTCCTCGACCCAAATCTAAATGCACTTTTTTCCCAAAAGCCAATTTTCCGACCGCTGGATGGCTGGAAACAGAGGCTGTTACTTCTCATTGAGCGTTCACACTGTACATTTTAGAACAGTTTTCCCTCATAATGGTTGCAGAGAGAGAGAGAGAGAGAAATTGCGCCTTGAATTACAGAGGCATAGGTCTTTTATCGCTACAGTCTTTGAATTATAGGGCACTTTGCAACACACACACACACACACACACACACACACACACACACACACAACGGAGGGTCTATTTCCCTCCAGTCTACTTCTGTTTATTCCTCTCCAGCACCTCAGTGACACCACAGGTGATCCAGAACATTCCACTGCATCATTCAGCGTGACTTCATCACGTCGCAGAAACTTGGATTTTGATTAGATGATGTGACTGAGTGCAAAGGACTCAAAGTAAAGATTAGATTGTCAATGGGCATGAAAATGAAACTAATGATTTGTATTGCAAAAAGAGCCACGTCACACAAGTTTTAAGATCTATATAAAATAGTGGACATTGAATATCATTCATATTATTCCTAAAAGTTGATCAGTCTTCAAAATAAACCAAATTACTTGGAGCATTGAAATGCAAATTACCGTCCTCCGCCATGTTTGATCCACAATCATCAACAAAGTCGTGTCTGTGTTTCGTCATTGTCTCGCTCCACCCTCCCCCGTTCTGCGACTGGTTCCCTGGGTGAGGGGGGAAAACTGGGTCCTTGGTCTGCAGAATATATTTCACAGTGGAGGGAATATGCATGGAATGAGGGATGGGTATACCTGGTTTAATGCGACATGGGAGGCGGGGGCACCAGCCTAGCGTGGGACACACACACACACACACACCGTTCACTCACACACTTACACCTACGGGCAGTGTAGAATCTCCAATTGACCTCAGCATGTATTGGGACTGTGGAAGCCGGTGCAGACATGGATAGGTCTTGAACCTACGGCCTTCTTGCTGTGAGGCAACACCCACTGAACCACCATGTCGCTAGAATCTATGAATATGTGAATACTTTTAATTGTAGAATTCGAACTGCCGGATACAAGATGTCTCTCTGTTCCATTCTCAGTGTGTGTGAGATGGAGGCTCCGTTGTCCCACATCATGATCTGCTAGGCTTGTCTTCCACACTTTGTGATGTCACAAATATTTGCCTGCTGCATACTCATAGGCCTGCCCCTTAAAATTGGATTTTCAAGCCTTTCCGAGAAACTTTGTTCCTTCAGCTGATGGATGTAGAAACCTTCTAAACATCCCACAGTAGGAAAAAGAAATAAACACAATTTATTATTTGTAATGTGATGCAGTAATGTGTCTGTTCTTTGCAACACAGTAAGAACACTGATAGGGTTGAAACGATACGATATCCTGCTTTGTTTTCTTTTTATTTAATATATTTTCTCTTTGCTAGTGTTGGCTCTGTCCACCTCTCTTTTTTTTCCCTGTATGTTTGTGCTCTTTATTATTGCTGGATCAAATGGCCTAGAACAGCACTGAACGGGCCAGAAATCGAGACTGTGATGGATGACAGTGCAGGCTAACGGTGACCGACAGCGGAACAAATGATGATAAAAAGAAGGGCAGATGGAAAATGATAAGAGGCCGGGGAGCGACAGAGCAGACAGTTTTCTCTTATTTCGTTTCCCTCCCTCGGTCCCTCTGGTATCGCTGCTTGTGAAGAGTTACAGCCCAGTCTGGCCTTCTCGCACATGTCGACCCCGGCGCTGCAGATTAATGAATGACCCCCAGAGCTGTTGACTTTACCCTGAGCCACGAGAGATGTACAGACCCTCTGACAACCCATTTATAACCATATGAAAACACCCCCCAAAGGCCTTGACTGTGTGTTGTTTCAAGCTGAATACAGATTTCCTGGATGCTCGGTTCTGTGGAAGGAGGAAATGTAGCTACAGGTCAGTACGTCGTGGAAAAAAAAAAAAAAAAAAAAAAAACGGCCTTGTAGCAATATCCGGTAAAAGGGTTGTGTAATGATGATGCTGTTGGCGCTTCGCACATGTTTCTGCATATTTGTGTGTTTGTGTGTCGTGTGTGTGAGACAGAGGACACGGATGCGGGGCCCGGGGTAGTGAGTTAGATGTTTGGGAATGCAAAACGCAGTGGGAACAAAGGAGGAGTTGCGGTGGTGGAAAAGAAAGGTCCCCCGGGCCTTCACCCCACTGCCCTCCTGCCGGTTACCCACACCCACTGAAATATTTCTAGAAGAACTGCACGGCACCAGAGACGCTAACCGCGTAATATCTCAATATTATGCAGGGATCGATATACAGGCTTTTGTCCTGTTCCCAGCAGCAGTTTGTAAATGGTTTCAGTCAAACATGATGACAGCAACCATGGACATACACCGCGCAGGCAGATACTGGGCTGGCATCTCCATCATAGGTCAATGTAGCCACCATATTGTTCTGGGCAGCTTTCCATAAACTCTCAGAAGACTGGACGGGCTCCAACGCTGTGCACTGTGGGACACGGTTGGCGAGGGAGAACGTTGTGCTGTTAATCGACCAGGCGTGCCCAGATCAATATGGTGGACGTGTTAATGTATCAACGCGGCGAGCTGAGGGCATCTGCAGCTCCTTCAAGATAGGAACATCTGACTAATGAATATTCGTAGATGCAAAAAAAAACAACCTCTGACTGTCCTTAAATATTCATAAAATGCTGAATTGTGTTTGCGCTGTCCCATACGATTTTTTTTAAAGACGTTTTTTGGTCTGGTGTTAGCCAGGCTATTGTGTAGCCTCGCCACCAGAATTACCCGTTTGCTAAAAGCCAGTTCAGAGCAATGACTCACAAGAAGATAAATCAGTTTTAGCATCTTGCAGCGGCGGGAACTCGTTCTCAGGAGATCGGCTGAAGCTCAAATCTCAAAAGACATACAGGCACTTGTCAAATCAGCAAATGCAGTGTTAGAAACATAACCATGTAGGTAAATTATTTCTCTTCAGTCCCTTGATTGCAAAGTCTTTTTCCTTTTTCAAACACAATAATTAGGAGTAATTCAAGAGATATTTGCAAGATCTTGCAATTCTGATAATTACCCATAACTTCCCACATAATAGGACAAAATTAAGACAGCTTGTGATTTTGATCAAGGTCACTAGGTTGACGGCTAACGTTAGTTCATGCTGTCGTTTTGTGAGTATAGTTTAATTTTAATTGCGCTAGGTCATTTGTGTAATGACTTTGATGTAACGCTTTGTGGTGTATTTTTCACATTTGTTCTCACCACCATTATTTGTTTCCCAAGAAAAAAAAAGTTGCTTCCAGGGAAAACTTCAAAGGTTACGTGTTATCTTAAAGCTCGCTGCGTAGTGGTTCGCCTACAAAAGGGTTATTCAGACAGGCCAAACAATGGCCCTCAAACATATTCGGCATTACAGATATTTAGAGATGTTTTGCCGTTTCCAGGGGGCCCAAAATTTCCAGCGGCCCCCCCCCCCGGCCGTGAGGAAAACGATATGTGGACAAACACACCAGACCAAACCACAGCTCACAGTACTTGTTACTGCAAGCTTCAAATGGAAGTGAAAGCCTTGATGCCAGTGGTGGTGGTTTGGACCTGCAGAAACACGACAGGAATCGCATTCATATTGTGTCGGAGATGTTTGGCCCTTTTCGGGGAGGGGGGGTTGATTATTTTTTTAGCGCCCCTGGTTTTACGGAAGGAGGCGAGAGGAAACAAACAGCAACTTCACGACTGGGTCCTACCCACATGGGATTCCTCAGAACAAAGGGGGAAACCGTGAGAAAGAAAAAATGCTTGTAGAGCTGAGAATGGGGCGCTCACTTCACAAATCACTCAATAGGAAGTTTGAAACAAAGTCTTTTCAAAGCTGCTTGAAGCCTGAAGAACGTGAAACTATTTTACCTCACGCAAAGTATTAATTGCCATTGTTTAGTCAGTTCTCGCATGTCTTTCAAGAGAAAGAACAACAACCCACATCCTGTTAAAGTTAGATTATTGTCTGTATCAGGAACATCACATATTTTCCTGCATGAAACGCGGGGTATGTCTCTGCAGGAGGTCGCGAGTGGCACCCTGGGGGCTGATAGTGTATCTGATGCTGCGGCGCTGCTGCTGGGTTATCAGTGCAGCTTGGAGCGCTTTAGGGGCACAAGGTGACTGCTTGTCTGAGGACCCGTCTCGCTGCTTCTTTCAGATAACCTTTTTATCTGCATCCAGCCCAAAATAGCAACATCAAAGCGTGCACTGATGGAAGGATGGAAGGATGGCGCTGCAGTGTGTTTTCATGTGATTTTGTTAACCTGAGGTTGGGTTGGTTTAATGAGGTTGTAATGGTTGTAAGCTGTTTGCAGGAAGGCGGAAATTATCAGCAAGGGAAGGGGAAAGACGTTTATAGCTTTGCTTTGTATCTTCAAGTCCTAAATAAATCAAGTCTGGCAAACAACCTTTTAACGACTGGGAATTACTATAAATCAGAAACGAAGGGTCATATCGCTTTCATTGGAAAATGCCATGTTGTGACGCTGCCTGGCTGGTGAGTTCCAAAGACATGAATTTGGCTCTGGATCTGCATACGATATTAGCGTAAGCGACTGCGTGGCCTTGGCACCCGCGTCTGAACTCGCCCGTTCTCACAATCAATCGCCGCAGAACTTACGATGTCAAGGTCTTTATGCAGTTATTTATTTTCTTTACGATGGGGGGGGGGGTCTTAAACGGCAAATGGACTTCAGATGCTGCCTCGCACAAATATGGTAAAAATAACTTGGACCTCAGTCGTGTAAACAACAATGCCCGCTTTTCTCAGAACAGCTTTTCTGATGTCTGGGAAAACTTTAATAAGGATTGTGTGCGCGCGTGTGTGCGCGTGTGTGTGCATGTGCAAACCTTTCCATGTTAGTGATGCATATCCATGCCCCATTTACTCGCCTGTGTTATTTGTGCATCCTATTTTGGGAAGATTATCTTGGTCGGCTGTGTTGTGTCTGCCTGCTGTCGTTAAGGGAACGGGGTCGAAGGAACATTTCCCCTGAGACGAGCACTCGCGGACACTCCACTTCGGAGCCCCGTGCATGTTCCGTGAATCCCCCCCCCCCCCCGTCGGGGCACCGCCCGCCGGGCCCCGACACCCTCTCTCCCGCGTCCTGAGATACCCCTGCATGAGACCCCACACCCTCGGCTCTCTGAGGAGAGGCCGAGAGAAGCCTGAGAAAGAAGTAACCCACCGAGAGAAGCAGCCCAGACTCAAAATGGCTTCAGTACAAATTTAGAAGCCACTTTCCTTTCACTAACCTTTAAATGACATGCTCGTGTGCATTTTTTTAATCTCCCTTCCCCCTTTTTTCCACCAAGATTTATTAAAAATAAAATAGAGAGAAAAATGTACTAATAAACATACTGTTTATTAGTAAAGTTCTATGCTGTACGCTTGCTGCTCATAATCAGATACATGAATATCTATTTGTAGCGTGGTCAGTTGGACTAAAGGTTTCCTTTGGAAGGAAACCTTCATTTTTCACTAGTTTTGATTGTAGAATAGTTTGACATTTTTGGAAGTATGCTTATTTGCTCTTGCCGAGTGCCTGGTGAGTTGATCGACTCTGATGTCTCTCCAGTAAATATCGAGCTGGGGTCAACAGCCGCTTGCTGAAGTTACTGCGCCTGGAGAGAAGAAAAACAAGATGCAGTGAATTAATTAGAGGTCAACGGAGCCAGGCTAAGGGTTTGCTCCTGATTCCAGTCTCTGTGCTAAGCTGAGTTAAACTAACCAGCTGTTGGCAGTAACTTTTCCTGGGTTTCATTATAAGTTATGATATCCCGAACAATATTTGTGGTTTTAAACAACCCAAATCATCATCTAGGAGCTCTAAGTAGAACTTTTACCTTCATAACTTTTGATAAGTCATGACTGCTCATTTTAAATCAGGTTCTGAATATGAGCTGTGTGCATTTCCCTGTGAATCAAGAATTTTGAAGCATTTAAAAAAAGCACATAGGCCTTCATTATAATCAAAAAGCAAATCAATATTAAGAACAAGTAGCTGTGGCAGCTTGATCACTGGCCCTCCGTTATTGTCAGCCCAGTGAGTTGTGGTACTTCGACTATAACTCTTTACTTGCTGAGCAAATTGAATAGTCCAACCACAGCTATTAAAAATATTAGTGGCTGAAATGGCGACACGAGAGATATTTTTCCAACGTTGCATCAGAGGCTTACGTCATAGACAGTTTTAACAGAAACTGAACATTCCATCGTCAGAAGGATCCTCATTATCCACCAGTCAATATGCCACGCTGACCTAAGTGAGGGTTAGCGTTTGTGGTCATGCTCATGTGTGCGTTCGCACTCCAGAGGTATTTTCCCAGCATGTGACCCCCGCTGAAATGAATGGCGGAGGCCACGTTTCTGAATGAATTACTACGTGAATGGCGAGCAGCAACCCGCCGGGCCGGCGGCCTCTAACTGACACTGGGGTCTGTGACCTGTGTGACGCGGTGACGCTCCACATAAAGAAAAGGCTCGATAGAGATCTGCAGAGGTAGTAAAGGGCTGGCCCCCGGTGACTGCTCAACCAGCAACAACAATAAGACAGGATGGCCACTGGGCACGGCCGAGCTAAAGCTCCTGGCTCCAGAGACACACCGGACAAAATAAAAGCTAAAAACACACACTTCACATCCCATTAGACAGGGCCTTTGTGACAGCTGACTGAGGGCCCAGAACAGGCCAACCCCAGCTTGTGAACCAACGTGGGTACCAATGAGTAAATAGCATGAATTATGAAACGAGGCTGACCCAGTGGTCCTGCTTTTTAAGGCTAACTCAACCGTTATAGTTGTTTTGGCATATTTTTGTTTGATAATCTTTCTATCACACCTCTGGTCAGCACAGCCAGCCAGATGCTTAAACATGCATCATCGTTTCCAGGCTAATATTTCAATCTGTTTACTTTAATATTTCTAAGTCTATTGTTGATGTTTCTTTCTCTACATTTAATTAACAGTTATATTAATTTACTTTGCAGATTAAATTAATTAAATGATAGAACACTGAGCTTTTTATTGGGAACGTCTAATGCAATCGAATACAACAGCTGAGCCATAAATTCTGCTTTTATAAAGTATGACATCAACAGCACGGTGATTATATTACTTTATGTTCTTTATTAAGGTCATAGCAAGTGGTGGTGTCATTTTATAGACTAAACAATCAGCTCTAATATAGATCGATATACGGTTTATATACAATCTTTTGCATATAAAAGTACTATAAGAAAAAATGTAAATGCGATTACTGTGCAGCATAATGACTCTTTTTAGTTGTCATATATTTGATTATTATTTCATACCCATTATCATGTGAGCAACATTCTAATTGGAACAATTTTTATATACTCCGTAGTCATACTTCATTTTAACATTATGTATATAAAAATCATAATGCGCAAAGTAACTGTAGCTGTAAAATACTGTAAATGTTGTACCATAAAATCAATATTTACCTCTAAAATATAGTGAAGTATTAGGAAGCATAAGACGAACACTCAGAAATCGACGTCATGTCATTGCTCTGGATGTTAGTCATTTATATGTGGAACACTGAAGTGGTGCTCAGAGCATTCATTTAAAGGCATGATGTAGAAATAATATGTTGTAAGTGAACGTTTAAATTGTCATTGTCGATAGAATGTATAGAGAGGAAGCTTTCAGAATGTGATAAGTCAGTGATGTTTCTTTAGGTCCTGCATTAATGTAGCAAGTATAAGGATAGCTGATGTTCATAATAGATTCTCATCTGTACAACAGCACACAGCAATGATGAACCTGTACGGTTATATTAGGAGGTTCTGGACATCTGTCAGGCATACGTAGTTTAACTGTGGACTCATGCACACCGCATCAAGAAGATCCACACATACACACACACACACACACACATACAGGAGGCCCTGGCCTGCTGCTCTGTGGTCCATAAGTTTGTGTATCTAACACATGAAAGTCCAGCTCACTGCAGACCACAGCAGTCTGCTTCACCTCCTACCCAGTCAACCCACATCTGTCCTCCTGTCCCTGTCAGCGTGCACTGGGAGCTGTGGGGAGAGCAGGGCTGCCAGAGGGGGTCCAGAGGGGGTCCAGAGCGGCCCACCAGCAGCGTGCTTCACCAGTGTTTAAGCGAAGGTCGGCGGTGATGGTCACCGCTTGTTTATTGATGGAGAGTGAAAGTGAATAAGGGAGCGGGAGGTGGACAGGGTGTTACGTTGGTGGTGGTGGTGGTGATGGGGGGGAGAGAATGTGGTGTGAAAATAAACAGGGCCGGCTGCAAACAGTGACGCCAACAATGGCGTGTCAGATCCAGGTCTGTCCCAGGATTTATGTTCCTTCTGTATAAACACTACTGAATTGTCTGCTTTCTGAGCTCATCCCTTCCAAAGTTCGGTCTTTGGGTTGGCCCACCACAGAGTCAACATCACCAGAACGCCTCGCAGGATTGCAGACAGTTAACCTGAAAGTAACACACACACACACACATGCATGCACACATGCACACGTGCACACAACTGCTAAAACGTTGCCCTTACCTCGGACCTCTGGACGGTATTCCCTGGAGTCTAAACCAAAACAATCAACCCACTAACACAGGAAAGTGAACATCTGTCTCACATCCATCACCTTTACTAGTGCCCAGAAATAATCTGACACACACATTCTAAAAATAAAAGCCCAGTTCTAGATATATTATCATTAAAATATTTTGGAAGGCAAAAGCTGGCAAAAAGAGGCGGGCATCTTATCTTGTGCGTTCATGTTTGTGTTTTGGCACATATTTCATCTTCACCCCTGACACGCTGAGACATATCCCAGCGCTGTTTTGTCACCAGGCTGAGGTCCACTTCAGGACAAAGTCGCGCCATGATGGAGCGACTGAAAAACACGTCGAAACGTTGAGAGTTTTGGAGCTCGTTGGACTCCATGTTTTCTTTTTCGGCTCTCACCCCGATGGATTGTTTTCCATGGATGCCGACCAAAAGATAAAGACGTGACCTCTCTGTGGATCACCATTTCTGTGAGACTGTCATCACAAAGGCATTCGCTCACTTGCCATTCCTGCTGCCCTGGAAAATTTCAGTGCAAATATAGCCTTTGAGCGTTGCAAGAGAAACGCTCTTGGACTAAAATCCCAATTGAACGAGGCACAGCCTACAGAGGTGGATTTTTTTACATTGTGTCTGTGTAAATGAATATCTATTATTGAAGCCTGGTGCAGTAATTATCATAGAAGGAATTTGTTAATTGAATTGAAATATTTATTTACTAATTAACTAATTGTGACCTCATGAATAATGTAAAATATGTGAGAAGAAACTTGAGTCATTAACAAATAAATCCAGCTGTAGCAGCATCTTTTTATTTCTGTGATCCACAGCGATGAAAACCAGTGACCGTTAGTGACGTAATATTTCATAAACAGCTCGAATCCACTCTCGGCTTATGTGATTGCGTGGAGGTAAAAGGGGGCTGGTCGTGACCGCAGAATTCAAACAGAAGTCTGGTTGTGTGCTCTATCTATGGCACATGTGTGTACACAGCCGTGAGCCGTCGGTGTGAAAGGCCTGTGTGTCTGGGCGTCACTGACTTAATGACACCACTTACAGGCCTAATTCACACTCAGGTTCTTGTGAATGTTTGAAAAAAAAAAAAAGCAACGTGCGCGGAAGTCCGACCAACAGAGGATCAGTTGTGTCAGTCATGTTGGACGAGAACACGCTCAGGGTTTGTGTTTTACCTGCTTTTGATCCATCCTGGTTAAAGCAGCATTCTGTTTATTCTTTTATCCAGCCGTGTTTTTACATTGACAACCTGTAGAAAGCGACGCCTGGATATTTTTCAGACTCAAACACGGCTCCTGAACTGCTCGCATAGCGGGGTGATTGGGGACAAAGATGGCAAACACGGCCTAAGGAAAGCAGCTATTTGGCCAGAGAATCCCAGAGTGATGCAGGGGTTTGCAGGGTGGAGAGAAACTAAAACCGGACAGGGCAGAGCCACACACATCTTTCCACTCCCGTGTTTTCACTTAAGCTCCATTGGTCTCACAGGAAATGCCCTCTGCTGTTTCTGGTTGGATGTTTTCTTCTTCTATGGTGAAAGCCAAGCGGACTAATAATATCACCGCAACAAAAACAGTAACCGTATTTTCTCCAGCTTTAGTTTGCATCCTAGACATGTCCCATAATTTATGAAAACTGATAGTGCAGTCTGTGGTTGTCAATATCATCTATTTAATAATAAGCAGTTGCCTCTATCATATATATCATAAATATATTTTATTAGTTATATTCTTATTTGAGATTTGTCAGCTTGTTTCTATATGAACGCTTGCCTGTTGGCACCAGATTGTGCTTAGATAACTTGCACTTAAGCAACATTGTTATGCCATAAAACAACTTGGGCTCATGATTCAGATCCTGTGCTCCACACACCGCAAACCACTGCCCAGGCATCTGATATTTACTGTGGTAAGTTCACACGCAATGGAGCACAATACACGGAAACCCACGTCTCCTGAGTCTCAAGATATCACCTTTGGATATAAGCATCAATGGAGCCTGAATTATTAGGACCCTAAAAGCTTCGTACGTACGGGCTTGTGTGGCATTCCTAGTCCGTGCATCAGCACTCAAACATCTCAGTCATTGTTCTCTTGAAGTGGGACACTCAGGGGCCTTTTTGGTCATTTCCTCGCCAGCAATCTGACTCGTCACATTCTCCATTGTACCGCTTGTGTCACAAAGGCAATATTGCGATGCCTGATGCATGTGGCGCAATTTTAAATAATCACGAATGCAGAGGGACGGCCTCATCGTCAAGGCAACCACGTCCAGGGGGAAGCGTGCTGGCGGCTGCATGACCTCCTGTGCTGTGCTGTCTCTTGTGGCGTGTTGGTTTAGCGGGGAATCTGAATGGAAGCCCTAAATCCCATTTAATCTGTCACAGCGCTGAGAGAGCTCGGCACTCTATCCACGCTATCTGATCATCAGCTTTGTACTGGTCTGCTGCCGGCAGCCCTGTTGAGACACAAACATCCTGTTTATAGAGGGAGTGGGAAAACAGGGAAAAAGAGAAATACCAATGTAAATTGCCAGTGAAAGAAGTTGAGAAGGTACCGACTGGAATGACTGTGCAAATATGCAATGAAAGTCTTGCACAAGTACCCAGAGTAGCATGCAGTGTTTACTGAAACTAAATTTACTTTATTGCCGGAAAATCTATGTGCAGACAGTTGAGTCACATTAGTATTGGGGCAGAAATGTTAGAACAAAGAGGACAGCCAGCAGACTAGGAATTAGTTCAATTATGACTCCACACAGCACCGCTATTAATCGCTGTTTCTTCGCTTTTCTTCAGTCAGACACAAGTCACACATGTAGAACTAATAGAGACATGCTGGCTAAATCCTGTCAGAGTAAACTCCTCAGTTTGTTTTTGTTTGTTTTTGGACACTTGATTCCTCAGGGTGTTGATGTAATGTAGGAACATAGTTTTCTGCCATGTTAAAGTTCTTAGTTCCTGATTCAAGCTGTGCACATGACAGCATTGCCCCCTTGTGGAATGGTGGTTAAAGTGTTGTAACCTCTAATATCTAGTTAAGCTAGACAGGCAGAACTAATATAAGTGTAAAAGAGATCATTATTGGGATGCTTGATGGCTTCTCTAAGAACAGGAACTCTGAGCATAGACAGGGTATGGAGAGTACATGCGAAATTAATAATTGCACATTAGCGGAATGCAGGACATGGATGGATGAGTACAAGTTTGTGTGTGGTTCTGACTAAAAAAAATTAAATTAAATAAACTAGTTAAATTAAATGTGTTCATTTAGTTAATCAAAATCAGCTTGTAAACTGCTCTGATAAGGGAGCCCTCTTATGGCCACGTAGCTTAGCTGCAGTAAAACGACCACATGATTGGATATAACAAATCACCTAAATAAGTTTATTAAGTTAGCAGATAATTGCCAAAGCATTCAAATCCCAGCATTATGTGCATATTTACAACATAGGACTCTTGTATCTTCAAAACATAAAATTTCGGTAACTTATACTCGTGCATGAACACACAAAACAAAACACACAGGCAGGCATGTGCCCACCCAAGTAAAAAGGGAAGAATGGAAATGGAGCCTGCCGTATGACATCATTAGCTTCAGAAAGTGTTTGGTGCTGGATAAAGTTGGACCAGAAGTGGTTTCCTAGAATCCAGTGAAGATGCCATTGCGGCATAAGAAGAGATGTTTCTGAGGGTCTTTGCTTGTAGGATTCCCTCCACTCCTATCAGCACAGTCTGCATACCTGTCTCAGCGACTGTTTGCCTACCCAGCAGATCTGTCTGTGTCTTTGTACCCTGGAGATCAGACAGATTGGTAGTTGCCCCCTGATTGGTGCTTGAAGAGCATTGATGTTTTCCTGTAGTTTTGGCTGCTCCTCCTCAAAAAGTTTGTCAATATGTTGGATACGATCTCAAAGGCATTTTCTTTACTTTGTTTACTAAAATGCTATAGAGGCATTAGAAAGGCTTCCATATGCTCCAACAGATAGATGCACCCAGCTCATCTTCATTCATTTAAAGATTATCCCCCACCACTTCTCTGTCCACCAGCCCACTCTGATGTTGTAAGGGCTGAAGTGGTTGACTCCTGTAGACCAGAACAGAACAGACAAAGCTATACAAGGAGAAAATCTGACATCTGGGGAATCACTGGGATGGCACTTGCCAAGCATTAACTGATGCCTGGCTCCCTTCCCCAGAGGATCCATGACCAAAACCTCATTCAGGGCTGGAGTGTAGGAGCTTGGCATCCTATTCTCAGATTGGTAATGTGGTATTTCGGATATGGGATCATAGGATGCATTCCATCTGGATCCAAACTTTCTGTTTGCCACAGTCGTCCTGGTCAATGGCAGCATCACACTCAGGATAGAGTGTGTTTAAGAAACTGTGCTTGGAGCTGGTCTTACCAGCAGCTGGGGATCATACCTCATCCTGGAAACTGTCCTCTTTCGCTGGTTTCAGGACCTGCTACACTCTGCTGCCAACACATCTGAAGCAGTCTTAGTTGAATTCCCATGGCTACCCCAAGAAGGAAATGGTAAGTGGCCTTAATGAGCTCACCCCAGCAGTTAATCTTAAATATAGACATTGTGTCTGCCTTACTTTTAGGCGGTGGGTTACAGAATACAATCATCCTTAATGCATCCTAATCTAAGCACTTTAGGGGGAAAAAAACATGGGCTTCGTTGACTGGATTTCTGTGGCACTGACATAACATCTCGAGCAGTCATGGTAGGAGTCCATGCCCGCTGGTGGGCCCAAGAAGGAATCAGTGGGAAGCCTTAGTAAGCTCCCTCCAGCAATGATATCCGCAACTCTGGCCAACTCTGCACATAGAAAAAGCCCAGGAAGAGAATGAGGATGCCATTATCAACTATGGCAAGTTAGTTGGCAAACTTAGGAGATGCTTACATTACAATTAGACAGTATAGTACAAACACTATAGGCATATAGCAGCATGATCAAATTAGTAAACTTAGAGCAACAGGAGCCCTTGTAACTTATTTTGGTGTGTAAAGTGTAAAGAATGTGGGTTGGGGTTGTCCCCATATTGTAGTTGCTGCTCAATATAACAGCTAATAACAAATGAGCACATTTTATGCAGTGTGAAGTGTGATAGTCCAGGTGAAGGAAGGCCTAAAAACATACATAAAACTGCGTTTACACATGGATTGACTGACTGCAGCATCACTTGAACATAATAATGGACAATAGCACTTTACTGCTGAGTTTATTTAGTTACTTTAATTTACATATTTTTATTAAAAGTACTATTGCAATTATCTTTTTTAAAATAAATTAATAAATTAAATCATCATTCTCTTCATACAAAGCAAAATGCTAGATATATGTGAGACATGTTGTCATGTCGTCTGCTCATTATTTAGCCACCACAGACAAGCCGGCTGTGGTGAGGCCAGGGCGGCTGATGGCCATGTGCTCTGTGAGAAAAGGAAAGAGAAAGAAGTGTTGACCAGCCAAGCGCATAGAAAGTGCAACGTCATTCCCAGGAAGTAAACCGAGGAATGAGGAAGTTACATCATTAGTGGATTCCTTTTCAAAAAGTCAGTCGAGTAATAACATTAATTATTTATATTGTGAGTGAATGTGGATTTGCAGCTAAAATCTATTCTATATTTAGTTTTATTAAAATGTGTCACGACAGTATTTAACACATATTTATTACTACAATTTCTCTCTGTGGCACAGTGCACTGCTGTCCTAAAGGCCTTTTTTAATTATATTTGACTTTTTGCTTTACTTTTTACCCATGTCACCCTGGGCATCACAGATATAAATCTACATAGAACTTTATTCTACCGTTTTTGAAGCACAACTAAATACATTAAATACTTTATTTCTTATTCTTATTTCTATTTTCAAACATGTATCACATGTTGCCAACATGGCGCCACACGTTCCGGTGACATATGGATGATTGCTCAATTTGTGGCAGACCCCCCCCATGACAACTCAGTGGATTCCATGGTGACTCATAGACATATTTTCAGAAGTCCAGGAAAAGGTCAACCCCTCGTACAGCTTGTTCACTGAGCCGGAAGGAAGGAAAGGTTGGATGTTTTTGCAGTTGTTACTGGAATTAATATGAGCAGACACACACTCGTCTAACCATCCTAAACACACGTGTGTCATCACCAATAAAAGCCCCATAACTCACAAGAGAGTTGATGAATTGGAACATGCTTTAACCATTTATTTATTACTTTATTTGTGAATGTGTCTGCATTCCTTTGACTTCCTGCTGTCTTCTAAGTGGATAATTCATTGAGGTTCTGAATGCAGCTACCACTGAGCCTATTAAAGCACAGGCTGAATAATGAGGACAGCCATGTTGGAATGTGATACTTATCAGTTCTCACATGCCACTTCACAATACCTGACCATTCCATAGAACTTAGAGTACACTATAATGTACATAACAAGAGAAGGGAAGAAAGGAAAAGATGGGCTCACGTGAGAGAAGTCGCCTGTTATGCTCATTCTAAAACGGCGCTGACAAGCAAACACACACTGTCTAAAAAAACTAATACAAAAAAATACAACTCAACATTTTTAATCAAGCCTATGAATATGAAAAACTGCAACAGTAACAAATCCCAACTAAGGGCTCCGTTCTTGCTTTTTCTTATGTTTTCCACTATGTTAAATAATAGTCATTAGTGGATGGAGTTTATTCTGTTCCAGTCTGACTTCCAGTCATTCAACCTTTAAGATTTCTGCTCATGTTGCATTATAATTGAAAGCTGTTAAAAAAAAAAAAGTTAGTAAGTGAACCTTAAGTTTTTTGTCAAATAAGTTAGGAGTAAAGAACAGGGTGCTTTACTTATAAGTCATCAGGGAAGTACTCAATATGCTATGGATGAACTTATAAAAGCTCCTTTATAAGTGGATGAAAATTGTGTGATAGGGTTGAAAGCTCAGGGAAAAGTTGTGAAGTGGAACAACATAACTAACTCACAGCAAAAAATGTCTTGGGTTCAAATCCCAGTTGTTTCAAGTCCTTTCTGGGTGGTGTTAGCATGTTATCCCTGTGATTCTGCTGGTGATCTGATTTACTTCCATTATCAATGACATGTATGTTACACTCCCACAATGCACCTGAACAGGCAGTGGCTACTGTGCACTGGACTGGCTGCAGCCATTCTTTTGTCTTCTGTACCTAGGGTTCAGTTTTGACTGGGTGTTCTATTTATATCCTAAGATGAAGTGCAATTTGTGGGTGGTAAGTGTTCCAAATTTGCCTTCTTGCAACACATTGTGTATGCCTTACAAACACATGCAAATGTCCATTTTGTGAACATCTCCCCTTATGTACTCAACATGCATGCACACACAGTTAAATACCCAGAGGACACCACACAGCTATTGTATGAGCCTCCTGAAACCAATGAAAAGAGGGAAACGTCAGCTTGTTGATGGACGCTTCATAATATATTGTCCTGATCCAGCCCAGTTTTCTCCTATACCTCTATGTAATATAAACAGGAATAACAAAATACATTAAGTTCTTATCTGATATAGAAGCAAGTTTAAAAAAAAGGTCAATAAGATGCATGTAGTATTTACAGATTAATGGCATGTTGAAGGTGAATTTACAGCTATGCAAATGATGATTTCTGGAGTTTTTAAATCTATCGTCCTCCTCAGTACACCTTGTTAATTTTTCATCTAATGCTGAAAAATTAAATGTGCGATTATTGTGAAAACCACCTCGCATCTGGAATTTGCAAGCAATTCAGAAAATGTCTTTCTCCAAACTTTTTGACCTTTTCTACTGCCGTGTGGGCCCTACACACAGACACACCTTCACACAAAAACATTCTCAGGGGCTACACACCTAACTCATGACATTCATTCATACAAAAGTTCCATAAAGGAGACTAAACCTGGCCCTCTAAATAGAAAATCCAGGCCACGCAGCGAAAATCCCTTACTAGACAAATGTGCTTTGTTCTGTTTCTCTGTGTTTTGGCCTTTTGCTGTGCACCAATCTGCACTTTTTTTGCCACACATTTTGACATAGTTTTTCTAGCAATTTTAGGAAAAAAGAGTGTGTCTTTTTTTCTTGAGCATTGTTATTTTCTGAATGACAAGCAGCTACTGCAAACACCAGTTTGACAGTGGCAACAGATTTGCGCTCTAAATGAAGAATAAGCATTGCTTCGAAATTAAGTTATTTTTTTAAAATGGAGGAAGTCCGCATTTACTGTTTACTTATGAGGTATTGAGTACAATTAATTTCTGAATCTGGATTAATACTTTGTGAATATCACAAGTCGTGTGTCTTCTTGGAATAAGGAGTGGGTAAAAATAAAAAATAGAATGTAGATGTTGCTAAACTGCTATTCACTGATATATATTGATTTTTTTTCTTTATGAATTTTATTCATAGATGAATTAACTTGGTTTTTAAACTCATGATTCTGAATAAGAAACTCTGAAATCCTCAAATGAAGATCCAATATGTTTACAATATGTTAAAAATGATTTCAGAACCCATCCGCTATTGTCGGAACACAGATTAAACAATCTCCAATATTTCCAGTGGAGCCGGTGTATATTTTATATTGAGTTTCTATTTTAATTTGTCAGTATTTGTTAACTGTCCTACAAAGTCTGATGAGTCCAGAGATAATAAAAGAAAACAAACTGAAACTTCTATCAGTTCTAAAATCATTTGCCCAATGGATCTGCTTCTGTGCAGCTCTCCACATGGACTCGTCACTTACCTACAACCACAGCCTGCTCTAACGTGATTGGTCAATATTACGCTGATTGCAAATGTTTCTAGTCACAATATAATTGCCAACTCAGGATTAAGACAAGTTAAGCAGATGTGGCTAAGCATCATCAACACAAGCCCAAAAACTCCCTTCCACCAAAATAACGACTTAGTGTCATTATTCTAATAGGGCATTTATTCGGAAGAAACTGACTGAGCATTGAATTCTTTTGCAGCAACTCTCATATTCAGGTGCAGGATCACAGTGTTGTATTTCTATTAAATATAGATAAACTTGGTATTCGTATATATGAGATAACAAACACAGTGGAGACAATAAAATAAAACAAATAAGGAACATTAAGCTTTTTTTTTTTTTACCAAAAGTATATGAAACTCATGAGCAATATAGTCAGGGTTAGGGGATTGGGGGGTTAGGGGTTAGAAACAAGATCCCCTGGAACCCCCTCAAGCACCATTGGGGGGGGGCTCAGACCCCACATTGAGAACGGCTTCTTTAAATAAATATCATCAGTTAAATACGATTTGTGTAGTGGTCTCGATTTAACTCTTTCGTTTTCATGTGTGATATAAATAGACTCCACCAACCTATTAGTCACCAGTGTGTATCAGTGATATATCCCATTAATCACGTTGGTCTTCATCATGTGACCTGAACTGTGTGCTGTGGTAAACACATACATTAACCCTGCAGGTCCTATCTCTGGGGAGCTGGAGGCAGCCTTGGCCTACATCTTTATCTGCTTCAGCCATGTTCCTTCCCCTCCCTCATTTAGCACGAGTCCTATAGTCTCATGATTCCCCATATACAGCCACAGCACGTATGTATTCTCCGAGGGATGTCATCTGAGTGTTGGAGGAGGCCACTCGGTGTCAACGTGTTATTTAGACAAGACAGGGGGCGTATTCATGTATCACCAGCGATGTGTGCAGGCTAAAAAAAAGAGAATATATATACACATGTGTGTATATGAAGACATTTTTGTTTTATTTTAAAAGTAGTGCGCTAGAAATATGTTACATGATATAAAAGCAGAAGTTTTGCATTTCTATCGAAAGTGTGGAGGGGAATTTTAAAACTGTTATTAAAAAGTGTTGGGATTTTTTTTTTTAATTTTTAAACGCTTCTGCCGGTAACTAAAATAGCAGAATTACTTGGAAACAGACGTAACTCCGCAGTGCAACGCGGTCGCTGTTGCGGCAATAAACGGAGCACGGCGCAGAAGGAGCACAGAGCTCGGCTACAACATCCGGGCAATAGGCTGGCTCGCGCAGAAACGGAATGGCGGAGGTAAGTGAGCGAAAACGAGGAATTGGAAAGCAGCGGCGGCACGACGGGGGAAAACCGGAGCTAGCGAACGACGCGTGTCGCCGCCACCCACCCCCCCGCCCCGCCGCGGTTCACGCGGCCGTCCGAACGCCGGCGGGAAAGGGAGCTACGGCGGGTTTTAAACGCGAGGAAGCGGGGCTGGGGGGTGAAGAAATGGAGAGAGAAAGAGAGAGAGAGCGAGCGGCTCTCCGGCGGATTCGCCGCTCCGCGTCCTCGGCTTGTTAAAGAGCCGTACCCCCCCCCCTCCCTCCGCCTGCGGTGGCGGGGCCGCAGAAAACAATAGGCTGGCCCCGGCGGGGGTCTCGAATTGCGGTGCTGAAGTGTTTCAGGTGCGTGATTCGGAGCGAACAGGCAGAGCGGGGAGGCGGGGAGGGGGAGAGAAAAGTTGGGGAGAGATGACACGGACTCTCGGCGGCGTTCGACTCCCGACCTTCGCTTTCGGGAAAACAGCGAGGAGTAGTTTTATTTCCGTTTCTTGTAGTGAGCCGAGAGAGGAAGAGACGTTCAGCACCAAGTCGCAGGAAAGCGCCCCTGGTCAGGCAGACAGCGCCCGACGGGCTGGGAGGCGCTGGCGAAGCGCCCCGCTGGACTTCACCGCTTTGTCCGTTAGAGAGTCGCTACAACGCGGTTTGGGTCCGGGAGTTGTTGGGCAGACTGTCAGAGAACTGAGGTGGGATTGTTCGGTTCCTCATGGCCTCTCTGTGCCCCACGAACTTTTTTTTTTTTTTTTTAATAGAACCTTTTCTTTGCTGAACTCTTGTGTGGCTTCAACACTTCAGCACGGACAGGTCAAATAAACATGTGGCACTCTGTGTGATCTGCTTCAGCCTAAAGGTTGAAGAACACTTTGATATGATAGAGAGGTGCTGTCACCTCATAGGGGGAAAACAGTGTTGGCTATCTGAGGAGCATGGGCCAAAGAAATGTATAAAAAGTGCATTAGCTGAAAGTTCTGATGCTTGGTGAGGGGGAAACTTATCATCCCCTGGAAAGTGGTTATGGCAAAAATCATTTTGGTCAGTATCAAGATCATGATTAACATGATCGTTCATTGACTTGTGTGTGGATTTCCTTTAAACTTTAAAAAGTGTATTGGCCCAACTATAAGATGACTCCCTAGAACAAATTTCAGGAAAAAAGGTCTCACACTGAGCTGAAATAAAACAAGTTCACATACATTTGGTGAACTATTAAACATAACACCGCATTTTCATTTCGCATTTATTGTCATGGAGTTTCTGTATCAATGGAAACCACTGGAAGTGGAAGGGCACACGAAAGGCAACTCAAACTCAACACAAATCCCGTTTCCATTGATTTGTTTATATTATGAGAACTAAATATTGTAATACCTCTCTTAGAAATAAAAAAAAAAACCTTTATGGTATTTGTTTTTTTTATGTGTGTGTGAGGAATGTGCTGCCCTATTGTAATCCAGCCCCCCCCTGTGGTGTTCTACATGATTTTAAATGCTCGTACCAATGCACGCATGTCTTGTCTGTCTATGTGAACCTGTAGGTGGGTGAAAGGCCTCTGAACCGGAGTGCAGGGGTCATGGTCTAGTGGAGATCCTGAGGAACAGCAATGAAACCCTCAGCAGGAGAAGCCGAAGTCTTAACAGGAGTCGGAGGGAAACCCTCCTCGCTCCATGAAAATGGCAACGCAATCCCACATTGTATGTCTAAATTCTGCTATGTCTGTTTAGGTATATCCAGTTTGTTGCTGCAGGAAAGCCGCTAATCTCTTCAACAAAACCTCAATTCTATAGCTGCGCTTTTTTTTTTTTTTACCTGCATGCTATTATTCACTTTAACTATCCATTTGGGGCATTATTTGCTTTAAGACCAATATATCCACTAAAAGAAAGCTTAGTTTAAACTTAAATGACTAAAAACCCACTTTATGGTCATATTGAATTAATTATTAGCTTGATTTACAAAAAAATGTACATACTAACATGCTAAATGCCAGTGCAGCTATAAGTACAACTATCATATTTAGGCATGGAGAGATAAAATAGATAGAAATGGAATACATTGGCAACATTTGCATGTTTAGATAAATGAAAAGAGAAAAACATTTGACTGAGCACCACATGTACCTCTATAGACAGGAAGACACCACATACTGTCACTGTCTTTACCTTTTGGTATTTACTGTAGCTTTAGATTGAGTAGTGCAACTCTAAAACTTCCCTAGTCAGCAGTGTTGGTTACTGTGCTATTTATTGCTGTGTTTCCATTATACAGCATTTGTTTGTGTATCATTATTTGCAACCTGTATAGAATTCCAAAAGGAATTGTTCAATGTTGGTCAAACTTCTATTCAATGCTTTATTTCAAGCTTTGTTTTGAGGCTAGCCCAGGTTTATTTTTTCTTTGTTTTTTGTTTGAAGTGAACAAATACCCTTTTTAATAGCCTATGTGTTCTGGGTTTTACTCCACAAAGCCAATCCCCATAAGTTTGTAGACATGCTTAGATGTGATGTTTGCCCACTTTTCAGTGGTTTTCCATCAAATCCACAGAAACAGAATCCACTTTACTGGCACATGCAATGAATTTGACTCAGATTCCTCTTTGTTCTCATAGTACTATTTCAAAATGGGTTTACAGAGAATAGTGCAGACAGACGATATAAACAAAAAATGCTGGCGTACCATGCTATAATATACATGAGATGGATATTGCACATTATTATATCTCATATTTCCTTGGTTGGCATTTAAACTTGAGAGCCAATTGTCTCTTGAAAACTTTTGGAATGTGTTTGTTTTGGCCACTTCAGCTCTGCAAACTAAGTTGTTTGGGTTAAAGCAAGTGTCCTTGAGTGTCGAGCGGGGTGTATTTTAAAAAAATGTGGAAGTAATTTGAATATCGCTGTGGTTTCCTTCCTTCTTTCCCTCATTCACCCAGTTGTCTCTCTCCACCTGTTGCTGTCTCCATTTGTTGCAGGCTAGTGAGCTTCCCTTGGAGGAGCTGCTGGCTCTGTATGGCTACACAGTGTCAGATCCAGAGAAGGAGACCTGTCCCCTGGCCGCAAGCCTGCCAGACATGACACTGGACAAAGTGAGATGCTGCCCTGCGGCATGTCTCTACATACACAGGCCGCATTCATATTTTCACTTTCCTTCTTAGTTTTTTTTTCACTGGTGATTTGATTGGTTGAGTTAATCATTACATTCATCATGATGTGCTTGGGAATCACTAAAAACACATGTACAAACATTAATTAACAGGGGAATCCAATGAAGATCTCTGGTAATTGAAGCATGGATAGTCTATTCCAGATGTTTTCATTCCTGTTGCTGCAGGTTTTTGTTCCAACCAATCAGTTGCACACCTGATTCTACTAGTCAACCACTAGAGGCCTTGCTTTTGACTTTCATTAGTAGAATCAGGTGTGTAACTGCTTGGTTGGAACACAAACCTGCACACACAGTAGCCCTCCTGGGCCAGGATAGGAGACTCCTGGTGTATTCTGCCCTCGCCTGTTCTTTGCAATATTGTCCTATTAATTTGTGTTTTATTTCTCTTGCTCAGGATCAAATATCTGAGGACCTCTTTCCTGGGGAAGAGGAGGAGGAATCATCTGCTGATGATCTCACCCCCTCAGTAACCTCAAACACCTCAGACCTGCTCCGCCGCCTACAAGGTTAATCACTTTATGAATCTTTATGACCTCTCAAATGATGTGAGATGAGGCATTGGCTGAACTATTTTCATTTTCAGCCCCACCTGCACACTTCATTTCCAATGGACCATTTTATTGTGAAGCTGTGCACAGTTGTACTGAAGGAATTTCTAAAGTTCAATTTCAAAATGCTGTGACTACAACTTGTGACATATGTAGTTTTAATAGAATGAGTTTTCAGGGTTTATATTGTCAGGCTGTTACAGTGAAAAACGATTTATATGTTTCTACATGTTATGATATGGGACCCTCCTGCTTTGTGCGTCGTTTGCCCACAAGACTGAATCATGTCAAATCACTCAATCATTTCTGAACAGAAGGAGTTAAAATTTAGTCGAAAAAGCCTTTCCGTGGTCATGATTCTGTTTGAATGTAGGGACAAGAGTCCACAAAATATCATAAAAACTGGATTTAAGGCAGGTACGCTACATTTATGTCCTCATTTTTAGAGATTAACTGAGCACATAGTAACGTCAAATAGAGGAAGTGCTTTGTTCCTCTTAGTTGATTCTATTCTTTTATGTTTTCTGCTTTTTATTTTCATTACTTTATTATTCTATAACTTTAAGTGCCACCTACTGCTGCCAAGGCAGGGTTTCACTTGGTAAAAATATATATTTTTTACTCTCAGTAGTTAGTTTACAGGTAATAACACACTGAAAAATAGAAGTTCGAGAATGTTTTTGGGCGAAAAAATGCCAGTTGTCAGCAGACAGATATCAACTTTAGGAGAGATTTAACAATGCCTGCACAGCTGTGGTATAAGGGTGTTATATGTAGGCTGGATTTGTCTTCTCTTAGGTGGGGACAAAGACATATCAGTCACCTCATCAGACGAGGACTCCGATGATGCCTCTATTCCCTCCAATGAAGAACACAAGGTAGGCTGAGAGGGTTCACCTGTGATTCTGACTTCAAGCTGAAATTACCAAAAAGTGTTTGTGCATTTAGCAGTTAGAATTCATTAATCACAAACAACACAAAAAAACACCTTTCACAGAATAAAACATTTAATAACTCATAGAAAAAACTCTCACGAAACTGTAACCGAAAAACAGACATTAGACATTATAGAATGATTCTCTTCGATTTCCTTCATAGGAGATCATGGTTGGCTCCATGTACCAGGCAAAAATCCCTCCACTCAGTCCGTATACCTACCAGGAAAGAGGTGAGCAACCTAAAAAGTCATGTTTTCAAAAGCAAGTTTGAAGTCCAAACATTGTCTGACTTTTTATTGAAATTTTAGATCATTAAAGCTCCTCTATGTAATGATCGAAATGATTTTTCTCTTTCTCCCCATCTCTCAACTCTTCGTTCTCTCTCTCTCTCTCTCTCTTCCCCCTTACAGCCTACAACAGTGAGGACCAGCTGCTGTGGAAGCCAGGGAAGATGCCGGTGCAGGAAGTGGAAGACTTTCTGTTGAATGCACAGAGACCATGTGGCCAGGCGGGGTCAGCCTACACACAAACGCAAGGAGACACTGTCCGAGACAGCGAACAGGTACTGTACCCTGGCTTCACGTTGTGTCCCACAACATGGGAGTTCTACAGAGAGCCTGCAGTGTATTCCACCTGTGCTGCTGTTTGTAAATTAGATGAGATTTGATACAACTTTCTTGATCTCTTTGGGAGGTTCCCTCAGGGAAATTGAATCTCCTTATCGCTTACATCACTGTTAGAAATTTGAAGACACATTAACTGAAACACCCTAAAAGCAACATGATTATAATGAATGTACACACACACACACACACACACACACACACACACTATTGCTGTTTGTACATGGGAAGTTTAACCTATTACAAATAGTAAAATAACATCAGTTTCACATTTTTTTTTCTTTAAATAACCCAGGAAGACACTGCTAAAGAAACAAACCGGTAGTTATGAATAGACGCATGCCGCATATCTTCTTCAGGATGATGAAAATGCACCAAGTAAAAGTAATTAATATTTGATCACAAAACCTAGAGATTAGGTCTTGCAGCCACTCTTTATTCCTGACAGTCTATTGCCCTTCATGATTTTCTTTTTTCTTTTTCCATTAGGCACTGTATGAACTTGTGAAATGCAACTTTAATGCAGAAGAGGCACTGAGACGATTACACTTCAATGTGAAAGTGTTCACTGGTAAGAAACTTCCTGTCTCCCTGCAGTACTCTTTTCATTCTTACTCTATTCTTGTTCATAAACTTTTTAGAATTTCACAGCTGCCGAACAAACTTTATGCTTATGAGTCACAACAAGCAAAGGTTGGGGGGGGGGGAAATGTCTCATTTAGTAATTAGTTGCAGGCAAGGTAAATGGTGACAACTTTTCAAGTCTGTCCTAAAATGAGTCATGTATCCTTATGAATAATGAAACATGTTTTTCTTGCTGTAATTTTTCCTCCTGATCATACTGACTTTTTAAACATTAATTCCAAGTGTTTTGACAGGATAACTAATGGGGGACAAAATCCAAAAATAAATAACTTGTCAAATCTTTGTGTGGTTATGTAGTTGTTATGTGGATTCAGCCGTCTGAGTTAAAGGGGATTTCTGTCATACTTGCCTCCCTTTAGAAGAGTTGTGTGCCTGGAGTGAAGAGGAGTGTAGGAACTTTGAGCACGGCTACAGAGTTTACGGGAAAAACTTCCACCTCATTCAGGCTAATAAGGTGAGTGTTGATGTTCTTCTGTTGAATCTTTCCTGAGCTTTGTTGCCATATGGATGAGGTACCTGCCAAGCAAACAAGCAAAAAAAAAAAAACGTTTCCTTTTCCCCAGGTACGAACCCGCTCTGTGGGGGAGTGTGTAGAGTATTATTACATGTGGAAGAAATCCGACCGTCATGAGTACTTCACCCAGCAAACCACCAGGCTCACTCGCAAGAAGTACAGCCTGCAATCAGGGAGCACGTAAGTACTGCTAGAGAAAAAGACTCCCAGAGGAGTTAAACTGAATACTGTGTGTGTGTGTGTGTGTGTGTGTGTGGTGTGGGAATACATTCTGAGTAATCATCCTTAATATTCGTCTGACCTTGGTGACGAATAAAGGAAACCATATTAATTTCTGCTACTCAGTATGCACCAGTCCTGAAAGAGATTATAAATCATGGGCTTATTAAAGACTGTGTTGTGTTCTCTGGGGCAAACTCACAAAAGGCGTAATAAATAAAAAAGCATCTCGGTATTCCTTTGCTATTTGAAAGTATAAATTAGATCCTATGCATATGTTCGGCTCAAACATGTATGCAAATGAGCCTCATTGCTAAAGCAGTCCAATTCAAAAAAGACTACCACTAACAGCCACAAGCAGTATATTAAAATTATTAGCATCTCCAGAGTTCATGCAGTGCCTAGTAGAAAAGCCAACATCACAGTGGTCACAAATAGAAACAATGGCTGCAAAAGCTGACTTCTATATTCACACAATGCAATCAAATTTGTCAGTCAAATGTAGTCAAAATATTAGTGTCAAATCTGATCTGGTGTTAATGGAGTTGCTGCATTGCCTCATGCTTTAATGTGCACAGCCCTTTCCTCAGGTTAGAGATGTGCATATTTGTTTCAGCTGCTGTGTGATGCTGCAACATACTGCATGTACTAATGTTCCTGCCTGAGTCACCTTAATAACTGTATTTTGACATTTGACTTTTCAGTAGATTATGTTGCAAAATACAGGAAGGAAAATGCATGAAAGTTAGTTTGTGATATTGGAGGGTTCTGTGTTTGCGTGAGTGCACACCTCTAAGACACACAATCTGAGGCTTTTGTGCCATCTGCAGTTTTCAGTTCTGCACCAATCTGTGTGCTGAAATGTGGAGAACGGCCTGAAACACTCCGCTCACTCACGCCCTCTGAGTTTTATTCACACAGGCTGCAGTGAGCACTTCCTGCATATGCTCTTCTGAACATCCCATTAAATCTATCTATCTGGGGCCCTCTTTCAGTCCTTTTTTAACTGTTTGTTCAATAATTAATTAGCTCTGAATCCCCATAATCATAACTGTTCTAACAGTAATCAATTGGGCATCTTGTCATTAAAAATCCCATCCTCATCTTTTGAAGGGTTTTCCTTCCTTATCCTTTTGAAATTGATGCCTCATAACTGGAATTCATATTTTTGTGTGTACAGCAAGGGGAATTCTTCCAGTCCCCTTAGAGGACCAGAACAGCTTTCTTTGCTACTCTCCCATTGTGTTGAGATGGATCTAAATATGTACCACTATGATTAGTGACTGTGGATTTTTGATAAATCGACCCTTTAAACTGCTGGCAGCTACCTTACCGATGCTACGTTTCTGTATTTCAGCTCAGGAAAAAATTATTTGGAAACATTGGCTCCAGAGGTGGGGAATTTAGAATGCTTATTGCTTGGAATTTTGAGCCAAAGTAACCAACTTCAGTGTTTGTTTGATTATAACTGATAGTTTCCTTTTGAAATGGCATCTTGATCATTTCAACTTGTGTCACCCACAGCAGCTGCTAACGGGTAACATGCCTTCCTGTTCATAGTTGTGTTGTGTTGCAGGGAGGATGGAGACCAGGATGGGGAGGTTGGGGAGATGGAGGGAAGCAACAATTCCTCTGGCTTGTTGTCTCATGGCTCCATGGGCCCTGGAAAGCTGCAGTCGTCCTTACCCCCACAGTCGGGCCTGGACCTAGACAAACAAGGTAAAACTCAGATCAGATAACAATAGAGCCTGTAAGCACACCCTGCAGCAGTTTAAATACTGGAATCTCTTGGCAAAATGGATTGTTCATTGTTTAATTGACTTGTCACCGCGGAAAAATGTGCCTCCCTTATCAATCACTGACCTAACACACAATCAATAGAAGAGCAAAGGTTGTATCTATAGTGACCAGAAATATTCCTATGACCTCATGTTCACAGCAGGACAGCGAAAGTGATAGAAAGACTTTGGGTTCAGTATGTTCAAGGATTACATGCACTGAGGAGGAGCATTTTTAGACAGACAGATTTAAATATAGCAAAGAGGATGATTCTATCTAATTGGCTGTGAGTAATAGGCGGTTATAAAGAGTAGTAGGTTAGAGGTCCAGTAAACTTCCACATGAGGGATTCTAGTGAGCCTTTTCCACATGTCTGACTGGCAAAAGCACATATACTGTAAAAGATAACCACCTATTTATAAAAGAGTTCCCTTTGATAAAGCTACTGGTTGTACAGTAGAGCAGTGAGCTCTGTTTCTTTGGCAAATATATCGAAGCAATCTTGCAGATAGTGTGTATCAAGAGCTTAGTTTAAAGGGCACAACTGTAGGGAAATCTGTGAACTTCACCCATCATTCTCTACCATTTACATACCACATCAGACAGATGTTCCATTTAATTTTGCCATTATGTTATACATGCAACACTATGGATTTTTTTCATTCATGGAGGTCCTTATTTGATCACATGGTTTGTCTTTTATTTTGACATCAAGTATTCATTATCCTGTGTTATGAATTATTTTTTGTTTGTTATCCCTCCCTTTTTGTTTTCCCCTATTATTTTCCTGCTTCTTGTGTGTCTTGTTTTGTGTTTTTTGTGTGTGTGTGTGGTGCACATCTGTTGACATGATGCTCCAGAGGAGGAGGGCCGCCCCCGACGCCGACGAACTCCCCGCTTTCTCTTAAAGCCATGACCTCGCTCCAGACAGGCCACAGAAAGCAGGCTGGGCCTGCAGGTAAACAGGGCTGGAGCAGAGAATGGGCCTCATGCAAGAACCGCTCAAACCATCCCTTAACTGGCAACGAGTTGTTTAAGAGAATACTAAATTTTACTTATTTCTCTTCCAAAAAAAGAACGAAATGCATAACAACACAAAACAATAAATCATTTTATCATAGTTCACTTTTTTTAATGTATTGGCATATTACGGCATGCCAACTAACGTATTTCGATAGTTGTGAGAAAATTCTCAGGATCTGCTCTTTTCTGTCCAATAACATCACCTGCTTTAATGTAGATGGTAATATTCTTCTGTCTAATATCTGTGACCGTTGCCCCTTGAGCTCCATTTATATTTACAATAGCAAGATCAGCATGTAACTTCATGTCAAACTACAATTTTCCCTTTTATTTCTGTTACAGCCTTGTTAAATACATAGTGTTTTTGTCTGCTGATGTGAAATTCTTCTATTTTCCTCTTTGGTAACGTGCACCTATTCACAAACAGGTGGCATTTACCAGGTTGAAACCAATACTGGATAACTTTGGTTAAGAAAGTTAGAACCTTAGACTTGTGTGAGTGTCTCACATAGAAAAAGTGTGACGGATTTTTAGGATGAAAGTTCTTGCATGAGGCCCAACGAGAGCGAAAATAACTCATCTGGTGTGTGGACTTGAAACAAATTCCATTAATGTTTGTGGGGAATATAATAAAACTCTTACTGCCATAGTGCAACATCTCTATATAATTAATTGACTAATAAAGTGCAGCGCCTGGGATCTGGATTTCAATGCTTTGATCTCAATAGCATAAAAGGGATGAAATACTTTACTGAATAAACAATGTGCACTGGGCATACGTGAGTTTAACTACACTCGAGCATATAGTAAACGTCTACATAAATATGCAATGTGTTAGGATTACTGGAACAAATAAAGCAGGAATACATTAGATCTAAGTTACAGACGTAGTGTAAACCTGTCATGCTGTGAACTCCTTTCCCATCTGTCCAGATGTTGAGCTGGTGACGGGGCTGTCGGAGCTGCGCGGCGACAGATGTCCTCAGCAGGTGTTCAGCCGTCCCTTCTCTCCGCGGGACCCCGACTCAGGCAGTCGCCGTCCCCCCGCCCGAGCCCGGCTCCAGCCCCACCCACAGAGCTCCCGGTGGCCCCGTGGGGGCCCTCCGTCCCGCCACGTCGACCGCTGCCTCCGGGGCCCCCCCTGCTACTTCCGGCTGCACATGCACGGTGGACCTTTTGTTTCTGAGGGAAGTGGCCGCGCCGCGGCGGGCGACGAGACTGACCCCCCACACGGGCTGCGGGTGGAGCTCAGCCTGCCGCGTGCCTCGCCTCCTTCGTCTGCTGACCTTCCATCACGCTTCCAGGCGTTCGGACGCCTGCTGCAACCTTCTCCCATCCAGCATCCCCACTCTCTCACACAGTGAAGGGAGAGAACCTGGGAAAATCCAAACTGAGTGGCACTCTGAGTAGAGATTCTGATCGGTGTCTTTACACTGGGGCTAAAGGCACCAGGACAAAAACTACATTTACCTTTTTTGTGAAAACGGATGGATCTACTACCTTAGGGTGTTGGTTGTCTGTCTGACCCCTCTTTTTAAATTAGGACACTTGAACCCTTCATTTTGGAATGGTGAGTGGGATAATCACTTCTTTCAGGTGTTTTTTTTTCCTTTATTTTAACAGTTTATATCAGTCTGCACCAGAGCAGCAAAATGGACTATAATTATAATTAATATTTAAAAGCTCTGTGCAGGTGATGAGAGCTGCAGCGACCAGGCAAAAGTAGCAGAAGAAAGTTGCTACAGTAGAAGTAGTCAGTGGTAACCACTTTTTCTCAGTTTTTATTGTGGGAAAGTTTGCTGCAGTTTAACAGTTTCCCCGATTTTTCTACAAAAGTTTAAGCATCCTCTTCTGAATCTGTAATCTCTCCTTTTTTTTCGGTTCTCCATGTTTGTGTGTGTGTGCACTTCCATCCACTTCTGTCTGTGGCAGAACTCCATCTCCCTCAAGAATGTTGCTTAAGTATAACGAAATTTGAAATTTATGTAGGAACACAAAGGAGCACAATACTTTTGCCGGTTTTATTTTATACTTTTGCTTTAGTTTCCTCCTTGTTCTTACCCAAGGATTTATGTCGAGATTTATAAAGGTGCAGTGCTTTGTCATGCTTGCAGTTTGCGTTGACTAATGTTGAATATTTAGTACCATCGAGAACCCGTTTGACATGCAGAATAGGCATGAAATAAGGCACGTAATGTGAAATGTACATGCTAAGATAGGTAAGTCACTGAATGCAAACAAAAGTTTCTCAGGTTTGACAACGTTGATCTCCAGGACTCTGTCACTCTGGACAGGCGTCATACATTATGTGTACATTTAGAAAAATGATAGTTGTAAACACTTGTATGTCTAAAGGTAATGAAAGATGTCCAAAGATCATCCTGACATGTAGATTAACCATCCTGGCATCTTTTGCTGTTGTCCAGTTTGAGCTACAGACTGCAGCACATCATCCACTTCCAGCCAACTCTGCTGTTGCATTGTGGGTCTTTACTCTCATAGCTCTTTAAACATGTTTTTTGCAACGGGCCCATTGTGCCCATTAGGAGCCGCAACGATTTGGTTGTTTAATGAATTGCCATCTATGTTGATAATTACATGATTTGATTTATTATTTAAGGAAAAAAAAATCTCAAAATCCTCTGGTTCCAACTTCTTAAATCTGATTCTTCTCTAGTTTCTTTGGTAATTTAGTATGATTATCTTTGCGTGGTAGAAAAAGACAATTGATTTTGTATCATTGCCTTTGGGGGAAAAAAGTGTTCAATATTTTAAACCAGATTATGAATCAAACAACTAATTGAATTATTTCGATAACCAAGAGATTAATTTATAACAAATAGTCTTCAGTTGCAGCCCTACTAGATTTTCTGTTTACATGACCTGAAGAATGGCAAATTGTCTTTCCAATCCTGATGATTAATAGAAACAGTAGAAATTGGTGGAAAAAGCTTAACATGGAGGATGTTTAGTCTCATTTGGTGATTAAACATTACGTTGCACGGAGCAAATGGGTAAACCCCAGGATGCCTCTCTTTAGGAACCTTTTCATATGATTTCACACAATCCATTCATTGATTTGGGTATTTATTAATCTTCACATATGTGGTGTGTTCTTTAGCATGTCGTCGTATTTTAGTCACTGTCTTCAGAGGTAAAGGAAGGGAGGGATTTTATTGGTTGTTTAAATACTAGCCCCGTTCGTCTGTCCTATTTATTCCTCGGTTCTGTCTGTAAATATGTGAGCTCTTCCTGTGTCACCTGCTTAAACCCAAGCTGGTTTCACATCCGTTTATTTTGTCTGCGGAATGTTTACATTAGAGGGGTTCAGGGCAAGACCATGAAGGCAGGAAAAGGAGTGGAGTCACTGCCTTTTTGTTAATTCTCTATTTTCATTTTAGCAATTTCTACATTGTACTGCTCCTGTTATGTTTGTTTATAATTATTATATTTTGTAAAAAAAAACAAAAAAAGAAATGATTAAAATGGACAATGGTGAAATATTAAAGTGTTTTTTTTTTTTACTTTTGTATTTGTTCTTTTGAAGACCACTGCACCTTGTTTTTATTTCCACCACAAAAAGTGAAGTTTGAGTAGGGATGCTATTGGGAATAGTTGTTAGTTTTGGCTAGAATGGGCAGTTTTTTTAATGGAATGCTGCAGAAAGGAAGAGACTTAATACACTGATGAAGACCTGTGACCACTATATTATCTCTCAGGTATACAAAATTGTTCAACATAATGGTGTGTGTAAAAACACGAGTAAGGCCAAAATCTATAGAAATCGCGAGGCTAAAATACGTCTTCATAGGTGTGCACTTCTCACAAACCCTGGTTATCAGACTAAATATTAGATTAGTGAATTTACATTAATATATTTTGTAAAGAAAAATTTAGATTTTGGCTTTACTCACATTTTTAAACACAGTGCTATTATCTTTAACACTCCTGTATTTGTTTCTGTATATATTTCCCTTTTTTCATTGCATGTTTCTTATATATTTTTTTTTATATCGGCTATCCACTTAGTCATTTCTTAAATGTATTCTCTCTTACCCTTTTCTTATCTGATAAACACACCTGTAGAGTTAGTTTGTGTAAAATCGCTGCCTCACTGTTTCCCAGCATCCTCTGTCACAGTAATCCGCTGGCTGCTCTGTGTTCGCATTACGTGTGACTGTGTACACAACATAATTATGTACGTGTGATTTCTCAACAGCCTCGGATAGGTGTGTCAGACGTGCGCTTGGACACGTGAACGTGAAAACTTGGCCTGTTGTTACTTCGTGTTGCACCTTCTCATTACGCGGCTGGACTACAGACTTGTATGCAGGAAGAAACAATGACCTTATGTTTTTTCAATCACTTTAGCAGAAAAGCTTTTTCCTATTTTCTCTCCAGCTATGTAAATATATTTAATTTGCCTTTGTCCATGTGTAGAAATGCAACTGTCTTCATATCCTTTCATTAAGGCCTTCAATGGTATTTACACACAATCAGGGTCAGTATGTCATACCTCATTGATAATGACCATCCCACACAGTTACAGTTAGTAAGAATTACCCCAAACACTTTAGAGAACCCTTGCGTATGAGAACCCCTGCATGCAGAAACAATGGAAACTGTGAAATATGAGGACAGTTTGGCCTGGATGATGTCGATATTATTCCTGGGACGCGTTCAGCAACGGAGGAAAAAACATGTTGCTACGTCTTCAACATCGGGACCGTATTTCACACTGCTGAGCGGAGTAGTAAATCACAAAGTGTTTTGTGCATGTGCTCGGAGACACATGGACAAACGCTGACACATAGTTGTCTACAAACGCTACCGGTTCAGCCTCCCCTCGCTGGCCAATGACCAGCTTCGTCTTTCCGAGGAACGATACCGGAAAACAAAGTGCTCCCTTCCCATTCTAGTAATTAAATTGCTTCTTTTCAATTCAGTTGCTTACAAGTTTTCCCATCAAACAATTGTGTTTCTGATGCAAGTTTGCAACCTTTACTGGGACACCAAGGACAGAATTCATCTCCCACAAAGAACCATCCTAACTAGGCTACTGTAAGTTCTTGAGCACAGAATTGTTTTTACTGCCAGATGACTTGAATTTCAGCCTAATTATAGTCCCACAAGAAGAACAAGAAGATTGTGAGTAAAAATCAGTTTTTAGGTGGTTCTGTTCTGGCTTTGTAAAATACTGAGTCCGATACAGCACAGATGACCAGGGGTCTCTTCTAAATGTCTCCCCCTTTTTTTTTTTTTGGAAGCATTGAAAATCCTGATCGAGTGCATTGCATCGGCATTGTTAAAAAATTTCCACTCAGTTCTGCTCTTACTTTAATTTTCCTGCAGTCTGCTGGCTCAGCTTTCCCACTGCAGTCATGTAGAGATGTTGCATTTTAATGACCCACTTCTGCTGCAGCTGGAGGTTCCTAACATAATGCGCTCAACTCTGTGGAATAGCAGATTTGTTTTCATTGCTTCATTTATCTTTCCCACTCAGTGAATAAATTAACTCTCCTGCTACAGGCCTAAAGACCCCCAGACAGCGGAGGGTCCCCCCCCCCCCCCTTTAAAGCCTCTGGAGTGGAAAAACTCTCTGAGGACGAACGAGACGTTCCACTCATCCCATTTACTTGATATGAAGTTTAAGTCCCTCTGCGTTACCTCTGATCTGGAACGGAGCGCAGCAAACAGCTCCAGAGCTGCACAGGGCCGGTTGGACAGAGAAGCTACTGCAAACAGTCAGAGCTCTTTGTCAAGCCTTTAAAATCTCAGATCCTGTTTTACGAGCGTTTACCCACATGCCCCGGCTGCTGATGTTCCCTATCAGAACCACAACGTCACCTCCTCCTCCAACTATCGGAGGCGACTGGTGGTAGGAAGTTGGAAGTGACGGCCCACTGTCCGCTCATCTGACTCGGCCCTCCAAAGCAAAGACAGGCAGGAGAAGAAGATCTATATTTTTTATTTTCTAAATAGTGAAGGTCTCCAGTGGATGGATTGATGGATTTTCTGATGCCACATTGAAAATGTTCTCGTCAGTTTTAACTCTGTGACAGTATTTCTATACAGATAAAACATGGCGAGGCAGCTTTTGGTTTGTCTGCAAACTCATCTCTGAGAATCTTTCAAGGCTGATAGTGGTGATGATGTAACAACCCTAAAATGAGAAATAGTATTTTATTCCTTCGTCTATCACTTTTATTCAGTTTGATCCTACCCCGTTGCCACCCTATGGCCTGGACATCGTCTCATTAGACCCACACATCGCTGTTCGCCCCAAATAAAAAGGAATATTTTATTATATTATATTATAATATTCTATTTTGATGAATGTTGGTTCACTATGTCGCAATGCTTCTCTGCCCCTTGCTCGCTCTTGAAAAAAGAGACTTTGCAAGCAGAATTATTATACATTCCATCTGTTTTTCGTTATTTCCCCCAGCCCCGATTACTGCCCCACAACTGTGGAGAATGTTATAAGATGATCTTCAGCAGAGATTCTTCTCTGGAAGGACAGAAACTGTGTAAAAGTCCAACTGTTAATCAGCAATTTACTCACTTACTTTTTAGTTTTGTCCATAGTGGCCTTTGTTATACTGAGTGTAAAAAAAATAACAACTGCTGATTAATCTAATCTATAAAATAAATGACACCATTTCTTTTAATCTGTTTAGGCACATTCATAATATTAGTTTTCAGTTTCTATTAAGAAGAATCTGTTGTGCTTTTGTAAACCTTCCTGTGAGTAGCAGTGGACGTGTTCATGCACGATGGACGATTCAAACACATGGGAGTTTATAGACCGTCCAACAAAATGCCCAAAAGTTTCACATTACGTGATGATTTTACTCACTCCTCATGTTAATCTCTTTTTCTTTTCCCCATCTCCCATGCAGTGATCCGGCACCAGTCTGTGGTTTGAAGTGTAGGCTTTAATTATTCCGTTCTCTATACAGAAATACATAAGTTAAACGACAGCTTGAACCACAACTCTGATTATTTAACATGTCATTATTTAGAGCGTGAGCCGGTGTGAACATGTGATTTACTGGAACGACAGTCTGTGTTCACCATGGAACAGAGCATGACTTCATTCCTGACGTTTGGATCCCACCCATCTCTCGCTCACTGACTTCCTGTTTCAGTGAGTGACTGTAATAAAATAATGACATAATGCTGCCAGCCATGGCCAGAAGATATAGTCACGAGTGATGACTCATGACTTTATCTTAAAAGGTTAAAGGTGAACAAAACATATTTTATATTTTAGTTCATAGCCTATTTTTGACATTTTGGGTGATTTTTACCACTGGTTGTTTTGACTCTTGACGAAGACCACAAAAATACAATAAACATGGGTGTGTTTATTGTAATGTGATTTATCCATGAGTAGTTTTGTATCAGGAAGAATTTAGTTTGCATTATCAAAGTTTGTTAGACTGAGTACGTTTATTCTGCAAAATCTGCTCTTCAACCTTATAACTGTAAACCTGTCTCTGTGTCTGTTTTGTGTTAAAAATGTCACATGTTCGTAGAGTTACAGATTCATGGTCAGACATGTGATAATGGTTCATGGAGGCTTTTTGAGCGCCTCCAGACTTTGTGGTGTTTGTCCACACGTTAAAGCAGAAGTGATATGTCCACAATACAAGTGGAGCAGAATGTGTTTATTCAGTCACATGGAGATTTGCCTTACAAAAAAGTATCATTGGCACAGTTTTGCACGAACAGCCCAAATCGCCGTCATGTTTATCCTCATGGTTTGGCCTGTGGCGAGTTGCAGCATCCTTGTTTCTCTCTCACTTCCCGGTTGCACCTTGTCCCACCCACTCTGCTGTCTGTCTGTTCCCAGCTCTCTAGTGTCCTCTACTGGCCCCCGGCTGCAGGTGGAGGAGCGACAGCCCCCAGCATGGCCGCCAAGCTCTATCTGACCTATAGGAAGAGCCACCAGAGGTGTGGGGAGGCCCTGGGGGTGCCAGGCCCTGCCCCCCTGAGGTATGCCCTGTACAACCTAAAAAATCTATATATATTCTTCAAAATGAAAATTGCTTGAACACCTGAAATAATCTCCCCTCTCAGGTATTCTCAGCATTTTAAAATAGCAGGAAAATAATTAGCAGTGATCATGAAACTATAAAGGTTTTTTTTTAACATGTAGATTACATAGATGTGGTAAGTCATTTTCATATAAGGTATCATTTTTTAAAGATTTATATTACCTAGGCCTCTCGCCTGTAACGCGCTGGGATTGGCTCCAGCCGACCCCCGCGACCCCGGTGGGGAATAAGCGGGCACAGAAAAATGACTGAGTGACTATATTACGCAGCATTACTCATTCTGGTAGTTTATTACTTCTAGGTGCTCCAGACATGCAGATATTTCCAGATGTTCAAAGGAATGAAATATTGCTCACTTCACAATCGATATCCAATGGCCATGTGGATTTGTAGCAGCGTAGCCCGCTGTTCAGGTTGCAGCTGTAATACTCTAAGGAGTAAATTTGCCTACTAGAACCATATAGAGGTTTTTGGTGTGTTCCCATAAAAGAACTCTTTTGAGTTCCTGGTCTTCATAAAGGTTTTCAGAGAGTTCCAAGAACCAAACTTAAAGGGGTTTCAGAACCTTTTGTGACATTTTCCACTCAGAACCATCTAAGATTCTACAGAAAAGCTTCACGTTGAGGCTCCAACACCTTCCCACACTGTAGCCGTACCACTCCCTATAATGAAAAAGGTATTAAAAAAATACTAGATGACGATCAACATTTCTAATATCCAGGCTTTCAACTGGGGATGGAACCAAATCCAAAATAAGGCACAAATATATGTTTTAATCAGTATGTATTTGGTTAAAAAAAAAGAAAAAGAGGAAGAATTGATTCTAGTGGTTAGGGTGCATCACACACAGGCGAGTCGTGGATCACCTAATCTGTTTGTAAGCCACACATCTTTAAGAAAAAAACTTTGCATTGCATTACTTTTTAGGTTTATTTCACTGAAAAATACATTAATTATCCTCTCAACCTTATTCTTACAAAGAACCCTTGGTTTCTTGCTTTTTTCATCCCCCTCATGAGGAGCCCTTTTGGAGCCCTCATTCCTGCAGGGTGAAGGGTAGTGACCTGACCCACGCTGGTCCATGTGTGAGCTACAGAAAGTGAACAGAGGCGGCTTGACGTTCAGTTCAGCCTGTGTTTGGGTGGCGCGGCAGGAAAAGCCCGCGCGTCGCCTCGCTGCAACCGTCCCCTATCTCCCCTGACCGCCTGTTCCTCAGGACGAGCCTTCGCCGCCTGATTAGAGCCACGCTGCACTTCTGCAGACAGACTGTTGGAAGGGGAATATATGCAGAGTGGCTTCCCCCGAGAGCATGCCAATAAAGTTCATGTGTTTTAAATATTCAGCAGTCATTGTGCAACACAAAGTAGCCCACAGTCCTCGTGAGATGTTAAATTACACTCGATTTTACTCGTTCAGTGTGAATGAAAGTGCTGCCCGTAAGCAGGAAATAGACGCTTTGTTTTCCCTGCTTAGCCAACCCATCATTGGCTCACAGCGCGTAGTTTACGAGCTAACTGTGCACGTTTGCACAGTGTCACACACGAGGAGAAATGTTCTTTATTTCAATTCAGTTCAAGCCAACACGAGTCCAGCACTGTTTCACGTGGCTATCACTGGCTAAACAAGGAACATTAACAATGCTGTTCTGTTTGGCACATACTGTAAAATGTGAAAAATTGGTGGAAAAAAAAAAAAAAGGTCAAGATCCTCTGCAGCAGCCATTTGTTCTAAAGGTTACTTTTTTTTGTCAAAGTGTTATAAATGGCCTGCTGGACAAAATTGGAAATGTCAAGATGGCTCCTTACAGTGTCTGTCTCATGTTGCCCACATAAAGCAGAATATCTGGCCTCTAGGTCCACAGCCTCATCTGATAAACTGACTAATGCACTGCATAATAAAGGACTAAACAAAATAGTAAAATCTAACGCATCTTATAAAGAGATAGATGTACTTTATAGGTTATGTTTCCTTTGGTTAAAACAAAGTCAAAACAGACTGTTACACCCTTTAGTTTGATATTGTTAAATAAAAGTGCATCTATAAGATGAATAACTTGGGGCTTCATTGACACCAAATGGAAAAATATGGTGAGTCAAGTTAGGACCTTCTTAGCAAAAAGAAAATGGAATGGAATTTACATTTACACTATGGAAGAGTAACAAATAAAAGGCGGAATGAAAATGCCATGTCAAACTAAAGCATATTCACCTGAAATGACCCTTAACATGCAGGTTAGCTCAGTGTGGGAATGTTGGCACTGGGTTTGAAACAACAAATATGCAATTCTGAAACATTTTTCCAAGGTCTACGGCCATATCTGAAAAGCTCATTCCTTTAGAACACCTGAAAGAATAATCTGAAGTGTTCCACTTTCTATGTCTAATAATCTAATTCTGGAGAAGAAAAAATGTGAAGGTCAAATCTGTGACTTTTTACCAGAGTGTTTGAGTCCCATGAAGAAGCTTTTTATTGTTCTAACCAACCAGAAGGGGGCAGAAACATCTCAGTTTTAAATGTGTTCCTGTAGTTTGACACTGGAATCTCAACATCTTTAACCTGCATGTTATCAATGTTTCTTTTGTCTAGGATCCAGCTTTAACAGGCAGCCGCGCATACTGAACAGACAGTCACTTTTAACGTGTGTTTCTATCGTTTGCATGTGTCAAAAAAGTCAAACAAAGCTGCAAACGCGTATATGGTGTGCAAAGTGAGATTATCTGCTTAAGCCAAGGCTGCTGAACTAATAGAGCAGGGTGTAAATCTGCTGTTTGTCATGCAAACAGAGTCGACTGCTAATAACGCAGCCGTGAGTGTGCCTCGCTCTCCACCGGGCTGGAAGCAGCCGGCAAATCGGCGGCCTGCTGGTTGGGAAACATCCTGGCTGCCCCGGAGCCAAAGACCCGGAGTCATGCTGATGAAAAGTCATGCTAATGCCGCGGCCCCAGCGGGGCTTGTGCAGGACTTGAGGTTTTGTCCGCTTTGCTGTAGCCTATTAAAACACCCGCCCAGCGAGCCCAGTGCACGGCGGCGCTGCCTAATATATCTGGACCCTACTTGGAGCTTGTTTGCTTTTTAGTCAGCTTCAATATCAATCTCCCGTGCATGACAGAGCAGAGGTTAAAGGAAGGGTTCACGATCTTTCTAGTCCGTCTAGTCTGTCAGTGTCATCAATCCACCTGTTCATACTGAGGAGAACCCTTCACATGCATTGTCAAATAAGTGATTTGTGCAAAAATAAATAACTGAAACTATACAACTCCTCACTTTTCATGCACAAACAAACCAGCTCAACAGGTTTTTGATTTTATTCTACATGTCCTATTCTGTTTTCTGCTTATATTTCATGAGGGTCGCAGGGGTCGGCTGGAGCCAATCCCAGCGCATTACAGGCGAGAGGCCTGGGTAATATAAATCTGCAAAAAATACACTTCACATCAAAATGCCCATTAGGCTAATTTTTGTCTTTTTTTATTTTAATTATTGCATTTCTGCAAACTGGAGTGGAATGCATAAATAAAGTTTTTTTTATTCATTTCACAAAAAAAGCATTTAAGGGTCCATCATAAGCTTATGAGGCTTCTGCCGTCTGGTTTCAGTCGCATCAAGCGGATATCTGCCACATGCAGAGGAAGTTCCCGTCTTTCTAGCATCAAATTACATCTTTGTCTTTTTCACGGGACAGCGTGTCCCTGTTGAGCTGGAAGCACAAAGAGGGACTTTGGCACCGAGAAACACTGACGTGGGGAGATATGGATTTCATTCCGTGTGCATTCTCTGCACAGAGGGAAGCTTGTGGCTCTCCTCCTGTATATCAGTATAAGTTGTAAGTGCATTATTAAAAGATCTTCTAATGGCCAATATGAAAAGCAGGAATGATTCTGGAAACCCATCCTTTGAGTTTTCCATAGAAATGAGTAGCTGAGCTCCTCTTGGGGCTTTTATGGAAAGTGAAGTGCATGAGATAGATTTTTTTTATAGATATATATATATATATATATATATATATATATATATATATATATATAAAAAATCTAGGATTTCAGAAAAGTGGATGTTAAGTCTAAGTTCTTGATTAACCCCGCATCACTTCAGTTAATGGGGTAATATTATAGGTAATAGAAATTACTTTTTTTCTATGTTTATATATATGGCACAGTTTGTATCTGGTGTGCTGCCCTCAGGCACCTCCTCCTGGTCCTCTCCACTCAACAGACTGTCGGAGAGGGGGAAAAAAAAGATCGTTTGCAAAGGGGAAAAAAAGAAAGAAAGAAAGAAAGTCAAGCAAAAACCCTCGCGCGGTTGAACTTTTCTCTCTTTTCTCTCTTCGCTCGCCTGCGCCGAGAAACTATGCGCTGATCAGAGCAGCCAGACGACGAGGAAGTTAGGAGGAGGGACCAGTGTGTGTGTGTGTGTGCGGAGAAAAACAGTCCCAGCAGTGGATCCAGCGGACGCTGTGAACCAGGAGCATTTCTCCACTTTGACGCTTCTCGTATCCAAATGCGCGTCATGCGCGTAAAACGGGCGCGCGACTCCGGAGCTGCGGCGTGTTAACGGGAGCTTTTTTCCTCCTTCTTCTTCTTCTTCTTCTTTTTTTTCTTTGTGGAACGCACTCTTTGGAGATAAAGCCGTCACACACCTTTCCCTGTCGGTGTGAGCACAGGTAGCAGGAGAGAGGATCCCGGAAGAACTCGTGTTTGCATAACCTGTACGCCAGCGTCCGTGGGCTTGTGTGCCGTGTTCTAAAAAGTTGCTCTCGTCTCCAAACGTGTTGATTTTGTTCTTTTTTTTTTAACTAAATGAACGGAAAGAAGATGGAGGAGCTGCGGAAGAAGAAGCTGTACGTGGTGATGGACGTGTTGTGCGTTCTTGTCGGTGAGTGCGTGGACAATAACCTGCTGTAGCAAGTCACGCAAAGTTGTCAGCAAGTGTGTGCGTGTGCGTGTGTGTGTGTTTTGCAGCCATGACAACATCTCTAATGGGAATGTTATAGTTTGGGCTCTAATGGGACTTAACAGCATGTTAAAATGTCAAGAGGCAAGACAAGAAGCTGTGTTTTTATTTTTTTTATTTTTTTAATCTAATTGGATCAACCTGTCAAGCAAGTTGTGTTGCTGCAGACCCCAAATGGAATATTGTGCAGGCTGAAATATGTGACTTTAAATGAGACGTGCATTCTCCTCACATTCAGATGAATTCTGCTCCATGCTCCATGCTGTACTCGCCAAAACAGGGTGGAAAAAAAACCTAGCAGGACATTACAGAGCCTGAGGAAACACAATGTTTGTTTATGGAAACGTGCGTGTGTGTGTGTGTGTGTGTGTGTGTGAGCTTATTTCGTCTTTTTTGTCTGCCAGGAGTCCTCCCAAAAAATTTCCCACTTCCTACATTCTGTGCATTTTTTTTTTTTAAACTGTTTCAAGATCCACTTGTGACTCTCGGGCCGTTGTTTTTCATTTAAAGGAACAGTTTTGCTCTTTAAAAACAATAATTTATCGCTCCAGTAGCCAAAGCACATTCTTGTTTTATAATGTTTTTTCCTGCCCTGAATCAATGTGCTAATAACAATCTTCATATCAGCTACGCTCAACATAGTGACTGTCTGTAGTATTAATATCTAATGACTGGAACTGCATTGTAGATGATGAAGATGATGATGATGAGGAGGAGGAGGCTCCATCACCTCCATCCTCTGCTGACGTTGCTTTCAGGTGCAGCCTCAGAGATGAAGTCTAGATGTGGAATGTGCCACTGCGGCGGGACGTTGATTTTTCCGTGTTAACGCCATCCCCTGACAGCCAGACGCGCGTTGCATAACGCTCTGGTTTCCCACCCTCCTCCCGTCTGTGGGAGCGTCCGCAGATCGCTGAGTTTGATAAGCCTTCAACCAGGCCCGCCGCCACAAGAGCGGGGATTAATGTCTGGGCTGGGTCCTGACGGCCTCTCCCTTCCCCTCCTGCCACCCACGTCAGCCGCCCCGAGTAATCGACGGGTCAAACCTCCGCGCTGGCCCAAGGTCGCCCCAGCCGTGTAGTGACCACATGGTGGAGCTTGTAATTATGCAGACCATTAGCCCAGACAGGGAGATGGATTACGAGTCCTCTCTGAGTTCTTACAGCAAACTAAAAAAAAAATCCCATGTGATTTTTGACATATTTCTCCTCTGCTGCATTTCTGCTGATGCCAACCAATAATATTCTGGTGTCTTTTTCTTTTTTTATTTTGCTGCATGCATCATTAAAACATGGCAGCGGGTGTGTTACGTCATTCACACCCCACCCTGCCCAGGTTCAAACTATCAAATGTGGCCGCGACACGAATGGATGTTTCATTCTCACGGCCACTCCATAAAGAAGAAGCAAAAAAAATGGCCGCCTGGAGCCAAGCGGCGATTGTCATTTTTTCCTCCTGTCTGTTAGCTCAGGCACCTGAGAGACTTCTCTCAAACCTGCTCCGTGTTTGCCGTTGGCCGCGAGCTTTTGACCCCTCGTTCCCCTTCCTCCGCTCTTCCCTCCCTCTGGCCTCCTCCGTCTGTGTAAGCCTACACTCAGCACAAATAAGACGGCGGGGCGTCGGCCCGCGGCGCGGAAAGTACCCGGGGTTGACCTCTCCCCTGCCCACCGCTCACGTTCATAGGTGTAGAGTGGATGTGCGGCTGACGTGAACGGCAGCGGGCTGTGACTCATGGGTAATGCTCTGGCTGATGGAGCAGCATGTGACTCAGCGGCCTCGAGGCCAAGCATCGGTGATCATGCGTGTTTTTCCTGTGCGTTCGCTCTTTGTGAGGTGCCGATTGTGTTTCGACAAACCAGTTCTTTTTTAAAAAGTCCTTCGATTACAGACAGGCACGCACACACACACACACACACACACACACACACAAACCTATGGATGAGTTGGAAGTTTAATTGTCACATCATGTAATTTACCTTGACATGATGTCCTTAAGTGTAGCGTTTTATTGCGTGTACAGTCATAGCATTGAGTGATTTAGTGCCTTTCTCAAACTCCCCTGTTTAAAAAAAAAAAAAAAAAAAAAAATGAGGGAATGTTTCTGATGCTTTTCCAGCTCTTACATAAATCCTTCCTCGCCGCAGTTTTATTTTGCATCAGCTACCTGTAATTGACAGAAACACAACCTGATACAATGGAGCCCGCTCCCAAAGCGCGGCGGCAGTAAAACAATCACGCGCGTTTCCTCGCATTCTATTAATCTTATCGGACTTTGGTTATACAGCCATCCTCCCATGTTCTGTTCTTTGACCCCGCTCGGAGTTTGCTGGCGACGCCGGCGCTCCGGCGTCTCCGGGGAGCCGGGGCCCGTCTCATGTGGTCGCGTTGGGAAGACTGATTGTGCTCCGTTCTCAGCGCGCGGCAGTGAAGATGCTTGATGGGAATGTTTTTCCTCGGGAGAGCTCTGTCATGGAAACCGAAGCCCTGTTCACAAACACACACGTCCCTCGGAGACATGTGATCCTTTTATTTTCTCCTCATTGTTGCTTTTCTAATCATTTTTAGGAATTTTGGTCGACAACGGGGAGTCTTTAATTAGAAAGGCTCCAAAGTAGATAAGGATCTTTTGTCTTTTGCCAGTTCAATTTTTTTTTTGAGACATAAACTCACATTTCTGAAAAAAGAACAAACAAATTGGAAGGAAAACAAGAGACATGTTGGGGGGAGGCTGTTGGGTACATCTATGACACCAGTTATTTATCTTTTTCTCTAATTCTATTCATTGTTTTTAAGATGCAGCTGAAAATAAAACTTGCAGATGATTGCGATGCAACATGTTAAACCTTCTCTCTGCAAAGAGAGGAAGAAGGAAAAGCAGGTGAGGAGCGAGGTGCAATTCAAAGCGAGTTCTGTGAAATGGTGCTAATGTGGTGAAGCGCTAACAGTAGAAACTGGCAGAAAAGCGTCCTCATTTACATACGCAGCAGAAATCACGTCTTAACACACGACACATTTTGTGAACTTCTCGAGAAGCTGATGCCTCTACACATCAGGCTAACTTTAACCTGCCGTGGGGCCGCTTTCTTTCATCCCCTCTGAAACCCAGGCCCTTTGATTGCCCCCCCCCTCCTCCCCCCGTCTCCTTCTGCGCTGCTTGGAGCTAAGCACGCGTGAATGATGGACGGAGCGAAGCAGCGGGATTAAAAATAAAGAATGGGCAGCGGCGGCGGGATTTGGTGCGACCGGTGGAAGTTGGGCGTTCCTCGTGTGAAATGGAATTCCAGAGGCTAACGCCGGCAGAGGTTGTAGGCTCAGCACATACCTTCCACATTAGTCAGTCCGGCTTGGAGTGACACGGTCGGAGCAGAGGGAGCGTTGGCTTGTTTTGTAACTACAAGCCGTCTTTTACAGGCCTGTGACCTACGGAGCTGTGGGGCGATAGGACGCGTACGCAGGTTGTCCTCTGTCGTTTCTACAGAGCCAGTCTGAATCAGCAGCAGAGGGAGAGAGGGGGGGGGGGAGGAAAAGTGGAAATACTGAGTAAAAGAAGAAAATGCCTGCCTCTTTGCTCATCCACATGTGGGAGGGGAGTCGGGAGGCATAGTCAGACACGGAGTGACTGACTGGAGAGAGGAAAAATAACGACGCATGGGGAAATTTTGTTAATGCAAATGGAAACTTAGAGCTATCAACCGAAAAGGAAGAGATGGCTAGGAAAGACGTGGGGGGTGGGGGTGGGGGTTTGAAAAGTAGAAGAAGAATAAACCTGGGCGACTTTCAAGCTGCAGAGAGAGAGAGAGAGAGAGAGAGAGAGAGAGAGCGGAAGAAATTAGACGGAGGAGCCATGTAGCAAATGTTCCAGCTGTGACCCTGAAGAAAAGCTGTAGACGAAGCAGGGCAGGCCCGGGGCATGAGAACACCCCTCACACACACACACACACACACACACACACACACACACACACACACACACACACACACACACATACAGGCACGCCTTGAAAATATGCATACTGAAAAGCCAGACTGTATTTTTTTTTTTTCTTTTAAATTGACGTGGTTTTGCAGGTGCAACAGGTTATGTCAGCGAAAACCAGGCCGAGGAGGCACCCAGGGCGCAGAGCTCTGCCTTCCAGATGGTGGTGGCGGCCGGGGCCGAGGCGCCGACCTTTTCTGTTGTTAAAAAGAGGGAGCAGGAAAGGGACAAAGAAATGAGGGGAAGAAGGAAAAAAAGAAACTGGACAGAGAACAAAAAAACCCAGAATCTCAGCTCCAGAGTGCGATTGTGGTCCGAACGGCCCTGCGTAATTGCACATCTGCCGGCTAAATAAAGCACCGTCCCATCGAGGCCTCTATATTTACAACAGAGGGAGAAGTGTGTGGGAGGAAGTCGCGATCAGGAGGATGACAGGCAGAACGACGGAGCTGCAACGGAGAGAGGAGGCCGAGCGCCTCTGAATAGGAGACAAAGAAACAAACAGGAGGATGTGAATCAAGGGGGAAGTAGGAAGCAGTGCGAATCCCTCCACCACCCTGACGGCTTCATTTACCAGCAGGGCATCAAAGATGAAGCTATTCAGACCCGTCAAAGGGGGGGGGAGACACCGAGGTGCCACTGGCGGATGAACGCTGGTAAATGAGAAGCCTCAAACTCCCCCCGCCCCAAACGCAACCAAAGCCTCTAAAACGGGCCTTCCCTTAATCTGAGACAGGAAAAGCCGGAGCGCAGCATCCTGCGACTTCAAACAGGCTCCCATTAGAGGCTCAGGCCGGAGATTTCTGACTGGCAGCTGGAGATTAGCCGGCTGGCGACTCTCCAGACCCCCCCGGCCCAACCCTCCCTCCATCTGTAAAAGCAGGTGTTTAGAAAAGAAGCTTCTCCTGTATCCTAAATAATCGAATCCACCTTCCCTGTCCATGTATTGGATTTTCTAAGCAGAAAAAAAAGAAGCCGCTGTTGATGTCTGAGTTGAGCTCCACTCGGTATTTAAGTGGAGGCTACTCTGGAGCGGTGTCAGTTTGGGATGTGGTGAAGTTGTCTCGTGGTATCCCAGAAACCTATTTTGTCTGCAGATGCGTCTATTTTTTGCCCCGCGAGCAGCGTATGTGCGTCTGCTTTTCAACAGGGTGGCTGTATTTTTTTTTTCTTCTTGTTTTTCTTGCAGATATTCTCCGCGGGCACACAAGCACACCTCAGTAAATGTGATGTTGGTTCCCATGATGCCGGTCCAGCTTCTTTACATCATCTTATTTCAGAGCTTTTATGTTCATCCAAACATGCGATTTATGACTAGCAAGTCGTTATGAATGCAGAAATTAAAAAAAAATGATTTTTTTTTTCAAGAGTTCCTGGCTTCCATGAACTGTCGGCAAAACTCCACAGGGTTTTGAGAAGGGGGGGGAGAGATAACTCCATGATGGACATGCAAAAGCAATTTATCCTTTTGTGCACTTCTTAGGTGAAAGGAGGCAATATATTTCATTAGCTGCAGACACTCCTCTTTGAAGCCTTTCACTTTAATTTGGTCCCCACTCGGCTGTGATTAATGGCCCCGCTCTGGCAAGTGTTAAAAGCTTCATAAAACAGTTTGAAGTTACCATGTGACTCCAATATAGAAATAATTACGTCCTCCGCTACTAAACGTGACATGTACCGTGGCATATTGAGCAAATAAACATTTCCCTATGCCCAGTCCAATATTAGTTTTTATGTATATACATGTAATATGATCAAAACCCAGATTTGCTTCAGGTTTGTTTGCAGGTATAATTTGTTTTTGATATTGCAAAATGCAACAATTTTAACAAACCCCAGTAAAAGCATGTCCAGCCTCCCCACCTTCCCCATCTGGCAATGCACATTATCTGATAATATAATGTTTTCACAGTATATTTAAGGTATTTGCCAGCCTGTCTAAATTTCAATCCAGTCCACGTCAGGAGTCTGGGAATGTCTGAAATAATATTTTGTTTAGATCCTGGTCTTTTGAAAGAAAGTGTGATGTGAATTCTGAATTCCACAGAATTTTCACTATATATATATATATATATATATATATTTTTTTTTTTTTTTGACTGAGCTTAAGTATTTTTTTAAACCCAGCAATAACATGGAGATAATTCCCGTAATGAAACCCTATCCGGTAGCATTCTTGTTTGATTTAAGGCCAACCGTTTGTCAGTGATGACGGGGGGGGGCTCCGCTCCTCGCCAGCTGGAAGCAGGATGCAGGATGCAGATGCAGGCGCTGCCATCCAACAGCCACATCAGTACAACCCGTATCAGGGTCGCTCCCCCGTGGCGCCCGGGGACAGGATGTTGGTTAAATGCCTGACCCCATATTGTGCCCAGGGCTATCGCAAACAGGATTTGGGTGGCACCGCGAGGAAAATCTGTGAAATAGGACTTTTATACTCCTGGGTCGCCGCGATCGGACGCCGCCGCGCTGGAGCAGGTGTCATCCAGCTGTTCCTGCTGATGTTCATAAAGACAAGATGGTGGAGATGGGGAGGGGGAAGGTGTTGGTTAAAGGCCTAAAGTAAGCTTTCCACATAAAAGTGTCTAAAAATGACTAGACCTCTGTTTTGATTGATTTTTATAACTGATTTCAGCTTAAACACTGGATGCTACATAGCTGTCATAAATTGACGTTTTTCCAGTTTTAAGACATTTTTTTTCAAGATACCCTGTTATTTTCTGTTTTTTCCCCCAACTTTTATCCAGGTGATGTCGTTTTAACATCTGAAATGTGAGTAACAGACAAACAAACTGAACTCAAGTGTTAGCATTAGCTCGCGCCATTTAATTCATCTCAGAGAAACCAATTTTTTTTATGTTTAATAGATTTATTCTGTTTTTTTCCAGTCTAATCCTGGGGTTTGTTTGTAAAGAAGACCTCTTTAGATAATTCGGCTCCATGTAAGAACCTCCTGAACGTCTAGATAGTAAGTTAGCGGCTAGGACCAAGCGGCGCTAATGTCAATAGCAACTCTCATGGCCTCATGCTACTTAATAATATCATCAACTCTCTTTTATTTTTCATAGTTTTTATTGGGAAACCTTTAGTGGCAGAAAATTACACGTTCTATGGATGAAAAGAGTGAGATTAAGTGAATGAGATTGATTTCGTTTTGGGTGGGTTTAAGCTAGCTGGTTTTGTGCTGTTTCCAAAGCTAAGCAGCTAGCACAGTTCCTAATTTAACTAACAAACATATCATTGTTCTTGTCTAACAAAAAAAAACTATTACCAGTGATTAAATATACTTCCCACAGTGTCAAACTATTCTTCTGAAGCTACAGATGTTTGTGGTCGCTGAAAGTCACAAGAGAAGCAGGAGGGGAACAGCGTCTCAGATTCAGTATTACTGTGTAAGGATGTTGCACTGTCGTACTCATATCTCTATTTGTCTTTTTCCTTCCTTGTTTGTCTCATCTGAACCAGCCTGCTCCAAGGTTGTGTTACCAGGAGTCCATGTGTGTGATATAGAGAACTATTGTTGCTCACACAAAGCTTCTCTTTAGCTTGCGGCCCTCCCTCACTGAACCAATAAGACTCTTTGTCTGCATATACTGAGTATTGTGTGTGTGTGTGTGTGTGTGTGTGTGTGTGTGTGTGTGTGTGTGTATGGGGGGGGGTGACATGTGTGCAGTTTGCATGTCACTAAACAATAGCGCTCCTCGTATCACCTTGGAAATGCATAAAACAATAAGGATTTGGCAATGAGGATTTTTCAGAGGCATTCCTTAAAGTAATGTGACTTGATTGGTTCCAAATGCCTTTTTTCTGGCTACAAACTTCAAGTTGATGGTCCAGCTCAACATACTTTCATATATTTAAATGTTATATAACAGTCCACCTTGCCCAGGTGTAAGCACAGCAAAAGATGCCGAATAATCGGCCCGTCGCTCCACATCCATTCACCTCAGCCCGATCCTGATCCACCTTCCGCTTGTATATTTTTCTTTAGTCTCAGTCCCGTGGACTCTCTGCCCCTCATCAGTCTCCCTGCAAATCCTCCTGGAATTATGTCCGCCACACACTTTTTTCGTTTGAAAGAATGGGAGGGGCGCGCCGCTCATTTCCAGAGAAATCTAATACCATTGGTGAGTTTGCCTTTCCGCGAGGGCGCAGCACTCTTTCATGGCTGTTTTTCTTTCATTTTCTATGCAGCCGAATGGCATTTCCATATTGGCCCCCGAGACTGTCCGTCTGGCGGCAGATATCAGGCTGGAGATTGCGACCTCACAGCGACTGTAGCTGAGGGTTATTTTTTTCCATCCTTTAATTGATTACAGCGTTTGAAGTCTCTGATTATAATTGTAGGAAAAGGTGAAGTGCAAGTTGGCGAAAATGATAAATTAGGAATTTCCATCTATGCAAAAATGTCTGTCTTCAACATCTCGTATCTGCTTAAATTCATACATTCATTTTTTGCTGAAATGTATCATACAATTTTTTCCCCTCTTGCCAACCGTGTGGAAAGGTTAAAATATGTTTATTAGCCTGTGTTTATCACCGCAACCTTGTGATGAAAACCTCTTAAGATTCACAGACGTACGCGCTGTGCACTGATTTCTTCATTTACAAAGCTGTGTGTGTGTACACAAGAGTGTGAGTGTGTATTTCTGGGGTGGGTGTTTCTGAACGTCTCGAGGACATCACCCGTGTGCTCAGGGGCCTCCAGCTGCTATATTTGGTCTGATCTTTTTGCACACGGCCACATCATTCAAAGTGGCGGGTGCAGTAATTTGTGTACAGTCTCTTGCGTGTTTGTACACTGTTGTGTCTATATCTGTGATGTGTGATTTTTTTATGCCCACCTGCCCGTGTATATACTGAAAGTTGTTAGGTGGGGTGGGGTGGGGGGGGGGGCCCTCACTTCTCTTCTTGTGGGTTGTTTCATCAATAGGATTTTTAGAACTCAAGGTCCTGAGGGCAAAAAACAAACACTTTAGAGCACCTAAGAAAAATGTTTTCACTTCCCAGCTTAGGAAATGATGTAATGTCTGCAAACCTGTTGAAAAGAAGACAAATACGTTGTTCCATAACATTTGTCTCTCAAATGTTGCAGTCCGTTACCTTGGATTAACCTTGTTTCCTGTCTAGATGTCTAAACTTTGACTATGACTGATCTTTATGTTTCACAGTGAATCCATCAAAAACGCTGCTTTTGCCCCCAAATAAAGGAGAACTAGTGAAGCCGGTCTCCTTCCATGATCTAATCCCTTCTTATCTCACTGTTTTTCCTCTGGTTTGTTTTTGCTCCAGCGTCGCTGCCCTTCATCATCATGACCATCGTGTTCAAGCCGTATCAGAGGGGCGTTTATTGTGACGACGAGAGCATCATGTACCCCCTGAAGCCGGACACCATCACCCATGGCATGCTGGCGGCCGTCACCATCTCCTGCACCGTCATTATTGTAGGTTCTAAACAAAGCATCAGTCCAGTTACAGTTTTATTCTACTACCTACATGCATATTAGTTATTTTTATACTCTCAGTGGGTAGATGTCTGTTATCTGTGGTGCTGGTTACTTTGTACGTCCAGCACATGTAGAGTAATTGACAATAAAAGCTGACTTGGACTTTATTACTTGTGTAATTGTACAGGGATTTAGTCATTTAGCAACATCCTAAGCTGTTTTTTTCATTGCTCAAAGAAAATGTCGTTGTGATGATGCGACAAATGGAAATGAACAGAGGCCTTGTTCTTTTGTTAATTTTTCTCAGATCTCGTCCGGAGAGGCTTATCTGGTCTACAGCAAGAGGATTTACTCCAATTCCGACTTCAACCAGTACGTCGCCGCCCTCTACAAGGTAGTGGGCACCTTCCTGTTCGGCGCGGCCGTCAGCCAGTCGCTGACCGAGCTCGCCAAGTTCACCATCGGCCGCCCGAGGCCCAACTTCATGGCCGTGTGCGCCCCCAAGGTGTGCACGGGGTACATGCAGGTCATCAACTGCACCGGCAAGCCGGAGACCGTCACAGAGTCCAGGTAGGAAGACCTCTAGACGAAAATCTGCAGAGAATTAAATCAACACCTCAAAACATCTGCATTAGTTTGTGTTTTCCATCTTTTTTCAGATTGTCCTTCTACTCTGGCCACTCCTCCTTTGGGATGTACTGCATGCTCTTTCTAGCGGTAAGTACAACACATCAGCCTCCATCCATCATAGAATCTGCCTCCTTATGTACAGTAAATGTGTAAATCACCATTTGATATATCTATTACAATAATGATAATGCGTCTCGTTATGAATCTCGGATATGGGCCTAAACAAAAACAGGCTCATGCATTCGGATCAGTGCTCAAGGGTTAATTGTTGAGTTAGAGAAAAGACTCATAGAGCCAGTTTGTGCCTGTGGACATAAAAGGACAAGGCAAGAGTTCAGGGGGAAGAATGTGGATACTGAGGGATATTATCTGGATGCCTCCGCTGCCTTTCCCAGCAATGATGAAGGCAGAGCATGTGCTATGTTCTGCCTTCCAGGCCTATCCAGTTCATTACCCTTGGCCTCATCTCTTTGTGTTAAAAGCCAAGCACCAGTGTTAGACAGCGAGCTGCAAGAGGCCAAGCAAAGCAGCTCCGTTCAGTTCAGGGAACATCTGAAGAGAAAAAAAATAAATAAAATGGATCGCTTTAACTAATGTCCATAGCTGTCAGTGGCTAAGTTGCGTTTCGCCAGGCAACACACGGCAAACAAATAGGCGATCTGGATAGGGATCCTGTGTGCCGTGTTACTGTAACTGTCCCGTAGTGCTCAGTGAGTTCGGCTGCGCGGCGATGTGGCAACAGGACCGCAGCACGACGCCAATATTTGCGCCTTCAACAGCAGCCCAGTGGAAGCCCAGCGAAGTCCGCTCTGTTGCCAGGTTCATAATTTTTTTGGCACCAGCTGCTTTCCTGCAAGAGGAAAAAAAAAATAAAAAGAGGTTTGAGTCTATAGCGGACATAAATTGAATTCGGTGTCAACACCTTTTTTTTTTTTTCTCCACAGTAAACTCTAATCGCAGGCACACCTGCCACTGTTTGACGCACGCTGACACAAACTGAGGCCACAGCGACGCCTGTACACACTAGTTTGTGATAGTATCAACCCTGACACCTAATTGCAGGTTATCTTTCCATGCAAATATTGAGACAGCTTTCCCAAAATAGAAATGTGACTACAGCATTCCTTCACCGCTTTGTCAGCATGTTCCATTCCATTTTTATATAACCTTATGTCAATGCAAATAAGAGGTCGGTCCAGGCACGTGATTGTATTATTTGGTGTGATAACTCCTCAGGGAGCAAACCTCTAATGACATACATTTTCTTTTTGTATTTTTTTGCACCATTATATGAAGTTTACATTGTAAACTGAAAGCAGTACCCACATAAATGTGCACTCTTTCTCACCCCCACCACCACCCTCCCCCACTTCCTCCTGCAGCTCTACGTGCAGGCGAGGCTGGTGGCTAAGTGGGCCAGACTCCTCCGGCCCACCATCCAGTTCTTCCTGGTGGCCTTCGCGGTGTATGTGGGTTACACCCGGGTCTCTGATTACAAGCACCACTGGAGCGACGTGCTGGTGGGGCTGCTGCAGGGAGCGCTCATCGCCGTGCTCAACGTGAGTCTCTCAACACAACTTTTTCCTACATCGTATTTCATCAGAGGGTCTCGTGAAGCCGCAAACTACGGAACAATAATCCAGGATCGACTGCTATGGTCCTGGGTCAAGATACTAGAGGGAGGTTAAACCTCTGTGAATGTTTTGCCAATAGTTTGAGAGTCCGTGCTGAAAATAAGAGTTGTCGTCATCAACTTTTGAGTAAATCATTTTTTTCTTTGGCACATCACACTCCGTGAAGTAACTCCAGCCTGCAGACCTGATGACATCTCAGCCTTTAAGTCTTGCGGTTTTCTGGCTTTAGGAAAAGCAAATATGGGTGGAACTCTCCAGATCATAAGAACGGCATTTAATGGAAATCTGTCAGTGATACTCCCTTCAAAGCGGGGCAGCCACTGATGAAACCGTACTTTGGCTAAATTTCACTCTGGCACCAAGAATCCATACAGACGTGATGTGTGACAGCGGCGGCCCGCGACTTGACACACACACACACACACACACACACACACACACACACACTGGCAGGTTCCCAGGCAGCCGTCCCTTCTCCTCACGTTATCCAGCTGTGGTTCTTTATTGTTTGGCCACTTCCCTGTTTTGATTGAACCACTGTCAGCACCACCCTGTGGAAACACTGGAGTGGCAGCATGTGTGTGTGTGTGTGTGTGTGTGTGTGTGTGTGTGATTAATTGGGAAGTGAGCTTGCGCCTTTGGCCTTCACAGTGCTGTGCGCAATTAGAGACCCTCCTGGGCATAGTGTTTTATAGCCTGCAGGATTTGTGCCTGCTCTCTGTGTGTTCCCCTCGTGCGTGTGTGTGTGTGAGTGAGTGCGCGTGCATGCGCGTGTGTGTGTGTGTGTCACTTAACAGCTGTGCACAGACCCGTCCAGCCACATGCAATCACAGTTTCCAGCCTTACCTTCTCCGTATCCTCTACATGCTTACTCACCGCGCTCTGCTCTGCTCTGCTCTGCAGGTGCGCTTCGTGTCGGACTTCTTTAAGAAGCGCCCCCTGCGCTGCACCAGGGCCGACACGGGCGACAGCGAGGAGGCGCAGAGGAAACCCAGCCTGCAGATCGCGGACTCCGACCACGGCAACCATTACAACTATCACAACTCCGGCCCCGTGTGATGGGGGCTGACGCTGGGGGATTGAAAGGCTGCAGCCTGCAGACCCCGGACCCGTGCGACATGGGTTCCAAACCGGGTGTCGAACCCCGATTTGTGAAGCGTGTAGTTCAGGGACGGCTGTGTGAGAAGTCCTGTCTGTCTCCGATTTTTACCTATATTGAGTTTTCGCAACTGATTCCGTTTGACAGCTCTGGACGTGGTCTGCAGCTTGCAGCCTGGAAGCCCCCAGCATCCTCAGCGTCGAACCACTCACACCCCACCTGCTTCCCAACCACTGGACTGACTGAGGGGGCTGCGTCGGCGGCCGGTGCCCGAGCCCCTTCTCAAAGACACCGTGATGACCTCCTGTGCTCCTGAAAGAGAGAGAGGAGCATAATGTTTTTTTAAGACATTGTTGTTGATGTTGACGTCTATGTGCTCAAAGCTACGTTAAGCAGACGGACTCCGAAGCCGGAGCAACAAAAGCGACGAGATGCGTTTTCCCTTATTACCGGCCGGCGTGTTAGCAAACAAGCAGCGTATGAGGAGAGCCACTTAGTTTTTTTTTCTGGCCACCTGATGAATGTAAGTATGATATTCACTCGCCTTTTTAAGCGGTCGCCTCCTGAGAAACGCATCTTCCTCCCTACGGCTTTCGAGAGACTCCATTTTTTTTTTTTTTTTTTTAACCGCCCACTTTCAATTTACGATCGCCATTCCGCAGTGAGCTGGCAGCCTACGATCCATTTCTAATGCCACATTTGCGGGATCCAGCTGCTTTTATATAGCGGAACAGTGTGAGCAGTTGGATTTGGATGTTAATTTTCAGTGGGATTGGAAGTACTCGCAACTGTTTCACTCGCAAGGGGTCATTTGTTTTTACGTTTATATCAAATATATCGCTTAATGGAGCTTTAATGTTTTTTTTTTTCCCCCCTTTTCTTTTCGTGGAGAACCAAATTTGTTTGCAGTGATAAAAGAAATGAAAGGAAGGACAAGAATGTTGTATGAATGTTAGTAAAGGCACAGTTTGTTGATTAGCACCTTAGACTGACACTAGAAGGCCTGTGATTGACCCATGTTTCCCCCCTGTGAGAAATGGACTGCAGGTAGAAGCCATCCATAGATTTCCTTTCTGAACATTAAAAAGTGATATACCACTATTATATTACCAATCAAATATTGTTTAATTTGGACTTTTTTCTTTTTAATTATTATATATCAAATATCATTAATCAAAGAAGGATGAGACAGCCATTTTGAAAATGGTGTTTTAATTTATTTTAAATATGAGATGTTATTCTTTTTACTCTTAAAAGGTTGTAAATGCCAGCGCTGTTCAGGTTTTTTGTGCAATCACTCCCTGCTTGCCACTATGAGCCACAAATACTGTATCTACTAATGCGATGAGACACGTTTCATGTTGCGTGAAAGATGTTTATATATATAAATATGCTTGTACGTTTTTTTTTTATTTTTATTTTGGTAAGTTCTAATTTCACCTGTACAGTCCGTGTACCTTGGCCCGTGCCTCCTCAGACCGGTGCCTGATCTAATTCCAGGTCTGAACATAAGCCAGATGCCTTGGCAGAGCTTTTAAAGGTCTGTTGTAATGATAAACTGTGTTTTTGAAGCTAGTAACACTGCGCCGTTCCCACTTCAAAGATTTGTCCATGTTCCTTTTCCCTTCCTGTGTTGATAGATGGGGTTAATTTGTGAATAACATCTCCTGTACAGTTCTTGTACAGCATGCAGACCCCTGGAGGACTGCCAACAGATCAGACAGACCACAAACCTGATAGGGGGAGGGGGGGGGGGCAGGAAGATGGAGAGAATCTCACCTGGTAGTGATTGTGAGGCCTCAAAGCCTGCGCTGGGCCCAGGGTGAGGCTGGGTACTTAAAGGGGCTGGGTACGGGCTATCCCATAGTGAACCAGGGTCCCCGGGGGCTTCTACACATTTAAAACAGATTTACAACAAGAAACAGCTGGATCCCCCCCCCACCCGCCCGCCCCCTACATCTAACTCTTCTGTGCGTTCCCGCAGACACACTAATAGGCCAAATGAGGATGAGGATATAGAAACGTCATGGTGTTTGATTCCCCCTCCAGCGTCGTGGTAAAACCGGGGTTCTCAGCTGTTAACGTGGCGCCATGTGTCGTTACGCTGCGTTGGATCGGGGCCTGGGTACCGGTTGTAGGTTTGATTCATGTCGTGTTCGCTTTTTCCTGTAAAGATTATATCTATAGGTTCTGAACCAGAGAAATTTTAAATAAAGATATAATCCACATCCCGTTGTGTGGTGTTTTAATGCGCATCACTGATGTCACAATAGAATCACATTGGACTTTCTAAACTTTACAAGGGTTTGCAGCATAATCTGTTTCATTGCTATGGTACTTTGACAGGTTGTGATGTTAAATATGTCCTATAAAAATAAATGTAATTCCTTATTGTGGCATGAGGCTTTTGGGGTCTTCTTAGGTCCACATATTTTAAGTGTGCTGTAACCAGGACATAAAAGGACCTCCAGTTTTTTATTTATTTAACTGTTTTAAATGGTAACTTGTGTTGTGCGTGTGTGTGTGTGTGTGTGTGTGTACTGAATCCAACAGGATGGCCCCCAGAAATATGCTAAATGGCAGGTTTACTGATGCATATTTCTCCTTCCAGCGGTATTATCTACTAATATTTACCCAAATTGTTAGGATTATCTCTGAGATTGCTGCTACATTTTTTTTTCTTCTGGCCAATATTTTTCAAAACAGGAAGTCACAATTCACCAATATGTTCTTTGTTAATGTGAAATCGGAAACATTCTTTGTTATGGTGACAGTGAGAGCATCATGGAAATCCTTTATTTAATAGGTTTATCTCATCTGAATTAGAGTAATCATGTAGCATTAATGTTAAGATTATGAACAGAGGTGACACATTGACTCACATATATAAAATTAGGAGCACATGTTTGGAGAATTAATGCACAAGCGATTGATTCGTCTCACGATGACATTCCGCAGCATTAGATGTTTTAATGCAACAAGAATAATTAAAACCAAGTGCTGAGGATCCAGGAGGGGTTAATCAAGGCTGCCTTTGTGAGTCCGGTCCAGAGAGTGGAACGCTCTACAAAAATAAACATATATTTATAGCGAAATAAACACTGGACTCATGGGGACATTTATAGGAGTTTCGTTGGCAGCGGTATTGAAAACCACTGTCATCCCTCGTTTAAAACAATATCAGTCACTCGCATGATGTGGAAAGAGGGCTATTTTTTAATGTGGTGTCAAAACAACTGGAAATGAAAAAGATTAGAGTATTTTACTTTTATTGAGTATTTAGCCTCCTCTCCTCCGGGGTGATTTACAAAATGCGAGTTCACAGCTATGTCATTAATTCCTCCTGAGATGCATAATATACCCTCAATGAATCTATTGTCTTTAAGGCCTGATAATAAATGCACCTTGTTGCGTTAGGAGAAACGGTCTCCATGGTAACCGGTGCATTTTTGATCTTGTTAACATCCTGCCTGTGGTTGTAAACAGTATGATACTATCTATCTAAAAGACATTATCTAACACATGCATCAAATATCAGCCTGAGGGCTTAATGAGGGAAGAGGGAAAAAAAACTAGGTTCTCTATCAGGAATAGATAGATGGATTCCTGTGGCTTAATATCATCTTCATAAATGGTCACTGAACCATTGCTGGATCTTATGAATAATTTTGGAACTTTGAAATAGCTTGTACATGCTATGATGAAATGTTGATCAACGCATAGTAACACGAGTCTTTCCCAGAAGGCTAAATCTGGTGCGAGACCTTCTTACAAGCCCACGTAGGCCCACTAATGAGTTCATGTCAGTATGAAGGTTCGAGCTGCCGATAGAAGTGACCACACGTGAGATTCTGTGAATGGGCCGGGCGCCTGGTGAGAAGTGGCCCTCGAGACGTGCGGTTTCGGGGGTGGGTGACAGCAAAAAAAAAGACTTCTGTTGCTGCCAGTGTTTCTGATGCTGTGGTAGGTGACGCTGGATGTTACGTCCCCGGCCGTCCGGCCCCCTCGTGGGCGACGGCCAGATGGTTTCAAGCTGGAATTTTTCAGGGACCAGAAACAAAAGGAACGGGAGACATGGCAAGGGGATGCTTGCTAGAAAATGGGTCACTGCGATCATAGTGTTTGAAAGCTGATTCAGTGCCCTGGATCCGTAAATATTTCTAATCTCTGGCATGCTCCAACTTCAGATTCTGCACCCTTAATGTGGAGTAAATGTAATGTGGCCTCCTTGTTCCCCCCTAACTACCCGAGGAATTCTCTCTGATGAATCAAGGGGGGAACTCGTCGTGTCCCCTCAGGTCTCACTTTAGACGGATTGGGAGGGAATGCGCAGCTTCAAAACGGAAATAAAAGAGGCTTGAAACGGTTTAGGAGCGCAGGCACAAGGCCCCGTCTTGTTCCTGAACCTGCCTTGAATTTAACTTTATTATTTTGTGGCTTGCATTGAGCTGGAACTGTTTATATCCTGTTTTCAGCACGTGAAGGGGGTGACTGGCTCAGAGAAAGTCACTGTGCATGAGTACAGCAGTGCAGCATCATACTGACAGCTTAGTCATTTTTTTTGTGTGAGTTAAGTATGCAGAGACGCGCGGTTGTCATTCATTCTCTGTTTCCATGCCATGCACTGAACTAGAGATTAATCCTAGACTAGAATGACCTCAAATGGCTTTTGGTCAAGTGCTATTTTTTGACAATGATACAGCATTGAGTCAGAGGTGTTGTGCCGCGCAGCATCTGTTGCTTTCTCATGCTAAAGGCCAGCGGGGACGTTTTTAGCCTGGCGGTGTATTCTAGCAATTAAAATGCCTTCAGAAATGAGCAGCTAGTCTCTGTTGTTTTTCTCTTCCTCTTATAGACAGCAGCTCCTCGCTTGCAGCTACTGTTGCCAAAAAGCATTTCTTCCGCACAGAAGCATGTTAATGAACTATTTTTTTCCCATTCACACACACATACACACACAGTACCCATTTTATAAATACATAATTAATTTACAAAGGCAATTATTCATTATTAGAGTCTGATACCTACTGAGGTTCCATGTGTTATTCATCATTCATAGCTACTATTAACCTTCCGTGTTTTTCCACACAGACAGTGCTATCATATCTAAACTGTTTGCAATCAGTACCAGGAGGTTTGTTCTATTATCATTTCCATTTACGGTTTACTTACAGAGAGCATTTGTTTAATTTTTTTTTCCAGCTCACTAATTTGTAGCTCTTTGCCTTTGGAACATCCATTGTATTTTTTCTTTTTTTTCCCTCCCTTGCTTTGATATGGTTTGCATGCATGTCTTTAGTTAATTTGTGGTTAATTGTGCTTGCATGTTTGTCACGTTACGCTTAATCAAGGGAGGAGGACCGATAAGACCATAACAATGTGATTAAAAAAAAACTAATTTTGATCAGAGGTCTAAAGATGATAGACCCAAAAGTTCCAGATTCTTATTGTCAGCTAAAACAGATCCGGCTGATAACAATCAACCATCATTTATCATAAGATAAGGAGAACAGCAGAAAGACCACATTCTAAACTACAACCTTAATACTGCAGCTACTTCATCCTCTTTGTGCGGATTTATAAGAAGGAAATTGAGCAAATATTACTTGTATTCCATAAAATCTAGTTAATGCGATATTTTATTGTCCTTAAAAGGCACGATCAATATTAAAGAGCTCATTAGAGGTGTCGTTCAGTAACCCTGAGTTACCCAGCTGTCCAAGGTAAGGAAGTAAAGCCTTCATTTTGAAACCGATTTATCTTCCTTCTGACAGATCATCTGACTGATGTATAGACCTTTATCACAGCAGCCATATTGACATGAAATAGTAGGTAAACACAGGTGTTTCGTTCAGTGTAGCTTTTCCAGGGAGACAACGTGCACAATACCAGCTCCCTGACTCTGGCATTTAACGAATGCTCCTATTGCAAGCTTCTTACCAGTGTTAAGCAAGTTATTCACTGTCAGAAGAGCAATTAATCTGGATGAATGGCTGCGGGAATGATTAAGAACTAGCTGTGATACGCTAAATTATTGTCTGTTCTTTATGTACAATGGATATCATAATGATCATGGTTCTTTCACCATTGGTTGCAGTGATGGAGCCATGCACTTCTGTGTTCATTCTAGACCCAACATGGGAATACCTTGTTGGAACAAGATCGTTGCAGCCGGTGATATGTGTGCTTATGTAGCTATTTCACTCTCGCTTGCGATGACCTATTGGAAAGAAAGAAGCAGTGAGGAAATAGTGAGGGCGAGAGCGGCTTGTTGGCTGCAGCAGAGGTGGTCGTAAACAGTCCGAGGAGGTATCTGAAGCACTCTCGTCTCCAGCTTCCAGTCTCCGCTCTCTTGGCCTTTGCATGTTGTCCTGGACAGCGGTCCGGCGCTCGGGGGGCCCGGCTGTAGGGGCCCCCGCCGGATAATGGCACATTTCTTCCAGGCGGCCGGAGCGACGCGCGGACGAGGGAGCGAGCGGGGGAAGCAGCTCATCTGGCTTCTGGCCATCCCATACCACTACCACCAGTGGCCCCGGTGAGGGATTTATATATTTATATATTTACACACACCATTCCTCTCGCCTTGGCCAGGGGGCTTCTTGTCGTCCCCCCTCAGCGCTACAAGTCATGGGGACTTTATAGATTTATGGTCGAAGGGAAAACGCGTCCCGCTGTGGAATAGTAGCGACACGGAGAGATAAACAAACCTTGGACGCGCCGCTAGAGGCCTTGTGTGACAGGGCCTCTGTTGGGAAACAGCCCAAGGTCCCGTTTCACGCCCCAATGATGTCATTTGCAAAGGGAACAGCAACGAGATGAATAGGCACTGTAGTTATTAATGCACAAGAAGCATAATCAGGAAAGGTGGAGTTTCAGTTCTGTGTCCTGTGTTTCAAAAGTGAAATGACACAGCGACTTATACACAGGGACATTCTGTACCGCATGGACTCATGCAGAGACCACCCACCTCATCGGCCTGGAGAATGATATGTGTCTCTCACAGCTGAGTTACTGTATTTACGACATGTTTATAATGCTGCTACGCGCGGTTTGTTTTTCCAGGTTTAGATTGCAGAGGGCTGTGTATTATCTCATGGGGTCAGAGCGGAGATACGGGCCTAGCGTTGGCAAGCTAAACATTCACAGCTCAAATACACCAGCTCAACATTTGCTTTGTGCCGAGATGGTAATTCACAAATACATACAAAAACAACATATTTTCCTAAATGACTTTAAACACGTTTTAATTTTTTTTTTTTTCAATAAATGGCCCGCCTAGTTACTAAATCAGCATCATTTAGTACACGCTCGCCCCCGCTGCGTTATGATGGTGTTGTATGTCATTCTGAACTCGTCATTTAACACTCGTGTTTATGTAATTACTCAAAATGTGGTCGGTTTTTGCGAAAACACGTTAATAAATCCCATAGTTGCACAGGAAATTGCCGTCGGGCCTCTAAAATGTCCTTTTACTGTATATGCAAGTTGAGCTTCTGTCAACATTACAATACCTATTAACACAATAGAGCCAGGCTCCATTTATACAACAGATTTCATTCTTTCTTTATATTACATGAAATCTGTTTCCCCCCTCCCCTGAGTAATAGCTCTCTAAAATGAACAACAATTGGTTTAAAATACGCTTTTTTTCTCCCATTGTGTGGCTGTAGTAGCAGAGTGAAGGACCACAAGGGGAGGTGGAAGGCCTGGGTTCGCTTAACTGCCAGCCGTCCACCCTGGAAAATAGGAGATGCTTTCCTGTGCCAGAAATCTGCAGAGCGAGAGGGAAGAGTGAATGAAAGAGGGGAAAATGTTAGTGCAGATGCTGCTGGCAAAGGAGAGAACCAGAAGGAGAGGGTGGTTCCTTCTACTCCAATTCATCAATCTTCTGGAGAGGGGGAAGTGCTGGCAAAAAAAAAAACAACAGGAGGCGGAAAGGATGAAAGACACTCGCAACAAGTATGTACTGAACGGCCGAGCAAATGCTCACAGTACGTGGCTGAGTTTGCAGATATAGTGCAAATGAAGAGTGTAATATTCAAAGTTGTCCTTTCTTGTGTTGCCATGACATTATGGCTTAATTCATGCAGTATTTTCTAAAAGTTCTCAGGAGTCAGATCAACAGGTTCATTACGGAATGTGGGACCAAGACATGTGCCTGATTTGATCTTTCATTCATTAACCCTGCACCTCAAGAAGCTTATCCTGCTTTTTTGCAGCTGATCTTGAAATACTGGTTGATGAGTAAACAATTTTGGAACTGAAAGTATGTGTGTTCTTCTTACAGGATTAATGCTCTATGTAGGGAAACATCCTGATGTTGGCAATAAAGTCATCAGTGTTGTCTCTCTGGCCCGATGTGCGTTTCCTTAAACAAATTACAGAGAACATTTAGTTTACAACAAAACAGTTCACCAGCATAAATCGTTTCATTGCAAATTAACAGCTCACTGTAAATTCACAATTCTCCATAAACTATTTAATTGCTGTAAACTTCCACACAAAGATAACTGCTGACACTGGAACAAAAAAATACAGATTTAATTCCCTTACTGCAGCATAAAGATGATCTGGTAATGAGCCACAGATATATATATATATATATATATATATATATATATATATATATATATATATATATATATATATATATATATATATATATATATATATATATATATATATATATATATATATGCTATGTTACTATAAAATTTAATCCAGACAATCTCTTTCACATTATGTTGCTCATCATAGTTTTAACACCAAGATGTATTGTGGTTAAAAATGCAGAGCTTCACAAATTTCACAAGGGTGCTTGGCTAGACCTTTTAAACCAATGACATATGCATATTTTGTCACCTGTCTGTATATAATCGAAATAAAAAATATTTTTTATGTCACCCTGGCAGGTTTATTGAAACATCATGTGCAGTAGAGGATAACCGAACAGAAGCTGGCCAAACTACATATGCACCCTATTATATACCCTCCCACTGAGTGACTAGGGTGGACCAGGCCATCAACAGGGAGCGTCACCACACACATGCACATACACTACACTGTAAACATGATTTAGCTGAATTGATATTTGCTTGTTATACAATTCCTTTCATGAATGCATAGGAATTTGCACTCTTCCATACAATACGTGACTTCTAGAAACATATTTTAGGGACAAGACACATACACTTCCCCTTTACTCCTCACAAATGGTACGCTCTGATAATATGAATTGCCTTGAGTCCCACAGCAGACAGGAAACAGGTTAATAACTCAGGTAGGACAACCACATGGTGCTTAGTGTACCATCAAACAACAGAGCGCTGCATGCCTGCTTGTTTACTGGCCCAAATGATTTATGTTTCAGGCTTTGTGTACGAGTGACTTCCCGAGATTAATACACACATTGCATGGCATAAAAAAAACAACACGCGATGAAGGATCTTCGTCATATGACAGAGGACATGAATACAGGCGTTTTATGTTCTGCCCCGTGATCACATCCCAGCCTGTGGCTCTATTCAGTCAGGTTTCTACGTAATAGTAGAAGAAGTGATCCACACCTATCAGGTCGTCAGCATAACTGAAGTGAAATGAATCCAACACCAAGAATCTATCCACTTTGGCTTTCTCTGGAATTGGATGTGGTATAAGTGGCCCTTTGGGGTTGTTATATCAGAAAGTGGGATGGCTATGCTACTTGTTCTGTTGTATGCTTTGACTAGTACAGGACATATTTGGCCCATTGCACTTCAGAACACCTCGATGTGATTCATGGATTTTTTTTTCATCATAGGCTATAAGGCCACCCTCGCTAGACGCAGGAGTCAACCGCATCGCCTTCTCTCCATGCTCGGTGCTTTGAGCTGCTGTTGTTCGTCTGATACTGACAGTTTATGAGTAAATGAGGACATCTCATGTTCATTCTTCTTTGTTTTCTTTCAGCTGTGCTGCTCGGCTCAGTGCAGCAGCTACGTGCATCGCTTTTCTTGATCTCTGTTACTTCAAGGCCATACTTTTGCAGTCCCATGTGCATTATTTGCAGCCTAGTGGGTTCACTAAGCAGCGTTTTCTTAAATATTAACTTCGAAAGACTTACTGATCCCTCTCAACACCCAACACTTGTCTTCCATTTAAGTACTTGTAAACTGTTTTTTACTATACTACTATAAATTGCAAACAGTTCGTTTTCCATCTTGTGTCACTATGTGAGTGATCTGGCTCCATAGGCTACTGCCCCTCTAGACATAATACAGAAAAAACAAAAAACAATAGGATCAGTGTGGTAAGTACTGTAGTACCATGGTTTTGTGACAGGGATTTTAATTGTTCCTGGTGCCTATACACATGAACTTCCAGCAGTTTCCTCAATGCACATTAGCCAGACTAAGAACAAAATTGGAGCAGAATCGAAGCCTTTGGTACAAAAATGTAGCTTCGTCCTGTGGAATTGGCACATTTTACTTTCTTTTAGGATCTGGTTTCAGATAATCGTTGCTCATCTTATGTTTATGTTCACTCAATACACTTATATATAAATGTGATGAGTGTAACCGCACTCGCATGAAAATCACATTCCCAGCACATGGTCATGGTCAATACCTTCGTCTTTGGAAAAGGATTCATGCACCTGTGGTCTAGAGTACATTAGTTCTTTCATTCCTTCCGAGGCCGCATTGAAAAAGTCCTCCAGCCAAAGTTAGAATTGCTGCAGTGTGAAATAGTTCAACTTTTAGGGCTGTTTCCCAACAAACTGTCTACAAATTGCCAATGAATTGTCTGAATAAATGTAATGTTCTGGCTTAACGTCTTACACCATGCGCTGTGTTTACACTAACACTTACTCTGTTGGAGGAGTGGAGGCGAGAGGAGAGGATGTTCTGTGCTCTTGTGTGTTAACTTTATTCATATTTTGTCAACAGCCTGTAAACACTCTGCACTGCATAAACTATATTCGGAGTGAATGATGAACGTTTCACCCTTACTACAAACCAGAGCAGACACTGCTATGAAACCGGGGACCACCAGAAACAGGAAAGTGAAACTCTTGATTGTGGCATCAAGGCACTGGTCAGACCTATCCACTAACCAGTCAACACGTGAGGATCTCATGTGTCTGACTACACGATCCATTGATCAAGAATTGAAAGCATATAAATAGTATATTGTATACAGTATATTGATCATCAACCCCCACAATTTAGAGGAATGCTTACAGGAGGATTTGGTGATTGACAGGTGAAATAAAGCCTACATTAAAACTGCACTAAAACTACACACTTAGGTTTCAGGGCTACTGGAATTGTAATTATTTTCTTAGAGATTGGGTATAAAGGAGTTTTTCTGACTGAACAAACTGAACTTTAGCTCCTACTGCAAGGGTTTTCTCTGACTTTTCAATCACATCTCACCATCATCACCACCGTGGTTTGCCCAGTTGGCTTCATCCTAATTATGGAGCTTAATTCATGTGTGTGTGTGTGTGTGTGTGTGTGTGTGTGTGTGTGTGTGTGTGTGTGTGTGTGTGTGTGTGTGTGTGTGTGTGTGTGTGTGTGTGTGTGTGTGGGTGTACCTCCTGTCTCTGTTACAGGATCTGGTCTTTTCCAACCTCCTGGATATTTCTCTAGTTGCCCATTGACTCATCTGACGACTTTAATCCATTTCCCGGTTAATGTTTGCCCAGCTTTAGATCCTGTCTTGATGATGCAGTAGAAAAGATAGGGAGGGGAAGTGGTGGAAATAATATATATTTACTCAAAAACGGTACTTTTGAAGTACTTGTGTTTTACTTGAGTATTTCCATGTGATGTTATTATATACTTTAAATGGCATCATTTCGACATATGTTCATATGATCAAAACCCTAACCCAAAGATTAATGATAACATCTTTGATTAATAGTTATACTGATTTGTGCTGATATTGATGTACTTTTGCTCCAGTATTTTATGCAGTGTTTCAACATTACGGCATTGGTACATTTACCCAGAATCTGAGAATAACACTCATATAGACAAGTCATATAGTGTAATGTATTGTGTTGCATGTGAGAATAAGTATATAAATTCTGTATATGTGATGCCTAGCACTCAGACACGTGCAGCTTCTTGCTGGAGGATTTCCTGCTGCTTTTCTAGTCGCCTCCACATTGACATCCACAATGTGTGTGCGCCCCCGTGTGGTCTGATGTATGATTACACACTGTTGCCGGGAAATGGCGTCTTTTGACTGTAATGTAAAGCTTTTATAGCACCCCCCCCCCCCCACACACACACACACACACACCTTCACACAGAGGCTGATGGTAAGTCACTGGGAAATAACTCCGTTGCGTGTTGTAAATGATCCGCAGGGTCACAACTATCTGGACGTTTGTTGGTTTCCCAGAGTTGTTTGCGAAACGCGGAACAGAAACAGAAGCGGAGGGATCATTTATAAAATAAAAAAAATGTCAGGCTGCACCCTCGCATGCCCACTTTTTTTATGCCAACATTTGAATACAAAGTCCAGGTTTTTATTCATCAACCCGAATCACCTGATGTGCCTGGGTGCAATGCCGCTGCCGACCAGCAGGGGGCCTATGTGGCTGCAGGGTGGCCCACAGGAAACTACTGTATTTCCAGATTTAGACATAAGGCAAAATATTATTATACTATGAAGGGCCTGTCTATCACATTTATGTATTACAATTTAAATACAACAATGTTGGTCTGTTAATCAAATGCACACAATATTACAATTTGTAATTAGGTCTATCTGTCTAAGTGTTATGCAGCCTGTTCATTTTAGAAAGTTCAGTGTTTATTTCTAATAATTAACAGATTGTGTCATCATAAGTGCTGTTAGGCTGCTATATTTTCCTAATTGCTGCTTATTTTGCTATTTACTAAGAGAATCCATGTTGTACTTGTGGCTGGTGCCCTGACAATCTCCAACAGACAATTTAACTCTGTCGACCTCCTTTTGCATGAGAAAACGTAATAATCTATGTATTCTTCCATTTGTTTTAAGTGTATAAACATACATATTAACACCTGACCTGTACTCTTTCAGCGTGCCCACCACTCATGTTAAGTGGGAACCTGTGGAAGTAACTGCAGACTTTGTTTTTTTGCAGAGAGCATCCCTCCACCGTGCGAGCTGAGTGACAGCGCATGCAGAGTGCTGTCGGTAGCATTTGCAAGTCAATGCTCAGATTTAACCTCTTCAGTCTCCCCTCAGTGCAAATCGACCACCGGAATTTTAAAATCAGCCTCTAAAAAAAATGTTCTTTTTCTGACTTGGCTCAGAATGTGAAAATACAGAGCATCGCGTTGGCCTTGTTGAGGAATTTTACTGGAAGACTTTTATTTTGTTTGCTTTTTATGCAACAACACATCAAGAGGAAATTTTGTTTTCTAAAAGTAATCTCGCCTCATTGTTAGCTCAGTGGGCATGCAGTGGAATTGTGTGAACCTGGTTCATTCACAGATACTTGGAGATCTTATTGCACTTCACTGCAGCGAGACATAAATCACTCCATTGTTCTGTTTTATAAAGAAAAAAAATGCCAGTGAAAAGGAGAGGTGTACGGTACATTTCCATTTCCCCCAAGGTTACAACAGGTTAAGGTGAGAAAAAAGCATCCTGCTTAGAAAAAGAAGGAAAAAAAGTATTTAGTAAAGACCATAGAAAAAAAAGCTGGATCAGTGTTGATCTCTTCGGTGTGGTTTTTATGTTGTCCAAAGGCTGGAGGAAACTTTTGAGCAGAGAAAACAATGTTACAGCACAGCGCTGGAATTCCTGAGTTCCCAGATACACATGCCTGTGGGCGTAAATGTGTCAGCGTCTGTTTTATGTGTGCATACGTGTGCGCGTATGTGTGTCACACGGGGTATTTATTTGTATCTGCCTGCAAGGAGGAGATGAGGTGTGTGTGTGTGTGTGCGTGCGGGTGAGAGACCATGTGTGTGTGACTATGTGTGTGTGTGTGTGTGTGTGTGTGTGCATGTGAGCGTAGCTGCTGCTGATGTGGGTCATTACCCCTTCTTTCCCCCAGGGGCCATGCAGCAGGAGAGGACAGAAGGGGAGGGGATGGATGGAGGGCGTGGGTGTGGGTGGGTGGGTGGGGGGGGTGCTGGAGGGTGTGTGTATGTATGTTTGGGGGGGGTCTTAGCAGCAGAGGGAGGGGGGGATGGGAAAAGTGGTAGAGGGAGTGTGAAGAGGGAGGGGTTGAGATTGTGTGTGTGTGTGTGGATGTGTGGTGCGGCGGTGGGGGGGAGGAGGGGGGTGGGTAGTCCCAGAGGAGCGGAGACCAATAAATCACTGTGCCGTCTCTGCACTGACACCCAGCTTGTCTGATGAGGGACAGGGAGGGGAGGGGAGGGGGCAGAGTAAGGCGGCGGCGAGCGGCGTAGGGAGGGGGGGTGGATGTAGGGGTGGGGGGGGGGGGGGGTGATGGGGGGTGCACCGCCATGACAACACTGTGGCCTTGTCTTCCTGCCATTCTCGACCCCATCCCGGAGGCGCTGGGGAAATGGGGGCGAGCTGGCCGAGCGGGGGACGGGCGCGGAGTAAATTAGGGACACCACAAAACTAAAAGTTTATGACCCAAACCAAAGCACCTTCCTCCAATATCATCCTCTTCCCCCTTGTGATACCGATTGAGCTGAGCTAAAGGAAAAATCCACTCTCTCGCTTGCTTGCTTCACTACATGTTTAGTGGAAATTGATTTGTATTCCAAGAGAGGGAGAGAAAAAAAATCTGCTCTGATTTGACTTGTTCAGGACCAGTTAGGGATTTCATTTCCCAGAACTGTCGATAGTTCCAAGAAAAGGGGAATGAACCTGTTGCGTTCAGATACATGTGGGACTGATACGTGTGCGTGGTGAGAATGATAAAGACAAAGATGCAAACAGTTTTTATGTATTATTTTCAGCACTTGTGACAATGTAGGCTACACCGCTAATGGAGAAATTGGTTTTGCCTGTTGCGTCTTTGATGGATTCCTACCGTTATGAATGTTGCAAAATTGTGGGTCTGGGAAGAAGGCCATGCTCTTCAATTGTGAAATTCAAAACCAGATGTTTAACGTTGATGTTATACATAGTTTAACCTGTCAGCAAGGAGTTCTAGTAGAAATATACCTAAGTGATATAAGGTCATTGAGATTAGACTTTCATCGTGAAAAGACATTTAAGGGGAGGCCCAGAATCACGTTTTACTTCAGCAACACTGTTCACTTCACTTTTTTTTATCTTGAATTTGAAAGCGTTTCCAAGATAATCGAGCATCTCACAGTTTTGATAAACATATTGATCCAAGCAAAACATTGCAATAACAGCTATCATTGCGCATTGTGCAGCCTTCTAGGGAACAAAGTGTAAAAAAAAAAAAGAGAAGTGAGAAAGATGTTTCTTCTCTGCCCAGTAGACCTTGTCCAGAGTTTCAGGGTTATCAATTATTGCTAATATTACAGTCATAGTATGACATTGATACTGGCAACCACAGAGGAATGAAGCCGTCTCTGAAGTTTCATGGGAAGTGAACGTGTTTTCATCACCTCACTCCAAGCCGCTCCCTCCTGATGTTTTGCTGCTCGGTGATAATTTGCCCAGTGTATGGATAACCACTGTTTTCACATGTCTTGGCTCTGCTCCTTTGCCTTAGGTTATGAGTATAATCTGCTGCTGCTCCTCCGGGCACTTTCCACTGTTTTGCCCTTTGAGACGTGTGTGTGTGTGTGTGTATGTGTGTGTGTGTGTGTGTGTGTGTGGAGGAGCATGCGTTTGCTTACGCTTGGCATACATGCGCTTGACAGAATTGTCTCTTAACAACCTCACACGATTGAGCTAAAACCAAACGCTCCTGTAGCATCACAAGCATTGTGTCCTGTCCCATTGTGGGGCCACTTTGATGTCCCGTCGCTCCGAGCCTCTGTGGAGGAGAGAAGGGCACTGTGGTGTATTTAATCAGTGGAGTTCAGCCAACACACACACACAAACACACACCTAGCCCACTCCTTCATCTGACCTGCCAATAGCAATAATATGTGTCCTTCACTTATCATTTTCTATCATCTATATTATTATGCCTCCCCCCCAACACAACGCGACGCAGCCTCATACATCCTGTGCACCCCCCGCCGCCTTCCACTGCCCCGCCCCACCGCCCAGCCCAGAAAACACTTCCCTCTCAATACACACACACACACACACACACACACACAAACATGAAACATTCCCCCCCGTGCAGCAGCAGACTGCAAAGCACTGCATTGCTCATGACTTTTTTTTCTAATAAATGTGATCCCAGAATCCGGGAGGGAAACTAGTGCTGTGCATTAAAATTCATGGGAAAAAATGGCAATAAAATCTTTCTTCCTCTCCTTCCCTCTCCACTCTCCCCACTTGCTTTCCTCACCCTTCTCTCTTTTTCATTCCCTCACTTGTCTGCTCATGCACACACACACACACACACACACACACATAAACAAGTGCACAATCTGCACACACGCACGCACACACACACACACAGGCACATGCACAAGCCACACACACAGACATACACATTTTTTTTAACACCGGTGTGCACTAACCCTCCTACTGGCTCGTCTTTCTCAGCATCCCCCCTACTGTCCTTCATCCTTTATTCTCTTCCTTCTCTCTCCCTCCCCCTTTGCCTTTCCTCTCTCTGTCTCTTTCTCTCTCTCATACACACACACACACACACAGTCAGACACACAAACACACAAACACACACACCCATCTATATTTTCCAACTCCACCTCTGGCAGGTTGTGATTTCCACTGTCAGAAATTGCTTTTTCAATATCTCTCTCTCTAATTATGAGCCCCGCTAAAGGGGTCGTGCCACCAGAATACCAATTTTTCCACAATTTTTTCCCTTCTTCCCCCGAATAATTCTGCTTATCCAGGTAACACCAATGCTTGCATTCGATATATAGCCATGCAAGTGTTGCAACATTATCACTATTGTGTTTTTGTGACGTTTTCTTGGGGTTGGATCTGTTTCCTTTCAAGTTTGGTCAGTCCTCTGCGGTTATGATTCATTTTTGACATCTTTGCAATGAACAGGATGATGCAGGCGTTATAGTGAACTCTATTTATTTCCACATCAACGGGGACCAAATGAGAGAAATGTAAGATTTTTGAGGGCACTGACGGCTTGTGGGGAGAAAGAGGGAAAACCACTGAATCTTGATACAGCCACCACACAGCTCCTTGCATTCTCAATCACTCCCCTGTACCCAGGAAAGGGTTAAACCTCAGAGCGTTTGTAGCCCGCGTGATTGACGTGCCGAGCATTGTGCTGCCAAAACCCTCCAATCAGCAACCGGTCAGCACGCCCCCACGTGGGTATCCCCAACGCCGATTGGCTCACCCGTACAGTGTTTACTGTGCCGAGGCCGAGCCCCACGTGGAGATTTCATTCAATCACTGAACAATTCCTCTCAACCTTGTTCTAACTTTTTTTTTTTTAATAAAAAAAATTATTAATTGCGATGATAGATTTTTGCAATTACGCGGCCGCACATGCCGACGGACCCTAATTACGAATGCAACGCCACAAACACAAACCAGGATGGTTTCTTTGCAAATATCATCGGGCTATTTGAAGAGCAGCATTGTGTGAATGCCTCATTCTCGCGTTTTTAACCAACATTTATAACTTTATCCAATCCTTGAATGGTAGATTGGATATTTATTTAACCCCTATATTATTCATTTTGATAACTGCGAAGGGGGGGTGGGAGCAGCATACCGTGTCTTTAGGTCCCCCCCCCACACCACCACCACCCCTCCCTCTTTTAAGAAAGCTACTCATATGTTATGTCCCATTGAGGATCAGAGCGGGGGGAGTGAGAGAAGTGAGGGACTGGGAGTGTTGTGTGAAAAGAGTGCAGGCCAACGAGCGAGACAAAAGAGGCTGCGGCTGCATTGAATGTGCTGGTGGTGTGTCCGTCTCCGAAGCCACAAGCAAAACCACATCCCCCCCCTCCTCTCCTCCTCTGGTCTTTATGCTACGGACGGCGAAAATATAGGCTACCGGAGAGGGGGAAGAAGAAGAAGAAGAAAAAGAAAAGAAAACCCTAACGCTGGAAAAGCAGCAAGTTGAGGACTTGGACGAAACGGCGAACAGCTCCTTCTTCGGGGAAAACCGGCGGGTGTTTCTCCCCTGCTTCCCCGTCCTTCCTTCACTACACGTCGGAGTGCGGCGCGGCGCTGCGCGGTGTGGGCTTTTTTTTTTCCTCCTTTCTATTTTTTTTTTTTTGGGGAGAAGATATAACCCAGAACAAAGGAGTCTTGAAGCAAGGGAGCCGAGACTAGCGTGTTTTTTTTTGCCACATTACCTCTGAAACCAGGCCAAATGCCTCTTTGAAACCCGACAATAGTACGTTCGGCTGCTCGTGTTTCCTCGACGAAGCTTTCCGCCCCAAAAAGGGAGAAAGAAGAAGAAGGACAAAAAAAACCCGCACACGGAGAGTCGGCGGCTAACAATGTTTCCTCAAAACCGAACACCGGTAAGTAGGCGACCATGTAACAGTCCACACTCGGTTATAGTGAGGTTATTGTCTTAGAACCAGAACCTACACTACACATAACGCACAGGATAACCACCAGGCTGCTTTTTATATTTTTAAAAAACCTCTAATGAGCCGCAATTGTTAGTATTTCATTCTTATTGTGTGTTTCCTGGGACTCCTCCGGTCTGTAGGGGGAACATGAGCCTCTCCAGACTGCGATATATATCATCACATCTCATTCGTCTTTTTTTTTTTTTTCCTCCCTTCTCCTCATTAACGCCCCGGTCTAATATGTGACTCGTGAAGGTCAGGCTGTGACTTGGGGGGTTAGCGGGGCAAACAACGTCCAACTTTGCTGAGTGTGTCTTTGTTGTGTGGATCCCGTGTCCTTGGTGGCCACCACCACACCATCAGCCTGGAAACATGGAGCCCCCTTCTTCTGTCTCCATACTATTGTGGAGTTGACCCATATGATGAAGTGTGTGTTTGTTTGTCCCTTTTTTTTTTCCTCCTGGGCTGTGAGGAGAGAGAAAGAGAAAGATGGAGAGAGAGAGAGAGAAGGGGGGAGTGAGTCAGCTTGGCTTGTTGACATTTTCTCTCAATGGTCTGCCCTTCTGAAGTGCCACTCGTTGTTTTCAACCAAAAAAAAAAACCTGCTCTTGCTTTTTTAATTTATTTTTTTTTCAATCATATCAAGAGTGATTCATTCATGCCCCTGCATTTACTGATTTGGTGGATTTAAACCCCATGCTCAGGAAGCTAACCACTATTACCATAAGTCCTGTATAATGGCTACTACTGGGCTTGTGAAAATGGAACAAACAAACAAACAAATAAGCAGAAATTGGCACACCGTCTGTGGATTTTTTTTTTTTTTTTCGAGATGCATCTACGCGAAGGGTTAGGAGTGAAAATCGTGCCGCGCGGCTTTAATTTGTTTTAGTCAAGTTAGGTGGAGGGCTTTCAAGCAGACTGAAATCCATAAACACTGGTCCTCCAGCTGTGTGAAGTATCAATTAAGACCCGCTCATTTGCCTAACCCTCATCTACATCCATCAGCCATGCCACCCTGCACCCCACCCCTGACAGTGTTTTGACATTCATGTCCCATGCATTGAAACCAGATTAAGCACACTGTGGAGTATAACTTCACGTGAAAGTGTGTCCGTGTGTGCGTACGCTGCTTTAATTTATTCCTCTAACCAATTCATTCATGCAGGTGAAGACCCAGAGTTTGTTTGTGTGTTTTGTTTTTGTTTTTTTGTACCTTTTTGTGTGCTGGCCGGTGAAGCTTCATTTGCACTACGGCGATGCATCGTAACCTGCCAATCCTGCACTTCCTTTTTTTTTTATTTTGAGGGATCCCGTGCGTCTTCAATGCCTGCTGTTCGTACACAAACATCACACACACACAGGCAGCTGTGCATGTAGTATAGCTGACTGCAGGGAGGCAGGGCAGGAGGCAGACTGTGGGTCTGTGGTTTGCACTGTAAACCCAATCCCTCTCATCCAGCCTCTCCTCACTGTGTTCTTGTGAGAGCTCCAAACCACATCTTAATGTATGGGCAGACGTCCCAGGGTGAGAGGAGCAGACTGCGGCGGGGCTGGGTGGAATGTTTAGGCCGGCAGCCCTGTTTCTTTTTAACCCTCCGCAGATCTCGACAGCGCTACGCGAGACACCTTTTCCCGGGAAGTCTCTGGCCGTCGGTGGCTCTTGTTTGCACCTCGGAGTGAAGGGCCACTCAACACAGCGAGCTGCTTTAATCTGCAACACGCTGGACTGGCAGTAACCTGTCACCACTGGACACCAGTCTGCCATGAAGGATGTGATCCCTATATTAAGAAATTTGTATTTTTATCCAAAGAGAATGAATCAATTCCTCCATACTTGGGTGCGTTTTTTAAATCTGCACCTGAACCTGGGACTGAGTAGCTGGTAACTGCCAGGTGATATGTAATTTATCCCAATAGAGTCTTAGAGGGGATCATTCAGGATTCTTCTCATGAAGTTAGAAGTTAATATTCAATTTGGGATCCATCGAATTTGGCCCACAGTCGCACCATGCCACACACACACACTACCACACACACACAGACACACCAATTTAGTGTTGCCAGCCTGGATCAAATCTGCATGCCACACAAACAAAACAAAATACCCAAAGCACTGCCAGATGGGCGAAGAGGTACCTTATTTTTTTCCCCTTCCCCCAGCAACCAAGTTTGTCGCTGCTATAATACATTGCCACCATCACAGATCAATATCCACTCACACCTACCGGACTGACTACATGTTTTATTTTTATGTAATTCACTGGTACATTCTATGTCTAGTGTTGAAAATATTTGTAGAATTACAATATATGCCCAATGGGAGAGTTTAAGCATAGGATATAGGGAGATGGCGAGAATGGGCTCAAGTAAATGTGCTGAGATGAAACATAAAAATCTAATCACATGCGCAGATGTAATAATGACCCTGTGGTGTCCAAATTACATAAACACGACATGGAAAGATTCTGGAAAATGCTTCAGGCCCTTGTATGTGCCCAGATAATTTTGGGATTCAGCCTGATGCCAAATACAGTAGACTAGCTGAGAAGAGTATAGGACATGGCAGGCGTGGCCGGCTGTCTCACATCCTCAGTGTTCTTTAAAATCTGCCACTGTGACAGAAACATGCAAGCTAAGACTGTGACACAGAAAGGAGAGGCTCCGCCAGAGAAAGGGAAAAACATCAAAGTATAATGTATTTTTTTTTCTTCTGCTCGTATTCAAATCAGAAATAATGTGTAGGTTTGTAATATCTGCTTGCTAATACATACAATTCATGTCAAAATGCAACACAGCTGAGAGAATAAATACATTCTTAAAGAGAAAACTGTGGCACGATAGAGGTTTGGCTCTACCCTACGATGAACAACTTAACGAAAATGTCTCATTTGGGAGAAGGGGGATCTAATGAATTCCCATTGCCACAACGAGCCTAGTGTGTAGACGCTATTATTATTATTATTATTATTATAAGTGATCAGACTCAAAGGTCAAAATAAGATTGGTCAAAAACACTTCCAACTGCCTCCATTTTTTTTTTTGAACAATGCCTTGGGATGGGGGAGGGGTTTGTTATTGTGAGTGATCAGTTATTCGCTTTTCTCCGTCTCCAGAGATGGAGTATTCAAAACTACCACTCTGACATTAGCCTTTTGATAGTTTTTTTTTGTAGTTTTAGCCATCACCAGTTTGGCAAATGCTAAGTTACAAACGTTACTGGAGCAAACACTGATCAAGACAGTTTTCTGGCAAGTCGTCATGTTATCTTAACCTCTGCTAGACTTTTAATAAGACACAGTTTGGGTGTGTTTTCCTTCATCTTCTCTTCAAAGTAAGTTGTATCAGATAATGCAGTTAAGCTGTGTTATTAAAATATGTAGACTCGAAACCAGACCGTATTACAAAGTCTGTTTATTCTACATCAGCCAGAATTTTCTAACGTGAAACTGATGTCATATATGCCGTTAACTGATGTGAGATGTATTTGGGAACATTATGTTAAACCAAAAGCCAATAATACACTAATGTGCCTACTTATTTCCTTGACCTTGCTGTTTATGCCTTTTCTAAATTACCTGATTTGTAGGAGGTTGCTTAGGAAAAAACAGTTCTGGGAAGCGTCCTTTTCAATGAGTGACTCCTACACATCACCAGAGCTAGCCTAACCCCGTTAGTCCTAGCGTGCTTTTAGCTCTTTATCACCACTGTTGTCTAGCGGTGAGTGTGTGGCTATCGATCAGCAGCTCGCCTGCTTTGCTCAGCCAGTGATTAGAAGGCGAGAGAGAGAGGGAGAGAAGGCAGAAGAAATTGAAGGAAAAAAGAGGCTGAAGGGATCTCTGGTTTACGCAAGCTGTTGTGGAGGTGCGTCTCAGTGGAAGGAACAAACGAGCGGAGGGGGTTACCTAATAAAAGAAGGCACCTCCAGCAATTAAACCAGCTGACAGGCAAACTGTGGCGCTTCGCTAATGTGGGCTGACAGCAGAGAAATTTGAATAACGAGGCTTGCGGGAGGAAGGAGAGAGAGGAATGAGGATGTGGTGGTGGTGGTGGTTGGAGGAGGGGGCTGGTCGGGGGGGCAGGCAGACTGAGAAAGAAAGATGTGTGGCGGTGCTAATGAAACAGGTGCCTGGCAGCCTCTCCCCTCTTAAGTGCAGGAATCATTGAGAGATTACCAGCACGTTTCTCCAACGCAGAGTCAAGCAGATAGCTGCTTGATGTAACGTGGGGGGGGTGTGGGGGGCTTTTTGCAAGCCGCTTTAACAATGCAAATCACCGCTGAATGTTGACAGCCATGTTTGAATAATTTGATATGAGGCTTAAACTTCAAACGCTTTTGAGATAGAACAGTGTATTGACATGTTTCGTGACTCTTGGAAATGTGTGTGTGTGTGTGTGTGTGTGTGTGTGTGTGTGTGTGTGTGGTTGGATACACATTCGGGAAAAGCTATTCTGGTTCAGACGTACTGTCACTGCGTCCTTGGTGGTGGTAGTCCGATGACAGAGGGAGAGCGAGAGAGGGAGAGCGTGGTGGGTGTTTACTCTGATGATCGACTCTGTGGGTAAGCAGTGTAATTAGTGGCCTGACTAATGGGCCGAGCTATATGAAGGGAGGCAGCCGCACAGCATCTTCCCAGCTGAAGGAGACCGACAGAGATCAAGCTCTGATTAAACAAAAAAAAAACTAATCTACATATGAGGCTTCGGAGAAGGCTCCAGAGTAAATCCTTATTTATTGTGTGAACACTAGACAAAATTTCATGTCGGATTTGAATTTGTTCTTCCACCAGCGTTGTTCTGGTATAAGCGAGACTCTTCAGTCAAAGCTGGACACGATTAACATTTATAATGAGGAACACAGGAGAGTGGCAACCGCACATGTTAAAGTAGAAAAAGCTGTATGTATAGAAAATCACTGAAGAACTGCGCCTGCCCCCCCAAATGCCGGATGTGAAAGGTGCATGGAAATCGTAAGTCAAGAACGTGAGAGGTCATCCAAGAGAACGGTTTCTCGCCTCATCCCCCGCAGCCTTACGAAGGAAACGCTGCTCCTTTTGAGCAAATCTTTTTTATATCCCCCTGGTCACACAACCACAGACAGAGATGGCCCCATTTCAGCTCCATTAGCAAATTATGTATCACTTGTGGGTCAATGTGGGTAGAGAGCATTGAGACACATGTTGCGGATTCCCGTCGATATTGACGTGGGAGCTACAGTCATGTGTGACTACAATGAGGTGCGTGTAAATACTTGCGGAGAAATGCATCATGTGCCCATCCACTTAGCGTTTGTAGTGGGCATGTGTGGGCGTGCAGTCTCGTCGGTGTGTGTTTCTGTGTATATGTGCGCACATGTTTTTCTTTTCCTTTTTTTTTTTTTTTTTGAGTGGGGGTTTAGAGCAAGGATGTGAGGTCATAGTGGTTTGTTGCTTGCGGTGTAATTAGAGGTAACTCAAATGAAAACAGCAACGATTTCATTCAGGGAATACCACACTGTTAACGGTTGCCTCATGTTAGAATTTAATGTTTTTCCCCCCCCACATTCATTTGTCCGTCAAAGCTTTTTTTTTTTTTTTTTAAGACGCGTCTCCACGTCCATGGGTTATGTTGCATGTGACCTTGGAAATCATGTGTGTGCGGAGCATATAACCTGATCTGTTATGTTGCAGCCCTGTGAGCACACTGCTGTGTTGCTGTTCAGCTGTTTCTCACCAGTTGGCATGTTTTAAAACGGCCTTATTGGATTGTTTCCATTATCCTATGCCACAGAAGGGATGTTGGGTCTGATTTAAATCATTTCTATCCCCATAAATGACTCACTCTTTTGCACTAGCTCTCTCATCCACTCATCATCAGGTCCTCATTTAATCATTGCAATTGACTTAGGCCTTCCTGGGCTGAGAGCAAGATTAGCGCAAACGCGTGTGTGCATGCCCGTACATCCGATGGCGGGGTCACTTCTCAGGTTTTCCTCTTTTGAGCTTGTGCAATAGATGGCCTTAAACCCCTGACTTTAGCCTATGGCTGCCTCAGCTGCCTTTCTGGAACGGAACAGGTCACAGCGGCGCTGCTAACAGATCCAGGCCTGTAACACATCCCCGCTGATTTATCTAAACAGTTGAGTAATCAGATGATCTCTAGTCATATCGGAGAAAAGCTTCCCTCCTTCCTCCTCCGCCGTCCAACCTCATGCAATCCCTCCTCAGTATTACAGAACATGACTTTATGATTGTGCGAGCCACAGAGAGATGTAGCTTGTAATTGTGTAACAGCGATTTCAGTCTATGTAAGCTCTGTTCAAGGGCAGACGGCATGTCTCTTGTTTGCTTTAGAGCCAGCACATGGTGGAGAGGGAGGGAATAACTGACTGGGGGATTATCAGGTGAGGCTCTCAGGCTAGATCCTTTCCCAGAGGTCATTGGGTCAGCTTGATGACCTGACCCCTCACTTTTAAAGCCTGCTCAGCTGTTTTCCTGATCAGACTCAGAGCCGACTAATAGCAGCGCCTCACTGGAGATGTAAGATGTCGGAAATGGAGGGTATGCATGCGTGGCTAGGAGCTCCGCTCTTCCTGTGTTTTGTAGACCTCTTCTGTCACGTGTGTCCAGTCTAGTCTGGTGTGAATCATCGTGACAACAATCCTAACCGGCAGACTGGAGTTGGTCCGGAGTGGCTGAGCCAGGAGAGACACGGTGGTTTGCTCCGTCTGAAAATATGTTCCCATCTCCTCTTGAACAACAAGAACACTAGCTATCCGTGTCCATGCCTCTGTTTCTCAGGAAGACGCTGCCGTGCTCTGGAGACATGGTCCTGGAGGAAAAGAAAGAAAATTGTTGAAAAGAAGGAACAGGGGAGAGGGAGTGATTAAAAATGAGAGGAAGGAGAGAGCAGAAAGATAGTCCACTCTTTCTTCCATCCTCCATAAAATGGCCTTGGTACTTTTTTCCCCCTGTGAAGAGTAATTGGTGTGTGTGTGTGTGTGTGTGTGTGTGTGTGTGTGGAAAAGGAGGGAGAAAGTGTGTGTGTGTGTGTGTGTGTGTGTGTGTTTAATCATTGGTTTTGTGTGAGAAAGGGGGAGTGTGTACGTGTGTGCAAGACTGACAAAATGTGTGTGTGTGTCATTGTGAGGGTGAGTGTGTGCAATAGTGGGTTTGTGTGTAAAAAGTGTGTGTGTGTGTGTGTGTGTGTGTTTGTGTGTGGCTGTCTGTGCTCTAGGAGGGGGATCTGGCCGACAGATTGAGAGCAGCTTGTTAGAAAGAGGAACAATGAGGCCGCAGCCCCTCTCCTATCTTCTTTTTTTCCCCTTGCCTGCCTTTCCAGTGTTCCCTTTCTCTCGTATTCCCTTTTCCGCTTCTCTCTGGTTTCCATGTCCTTTTTGGAATAGACACAGTTTCCTTCTCTTTTTCTGTAGATTTCCAACTTTCTCACTCGCCAGTCTCGCCAATCTTATCTGTCCATTTTTTTTCTTTCAAACTGTCCTCTTTATTTTCCTTTTCCCTGCATCTCCTCCCTTTTCAACTGCTCTCTCTCTTTCTCCACACAGCATCAGTTCCCCCTCCACCTTTTCTTCTGATAATCTTTCACCCGCTGAAACACCTTCCTGGCTTCCTTTCTCCTCCTCGGTATATCGCCTATCTGCACACACTTGGAAACGCATGTATATCGGTGGTGCTGGCAGGCTGCTGCCGCTCTCGTCGTGCCAACACGCAAACACGCGTTTGCTTGTAACATCTTTCCTGCGCACTCCCCCTGGCATTCCTTTTGGCATTGGGATTTGAATGATGTTGTGATTAGTTTGCTAATTAAACATCATTATTGTGTGACAGGCGTCATTGGTGTGTAGGACATCAAGATGTGAGATTTTTTTTTTTAAATATTTAAATCAAATGAATCTATACTGCTGTCATTCAAGTCTACCCACATGTGTATTCCTACTGCTATTCAAAGTGACCTGGCAGGAATAAACCACACCCTGTTGTGAAATGAGACAAACTTCTAGACTATCTCTAGGTACATTTATTGTCTACATGACATATTTTCTGAAATAGTTAAACAAATTTCATTTAGTCTTGTTCTTTGCATTTTTGTTTGACATCAAACTAGCTTTCTTTCCATTTTTTCTTTAAAAAATAATATATAAAGGATTCCACAACTATCAAAATAGTTGCTGAATAATCTTGCAGCTCTAGATCAGACTATTTTTGTTATTTCAGAATAACTAACAAACTAGACTACATATTTAAAAAAATAGAAGTAAGCTTTAAAAATGATCAGTTTTGTATCTTTCGGAATCCTACCATGTCCTATCATCTTGCAACCCCTTTGATTAATCCAAGTTGGGAACCAGTGTACTAGACAAACATTTACTACCACAGTACTGTTGTTGCTGAACATGATCTATGTCCTTATGTACATACCTGCAGGCAAGAATATTTACAAAAATAAAGAACCATTTCATATCTTATCTTTATTTCATGTTGCACAAAAGATGATGTATATATGTATATATATAATAAATCCCTGGAGCAGATGTGGCTTGCAAAGCAACATTTAAAGGACCTGTGCAAAGTGAGGGAAACCTTCTCAAGATATTTGATAAGAAAGATATTTAACGCATATTCAACTAGATCAACTGTATCAATATCAATTTTGTAGAAACTGCAACTGCATTTTCATTAAAACAGGTTCATCCTCACATTCATTCACAATGGTGAAATGTTAGGAAATATCCTCCAACGCTTTCCTGCATACAATTATATGATGATCACTTAACCTCGCCGTCATACTTGACCACAGCGGAGCCTGTGAACCGGCTGTCCCTGTCGGCTGCTGCTCTCTGTTATTTTGACATAGAGCCAAATAGACAGACAGACGGACAGCCCCCGCCACCCTCCTAGTCCAGCTCTCAGCCCCCTTTTGTCTGCCTGTCCCACAGCATTACCCCTATGGTTGTAGTCTCCTAATTGCTCTGGACCCTGCAGAGAAGGGAGACTAAGCACAGGTGTTGGGAAGGGTCTTCAGCCACGACGGGGTATTCTCCCCTCCCTCATTTCTCCCTCCCACTGCTTTCTTTCTTTTTTCTTTCTTGAGTCTCTTGTATTCTGACTCTCCCACTCACATCTAGCTCTGTTGGTGATGATGTTGTCGCTGCACATATAGGGCATCATGTTGTACTGTGTAAGGAGATGCAACTCCTCATAGTTTTAATTAAGGGATTGAGGCTGTTCTTTTACCACACAAAATGACTTTGCCTTTTGTTGTTGACATTGTGAAATTGGATGTAAAGAAGATTTTTCTCTCGGCAACCGAATATTGAAAGTCTAACTCGGCTGTGCCTTTTCCTTTCTTTTATCAGGCACCACTGCAGCCACCCCCGGGGTCCTCCGCCTCCGTGGTGGCAGCAGCGGCGGCTGCGGCGGCAGCATCGGGGGCACCCCAGTCACTGAAACTAACCTACCCAGAGACTCTGGACCGCATCAAGGAGGAGTTTCAGTTCCTGCAGACCCAGTACCACAGGTGGGTGTGGGACTTTTTTTTTTTTTTTTTTTAATTTTCCAGTGTGTATGGTTGTTATGACTGGGCATTTAGTCCAAACAAGCTGGGTTTAGTCATAGATCCTTATCAGAAACAAACACGTTTGAGTTTTTTATATAATACCAGAAGACAGGATTTTATAACCCTGGAAAGTTATCGTGGCAATAATCATTTCATGGTCTGTCAGGACAATCTAGCAGGAATGTGCACTTCCATGTATTTGAGTAGTGCAGTGTGCTGCCAGATGTCTGCACCGCTCTGTAGCCAGGTTCAACTCTCTTTGCCATATCATTTTTCTTGCCCTCTCTTATTCTGTATGCATTCATTAGCACAGGTGTATAACGATTCTGCAGGCTACACTTATTGCATTAGTGTGCATGTTCGTGTGTGTGTGTGTGTGTGTGTGTGTGTGTGTGTGTGTGTGTGTGTGTGTGGGGTGTGCAGGAATGTGTCCAGAATGCCTTTTGAATGTGGGATTTAGGCTGGCTGTGCAGTCCCAGCTTCTCTCTCCCTCTCTCGGTCTGTGTTCTCTTGGCACACCTTCACAGGGTCCCCACCTCCTCACTCTCCTCTTCTCATCCTGCTTTGATTTAGCCGGCCAGAACCTCCCCTCCCTCTCTTTCTGTCCCACTTCAAACTTCTTTTGTACAGGCCTCCCCTTGTCCGCAGCCCCTCTAACCCCTGTGGCTACTGCTGCTTCGTGTGTGTGTGTGTGTGTGTGTGTGTGTGTGTGTGTGTGTGTGTGTGTGTGTGTGTGTGTGTGTGTGTGTGTGTGTGTGTGTGTGTGTGTGTGTGTGTGTGTGTGTGTGTGTGTGTGTGTGTGTGTGTGTGTGTGTGTGTGTGTGTGTGTGTGTGTGTGTGTGTGTGTGTGTGTGTGTGTGTGTGTGTGTGTGTGCTCCCCAACACTGAGACTAGGCAGAACACATACTTTAGAAACATCATGCGATACATTATCAAATATTTAATTATTTCTAATACATTGATGCACATTTCCCCAATATATTGATGGGTTTTAATATCTTTGTCCTGTTAAACAGGGCTTGGTGGTTTTCAGTGTTTTTCAATCTGCATCCCTTGACTTGAGTACCAGTTCCTGAATGATACATTTTTTTTGCTGTCATGTATTTTAATGCAGTAGTTTTACAACATATATCAATTAATTTTCCACAATTTCAATCTTGTTACTGTAACTTGTTTGTTGTTGTTTGTTTCAACTCTTTAGTTTTATGTTTGAGGTCTTTGATATTTTTCTACCCAAAGCAGTTTTGCAACATGAAAATAACTTGAAGTTGCTTTTCAAAATAATATTAAATAAATATGATGGGAAAAAAGCTGGGAAGTATATGGCAGCACTGGCAGCATTATTGTTTTTTGATGATGACCTTTACTCCATAAATACCAAAATTTAGTACCAAATTGGACAGACATTTTAGTGATGTGTAGAACCAAAGCATGTTGATCTTTGACTTAAAAGTTTTGAATATCTTTACCTTTGACTTGTACCACTTAATGATTCTGGGTTGTTGGCTGACTAGTTGGTTGAACATCTGGTGTCATGTTGCCACCATTTGTTGTAGCTATTGTCACTTTAATTATTGAAAGTACCTTTGGGTTCATTTAGAATGCGGAATCATAATTTGATAATGATTTGTTTTATAGTTCAGTCAAAGGACAAGACAGTGACACACCGGTGGTGCAAATGCTTTGATTAATTTGATTTGAAGGAACACAATTGTAGTCAAAATGTTGTCTTGTACATGTAGAATGAAAGATGTTGGACTGTGCTAGCATTTCTTTTCCTGTCTTTTTGTTCACAAGATTTTTACCTAGCACATGGGGGGGGATTATGAAAGGGTGCTTATCTCCTGATGATCATTTTCCCGTCTTACCTCATTACCTTTGACAGATTAGGTCCCACATAGCTGCTCTTTTTCAGCACTGATAGCTTTTTTAAATTTGTTTGGTCAAATTTATTCTCAATGGTGGAGAATGTCTGCAACCTTAGGTTATTGCCAGTGAAAGGAAAAAGACCCCTGTGAACCACCGTTTGAGTAACTTTGACCCAGACAAATGAAGCCGTTCAATCAACACTTGTGGATCTGTTGGTAGAGACGGCGCGATCAGCTCCTCTGGCAGCAGTTCAACACAGTTACACCTCCTGTTACAAAACACCTGGAGAATTACCTGCTTGTGAAGGACCGGTACTAAGAATCAGCTCGCAGGATACACAATGCACGAATGAGGAGATTAAGAACAAAATTGTGAGCAAGAGCGAGCTTGCGATTCCCTCTGCATATTCCAGTTTGGAGACCACAGCGTGTTGTTTTTGCAGGCCTGCTCCACGTTTCCAGGAAAGATTGTTTAAACCTCCTACAGGCTTCTCCAACAAGCCCAGAGGCACAAAGACACAGCGGATTAATGCACTGTGTTTGACTACTGAACATTTATACTGTAGCCACAGCCCATGAAAATAATGTAAATACTTAATTTGGTGTTAACCTAATGATCATTCATACTCGCCTAAGACCCCCCTGTCTCATGGCTTCACTTTAAAATTTCATGCAAAAATGTCTAAATTCTTTAGACATTGCAAAGTCCTATAACTCTACAAATACTCTTTTAGAAATGTTCTTTTTTTTAGTCAAGACAATTTAAGTTCAGAAAAAGATACAATTATTTTTTTCATATTCCAAACCTGACCCAATTGCCTTTTTTAAATTGTTTGGGTCGAAATTTGTACTGAACATTGAAGAAAATCTAAAGATAATTTTCAACATGTATTTTGGAGCTGAGAAACCTACTTTTTAACGTATTATAACTTTTTTGAGTATTTTAGTTATTTATGGGAAAAGTGTCAATATTCTTTATAGATGCATAACATTCACACCATTAAACATTTTTGGGAAATGGAACATTTTTCATACTAATCACTCGCTGTCTTACATTTCATTTAGTGGTTTTATTTCACAGGTTGCTATTTGTATTATGTTCAAGGTTTTCCATCTCTGTGTGAAAACCTATTTAGTCTAGGATCCAGTAAACGTGCATTTTACATTTGTATTGGCTTTATTTTTTGTCTACTAGATCACCTTGTCTGTAAAAATAATCTTCGTTAGCACAATACATGCCCATTAGTTCACAATTTTGGACGTTTCTGATCTAAATATTTCTGTAGAGATCAACTAGTCGCATTAACAAGCAAGTAGCAGCAACAATAAAGCAAATCTGGGCTAATCCAAACTGCAAAAGGTTTGGGTGGATTATAAAATTATGGTAAAATGGATAAGACACTACCTGAGTCTGAGAGGACCTGTCAAATAATCAAGAAAAACTGTCCTATCACATACATTACTGTAATTCCCTGACAACTATTGATACAATAGATTTTTTGTTGTGCTATAACTGACAGTAATTTTGCTGTATAGAGTCAACGTGTCTTAACTTGAAGTTTCATATCTGTACAATGACATTTGTGTTTCTCAGCTGTACTAAAATTTTTATTTTAATATTTAATGTTTTTGTGGCTTTGTCCACTATTTATATGAAGTAAAAGAAATTATTGTTTACAGAAAATTATTAAACATAATCCACCGAAAAATACGCAATTGGTCAGGCTTGGAATAGCGCTGAACTTCAAGAATTCATAACTTGGAAGAGAATTTTGGCATAAGCCTATATGAATTGGCAAGATTCCAAAAAAAATGACTGGTTTTATTTTATTTTTTTATTTTTCTAAGAAGTCATGGCATAAACTGGGAAATTCTGCATTCTGGTTGAGTTGGCATGGAAAGACCCGTAAGGCTTTTTCTGTGTGTATGAGGCAATCACCAAGACAGCCAGTCATGCATATCAGCCTCTCTTGAACCATATGCTACTTTCAAGTCATAAAACCACCATTATGTAGTAAAAGTAGCATTTAAAGTGGCACAAAAAACACTTGACTCTTCACATAATGGTGGAAGTCTTAGATTCTGTTGTATATCGGTTTGCCTATCAAACTGAATCCACAAAAGTTGATCTGGCAGCAGTTTTGGAAAAAAGTGGACAGTTGGACCAGAGATCCACATCTGATTACAGCCTACACCTCATGTAATCAGACCCACTTGTACACTATTCACACTGCAGGGAAGATATGACCCACACACACACACAAAAACACACACCATTCAGGCAGACTCTCAATCTGACGCATGTGCTTAACACACACTTGCACATGTGCGGGCCCCCCCAATTATCTTCACACACAAATAGATGTTGTCTGGAAAGAGCGGGGCTTAGTTGTGTATTTTGGCTGCGGAGAAGGTGGCTGGATTGTGATAGATGTTGGATTAGATGGCAGGAAAGAGACAGAGAGAAGGGATTAGTGCTGATGAGCTGCGACTGTGTGTGGGTGTGGTGGGGGTTGTTGACAAATGTGTGTGTCACTTGTTGGTTTTGATGGCACGTGTGTGTGGTTGGTATGGCAGGATGAGGAAGATAACTAGGAAACTAAAGAAAGGGGTTAATTAATTAAAGGATCACTGGTGGGTCAGCTGCTCTGTTTTTTTGCTGTGTTAACTATCTAAACAGGCTGTAATCAGCAGACTGAGGGGAGACAGGAGGAGCTGCTGACACAGAGCTCTCATTACTGTAATTCTCCACACACACTCACACACAAATGTACGTTCTTAGTGTGTGGTCTGTAGAGTAAGATAGGCTCTCCAGTCGCCACTAACCTGCTACCACTCATCCTTGAGAGCCCCTCCACTCGTCACTGCCCAAATACTACATAGCAATAGTAACCAATCACACACACACACACACACACACACACACACACACACACACACACACACACACTCAGTGGGTGAGTGTATGTGTGTGTGTGTGCAACATTGTCATCTTTTAAAGTTGTTCTTATAGTTGGCTGTGCATACGAAATATTACGGATTGCAGCATCAAGAATTGGCAGGTTCTAACTTTTTCAAATATGAGGATTCACTGATTTTTCTTGTTCCATTACTGTAAATTTATTAATATTGAGCTTTGGGGTGTTGATAGGACAATAATACAACCAATTGAATTACAACCTACTAGCTTAATCACTAAGCTATAAACATGACTTCTAAACCATAACATTTTAGAGGTCTACAGCACAGAAGAATAAGATGCATCAGGCTTTAGACATGCATACCATAGTTGTACAAGTAAGATTGACTCATTGTTGGATTTATCCTCTAAATGATGTTTATATTCCGTATAGAAATGCGCGTTATGTCACCAAATAGTAATGTGTGACCCACATCGCGCGCAGATGTGGATGAGGTGATGAAGCTGTGTGTTGGCACATTCAGAAAACCAGCATCGCACATTTAACCTGTAATGGTGTCAGACTAATTATTTTTACACCAAATCTGTCACTCGCTGAACGCTAACTGCTACAATTATTACAAATTCTGTTATCTTTAAGGAGGGCTGAAGGTTTGTGGTTTAATAGTTGTTCTGTTTGGTTTAGGGTGGCTAAGAGTTATTGACCACTGACCTCTCTACCTCGTAACATCAGGTTTTAAAAGCCCCCCGATCCACATTAACACTGGGGGGGGGCACCCTGCCACACACGCACTACCACACACACAGGCACACCAATTTGGTATGGCCAGCCCAGATTAAATCTGCATGCCACACAGTAAACAAAACCAAACAAAAAAAACAGAAACCCAAAGTACTACCAGATGGTCAGAGTGGTACCTTTTTTTGTGTGTGTATCATTTGTCGCCGCCGTAATGTGATTTGATCAATATCAGCTCACATCCACCGGATTAGCCCCCCCCCCCCCCCCCCCCCCCCCGTTCTTAATTTCACTCGTATATTCTGCAGCCACATCTCCATGACAACTATTTCAAATATGTTATAATCAGGTGATCACCTGGCTTAATGAGGCAGTTTAAGCGTCTGCCTTAAGTAAGGAAAGTAAAAGACTGGGAGAGCAGGTGAGGACCTGCTGCGAATCGATTTAAATGTACAAAAAATGGCAATCAAGATCCAACATACAAATATACATGCACACACACACACACACACACACACACACACACACACACACACACATATATATATATATATATATATATTGAAGGAAGTGAATAAAAAACAAATCATAGTACCTTTTCATTGGAGTTGCTGAAAAAATGACTGGACGACACAACACGATGCCCCACTATGGATGGATGACACATGTTGTCATGAACCAATTCAGTAGACATTGCCCAACCCCAGATGTTACGTGTGTGTGTGTGTGTGTGTGTGTGTACATTTACTGTGTGTTCACATTACTGTTTGTGTAGATGCATGAACTGTGTGTGTGTGTGTGTGTGTGTGTGTGTGTGTGTGTGTACTATGCGCACACACAGCCCTTGAGTCTGGCAGAAGAGAGGGGTATGGTTGGCCTGCTATTGTGCGAGGAGAGCCCAGCGTTCGAGTGTGTGTGCGTAGGTGTGTGCATGTTTGCTCTCGTACACGCCCTTGAGAGATGATGACAGAGTACACAGGCGAGTTGGGTGGGTCCATGGTGTGTGTGTGTGTGTGTGTGTGTTAGTGTGTGTGTTTGTGTGTTTGAAGAGAGACAGCGGCTGGGAGAGAAGCTAAAGGGTTTTCCAGTCGAGCACAGAGGAAAGGTTGATCAATAGTTAATGAGATGTAAAGTGAACAGTCGCATACCTGGAGGCTGGCGGGGGCTAAATGGTCCTGACACTGTAAAGGCACAGCACAGGTGCCATCACTACATGTCTCCCACCAGTGGGTGTGTGTTCTTAACTGGGCGCTAGCTCCACATCACTTATATTGCTGTTTGGGCTCTGGATTTAAGTTTTGAACTAATGATGAAAACCAACTTTATAGCAGATTTGTAAATTGGCAGTCGGGTAGCAAACGGCAGCAATTTTGATTATGGAGTAGTTTAAGTTATTGCTAAAATTATAATTATTCTGTTTCTCAAGTGTGAAGATTTGCTTCTTTCATTGTTATAATCACTGTAAATCGAACATCTTTGGGTTTTGAAACCAGAATGAAGATGGACTTTATAGATACAGCATTTCATAGACCAAATAATGATTTGGAGAATTGTGGGAAAAACATTAGTTGCAGCCCCAGCTATTATTTGAAACTTTTAGAAATCAGGGCCATTGTAATGCTCTTTTAAATACTTCGACAGGGAAAATCAAATGCGTTTTCAATTTTTTATTTAAGAAATTAAGAACTTCTCTGATTCGTTTGTGTTTGATTTTCTCTTGCTACAAACTTTGTCTTTTAAAGGTTTTATGGGATTTTTCGAGGTGGCAAATATTGTCTTATTTGCATCCACCATGCAGCAATAACGCCACCCACGTGGCTGAATCTGGAAGAGGGATTTGGCTAAAGCACCACATTGAGCAGGGAAAAAAACAGTAGTACTATGGTGGTATTGGTTTAAAACCACCAAATTCATAGAGGATGTATTAGAATTAATGAAATTAAAGAAAATTAAAAATTTGTGAAATGTCGTACTTTTGTCCAAAGTCCAAGATCATATTTAAACTTACCGCAACTTAAAGTATTGAGTAAACATCATGAGTTATTGAGTAAACATCATGAATTTTTATCATGATAGAAATAAATAAATAAATGGCAAATCTATTCTTTCTGATTAATTTTGCTTTGCTTGCCTGAGAAACCCTATAATATAATTTTCAAGAACACAATCTTGTTTATACCAGTTAGTGTCACTTCTTATTGCTCCTGGCTGAAAAGTATAGGAAATGGCTATTTTATCAGGTGGCATGAACTCATTTAGAAAATGTGTTTTTCTAGTCCTGCTCATGTCAAAAGGAAATCAATTTTCCCTTAAACTCTATCTCTCTGAACATAATAAAATACTCTCAAAAATAAAAGCAATGTACAAGTATAAATGAATAAAATATGAAAACTGTCTTTGTTCCTTTTTTTGCAAATAATCAATGAGGGAATATTGAACGTAAACATGTAAAAACAAATGCTGGGAGGGAAGGAGTTGACATTTTTACAATACCCAGTAGTCTGTTTCAAACATGAGGAATGAAAAGGCAGTCGGCACATTTCTACAAAGTTCAAGATCTTAATTAGATGCTTCGCTGTCTGTAGGTTCCCGTTAGAGAGAGAGAGAGAGAGAGAGAGAGAGAGAGAGAGAGAGAGAGAGAGAGAGAGAGAGAGAGAGAGAGTGTGTGGTTGTGTGTGTGGTTTTGTGTGTGTGGCAGTTTTTGTGTATGTACTTGTGCATGCGTGCCTTGTTTCTGTTTGCTACATAAATGCAAGGTTAGTGTGTGTATGCACGAGGGAACACACACACACACACACACACACACCAAAATGCTTGGTGTGTGTGTGCACACGCGTGTTCACTAGTAGTGCAGCCCTGACAGAGCTGTCTGAAGGCTGGCAGGCTGCAGATTTGTAGCGCGTTCGGCTGATCATCTTATCTCCTGTCACCGCTAGTGAAAGATTGGAGGAAGTGAGCCCACCGTGACACACACACACACACACACACACACACACACACACACAGTCGTATCTCTGTTTTTCTGACTCGTTCCTTCTCTCATGCTTTCTCACTCAAACCGGTTTTCTCTTTGTGTTGCTGTGTCTTTCCCTCGTCCTCCAAGGCTTTCCTCCCTTCCTTTCTCTCCGTAAATGGTGCTGAGCCAGAAAACTAATTATTACAGGCAATAATTTCTACGTGAAATATCCACTTCCTGCTCGCCCCCCCCCCCCCCCACCACCACCACCAAAAAAAAGGAAAGTCTTTTATGCTCCTACAGTCACATAATAGCGCCCGCGCAGACAGACACACACAAACACAGAGTGTAATTTCATTCCTTGAAGTCCATTTTGTGGGGAATGGTTATTGCTTTCTGAGTGCGACCTTGGGGTCTTTCCTCAAAGCACAAGGTGTGTGTGTGTGTGTGTGTGTGTGTGTGTTTGTGTTAATACATTTTTTCACAATTTCTGAAGTGGTGTGCCAAAAAAGGGGGCAGGTTTCAAAGGTAGACTGATTTAATTCTGTTATTCTTTGGTTTTTGTATTTTTATTTGCATGGCTGATGTTCATTTGCTGAAGTAAAATCTGTGGAGGTGGTTTTTTGGAATTTGACTTGTTCTAATTATAGCTGTGGCTCACAATTATTTTGATTATTGTTTTGATTTAATGATTGATTGTTTGGTTGCTGGGTTATCGGGGAATGGCAATGAGAATGTTCGGGTGACAAATTGCTTGTTTTGTCCAGCAAATAGTTTCGGACCCAGTGATATGAGTGAGGGAAACACTAGGGCACAATGTTGAGATTAGATTTTTTTATGCTGATTTTCTAACTAATAAGAATAGTAATTGGTATAAAGGCTTGAATATGCACCCAAGCAGACGCTGTAGTAGTTGTATTTATACCAATTTCTAGAGTCTGCTTCAGAACTTCTCTTTCTAAATAAAGTCAATAACCTGGTCAATCAATCTGCAAAAATAATTTACCAAGTTATTTTTTTATGTATTTTTTGAGACCCAAGTGGAAATGAGGGAAGAGCGACAGATGATGAACAACATGCAAAAAAAAAAAAAAAACCTCCCAGCCAGACTCAAAAGGGGAAATTGCTGTTCATGGTTGCATCTTAAACCCCTCGGCCACCAGGGTGCCTGACCATTTTTAATTTAAATTTTTTAATTGTTCATTTATCAAACGGTAAATGTGTGTGTGTGTGTGTGTGTGTGTGTGTGTCTGGTTGTGGCTCTGCTCCTTCAAGTTAATCTTAAGTTGTCATGAGGAACACACTGGCAAACCCCCCCTTCCAAACACACACAGACGTGATGGTTGCGTTAGTCCTCAGCGCAGCTGTGTGAGCGACTTCTGCCGAGAGGCAATTCCACTGTAATAAAATCTATAGGGTGGTGTTGGCTGGGTGGGGGGTGGGGGGGTATAATCCTCACTATTCTCCCCCCACCACCACCACCTCCCTCTCCCACTCTGAGCTTCTCTCCCTCTCTCCTCCCTCGTCCCTCTTCTCCTCAACTGGCTGGCAATGATAAATGAGTCAATTATGTGTGTGTGTGCACGCGGCGCTGGGGAAGGCGAGCGGATGGGGCCGTTATTACCTGTTGCGGCTGGGGGTAATGCTGCGGTATTAATCATATTCTAATTTTCCTCCGCCAAACGACCCTCCCACCCCACCACACCTCACCACGCCGCTACCCCCCCTATCAATCTATCTGCCGCCCGCAAACAAGTCGGCGTAAACTGCCGAGGGCCCAAATATACTCCTCTCTGGGGAGGGAGGGGAGGTGTAGGAGGGGGAGCAGAGTGTATTTCTGAGAGAGAGAGAGAGAGAGAGAGAGAGATGCAGACGCAGACAAGAGAGGTGTTTGTGTGCTTGGACCTGTTACACAAACACATTTAGAGATATGTGCGTCTGTTTGCAAATCCAGCCATTGGCGTTATCCAATTTTAGAGGACGCCCGGGACTGGTTTGGGTGTGTGGAGAGACAGAAATATAGGACACATGGGAGAGGTGTTTGGCTGCCATCATCTCAGAGGTGTGTTTGCCTCTACGCAAAGGCCCCGCCGGTAGCTGCAGGATCACACCCACGATGCCCCTGAACGTGGAAAGAGAGGAGCGATTGTTTAGAAGTGAGAAAACTAAAGGCACGTTAGGATGGAATCGGCACTTTTGACCTACTTAAAGCAGGTGCCTCGACTTCAGGGAAAGTTGCCAAGGCGCGTTGTTAAATGTGAATGCGGGGGGATCGGACAGACGGGCACATGGCTACGCTGGTAATTGGGGAAGCAACAAAATGAGGAGGAGTGAGAGGACACATGGAAAGATTGAAAATTGTCCAGAGAGAGAGAGAGAGGGAAAGAGAGCGGCGCTTTGGATGTGCCTGCCTGCAGTCTTGGCTAGATTTCAGGCTCCAAGCGTGACTTTGTCTATTTCTGCTCTGCTCTGAGGTGATAATGGGCTGTCAGCACCCCAGTCACCCTGCTGCCTCTTCCCCCACCGAGTGTGAGGGAGGCAGAGAGAGAGAGGATGAAGGAAAGAGTTAGTGAGCGAGTGAAAGAGTGAGTGAGTGAGCAATTTGTTGATATGTTGCTAATTCATGGTGTATTTTTATAAATAGTACAATACAATTCATAACTAACCAACTTTATTTTTCACACTGTTTTCTTTGTTGCAGTTTGAAAATGGAATGTGAGAAGCTGGCCACAGAGAAGACTGAGATCCAGAGACACTATGTTATGGTGAGACACACACACACACACACACACAGAGCCCATACCTCTCCGCATTCACCCACAACAAGTGCACTGCCAAGTCCGCTGATTCCCTTTCATCTGCTAACAGCTGCCAAACAACACCCACCAAAAAACCACACGCGAGACCACACACACACTACCATGCACACACACACATATTATAGGGTTTTTGAATAAACAGCACTTACATGGGCGTGCAATCTTATGCTTGTTTGCAAGTGTGTCTTTATGTGTCTAGATATGTACTCATGTGCTGTGTGACTACATCTGTCCTGGGTTCTGAACCTTATTCTCTTCTGGTACTAATAGAAGCGGCTGATTCATATCTTCTTTTTTTGTTCTTTTGAGCACATAGTTTTTTATTTAACTGATAGTGTTGACCCTTTCATTCAAGTTCTTCTGTTGCTGCTTATTAATGTTTGAGATCTTTTTTTGTTTGTTTTTTTGTTAAATGGTAAAATGGGTTTATAAAATTATCTGTGTTGTAAAAGTAAAATTTAGTAAAAGTACTTTTTGGTGTTTTTACCAAAAAAGTTAGGTGACGTTTCAAGACTAGTTCAATTTTGAAACAATGTCCAGCATGTGCAATGTGTGTGTATGCAGAAATATATCTATTACTTCAAGCCTAAACCAATTATTTAAAAAAAAAATGTAGTTTTATATCTAGAATGAAAAAGTCAAAAATGTACTTCATTCAGCTTTTTTTTTTTTTTTTTTTTGGCTTTTAAGATGGGCACATTAGACTGTTCAGATTTTTTTTGGTCCAATATTCTATGATATGTTGTGTTAGAAGCATGTAGTGCTGACTTTAAGTTATTTTAGTAGTGTGTCTTTGTCATTTAGTGGTTTGTGTGATCACACGCTGCTTCTCATCGCTAAGGACAGAGGAAATCAAGGAATTAAACGTGTGACCACATGGTTGGTTGATTGAATCCTAGAACGAGATTGTTTGAATCATAGAATGATGTGTGATTGTTAAGATGCATGATCATCAGATATTTTTTCTTTTGGAGAGGGAGTAAAGAAAAGGCTAAATATCTACCTTTGTTTTTAAAGCATGCAGATCTGCAGCCTTGATCTACCTGTGATCAGAGTTGCATGCTGACGCACACCACAGCTGACTGAGTGTTGGCTGCCCAGATGTGCCAAGGAAAAAACTATGTGGCAATCTTGGCACAGACCAGGGTCTTGTGGGGGGATTGAAGTTTTAGAGATGAGGAGGAGGAAGGGGGGGGGGGGGGGGGGGGGATCTGGCATCGAGCACAGGCCAGGTCTTTTCTGGCTGATGATTTGGGGGAGTTTGGATGTTGCTAAGCAACAGACGAAACTTGGCACACCGACCGCCGAGCAGAACTGCCAGCTGCCAGGAAAGGCGTCTTTTATGGAGGCACACAGACAAACATACACAGAAAGAGGAGCACACATACCAAGAACACACAAAGCCCGTGGATACACATGCCTACACTATTGTAGACTTGTGCATGCTGACTGCCAGCGTTCGATGTCTGGAGACTGGGGGTCGGACCGTTGGACGATGCGATCACCAACGGCTGACAGTCACCAACCGCCATTGTAACATCGTGATTATAAAAGTAGCTTTATGGGAATCTCCCATTAGACAACACCCCCAAAAATATCACCATCCATAGCAATGTTTTACTGTGGACGTCGTCCTATGCCAAAACGCAGCCCAGCCCTACTGGAAAGAGAGGACCCCTGCCAGGACGTCGCGGCTGCCCAACTGCCAATCTCCTCTCTCCTCCACCAGCCACGCTGAAAAGCGAATCTCAGCCTGTCACTCCTGGAGGCATCTGACTTTAAAATGCCTTTCTTTTCGTCCTCCTTTCTGAAGGTAGAAAGAGACAGAGCGGAAGAGAGAGACCCTCACCTGTCTCTTTCTGTGGCAATCATCGCCTCCGACGTTTCCCCCATCGCTCCTTGTACTTTGGGATAAAAGCCAGGGTCAAACAGCACACATTAAACATGATTATTGCAATAAATATGTCACCTTCGTCTGCGTGGCGACAATTTCCCCACCCCACTTCTGCGTTTTGGCTTCTGAAGTGTGCCTCCGGGCCATTTTTAGTGCCGTTGACTTTCAGCAGAATCAAGGTGAAATTAGCGGCGATTTAGGGACATATGGACACTTCAGAGTACACATGCTCGGGCTGGCATCGTCTGAAACTGGGATTTTTCTTTTGAGTGCTTTTGAATTGAATTTATTCTGCTAAAAAAAAAATAAAGTTCCACTTTATGTGAATATAACTCCACTCACGAGTAATGGGGGGGAAAACCTTTTTCAAGACAAAAGACCAAAAGTCTTCAGCAAAAGAAAATCCATTCTATTAAGTTTTATCATTTTCAACACGTGTATTTAGTTTAGTTTCATTGGTTTGCTCTGCTCGGATACAATTGACTCCCAATATTCATCACAGATTCGATATACTGTCATAATATATTTCATAATTTCAGTCAGGGCACCATGATTAGAGGTGAAATGACTTCAGAAGTTGTAATATTGTACATTTTAAGTGCAGTAATAATTGAACTGGCGTTAATAATGCATCAACAGCTGGTTTGTATTGTCTATTAGAATGTTAGACTGTACAGATTTAGATTTCTATTTATATCCACACAGGCAATGAACTTAAAGGATTATTGCATTACCTACACAACAGTATATAGCTGATAAATATTTTTTACATTTGTTTTCTCACACACATTAACTGATCTCTGTGTTTCAGTATTATGAGATGTCCTACGGCCTGAACATCGAAATGCACAAACAGGTGAGTAACTTCAGCTCTCGCCCCTCCTCCTCTGCATTTTCACGCCTCTCGCCCCTCTCTCTGTGCTCCTGCCTCCTAAAGGTTTGCATTATTCTCTTGCATTATTATTTTTGCCTTCTTTCTTTTGCCCCATTCAGTCTCTATCTCTTTCTCCACCACTGTAATGGCAATCCTCTCTCTGATGGACCTATATAGGGGCGTTATGCTGTGGAGGCGTTAATAGGATCCACAAACAGAATTCATTTCTCCGCCACAGACACACAGATGAGAATCCTGTGCCCTTCCCCGAGCTCCCAGAACAGCTTCCCCTCTCGGCCGTCATAAATCCCTGTCTGTTACCGCTCCATTCCTCCCACTCCTGCCCTGCTTTCCTCTACCCTATCCCTTTCTCTTTTCCCTTCAATCGCTTTCTTACTTTGTCTTTTTTTAATGCTACTCTCTCTTAATCTCCATCCCTGTCTCTCTCTTTCTTTCCATTGATTTCTCTTTCTCTTTTTTTGCACACGCTCTCTCCACCTCGGCCTCCTTGCAGACATACAGTTCATGCTGAATTTTACTTTAAATCAGGTCACTGCCTTCCTGCTTCTTTCTTTCTTTTTCTTTCTTATTCTTTCTTTCTTTTGACGCATCACTGCCACTCAACCTCCCCCATCCCTTCTATATGCCCCCAATCTCGATTTTCCTCCACCGCCTTCCTTCTGTTTCTTCTTTCTGTCTATTTCTCCTTTCCCTCCCACATCCTTGGTTCATTGTCTGTCATTTCCTCAACCCAATCTGCCCTTTTCCTCCTCTCCTTCCTCCGCCTCTTCTTTTCATTTCCCCTTTCCCATTTTGTCCTCCCCTCTTTATCCTTTCTTTCAATTGCTCATGTTCTCTCCCTCTCCCTCTCTCTTTTCTCTCTCTCTCTCTCTCTCTCTTTCTCTCTCTCTCTCCTGAAGATGTCATTTAGTAGTTGGAGTTCTCTAACAAGAGATCATTGTGTCTCCCTTGGGGTGGGGGGTGATGGATTCAGAGGATGGAGGGAAGGGAGGAGAGGAGGGGGGAGCATGCTGCTTGGCTGAAAAATTGAGAGTGGAGGGAGGGATGTGGGCAAGCAAGAGGAATAAGAGAGAAAGAGTGCATGAGAGAGGAAGAACGAGGAAAGGGAGGGGGTGGAAGTTCAGTCTGGCATCAATAAATCACTTAAGAGAGAGAATGGGATGGGGAAAGTGTGTGTGTGTGTGTGTGTGTATACAAAGGTGTGCACACACGCGCACATGCATTCTCTCTCTGTCTTTTTCACACACACACATGCGCACACACACATATATACACATATACAGCAAAGTCTGGCTGTCAACAAGACAAACAGCCTGTGGCCATAATGATGTTGTCATGATCTCTGCATGCATATCATTACTGGCTCTGACGGCCTTGTTGAGCCTGCCGCTAAACATGTTTTTTTTTTTTTTTTTTTTTTTGTAAGTGTGTGTGTGTGTGTGTGTGTGTGTGTAAGACATCACTTTAACAGAGCTTGTAACACTGATTATTGCGCTAATATGGGGAAAGGAAAATGGAACAAGGGATGGACAGAAGGAATGGTAAATGGAGTGAGGTGGAAAGAAGGGAAGGATGAATAGGGGGAGGAGGAGAGGGGTGGAAAGAGAGATGATGAGGTGGAGGGAGGGAGGGAGGGAGGGAGGGGGGAAGGAAGCGTTGGCTGTGTAGTAGAGCAGATCGAGACAGACACACACCCACAGCAAGAATCACTGACCCCCAGCAGGAAACACACACACACACACACACACACACACACACACACACACATACATACATACACACTCGCTCACTCACTCACTCAAGCATGCAGAATGCAAACACACACGCAGACAAACACACGCAAGGACACATCAAAATCTCACACCCACACACACACACACACACACACACTGTGTGGGCTGACTGTGGCCACAGCAGATGCTGTCCATGAATATTTTAGCCAAACTCCCTGGCAGAGTTTCCATTTGCATGGACCAGATGTAAGCAGCTGAAATATTTACCACACTGGCCCTGGGAGAAGCAGGCCACTGAGTGTGTGTGTGTGTGTGTGTGTGTGTGTGTGTGTGTGTGTGTGTGTGTGTGTGTGTGTGTGTGTGTGTGTGTGTGTGTGTGTGTGTGTGTGTGTGTGTGTGTGTGTGTGTGTGTGTGTGTGTGTGTGTGTGTGTGTGTGTGTGTGTGTGTGTGTGTGTGTGTGTGTGTGTGTGTGTGTGTGTGTGTGTGTGTGTGTGTGTGTGTGTGTGTGTGTGTGTGTGTGTGTTCTTTTTTTATTCGTGCTCAAACTTGGCTGTGCAAGTATTTGTGTGTGTACTCATCAAAGTGACAGTATCTTTATGGCCTGACTGCAGCAGCAGGCCCCTCCAAACAGTCTGTAACGGGCTGAGTGAAGTTACACCATTGGTCGACTGAATACAAGCCCCCCTACTATCCAGATTTTTTTTCTCCTTTTTTTTTATTATTCAAACAAACTTTTCTTTATGACCCCTGGCTGAAGGTTGACCGACGGTGTAACTTCCCGGGTTGGCCGATGACCGCCACTTCCCGTATCCGTCGTTTCAAATTAAAAGTCCTCTAGGATTTCATTCACGGTCCACCCACACACTAGAGTTTGATGTTGTCTTGTTCTTCCTTCTTTCAGACGGAGATTGCCAAACGGTTGAACGTGATCTGTGCTCAGCTCATCCCATTCCTGTCACAGGAGGTGGGAGAGACACACACACACACACACACACACATAAACACACACACACACGCTCTGTGCTAAATGCATGCCATTATTTTCCTCCTGTCTGTGCATGCACATGCACAATAAGCAAACACACACACACACACACACACAGCTGCAGATGGACAGAACTTCAAAGAGCATTCATTTTCCCCGATGGCCAAATGGCTGCATGTGTTCACATGATTCCCAGAGCGAAACAAAGATCACCATTTCAAATATGCCGTTTGTGAAAGTATGAATATTTTTTCATACTTATTAAGACACGTTGCACAGATTTAATAATTCAGTATACAGAAATGAAGTTTTATACCAAAGGATATGCACTCACCGACCTCCTTGTTTGTTTTACAGCATCAGCAGCAGGTGGTCCAGGCTATGGAACGCGCCAAACAGGTGACCATGGGGGAGTTAAATGCTTCGATAGGGGTACGTGGGCTCCCCCCTCTGCCTCATAGCGTGTGTACTTTATCCTCCCATTTATATATTTTTCCTCCCTTTCTTTTCTTTTTGAGGCATCTTTTAGCCCACTCTAAAATATACATATTTTATTTTAATATCTAAAGAATGTATTTTTGTTTTTTATTTAGGTGTCCTTAATATGAGCTGGAGCAACTCCAAAACTAAAGCATTAATTTATGGGTCTCATCAACAATACTTCAGATTTCCATATATGCCTCCCATTAGCCTTACTGCAGATTTAGCCCTTATTAAGAGCCACTGCCCTGACCTCTGCACATCGCAGCACTCTCTTCCCTTTCCCCCCTTCCTTCTTTTCTCCTCTTGATCTCTTCCTGTTGAGCCGTTTCCTATAGTGCTTATAAGTCACCCAGATCTCTCTTTCTTCTGTTTCCTCGTTTTTTTGTGCTCTTCTTCTGTACAGCAGCAGCTTCAGGCCCAGCACCTCTCCCAGCATGTCCAGGGTTTGCAAATGGGTCCACACCCATCAGGCCTGGCCCACCCCGGCCTGGCGCTCGGCGGAGGGTCCGGCCTCCTGGCCCTGTCCGGAGCTCTGGGGGCTCAGCTGGCCGCCAAGGATGAGAGAGCGCACCTAGAAGCGGCAGCAGCCGCCGCCGCTGCAGCGGAGCACCACAGAGGTACAGGAACACTTTAAAATGTTCTCATTTTTGAGTTCTTAAAGCAGAAAGTTTTTTTTGGGATGAGTTTTTAAAGCCGAGACAAGAGCTGTGTCGGAGCCTCGGAGACGGAAACGTCTGGCTGAGGTGGGAGTGGAGTAAACACCAGAGCTAGGCTTGATGGATTCTGATGATTGGCTTTGCTTTTGCGCTTTTGGCAGGGTACAGGAGTGCTGCTGATAATAACACTCCTCAGGGATATTTTTCCACTGAGTCATCAACTGTAGAGTGATGTAAAGTGATGGGATTATGTTTTGTGTGTGTGTGTGTGTGTGTGTGTGTGTGTGTGCGTGCGTGTCCTTCTCTGCCTTGACCTGGTACCTGGATGTGTTGGGTGCTTCTGCTCTGAAACAGATCGAGAAGCAGGACCGGTGAGTAAAACATTTACATATATTTCATTAATTTGATGGATTTCAAAAATAATGTACATTATTCTAAAAATGTATTTTATTTCTATGTCAAAGTATTGAAATGTCTTCATGACAGTTTCCAGTAATATTTTAGTAGTTAATAACGGATGTGCAGAGCTTGGATGTTTTTTTAAATGTTCTCGTCATGCTTTTATAAAAAAATCTTATTGGCGAAAATGTCGTTTTTAGACCACAAGATTAGTCACTGATGCTGGATGTGTATGATCTTAAAAATTAAAAAAATTGTGTCAAAACTGGTCTAAAAGATAAAGTGCGTCAGTGCCAAAGCATTGAAACTGCTCCAAAGTCCTTTCTCTCTCCTCCATTCACTCCTACGCTGGACGATCGATGCGGGCTGATATTCCTTCACATTCATCTCTGCAGCTTATGAGCCTGACATGATTTATGCAGTCCCTCTCACCTCATTATCACCCTCTTCCTTCCTCTCTGCCCTCACTCCCTTTGCTCTTTGCCTTGCTCTCTTTTTTCATTCCAATCTCCCCCTGCTCCTTCCTCTCTGCAGAGCTCTCTGTCCAATGGGGACAAGGGTCGTGCAGCAGACTACCTCAGCAACGGCAAGAAGAGGAAAGCTGATGAGAAGGAGTTCATGACGGACTATGTGAGGATGCTTTCATAACGCTATTAAATAATGAAATATTTCCCACAAACCCAGTGCAGTGCTCATCAGATAAGACCACTGGAGTCTGTGTAGTGGCGGGCAAGCGGACCTTGGAGTCCCGCTATCTTTTTAGACCGTAATTGAAATATTCACGCTCTCTGCTGTCATTACTGTAAAAAAAAGTGCCATTTATCTATTGGCGTTATTGTGGGAGAGCAGATAAATGCAGGATTGTATGGGATTAATTTTAGAAGGATGAGGGATTAATTAATTGTGTATTATGGTTAATTGTTGTTTTATTATCAAGTTCAGAATTATCACTTTGTTCAAGACGACTGCAAATTAAAAAAATAATAATAAAAGTACTGCATAAAAAATTGCATCCAACTGTATCAGGCAATCACATATTATCAAATTAGAACATATAATTTTCGCTAATCCCACAGTAATAAATAAAATCTCATGGAAAAAAAATAACTTTCAAATGTCTACCATTGCTTAATTACAGCCTTATACACACATCTGGTTCAAGTGTGTTTGTTGTATATTTCTACATGTGATCTACATACATCACACCTCTAAACTCACCATCTCTCTCTTTCTTGCAGGGCAGCGATGCGGATAAGAGCGATGATAATTTGGTGGTGGATGAGGTTAGTAGGCGCCCGCTGGCCTCTGTTGGCATCACTTCACAGCTTTCATCTGCATACATCATGTAAACACAGCAGAATAATAATGCTGAATAATAATGACAACAATAACACGCTCCTGTCCTCCTCCGCCTCTGCCTGCAGCCCATTCACCAACACACACGAAGCACATTCACGACGCGTATGTGCACAAACAGTGGGAAAGTACAGTCGGTCACCCAGCATTATTAAAGGAGAGCTTCACAAATGTTCAAATGTATCTTAAAATGATGAAAAATTGCCACAAGATTTGCATTCTGTAATTAGTCCTCCTGTCCATACCAACTGTTAAAATATCTACTTGAAATATGCTTACAATGTCATTGAATAGGATACATGAATACAGCAGCCCTTGTTTTTGAGCAAAAATAAAAATATCTAAAGATAATGAGACTTTAAATGTCTGATCTTATCAGATAAAGTGGATATCTTCCACAGTATTTTTTTTTCTTTTTATGAACAGCTGCAGATTTTACAAAAATACAGAATTTGGCACTAAAGAGTTTCAAATAAATTTCCCCGCATCACTTACAATGAAAATTTGTAACACAGAGATCCTTTTAATGGCCAGTATAAAAAGGAGGAATGATTCCAGGATTAAAAACATTTTTGTTTGGGCAGGTAACTGGTGTTTTAAGACGGACTTAGGGGGAAAAATGAAAACCTTTCAGTTAACAAAAGTGGAAAACAGTGATCAGTCTATAAGTGATTGACATTGACTAAAATAACACAAGCAATGTAATGCCCTATGTGCCAAAAAATAAAAGTGACTGAGCGTAAAGCTTTTGCATTGATGTTTTGTCGTGGTGCTTGCAGTGAATTCCTATATGTTCACTGCAGTTAGTTTGGAAACGGTAGAGGAAGAGCTGGGTAGGTGGCACAAGCACTTGTTCACCATGTGTAAACAAACTCTGAAAAGTAAAACCTTCAGAAAATCAAACCTAATCAAAACAAGACGAGAACGTGACATGTTGATTTAAAGGTGATTTCATTAGTGACGAAGCATTACTACTATTTGTCTCTGTCCTGTGTAATAAATGTTTGCTTTTTGAACCTAGGACCCGTCGTCCCCTCGCAGTGTGCAATCCTACTCGTCCAGAGAGAATGGTCTGGACAAGATGCCCCTGTCTCGTAAGGACGCCCCCCCGCAGGCCAGCCCCACCTCCTTGGCTTCCTCCAGCAGCGCTGCCTCCCCGTCTCGCGGCAAGGAGCCGCCACAGGTACCACACGCACACACTCAAACATCTGTATTAACATGCATGCACCCATTCACTTCAGTAGCCCCACTTGTAGAAGCCAAAAGATAAATATTTGACCTAACTATACGTGTTCAGACACACATGGTGTGTTTCAGTATAGGACATCAGCGTTTCTATGCTGTCAGCACACTCTGCTGTTTTGTTCAAGGTCAATAGTTGGTCTCAGTTATTATGCCCCGTATTCAACATCCCGCACACATTCAGTCTCGGCTGCTGACATCCCACCGTGCTCCTCAGGTCCATCTGCTGTCAGTCATCCTCGCTGTCATTCTCTTCTTGTTTGTATGCCTTTCTTTGTTGTTCCTCTTCCTCCTGACTGGCTCTGTCCTTCACTGTTGAATGACCCTCCTCATATCCCCTCATTTATCTGACTCTAAAGACGTTCTCTGCGAGTCTCTCTTCATTCAAATTTATTTTCTTTTACCACCCCCCCCGTTCCCTTCCCCAGAGAGAGAAGTCCAGTACTCCAGGTATGAAGCCAGGCACCCCCATGTCCCAAGAGTCAAACACCCCTGGACCCAGTGGCCCCCCCCAGTTCCGACCCGTCTCCGGCAAGCCTGGCGTGGACCCCCTAGGTAAGCGGAGACCACAGCCTTGGATTTTCTTCCTCCCGTACATGTCGTCTGAAAAACCTTGCAAGTATGTTGTTCTTTAAAAATAACACCGAGCTCTGAAGTTGAAGAAAAATATTGTTTAAAAGAAAAAATTCTTGGCATATTGTTCATGAAACTTAAGACTCATGAGCCTGCAGCCCTTCACTCAGGGGCATCAGATTATACACTCTGCGCACACACACACACACACACATTACACACACAGGGGATCAATTATAAATATGAATCAGCATTTGCAGAGATGGATTTGTTAGTGTGCACTGGCTTTTCTACATGTAGTGATCCTATCAACATCGGGTCGTGGTAGTTAGTATGGGTGTCAGCCAGCTCCCCGCCACCGACCACCATCTGGACTTAATAAGCAGCTGTGGGCAAAAATATTCAGCGCGCCTCAATTTTTAAATGGAAAGATTAGGAGAGGTGATGGACTGTGACTGTGAGCTGCTTCATAATGAGCGTCCATCTATTCCACTACTTTTTTTTTTTTCACCTGTAAGCTCCCCTGCTGCTTTCACACGCGTGCACGTGCGTTTCCATTATGCATGCAAAACTCTCGCAGATGCACCGACATGCCCAGACATGGATGTTGGAGGTATTAATGAGCACCAGCACAAAAACCACTGTCCTCCTGCAGTTGGCTGTGGTGGCCAGCAGGGGTCAGTAGTGATCCAGTACTGTTGTTCTGCCTGATGTAACAGGCAGCTTCACCACAGCCTGTCAGTCACAGCTGTCTCGCACACTGACAGAGTAGAGTCCCTTCAGTAAAATGAGAAGCTTATTCTGGGCCCTTGCTGAAGCGATGGATACGGCTCTCTGAATGACTGACATACGCCTTTTTTTCTTTGATCAATAATTCGCTCAATTAGATAAGTTGCAACAAATGAGCTTGAGGGTCTACTACCCACAGGTCTGGCAAAGTCTTTCAAAGCGTTGAATTAGGTTTCCTCAAAAAAAAAAAGGCCTTGGGTCTTAATTTAGTTCTTAAAGGTCTTGGATATTTATGTGCCATGGGCAAAAATTTCATTTTTTTTTTTTTTTGCAAAATCTAACTAGAAAATCCCCAATTCTACCATTCCATACCTCTGAACTTAAAATAATTAATTTATATGTATAATTTTTAATTGGTGAATCCATCCGTTCGTTTTCTGCTGCTTATCCACATTCTGGTCATGATTAATAGTAATTAGCTATTGGGACTGATGATTACATACTGCCATGAAAGGAATATATTTAAATATGACATTTCATTCACATTTAGTAATTAGTTGTAGCTCGTAGCTAATGTTTTTTATTGATATCTTTCATACGTTGACCATAAAATAAGTATCAAATTGCATTCTATGTGGTGTTAAACTGCCTTAGTGAAGCAGCAGAAACCCTGATCTCTCTCTGCTTCCCCTTCCTCCAGCTCTGGGTCTAAGGAACCCGCTGGCGGTGCAGGGAGCGTACCCACCAGGGGCGTTCGGCCTGCCGCCTCCGGGGGTCAACGGGGACCTGCCCGGGGCGGCGGGCTACGGAGCCGGACTCCACTTGGTCTCCCCCCAGATGAACGGCGCGGCGGCGGCAGCGGTGGCGGCGGCCGCCGCAGGCTACGGACGATCCCCCGTGGTGAGCCAGACGTGCCACAAATAATTTGTCTTTTCAGTGTCACTGTCGTGTGTAATACCTCAGCATATAAACCCGTCAGCCGGGGCAGCAGAGGGATATATATGGAAAAGAAGCAAGTGTTTTAGAGGGAGAGCTATAGGGAGGGAAGCTGCGTTGTCATTTATCATTAGGAATCTATGACCTTGGCTCTTCAAAAGTCTCTTTGCTTTTATATCATCTCATTTTTTTCTGATCTTTTCTCTGATAGCGTCTCTGTGTTCTCTATTTTTATGAGTGCACTCTACAATTTCTTTTTAGTTTTTTTTCCCCTCTCCTTCCTTACATTGTGTATCTCCGTGTGTTCCAGGTGGGCTATGAGTCTCCACACCCGCACATGAGGGTCCCTGGGCTGCCTGCCAGCCTGCAGTCAGCCGCCTCCGGAAAACCGTGAGTTTCCTCTTTCCCAGCTATCGCCCCAATCTTCACCTGTTCGTTATTATCTGCACTAAAACACCCAGGCTTCTCAGGTTTCAGTTACAACACCAGAAGGCGACAGACAAGACAAACAATGAAAGATGAGAGGAATCTTTTCTCCAGAACTCTTGGGTCAAAATCTAGGCCACCAAAGATCCTTTTTGTGCTTCTGAATCCAGAATTTGTTTTCATTCTTAAACTGCTTGAAAATAAAGTTTCCTGCTATGCCTGACTCCACTTGACTTTATTGTTTGGAGTATTTTTCTTATTTTTGCAGCCAAAGTAGATGGCATGATGTCACGACACCTTCAAGACATCTGTCTGAATGCAGGATATCTGTTATCCAGACATCAATAGTAAATGTCAAGTTTTAGTTTCAATCCCCTAAAAGTAATTCTGGAAAAATGCTGACCTCACCAAATTGGAGGAGATGATGTAGGCATAAGGAAAAATGCCAAAATACACAAATGTTTAAGCAGTATTAAATGGTGCTCATAAATGCTCCGTCTGATGAAGTGTTTAATGCTGCGGCCTTTAATCGCGGTTATTCACTCATTTGGTCCCTCCTCCGTCTTTCTCTCCAGCGCCTACTCGTTCCACGTGAGCGCCGACGGCCAGATGCAGCCGGTGCCCTTCCCCCCCGACGCCCTGCTGGGCCCGGGCATCCCCCGCCACGCCCGGCAGATCCACACCCTGAACCACGGCGAGGTGGTGTGCGCCGTCACCATCAGCACCTCCACGCGCCACGTCTACACGGGGGGCAAGGGCTGCGTCAAGGTGTGGGACATCAGCCAACCTGGGAGCAAGAGCCCCATGGCCCAGCTGGACTGTCTGGTGAGACGCGAGGGAGGGGGAAATAAATGGTCTAATTCATTTAAAAAAAAAAAAAAAAAGAATGACTTTTCTTGAAGTTTTTCTTCTCCATAAGAACACCATCTTATGTAATATTGCTTAAATGTCGATCGCTATGGCTTCGATTTCTGTCAGAGAGAACTCTTTAGATTAGGTAGAGTTTTTGGAAGATTAGCTGAGCCAGATTATTGTCAGGAAGGAGTTAATTTCCTGTCCCAAATTGCCATAGATTCTCAAGTGAAGGCCTGATCTGTTGAGTGATTGAAACAAATTATCGTCCTTGTTATTTGGTAATTTACTGTATACAGTCTTTGTCTGTACCAAAAATCTGTCTTCCTTTTTTTACATTTTCATATTTCTTCTTGTCCAATCAGAACAGGGATAACTACATCCGCTCCTGCAAGCTGCTTTCCGACGGGCGCACCCTGATCGTCGGCGGCGAGGCCAGCACGCTGTCCATCTGGGACTTAGCCACGCCCACCCCCCGCATCAAGGCGGAGCTGACGTCGTCGGCGCCCGCCTGCTACGCTCTGGCCATCTCCCCCGACAACAAGGTCTGCTTCTCCTGCTGCAGCGACGGCAACATCGTCGTCTGGGACCTTCACAACCAGACGCTGGTCAGGTGAGAGGAGCTGGGGGAGGATGTGGCTCGGCTAACGCCAGCTTCCTGTGGTCAGATGAGGGGGGGGGGAGCTGCCGGATTCCAGATGCACAGCTGAAGTAGGGAAAACATGGACATGTTAAAGTAAGAAACAGGCAAATCTTTTACTGTATTTCCGAAAGTCTTCCTGACTATTCTTTAAGGACCACACCAGGTGTTTTTGCACTAGTCAGACAAACTAGCTGCTGCTGTTGCTGCCAGATGTTTCCCAAAGCAACAACACATCTTTTGGATTCGTAGCATTTTGCCAAACTCCATAACGTTCACATTTCCACAAAGCATTTGAGTTTACTTTGGTACAACTTTTTTCCTGGGACTGACTAATAGAGAAAAAAGCGAACCAAACTTAAGACATTTATGTGCTTTTGCATGTGAATTGAATCTCTTGTGTGTGTTTTCCTCCCTGCAGGCAGTTCCAGGGCCACACAGACGGAGCGAGCTGCATCGACATCTCCAACGACGGAACCAAGCTGTGGACGGGAGGACTGGACAACACGGTGCGCTGCTGGGACCTCAGGGAGGGACGCCAGCTCCAGCAGCACGACTTCACCTCGCAGGTACACACACAACCACACACACACACACACACACACACACACACAGGTCACAGCGCTTCACCACTGTAAGGTTCCTTATGATCATTAATCCTGTTCTCCACCTGCTTTTTCTCTCCTCCCCCAGATCTTCTCTCTGGGTTACTGTCCGACAGGCGAGTGGCTGGCTGTTGGGATGGAGAGCAGCAACGTGGAAGTCCTGCATGTGTCCAAGCCAGACAAGTACCAGCTTCACCTCCACGAGAGCTGTGTTCTCTCCCTCAAGTTCGCCTACTGCGGTACGTACACACACACACATCACACCACATGTACACACTGCTCAGATTAATGATTTGGTTACATCACATCACCTGAGGGTATTTAATCACAGGGAAGCAGAACAAGTCTCTGCTTCTCTCATCATTCCAAAAACAGTTTCTTCCTTTTCCGCCGCTCGCACTCTTTACAAAAGCAGCGCCTCCTCTCCGCCTCCTTCATATCTCGCCTCCTCTGAGGCTTTATCTGCTGATGGCTGTGTGTGCTTTATCCTGTAGGTAAATGGTTCGTGAGCACAGGCAAAGATAACCTCCTGAACGCATGGCGGACACCTTACGGATCCAGCATATTCCAGGTAGACCGACTGACTTTCATGCACAGCACCCTGACGCCATCAGAGACTCAAATTCTACAGAATTGTTTTGAGGGCACATACTATTTTAATTTGATGATCATGTGATTTTCTGTTTGTCTCCAGTCTGGCTAATGTTTTCTCTTTTTGTGTGTGTGTGTGTGTGTGTTTCTAGTCAAAGGAGTCTTCGTCAGTTCTCAGCTGTGACATCTCCCCTGATGACCAGTTCATCGTCACCGGCTCAGGAGACAAGAAAGCCACAGTCTACGAAGTTATTTACTGAACCCTGATTGGCTGAGGGTGAGAGCAGAAAAAAAAAGAGCAAACAAGTAATCAGGGGGCGGAGCCAAGGCTCCCTCCTGCACCAATGACTGTACAGAGCATCGGTGGCATGGAAACAAGAGACACTCAACTCGTACTTTTGTTGTTTTGTTTACGTTTGTGAAAGAAATGAGAGACGGTTAGTGAGAGTGAAACGAGGGGGCGAAAAGTCACATCTCTGGAAAAGAAACAAATTCTGAACTTTGTTTTTAATGCTCTGAGAACGCTGGTTAGTCTATAGCTGCGCAATTGTGGGATTCCTCCAAAGAACCTTTGTTTTTGTTCCTTTTTTCCCTTTTTTAAACAAAATAAAACCTCTGTAGTGAACAAGAAATTAGCAAAAAGAAAAAAAAAACATATTTTTTTAGCCTTTGAATTTTTTCGTGAGCAGTTGGACCACATCGAGAGGATAGACGAGGAAAAAGACGCGGGACAGAGGAAGTATGGGAAGGGTTCAGGGTGGGCTGAAACTCTTTGAATGGAAAATACGGTCCGTGTTCTGTGTTTCAGGAAAAAAATGTTAATAAAAAAAAGCCCAGCTCAGCTTGGCCTGGTCCGGTCCAGCTCAGTCCACAGCACATGGCGCCACTCAGCAGCAGATGTGTGGCAGACGTCAGGATGATGTGCTCTGAGGTTCCAGCTGTTTCTTTTTTTTTTCTTTCTCTTTTCTTTCTTCCTCCTGGTTAAGTTTCAGCAGCAACATGATTGTATCATCTCCAATACATACATGACGGGACCAGGCTCGGTTTCCTCTAAAGTGACCGGAGACTCCGTTTGTCTTTGTTCCTTTTTTTTTTTTGTTTTAGTTTTTTTTCCCCCCTTTACAAAGGAACAAAGATGAACCTATTCTGGAGATGTTTTTAAGGAATCCAGCCTGGAACAGAAAACCATGACCCCAAGGACAAAAAAAAAAAGCAAAGCCAGCGGCTACTCTCCAGTTTGTGGAGACGTGGCCTCTGCTGCATCATCTTCATCCTCAACGCTCAACATTAAATGTGTTTTTCTATTGTATTTGTTAGGGCACATAGGCAGACAGGTATTTTCACAACTGCATCGTGAACCTTGCTATATATGGATATGTAAATAAAGTTCTCTAAAGGCAAACAAGGATGTTATCTGTGACTCGGATATACTTTGAGGCAACAAAGAGGCATCTCAGCGTGTTTTTTATCTGTGACCTGCAGTGTATTATTAGTGTGTTTGGCTTTCGTGAGCCTCTTCTTTTTCACAGAAAGTTCTCTGTAAGGACCGGTACAGCTGTAACCATGCAAAGGTTAGAAATGAGGTAAATCTGGCACATGAGTGTTGCAGACTTCTGGTTTATAAAGGTGTTTTATAACCGCAGGACCAAATAAGGCTTGCAGAGTTAAACTTAAATCTTTGAGACAAAAAAAAACAGGAGTATTATTAGTTTAAACCACAACAGCCAGGAAAGCTCACAGCGAAGTGCCAAAAAACATGTTAAATATTTAGATGACAAATGAAGGATGTGAATGGTAAGTACACGCTCCGCTGCTGCTCTATCTGATGGAAACCTCTCTCTCTCTCTGAGGAAACGGCACGGAGATTCCTCCGCCTCGTGCTGCGTCCTCAGACGTGCGAGACGCTGCCTTGGGATTCAAACTCCCAGCATGCACGAGTGGAGGAGTTCCCAGTTCCGCCGCGACTGCTGGAGCGTTCAGTAAATAATGCAGCGGGCACGGCTGTGTGGTTTGTGCCGTTTTTAGCTTCGCTGTGCGGCGAGACAAAAAGGTGATGTGCAGTTCACCGGGCGGTGGGAGGGATTATCACAGCAACGTTACCCAGGAGGCACTTCTTCAGTGATTATGGGGCTAGTGATGACTGCACTGGTGGATAATGTATGTGTATTCCTTTAATTAATTGCTACACGACTGAAACAAGTGTTTACTTTGACCTATTAGCTTACAACAGTGGTGATCACACCTATTGTTGGGCAGACGAGTGAGCAACCCAGACTAAAGACTGAATCAAGAAAAGCTTCTTATCAGTACTCGGGTCAGATCGCTCTGCTGAAGCTACTGGATCTTTGAAGCAACTTTTAGTTCCCTGATTAAGGGGAAAAGTAATGTTTCTCAGCAGCATTAAAGCTGGATTGTCTCATTGGAACCTAGAAAGATGCACCAAAAGTTTCCATAAAAGAAGATATATGCAGAAAATATGCAATGAATGGGGAATCTTGGCTGCAGCCTTTCAAGGTATTTTATGTATTTTGAATTTAGGTCCAACCTGTCAGCATCATTTTAATATTCTGCACATATAGAACACTATGTGGATGAGCTCCGCTATCTCAGCTGTATTTGAGGTGTGAAAATTCTCTAAAAAAGATCTCCTAATGCATGGGTCATGTTTTACGAAACCACATGGAATTGGTCAGATGTTGCCCAGTGTTTGAGGGTTTTTGCTGTGTATTGTTGCTTTCTCCACATCACCGATTTGCCTTTTTTGTTACTGTGAAGGGATGGAGAATGTCCCTGCTGTGTCGAATATTTGTGTCGTGCAGGTGGAGAAATTTAAAACACTGAGAGCTGTTGGAAACTTGGTTTTTATTTTGAACTGTGCAGAAAGTTAATTTTCTTGAGTGCAGAACTAACGATGAAACCCTGTGTTTTGGAACCGAAACAAAAGTGGTTCTCGATGTTGAGAGAATAAAGTATTCCTCTTTGGTTATGTGGGCTTTTTTTTTCCTTTTAAGCATGTAAAATCTCAGAGGGAGGGGAAAGCGGACACAGCAGACTCCTAAAAAAGGATGAACACAAATTTGGTTTATTTTTCACACATAGTATTTCTTGTACAGCACATGGGAAACACATCAGGAGGGAAGACACAGTGCATTTAAACAAAATCCTTGGCTTTTTAAAGGAGAAACTAAACATGAGCTTATAAAAACAGAGAAGGAAAAAAAGATTTTTACTTTTTTTTTCTTTTTTTTGAAACTGGAAAAGCAGAAACGATATTGACTGTTAAAGAAAAATATCAGATACAATGTGCCGGGTGGTCACGCTATACTACCAAATGCATAGCCATTATACAGCATCAGTCTGAGTAGTACAGATGAATGCAAACGTCAGGGCAGCCTTTGACTTATACAGTTTTTGAAACAACCTCTCCTGGATATGGAGCATTTTCAGCAAACATTAATGAATAGATCCTTTTTATGTCTTCAAAATAAATTGTGACGCATCCAAAAGTTTGGGCACCAGGTTCGAAGTCTGATACTTTTTACAAGGTGTCAGACTTTAATTGGCTCATTAGGCTCCAGGCGTGTCACCAGTTGTCATTGGGAAATCTTAGCTGATGCCAGTTTCTCTTCAAACCATGTGCCAACACTCCACAAGCTTGGGTTCCTCTGAAGGAGCTTTGGAAGTCCCTGAAATGGAAGTTATTGACGGCCACAATGTAGTGCAAAAGCTACCATTAGATCACCTGTAATTAAGACGAAGGCCGTTTAGGGGGGAAATGAAATCTGGAAGACGGAGAAAACTCAGCAAGAAGTGCATGTATGCTGGTCAGAAGGGCAAATCCAAACCTGCATTTGACTGCAGATAACCTGCAGGAAGGTTTCGCAGGGGAGTGGTGGTGTGGTCATGCTTGCACAAGCAAAGGTGTGTTTGTGGGGGGAGAAAAAAAAAAGAGCACCTGGCCAACTGTTAAGCATGGGGGTGGATGGAGCATGCTTCGGGGTTGCAGCCAGCGGTGGAGGAAACATCTTTTGATCGAAATGAAGAGCGCGTTCCACTAAATACCAGGGACTTCTGCAAGCAAACATCACACCACCGAAGCCGGGGACGGCTCCTACAGGAGGATACCGATGCTGAACAAGCCTCGAAATTGACCGTGGAGCACCTCCAAGAGATGCAAGCTGACGGTTTTTGGGACGGCCCTCACACTCCTGTGACTTCAACATAATTGAACATCTGTGGGCAGATCCTAAAAAAACTGTCCTTGCACGACGGCCCGGCCGTTTCTTTTTGCAAGGGGAGGGGGGAGGGGGGAAACAGAAAAAACGTTTGCAAGCTGTGATATCTGCCAGAGGCGGCGTTACGTAGGGTGCCCAAACCCTTGCACATACTGCAGTGTCAACGCATGACATAAATAATAAGTATGCATTGATGGCTGCTGAAAATAGCGCTTTCTGTTTCCTCCTCATAGAAAGGCTGTTTACATTTTTTTTTTTTTTTTTTTTTGCAAAATCACCAACATGTTATTCGTCAATGGATGCCCAAACTTTTTACATCCAACTTTGTATAAGCTTGTGTATGAGAATGTTCAGGTCTGCCTGTGGCTGACAGGAAGGAAAAGAGGCAGGTGAAGGCATTAAACTGTATAGATTATCTCTGAGCCATTGTAGTCCCTCAGAATTCTCCAATCCTGCATCAGCGGCGCAGCGAGAAACGCAGACAAATCCTGCTTAAAAAAAAAAAAGTATACACAACAGAAATAAATTGCATACTGTGATGTAAAAACACATCCTTCTGCGGAGCTGTGAGTCCGTTCGTCTTCCATGGCTGTGTCTGCGTTACCGTTGGCCCAACGGAAATGTAGAATAAGTCACACAATAAGGACGGAAAACGGACTAAAGTACGCGTACTACCACTTAGTTCTGGAGAAGGGGGATAAAACAAAAACAACAAACGGTAGACAGAGGAACTCTTCTCCCGTACGTTGGGTCTTTTATTTTTATTTATTTTTTTTCATTACACTGGACTGCTGATGTTGCACGCTCTGCCTGTCACCATCACCAAGGATAAAGCTACACTGATTTAACCAAAAATGAAAAGATAAAAAAAAAAAAAACTTAAGAAAAAACCCAGCTGTGTTCCAACTGATTTACATGTCTGCACGTGTGCATCCCTCTGTTATCTCCCCCAGAAACGCAGTCATAGGCAAACCCCCCCATTACATAGACCTTATTACATAGGACGAGCAATCACTACTCATAAAAAATACTGAAATAAATGAGTATTAAAAAGAAAAAAGCTTGAAATGTGCCTTTTTTGAAGATGTACACATTAGTGACGCATGTTCTAAAGAAGCAAAGAGCTCTGATATACAGTTTTGCCTGCCAGGTTGGAATATGATACAAGGAATCCGGCCTCAGGTGTTAATAGCGATCAATAGCTTATTAAAGAAGATTTAGCCAGATGCACTTTGAGCACGAGCACGTCAGCAGGCCGCGGACGGAGGGAACGATTGAGAAAACGCGCCGTCTCATCAACTAGTTTGCATAAAAGACGAAAGGTATCGGATTAGTCGCTGCTTAGTCGGCTGCTGATGATGGCGCCAGTCGGGTCGTGTTAATTTGCCCCACCCCCCCCACCCCCCACGTCGTCTGCCGTACAGGGCGGCGTTTTGCGTGCCGCTGCTTCATCTAGCTGACAGGGCCTTTTAATGAGAGCGAGAGAGCGGCGGCCGGCGTCAGGAGAACCATCCGGAGGAATTAGAGGGAACAGCTCGGCTGATGCTCCGTGTTTGTGTGTCGGGGCCCTGGGAGGATCCCGTCGACTCCGCTGCTCATTAGACGCCGCCGTTGTCAGACCAAAATAAAATAGATATTAAGCAGTGAGACGGGGAGCGCCGCGATGAATGTTTAATTGGATGTTCCGTGTGTGTGTGTGTGTGTTTCTCTCTTTCTACGATTCACCCTGAGGGAGGGTGGATCCGAGTGTGTGTGTGTTTGAGCAGGCCTGCGTTTCTCATGTCACTGTGTATGTGTATGTGTGAGTATATATATATATCTGAAGCGGTCGCCGTCCACGCCGCCCCCTCCCCCCTCCCTCCGCCATCTCGGAGCGTCATCCTTCCCCAGCCCCTGACACCTCTCGCTGGGGAGAGCGAGCTGCGGCGTCAGCCTCATTAAGGCTTCCACTGTCTGGCTAATGAATCGATTGTGTGGTATCAGTGCTCCTGGCTGCCGCTCCCACAGTGCTGCTCCGCGCCTCCTCTGGGGGCCTCCCTTCCACTGAGCTCTTAATCAGGAAACAGCCCTAATTACCCTGCCTTCCCTCCTCCTCCTCTTCCTCCTCCTCTTCCTCCTTTTCATTTATTTGTTCCTTCCGCACTCCGGCTTTCTCTCCTCCTCCTCCTCGTCTCCTCCTTTATGCTCCGCCGACCCCTTTTCCTTTGTACTTTCTTATCTGGCCGCTTCCCTTCCTACCACTGTCTCTCCGCTCAGGAGGAGGGGGAGGAGGGAGGGCTCTTGGGGGCTTCCACAGTGGCTTATATGATATCACAGCGAAAAAAGGGTGAGGGGTGGGGGGGTGACGAGTGAGGGGGTGAGGGTCAGGAGGACTCAGAAAGCAGAGGCGAGGTGGAAGCTGCTGCTGATGTAACGGGGAGTCGGGAGCAGTTGGCGAGGCCCCCCCCCCCCCCAAATTAACACCCCGAAAGTCTCCGTCCTGGCCCTCCCCGTGTGGTCGCGGGGCCTCAGTACACCACCTCGTACACCGTGGCCTTCTTGTCCCCGGAGCCCGTCACGATGTACTTGTCGTCCGGGGAAACGTCACAGCTCAGCACGGACGAGGACTCCTTGGACTGGGTGGGGGGGGGGCCACAAAGAGAGGAGTGTTAGAAAAGATGTGACTCATCACTTAATACTCAATCATACGAGACATATTTGCATTTCAAAAACAATCGGCAATTACTTCCGAGCAGACGGGCTGCAGCTGCAGGTTGCTGACTCATACGTGCGCTGCGTGCCGCTCCGGAGCCTCATTAGGCGAAGGCTTAAGCAGCGCTAACGGCACTGGTCTGCCTGGATAAAATGCATCTGTTCTTTTATTTTATCCCCCCCCCTCCATGTCTGAAAGCCAGACCTGGGCACCTGGCTTTGGATGATCTGAAGCCGCCCCTCCCCCCTCCCCCCCCCCCTCCTGATGCTCTATCATCATTTATCTTCCTCCTTTTCTTCCCAGACTCTCCTCCTCCCTCTCCGTCCTCTTACGCTCCCCTTCCTCTGGTCCCCCCCCCCCCCCCCCCTCCCTCATCATGCCCCCCCACCCCCATCCCAGCTACAGGCGCAGCAGGGCTGTCAATCATCGAGCCTCCGGTGAGAAGCCATTTCACACAGGATCCTTCATTCTATACCGAGAACAGGTGGGGGGGGGCACAATGAAATTCAATGGATGAGTTTGGTAGAGGGGGAGGGATGAAATGGAGTGAAACAGAAGCATCAAAAGCAAGACAACATCGAATTAGCACAAAAGAGTGGACCTGGAACAGAACCAGCAGCACCTCTCACCCTGGACTTCAACGATGAAAAGAGGGAAGTCGCAAAAAAGGAATTTGGCTGCAGATAATTATTAGTATCACCTCGGCCAAGGAGGTTATGTCTTTGCTGCTGTTTGTCTGTCTGTCTGTTTTCAGCGAATACGGCAGAGTGCGCTATGAAGAGGTGACTAAGCTTTGGTAATGATCTGTAATGATCCAGGTTTCTGGATCACTTTGAATCTGTTGTTTGGTGACATTGCAGTAAATGGACCTTTAAACAGGGGGCACCATGGGGGGCCTCCTGCTGGCACCTGCATGGTGTAGGACAACAGTGTTGGGTGGAGTCACCATCTCATCTACTTATACATTGACTCATATCCATACATTATTTTACACAAGTTATTTACTGACGTTTGGTCTATAAATGATGGAAAATTGACAGATTTGTTCAGTCTACATTTCCCTTTTTAGAGTTTGCCTACAGGTTCCAAAATACTCTATGAATCAGCTCCACTTACAGAAATAAACCCATCACACGATCACTCCTTCTTTCCGTCCGTATATTTTTGGGGATTGTAATCTTTGCTTGTCTATTTCTTACTGAAAATGTGTGAAAATATTGTGTTGTATTATTGTAACGTAGCTGTGCTTATGTAATACTTTGTTTACTTTAACTTAGTTTATAGATAGAGGCACAGACGGATTTAAAAAAAAAAAAAAAAAGATTGCTCTGGCTGAGGGAGAAAGGACGACAAACACAGAGGTGAAGAAGACGGAGAGAGGAGAGCAGAGCAGGGAGGATGTTAATGAGAAGCAAGGACAGAAGACAGAAGCTGGAACGGACAGTGATAAAGCAGAGAGGAGGAGGAGGAGGAGGAGGAAGAGGAGGAGGCAGCTCTGTGTAACACAGTGACAGGAGGGAGCTGCTTGGCAGCAGAAACGTTTGGCATTTGGATAACAAAGCAGATAGCCAACATTCTCCTTTCAGTCCACAGAGAGACAGGAGCCGCCAACCCTGCTGCCCACTGTAGCTTACAGAAATATGACAGCCACACACACACACACACACACAAAACGCTCAGCTTAAATGTACCTTCATCTCCCTGAGCCGGTTTCATTCACACTCAAATGAACTTGCTCAGCTAAAAATATTGCCTCCCTACATATTCATGTTTCAACATTTCCTCAAATGGCGCGACAGGATAGGATGGAGCTATTACACTTGTCCTGGTGTGTGTGTGTGTGTGTGTGTGTGTGTGTGGCTGTCATATTTCTGTAAGCTACAGTGGGAAACAGGGTTGGCGGCTCCTGTCTCTGTGGACTGAAAGGAGAATGTTGGCTATCTACACACACACACAGTGATATATACATCTGTTAGTGTGTATATATGTAAATATATATATATATATATATATATATATATATATATATATATATAATTGTACATCACATATAAAGAGCATACCACCATCAGAGCACTGCGTCATCTCTCACCTGGAAAATACTCGCTCCGTATGGTGTCCTCCATGCATTCAACAGATTGTCTTTTCCTGTGCTCACGAACCACTTGCCTGAAATAACACACGCACACATACACACACACACACACACAAAGGTCAAACAAAGGAAAAATGGTGATAGAAGCAAAACACCCTGGAGAGGCGTGATAATTGTGCGTTGATGGCAGCATGTATGCTAGAAACATTTAAGAACTAAGCTAAGTGATGTTTGTGTGTGTGTGCGTGTGTGTGTGTGCGTACCGCAGTAGGCGAACTTGAGGGAGAGAACACAGCTCTCGTGGAGGTGAAGCTGGTACTTGTCTGGCTTGGACACATGCAGGACTTCCACGTTGCTGCTCTCCATCCCAACAGCCAGCCACTCGCCTGTCGGACAGTAACCCAGAGAGAAGATCTGGGGGAGGAGACGGAGGAGAGTGGAGTTTAGAGAGAGGAATGGAAAGGACCGAGATAAGAAGGAAAAAACAGGTGGAGGATAGGAGGATAAGGATGATGAAGGAAGAGTAGTGGGGAAAAGAGGAACAGCAGCAGGTGTATGTGAGGACAGAACAGTGTTGAAGGGAAGGTGGGATAACAAGGAAAAAAAGAGATGTTAGGAAAGAAGTCAGACAGGGGAGAAAAGAGAGGAAAAAAACAAGGAGCAGAATGACGTAAGAGAGGAAAATACAGAGTGAATTAAGAAATAGAAAAACAGCGAGAGGAGAACACAAGTGAAAGTGGGAGATGAAGAGAGACAGCAAGCAAGAGAGAAAGTCATTACACGCTGGATCGAAACTCATCTGACAACACTGGTCAACTCCATGGCTCTGCTGTGACAGTGAGGGATGAAGGAGAGCGACAGACTGAGTGTGTGTGTGTGTGTGTGTGTGTGTGCGCGCAAGGTGAAATCATGCTGTCTGTCTGTTTACTCTGTATGTGTCACTGTTTGCTTCTATGAGGTAAATTCATGTCTGTGTTTGTACATGCCTTTATGGTGAATTTCTGTACATATACTGTTTATATATATATATGAACTATTACATTCGTCCTGCTGTGTGTGTGTGTGTGTGTGTGTGTACCTGCGAGGTGAAGTCGTGCTGCTGGAGCTGGCGTCCCTCCCTGAGGTCCCAGCAGCGCACCGTGTTGTCCAGTCCTCCCGTCCACAGCTTGGTTCCGTCGTTGGAGATGTCGATGCAGCTCGCTCCGTCTGTGTGGCCCTGGAACTGCCTGCAGCGAGGAAAACACACACAAGAGATTCACACACCTGCGTACACACTCCTGCACGCACACACACACACACGCTACATGTGTGTGTGTCTCAGCCTCTTCTCTCTTGATGGTGTCTGCCTGAATATATTTTAATCCTTCCCTCCCCATGGACCCTGCTGCCCTCATCCCACCCACTCTTGATTCGCACCTCTCTCCTCTTCCTCCTCCTCCTCCTCCTCACAGTCTTCCCTCCACATCTCCCTCAATTCCTCTCCCTCTTTGTCCTACCTTGCCAGACTCCGTCTTTTTCATCCTATCCATATCCCCCATGGCGAGCTCATCCATCCTCTCCTGACCTGACGATGGGGTTGGTTGAGGAGGATATTTCCTCCCCCACCCCCCTTTTCATCTCCTTTCCTCAGCTCCTCTGTCCTAGAGCAGTTGCTAAAATGTTTCCTGCAGCCTACAGTTCCCCCCTCTCCCCTCCATGCTGCTGCTTGCCTGACGGTATTCGTGTAGGCCAGACGCCATGTTTCCCCCCCGCTCCTCTCACCTGACCAGCGTCTGGTTGTGAAGGTCCCAGACGACGATGTTGCCATCGCTGCAGCAGGAGAAGCAGACCTTGTTGTCGGGGGAGATGGCGAGAGCGTAGCAGGCGGGTGCCGACGACGTCAGCTCCGCCTTGATGCGGGGGGTGGGCGTGGCCAAGTCCCAGATGGACAGCGTGCTGGCCTCGCCGCCGACGATCAGGGTGCGTCCGTCGGGGAGGATTTTACAGGAGCGGATGTAGTTATCCCTGTTCTGATTGGACGAGAGGAGTAAACCCGTTAGATTGCTGTACCTGGGTCGTCTACAAACCGCCCCCCCTCCCTCGCGTCTCACCAGACAGTCCAGCTGGGCCATGGGGCTCTTGCTCCCTGGTTGGCTGATGTCCCACACCTTGACGCAGCCCTTGCCCCCCGTGTAGACGTGGCGCGTGGAGGTGCTGATGGTGACAGCGCACACCACTTCGCCGTGGTTCAGGGTGTGGATCTGCCGGGCGTGGCGGGGGATGCCCGGGCCCAGCAGGGCGTCGGGGGGGAAGGGCACCGGCTGCATCTGGCCGTCGGCGCTCACGTGGAACGAGTAGGCGCTGGAGAGAAAAAACGGAACGGGAGGAACAGAAATAAATCAATACTTCAGAACTAAAGAGCTACGGCTAAAAATAAACGTAGATAGGGCAAGTAGGTACGGCAAAGGAGATTGAAGGGCTGGAGAAATGGGCCAAAGGCAGAGGGGACGAGAGGGAATGAATCAATAAATAAACGAGTGAGTGGGTGAAACTAGAAAAGTGACAGGTGGATACACAGCACGCTAACAACCACACGTGTCAGCGTGGATGTTGGGAGGACTGTAAACACCATTATGGCCTTGAAACTCTAGTAATATTTGCCTAGAGTCGAGCAATTACTTCACCCACTGTAGCTGTAGGCGGGAATGCATAATGGCAGATTGTATTACAGGGCAGAGTCGGTGTGGCTCTGCTAATGGCGGATCGATACCGGACCGGTTGGGAGCCAGGGCTGTTTTAGGATTTCAAATTAGCACCGCGAGAATGAATTGCTGCTCTGCAACAAATGACAAAAACAACACAATCCCTCAGTCAGCAAAGCCAGGGGTGTGTGTGTGTGTGTGTGTGTGTGTGTGTGTGCGGAGGGGGGGGGGGTGTTGGTAAAGGTGCTCTGAAATTCAACAGAGGAGGAACTGATTTCTATCCAATCTATCACTCAGCTACTATATATATAGTGTGTGTGTATATATATATATATACACACACACTGCCAATAGTGAAGAAATTAGTATAGAGAGTATAGAGTATATTCAAGAAAGTATTTAATTTACATGTGTATTAAACATGTACACTTTAATGAAAGAAAACTCATAAAAGCTCTAAATATCAATATGTATATTTCGTGTGTGTGTGTGTGTGTGTGTGAGAAACATACGGCTTGCCACCAGATGATCCAGGCAGTGAGGACGACAGCCCTGGGGCCCTCAGGTGAGACCGGGAGTCATATGCCACCTGGAGGGAAAAGACGAGCGGACAAACTGTTAACAGCTTGACAATGACTAACTGTAAATTAAAAAAAAAAAAGTTCCAGCTTATTTACAGCTAACTTGCATTAAAATGCCAAAGACAAAATGTATCCACATTAATTTAACCTAATCCCTTTTTTTAAGATAAAGGTAGAATTTCATATAATGACAGCATCGATTTGAGAACTGTAAATAAACAAGGTCGTTATATCCAAAGGCAGAATAAAAGGCTGATCAGAAAATAACAGGAGCCGACTGTCTGCTCCTGAAACCGTGCTGAAGTGTGTGAGTGTGCAGACGCTAATATGTGATGTTGTGAGCATGCTGCTGTTTTCCTGGGCTGTCACAGGGCCACGGCGGAGAACATCCTGCATTAACACCGAGTTCTGTAGGAGTCCTGTGGGAGCAACGTGCAGAAGCTCCAGAGCTGCACGAACGTCCTCAGAAATCCAACTACAGCGCTGCTGGGGCTGCGTCGTGTGTTTCTGATACCGAGGACAATATTAGGTGAGGGAAGTGAAATCTTTTATTCAGCAACGCTACCCCCGATTAGCATTCTGTGATCCAGATAAGACATTTCAATTGCAAAACTTCTCCTCTTCTAGAACTGTCCCTCCTTATCAAAATGAATTGGATAATGTAAACAGGATGACCTTTACGTAAATAATGAACGAACAACACTACCAGATAAGGTACAACAAGTTCATCCATTTTTGAGGCGGTGACAGTCAGAGGCTCGGATCTGATGCCGCGTTATAAATCAAAGCCTGGCAGAGAGAAATGATTTGGCCTTTACTCACCATCGGGCTCCGGGAGTAGGCGCTGGCTGCCGCGCTGATTTGTGGGGAGAGGGTGAGAGCGCCGCCGAAGCCTCCCGGGCTGGCCAGCTCCCCGTTCAGGCCTGCGTGGGACACCACGCCAAAATGAGCCGGGTATGAACCAGGGGGCACAGACATGGGACTGCGGAGAGCTGGGGGAAGGGGGGGGGGTGGAAGGAGGGATTTAGGGATGGAAATAAAAGAGGGGGGGAACAGTACATGATACACAAGCACAGTCACAGAGGAGAAGAGCGGAAAAAAAACTCCAGTCCAGTAAAACAATGGTCTTCACCTTTGACCTCAGAAGAGTTTAAATACAGCAGAAAGAGGTTGACAGCATTGCTCAAGAGAACAATGGTAATTGTTTGAGCCAAGGTGACTTTGTATTTTTTTTTATATCATAAATATTGAACTAGGACATTCTGGCACAAAGCAGAGATCTGTCAACTGGAGGTAAAGACAACAGTAAAGCATGAGGAAACGGAAAAAAATCCTGTGGAAAGAGAGGATATTTGTAGTAAAGGGATAGAGATAAAGTTGAATATCCCATCAAAGTCTTGATATTTGAGTTTGTCCCAACTAGTCAAGTACAGTAACGTGACGTTTGGGTCACATAATGTTGTTAGGTAAGCAATAGATCATTTGTGCAATGCAAGTGCAGCAAATGCAACATTACTAACATGCACATATATAAAAGAAAAGATGTTCGATATAAAGTATCATATATTGTGTTCACAGCCAGGCTCACCAAGAGGGTCTGCAGCAGACGCCGCTTTGCTGACCAGGCGAAGGCAGGAGGTGCTGGGACCCGGAGCTCCAGGGGCTCCCGGTGCTCCAGGGGTAAGGGCCTCACGGTGGGACGGGGACGGGGTGCCAGACTTGGACAACGGAGACTGAGACTTATCCATCTGCAGAGAGGAATAAAAAAACAATAATAATTAAAAATTTGTAGTGTGATTTAGCACAAATAGTAGTTATACCTTTTTGTTCCCAAAGTGAAAGACCATAAATTATTGCATATGGTATGGGAATGCAATGTAAAGAGCAGCCGGAGCCGTCCCAGTCAGCAGAGTGCAGCAGCTCCCTAGGAATGGCAGCAAGGCCGATCCCACACGTCTGACTGTACCTGTGCGGGATCCTTGCCCTTTCCCGGGGTTGGGCTGCAGGGGTTCGGGGTGGAGGGGGCATCTCCCGTGCTGGAGGAGCCCGGCAGCTCTTTCCTCAGGGTGGGGGCCCGGTCCAAGCCGTTCCCGTGGGGGGAGTGAGGGGGGCTGCCCACGGGAGAGTTGGGCTCCTGGATGGCAAAGAGAGATGGGGCGAACAAAAGTGATTTAAACTTTCACTTTTTGTAATTATTCTTTCCAGTGTAGGGCACTCACTCAAAATGAACTGGTTTTTGCTGTTGTGTTGAATTGTTTTCTTAGACCATTGTATTGTATTTGTATTGCTAAGTTTAGCAGTAGGTTGTCTACTTAACAACTAATTAATTAGTCATTTCAGTAATTGCTAGATTAAATGACTATGACCACAAATATCTACTAAATATAGTTGCAGCTCTGGTAATTATCAGCAAATTGTAAGCCTCCATAATTCTTTTTTCTCCTGTAAGGAAGCCAAACATCTTTGTGTAGCAGCAGGTGAAATAATCTTTCATGCTTATTCATAGAAAAAAATGCTGCAGATTCATACCTAACGGATACAACATAATCTGTGGTGTCACAATGTGATCTGTGAAAGGACTCGGAGCCGAGGGAATATTACACGAGACAGTGGAGATTGTCACAGTGGCTGGTTCAGTAGTGTGTGTGTGTGTGTGTGTGTGTGTGTGTGTGTGTGTGTGTGTGGGCCTGGAGATAATGTTGCTGTTACTGGCTGCTTTTATCACTGGAGCCACTGTTGAGCCACTATTGCCTTCCCCAAGAACAGAATGCTGGAGTAAGCACTTTCTCACTGGGTCACGGTGATCAGCACATGCATTTTAGTGCTTACACACGTACGTGTGCACACACACACACACACACACGTAGGATCATTTTCTCAAAAAGCTGCACTCCCACCCGAGTACATGACGTATACATACACACTCATACGCATAGAAATGCAGTCATGCTAACATGCATAACAGTCACATCTCTCTCATTCTTTCTCTCACACACACACAGAACATCCCTCCCTTTTTCTGCAATTACCCACGTTTCACTTTTTTTTTTTAAGCTTTTGTGCTTCCAAATCACACGAGAGACTGGTTCCGCTTTTGTGTGCTGCAATATCACAATACCGAGGGCTTAGATAAAACATATTTTGGTTCACTGCGTGAAGTATTTAAAGAACTAAAATATTTCAAGGGCATAAACGGCTTTGCATGCATTAAATGAAGCAGACTGCGGTTATCTAATGAGGAGAGGGTGAAGCAGGGTGAGAGGAGTCAGGACGAAGGAGTGGAAGGAGGGAGAGAAAGACTTCAAGCGCGGTTGGAGGGAGAACAAAAATGTACAAAGAAGAGAGAGAGAAAGATGATAATAGGCTTACATAGGCGTCCTCCCTATTTACAAGGAATCTGTAGTGAAGTCACTATATACCGTACCTGCTGACTCGCTTTTTACGTAGTGACACACACACACACACACACACACACACACACACGCTGTTGTAATACAGCTTTTTCTAAAACGTAGCCATGTAACATACTTTTTGATGACTATCAAAATATTCGGTTAGTCTGAAAATAAATGAGGCAAAAATAATTGTGATTTTGAATTTCAATCAGCAGAAAAATAGAACTATATCACACATAACTGATGTTATGTTATATATGTTATGCAGAGGTGATTCCCTCTATGGTTCTATAGTCTGTACTTCTACATCTATAGTTATTACTAGAACGTTAAGTGACACCCATGCGTGGTCTGCAGACAGCTTCTGCCGGCATGTGAACCAATGTGTGGAAGACTGACTTCTTTGACAGCGACTCCATAGTGGCGATAGAAAACTTTGAGGACACATTGGAAAGGAAAAATTGAAGTGCTTAGAAGAAAGTGGAGACCTAAACTTTTCCTGTGATTAAGTATTAGCTCTTACTTATGTGGCATGTATGACTTTTTAGCTAATGATAAGGAAACAGCCATTTATGTTCACATTATTTTAAAGGACCAGTATGCATTCTTACAAAAGATATCAAGGTTTATTCTAATTTAGCAAGAACACAACTGTTAAATTTCAGAATATTATATCCCTTTTCTTCCAGCCCCTGAATGCTGCACCGATGTCCTAAGGTGAGTTGAGGTGAACACAGATTGTGATAATTCTGTTTTCTGCATAAAGCATAAAATTAAGGTACATTGTAAGAAGTAAAAAAAATGTTTAGAGGAACTCAAAGATGACAATGTCAAAGATTATCCATATAATCCAGACAGGCGTCCTACCTCATTGGAGACGTCCACAACCAGATTGTCTTCACTCTTGTCTCCATCGCTGTCCTGCAGCAGAGAAGACATAATAACCAGTTAGATAGATTGTTAGACGGTTTATTTCCTCTTTATCACTTAAAGAGGCCTACCACATGCTCTGTGTGTTCATACACAATGTTAATGATGAAAATGGAAACATGAGCCCAAACAGATCAATATATCAATACCCCCCCTTTGCCTTCTACTGTCTATCCACCATGCAACATTATACAATATAATATAATAATAATGTCTTTCTCATGCACACACACACACACACTTGCTCTTTCTCCATCCACGGCAATTTTTCGCTCTCCCTGCCATCTTTCCCTCTCTCCCTTTTTTTTTACCGGGGTGAGAACGATGGCACTTAGTCACCATGGCAACAGCTCTTTTGATGTGATCATGGCCTGATATTCCCATTGACATCAGTGTGGAGTGACATCAGTACCTAATTATACAGAGCAAAAACAGGGCTATGTCTACAGCCTATTCCTCGAACAAAAAATACAGGAACAGAGAGAGAGAGAATTAGAAATGAGAGATGGGAGGGAGGGAATAAAAATGAAAAGACAGAGCGAGAGGGAACAGAAGCGAAATGGAGAGACGCTGATGAAGAGACAGAGAGAGAGAGATAGAGGGGAGAAAAAGGCAAACAGGGAGAAACGGGAGATGTAATGTGGCTTAAAAAAAAGGGAGAAAATCATTCAGGAAACTGGAAACTATCTGTGCTTGTTCTCGCTCTGAACTAATGGGGCGATTTGAACTGTTGCTGCCGATGCCAAACTGATTTAGCTGGAGGCCGCCTCGCACGCACACACACACACACACACACACTCCCGGTGTCAATCAATCCTCCAGACTGCAAACACACAGGCATCTAATTCATTACAGCTATCTCGCCTTGGCCGCCTCTTTGCTGGCATTACATCGCCTCTGGCTGCCTTCCCCCCTCCCCCATTGGACCCATCCAAAACCAAACACAACTGTAATTGGCCACGGGCCCCTGAGCCCCGGTTTGGACTATAATGTCATAGGCAATGTTAGACACACGCACACACACACACACACACACACACACACACAGGCTATGGTGTCTTCAGCTTTCTGTAAATGACACAAACATGCACACGATGGCGTTTAATTAAAACTCTTTACGTGCTTTCATTTACATGTTGTTTTTATTGTGTGTGTGTGTGTGTGTGTGTGTTTGTGTGTTCCTCTCAGGCATCATTTAGGGCTCAGCTTATCTCGTCTCAGAAGGACAAGGACAGATACGTACGTATGAGTGTGGCGGGAGGGGCTCTTTGTCATCGCAGCGCCTCCTCTTGGCCTCCGCCCCTCCCTGCGAAGAGGAGTAGCCTCCCGACGGGCCCTGGCGCTCCTCGGCGGGCTGACTGTCTGTCGACGACACCGATTTACTCTGCCGAGGAGAGACGTAAGCACAAATGAAAAGGAGACGAACGCCCACAGCCCAGATTACGCTTCCAGCAGTAAAGAAGAGCGGATGAAAGCTTTGGTGGTGCACGTTTGACGTAGAAAACCAGCAGACAGATAAACACACGGCTGCTGCAAATGTACAGGTGTAGATGCACAAACACACACACATAAACACATTCAGACACTACTTGCATAAACACACGGAAATCCACTTGAAAAGACCAAACAGAAAGACGTCTGACACATATGAGTAAGAACAGCAGACGTAAGCAGCGCAGGTTAAGACGCAGACTTAGAAGCATGCAGGACAGCCCATAAAGCTAATTAGTCCCCCCCCCCCCTCGACACACCAGTCCCTGTGTAAAATATGACTCTCATTATTAGGCAATAAAGCTGTGCCGGCATATTTACTATACAGCATGGTGCTCAGCGCTTAGGAAAAATAAAAAAAGCCAATCCAAGCATTATGTTGTGTTTGCGGCGGGGCAGGGGCCAGAGGTTCAGCGAGGGCCACTCGTCCTTCTCTGTCTCCCAGTGGGAAGGACGAGAACAGTGAGGTTTAACACAACCAGTGAGTCACACAGGAAGGAGCCCACGGGGCCGACAGGAAGGGGCGCTGGACAGAGGAGAGGAGACGCCACACAATGGACCTCAGTGCGCCTCAACAAACTTCCCTCTCTTCTTTCTTCTCCTCCTCCTCCTCTGCCCCTTCTTTCCCCTTCCGTTTTAAAATTCCGAGATGTTTTGCTGGTGCGGAGGGGGGGGGGGCTCCCTCCGACAAATTGCGATTGATATGCATCTCTCCCCCTGATTCTTCTCTGCTCGGTAATGCTTGGCTAAGTTCAGCACGAAACCTCAGCTCGTGACAGAAATATTTTCCTCGTGCATAACAATCAGCATTGTGTTAAGCAATTAAATTATGCTAAGGGTTTCATTGCGGATAGAGAGCGATGGAGGGGAAGTTAAGTCGGTAGCGCTCTTAAGTCATTTTCATTTCGCAATAAAAGCCAGAACAGAGACCTGCTGGTATAATTTACTCTCCCTACTTTTATGTTTTTTTTTTCCTTCCTCTTTAGTCTGCTTCTCTTTTCCTCTTCCAATTTCACCCCCCCCCCCCCCCCCCTCTTCCTCTGTATTATCTACAGTTGCACTGATGAAGGCCAGCTGTCCATTGCAGCCAGTACAGTAAGGACGTGTCCGCACGGCTTCTGCGGAGCAGCCACAGGGAACAGGACCAGCCATAGACGTCCGCTGAATTTCAATCAGCCCATTTGCACCGCATTAATTCTCCAGGCGATTAACCGGGACTACAAACCTGATGAACACTTTTATACATTTCATGTTTCACTGCGGGAAGAATCGAACATCTCTCCTTTACACTCAATGAAAAGGAGTATTAATACCGAATCATCCCGTGTCCATACTAACGAGTCACAATATGCATCCATAAGAAAGCTACAGGACAAAGACGTGAGAAGGAAATGCCACCCTGTTTTATCTTCTTTCCTTGTTTACTGTAGCTGCCAACATACGGTTCCATTAGGAAACAATGGAAAGCCGCTGCAATAAGATGTGAAAGCATGTGTGTGTCTAAAGGTCAGGGTGAGTTCTTGAGTCTATTGAAGCGCTTTCTGATATAAATACACATCGGGAGGACAGGCAAGTCCAATCAGTCAGGGCCGTTTGTCCATTCACGATGCTAGATGCACTTCACTCCCTCACCTCCTCTAATGGCAGCTGTGCTATTCTATAATAAGAAGGGCTATTCCACATAAGATTCCGTTAATAGGTCTCAGTGGCTCCTGATGTGTTAGATAATGTTTGCTGGTTCTTTGACGTCAGACATTCAAGGTTTACATTTTATACAATGAATGTTTTGACTGAGCATCATTCATTTTTTTACTGCTTGCAATTAACCGTGTTTTAATGTTTTCACAGGCGTTCCCAAACTTTTTCGCCGCTGACCCCCAAACAATGGTGCCAAGGACTCAGGACCCCCCGCTGCAAACTGACCCGCGACTGACTGCCACTAATCTGGCGTAATCACCTCTGGGGATCGCACGGGGACAAAGGCTGGAATATCTTTTGTATGTCCGTGGTTTTATTGTATCTTTTTGTAGCTATTAGGACTGAAATAGGCTCATTGTAATCCTTTGTAAATTGCATTTAATTTCCGGAAATCATCTCTTCCTCTCCTCTGTGGGGGTCACTTTCTGCAACTTTTTCCTCCAGATTTGTGGTTCTGCTACACAAACACTTGGTTGTTCCTCCATTCACTCTGATGTAGAAACCCTAATTCTTAGGAAATGATGATTTCCAGGCAAGATGAATAGCTGGATATTCGTTTGTTAGTTTGACGTATGGCCAGTAGACTCACGTGGTGACAGTTACTTCCTTAAACAGCTTTTGTATCCATGCAAACTTCATGGGAAACACTGATTTGGAAAAATAAAAGGTTTTAAAAGACCTAAAACGTCGGGATGGTCAAGGTTGGAGCACTGAGCCACTTTTGTGCTGCTGGTGACCTGTTCGGTTGTGCTGGGCTCCTGGCTGGGCTCCAGCAAAACACAGCCACTTTACAGCGTGTCTCCATTCCCCCCAGTTTATCACTGTCACACACACACACACACACACACACACACACAACTACTCACCCTGCTGGGTGCTCCCTCTGGGATGGGGCGGAGAGAAGGGGAGGAAAGAGAGCAGAGTAGAGGGAGAAAAAAAAAAGTTTGACGTCAGTCCTGATAATAGCAACAACAGTCCCCCAGTCAGCCAAGGTTAGGCTGAACTATGACTGCTCCTCTAATGAAGATACAGACCGCCATTGTGTGTGATTCCTGTCTCCTCTCCCTCTCTTTTTTCCCTTACCCAGACAAAGCTCGCTGTCTTTCCCCCCCGCTGCCTCTTCTGACTCTATCGCTTCTCCCGTTTTTTGTTGTTGTTTTTTTTCCCCCTCCTCTCGTATGTGAGGACAGGAACGCACACAGCTGCAGACACGCACAAGCCCTCACACAGATACTTAACATGCCAATATGACCACATTGATCTCTCTATCTCTCCCCCTGCCTACCCTCACTCATTCCTTCGTTTAGTTTTCTTTTTCTTTCGAGCTCTCGGTTTATTCATGAGGAAGTCTCTTGGCTCGGTGCCTGAAACGGAGCGCGAAGATAAGATATTCTATTGGGGTGAATGAAAGTTCATTGGAAGATAGTGTTCCTTCTGCATTTACACAAGTGTCATCTATCACACGGCAATCTAAACAGGAAGTTCACATTTTGCCCATAAGGTGAGCCGATGAACAAACTCCAGTAATGCTGCACGCCACTTATGACACAAACTGTTGCTGTGCATCTTATTTAGTCTTAAAATGGATTTTTTTAGTCTGCAGCTGTCTAGGATTTCTCTCTACAGCTATTTCTTGTAAAGTTATACAAGAAATAGCACATGCACATGCAGAGATACAAACATTCTATCAAAAATATAGAACTTTTGCATGTGTAAAGTTTATTTGTTCATTCTGCAAAGTTTTTTCTACAGTTTGAGACTTGACTCATTTGTACATGAACATGCTAAACATCTTTCAATGGTGAAAATCAAGTCAATCAGTTTTGGTATTCATTATTAGATTTCATTAAACTGTTTTTTTTTTTATCATCAGACTACAGTGGCTAAATGTCAGTTTGACTTTCTTTTTTTTTTTTTTTACTTTTTTTTACCTCGAAGGTGTTCGGCGTCGAGGTGGTTGCGGTCGTCTTTGGAGGCCAGGTGGGCCGAGACCCCCAGGGCCCCCGTCAGCGCCAGGAGCCCCGAGCCGCCCGCACCCAGAGACAGGCCCGACGGGTGGGGCGTCAGGGGGATGCCGGGGGCGTGGTGAGACAGGTGCTGGAGCTGCTGCTGCTGTGGCCACAGGGAGAGGAAGGAGCGGGCGGAGAGGGGGGGGTCAGGGAAGGTTGGTACAAGGGGGGTGGGTGGTTAGAGAAGATCGGGTAAAGTAGAGAGGCATAGCACATAAGCAGGTGAATGTGGGAAAGAACATTGGAGAAGATGAAAATTAAGCGTTGAGAAATTAAATCATTGGAGGGAGTTGGAGTTGGAAAAAAAAGGAAAGAGATAAGAGAGAGGGGGAAATGAAATGAAATGAAATCCACACAGAGAGCCCAATAGCGGGAGAGGAAAATAAGATGTAGGAAGATTGGATGTTAAAGAGATTAGTGGATTAAGAGGTGAGAGAGAGGAAAGAGCAAGGGGGGAATTCAATGATCAATATTCACAAGCGACGTACAATAGCAACCGATAAGTGAAAGACAGAATGATAAAAGGAGTGAAGGTGTTTTTATAAAAGAAAAGAAGGGAACGCGGAGATTGTAAAAGACAGGGAAGAAAATGTTAAAAGTTACAGAGTAAATGATGGGGAGAAACGGAGGGTAATCATGGTGGAAGCGATGGGAAGCGAAGGAGAGATAAATGTTAAGGGAGAAGATAGGGAGAGACAGTAAATGACCGCGGGAGGGAAGGGAAGCGCAGAGAGAGAGAGAGAAGAGATAAGACAACAGAAACAATGGGAGAGGAAAAATGAGGACAGGGGCAAAGTGGGAGGAAGAGAATGATAGAAGATTATAACAGAAGGGATATGAGAAAATCCCAAAAGAAAATGAACAGAAAGACAAAGAGAAATAGGGATAAAAAAAAAAAAGAGGGAGAAAAACGACGAGGATAGAGAGAGTGGAGAGCAAAAGAGCAGATAAAGAACGGCTATTATCCTGAGGGGAGCATTATGATGTGTTTCTGTGTGCTGTTTTGTCAAGCGGGGTGTGTGTAGGACTCACACACACACACACACACACACACACACACCTTGGAGACAACAGTGTTTGTAGTGTTGGGAGGAACAAAGGGCTTTAAGTAGATAGTAATGTGATCAGCGCTGTGTCTCGCCATGGAAAACCCCAGCTAGTGTGGCACTTAGAGCGTCACTGGGTGTGTGTGTGTGTGCGTGTGTGTGTGTGTGCGTGCCTGCGTGCCTGCGTGCATGCAGACAGTGTCCACACATGCAGACAAACATGTGCATAGTTATAGTATCGCTGTGTGAACTTATGTGCAATGAAGCTCTACGGTTAAATAGGTTTTTACATTATTCTTGTCACTATGTAATGTAATTTTAAAAAGGTTCGTCCAGAGAGGTTTGTGTGTGTGTGTGTGCGCTGTTAATTGTGCTCTGAATCTCAGAAGAATTGATCACTCTGATATCAATCTGTGGTTTCTGTCATGAGTTATAAAAACTAACATGTAGAAGCATTCCCCATTCTAGCGTGTCGCAAACCCGTTATTTTCTCCAATCTCCCATGTTTTCTACCCATTTCACGTCGTAATAAACAGCCCGGGAAGTGCAATAATTGCTAATAAATAGCTAATCCTCCGTTATTTTACTGCTACTCTTACTACATTCTCTTTCATCTTCTAAATTTGTCAACTGCAGCTGATGAAATTGTCACACGGGGCCGCACCATCACGGTTACTACTCTACCTGGGTTTATGTGACTGGAACACAGTCCCACACAGACTCGCGTTTGCTTTTAAAACATGGATGAGAGCTTGTTTAAAATCCGATTCTGAAGTCTGGCTTGCTCCCAGAACATAAAAACACAGATATATCAAAAAAAAATAATAATCCTTCAAAGGCCAATCTTCATTTAGAAAACAGTTTGAAATTGTCCACTACCTCCGTTAATTCATAGCACGCTATCAAAGGTTCCCAGAATAATCCCTGCCTGGCTGCGTCTCCATTCAGCATGATCAACATCACCATCTGGAGAACACATGTGGCCCGAACAGCGACAGAAACACCTCGAGTGATATTTACATCAAAGCTTCACCCGTTCCATGATCGATTTTTCCTGATCTAAAAAATGTCTAGATAAGTGATGAGGTGGTTTAATCAGCTAATTAATATCGGTTGGAGAAGGCCTGGAGAAGCCTTTATCGCCCTTTTTCTGTCCCGTCCCAGAGGGAGCTCCCAGCAGGATGAGCAGTTGTGTGTATGTGTTTGTGCACACTGACATATGTGTTGTATGTACACACACACACTTCCCCGTGTCTGTGTGTGTGTGTGTTGTCATGACGAATGGAGGTGACTCACCCCGATAATGGCATTGAGTTCAGCCATGGTGACCTGCTTGGCCCTCTCCACTGCTTGGACCACCTGTTGCTGGTGCTACACACACACACACACACACACACACACACACAGCATAAACACACACATATAAATTCAATGCCAGAGAACCAAAGCGAGGAGAAAGGTCACAGAACATCGTTATCCATGTTATGTTTCACTATATGGTGTAAATATAATGTGTATTGCATGTAGAGTCAGGAATGCTTTAGGATAAAAGGCGTGAAAACAAACTGTTTAAAGGTAGCATGAGTATACAGGAGATGTCTGGATTAGGCAAGGAGGCATTTACACAACAAACGTAACACAAACAGACACACGCGCGCTATACATACAGCCACCACAAACATGCACAGGCAGGTTGGTTCATTTACACATGTGCTCAAAGACACACTGACTAAAATCTCAGTTCTGTGTACACAGAATCCCAATGTAATCTGTCACACAACTGCAAACATGCACTCACTCACACACACACACACGCGCAAACACACACGCACACACAGTGTCAATATTGATCAAACTGACAGAGTTGTGACCTTCCCGTCTCCAGGGACGCACATTCATCAGTGCACCCTCACATTCAGGCAAAAAGAAGTCTGTCTGCAGGTTTGTACTCACACACACACACACACGTAGAATATACACATCTATACAGTACAGTGGAACAAAACTAATAAAAGGGTTCCCTCCCATTTAATCCGTTCTTGTGTCTTGCTCATAGTTGGAGCCACAATGCAACAACATATTTAACTCCAGTAATAATCCTGTTCCTCTTACTTGTTTTGATTGTATTAAGCAGACATTAATTAAAATGCAACAATGTTTAAGAAGAAATTAATGGAGGCCAAGCAAGCACGTGGAAAACGCTAATAATGTTGTTGAGCGATAAGAAGGCATAAATTGAATTGTTTCTAGAATTGGCTGTTAACTTGGAAGATAAGGGGTTATAGATGTTCTGAAAACAACTTAATTTATCACTTTAAGTGCAAGATCATAAAAGGTTATGAAGTTACACTAAGTGATGTTGTATTGCTTTCAGTAGCACAGACAAGCCCTTTTGACCTCGAATAAATAAATTGGTGCAAAACCACAGGACCTCATGTAAAAGCATGTTCTATATCGGGGACGACAGGAAGTCGTAAAGGTCAGGTGATCATCAGCTGATGTGATGGTCCTCACATAACAGTAAAGCTGCTCCGACCATGAAATGTAGAGGCTGGTGGTAGTAGCTTCAAATTTTTTTTTTTTTTTTTTTTACTGTTCAGACATCAGTGTTAATTCCCAAAATGTTGAACTAATCCTTTAAATATATATATATATATATATATATATATATATATATATATATATATATATATATATATATATATATATATATATATATATATAGTTGTGTGACAGATTACAGATTATATATATATATAATCTGTAATCTGTCACACAACTATATATATATGCTTTAATCAGTATATTCTGTTTCATTTATTAAAAAAAGAAAAATTATTAAAAAAAAAAAAAAATAGAAGAAATGAGTGACAAGTCATCTCCTGATTACACGTTTGCACATTCTGTGTATGTGTTTGTCTGGCAGTGGTGATACTTACTTCTTGAGAGAGGAAAGGGATGATCTGAGCACAGATGGCACTGAGACGCTTGACGATCTCCGCCTGCAACAGAGAGAGAGAGAGAGAGAGAGAGAGGGACGGAATGAGAAAGCCATATAGAATCGTGTCACATACCGTAAGATATTAAGTACACAATGAACACGGAGCACGAGACACAACTCCACAGCACATTAGGCCCTCGCTGCATTGAAACACCTGCAACGAGCATGGATTCCTGTCAGTGACGTACGGGGGCGGATTTGTGTGAACAGATCAACAATCCTTGTGTAAATCTGTAATATCTGTAAATATAAAACGTCCTCCACAAATACTGACAAAAGATTTTTTGTAAACTCACAAAATATTTTGTAAATATAAACTGGATCTGCAAATACGCAAACAAATTCCACCAATAAAAAAATATCTATGATACATTCAATTAGTTCAGGCTTGTCAGGTTTTATTTTGTGAAATGTGACATTTGTGGATCTCAATTCTCTGCTTGTGAATTCGCATTTTTTTACGCACAGTTTTGAGAACACATTCAGCTGCTTTAAGTGAAAATCTCCTTGTATAAATCCAGCATGTGATCACCTGTTGATGGCGCGATTCGTATTATTGTGAAAACCGTAATGTGGGCGCAAACGGCAGAGGTGGCAGAACGGAAGCACCATGAGGGCTCCAGGCATCACCGCCGTCTTTCACTTCTCACCATCACACTTTCATTTAGCTTGACATCACACACTCTCCCACTTTAGTCTGCCCCTCTTTCTCTCTCTCACTAAAAATCACACACATGCAAACAAACTTGCCATTACATTTTTTTTCATTTTCATAAAACTTATAAAATCCATAAATTTTTTTTTTCCTGTGGAAATGGTGAATAGCACCAGTTTCCTAACACCCATCCTCACCATCCACACACACACACACACACGCGCGCGCACCCTGTGTGGTGTGTCTAATTCGATCTGTCTGAGTGCCCTCAGCCTCATTTTGTTCTCTTCTTCACTCAGCTGTTCTCTCTTTTTCTACAATAGCTCACACACTGAGCCATTATTACCCTATTTATTCTCCCTCTCTCTTCCCCTCTCTCTAATTTATATATACATTCTTTTTATTTCTCTAACTGTCTTTCTCTCTCTCACTCTCTCTCCTTTGTCCCAGTTGCTTTCATTTTTTCTCCTCGCTGCTTATCATGTTTTCTCTCTCACCGTATCCCTCTATCCTCACTAACACGTGTTTCTGCCACTTGAAGATACTGGAGAGGAAGAGAAAAAGACAACAAAGAGCAACGCAATGACTGACAGGGAAATATACGTCTTCATAAAAAAAAGGCTTTCATATGCACGCACGTGCACACATACACACACACATATGATCAGCCAGTCTGCCAGTTTCATCATGACTTCATAAAGCTGCTATCACCAGGCGCAGAGCTCTGCTCCTCATCACATCATTACACGTGTTAATATATGCATGAAAATGTGTGTGTGTGCGTGTGTGTACTTGTGTGTGTAGGTGGATGTCCATTAGCTCCTCTGGAGTTATATGCATGTATGCTGTGTCTGACTACCTGTCTGTCTGTCTATCTTTCGAATCTATAGAATCGATATATGAAAATAGTCCATACAGTCATTTTTGAAACTGATAATGATCTCAACGATGGCTTTGTTAACAGCTAAAGTAACAGGCTCTTTTTGCCTAATTCATCTCTTGTTTGATCCGTGTCTGAATAAACCATCGTTCGAGTCTGGGAGCTTTTCCTTATCTGTCAAAACCATCCCGAAATGGGAACAATTTTAATCAGCGAATCTGTGCAAGGACAGCAAGACGTGAAACGATGCAACATGGGAAAAAAAAAGGCAGGTTCCAACACTAGTTTGGGGCTGTGCCATGTTGACACAATGCAGACGGATCAGGTGAGCAGTGGTGTAACACACACACACACACACACACACACACACACACACACACACACACACACACACACACACACACACACACACACACACACACACATTATTCTGAATGAACTGTCCTCCCCCCCAGAGTTACATCTCAGCAACAAATCCTCAGTTTTAGCCAGACACAAGCTAATCTGACAAGAACGATGCTGGCCCGCACGTCAGAAAGAGAGAATGTGACCAAAAATCCCGTCTGAACATAAACACGGGTATGAACCAAACTGAAATGAATTGATCTGTGAGGACGATAAACGCTGCTTTCATTTATTGTTTCATAGTGTAGCCATAACTTTGATAAAAGCAAATAAATCACTTGATATTAAAATATCAGGGGATGTTAACAGAACAGGAAAAAACACAGACATGACAGAACCGAATTGTGGACATATTTGTCTGAGTGAAAAATGCTTTCATGATGTTTGCAATAATAAAACATTTTCAGAATGAAAATCTGATAAAAAAAAAAAAATGCAGTTAACTAGTTTTAGCTATGCAAACACTTGCAGGCGACAACTGCCTTAAAAGTGTCAGCCATAGGTTACATTTCTGTATTTGTTCATCACGCATTTAATTTTATGTCAATAACACAAATATAAATGATTGCACCTCACACTAAAGAATCACGGCCATGCTAGCAGAGCACAACCCAGCAGCCTCCCGCCAACACGTCCTGGCCGAGGCACACTGGGCTGTGCTGTGAAAGCAGCCAATCAGCCGATAGGTTTTATAAAAGGATGAAAGTGAGCACAGCACAAACAGTCCGAGCCGGGCCAGGTGTCAGAAACAACACGGCACAGTCTCGTCCCGCAGCCCTGCCAAAGCACAGCCACCAGGGAGTACTGGCAGAGGCTGGGCGGATGGAGGGATGATCGGATGGAGGGATGAATAGATGGGTAGATACAAAGGAAGAGAGAGGGGGGGGCTGGTCAATAAACACCTGAGGGCAGATATGCTGCCAACTGGCAGGCAGACAGGGAACCGGAGAGGCCTTAAGTGCAACAGAGATGTAAAAAAAAATAGGTGAGAGAGAAAGCAATACACAACATCTTTTCCTTTAGAGGAACAGAAGCTCCTAAAATTATTTTCTACAAAACAGATGGATAGACTAGAATCAGAAGCAAATTTAGAAGAGAGGAGAACCTAAATAACTCAAGCAAGAAGAAGGAATTAGGTGCAGGATAAGGACAGCCTGTTCTAGAGACTGTGGCACATATTAGCCCGTCATAGCCTGAGGGACACACACACACACACACACACACACACACACACACACACACACACTTACGCTCACAAACATTCACACTGTGCCAACACGCTTAGACTTGTCATCCCGTCAGATCATTGACATGATGTTAACATAAAAACATTTATATGATCACAGTGCCTTGTTGCTGCATAATGATACAATGTGAGATCTATAAAAAGGTAACACACACACATACACACACACACACACTGGATAAGGCTAAATCCTGTATTAGAGCAGCAGAATATAACAATATCTAATTACAGTATTTTAGAGATGTTGATCTCATGACACATAAGATACAAGAAACCTTAAATCTACAAATGAGGGAAAACAGCTCACACAATGACAGGGGAACACTATCAAATTCAATTGATGATTTACAGCTAAGGAGCAAAGGAACAGAAATATGGTAAATACAGAAATCTCTGCAGGGAAATTGTGCAGCTCAATGCAAATTATCAACAATCCCTTATGGTTAAAGCCCACTGAAGGGCAGGTGACTTCACCTGATGTGGTTCTGTTATCAAATGTCTTCTGATATTTTCTTTTTATCTGCCTGACTTCCACTGGCACAAAGCAAGTAACATCAAAGCAATAACTGGCCTCCATGGATTCATGTTGAGAAACCTTCAACAGATTTTATCATGAAAATGTAAGCATACGCGGTAAAGGTCATGTTTGGTGTGACAGCAATGATTTCTGTCTCGATCCAACCTTTTGCACCTGCATTCGACTGACAAACAGGAAGACATCCTCTATAGAGGAGGCAGCGATACCAATTTCTGCGCCAAGATTAGGCTGAGTGGACCAGAATCAAATGCAGAGAGAGAAGAGTTTTGTGTAAAAGGTGTAATTCTCAATTCTTCTTGACTGGAAAAACTCATTTTCCTACACTTATTTAGCAATTGCTATCACTATTGCTGCTGCTCTCTCCACCCACATGTTTAACCCGCAAATGCAACACGTTGGTGCCTGTTCTGTGAAGGCTGTCAAAAGGCATTCTGAGAAATGTAGAAAATGACTAACTGAAGTAGAAAACAGGCAAGACAGGTGGGTAGAAGTGGCCGAAAATAAGCCGTCGCAGTCTGACAGTGTAGCGGTGTATGTAGGGTACATTCTAATCAGCGGGCTGGGATTGTTCTGACAAATACAAATCTTGTTTCAGAGGGAGGGGGTCTTATTGGAGAATGATCTGCCCCCCAGCTGTTTCCTTGGAATGAAGCTGCCCTGTGTTGTGTAACTGTAGCATATTGGCAGGCTTGTAAGAGCTTAAAAGTGATATATTGTGGCTCATATTTAACGCCTTCTAATCAAGACCAGAAATGTCAGCGAACTCGGGTGACGGATTGAAAAACACACACACACACACACACACCTTTTTTCCCCTTGCACACCTTTCACTCATAATACAAAAGTGAACTGGAACAACCGGGAAAACGCTTCAGTGTGAAAGATCAGCATTGTATTTGGCTTTCCAGCATGACGGCAAAGCAACAGTGACCGTGTTCATCTTGCCAATAAAGCTGGGTGAATTTGAATGTGATGAGCGTGGGTTGAGATTGGCATGGGAGGAGGGAGACGGTGCCCAGTGTGCTCAGGCCCTGCCAGCTGTGCCAGCCTCTGAGTCCCACTACGCTGAGCGAGCCAGCTTCATGGAGGGACATGTGTGTGTTTGTGTGTACCCGTGCATGCGAAAGAGAGAGAGAGAGAGAATACTCCTTTACTAACTCTTACTAACATCTCTCTTAGCTCCAATTCTCTTTCTATTGTGCCTCTCTCTGGATCATAACACAAACAGTTGCTGGTTTCCTTGCACATGCTGTAGGTTGAGAGACAAAATAAAAAAAATAAAAACTCTAACTGCAGGAGACCAACAGTAAACGTCAAAGTAAATGTGTGCCAGAATGTGATGCATGATGTCACTGGAAAAAAAGATGCCTGCCCAGTCAATTTTACTTTTATAGAAAGAAAACGGTATTGTGCGGAAATGAAGAGTGCTGAGGCTCCTGTGACCAAAAGAAGCTTAAAACTATATATATATATATATATATATATATATATATAGGGTGTCAATGGATATGAAACAACCTAGATTCCTAATTGTTGCGTTATTTGCATGAGAAACCAATGACCCACTAATGGTACACTTAAGAGGTTACGTTACTTGTCAAGCAAAGGATGTCATACATACTCAACATGTATGTTATAGCAGGACCTTTTTTGGGAGACATAGTATACTGTGACCTTTTTTATGCCATATAGCACATGTGTCAAACTGAGGTCCTGGAGGGCTTGAGTGGGTGCAGGTTTTTGTTCCAACCAGGAGTTCTACTAACCAACCAATAGAGCTCTTGCTGAGGACCGTCATTAGTAGAATCAGGTGTGTTACTGCCTGGTTGGAACAAAAACCTGCACCCACACGGCCCTACAGGACCTGAGTTTGACACTCCTGCCATATAGTATAGAATGACCTCTTTTGATCGATTTAATATATTATGGCTTTTTTTGAGCGACATAGTATGACCTTTCATGAACAATGTAGTATATTATGACCTTTTTTGGGCGACATACTATAGTATGACCATTTTTGGACAGTATAGTATATTATGACCCTTTTTGGGCGACATACTATAGTATGACCTTTTTTGAGCGACGTACTATAGTATGACCTATTTTGAACAATATAATATATTATGAGCTCTTTTGGGCGACATAGTATAGTATGACCTTTTTTGAGCGACGTACTATAGTATGACCTTTTTTGAGCGACATACTATAGTATGACCTTTTTTTGAGCGACATGCTATAGTATGACCTTTTTTGAACAATATAATATATTATGAGTTTTTTTGGGCGACATAGTATAATATGACCTTTTTTGAGTGACATAGTATAATACCTTTTTTGGATAATATTACCTTTTTTGGATAATATAGTCTATTATGATCTTTTTTGGGCGACATAGTATAATATGACCTTTTTTGAGTGACATACTATAGTATGACCTTTTGTGAGCGACATACTATAGTATGACCTTTTTAGTATATTATGACCCTTTTTGGGTGACATAGTATAATATGACCTTTTTTGAGCGACATACTATAGTATGATCTTTTTTGGGTGACATAGTATAATATGACCTTTTTTGAGCGACATACTATAGTATGATCTTTTTTGGGCGACATAGTATAATCTGACCTATTTTGAGCGACGTACTATAGTTTGACCTATTTTGAGCGACGTACTATAGTATGACCTTTTTTGAGCGACGTACTATAGTATGACCTATTTTGAGCGACGTACTATAGTATGACCTATTTTGAGCGACGTACTATAAAATGACCTATTTTGAGCGACGTACTATAGTATGACCTATTTTGAGCGACGTACTATAGTATGACCTATTTTGAGCGACGTACTATAGTATGACCTTTTTTGAGCGATATACTATACTATTACCTTTTTTGGAGAATATAGTCTATTATGATCTTTTTTGGGCGACATAGTATAATATGACCTTTTTTGAGTGACATACTATAGTGTGATCTTTTTTGGAAAATATAGTATATTATGAGCTTTTTTGGGCGACATAGTATAATCTGACCTATTTTGAGCGACATACTATAGTATGACCTTTTTTGAGCGACATACTATAATCTGACCTATTTTGAGCGACGTACTATAGTATGACCTATTTTGAGCGACGTACTATAGTATGACCTATTTTGAGCGACGTACTATAGTATGACCTATTTTGAGCAACATACTATAGTATGCCCTATTTTGAACAATATAATATATTATGAGCTTTTTTGGGCGACATAGTATAGTATGACCTTTTTTGAGCGACGTACTATAGTATGACCTTTTTTGAGCGACATACTATAGTATGACCTTTTTTGAGCGACATGCTATAGTATGACCTATTTTGAACAATAAAATATATTATGATCTTTTTTGGGCGACACACTATAGTATGACCTATTTTGAGCAACGTACTATAGTTTGACCTATTTTGAGCGACGTACTATAGTATGACCTATTTTGAGCGACGTACTATAGTATGACCTATTTTTCAGCGACGTACTATAGTATGACCTATTTTGAGCGACGTACTATGGTATGACCTTTCTTGAGCGATATACTATACTATTACCTTTTTTGGAAAATATAGTCTATTATGATCTTTTTTGGGCGACATAGTATAATATGACCTTCTTTGAGTGACATACTATAGTGTGACCTTTTTTGGAAAATATAGTATATTATGAGCTTTTTTGGGCGACATAGTATAATCTGACCTTTTTTGAGCGACATACTATAGTATGACCTTTTTTGAGCGACATAGTATAATCTGACCTATTTTGAGCGACATACTATAATCTGACCTATTTTGAGCGACATACTATAGTATGACCTTTTGTGAGCGACGTACTATAGTATGACCTATTTTGAGCGACGTACTATAGTATGACCTTTTTTGAGCAACATACTATAGTATGACCTTTTTTGAGCAACATACTATAGTATGACCTTTTTTGAGCGACATACTATACTATTACCTTTTTTGGATAATATAGTCTATTATGATCTTTTTTGGGCGACATAGTATAATATGACCTTTTTTGAGCGACATACTATAGTATGATCTTTTTTGGGCGACATAGTATAATCTGACCTATTTTGAGCGACATACTATAATCTGACCTTTTGTGAGCGACGTACTATAGTATGACCTTTTTAGTATATTATGACCCTTTTTGGGTGACATAGTATAATATGACCTTTTTTGAGCGACATACTATAGTATGACCTTTTTAGTATATTATGACCCTTTTTGGGTGACATAGTATAATATGACCTTTTTTGAGCGAGATACTACAATATGACCTTTTTTGGGCGACATAGTATAATCTGACCTATTTTGAGTGACATACTATAGTATGACCTTTTTTTGGAAAATATAGTATATTATGAGCTTTTTTGGGCGACATAGTATAATCTGACCTATTTTGAGCGACATACTATAGTATGACCTATTTTGAGCGATGTACTATAGTATGACCTATTTTGAGCGACGTACTATAGTATGACCTATTTTGAGCGACATACTGTAGTATGACTTTTTTTGAGCAACATACTACAGTATGACCTTTTTTGAGCGACATACTATATTATGACCTATTTTGAGCGACATACTACAGTATGACCTTTTTTGGGCGACATAGTATAATCTGACCTATTTTGAGTGACATACTATAGTATGACCTTTTTTTGGAAAATATAGTATATTATGAGCTTTTTTGGGCGACATAGTATAATCTGACCTATTTTGAGCGACATACTATAGTATGACCTATTTTGAGCGATGTACTATAGTATGACCTATTTTGAGCGACGTACTATAGTATGACCTATTTTGAGCGACATACTATAGTATGACCTTTTTTGAGCGACGTACTATAGTATGACCTATTTTGAGCGACATACTGTAGTATGACCTTTTTTGAGCAACATATAAAGTATGACCTATTTTGAGCGACATACTATAGTATGACCTTTTTTGAGCAACATACTACAGTATGACCTTTTTTGAGCAACATACTACAGTATGACCTTTTTTGGGCGACATAGTATAATCTGACCTATTTTGAGCGACATACTATAGTATGACCTTTTTTGAGCAACATACTACAGTATGAACTTTTTTGAGCGACATAATATAGTATGACCTATTTTGAGCAACATAGTATAGTATGACCTTTTTTGAGTGACATATTATAGTATGACCCTTTTTAGGCGACATAGTATAATATGTTAAGTTAACTATTCAGTTCCATCCACCGTGTCATGTTGGTGTAAGTTAATCAGAATTTTTATTTAACATTTCTGTTACTGACCTTAGACTTCAGATCTCAGACCTCCAAAAGTTAGTTTTGAACCAGCATGTGTGGTAAACAGGGTGAGAGCACTAGTCACCTTTACCACTACTCCTCTTCATATGAAGTTCTCTTCTCCAGGGGCTTTAATCATTCTACCTTTGGATGTTGGGACTTTAAAACTGACCAAGATTTAAACCAACAGCTACTAACTTCCATTCAGCCTTCAAGAACATGGAGTTTCCTTGTGTGCCATGTTTGTGCAGGTTTCATTTAACATTTGGATTACTGACTTTAAAATTTTGAGCCTCCAAGAGAGATTTGAACCAGCATCGGTAGCCTACAGGGGGAGAGCACTATCCACTTTCACCACAACCCCTCTTCTTGAAAAAAGTTTTCTCAAGGGGCTCTTATAATTTTAACATTGGATGTTAGATGATATATGTAACCAACATTTAAAACCACAAAGACAAACTTAAAGGCACACTGTGCTACCCAGTGTGTTATGTTTGGGGAGGTTTCTTCTAGATTTCATTCAACATTTGGGTATATGACTTCAAAAGGCTCATTGGGGGATTGAACCCACATCTCTCAAGTTTCTAGACGGGTGTCTTAACTGGTGAGCCATTGAAGGCATGCCATTAGCTGTGATTCATTTACAAGTTCTGGGTAAGCTGAGTGTGTTAAAATGTGGCATGGAAGTGATGAGTTGTGTGGGTTTAGATCTGGATGACTTTAAAGTCCAACATCCAAAGACAAGATGATGAGAGCCAACATGCTATAGTATGACCTTTTATCAGGTGACATTAAATAGAACAACCTTTTTAGAACAACATACTCTAATATGGCCTTTTTTATGCGACATACTTGAGTATGACCTTTGTTGAGCGACAGACTATAGGATCTGCCTCTTTTTGGCCATGTACTATAGTATGACCTCATTTGGGCAACAAAGTATATATAGTATGACCTTTTTTAAGCTATATACACTAGTATGACCATTTTTGGTCAACATAGTATAGTATGACCATTTTTGGTCAATATAGTATGGTATGACCGTTTTTGAGTGATAGTATAATATGACCTTTTTGGACAATATAGTATACTATGACCTTTTTTGGGCGACATAGTATAATATGACCTATGGTATGACCTATTTTGAGCGACATACTATAGTATGACCTTTTTTGGACAATATAGTGTATTATGGCCTTTTTTGGGTGACATAGTAAAATATGACCTATTATGAGTGGCATACTCTAGTATGACCTTTTTTGAGCGATATACTATAGTATGACCTTTTTTGAGCGACATACTATAGTATGACCTTTTTTGTAAAATATAGTATATAGTATATAGTATATAGCCCTTTTTTGGGCGACATAGTAAAATATGACCTTTTTTGAGTGACATACTATAGTATGACCTTTTTTGAGCGATATAGTATAATATGACCTTTTTTGAGCGACATACTATAGTATGACCTTTTATGGACAATATAGTTTATTATGACCTTTTTTGAGCGGTATACTATAGTATGACCTTTTTTGGGCGACTGAGTATAATATGACCTTTTTTGAGCAACATAGTACAATATGACCTTTTTTGGGCGACATAGTATAATATGAACTATTTTGAGCGACATTCTATAGTATGATCTTTTTTGGGCGACATACTATAGTATAAACTTTTTTAGACAAAATTGTATAATCTGACCTATTTTGAGCGACATGCTATGGTATGACCTTTTTTGAGCGACATACTATGGTATGACCTATTTTGGACAATATAGTATATTATGACCCTTGATGGGCGACATAGTATAATCTGACCTATTTTGAGCGACATACTATCGTATGACCTTTATTGAGCGAAATACTATAGTATGACCTTTTTTGGGCGACATACTATACTATTACCTTTTTTGGACAATATAGTCTATTATGATCTTTTTTGGGCGACATAGTATAATATAACCTATTTTGAGCGACATAGTATAATATGACCTTTTTTGAGCGACATACTATAGTATGAACTTTTTTAGACAATATAGTATATTATGACCTTTTTTGGGCGACATAGTATAATATAACCTTTTTTGAGCGGCATACTATAGTATGACCTTTTTTGAGCGATTTAGTATAATATGACCTTTTTTGGGCGACATAGTATAATATGAACTATTTTGAGCGACATACTATAGTATGACCTTTTTTGAGCGACATACTATAGTATGACCTTTTTTGAGCGACATACTATAGTATGACCTTTTTTGGACAATATAGTATATTATGACCCTTTTTGGGCGACATACTATAATATGCCTTTTTTTGGACAATATAGTCTATTATGATCTTTTTTGGGCGAGATAGTATATTATGACCTATTTTGAGCGACATAGTATAATATGACCCTTTTTGAGCGACATACTATAGTATGAACCTTTTTAGACAATATAGTATATTATGACCTTTTTTGGGCGACATAGTATAATATAACCTATATTGAGCGACATAGTATAATATGACCTTTTTTGAGCGACATACTATAGTATGACTTTTTTGAGCGACGTACTATAGTATGACCTTTTTTGGACAATATAGTATATTATGACCTTTTTTGAGCGACATAGTATGGTATGACCTTTTTTGAGCGACATAGTATGGTATCACCTTTTTTGAGCAACTCATTATAAAATTACCTTTTTTGAGCGACATACTATAGTATGAACTTTTTTAGACAATATAGTATATTATGACCTATTTTGAGCGACATAGTATAATATGACCTTTTTTTGAGCGACATACCATAGTATGACTTTTTTGAGCGACGTACTATAGTATGACCTTTTTTGGACAATATAGTATATTATGACCTTTTTTTGAGCGACATAGTATGGTATGACCTTTTTTGAGCGACATACTATAGTATGACCTTTTTTGGACAATATAGTATATTATGACCCTTTTTGGGCGACATACTATAATATGCCTTTTTTTGGACAATATAGTCTATTATGATCTTTTTTGGGCGAGATAGTATATTATGACCTATTTTGAGCGACATAGTATAATATGACCCTTTTTGAGCGACATACTATAGTATGAACCTTTTTAGACAATATAGTATATTATGACCTTTTTTGGGCGACATAGTATAATATAACCTATATTGAGCGACATAGTATAATATAACCTATATTGAGCGACATAGTATAATATAACCTATATTGAGCGACATAGTATAATATGACCTTTTTTGAGCGACGTACTATAGTATGACCTTTTTTGGACAATATAGTATATTATGACCTTTTTTGAGCGACATAGTATGGTATGACCTTTTTTGAGCGACATAGTATGGTATCACCTTTTTTGAGCAACTCATTATAAAATTACCTTTTTTGAGCGACATACTATAGTATGAACTTTTTTAGACAATATAGTATATTATGACCTATTTTGAGCGACATAGTATAATATGACCTTTTTTTGAGCGACATACCATAGTATGACTTTTTTGAGCGACGTACTATAGTATGACCTTTTTTGGACAATATAGTATATTATGACCTTTTTTTGAGCGACATAGTATGGTATGACCTTTTTTGAGCGACATACTATAGTATGACCTTTTTTGGACAATATAGTATATTATGACCCTTTTTGGGCGACATACTATAATATGCCTTTTTTTGGACAATATAGTCTATTATGATCTTTTTTGGGCGAGATAGTATATTATGACCTATTTTGAGCGACATAGTATAATATGACCCTTTTTGAGCGACATACTATAGTATGAACCTTTTTAGACAATATAGTATATTATGACCTTTTTTGGGCGACATAGTATAATATAACCTATATTGAGCGACATAGTATAATATAACCTATATTGAGCGACATAGTATAATATGACCTTTTTTGAGCGACGTACTATAGTATGACCTTTTTTGGACAATATAGTATATTATGACCTTTTTTGAGCGACATAGTATGGTATGACCTTTTTTGAGCGACATAGTATGGTATCACCTTTTTTGAGCAACTCATTATAAAATTACCTTTTTTGAGCGACATACTATAGTATGAACTTTTTTAGACAATATAGTATATTATGACCTATTTTGAGCGACATAGTATAATATGACCTTTTTTTGAGCGACATACCATAGTATGACTTTTTTGAGCGACGTACTATAGTATGACCTTTTTTGGACAATATAGTATATTATGACCTTTTTTTGAGCGACATAGTATGGTATGACCTTTTTTGAGCGACATACTATAGTATGACTTCTTTTTGGGAGACATACTATAGTATGACTTCTTTTTGGGAGACATACTATAGAATGACCTTTTTTACTCAAAATATTATAGTATGATCATTTTTGAGCAACATACTATAGTATGACCTATTTTGAGCAACTCATTATCATATGACCATTTTTGAGCACATACTATAGTATGAAATTTTTGAGCGACATACTATGGAATAACCTTTTTTGAACAATATAATACATTATGACCTCTTTTGAGCGACATTATATGACCATTTTTGAGAGAGATAGTATAATATGACCTTTTTTGATCGACATAGTATAGTATGACCTCTTTTTATCCACATAGTATAGAATGACACTTTTTGAGCGACATAGTATAGTATGATCATTTTTGAGCAACATACTACAGAATGACCTCTTTTTGGCCATATACTTTAGTATTAGGTATTTGGGCGACATAATATAGTATCATCTTTTTTGAGTGACATAGTATGACCTTTTATGAATGACATAGTATAGTATGACCTTTTTTATCGACATGCTATAGTATTACCTTTTTTTGAGCAACATACCGTATTTTCACGACCATAAGGCACACAGTACTAAAAGGCGCAGTTTCAGTTTTGTGTGTCATTACTGTATTGAACACACACATAAGGCGCACTTAACTATAGGGCGCGAGTTTCACAAACAGAAATAGATATACACACAAATAGATATATACAAAACTAGAGCCGGAGCAAAACTGAGTTTCGTTGTGTGAGTATTAATTACAAAGTACTAACATTTTTAATCATTGTGCATACAGATAAAACAAGCACACAAGTGTGCGTATTTAAAAAATACAGCAGGGTCATGTCATCATTCAAACCATCAAAGTCCTTATCCTCTGTTTCTGATTCCAACAGCAGCGCCAAAACTCCATCAAACATCACGCTCACTTTCTTCACTGTCAGAGTCACTTTCCGTGCGGTGTGGCTCCGCGGAATGAGGATTATAATCCGCAGGAAGTTGCTGCGCTACCGTAGTCCTGGTCCAGACGGAAAAATCATACTGAAACGAAAGCACCAAGACGGACCTAATTGAAAATGTTCAATTTTCATTTCTTCTGCTAGCATTACTGCTTTGAGTCGAATGGTGACCGTCGCACGGCTTCTACCACTCGTTTTTTGCCCGGTGATCCACTGCTTGATGATCCACTGATCAAGCGACACACTATAGTCCCCCCACAAAAGGTGCGCTTCTGAATTTAAAGGTTAGAGAAGGGATTGTCGAGATTTTGAGATGGTGTGCCATTGAAATTGTGCTACAGGGGAGTTTCTTTTACAGTTCTTTTCACTCTTTCCTCTTGTTGTGGGACTTTAAAACCAAAGCAAGACATGAAATCATCAGTCATCAACAGTCCTGCAGTTAGTTTTAGTTTTGAGCAGAAAAGAATTTCTTTCAGAGATTTATGAGAAAAAAATATTGATGTATGATGATTTTATAGCACTTGATGGACAGTTTGCTACAAAGGCATCGAAATGTGCACAATTTGTGAGTATAAAGGTCATCTAAAAATATTTAAAAAGAAGAGATGGTATAAATGTAAAAATGTATGTAAGTCAAATAAACTAATTTATAAAATACAAGAGGCCATTTATTTTTTTTGGCTTGTTTTGTGTGTGTGTGTGTGTGTGTGTGTGTGGGCATGCGTGCGTGCGTGCGTGCACTGCAGCTTGTACATACACAGACAGTGGAGGAAAAGAGACAAAATGTTAAAATTAGAACAACAAATGTTAAGTAAAGGCATATGGGTTATGTTGTAAAAAGGTGTAAAACAATCAATCTTAAGCTAAACAGTAATTGTGTCCTCCCACATAGAATAGAGTCAGAAATGGTGTGGACACCTAATAGTTAGGAGGCCCAGTTGCTGTTTTAAGTTGCTTTATTATGGACCACATGATATTTTCTCTTTGATCCTCATAATTATGGAAACTAGTCGCGGGCCGGATCGGACAGTTCAGGATGCCAGAGTTGATGATCACTGCTCAAAAATGTGTGAGTGAATATGCCCAATGGCTACATTCAGTTTTTTTTACTGGTTTGTGATTAAAAGGTGGTATATGTGACACACTGCATGTTACTGATCCTATGTAAAGCATGTGTTTGGCTGTAAAACACACTCATTTATTTTTCAGGAGTCAGAGAGCATGTGCATATCTCACATCTATGTCACATAACCCTGGAGCTTATCTGTCCCCTGCTTTCTAATTGGACTGCTCGCCCTTCTGTGAACAGTTTAAGGTAAATATTTGTAGCCAGTGACGTACTAATCACCCACTGATTGGTGTTGCAGGCACAGAGCCGTTGAATGAAAACAGCCATTTCTATTTCCTCTCTTCCAACCCTCCCACACTTTCTCCCTTTCTCTATTCTGCTGGTTCATTTTCCCACTTTCACAGTATCTCTCTGTGTCCTCTCACTCTGTTTTCCCTCAGTGCACTTGGCCTTGCTCTTTTGCTCTCTCTCTCTCTCTCTCTCTTTCTGCCCTCCTTCTGATTCTCCTTCTTCCTCTATCTTGTTGCCCTGCTTCTCTCCCAGAATCTCCCTCCACCTTCCCCCTCTTTTCTTTCTTGCTCAGGCTTCTTTTTTCCTCTTTCCGTCCTCTCTCCCTCGCTCTCTCTCTCTCTCTCTCTCTCTCTCCTCTGGGCAGCTCGCCAGCTCCTCTTCCCTGGCGCAGAGCCAACTCCTCTCCTCCTTTTCGCCTCCTCTTTCCCTCCCTCCCTCCCTCCCTTCCTCTATCCCCCTTGCCTCTGATTGATGGCCCCTCTATTCTGGAAGGAGAGGAAGGGAAACAGAGAAAGAGGGACAGAGAAAAAGAGAAGAAAGGGGAGCAGCAAAGCACACACGAACAACAAAACACACACATTAAATGACACATACAAACACACGCACGCGCGCACACACACATAAAATGACACACGAACCCTCAGAATCGTGCACAAGGATATAACTGCACACTCAAGTACACACACACACACATAAATTCAAAATCATGCACACAAAAACCATGCCATGCACACACACAAAAGCAACAAGGGCACACACAGAAAACCAATCCAAACAGAGCAGAGGGAGCACACATACAAAGAGCTGTGTGCAGAGCAAGCAGAGCCTCCCAGCAAGAGACCGAGGAGCACACACACGCACACACACACACACACACTTCCTATGAAAGATATACACACATAAAGACACCGATTCAACCTTCGGTGCAGAACCAATACAAGATGGGTAGCAGACCAGGCAGGAGAAACATTTAGAATGAAAAATACAGACAGACAGCTCACTTCTACTCCTCCAGCACACACACACACACACACACACACACACACACACACACACACACACACACACACACACACACACACACACACACATACACAGTTAAAAACATGCACCTATAACAAATTCAGGGTGTGACACTAAATCTGCGGCTCACAGTTGAGGCTGTAGTTTTACAACCGTCTCGCTCTCTTTCTCTCTTTCTGTCTGTGTACATTATACACTAAGCTATTAGTCATATTCACACTGTGCCAGCTCACCAGCTTCCCTTACGAAAATTAACCATGGTTTTACCATGGGAAATACCGTGGTTTTACCATGGTTTTTTGGGTCATGGTTTACCATGGTTTTTTTGTGGTAACCATGGTTATACTATGGTTTTTATGTAGTAACCATGGTTCTACCATGGTTTTTGGAAGTACCATGAACCAACCATAGTAATACTATGGTATCCAAAAACCATGGTAGAACCATGGTTACTACATAAAAACCATAGTATAACCATGGTTACCACAAAAAAACCATGGTTAACCATGGTTACCCAAAAAACCATGGTAAAACCACGGTATTTCCCATGGTAAAGCCATGGTTAATTTTCGTAAGGGTTGCATTGACAAACCGCATATGGCTTCCAAATCATGTCGTCCGCAATGCAATCAGACACAAAGTAGACAAAGTAGCAAAGCTGGCTCCACAGTAAGCATGCATGGTGTCGAGCAACACAACTTTTTCACGGTGTGACCGTGCGTGAACTGGTCTAGCACTCTGTCTGCACCTCTGTCGCCTCATGGTTGGTCTTTTTTAACTAAAACATGAATGAAGACAAAACATAAACTTTCTATTGAAATGAGTTTCTACTGTGAAAAGGAGAAAAAAGAAAATCTTCTTTGAATTAGTGTTGCATGGTAAATCGATACTAGAACGGTACTATAACCAATTTTATAGTATCAGCACTTTAAGAATGACAGTGTTTGAATAAGAGCCATATTTCCTGTGAGTTATGTTGGTGTGTGACAGCAAGCCAGTGTGTGTGTGTGTGTGTGTGTGTGTGTGTGTGTGTGTGTGTGTGTGTGTGTGTGCTGCGCTGCTCTGCTCCTGGCAGGCAAAGTAGATGTGCCAACCACTCAGGTTTTTTCCCATATGCGCGCTGCAGCTTTGCGGTAGCAGAATGACAGGTATGTCTCTTGCCGACTGTCCACGGTTCTTGAAAAATCAGATGCACAGAGCAAAATACGGCAATTATTTCACTTACATAGCCAGCAGCCAGGACAGGAAGAACCACTACCACCACAAAGCCTGACGCAAAACCCACGAACCTGGCACGTCTAACATAGTAAAACATCTTGGCTTTAGCTTTTTAAGGCACTTTACCAATGTGCCAAGTATCTTGAATGGCTTCCAGAAAGAATGATTTATGATAAACCATATACTGCAAATTAAATCTCCAAATTATTGCAAATTTCCAATATTAATCATCTTTGCATATACTTAGCTCCTCATGAGTTTACATATTTTTACAGAAATACGGATACGTCAGATGCTCATTTAGCAGACAGTACCACATTATGCAGCCATTATCCCGTACACACACACACATGCATACACAAACAATCAGATATGCCAATAGGGTCTGGGCTCCTCTGCAAGGGCGACAAAGTCATTACGTTAAAAGGCTAGTTCCCTGGGAATTTAATCACCTGTTTTCACCCTCATCTCATCTTTCTATTTTTTTCTCACATACAGTTTTGCCCCCTTTTAACTTGTTTTCTACCATTTGTAAAGGGTTGTATCACACCCTATCCCACTCTGTAGGATATTCACAAATGACTTGACTGCTACACGCGTATGCACAGGCAGGCGCACACACACACACACATGTTGCTACAACATGTGCACAAAGGGAATGCATACACCACTGATCAGAGAAAGTGCAAAGAAATACCATAAACACACACACCCTCACACACACACACACACACACACACACACACACACACACACACACACACACAAGTCATTTGACCTCTCCAGAGCCCATTCTAGTTGACCCAAATATGCAGGCTCATCCTAATGCAGCCCTTTCAATAAAACCAGTTAAAGGAAAGAAAAAAAAAACTCCAACCACAACTGTGGGATTATCGGCTGACTGGGTGGTGGGAATGACAGAGAGGAAAAGGCGCAGCAGTGGGGATGGAAAGAGTGAGATTGAGAAAGAAAAAAAAAGAAAGAGGGAGAGAGAGAGAAGCCCAATCCTATTATATGGAAAGCGGTGAGTTGAAAATGAAGGCATCTCTCACTCTCTCCGCTCTCTCCCTATCTCATTCACCCTCTCCTCTCTCCCAAATGAGACGGGGATTCAGGTCACAACTTCAGCCAAACGTACCGACGCGTGCACGCAGACACACATGTGCACAGCCACATGCATGGGGCAGGCTAGACAGCTCGGGCTAATTAGGCGGGAGGATAAGCACACAAAACACTTATGTATACACTTTTACACAACGCAGACAGATAAATATTCCCCCTTGTAATCTCGCTCTCCTGCTTGTTCTCTCCCCTCAATCTTCCCCAGCCCCGGTTTCTGTTTAAGTCATCTTCCTCTATTTATTTCTTCTACTCCGTTTCCTGTCTGTTTTTTATCAGAATTTTAGCTCAATTCAAAGATATTTTTTTCCCTTATATATGCATCTCTGCTTAAAAGTGGTTCCGTTAACGTAGACACTGCAATATAACATGCAGAGCTTGGGCTCGTAACTCCTGTTGTCTCTCCCACACTCAGCTTCATATGTGCTGTGGTGAAATGAAAGGAGGGAGCAGGAAGGAAGGACAGCCAGCTGCTTCATCTGTCCTCAGGAGTCCACAGGGGAAACAGTCTGGCTGCCGAGCATCCTGACTATCAAACACAGCTTCCTATAATATCCTGCCTGGTCTGTGAACCATGCAGTCTTTTCTATCTAGAATTCTGATACAGGATGTAAAGGCTATACACAGTATATGCTAAGACTGATTCTTAATATCCTGTATATTGTGTGTGAACCTGCCGGTGACGTTCACTCAAAGAAAGTATAAGTAATATTTAGCGTCCTGACTATTCATTTCAGCGGCCAGGACACACGCCTGCCCATCAAGCATTCTGCTATATCATCTCTGCTGCTAAAGTAGTACGTTGGTGTTTCGTGTTGGGCTTTACAAGTTCCCAGCGGGCTTTCATCTCATGTTGTTATTATCCTAAATGGCTCGAAAATTAATAACCAGCTAGAATATCCAGCTCAAGGACACACACACACACACACACAATAGCACATACACTCACACACATTCACCTTTCAGAAATGGGATGGTCCCCCTCATCAGACCACCTTTCCACCTGTTCATTTGTCTTGGGCGATATTTAAACGTTTTTTTTTTATACAGGGAGGTGGAGGAAAGTCTTGGTCGCTCATATGAATAGATAATTACACATCTGAAGCCTTACGGTATTTATAATTAAACTATAATCATCACTCTCAATCGAAACAGGAAACATGTACTACGTCCAACATGCCAATGTGAATACATGTGCGTCTGTCTCTGCGGATACAATCTGATGCACCTCGGTAATGCTGCATTTCTTTACATCTGTGATTATGCTCTTGTAGCCACCGTGAGCTCTATTTTTGTGAGATTAACATGGAAAAAAAAAACACTCGTCCTCCAGTAGCCTGTTTGTTTTTTTAAATACATGTTCTCGTCGTCAGCCAGGAAGCTTCCTACTTATAGCATGGACTAAATAAAAATCCATTTGTGACCCAGCTTTAAAGTACACAGCCCCTTTCATGTTCCCGCTGTCTAATCTCTAATTAGGCACCGTCGCTGTCCAGTAGCCCGCTGTATCAGGCTACGGAAATGTGAGTGAAGATCCAACTTTCACCGGCCACCTTGCAGCCTCCCGACATCAAGAATTTCCCATGCAAAACTAAACTGATGTCACAGTCCAATGTGTAACCTTATGTCAAAAGCACATCTTGTTTAAAGGGTATTAACCTTTGAGTTAACCTTTGAGCCGGCAGTATTTCAATCAGCACAAAGGCATGAATTTCCTGTTCCCAGTGATATGATGTGCATCGACTGATGAGTTATTGTGTGTGTGTGTGTGTGTGTGTGTGTGTGTGATGCAACATCAGCTGAAGCCTTGCTTTGTTTTCACGTTTCACGCTTAAAACTTAAAGGTGTACTCAGCGATTCCAATCCAATGTATTTTTGGACAAATTCAGCCAATGTCTGCTGTGTACACAAATAACGACAAACACACGGTAAGATTCCACGATTCCAGCTAATCATCCACTGATTCTTTGCAGCGCTTCCAAAAAAGCACTAAACAGAGAGGTGAGGCGTATTTTTTTTGGCAATTGACTTCAAATATCCACAATCTTTCACCGGATTCACTGACTCAACCTTTTCCCGACACAGATAAGAGAGTTTGTTTCTGATAAGAAGGGAGCATGGCGTGTTACGGTACATACACCATACCGTGGCAGCGTAAAGACGAACTCTTACATTCATCTGACCATTTTTATGTGATTGCGGTCTCAGATCCCAACCCGGTCGTTCAGAAACACTTACCTAGGCAGCTATTAAAATGCTGCCACTGTGGCTTCGCTGCTGCTCCCAAGGGCCCACTGGAGGACACGATCCTAGCAAAGAAATAATGGGCCCTATTGCCGAAATGACCTATTACCTCTGATACATTACGTGTACAATTCTGTATACACACACATGTGAAGATAGGACACTGTTATGTTACTGTAAAGCAAACACTGGTGAACAGCGTTAAACAGTAAAAGATGGAATTCCATAGGGAGCAGAAGCACTTCTGTGTCACCACCGTAAAAATACTACACAGTTCATTCATTGGCCAGCTGCGGTCCACTGATTTTGTAAAGTTTATGTAATAAATTTACTGGTATTTAATAATCGAAAAATAATATCCTTCCCACGGGCGCATCATCATAACAGAAATAAAAGCTGTGAGAGTTCAGTATGCTTAATGCATAATACACTCTGTGCAACTGTGCATTGCAATTACAGTTTTACACAAGGTGTTTTCAAACTTCCTGATTAGACTCTTAGTTATTGAAGCCGTGAAGAGCTATGCTGGAAATTATCTGTTGTTCCAAAACCTTAAATGCACCAATAACAATTATCCACATGCACAGTCTTCAGCAGAAGTTTAATCAGGCAACATAAGTGAAAAGGCTGGTGTCGAGGGGCTTTAACTGCAGAGATTGCAGAGGGGGAACATCTTATCTTATCTAGAAGGTCTGCTGTACTTGAAAAATAAATAAATATAGGAACTGGGATACAAGACCTTGTCCCTAAAGGGCAAATAAACAGGTTTCCATAACCGTAATCAGTGTGTGTGAGATCACCTTGTGTCTTTATCAACAAACCTCTTAAAATAGAGAACTACATAACTAACTGAGACTGGATCCAGGACTTGTCAGGATCAGAATAGACAGAAGGATAAATTCAGATTTCCACTGGTTCTGTTAGAAAAACTAATTAACATATATACAGTACCAAGCTCTGAGGGTTTCTTCACAGACCTGTTGAGGACAAAGGTTTTGCAGAATTACCGTTGCACTATACTTTACTGTTATTCTACTGGTTTTTATTGCACTTGGACTTCTAGATTAAAACTGTCAGTACGTATACAGTACCAAGGTTTTGGACACTCGTTCTCATTCACATCAATGAAAATGTGTGTTCAAACCTTTTACCAGTCCTGTCCTTGTAGCTGGTTATTATAATAGATTTATTTTTCCAATTTTTTAAATGTCTTCTTTTTCTTCAGGGATCATTTTGCTCTATTTCATCGATAAATTGAAAATATCTTAATATTTGTCAAAAGTATATATAGTATAAGCCCGCATTATAGATTGACATTTAAAATGCAGATTAATCCTGGATTCCCTTTACCTGACATGCACCAATAAATGCACGTGGACCATGGATCAGGACGTGAAGTTGATCATTAGTGCTGCTGTGGTTGTTCTCGTTACTATCGCTGAGCAGCAGCGGGCTACTTTGCTTAATGGGCCTTTTAAGTCGGCGGCCGATGGAAGGGAAGGAAAAATCTTCACTTCCTGCCTCTGCACATTTTCATATTTTCCCAGGCCGCCTCTGGCTGGACGCGAGTCCAACAAAGCGTCTATTCATGTGCGCCCTGCCACCGTCATCCTGTTATCCCTCTCTCCGGTCCTACGCACGCCGGCGGCATCGGCACCGCGGCACACAACAACACGTACGGCGTAAACATCATCCCTTACCTATGAGCTGCCCTCTGCCAACCGCTGTGAGCCGGCAGTATCTGTCTGAATTACAGAGGCACTGATGTGCATCTGCACATAGTGGGGGATACAGGCAATAACTACCCAGGCCCCAGAAGTGCTATATCAATGAATATAGAACAACCACAGAGAGCAACGCAAAGTCCTTATAGCCTCCATCACTCCTGGGGATACAGCTAGTATATATACAATATATATGATATGATAAGATAATGGAAGTGAACCAAGTGAGATAATGTGATGGGACGTGCATGCACGGGTGTGTGTGTGACACTGTACAGCTTAAAAGAGGAAGGGGGGGGGGTAGCTATCTTTGCCTTCATATAGTTCAGATACAATCATCTGAGAAAGAGACAGAGGAGAAGAAGGGAGGAAATAGAGAGGAAACAAGGAAAAGATCGGGATCGTAAAGGGCGAGGGAGGAGAGGGGAAGATAAAGAGCAAGTGTGAAATTTAAAAGAGCGACGGAGAGAGATGAAAAAAAAAAAAAAAAAAGCAGGAGGGACGCGAAAAAAAGGAAGGGCTAGGAAGGCACGAGATGACTGTTACAGCTCAATTAATGCCGGGACATGAAATAGTCGTGCCACTGGTAATGACAGACCGTGTGCTAGAGAAAGAGATGGGGGGGGGGAAGAGGGAGGCAATAGCAGTGATCTCGACAGGATGTTAGGAGGAAGCTGGGAGGGGGGAGGAGGAGGAGGAGGAGGAGGAGGAGGAGAGGAAATAAGAGCAGACACTGTTAAATCTATTCATGATTCATTATTTCTCACTGCAGCTCAGAGCTCCCCTCCCTTTCTAGATGACTCCTCTCTCTCTCTCTCTCCCTCTCTCTCTCTCTCTCTCTCTCTCTCTCTCTTTCTCTGACCCGCTCCCCCTGTCTTTCCCTTCTCCCTCTATTGCTTTCCTTTTCTTGGCTCTCGTTTTCATCTCCATCTCTTTTTTCCCCCCCTCATCTGTTCTCTGAGGTCTTTATCTGTCTCTTCTAAAGCTCCATCCTTCCTGTTTACCCTCTCCTCTTCCATCCGTTCAATTAATCTCTATCCCTCTTTTCCTCTCATCCCTGCTCTCACACCACTTTTTTTTTCCAACATAAGCTCAGTCCGCCATCTTTCACTTGTTTTTTCCTCCTTTACTCTCTTAACTGTTTTTTCTCTTTTTTTCTTTCAGTCTTTTATATCTTCAAAGTCGCAGATTTCTGAATTATCTCGCTCTGTTTTTTCCCAGAAACTATCTGACTATTCTATCTCTCCTCCACTCCTCCGCTGTAACCTCCTCCTTTTCTACCACCTCCCTTTTTGTGCTTCATCCTTGTCCACTCTCATTCTTTCAAATTCCTCATGCTATGCCTTTTATACCAATTCCTTCATTGTATATTCTATCACGCGCTCTCCCATCTCCCCCCCTCTCTCTCTCTCTCTGTCTGTCTCCCTCTTCTTTTTATACTATTTCTGTCAATTTCCGCTTCTCTATTTCCTTTATCTGCGATACTGCAAGTTCTCTTCTATTATCTGCCTCACGTTTCTTTCTCCCTGGCTCTCGTACCAACGCCTCTGATCCCTTTTTACCAGCTCTCTAGTTTCTCTTTTCCCTCCTTGTTACTCAAACATATACGGTTTTCCACCCTTTCTCCCCCTTTCTCATATTCCCCCAGCTCACTCTTCTTAAAGCCGTGTTCGAAATACTTCGTGACACCAGGCTTCGCCTCCCATTTCTTTCTTTCGTTTGCGCTGCTTCGCCTCACTGTAGCTCTTTGCTCCGCTGCCATCACATCTCTTCTTCCCCTCCTCCCTCCTCCTGTGATCTTCCCCCACCTATCGCCCACTTTCCTCCCCCTCCTCCTTGTCTCTCCATCTCTCAGAGGTGCAGCCAGCACCACAGTCCATGTCACTTTTTTTTTTGGCGACAAGAGCTGACAGTCCACTTCTGCACAGGTCTGCTGCCAACCAGCTATCTCCTCTCTCTCTCTCTCTCTCTTTCTGTCCTTCCTTTTCACTGTTTTCCTCTCTAAAGGTAAAGTGCAACTTTCTCTGCATTGTGCATGGTGGTTCAAACTCAACCAAATATTACAGTGGCGTAAAAAAATTCTTGACCCTTCTTGTAAATCCTCATTATATTATATTATATTATATTATATTATTATATAATCTTAAACGATAGATGACGTCAATGGTAACAGGTGCAGATGATTAACACAAGGGTGAAATACAGTACTACAACCTGTATTAAACCAGCATCTTTATGTTATAGTTCATCCGTTCTGTCAGTACGCCCAAATTCTGTCCTTTCTTGGATTACTTCTCTGGTCTCTCTCAATTTGTCTGTTCCTCTCTCTGCCCCCTTATTGCTCTGTCAATAGTTGTGTCTGCTGTGGGCTTCAGGAATCAATCCGTCCCACCCATCACTCACTTTTATTGTGCGCATAAGTCTTTTTTTTTTTTTTTTCAACCAGTGCAACAATTCCAACATAAAGTCCCTTTGTGGGTTTCCTGCTTTCAGGATGCGGTCGATGTCAGAGGTCGGGAAGAAATTTGGATTCGGACGAGCACAGAAGAGCAGAAGGGGACGCAACTTTAAACATTACTAGGGGTGATGGTGCACTGGCCATGGGGCATACCAGGAAACATCCTGATATGCCGCACAAGTGGGCCGGCGGACCATCAAAAATTCATAAAGTTCTATATGAATAATACAAATATGCTCCGATCATCAGACTGACCACCTGCAATTTCAAGAAACAGACCTAAAATCATCCAATAGTGGACTCTGGAGCATGGAAGTATGCACACTACACTCAAAGTATTTGGACAGAAAGCCACTGTTTGATGTCTCTGTGCTGTAATTACCTTGATCGTGAAATGACACAGGAATTATGAGGTTAAAGTACGGAGTGTAGAGGCTTTCATTCGGAGGTGTTTTGCGCCGAACGATTCAAACAATGAGCCGCTTCCTGCATGCAATATGTCGGGCATGCTGGGACCTCGTTATAAAATGAAAAAAAAAAAAATTAAATAAATAAATAAGCCTCGTCTTCCATGACAGTCCACAACTCGGCTCGCAGATAGCAGGAGACACACGCAGTCACCGTAAAGGAAGATGCCATTCAACTGGATAATGATTCTGTCTATCTGCATGGAGCTCTGTCAACGCAGCAGAACGGATCTCGGGTCTGCTATCTGACTGTCTGTCTGGACGTTTATCTGACTCCCTAACTGTCTTTCTGTCTGCAAATTGACTGTCTTCCTATCCTGCAGCCTGACCCAGACACCTCATTAGACAGGTTCTTCTGCTTTGCTTGTTAATAAGCAGAGAGAAGGCATAAATAAGCGTTTAGGCAGCAGGGACACCCAGAGGTGTAAATTTCAAGTAATTTCTTCAATCAATAGTTGGCCATGTTAACAATCAATTATTGTTAAGCATTTATGAAATTCACAGAACTTATAAAACCATTGTAAAATAAAAGCACAAACTTAGAATAAGAGAAGTCCAATCATGGATCTCCCAGCCATCAGACTAACAATAGAGTACTAGACAGAGCAGACAGATGGAGCAGCTTCATTAGAGAACATAGTAAATCTGACGTACCTAAAATGTAACTTACATTTAATCAGATTTGCAGCGATGCTCAACAGTAAATAACCTGTGACGTTATGCATTAATTTGTCAGACTGGTTTCACATGGAATAATCTGCATACCTGATGTATGCATGATGGAGTGATGTGTGTAGTCCAGCTGCTGGAAACAGCTGCTCAGTTGCAACAGACACACAAATGCTGTCACTCCTTAAAAAATATATATATTTTAATATATACTCTAAATTAACTATACTATCAGTCTATTTACCACCACTGTTAAAAATGCACTTATACTGTTGGAATTGTGTAATTAGAGTCCTGCTTGTCTCAGGGAACGACCTCCAGGGCTGAAAAAGTGCCAAAAACTGCAGTTCCTTGAATGTCCACATGGGGCTGGCTCCAAAAACAAGTCAAACCCAGAATTTTTCATATAACTCACTTCATGGTTCTGGCTCCAAAAGTCAAGACACCATCCAATATGTGACTTCACAGTGGCTACAGACCTTATTTCTATGCAGTTCGTGGCTTTTCCAGATGTTAACATTGCAGTGTTGTTCATTTCTCCACCTGCATTAGCCGAGCAGCTACTTCCAATAAAAATGACAGTTTAGCTTCAAGTAGCTAAACTAAACATATGCCAAAAAATCTATGGAATTTTCACAACGATATGCTTCAGACTTCATGCTTCAGTGGTTCTGAAAGCACTTGTTGCACTTGCTCACAAGTTATTAATTCAACTGATCCTTTTTTATTAAGTATAACAGAAGAAAGGATATTTTGCTCATCATTTCTACATAATAATTTAAGCTGCAACAGATCCTGCTTCATCCTGACGATACAGAATACACACAAGTGACCAGAAAATAGGAACAAGCAGAGAATGTAATGAAATGCAACACATCAGCTCCGAGCTAAATGTTACATTATTCATTATTCCACTTGTTTGAGCGTGTTGACTCAATATAGTACCTTTTGAAAACTATATTTTGTCACGGCGGTGATGTTCCATGACGGCAATATATTCAAGATGTGTATGTGTGTATATAGAGGACGGGTAACTTGTACATAAAAGAGGACAGTAAAGTACACATCTACCCACACAAAATGACACACTGACATACAAGGTTTGAGCGTAAAAAATAACACATTCACCTCCTCTCCCTCCTAATAAATGCAACTACTTTACAGTGCGTGCGTGCACACACACACACACACACACACACACACACACACACACACACACACACACACACACGCATATTCTCTTACCTGTTTGTGCATCTCAATGTTGAGACCGTAGGACATTTCATAATACTGTGGAGACAAACACAAATGACAGAGCTTCATTAGCATTTTATTCACAGTGCACATTAACATTCAGCCTTACACAATAACTCCCATTGAAGAGCTGAAGCTCAGAATCAGTGCTGATCCTGCTATTTGTCAGCATGGTTTAATAAAAGAAAGAAGAAAAAATGAGAAGATGGGAAGGAAAGCGCAAGTGTGTACTGTATATACAGGAGTACAACAAGTGTGTGTGTGTGTGTGTGTGTTTGAGGGGGGATGTTGGTGTGTCTAGAGCTGCTGACTATATTTTTGCTCCCTGCTTGTTGTGTTACTGCCTCTCCGTTTGTGTGTTGATGCTCTTCATGTGTTTCATGGTCACGTGACTCTGTGACCACTTGTTCAGAATACACACTATCTGTGCAGTACACGTTGGTGCGGTTTTGTGATTCGTTTTGCTTGGTGTGTGTTCATAGTATGGGCTTTTACAACAGGATGAGAAAAGGCCCTGTTTACAGCCGGGATTAACATCTGATCCGTACCCGAGTTATCTCATCTGGACAAGTACAAACACGTGTGGATTCGAGGTGTGAAATAAATGCAAGAAAAAAAAGGTAATTCTGCACAATAGGCCGCACCGGTGTTCGTGTGTGTTCACTAACAACCCTCTGCTAACATCGCTGTAAGTGCACTTGCGTGTCTTTGTGTGTGTGCCTCTGCGCATTTGTGCGCGTGTGTCACTAATATGCTGTAATGGTGTTGGTGGCGAGGATCCGTCCTGGTGACAAAGGCAGCGGCTGCCACCGGATGAGCGATGCTCTGACTGATGAGAGTGAGACACAACTCTCTCTCTTCATTTCTGAATTCGCTTGCTCATTTGCTCTCGCTTTGCAATCGCTTTCTTCTCTCTCTCTCTCTCTCTCCATTTATTCCCCACCTCATCCGGTCCCTCCCTCCCTCTCTCGCTCACTCCCATCTCTCTGTTTCCGAGGCTGTCAGTCCATCTTTCCTCTCCACCCTCCTCCTCTCTCTAGTGATTCCCCTCCTCCTTTTTTCTAGCTGTCAGATGTTCTTTTACTCTCCGTTTCAGTCTATCTCTCTATTTCCTGTCTCATTTTACTCACCCGCTATATTTGTGTGTGTCTGTCTGTGCCAATATAAACTCAAATTCACTTTACTGCTATGGACATTATAACTGCAAGGTTTACAATATAAGTAAATGATTTTATTAATAACAAGTCACTAATAATAAAAAATATGTAATATATATATGCAATTTAGTTTAAGAGGGTAATGTAACAAATTAGTGTAAAAATCAGAACAACGCTATAAGAAATCAAAGTAAAAAACAGGAGACAGAATTTGAAGAAACACAGTAGTGCTAGCACAGTTTTCCCTCAGGATGTGACCTGCTTTGACATATTTTCTGCTCCAACAAAAATGTCAGTTTTTCCCCCAACTAAATGTTAAATTTAGTTTTGGTACAAAAGTGAGTGGAATTCCTGGTATATGGACTTGTCTCTTTTTTTTTTTTTTTGGTAGAGAGCATACAAGACATGAAACAGGAAAAAGGAAATGCACCCACCTGAAAAACCTGAATCTGTATCAGCAACTCTTTAAAAAGGATTGGTCACTTTGACCTTGAAGTGATCCTAGTTTCTTTGTCAATCATTATTGTACCACAGTGCAGAGCTAACCGTATATACACGTCATGTTATTTGACTCACAGAGCTGCATGTATGAATTAGGGCGGGGGGGGGGGGGGTAATTGGCATCTCAAGCGTCACCCTCTTGACTTTGACTTTTGTCACCGTAAAGAACTATAGTATAAAGTCAAGAGGTCGCGGTATGTGGCAGAGCAAACCAGAACACGGCGTGTTACCCTGGGTGCTCGGTGGTGCCGACATGGAGCTACTCTCCTGAGAGTGGAAATGTTATCACCGTTATTAAGTTTCGAACAAACTATAGCAGCCAAACTCTTCAGGGTTCAAGGAGCGTGTCGACCCGATGCATCATGGGTGACAGAGCGATCGTTTCATGTGGCTCGTGAATATGTTTTTAATTATTTTATCTCTACACTGCAGAAATATTTGCACTGTTGTTCCCTGTCATCCTTTTCCCTTGTCACCTCCGTCCCCTGGTGCATTCCCTCTCATTCTCTCCTGTCAACACTTTTTTTCTGTCCTTCTTGCCAATTATCCTTTCTTTCACATTTTAACCTTTTTTCCCTCTCTCCTCTACCCATTACTCCCTCTCTTTTATCTGCCCTTGTTTTTCATTTTCCTCCCTGTCCTTTATACTCAATATCCTTTGCTCTCTCTCGTTCTTTCTCCTTTTAGCCATTTCTATCAATCATCTCTCTCTTTTATGTTCTCTCTTATTTCAGGCCCTCTATCTGTTGCCATTTCCTACTTCGCTCTCCGCTTTATGTATTTGTTTCTCTCATCCTTGTCGAGGGCTTTATCTACATTTTTTTTCCCTCCCTCCCCCTTGTGTGGACCTGCTGTATATGATGTAGCTTTTATTTTCCTTTCTGTCTCTCGTGGACAGACTGCCACAAAAAAAAGAAAAAATGTGAACTGGCGCATTAAGGTGCACACACAACATACTGGAGCTGGCTCTTTGTGTTTCCGTGTCTGCCTCTCCTCCAGCCCTCTCGACATGAAAGACATGTGACATCCCTCTTTGTTCTCTCTTTTCCTCTCTCTCCATCTCTCATCAGCCTCTCTTTTTACCTCTCCATCATTACACCTCTCCTCACCCCTCCCCGTCTTTTAACTCAATGTCTGTCTGTCTCTCCTTATTAATTCTCCCTACATCTCTTCCATCAGCCCCTCCACCTATCTGTCATTATTCTCCATTTCTCTCTTTCACTCGCTCCTCTTTCATACTCTCCTTTTTAACGCGCTCTTTTCATTTAGCGTCTTACTTTTTCCATTCCCACCACGCTAACAGCGAAGAGTGCTACAACCAGTCTTTGAATGCAACCTTGCAAGTAACAACAGACCTCAGGGAGAGCTCTCTAACACTGTGGAAAGGAATGTAATGAACAATAATGCGGGAAAGTTGCTGTGTTGTGCCACAGAGGAGAGAAGCAGGTAAAAGTTAAAGAACCTTGATGCCATAAAGAAAAGTGTTCAGCTCACTTATGTTAAGTTTCATTGAGACTGTTTAATTAAAAATATTATTCATGTTAGGGCATTACAGTCACTTTTCTGCAGCTACTCTATATATATCTCAGGACTTTGAAAATCTAAGGCAAAAGGCAAAGAGGAAAGCAATTAATTAGAATTGATGGCGTATTGAATTCTTAAGTTACCTCCATTTACATTCATTTACTTATATATTTATTAAGGTAATGAAATAAACTTGATTATTTTCATTGCAACGATGAAAACAGCACCTACAAAAATAGAAGGGTTCTTACACAGTAATGCAAAACTAATTAAAATCTGATATGATATACATAACAATATAACGAGGGTTACGGCTGTCACCGCGCTTCTATGAATCCCAGACGACAGGAGGAAATAGAAGCGATGGAAACAGAGGAAGTAGAAGTCTCCACGGGGCCACTCTGCATAGTGAGAATTTGAAACTTGAAGCAAATTCTTTCCGATAACATAACAAGTTCATATTCACCGCAGTTTCTACCAGTTCAGGCTCATAAGGCGAATTCTGTTGCTGCACTAATGTAAATGTTTTACCACGAGCCTTTACAGTCAGGAGCATTAGGAAACGCTAACAAAAATACTACTAATAATAACTACTTATCATAGATAAAATACAAATGCAATGAAGAGGCGGACATTTGGCTCCTGTTGTTGTTGCTTGAGGTGTCGTCAGGGGCGTCGTCAGGGGCGTCGTCAGGGGGCGTGCCCGTTCAGAACGGAGCCCATTTGCAGAGAACTGCGGTTTGTCTGCTAGCTGAATTCCTAAGAACCGCTCATCCGATCAATGTGAAACTTGACACTGCGCTCCCCTGGGTCCCCAGCGATACAGCCGCCAAGTGTGAAGTTGATCGGATGAATGGCTCCTGAGATATTCGAATACATGTCATACATACACATGCGGCTAGCTCCAACACTATAGACGGATGGTGGGCCTACAGCGCCGCCTATTGTTCAAATGGCATAAGTTTGTCATAATCATTCAGCCATAATACAAAATATTCTGCAAATATGTGACATTAATTTCTAATAAAAGCAAAGCCCAAAGAATATCAACAAACTTTAAGGGCCAGCTATAGCAAACCTGCATGTATCAAAAATCCAAATAAGTAACTTTTTCTGGCTTGGTTGAGAGATGCTCTGTGCCAAAATTGGTGACAATTGTTTTTTGATTCTGAAACTTATGGTTTAAAAGTTATAGAGCAAAATGTACAGTTTGTTGTGATAGCACCACCATCTGGCCAAAATGCACTGCAATGCAGTTTCAGGTCTACAGCAATATACTTGCTAAATGCAAAGTTGATAGGATGAATGCTTCTTGAGATATGCGACACACTGACACACACAGGCACACACACATATAGAGATTCCTGGGTTTATGGTTGGATAGGCCTGCAAATGTACACAATATATCCCTGTAAAGGATCTGAGTACCTTCTCTACCATTGCCAGCCGGTCAGAACTAAAAAAAAAAAAAAAGGCATGAACACAAAATGTGTGAATTACCTTTTCCCTTTTGTACTTAAGATCTGTGGCATAATTAAACCTTCCCATCTCATCCACTTGAAACATACAATTACCAGAAGGTTATTCACCGTGTTAGGTACTAATGGCCCTCATTGTACTGCCACTAGAGAGCAGAAGCTTTTGCTGATAACAATAAATATTCGATTGTGATAGTGTATTGGTCTCTGTAGGATCATTTCCACTTTGCTCACTTCCCTGCAGTAACATTCCACATGGGGGGGGGGTCACCTTCAGGAGTGGTCACAACCATTTAGAAGGTCGCTCGTTTGCCAGGACTTAAGGCTGAGTCATTTGGGTCTAAAAAAGAGAAGTGGTAAGAGCAGCTTCACAATATGAGACGCCATCAAGTGACAGGAAGTGACTGGATGATCTGACCAAAAGCCATAAACCACTGGTTCAGTTTTAATATTGTGTTGTACAAGTGGTTATAAATGTTCTCATTTAACCATGAGACAACTAACAGAACCAGTCAGGGTTTCCTGTAAATAGGCAGAAAGAAGAGAAACTTAGAGACTCTGCTTTATAGTCAGTGCTGTACAGTAACAGTTACTGACATTGCTCCTTGCTCCCAAAAGACATGTTATTGTTTTGTTTACTTTAATGACCCCAACAGGTACAAATATAGTCAACAGACCTAAATTTAACAAATACATAGGTTGCGTGGTAATATTGTCCTGTGTGTGTCATCCAGTAGTATACGCCGTGCTGTGATTGCTGTCTTGAATGCGGTATAATAATAACTGTACTGTGTGCACAACTGAAATTACAGCTCTACAGCATGTGTTCTTTTTTCTGTTGCAGTCAGTGTTTTTTTTTTTAAATAGTTTTATCCCCACTTAACTGCACCGCATCACCGCCGCCGCCACCGCCGCCACCACCGCCGCCTTATCTAATCCCTCCTGTTGTTTCGCTGCATTTTCATTCAGCGCCGTAACGTAGGATCTCTTGTCTATATAGGTTGTGTGATTCTGTGATGCGTGTGTGTAGCGGATTGATGTGGTTGACGTGTGTTTGTGCTGCAGACTGAGCCTGGCAGAGGGGCACTAAGCCAACTGGCTAACCACGCTCACCAAGAACACCCCACACTGCCCACCCACAGAGAAATGTGTTTGCACTCATACAGAGTATGTGTGTGTGTACTGCTTACGTGTGTGTGAATGCAGCTTGGGTTTACTCCTGCACGTATAATTTGGGTGTGTACCTGTGTGTGTGTGTGTGTGTATGTGTGTGTGTGTGTGTGTGTGTGTGTGTGTGGTACACATACAGCCAGGGATATGTTTATTATTATTTAAAGCCCTTTTTAAAATGTTTCAAAGAGTTAAATTGCTACTTGTTACTTAGATGCAGATTAAAGGACAGGTTCACATTTCTTTATTGTCTTAAAACAATAGCCCTGTGCCAAAATTTACATTCAAGTATAACGGTCCATAATGACCATTAGAGGATCTGTTATTATAATATATTAAAAAAAAAATGTAAGAAATGGGGCCAAAACCCTCCTTTTGTACAAAAATGTATGTGGTTTATCTGAAGCTTCAAGTCATCCAAATAAATCAAATCAAGATATCTTTCAACATTTTTGTGCCAAAGTTCCTCGTTTCGTTACTATACTTCCACTGCAGCTCAACAGGGAATTTAAACACCTAAAGAAAACTGTAAATGTGGCAGATATCCACGCTAGAGATGACTCACTCAGACTATTGAAACCACATACAAGCGTTAGAAAAACTTTTTAAAATTCATTTGAGTACAAAATGACTATGTGGAGGCTCTGTGGATTGTGTCCCTCATCACTTACATTGAAAACATATCTCTTCATAGGCAGTATGAACAAAAAGGAATGATTACAGCAAGGAAAACCTCTTTCAGCGTTCACATGGGCGCCTGCTCGTTTTAGAACACAAAAATCGTGACTCTATGCAATATGAAATTACTATTTGAAGATGGCTGTCGTGGGCACGCCCATGACTTACTGTACAAGACATCAGATCTCATTTAGGGACAGTATGAAAGTTGTCATGTGAACTATTCACTTACAAGCATCTTGGTATAAACCATATACTAACAAATGTTCCTGTGAGTTCTCTTCTCGACTTTTCAAATGTTTTTAGGCTGAATGATGACAATGATAAAAAAATATTGAAACAAATGTTGTTTTAACAATTTGTATCTATTTTGTTTAAACTGCTGATTGAAAACCATGTCCATTTGTAAAACCTTAACAGACTTATATGCAACTCTATTTGCAGGAGAAGCTCATGTGTGATTGATGGGAATAAAATCTCTGGAGCTTTAAATTCATTTCAATTTCCTGTGTAAACCTGATCCAGCCAGCTTTTTGGCTCATTAATGTCAGTTCAGCAGATGGGTTACTATGGATAAATGAGATTGCGGTGTAATTCTTGTTTATCTGATCGCGCTGTAACGTTCCACTCTCCCAAACATAACCCCTATCCAACATCTATCTGCCGCTAATAATATACACACTGCACTGTCATCATCAGGCCACGGCAGACAAAAAGCATTCCTGCACTTCTCTCAACGAGCCGCTCGCTCCCTCTTTCTGCTCCGCGCTTCCCGCACTCTCGTGTTTCCCTCCTCTTTCCACCCTTCTGTTCTTCGGGGAGCGCTTGCTCTTTCGTTCCTCCCTCCCCCTCTCCCTCCCTCCAACCCCATGGTGTTGAGAAAGTGTCGAATGTGCCAGACTCTCTCTCTCTCTCTCTCTCTCTCTCTCTCTTCTACTGTATGCATTTTGCAAAGAACACTGGCAGACTTTAAAATGAGTTCTAGGAAGTGGGTCTAATCCAAGGTGATTTATCTAAATGGGACACTTGTGTGTGTGTGTGTTTGTGTGTGTGAGAGAGAGAGAGAGAGAGACTATCATAATGCATGTGTGACTTTTTACAGCATGTTTGTATTCGTACAGTAAACACACCACTTCCATTTGTGTGAATGCAGCTTTGGTTAACTTCTGCATGTATTATTTGTGCCTGTACCTGTGTGTGTGTGTGTGTGTGTGTGTGTGTGTGTGTGTGTGTGTGTGTGGGCAGGTAGGTAAAAGAGACATGTTCACCCGAGAGACACCGATGAACAATGCTTTTTTTCTTTTTTTAAGGATTTTACACTTATATACACACACACACACAAGCACATATGCACACATGCAACACATGCGTACACACGCACACACACACACACACACACACACACACACACACACAACTGATGTTAAAACATTTATTAGCACACTGTGCTAACCCACATCAGAGGTTAGGATAGCAGGCTCTGACTCCTCCATTGTGTCCTGTCAGCGTGTGACGACTAAATCAGTCACGGCAGACATTCAGCCGCGCTGCAGCTCCTCTTGCAGCCGGTTTCATCAGAAGGAGCCAGCACAACAACCGCATACGGCTGACCTTGAATTTGAGGGGTTTTCATATCAACACACGCACACAAGAACTGTCTGTACCGCGCGTCCATTCTCACGACAACTCCTGTCCTGCTTGTTTTTCCGCGGCTCCAGACCGTTCAGACAGGTTTAAGACTCTTAAAACCGACTCAATCCTTCCATACATCTGGCCGGGGCCTAAATCCCCCGGACAACTCCCACCATCGGACGGCGGAGCGGCGTAGCTTAGCGGGAAGCAATGGCGAATCTAATTCTGCCTTTTTCCTTCTTGATATCTTTCATCAGTCTTATTCATTTTCTCTCACCCCTCCTTGGCACTCGCTCTTCAGCTCCTCCGTCTATCCGCCCCCGCCTCCGTCACGTAGCTCTATCATAGTCGTACACAAAAATGCGACCCTTCTTTCTCCTTCACCCTCAAATTCTTTTCTCCCTCTTTGCCAATGTCGTGGTCCTGTTTTTTTTTTTTTTTAAGTTCTTCCTGCTCTCCTTGCCTATGACCTCGTGCCCTCTCCCTCTCTATCTCTCATATTTCTTTCATTTCTGTCTATGCTCCTTTTCTCCATATCTCACTGTCCCCATCTCTTCCTCCACTTTCCTTATTTCTTCTTTTCTCTCTCTACTTTTTTCTCTCTCATTTCTTTCTCTACCCTTCCTCCTCCTCCTCCTCCCCTTCCCCTCTTTCTCAAGCAGTCTGTGACTGTAATGTTACTGAAGAGAACACAGTGTGTCATCCTGAATCAGACAGATGAGCTGGGAGTGGAGTAAGAGGCTGAGAGCACCACATTAATCCACACACACACACACACACGCACACACGCACGCACACGCACGCACACACACACACACACACACACACACATACACACCATCTATGCCCAAGGGGCTGTACTGCACGAACAACGCACAGAGATATGTGTGTGTGCACACAAACACACACACACACACACAGACAAGCCACAAAACACACTTGTTCCAACAAATGACCGCATGGCGAGCATGTGACGAAACGCAATCACGACAAAGGCCTCAAGATTCAACATTCTAACAACATAAAAAATAAGAATGGTCTGCATTGTCGTGCCGTACCGATATGAATCCAATGTCAGTATCAACATATATATTCAACAAGATATTTATCTATAGACACGCTAAATCGCTACACACCCAATTTAGATTTGTATGCTGTTTATAAACTTAGAATCAGAATCTGCTTTATTCACCAAGTACATGTGACCATGCAAGGAATTTGACCCCCAAATCCTATGCACATGTACACAAAATATATTTAAAAAATTTTTTAAATATATTTAAAAAAATGAGATATTAACAAGAAAAATCAACATGTAAATATATTTTCATGTGTGCAACCAGTGCAATGGGCATGCAATGACAGTTAGATTATAGGGAGACCACAGAGACAGCCTGAGGGAAGAAAGTGTTTCTGTGTCTGGTCTGGGTCTACAGAGCTCTGTAGCGTCTACCAGGGGGAGAACATCATACAGTGTGTGTGAGGGGTGTGAGGGGTCTGCAGCGATGCCTGTCTGTGTTTTTATTTTTTTTTTTTCTGCACTGGTATAGGTCATGATAGGCTGGCGACCTGTCTGGGGTGTATCCTGCCTCTCTCCCACAGTACACTGAGACTGGCTCCAGCAGGTCCCATGTGATCGTAGTGAGGAATAAGCGGGTATAGTAAAGGGATGGATGGACGGTATGAGTCCAGGTCAGGCCCAATGATTCTTGTCTGCAGACCTGATTGCCCGCCGCGGTCTGTTCCTGTCCGGTTTGGTGGCCGATCCAAACCGGACAGTGATCGATGTGCAGAGAACAGACTGGATGATAGAGGTGTAAAAGATGCTCAGCGGCTCCTGAGGCAGGTTGTGGAAAAAAATCCAACCTCTGCTGGGCTTTTTCCTGAATGGGATTTTACAACGACAATTTCTGCAGGAGACTCGAAGTAAAATGTCTTTCAGGACTATTCTATACGATACTATAGACAACAGGAAGCCTTATTGTCAGACTTTCTGCAAAGCCTGCGTTGGTTTAAAAATCAAAGTTAGCCTGGTAGCTTTTACACTTCTTATTTAAATCTGATTTACATAGCAAACTTTTAGATGAATACCATAAAAAATGTATGGGGAGTAAGACATATTCAGTAGTTCAAGCACAACTCACATAATCCTACACTACATTGTAGAATTGCTTTTGTTCATTTGATTTGAAGCAGTTTCCTCACTTGAAAAAATAAGCTAACAGGTCAATTCCACACCAATGAATCATATCCATGTATTAAAGAGTCTACTTTCAGATTTGTTTAACAATTTGAAGTGTAAAATCAATCTGATTACCAGGCTAGTAACAGGTGACTTTAAGCTTGTTTCACTACTCTACCGTGCCTTGTGATTGGTTGATTGATAATGCTACTATCAGGCATTTATTCAAGATATGATCTGGTGTCAGAATTCTGCATTCACTGCTTTCAAAACAATAAATAGAAATTAGATTTTGGTCAGAACCTTACAAATCTGTTTAATAGCTTGTTTCCTCACATTTCAACAGTAGTTCAGAGTTTCAATAAAAACTGTCTCACAGCACACAGAAGAAAATCATGAGAAAAAGAAGGGTATAAATTTAATATCACATCTTTTATCTTGTCAGTTTTTTTCGTTGATTGCTGGTATTGAACAGCATGGCCCCCTGCAGTGGGAGTATATATATATATATTTACTCCCACACAGTTCAATGGGCTAACTTTCATGGGGGCACACAAAATAAAATACCAAAGCACATTCAATTGAACATGATTCAAATGCAATAATTATTATGTGCAAATGTATGCAAACATAGTTAAACAGTAATGGCATTCATTAAAAAAATGAATGAATGAGCCTTTTGGCAGAGAACAGCTTTTTTTGGTTACTAGGGGAGGTTAGTGGCTAGTGGGAGGTTATCGATTAGCCATACATTAACGGAACACCCGAGACAATCAATTTTGAAAAAAAAAATATATATAACAACCCAAACTTTTCTTTTGGATGTGAATTTACAGAAATCAAGAGAGGCTCAGTTCTTAAATCAATGTGGTTCAAAAGGGTTTAGTATAAGAACACTTTTGATTTCAGCAGTTTATTAACAATCACCTTCTCTTGAGGAAATATCCGGTGCAGCAGAGCCATGTTTAGCTCGTACATAGTTGTTTTTTTTGCGATGGCGTGTTTTGATTGTGAATAGACGCTTTGTGTTCATCAATGCATGATTCCGGGCGACATTTAGTTTGGCCCACGCAGACCACCTTACACTTCCGATTATAAATTATGCCAATCCTGCAGTTTATAAACGTGTTAATATTGTATCTTTTTGGCAGTGCGTGGGCGGCAGAAATGTTTGCTGTCTGATGAATCGCAGCGGTGGAAGCATCGCGAAATCGCAGCCACGCAGCCTTGATGCCGTCTGACTTTGAGTGAATGGGCTCCACTGAAAGGAATACAGGGGCTTCCATGCATATTTATTTATGGGCAGTGTCACTTTGTAAGACATGCCAATGTCTTTTCACTATGTGATCGATTTTGTCTCCGATGGGAGAGAGTTCTGTGGACGGAGGCCGGGCGATTACATTCGTCGAGGAGGCCAATCTATCAGTGTGCAAACAATCCTACTTGCTGCATCAAAGTTGAATTGGAGAAACTGTCCTGTTGGAATGTTTCTGCCCAGTGGTTTTAGCAGGAGGCCAGCAGCAGCAGTGTTTAGTGTCGAGACCCCAGAGTCAAGTCTAAAAAATGTACTTTGTCTTCGGCTTGTTCCGCTGTGATATGCAGGTAGAATGTGAAAAGGTTGAAAAATATGTTCTAAAGAGAATTGATCTTCAAAATGTTAAGTTGTATATCCAATTGTAAACCCTCCAATTATTAGGCCATCATCAACGGTTCTACATTTTATATGAACACAGTCAGGGAGAGGGGAGAGATACTGGTGAAAAAAGGCCTGTTTGCATTATATGAGTACATTTGAGAGGGTTTATGATGCAATGATGATTTATCTCTCCTTCCTTTACATTCCACCGAGCTTCGCGCTTGTGCGTCTGCTCTCTGCAGGATCCGACCTCAGGCCAGCAGGGGCGAGCGCAGCTCTCCAGGCGGGAGATTCGCCTTGCACCTTTGCGCACGCATGTGACTGACACGTCTACACCCCCTGATTAGCCGGGGCTACAATGCAACCTTATTTAAAAATACACAGCGGAATTCCAGGAGAGCGGTGAAATCTGAGAACCATGAATTATAAATACAACAGCCGGAGAAAAAGCAGGATGCCCACAGACACTCGCTGTGTGTGACTTGATGTTTGTGGGTGTGTGTTTGCAGGCTTCCGCTGAAGTTAAACACTGCCAATGTCTTTCGACACATACAAAGAGATGAGCCAGTCTACTGGAGCAGCCAGCACAAAATATATACTCCATCCAAAAAAAGCTACGGAGAGTGGGTCTGCCAAAGATACAAATACATTACAGCATATCCAAACCTGGCCGCGCCATATTACTGCAGTAACACTCCACAGACAGAAGCAATTTGAGAGGGTTATGGCATCATCTCTCCAAGCGTGAAGTGTAAAACGTATACCCACTGCCAGCTATAGAATTAGAGTAGTAAATGTGAGGGAAAAACAAACTTCCCGTCTTTGAAAAGTTTCATGCCATATGGAGGAGAAACTAACACCTTATTTCAAAATATGGTGGCTGGTTTAAAAGAGTTTTTTTCTGAATATGCACCCTATACAGTACTGCACTGAACAACAATGATAATACTGAATAAAAGCATGCACATTCAAATAAAGTAAGTGTTTATTCTGCAATTCTAAAATCACCTGTACTTAACTATGCTGATGTTTTCATTCTGTTTGCCCAGTTCCACTTCTAAAGAGTCTGCTGCAGCAACACTGGTATATTTGGGATATAAACACGGACAATGGGATGATAAGCACATTATCAGTAATAATGAATCAAAGCAACACTGACACATTCTTACAAAAAGTCCAAACTTTGTCAACAGATAAAATCCAAAGATTAAGATGTTATAGTGTTGACGATGTGTTTAATGATACGATACCATTACAGATCCCAATGTGAAATAATAAAATAATGAATAAGCGATTGTCACCATTTGTTAAGTCGTCGGCGCCTTTACGCTCATAAAAAAAAGTCCCTATACATCAGCCACGTGTACCCATCTCCCCACTTTCCGACCACTCACCCCTGTACTTAGAGAGCGTGAAGCTGATGAATAGTAAAGGCAGCAGCGGTGCAGCGTGCTGAGCAGAGCCCCAGCCTGTGGAAACAGGCCTCAGTGTGGATGACAGGCCTAACGAGCTAAATATAGCCTTCTGGGTTATCTCCTCTGTGGGCGCAGCCAGGCCGTTGTTGCTTCACATTATTTACGTGTCTGTGCGTGCTCCCTCGCTATCCCTCTTTCTTTCATTTCACGCCCCCCCACACAAACACGTCGCTATCTCTCCCTCTTGCGCCGTGTTGCATACTCTCTCTTCTCTCTCTCTCTCTCTTTCTCTCTCTTCATCTCTCCATTTCATCCCTTCGCAGCATCTTTTTTTTTTCACCCTCCATCTCTCTGCAATCCCGTCCCCTGGTATCTCTCTTTCTCATTTCTACTCAGTCTTTCCTTTTTTCGCTCTGTATCTCTCCTGCCTCCATCCCTCTCTCCTTCTCTTTTATTCTCTTTATCTCTGCCTCCCTTTGTATCTTCCCTCCCTCAGCAGCTCCCTGTTTTTTTTTTTTTCTCCTGTCTGACACTCTGAGCCTTTTTTTCTCCGAAGCTATTTTCCCTTTGAGCCTCTCTTTCTCTCCCCTCCCTCTCGTTTTCTCTCCTCCTTTCCCTCCCTCTCATTTCTGAACCCTGCCCATGATCGAGCCTAGCAGAGTGTTAGCCACCCACAGCACCACAGCAAGTCCTGGTTCAAATAATGAAGCCTGGAGTGCTAACCTATATAGATATGTCAGCTCCCGTTCTGTCGGGGGGGGGGGGGGGGGGGGGGGGGGGGTTGAGGACCGGGGTAGGACTTAAACCTAAAGCAGAGATACTCTTGTGCTCCCCCTGGTCACAAGGGGCGATGATATTTAATATGCATAAAGTTCGGTCAAATGTCATCCTACGCCGCGGTTAACGGAGAGACCAGCATCCATGCTGGCACATTACCACTCTTATTCTTAGAGCAGGGGGGGTGATGATTTGTGATGTGGAAGGTCGATGTTTGTCTGGGCGGGTTGTTCCACGCGGCAATTCTGTGAAACCGCAGCTAAAACGGGTGTTTTTGAAAAAGTCTATGATTTTACGAGGTTTTTCCTTTGTGTGTGTGTGTGTGTGTGTGTGTGTGTGTGTGTGTGTGTGTGTGTGTGTGTGTGACTTCCACTCTGTGCCATATTTATGTACACAAGTATCTTCTTGTATTCGCCCCCCCCCCCCTCTCCTTTGAGAAGCAGTTTGAGTTTTAGAACAGTGATGATATTTTGATGAAATGAGGTTAGTCTGGCAAGGTCTTCTATTTATAAAGGGCAGCAGCCGAGGGTTTGTGTTTGAGTGCTTAAGGATAACCAGCAAAACCTCAACATGTCTTTTGGTTGTGCACATGAATGAATTTGCCTGTTATTTATTGATTTATATCAAGTCGTATCATGTTTATGTCGCTGCCAGAAAATGTAATAAGTTGAAAATGCGGTGAAAAGGTCCGTGTTCTGAGTCAAGGATGTGACAAATCCTGAAAATATGAACTGAATAAGAAGATTATGTCATATCTCAGGCATAAAAATATTGTTTTTTTTTATCTTGAAAGCAAGACACAGCAGCCACTGATAATAATGTCACAAAAAGTGACCAGGCTTAATAAAGTCAGTTACATTAAAAAGCAATATCTACCAAAGAGTAGCTTTAGCCACTGCTGTATATATGTCTAACTACATGGAAATTAAAGTTATGCAGACTCTCTATAAGTCAGAGAGTTACTACAAGCTTAGACAGTGTTATCCATTAGAATCATCACAAATACAAAAATATGTAATAGCTGTGGCAATATCCAGAAATGAGCTAATTACATACTAAAGTAGTAGTAGTAGAATTATTAGATTATTAGTAGAACAGGTTTTATTATTAGTAGTAATTTACAATATAGGCTATAGCAGGAATGAAAAATTGCTTATAAATCAATATGTTTAATGTAAAGTTCTTATTAGGAAATGAGGACAAACATCTGCGTGTGGAAGTGTAGATTAAAAGAATGCATTTATCATACATAACCACAGTGGATGCAGAACGCTTGTGTAAGTACGTGTGTGTGTGTGTGTGTGTGTGTGTGTTTCTGTCTCTTTATCTTCTGCCTGTCTGTCGTGTGCTTCCACATCCATTTGTCTGTCTGCCAGTTCCCCTGTCTGCCTGCTTGCTTTTTTTTCCCCTCACACTCATTTGTCAGTCTATCAGTCTGTCTGGATCTCTCTCTCTCTCTCTCTTTCCTTCTTTCTCTCATTTTCCATCTATCCATCTGTGTGTCTATCTAGCTCACGGCCCTGATCCTGCCTGCTCTCCCAGGTTTATGAAATGCGAGCAGCTTAGCAGATGGTGCATATCGTATTCTGGTCGGCTCTGTGTGGGTTTTGTACCACAGACGAAGGCTTACGATACATGTGAGCCTTTAGTCGCACAAACACACCGACACAGAGGGAGCTCAGGCTGTTAGCACGAGAGAGAGAGGAAAACACAACGGAGAGAGGAAGAGGAGACGAAGAAAGAGGCTGGGCAAGACAGAGGGTCTGATAGTTTGGAGGAAGAAAAGGGAGAGATATGGAAAAAAAGAAATGTACAATGGTATGACAGAGTAAACTAAATAGTGCAGGAGGAACAGAGAGGAAGAAAAAACATTTCTGTGACTACAATGTGGAAATTTAAAACAGTTCCCTATTATTACACAAAAAACATGTTTTTCAAAAAAAAATACAGATATTATAGATATGCATAAGCTAAAGTCGCTTTATGATTTGAATGTGTAAACTGCTTGTTAGTATTGGAAATGCATAATTTCGCTTTGCTGAAATGGGGAAAAAACTATATAGATAAATGAGGTGAGAAAAACATTTATACAGTCAAGACACTTGCATAAGAAAAAAGTAGGAAGAAAAAAAACACAGAGAATTAACCCCAAACCCCAAACATCACAACTCCCCTCATTATAATTCCCATACAGAAACCCATCGGACTCATTTCTGAGTTTTGGAGGGGCCCCGTTCAGCTCTGGTAAAGGTCTGATTGGACTCACCATGATGTAGTGCCTCTGCATCTCGGTCTTCTCGCTGGCCAGCTTCTCACACTCCAGCTTCAGGCTGCACGAGCACAGAAAAAAAAGGACACACACGGATTAAATGGTATATTTGCATCCACTGAAATAAATGATAATGTTCTCAGGATTTAGGCTTTGCAGAGGTCAACCACAGGTTAAAGCCGTGCTAACATACAAAAATATACATTTTTTAAGCCAGACATACAGTCTGGCTACTTATTACTGCTGAAAGTGACACTGAAAAACATCCCTGTCAGCAATAGGCAATAGGGTGTGTCTGCTCACTATTGCCATCCATCACACTAGCTGTACAGCACAGCACAGCGTGCACGCTTGTGCACGTGTGTGCATGTGAGACTGGTTTGGTACATCTGATGTTTTTTTAGTTGGTCTTGCATCAGGTTTGGGTTTGGTTGTTTTATTTAATGTTTTTCACTTGCGTAGATACGATTATGGCCTGCCATCATGTCTGCACGTACACTAGTTCTGTGGATGCTTGATAACAGGTAAGGCAGGAACTTATAGCGTTGTGTAGGTAGCTAGCTGTGTGAACTGTAGTGGACACTGATCACCAATAATAGTGCACATGAAACACATATATATAGTGCACATGAAACACATTATAGACCTTTGCATCTATGCATGTGTGTGTCACTGAACTCCACTAGTCCAAAGCCTGTTAGTGGAGTAACGTTGCGATGGTGCAGGATGTGTGAGCCTATGATAGTTTATCACTCTGAGCCAAGGCCACTTCTGAACATCCATATAATGTGACTATCACTGACCTTCAGTTGTAGAATATGAAAAAAGACCTGCACACTATAATATTTGGTTTGCTTTAGACTATAATATCTACAACCTTATTTTTACTGTAAAATCGTGAAAATAAGAGCAATAAGCAGAAATAATGGGTAGAAATTATCTGAAATTCTGAGGTTAGATGAAATATAAACATTGAACAAAAAGTTCTGTAATTTGTGTTCGGTAGATAATTTCTTTTTTGTGACAATGCGTCTTGGCAATAATTTTTATACCATTGGAAAGCCTGTTTATTTCCCTTTTTAAAACGTGCCCCATTTGGAAGGCACAAGCATTTGTGGGATGAGCAGCACAGCTGAGTATGTGGGTTGTGATGATGAAAAAATTGCCAAATCTTCTCTGCCAATGCCAAACAGCTTATTCTGCTGTTGCTATTGACTCTTGTTCGGATGATTGGATGATTGCAGTCTATCAGTAACAAGGAGAAAACAAGTCATATTGGCGATTTTACAATTTATCCGTTTGACGAACCGTCAGGAGCCTCGGCAATCTGTGGAAAAACCATTCACAGCCACAACAGCCTGGCAGCTCGGCCTTGCGCTGGTCACCGGCCTGGTCGAACACTGCTGTAGGACGGCGTTCTACCCCTCAACCAGGATTTGTTGCGTTAGTCATGAACAACAAGCACAAGCCAATGCCAGAAATGTTTAATAGGGATGAAGTCAGGACTGTTGGCAGGCCATTCCGTTATCTCTACTCCTAATTTGCGGAGGTAGTTTCTGGTGAATCCTGCTCCGTGTGGGCGAGCGTGTCCTCTTGGAGACTGTGGAGATATGGTATCGCCACTGGTTGCAGAATGTCGATATCTCTCTGCATTGCGTCCAATGATGACAAGCCTCGTTTTTCCCCCCATATCATCACACTGCCTCCAGCAAAAGGGTACTCGGTGCAGTAATCAATAATCAATTCTCCCTGTCTTCTTCACACTTTGACCCTTACAATCCAACTTTCCCTAGGCAGACTATGGACTCAGTGTTCCCTACGCATAATAAGGCGTTGCTGACACCAGCACAAATGGGCTTGACGGCGTGCAGCCGTAATCACAGGCCTCCTGTCCTGATTGACTAAGGGAAGCCTGTTCCAAATTGTCAGGGTGTAGAGCTGTGTGCCATATCGTCCTGCGAATCTGTAGAGATCTATGGTTCCTAAGTGCTGGAATGGGTTGAGGAACCGGTCTTCTTGGGGTGTCGTCTTCCTGGGGTGCCCAATTCAAGGTCTGTCCAGATTGTTCCCACAATCAGGTGACAATCAGGCACCTGATTATCAGCACCAGGGGCACCAGAAGCACAGAGGAAGAGTCAGTAGCAACAGCAGAATAACGTGTTTGGTGTTAGCAGAGAAGATTTGGTAAATGTCTCATGAGTGCAACTCATAGACTGAGCTGTGCTATTCATCCCACAAATGCATGTTCCTTTAAAAAGGGACAACATTCAGAAGGGAATTAAACAGACTTTTCAAATGTATAAAATGCTGCCAAGAAGCATTGTTAGAACAAAGAAATAATCTACCAAACTCTAATGGTAGAACTTATGTTTGATATAGGAACTGTAAGTACACTGCACTAGATATATATTTAATGTATTCTAAGTTATATGGTGCATATAAGTAGATGTAAACATGTCAAAGAAGGGATATACTACAGCAGATTTAGGCTTATTTAAAGCCTTACAGAAGTATTTCAAGCTTTGAGACAGTCCGACTGTAATATTGTGGACATTTCCTAAAGTAACAAAGATTAAAGGAGAGTGCTTCATAGCTGTCAACACCCGCTTCCTCTGGATGAAATTACAAAGTGTTGTCTGTGTAATTATTGCATTTATTGTCTAGAATATAGATAATATTATATAATATTGGAAAAATATCATTCTTCATAGCGTTCATACCAAGTCTGTAGAGATGTGTATGTGTTTGCGTATACAATGCTCATGTCTGTATGTATGTGAGCATGCATGACTTTTTGTGTACAAGGTTTACTGTGTGTGTGTGTGTGTGTGTGTGTGTGTGTACCTGTGATACTGCGCCTGGAGGAACTGGAATTCCTCCTTGATACGGTCCAGAGTTTCCAGGACTGTGAACTTGAAAGACTGGCCAGGCTGCAAGGGGACCTTCACATGAAAAGGAGAGAGAGCGTGAGAGAGAGAAGGCGAGGATAAAAAAAAAAAAAAAAACAGGCTATGAGGTGTGCGTGTGCGTGTGTGTGTGTGTGTGTGTACGCGTGCACGCGTCTGTCAGAGAGCAAGGCGAGGGAAGGAAAAAAAAAAGCCAAGATGAAAGTGAGAGGGAAGGTCACTTCCCCTTCCCACACATCATAAAGCCATGTCCTCTCTGTCTCTGTTCTCCTCCTCCTCTAATGACTCTACCTCCTTCCCACCACTGCCCCCATCCTTTCTTCCTCTCTCCCACATTAGCATCCTCTCTACTCTGCCAGGTTGCTAATGTATTCCAGCCTACAAAGAGCTGAGAAGGGAGGAAACGTCAAATGAATAACTTATGGGGAATCACGGAACCGTCTCTCACCTGCTAAAAGCTAAAGAAGGCCCAACAAAACAAGCACCCCCCCCCCCCCCCCCCCCCCCACCACCACCACCACCACCGGCAGCCCTCCATGGCTGTTTAAAGCGCTTTCGGCAGCCGCCATAGTCGTCATGTGGTTTGAGAAACAAGGGCGCTGATGTTTTTTGATGCCGTAGCTGTTTATGTTGGGGAACGGGGGTTTAGTTTGTAGTGAGGGAAATCTGGAGTGAACTGAAGTGGTTGCGGGTTTTTTTTTGACATTGTGGATTCTCAGAGGAGACTTTCATGTAAGAAAGAACTGACTCTTTTTGGCATTTTGTCTTTCTTTCTCCCGATTCAGATCCCCTTAAATTCGATGCGCTGCGAGACACCGTTTGGGCCTCAGGAGGGTGCAGGCCGCCAGGTACCCCTACCACTTCTTCTCAATCATGCCGCATCACAGCAACGCCGAGGTTCACGCCATCCTCCCTCCATCCTCCCTCCATCATCCCTCCATCATCCCTCCCTCACGTCCCTGTGCAGAAGTTCCCTGGATGCACAGAGACGAGGACGCCAGCCTCCCTCCCTGTAAAACCTGCCCACTGTGCTGACAGGTGCCCGGTCCAGCTGGATCCACCACAGCTGAGGGACTGAATCCAGACCCCTGCAGTGGTGGATGAGCGATATTTAATATAATGCAATGTTAAGACAAATAAAAGAGGGACTTTCAATTAAAACTGTTATTTATGGTGATTCCCATACATTCATTCATGCCATGAATAAGACTTTATCTGCCCACAAATTGATTTTCTATTTTTGGAGCTGGCACCCTGCTTCGGCTCTGATGTGCTCCCAAACGGACGCGGATGAACGTGCGCCTTGCCCTCCCCTGCTGCAATCAAACACCCTCCGCTGAGCTGTCCCTCAGTTTTTACCTGCAGTCGCGTCACGCCATCTACGCTCGATGGTGAGCTCCACTTAAATCTCAGTTTTTTTTTTTCTTTTTACTGATTTCATGCCTCGAACATTCAGAAATACTGAGAAATGTTGTGGATTTAGACATTTTCACGGCTCGTTTGTACTTCCTTTACTTTGTGATGTCATACAGTTGCTCCCTCCACCTGTAAAGATTCCCAGTGCAGCCCAGCGGCCCTCACACACACACACACACACACACACACAAACTTGTTTCAGTAGTGCTTTTGAAAATCTTAATTTTTATGAGACAGCTTTCTAATGATGCGCTTGAGAGAACACTGGAAGACTACATTGAGTTGGATTTATGTACTTTGTATTGCAAATATGTCATGTTAGTATCAAAACTTCAAATAAAACCCATAAAAGTGCATGATATGGACACCTAAAGATGGAATGTGCTTCTACATCACTCTGTAAAGGGCTTAGGGTAGACACCATGGTGAATTCCATTGCACCTTTAAGACTAATCAGTCAACTAAATGGCTTCTATTCTTCTAATTTACCTTTGTTGAAATACATACTTCTGTCATTACTCTCGTGATTCACTATAACATTTTTAATGGACTAACCAACAATATTCATATTTGAGAAGCTGAAATCAGGAGCTATTATCTTTTATTCTTAAAGAATGACTCAAAATGATGAATTGATTATGCAGACAGCTGCAAGTAGTCGCAGCTCTAAAGCTCCGTGCATCACCTGCCTCCTTATCCATCCACCTACACATCCATCCATCCATCCAAACGGAGCCGCCCAGCGTGGCCGCTGCTCGTGCAGCCGGATGGCTATCGGCCCGCAGCTACGGCTAAAGATTGGCGGTTTCAGTGGCGGGGCTTCATTAGTCTAGACAAGCACAATTCAATTAGATTTCAATTAGTCCGACGGTGGAGGTCAGAGACGCGGTGGGTTCCCCAGTAATTAATCCGCCGAGCCGAGCTGAGCTGAGCTAAACCGGGCTGAGGCAGGCATAGCGGGGACGTCTCGATGGCTGGATGGGCACAACACACAAACCCCTCTGGGTGTGTGTTTGTGGGAGGGTTGGAGGAGGGGGGGGAGTCTGCCAACAGATCCCCACTGACCTTGATTCACACCACACACACTCAGTGGGGGGGAGGTGGGTGTAGATAGCGATCTGGCACATGCAGATACACACACACACACACAAGCCCACGTAGCCATGAACACATTGAAGAAGAGAAAAAAAAACACAAACACAACTGCATGCAACGGCAGCTTCACACTACATGCATCATACCCACAGTGTGGAGGGAGAGGAGGGATGGATTGACACAAGGGGGGAGGGGCAGAAGAGAGATAGATAGTCATCTGGCAGACAGAGTGGTGGATGGATTGAGGAATGAAGGGATGATGGACTAGCCCTGACATTCTTACAGAGGAATGAACGGACGAGCAGAGAGACGGATGATGAAAGAGCGCGTGGCCGCTGACGGCGAGAGACAGCAGCCATTCATCCGTCTGACACCGGGGGGACGGACGGAGACGGAGAGACAGAGGGAGTCAACGCGGCCTCGTGTCTCCACCCCGTGCACCGTCCGTCGGCCTGTGGTAATGCTCCCACCATCTGCTGCCGCCGGAACACACCAACACACAGACACACACACACACACTCACGCGGATTCGCGCAGACAAAGTGCTGCTGGCGGGTTACATCAGCAGCACTAAGTCATATAACAAAGCCCATAGTTAGAGATCAGGATTATACAAGAGATCTGGGAGTGACAAGCATTAGAGTCAACATGGAGCCCTCTGTGGTGTGCTGATGAGAGACATTTGAATTCCTTTCATCTCGTCTATTGGAGAAAAAATAACTCCACGAATGTCTTACTTTTGATTTGCCAGTTGCACCTTTCTGAATGAGTTTCACGGACCCGAGAGCTACAAAATTTCTTCGGAGCAGAGAGGAAATGAAAAATACAAAAAAAAAAGTAAGATATAAGGTCTTCGGGCGAAAAGGAGAAACACTCCCTGCCTGTGCTGAGCTGAGCTGTGCCTGTCAGGATGTCGGGACTAGTGAGCTGGAATCAAATTAGTTCATGCTTATTAGCAATAATAGTGGACTCAGGTCAGGAGAAAACTGAGGTAAAAAAAATGAGCTAAAAGTGAACTCGGGGGATGCGTGTGTATCTTTCTGCAATGTTTACAAAGTTGAGTGAGTCATGCCGTATGTGCAGCAGAACAAACATTTGGGGTTGGAGAGTGTGTGTGCGTGCATGTTTGTATGTGTGCATGTGTGTGTGTTTGGTCTCTCCTGTACTATGACAGATGGCAGCCCAGACAGTGAGGGGTCCAATAGCACGTCACGGAGGGCCAAAAAAACAGCCCATAGCCTCCTGTTTTTTCATATGTGAATTTATGTGTGTGTGCATGCAAGTGTGTGCATATGTGTGTGTGTGTGTGTGTGTGTGTGTGTGTGTGTGTGTGTGTATGACTCTAGCAGCCAGCAAGAGGGGATCCTGAAACCCAAAACTGATCCTGTTAATCTAGGAGGTGGATGTGTAGGAAGGGGGGGGGGTGATGGGGAAGGAAGGGTGACTTGTGCATTATCTCACACACACACACACACACACACACACACACACACACATGCCCAACATGGGAGACAGCAGTCAATCACAATTTGGATGAGCTGGCATGGGCAGGCAGGGAATTAGGAAGGATTATGTATGGAGGGGGAGGACGAGGAGGAGGAGGAGGAGGAGGAGGAGGAGGAGAGTTACGCGAGCGGAGGAGTGGTGGGTGAAGCCTGTTACCGGATCACATAACAGGGTGGAGGTGGAACCTACTGGCCGTAACCATCCCTCGTCTGTCAGGCTGTCATGAGTTTGATCGTATGCCTTGATAAACTCACACTCGATTTGTCCACATGCATGCGTGTGTGATAAAATGACTGATATCAGCTAAGATGTTGCTGTCCTGCAATGAAGCAGCTGCAAAAACACCCTGACTGACTATAGGAGATTAGATTTGGAGACTTCTTAACTCTATTTCGATCAGTAATGTTTAGGAGGGCAGCCCTATACACGAGGAATGTACCTTCTTTTTTACTCCAATTAGCATCTCCAAGTGACATTGCAAATATCCGCCGATCTAAATGACTTCCTTTAGGTCATGCTTCAACTCTCCTCACATTCTGCCTGAATATTAGGCCAGCCCGTCTCTATCTGTCACCATCGCTGCCTGTCTGCCCTCCATCACATGCAACTTTTCTGTTCGAGCAGCTGCCAGTTTTTCCACCCCTGGCGGTGGCTGCACGAGGGAGAGAGACAGCGACTGCGAAACAGATGCAGGTCTGGGAGTGATTGGAAAAGAAATGATGTGTGCTCGTCTTTCGCTCTCTCTGTTTAGCCCCTGGCACACTCTGCCAGCACATAGGTATTCACACGGTATAAGCAGGCATGCCTATGCATGGATACATTCATTTGAGCAAAAAAAAAAATTCAACAAACAAAACTGTTTTTCCCCCCCTTCTAGTGCTCTTTCTCCTGCTGCTTTATCTCACCCCTCATTTTTTTTCTTTATTTTCCTTTCTATACTTCTTCCTTCCTACCCTCTTTGTTCTTCCCCTTTTCATGTGTCTCCCTAAGACAAGCAGAGACATGTTCAGATAGAGAATAAAATAATAATCGCCTGGTGAAATATTTAGAAACAAGGAACATGAATAGATGAGAAATACCAAGTGTGGCGGAGGGCTGTCCGCGCCCCTTGTGAAGCTATCTGTGCGTGTGTGTGCGCGTCCGTTGATGTGAGCAGCAACATACGCAACAGCTCATTGGTTCAGACTGAGTGTGAATAAAAATAAAAAGGCTGAAGTGCTGCAGGGAAGAATGGCAGTGCAACTTATGCATCAGCGTTTTACGGCCCTCGTATTTTGCACTTTCTTTCGCGTTTTGCCTGCAACACCACAGACCACTGAATGATCTTGATAACTCGGGGAGAGAGAGAGCCACGGCGCCGGCTACCTCAACAACAGGAGAAGCTCATCCAGAGTTAGTGGCGCCCTCGCTCCGCTGAGAACCACCGGGCTCTCTCCTGCCAGCTCCCCAGTCACTCACTCACCGTCCAGGCATCCAGCCTGACAGACACTTCACAAGCCAAAAAAACCTCAGTTGGTCATTCAGCTAACCAACCAGCCGGTAAACCAGGAGGAATCACCGGACAGACCACATCAACGAGTCAGTCAGTCAGAGAGCTGGTGAGTGAAGGCTGCAGCCAGCGGTGGATCACAAATCAAAGAAAGATTGGCAACCAAAAGAGTCTCTGGGAGCCGTCCGAATCTCGCTCTGATTTCTTTTAATGACAAAGAGAAGAAGACAGAACACAGTGTCGTTTTTTCCAAACTTGACGTGGGTGGCCGCTGATGACTGACTAGAAGTTATTAGCCGGTTTTCACACTTGAGGCTCGGGGGCTCGGTCCGTGGGTTGTCCGACTGCGGCGGTATTGTTGTATTTTGTAAGGGTTGGCTTTGAAATGCTGAATGAAATTAAATGTAAATAGGATTAGGACAAAGGAAAGGAGGGGGAAAAATGTCATCTGTGGGAGTTGACGGCGATCCACCGTGCAGTTTACTGTACACGGCTTTCATTACAGCCACAAATGTTAGGAGGAAAAACAAACTGCCCGACACAGCTGCGTGCTCCGGAAAAAAAAAAAAATAAAAAAACGTCTAGTGCATGAAAAAGCAAAGAGCACACAGTTGCATATCCACAAAAAAACTCTCTCTCTCTCCTGTGTGTATGTGTGTATATGCATAAATCAGTACATACACACACTAATAAGAAGCTGAGCATGCACTGCCACTGCAACGACAACATTAAAACACTCACAAATTCCATCTCCTGCACAGTCCCACGTGTCAAAAAATCCAACTGTTAGACACACAAACACTCTCTCATAGACGCTCTGCCCTCATTAATGGAGCATATGAGATTTCTGTGGCCGCATATTTGGCATTAGTTTGTTTACTTGGCCATAAAAATAAAGTGTTAGCCTAACTCAGGGCGAGGGAGGAGGAGGAAAAGCCTCCCTGCACCGACACACCCAATCACACGATTATACATGTTTGGTTGAAACTATTTTCCAACAAATGATTAGTCCAGATCACACAACTGACGATGATTAAATATTGTCATTATTGTCATTCTTCATATTTCCAAGGTAGAATGTGACTGAATTAGTGTTGATGATCAGAGCAGACATCATAAGTATCAATGGTTGCTTCTAATTCACCAACATTTTCACATATATTAAAATAACATAAGAAACGTCTTCGAGCACAAACGAGAAAACGCACAGAGAAGCACACACACAATCCACAGAGGACGACTTGGCTAACCACACACTCACACACTGAACGGGCTTTCCTGACTCTGGAGCGTGCGAGTATCTGCCCAGGGATGAATATATATGTAAAACAATATAAGACGTTATTTTACTCTGGAAATTACATTTGAAAAAAAGTGGGCGTCATCGTGGATTTGAGGAGCTGGTGATTACACGGGATCAGATGTTCTTTTCAAACGGATAAAGCACCGTCGTAAAACAGACCACTACCCCGAGTGTTGCATTATCAGTCGTTTGCTTGTGAGACTCTTAAATTCTGTTTCCATGTATTGGTGTTGTATTGGCCTTTTACCAAGATTCCATGTAACTGATTGAGAGTAGTTTCATGACTGACTGTCCTTGTCTCAAAAATGGATTGTCCACAAGAAAAGATATGATTTAACCTCAATGCTTGAGGATTTATTTTAACTTTAAACATATAAATAAACAAGAAATGAAAAGGTTTTAAATAAACAATCAATCCAGCTTGAGGGCAGGAGACAGACGTAAAAAAGCTGTTGCCTCCAATCAGCCACACTCAGTCTGGCCCTGTGCAGGTATTAATGTCTTGGGGGTGGAGACATGAGATTAGACATTAGACTCCAGGCCTGCAGAGGGTGCACAGAGGACACTCACACAGAAAAGGTTAATTTCGCTCCAACATTTCCGGCCCCTAATTGTATGCAATGTGAATGTAATACAATTATAAAAAACTGAAATGAGATGGAGCCTTTAAACATACTGTATGTCTTTAAATAAAAAGATTACATACTTTCAATGAGTTGATTGGGGTTGGTTGTCAGGGGAGCAGTCTTCCACCAACAGGCAGACTTTTGTGATGGGTCGCTCAAGAACACTAGTCTTGGTTTTGATCTGTACTGAACGGACCAGCCCTTTACCATCTTGAAAGGTTTGTAGGACTCTTCCCAACGTCCAGGACCCTCGGGGTGCTGTTGCGTCCACAATCAAGACTATGTCTCCTATTTGGATGTTCTTTCTTGGATTTATCCATTTTTGCCGTTCTTGTAACAGTGGTAAATATTCTTGGGCCCACCTCTTCCAAAACAAATCAGCCATGTATTGGGCTTGTTTCCGCCTGCGTCTCAGATACATGTCAGACTTCTGAAAAATCCCTGGTGGTAGAACAGGTTTAGACTTTAAGAGAAGAACATGGTTAGGTGTCAGAGCTTCAAGATCATGTGGGTCAGGTGACATGGTAGTGATGGGCCGACTGTTGAGGATTGCCTCTACTTCACATAGGATGGTACATAGGCCCTCATCGTCGAGTACTTGCTGGTGCAAAACTGACAAAAGCACTTTTCTCACCATTCTGATGATTCTCTCCCATACACCGCCATGGTGAGATGCCGCTGGAGGGTTGAAAGACCATTTGATGTTATCTTTAAGCAGGGAATTTCTCATTTTGTCCTGATCTAAACACGCAAGAGCTTTTCGTAGTTCCTTTTCAGCACCTACCAAGTTGGTCCCGTTATCTGAGCGAATGTGAGAGACTTGACCTCTGCGACACGTAAACCTTCTGATAGCGCAGATGCAGGAGTCTGTGTCTAAAGAGTATGCCATCTCAAGATGCACTGCCCTGCTAGACATGCACGTAAAGATTACCCCGTACCGTTTCACAAGGCTTCTGGCCCGCTTGGTTTCAATTGGGCCGAAATAATCCATTCCCACATTTGTAAAGGGGGGCAGGTCGGGCGTTAATCTTTCTTGCGGTAAGTCTGCCATCTTTTGTATTCTTGTTCTTCCAGCTACTCGCCTGCAGGTAACACATTTGTTAATTATGCTTCTAACTGCAGAGTTTGCATTTGTGATCCAGTACCTTTTACGAAGTTCGGAGAGAACATGGTTTCTTCCACTATGGCCTGTGTGCTCATGGATGTGGCGTAATATCAGAGAGGAGATTGGATGACTCTTGTGCAGAATGACTGGATGTTTTACTTGCTCAGGCATGGCTGACCTGGAGAGGCGTCCACCAACTCTCAGTATGCCACTGTCCAACACTGGATCCAACTTAAATATGCAACTTGTTCTTTGCACACTAGATGGCGCCATTTCCAGTTTGGCCAATTCCTTGGGGAATGTTTGTCTTTGGCTTATTCCAATAATTACCTTCTCTGCCATTTCCAGGTCTTCAATGTTAAGGCTCTGACCACCCAATGTTGATTTGAAGGCTTGCATCTTTAAAGCAACTTCTTTGCTTTGAGCGTCTAGGCTTGTGGATTTGATTTTCTTTCTTTGCTTTGCAAGGGTCTTCAATACATTCTTAAATTTCAAGAGCCACGCTACTGCCTTTTTAAGTTTCAGCCAATCTGAAAAGTATGATAGTAGTTGAATGGTTGGGCTTTCTTTATCATGAACGACGTCAGTACTCAAGACAGTAACTTTCTTTTTTACCTCTAGATCAACCATTGGGCTGAGCTGGGAGTCAAAGTCGATAGAATGAACTGGCCATTCAGCTTCTGGTTTGCAGAGAAAGGTTGGGCCTTCTATCCACCGTCTGCATTCTAGGAATTTTTCGACAGTCAAGCCTCTTGACGCGTCATCAGCTGGGTTTGATTTTGTTCCCACAAATCTCCACTGGGGCAAGCTGGAATTTTCATGGATAATGGATATCCGATTGGCGACGAATGTGTGGAACCGTGCATGCTCATTGGCTATATACTTCAAGACTGTCTGACTATCAGTCCAAAACACTGAGCTTTCAAGTTCAATTTGCAGCTCTAACCTGAGCATTTTATCCACTCTGACTAACAGCACTGCCGCGGAGAGCTCCATTCTGGGGATTGTCATCTGCTTCAAAGGAGCCAATCTTCCTTTACCCATCATGAAGGAGATGCAGACTTCGCCCCGGTCATTCTCCATCCGCAGGTAACTTGCAGTGCCATAGCCATATTCACAGGCATCTGAAAAGTGATGCAGTTGGGCCCGTATTGGATTTCCAAAGTACTTTGATTTAATGCAACGAGCAACACTGAAGTCATTCAGCTTCTCGAGACTAGATGTCCACTCTATCCACTTTTGAGATGTTGCAGAGGGAATTGGTTCATCCCATCCATACTTTTCCTTGCATAACTGCTGGAGCATATGCTTGACAGGTAAGATGACTGGGGCTAAGAAGCCGAGTGGATCATACACTGAGCTAACAACAGATAGTAAGCCCCTTCTAGTGAGTGGTTTGTGTTTCGGTGTGATCTTAAACATGAATGCATCATTCTCGACGCACCACTGGAGTCCAAGGGCCCTCTCCATTGGCAGTTCATCTTTCTCCAAGTCCAACATCTTGACTTCTTTGGCTCGATCTTCTTGGGGGATAGCAGAGAGCACTGTGCGGCTGTTACTTGCCCATTTGGTGAGGTAGAATCCTCCCGTCTGACAGGCAGCTGACAGGTCCTCAACGAGTTGCACAGCTTCCTGATCTGAGGGCAGCGACTTTAAACAATCATCAACATAAAAATTGTTTTTAATAGTATTGATGACTTCTGAGGCAAAGTTACCTTTGTTGTCTTCTGCTGTCCTCTTTAAGGCAAAGCTTGCGCAGCTTGGAGATGACACTGCTCCGAACAAGTGGACAAGCATGCGGTGCTCCACTGCTCTTTGATCTACATCACCTTCAGGCCACCAGAGAAATCTTAAGAAGTCCACATCTTTGGCTGATACCCTCACTTGGTGGAACATGGAGCGGATGTCTGCCATTACAGCAACTGGCTCGAGCCTGAATCTGACAAGTACTCCGACTAAGGTGTTTGTTAAGTCTGGGCCTTGTAGTAATTCTGAATTGAGTGAGGCTCCTTGGTAGGATGCACTGCAGTCAAAGACAACTCTTAAGGTTTTCTTCTTGGGGTGGTACACCCCATGGTGTGGGATGTACCACACTCTGCCATCTGCCTTCTCTAGCTGTTCACACGGTACCACTTCAGCATATTTCTTTCCAATAATCTCTGACATAAACTCACTGTATTCTTTTTTGAATTGCTCATGTCTTTGGAATTTTTTCTTCAGGCCATGGAGGCGCTGTTCTGCCACAGATCGGTTATTTGGCAGGACTTGATTTTCTCTCCTGAAGGGTAAATCCAGGACATAGTGTCCATCTTCCAGTGTTACGCTGCCATTCACACATTTCATGAATTTCTTATCTTCTACTGACATTTCAGGTTTGTCTTCTGATGCTCTTTCACTGAAATCTTGATTATACTGACTAATCAAAAGTTCCTCTATCCTGGCTATTGAGATCCTATTGCATATGACTGCTGGACAGTTAGTTGTGCCAGGATCATAGCCTCTAAGAGGGCCATTAACAACCCATCCTAGGTGTGTTTTTATGGCAAAAGGTCCACCTTGTTCGCTATTAATCACCTCCCAGGGTTCCATGACTCTATGAGCATTTGATCCAATTAGTAACTCAACTTTGGCATCAATAACAGGTAACGTCACCTTTTGCAGATATGACCATTTTGAGAGATCTTCCTTTCTGATCATGTTCTCCTTCGTCACAGGCATCTCATGCTGGGTATAGGCATCTGGTAAAGCAACAAAGTCAGAACAGTTTAATCCAGCAACTTCAAGTCCTGTGACTAGATATGAGGGGATGCATTTCTCTTGACTCAAGGTGTGCAACGTAATGTTGGTTTTTCTTCCTTTAATGTGTAATTTTGACATTAATTGTTCAGTGCAAAAGGTAGCAGAACTGCCTGAATCGAGGAAAGCATATGTCTCAATTATCTGATCACTTTTGTTACTCTTTACCTGGACAGGAACAATGGAAAGTGCACATTCATTCTTACCGGCCCCAATATGCCCACAAGATTTTAAGGTAACAGATTGATCACCGTCATGGTCCACAGGAGGTCTCTGCATCTCTGCATCTTTGCTCGTCATTTGTTGATTCTCTATGTGTAGTAGTCCAGGATGTGGTTTCTTACATACATCACATGTCAGGCGCCTTTTGCAGTCCTTGCTGATGTGTCCTTTTGCAAGACATCCAAAACAGATTCCGTTTTTTCTTAAGAAGTCAATTTTTCTCTTTGTTAGACCTTTTTCTTAAACTTGAGCACTGTGCAAGTGTGTGCGTACCCCTGCAGAATCCACAATATACTGGCCTAGTCAGTTGGTCAATTGTTGTGGCGAAGTTGCCAGTAGATTTGGGTTTGGACAAAGGTTTTGATGATTTGTCTTTATTCTGAGGGCCATCTAAGATGTTGCCAAACACGGGGTCAGAATAGATGCGAACTTGTTTCTCAAGGAATTCAACAAGATTGTAGAATGTTACTCTTGTATTATTTTGTGTTTGCATATCTGAAGCGACCGACCTCCATCTGTCACGGATTTTGTGAGGAAGTTTGAACACTATGGCTTTGAGGTTGGACGCCAGATTCAATTCATCCATATACATCATACTTTCCATTGAATTGCAGCAACTTCTAAGAAACAGAGTGTATGCCTGCAATGCTTTCAGGTCTTCTGCCTTGATTGGTGACCAGGAAAGAGCCTTTCCTATATAGGCGCTGGCAAGCCTATATTCATTGCCATAATTTTCTTTTAACAGATTTTTAGCTGTTTGGAAACCTCTGTCAGAAGGCAAATACTGACAACTCTTAACAAGCTCTTGAGCAGCTCCTTTTGTGTACTGCTCAAGAAAGGACAGTCTTTCTTCACTGGTCTCCACTTTGGATTCAATAATTTGTTCAAAAGACCGGATAAATGACTGGTACTGCAAAATATCACCATCAAAAGGCACTAAATCTCTTTTTGGCAGAAAGGCAATTTGTTGATGTCTTACCAGAGACCTTGTGATGCTGTTTTGGCTTTCAAGGAGTGTGTGGAGTTGATCAGGCTCTACTCCTCCCTGTGAAGCTTGTGTTTGTCGTGCCATTGCAGTTGTAGGTGGCGGTGAAATTCTTGGTGTTTCACTGATCAGTACCGTCTGACGACTTGGTCTGGTGGTGGCAGCAGTCTGTTGAGCCATTGCTGTGCGTCGAGGTTGAAGCATGTTGACTTCAGAATGTGGGGGCATATGGACAGTAGAATGATGCCAGGTAGTTCCAGTCTTTGGTTTTACACTAGGCGTCATGGCGATGTCTTTAAAGTCCAGTGTGTCGTCTTTGTCCATGTGTTTCTCAAAATATTCATTCATGCCATCCATGGTTGTTGAGTCGGGATTATCTTCATAATCTTCAGCAGATTTCAGAACAGATATTTTGGCTGATGCTGCTGCTAATTCTGTTTGTATATTCAACAGCTCTTTCCTTTTTCTTAGTTGTTCTTTTTCACGGTTAAGTTGTTCCTCCTTTTCCTCTAAAGCATGTTTTTCTTTTAATGCAGCGGCTTTCACCAGAAGGGTTGCCCATTCAGCCTCTGCCTGTATGCGTGAAGAAGATGAGTGTGTAGATAGGACAGAGCGGTTTTGTCTCTTTGACATTTGGGATCCATGATCTCTTACTGCTGAAGCACTGTCTTCGGGCCTGACATCATCAGTAACAACAGCAAGGTGGTCATGGGTCTCCTCTTCAGTCGCCTCTTCAGTGGTTTCCAAGCTGGCCCACCATTGTGAAAGAGAGGAAAGGAACTCTGTTATCACTGCCCACTTTGGTTCAAACCAAGTTTTTGTATCATTGTCACAATCTTCTTTATTTAACGAGCACTGATACTGTGAGTGAGCTTCTTTAAATTCATCCAATTTTGTTTTGTACATTTCCTCATTAGATTTCACTTCACCAGCACAAGTAGTGTCATTCATTAATTCTTTAATTATGTTCATGCGCCTGGTCAGCTGGCTAAGCTTGCCTTTTCTGGTTGAGCGCATTTCTTCCAAGGTTTGCTGACTAATGTTAACTTCATCCCCACCTGGGACGTCCGAATCCAAATCTTGAACAAGAGCAAGAGTCTCTTTTGCCTTTTCATCATCCATTTTTATGAACTAAATCAGCCGCTTAGGCCCTCAAAACGTGAACAAAGTATAATCCACTGCTTGGAGTCTTCTTAATAACTTCACAAGTTCATCTATGTTCTTAATTCTCAATTCATGAATAAACAGAAAAAGTTTCTCATCAAATCAGATCCATTTCAAAAAACAGAAATCCTTTTTCACTTGCAGGTAACAAGGCTTTTAATCGTACTTGCCTTTGAAGGTTTTCAAGATGGCTGTTCCTTTGTTAGTTGCCATGTGCTCGTCCAAACAATCAATCCAGCTTGAGGGCAGGAGACAGACGTAAAAAAGCTGTTGCCTCCAATCAGCCACACTCAGTCTGGCCCTGTGCAGGTATTAATGTCTTGGGGGTGGAGACATGAGATTAGACATTAGACTCCAGGCCTGCAGAGGGTGCACAGAGGACACTCACACAGAAAAGGTTAATTTCGCTCCAACAGGTGTGTTACAGATGGTTGGCCTAAAAGTGTGTCAGCGTCTCCTTCTATTTGGGCCGATACAGTGACATACATGTGGATGTGGATGCTGTGTGCAGCCTCCACGTTATAGACGTCTCTCTTAAGCATGAAGATTGCGCAGTAAATCCTCTCTCTCTCTGAGGTGTGGCAGCCAATCACAGGCCTGAACATTCACAGCAACAGTCGAGGTCGGACCGGGACATTATTTACTGTTATTGTTGTTGGCACAAGGTGCACACACACACACACACACACACACCACACACACACAAGCCGCCACTGCTTTTCTTTCCCCTGCCTTTTCCCAAAGCCACGCGCACACACACATAACACACTTTTACAGGAACACAAGGACAAATATAAACATGTACAAGGAACATACACACACACACACACACACACCAACACTTAAAAGCTAATGCATACAAAGAACAAAATTGCCGGAACACCTCACAGAGAAGACGCAAGTACACACACACACACACACACACACGTTTACCTGCAAATTAGACACACACACACACACACTGTCAGGCACATCATAAGAAAGCACACGCAGCACATACACACATATGAAACAACACTTTGCATATTCATAGGGTTCTGATAACGCTCGCCACAAAAATCTCGTGAAACCAATTACAGCAACACTCGCCTGGCAAGTCAGGCCTTGTTTTTTAACCCTTTTGCTCCATGTTACTGACATTTTGAGAAAAAAAAAATGCTGTTGGGAGCTTTGATGGAAGTTTTATTGATTTATGCTGAAGACGCCTCCCTTATCGCTTCCAAAGGGACGCCAGGCTTGGGGGGAGGAGCTCCGTCCTCTCTGGCTGTCTGTGGCTGACAGGAAGTAGACCGTGATGTTTGATTGACAGCAGCAAGGATACGTCAGGCTCACCGGCTGTGAGCTGGGAAGCCACTGAAGTGGCACAAGTGTAGATGTGTGTTTACACAATTCCACCAGAAGACCTGCAAATCTACAATATTTCACGACTTCTGACCGTTGCCGCACTAAGTGTATTAGATTAGAAAACTTCAACTTGGAGAACCTTTACATGTGCTCACTCAGTATATATATATATATATATATATATATATATATATATATATATATATATATATATATATATATATATATATATATTAGAGTGAGCAATTTCTTAGTGTTGCTTCTCCGTCATGGTTTTATCACCATGTGGTAATCCAGTTGTTGAGGGGAAATTGCTGTTTTATGGAAAAATCTCACTCTGGTGCAATTAACGGTTGGTCTGACATCAAGATGTGAAATTAAGCAGCTAAAAAACAACTTTTTGAATGCAACACATGCAAAACGTGACTTTTACAGTGTGCCTATTCTTTGCCGTCTGGGTTGATATTCTGGCGACATACTAATGCTCGTCAAAGCATTTTGGCAGCCAACTTTATGAAATGTTGAAAGCTTCCTTGACTGCATCAGAATAAGGACAGGGGTTCCTGCTTGCAACATTGATTCATAGGCCAATTATGCAACTTTGACAAAGAAACAAATGCTTTATTGTGCTAAAAGGTCTCATATTGTACATGTTTCCTGGGTTGTATTGCAAGATTTGATATCCCTAAGAAAATATATTTGTGGTTATGAGTAATGAAAGTCATAGCAATATAGTTTTACATCTCTCTCACGCTTCTCTCTGGACCTCGATAAAGTAAAGGTGTGTCCCATCTTACTATAACTCAAGTATCTGTCTGCATGGAGCGGAGCGCACCGACAACCCTTCATCTGATCCGCTGCCTACTTGGCGAGCGTGTTGCCGGGGACCCAAGGACGTACAGATTTGGTAAGTTGGCAATTTTGTTTCGCTAAACTCCGTCTCCTCCACCTCCAGCCGGGCAGAGCTGGCAGCGTTCGCGGCTGCTGTGTCGCTGCAAGCGGAGGCCCGGGGCCAGAACACGTTTATGCAGAGCGGAGGGTACGGACCGTCCTCTATGTCTGATAACGTCTGCGGCGTTCCTGTTAGGGCCATTGTCGACACTTTCTAGGCTTGTTTGGAAGGAGACGAGCAAATGGGAGACGCTGCAGCTGTGGTGGTTTGAAAGTGAGGAGAGGGAGACAGACAGGTGAGACAGACAGGAGAGGCAGACATGTGAGACAGACAGGAGAGACAGACAGGAGAGGCAGACAGGTGAGGCAGCGAGGTGAGACAGACAGGTGAGACAGACAGGTGAGACAGACAGGTGAGGCAGACAGGTGAGACAGACAGGTGAGGCAGACAGGTGAGGCAGACAGGTGAGACAGACAGGTGAGACAGACAGGTGAGACAGACAGGTGAGGCAGACAGGTGAGACAGACAGGTGAGACAGACAGGTGAGGCAGACAGGTGAGACAGGCAGGAGAGGCAGACAGGTGAGACAGACAGGTGAGGCAGACAGGTGAGGCAAACAGGTGAGACAGACAGGTGAGGCAGACAGGTGAGGCAGACAGGTGAGACAGACAGGAGAGACAGACAGGTGAGACAGACAGGTGAGACAGACAGGTGAGACAGGAGAGGCAATATTTCTATAGGTCTCTCTGCATTGTCTCACTTCCATATGTTCATTATTGATCCATTATGAGCCTCACTTTATTACATATTAATATCTAAATAATAGTTATTGGCTATGTATTAGGTTTATAATTAAAAACATCACCAAAATGATGGCTCAGTTATTTGTACATTTTTACATGCAATGCAGTTTTTGGTCTGCTCGTGCACTACCTACGTGTCCTTATCAAGCAGAAGTGTGCCAGACATTATTCTTTGTCCTCTCAGGACTACTTTTCGCTCTCTGTTCCAAATGTCTGTACAGAAAATGGAAAAGGTTGTTTTTTTTTTTTTTGCAGTCTGCACCCTTGGCATGGAAAACATTAGAGAATGACCTAAAACTTAATGATTCGACCATGTTTAATGTGTTTAAATCCAAATTGAGAGAATTAGAAGCAGATTCCTCGAGATGTAATAGTTTGAGTATGCCTGGCTGGTTATTTTAATGTCTCTCCTGTTGGGTTTTAATATCTGTACTCGTGTGCTTTTTGTATCCTCTTGGCCAGATCACCCTTAAAAAAAAGATATTCTTAAATCAGAATCTCCTAGATAAATAAAGGTTAAATGAAATTAAAGTTTTTAAAAAATACCTATTATAGTAAATATTAGAGTATTAGAGTAAATATTAAAGCAGTTGTGTTTGGTAAAGTGGGGAGACTTATTATCAGGATAAACTCCATTCTTTACAAATAACCTTGTTCTGAGTGTATGTACTGAGTGTATGTACGTATAAGCCCACACACGTATACACGTCTGGCAACCAGAAAGAAAACATAAAAAAGGAGGCAGACACACACACACACATGCATGTACACACATGCATGTACACAAATGCACACACACACACACACACACACAACTGTTCTTTGCACCCTCGCACCTCTCCACATATCACATTTCATAGCAACACCAGAAATAAAGTTCCACTGGCACAGGGGTGGCGGGGGGTGCAGAGAAGAAGGAGGAGAAACAGAGAAAAATGGAGGGGGGGGGCAGGAGGGGAGAGATGGAAGCGATCGATCGGGCGGAGTTGGCTCAATCGGGGATTGAACTTTATCACAAACGCTGAGCAGCGCAGCAGGAAGCGCTCTGATATGCCTCTAAAGGACAGAACAGAGGAATGTTCACACTCCGTTCTCCCTCCGCATCTCCCATTCATTTTCATTTCTCTTTCCACCCCCGGCCGTGCCTTTTTTTTTTTTTAAAGAATTCTTTTTCATTCCTTTTCTCTTTTTTTCTGCCCCTTTCTTGGCTCTTACATCTTTCATTTTCTCCCTTTGTTTTCCCCTTCTCTTGTGT